>OX337248.1:8038147-9429147 GCA_946965025.1 Blera fallax | reverse complement strand
CCCATCTCTCAAGTGTGGACTTAAAGTTTTATTCAACTATTGACATAATGAACCAAAAGGAAATGTCGACAACGACAACTACCAAGACGACTACAGTTTAGTAGTATGCACTTGCAACATTTTAAAATCGCTGTTTTATTTGCGATACAATTCCCCAAAGAAGGAGAAATGGAAGAAGAAGTCGACGAAACTGGAAAAGAACCAGTGCAGTAGAAGAGCATAAAAGATATTGTCACAGGTGTATCTGCATTAGAGGTTGTTTGTCGTTGGAAAGTTTTTAGGAGATACATGTACTCGTACACGAGAGTATACTGCTCTTAATGATGTTCTTGAAATTGTCTTCGAGAAGACAATTCTCATTTTAGTTGCACATGGCAACGAAGGAAGCGAGTATCGTTGGGCTGCGGAGGCATTAATCAAGTTTCTTTTTTGGTTTTGAATTGGATGGAAGTAGTTTTGTTGTCCTCAACTTGTACGGTACTCAGTTTTAATGGGACCCAGGGTTACGCAGGGGTACTGAATTGAAATCTCACAAAACTCTGAGAAAACTTTCTCTGTTACTACTGCTGCTATGGATAATGGTTATCTTCCGAAAATCGTTGAAAAGAGGGTCAACCTTGACTGAATTATAGAAGGAAACTATAGACAGACTCTCCGCATCCTAGGCTACAAAGTCTGCAAAGATATTTTAGCATTACAAACAGGGTTTACAATACTACAAATCATTGAATACTACATTTACAACCCTGAACTATAGTTCGAAAATTTACTAAACTTGTTAAACTAATTTTTTTCCGTTACGTTAGGTTGCATCAGGTGGTTATCCTTCCCAATCGATAGGATTCGCTTAGAATAGAAGAAGTCTATGGTTTTACCACCTGAGCTGGTTATTTCTACTAGTTACTTGGAACAAACGAGATTTCTCCAAGTTTGACACTCGAATCGCCAATGTCGAATGACATTTTTTTTGGGAGTAAAAAACAATATCGGCTATGACAATATAATTGAAAAATATCTGAAAGAGTTATAACGAGACGGTTGCTGCCTTTCATTGAAAATATGACTCTTTTTCATGACAAGTACATAGTATGGACTCCAAGAGAACAAAAGCGCGAGAAGACCATCATGGCCGTGTGCTGTCTTTGTCAAGGCCTCGATCGCAGGAATCAGCTTTTGGATCCATCCGCCTTTTCCCGTGTTATCCCATCTGGCTTGCCTCAGTGCTACAGATATTGCCATGTCTTCTTCTTTTACCCTCCTGGTAATGTTGGTCTCTTGTCAGTAAACCATTGCATCGAAAGTAAACCATTTGCATTTCGTAAGCGATAGTATGTATGGAGACCATAGCCGCTATAATACAGGCTTCGTCCGAGTTTGTTCGGAAACAGCATATTGCGCAGAAACTATTTACAGACGAGAGCTTTCTTTTCGTCTCCTTCGTTATAAGTACTTTCGCTCAGACTGGAGTAGCGTATAGAAGGAGCTTACCATCCTCGATAGAAGAATCATCCTGGCGTATCCACCAATGCTTGGCAGTATCAACCTGGATCCACGCCTAAAGGCACAGACGACGGCTTTCAAATCACAGTCTGGTATCAAGCATTGCACCCGAGTACTTTAACCTCTCTTTAGAGCTGATTGGTTGGCTCTCAACCCGAAAGTTTGCGTATTCTACAGTCTTTCGGCTGGTTAGTAGGATAGCCTCGGTCTTGTGGTCAGATGGTTCTAGGCCGCCAGACTCTAGCCAATTTCTGATCTGATCCATGGTAGACTCTACTTGGTGGAAATATCTACCCTAGCGATATGTACAAATACTTATGTATACGCATGAGTAATAAACTATTAGGGTCATTATATGTTACAGGGCAACGGCGTAGCAAATGTACGCCAGAAAATATTAGTGTAGTGAGGTAAGGTTAGGTAAGCGGGCTGGCAGAGAGAGAAAAGCCTCCTGCAGCACTCAGGTCAGTGTTGACCCATTGTGTTACCCACAGGGAGGAAAGGTGCTCCTCCGCCCATTGGAACCCTGTAAATATCTAAACTACTCTTATTTTAATAACTTACATGTGTCCAAGTACAAACCACTTTGTTGACTTGGTTCAGCATCTTGTCTGTGGGAACGCCAGAGAGCTCTTCAAGGTCGTAGAAGAAGTATTTACCGAGGAATTTTTTTCTGGAGTGTTGGAGTCCAGGACAATGGCATAGGAAGTGGGTGGTGTCCTCAGAAACTCCTTCGTCGCCACACTCTCTGCAAAGTCCTTCTTCTGTCCGGCGTAGTTTCTTCATGTGGTATCGCAGACTATTATGAACCCAGCAGAGCGATACCTTGTGCTGTAATCTAAGAACCCTGAGTTCTTCGCGACAGCATCTCACAAGCTTTGATTTGATTTCGGTAGCAGTAATTGCTTTTATAGCTGCCTGGCTGTCGATAAAGAAGGTGATACCATCTTGTGGTATTGCCCTTATGGCAGACTCACGGGCAGCTGCTGCCACTGCCACGACCTCCGCTTGGAAAACACTGCTGTGGCCTGGCAGTTAAATGGATCTCGCTATCCCTAGCGATTCAGAGAAGATGCCGGGACCTACCCCGATGTCCATTTTCGATACGTCAGTATATATTGATATGGATCTGGTATTATCTATGTTTCCGTTTTTCCATTCTTCTCTGCTAGGGTAGGCTGCCGTAAAAGGCATGCTAAAATCCAAATATGGCGTTATGCAGTCTGTTTTGGGTACAAAGCCAAAAAGTTCTTGAGGGATGGTCGAATGCCCTGTTGCATTTGACTTCCAGTTCGCTGACTGACTGATTCTCAGGGCACTAATGTCTGCTGATGTTTTTGTAAAGATATCTAGCGGAAGCAGGTTGAGAATAGCCTCAAGGCCTGCAGTTGGAGTTGTTCTCATTGCACTGGTGGCACCAATGCACGCTAGTCTTTGTACTTTGGTGAGTGCCATTAGATAGGTGGTCTTTTTTAGCGCTGGCCACCATACGAGACAGCCATAAGTCAGTATGGGTCTAATAATAGCTGTATACATCCAGAGTATTATTCTTGGAGAAGGTCCACAGGTCTACCCAAGAATTCTACTACACGAATAGAAGGCTATATATAAGTCCTAGGTATCTTGCGCTGTCAGAGATTTTGAGGGGGGTGCCTCCAACAGATGGTGCATTGAACTGGGGAATCTTCCTTTTGTTCGTAAATAAAACCATTTCTGTCTTCTGGGGGTTGATATTGAGACCGCAATTCCTAGTCCATTTAACAAGGGTCTTAAGGGCCCATCGATGTCAAGAAATGCGGCTGTAGTGAGGTAAAGTATTTGTGAATGTTCGGGGGCACCTGTTATCGACAGCCTGCGAAGGAATTGGGAATGTCTCCATAATTTTTGTTCAAAATCCCCAAAAACAGCCTTTTTTATCTGTATAAGACTAAATTGACGCAACACCTACACGGAAATGACCACAAACGAACTCACATATTTCGACTTGGGTGGCTTTGTTAATAAACGGAGAAGCCGCTTCCTGAGCACTGAAAATCCTTAATAAATACACCAGCAACAATTTCCCGGCCGAATGGTATAAAAAATGGTTATGGTTATATTGAGTTGTCTCAAACGATACCCTAATTTGGCCGCCCCGAATTTTTCCTATGAACGTACTTAAAGGGAAAGTTAGGCTAGGTTGCTAGGTTGATGAGGGGAAAAAAGACTCTACTCATCCCACTTAGGTTCTTGTGTATCCACTGTGATGAGAGCACTTGGTCCCAGTTCCTGCACTCAGTTCCTACATTACTGTTCGTTAGTGATTAGGGTCTCCAACCATCGTGACTTCCTCAGACACCTGGAAAGATTATTTAGTGAGACGTTAGATAGTTCTTGTATGTCCTGGAAGAAATGTTTTGCCAAAGTTTTGTTTCTCAAATGAGATTTGTAGGCTTGGGTAGTGGCATAGAAAGTGAGGTGTATCCTCGTGAGCCTCGTCACCGCAGGCTCTACATATGTACAATTGCATATTATCATCGTAGAATTTATTGAATGTGGGCCACTGCACAGTAGCATAGCAACGATATCAGTCTCCTTGCGGTTAATGCATTGCCTATCTCTCGTTCTAAGGCATTTCTGGCTGCTACGTATTTTTTGCATTCCAGTAGCACGTGCTCGGCGTTCTGGATTTTTCCTTTTTAATGACGACAAAATGGGTCGTCTGGGATGATGTACTCGTAGAGGAATTCTCGGAAGCTTCCATGTCCCGTTAGAAATTTAGTAAGGTAAAAGTTTACTTCACAGTGTTTTCTTGTGCTCCACCATTACAATGTATCATCTGAACTAGCTTTTAGTTAGCTAAACGTTCCGTATGTTACGCAACTGATACGAATTAGCTACGAACTGCTATTGACCTGAGAAGCCCTGAGATTTTTGGCAGAAGAATTTCAAGGTTTCTTGTAGGGCTGCGTTAAATATCTTAGCCATGCCAATAAACTAAAAATAATTGGAAATATTTAAAGCAACGATATTCTTGCTATTGTTAAAAGAAAACCTTTTTTGAGTACACTGTGTTCGAAACATAAACATATAAAAATAATCGGAAGTGTCGAGCTAAGGTGAGGCCATGGATACTTCGTGAGCTGACGGCGGGGTGTTAGCGGTTACACGGCTTGACTCTTCGGACGGGGTGAGTATTTTCACTCCCCACCATACACTACCTACTCAACACACACAATTTTCGTACCTACCAATGCTACTTTACTTTTGCCCACGAATAGACATAAAAAGATAAAATAGAAGACAGGAGGAGAGGATGTCCAATGTCCTAAACTTACTCCTTAATCGCTATTCCACTTTCCCAGTATCTTTCCTTTCCATTTGTTCGTCACTAAATTAAGGTATGCCAGTTGTTATTGGCAAAGGTTGGCCAGCCCACCCTTCATCCTTTGCCAAACAAGCCAAACGTTATCTTTCTGGTAGCAATTTATAAAAGGAAGCCCCTGGACCTGTAGGGGAAACCAAGTCGCCTGTACCGTCAGTCGTCACACACAACTTATCCTATTAAATTTAAAATTCTGGAAAATTGGAAAATTCCTTAATTCAATTATAGAAGTATTAATCAACTTTGCGTGAATGAATGGAAAACTTTTCGTTATCACTATGTAGAGTCCTTCGCTTCGTTTGCTTCCTCAGGATTGGATAGCTAGGAAATTTTCCTTAAATTCATTTCCTCCACAAATAAAGCGAGTATGTCGAACAAAAATAGCTTCATCCTAAAAGTATATTTGTCTCCTAGACTCGAAATATTGGTGAAGTGTTCACGGAAAACCCAAGGAAGCTAAATCAAATACCCGCGATACTGTGTACAAGTCGATGCATTAATTAAATAGCTTTAATCAAAATTAGAAACTGCCGGGCTACAAACGGCCAAGGAACTATTGAGAACGGACATTACCTTTACTATTGCAGCGAAAAAAATAATGTGATTACAACACACTTAAAGGCGAGCCACTAATGAAAGCGTGCTTAACGTACTGCTTCTAAGTAATTGCTAGGTTCATCAACTTTCAAGGTTTCAAAGTATAATAAATGTTCGCAAGTGAGTTGAAAAATAGTTTAATTAGCCAATCTTTTGTGTTGATTGCTCCTGAGTTCGGTTAATTCATAACTAGTGGGAAAAGTAAGACGTATAGTTAATCAATCATTCCCGTCAACACAATCACCTTCCTTTCCAGTTCATTGAAATGTATCCAAATAACAAGTTTTATAATATCTGCAGAGTCTTCTGCTTGGGTCCAATTTCATCGAATCCACACACTCAACGTGCTCTTGGCGTTTATTCTTTGATAACCATTTCTGCCATAGTTCTGGATACGATATTCAGTTTTACAATTAACGTCTTTGGTGACGGGTTCGTTGTCTCGAGCTTAGTCACTTCAGCAGTTTTTCTCTCAGTAATTATAGGACACATTGTCGCCATAGTTGAGTCGTCAGTCAAACGTGAACAACAAAAACAATTTTTCGCTAAACTGGACGAAATCGATAGCATCTTTCGATTCAAATTACGGCACAAAGTTCAATTTACAACAAAACGTCGAAAACTTATTTTCAAATATTCCATTGTATCGCTTTTAGTCGTAATTTCTTTATTCGTGTACATAGGAGTTATTCTCACACACGATTATGAAGGTTTTTTTTGGAATGGAATTCTTTCGGTGATAGTATCACGAATGAGATTGATTCAAGTTAGCATCTACGTGGAGCTAATCACTTACCGATTGGAGAATCTAAACCTACTGCTAAGGCAAATATCCAATTATAGGCTAGACCAAAAGAACAGAGTGCTGGACGTTGATTACAGTGCCATTGACAACCCGGATAGGATACTTATCTTAAAGACGATTCATGCAAAGGTGCATGATACAGTGAACTGCTTGAATGACATCTTTGGCTGGTCAATTCTGGCGTTGATTGTATACTATTGTTTGGACTTTACGTGCAACAGTTACTGGCAATTTTTGGCATGGGAGTTGAGACTACCGCCGTACACAAGTTATGAGTGCTTTGCAACCCTCTTTCCTTTGGCACTGATATTGACAGTTTATTGCCAGTCTTGCTATGAGTGTATCAGCAAAGTGAGGTGAGCACAAAGGGTTTAAGAAGGTATTCACACGTTTGTTTCTTTTTAGAGCGATATGACTAGGAATCTTGTGCAGAAAATGCTTGTAAGCTCATCAGATGACCACACCAATTATTTGATAGATCAGTTTCTGCTTCAAATCCACCACCAGCCAATAGTTATCCACACAAAGTGGTTCTTTTCTGTTGATTTGAAACTGTTGAGCAGTGTATTTTTGAAACAACTTTTTAAAGTCAGAAGAGTAATCGATTTTTTTTACAGATTTGTGCATCGATAGTGGGATACCTTGTAATTCTGATACAATTTCGATACACAGAAAATGAGCTTTGAACGAAGTCCAAGAGTGTTTTTTGCATAAAGTGTTATAGATACAAAACACATTTTGTGAATTTTAAAATCTTTTTAATTTTCTGGTAATAAATGCACATACTTTTTTGGCAAAATAGATTGTATAAAAAAATATACGATACTTTCAGGTAAGTCAGTCCTTAGGACTTATTCTGTTGGTTTGAATTACTACTTATTTTTGTAACAGACAATTTTAAAAAGAGTTAAGGTGAGAACTAACCTATGGATGGTGGGCGCCGAGGCTCAGTAGTTAGAACGTTGGATAACTGAGCGGAAGGTCTGAGGTTCGAATCCAAGAAACACCAAAAGTCTGTCAAACGTCCGAGAATAATAACTGTTACGATAAAGCGCTCAACATAAATGAGAAGCTAACTAAGGACAGAAGTCAGAACCTCTTTGGATGTGTTGACTGATCCGAATTGGACTATTCATCAACCATTTTCAGAGAGCTATTTCACTTCCTAGGAAATTGAATCTTGGAGCATTTCGAGGACACTTAAAAAACTCTCAGCGGTTGCGATTTTGAGCTCATTCATCAGAAAATGAAGACAGAAACTTTATATTTTTACATATCGGTCCTTTTCGTGGCTGATAATTTACAGGATTTATGTAATGACTTGGTAAAGAGTATGTAATGATCATGATGTCTTTTTTATAGGAAACCTACTTACTTTACTTTAGATGACGGTCTGGAGTAGACCAAGGCCTCAACGAACGTACCTCTCCAGTCAACTTGGTCCCAAGTTAGCTGCCTCCAGCTTCGCACACCGATTTGGCTGAGATCACTCTGAAACTGTGCACTCCACCTAACGTAGGGTCTTCCATCACTACGTTTTCCCTCTAGGGTGGATGCAAAGACTCGACGATCCAGGGAGGTGATGTCTATGCGCTCTACGTATTTTAGCCGACGATAACTAAGGAATACCGTAGATAGAGTCAGTTGTGACATTGAGAATCCTATTTAGATTGAACTACTTGGATTGAAGAGTAACATCATTTGCATCTTCGAATAAATAGGGCCCTATAACCTTTTTAGCCGAGATACCTCCCCAAACCGTGGACTCGAAATGGATGCATTTGTCACTCATGAATTAATTGAGGGCTTTCTCCCAGAAAATATAAATTCTGTTTATGGACGAAGCCATTTAGATGAAAAAGGACTTCATAATCAATTTCTCAAAAAAAAAAAAAAGATTTGATTTTGTTTGTCAAGTAATGTCCGAGGCCAATAATAACCAACTTGAGTGGTCTCTGGCAAGTATTTGCTGCCCAAATTGAATTTTATATGAAAAAAAATGCAAGGTTGTCCATGGGATGTTTAGCTGGGACCAATGCTGCCTACTCGGTGTTCAAGGCTGCTCGGTAACAGATGCATGTACGCGGCTTGTATTGTGTTGAGAACGTCTGGATGCAAGTTTCTCAGTTTGCCTATGATTGAACACAGTTCCTTCTTACATCTCTAGACGGGGCACTTTTTTTGTTCAAATGACTAGACAGGCTTTCAGTTATGACAACATCCAAAATAATGGCAATTTGCTCACCAAATATTTCAGACAAATTGCTACCTCAATATTTCTGTGTTAGCCTCAACCCAGTCGAGCCACCAATGTTTCTCTTAATTTATCCTGTCGCTGTTTATTGAGTCCCGTTCAGATATTCTTTCCTTCTCCTGAGTCTCTCGGCCCGTAGATAGGATACGTTTATCTGTCGCCCTTCTAGCAGGATGGTAAGTGCTAGGTACGTTCAGCGAGTCTGACAAGTAACCATGCGTATCCGGATACAAGAATGCTTCAGGGGAAATGTTCCCACTCAACATGGTACTTCTGAAATACCCAGGGTTAGAATAAAATAAGCCCGACACAAGTTCGTTCTCCGTACGCTCGCTGACCGCACCAAATGGACAGACCGGAGGCATCCAATAGTCTCTTAATGTCAAAATTCGGAATGCGCGCTTCTATACATACGCATGAAGCCATTTTCTTTCAAAAAGTCTCAGACGGACTTATGTTCCACCATATTGGACTCGCTTAAGTCAAAATTGGACGAACGAAAGCTTATGACCTTCACATCGGATCCAAGATAGTTCGAGTAGAAAAGGCGTTTGAGGGACATGAATGCCGCGCTTGTCTTTTTTTTATTTGTATATTTACATGCTCATTATAGTACAAGCACTTATCCAATATTTCACAACAGTTTTAGAATCGATGCGAAGACCATTAGAACTCGTTATTTATAGGTTTCGTCTCAAATATGAATTAGCGCGCCTTACCGGGAAGCGGAGCAGTATAGTTTGGCATTGTGCCTCGTTTATTTTGAGCTTCCACTTAGGGCAGAGAGTTTGGAAATTATCAAAGCTATTCTGAAGCTCTGTTTGTATGTCTTGGATTCTCGAGCAGCTTGCATACAGTACAACCTCGTCGGCGAACGCTAGCGAATTATCCATGTCCCTCAGCATTACAGAGACGTAGAAGTTGAAGAGGAGCTGAACTGCCCTGTGGCAGACCATAGGTGACATTAAAAGCTCTAGTCATCTTGTATTGTCTATCGGTTACAACGAATTTTTTTCTCGTGCACCATAGATGCAATTATCTTTACAAGATGTTGTGGAAATTCTTGTCCAAGAAGTTTATATAGAAGGTTATAGATCCAAACCGCGTCGGAAGCTTTTTTCGATATCCACTAGACAGGCAGCTGTAGATCTTTCGGCGTTAAGATTCCAATTAATGTCAGAAATCAGTTTTGTAACAGCGTGCACGACCGAATGGTTTCTCTTGAACCCCAATTGGTTCCGCGGTATAATTTTCTTTTCTTTTTGCACGCGAACAAAATAGACTTTCTAATAACTACTTCATAGACCTTCCCGATATTAGGCAGGAGAATTATTGGCCTATAATTAGAAGGATCAGAAAGGTCCTTTTTCTTTTTGATTATTGGAAAAACCTTCGATGTTTCCAATAACCTTCGATGTTTCCTATAACTAGGGAAGCAGCAGTTGTTTAATAAATTATTAAATATTATACAATGTTGCCGTATGATTTCGTCCGGTATATGCTATCAAAACCACTTGACTTTTTGTTATTTAGTTTTCTGAGAATCTCCTAACGATACACCTGACTAGTACAACCTCACCCTTTGGGTACCACATCACTTTTACATTCTCGGGAATTGTGTAGCTGACGAACTCAGACGGTGAGTTAAATGGTTCCAGGAGTGGGAGTAAGATTGTGACCAAACAGTCCCTACTTCAGCGACAATGCAATGTATGTACGTCTTTCGGTCTAAGTGTCATTCCAAACCAAACACTCACTCCTTGCCTTCCTAGTCCTTGTACCTGCACATTTCGTATTACAGTGGTGTGAACAGTCTATTGGATCACTGTCTTCATTATGTTAAGACATCTATTTTACCCTTCTTAATTTAATCACTCAACTGTAACTTTATAAAAGAAAAATTGCACAAAAAAACTCGGCATTGGGCGTTATAAAGGCAGTCCTTTTAAATGTACATAATTAGATTGCTGGAACGACTTTTTTCTTCTTAGTTGACATTAGATTGAAGTACAAGGGAACGAAAGTGTCCTTACATTCGATCGCTCTCTCTCTCAATGACTCAATTAAATCAACCTGATTAGGTGGATAGAGGCAAGGATACATGTGCTGTTGCGGGCCACGTAATTGTCGCATTATTGATTTGGATGTTTATCTCGTGGGTAACTAAATTCAATTTAAAAATTATTCGTAAGTGAAAGTCAATGCCCTGATGATGCTTATTTGCAAATTGAACGCAGGATGAAAAGCTTCATCTGCATTTCCCTAATCCCACCGCGTTAAACTCCAAATAGTCGTATATACACACGTTTGTACGTTTTGCGAAAATATTGACTACTTCCCACTGGCAGTAGAGAACAATGCTAACTGGAACCACTGAAACTTTTCAAAACGCCAAATTACACTATGACCTCGGGCACCATGAACAACTAGTCTGAAATAGGTTAACAATCAAAAATGTAAATATTGTGTTCGGAGCTCCCTTTGCATAGTTTTCAAACGTAAATACTCCCCTCTAGCCATACTGACACTGCAACAATCTACGATGGCACTATTACAACACAGTTGAGTGATTTTATAGCCAATATATTCAGCTGACCATTGTCATGGTAAATAGCTCAAAAAGAAGCGCAATTTTCTCTCTAGAATTTCCTTTGTAATGTAAAAAATTATTATGTCGCAATATACACGCAAAATTCTTTATCATTGAACGGATACTCAAAGAGAAATAATTTTTGAATCAAGGACCTTCATCTTACCGATTGCAAGGAGAAGCTAATTTTCATTTCATTCAACTAAAAGCTAATAAACCATAATTAGCAGGAAGTTAGCATTCTCAATCGCAGACAAAGCACGAGTTGAGTATCTTCCGAAGTGGAATTAGATTAATTAGCACAAATTACGGGAAAAATGAACTGGCATTACTTCCGCTCGTTGCGAGAATCATTAGGTTCATCGAGACGAAAGAACGGGTTAAAGAAGAAACAGACCCACAACTGTAAAGGAAGAAATTAAATTTTAAATTGAAATTAATTTGAGTCTATATAAATTCCTCTTGAATTGAAAATGGCAATAGTTGGTTGTTTGTGCTAAATGACTTGACAGAGTGTGATTGATGGGTGCTAAGAATGACTTCCTAGAAACGAGAAGGATGCGAGAGCATTTGGTTGAATTTACGAAAGCTGTTGGGTGTGTAAGATTCCCTCAATATATTTCTGGAAATGAACTCGTAAATTAATCTCTCCTGTGAGTAATCTCTACATTATACTAAAATCCAGCTCAATTAAAATTATATAAAAATTAATTTGCAAATGGTGGCAAATGGGGGGTAGAATTCAAACGGCTTCATAATAGTCTACAAAAACTTATCGGTCTAATACTAGTCTATTCTAAGTCGACGTCATTGATTTAGCAGTTATTCAGGAAAAACATATAAATAAGGTGCAGTTAAGAGTGGTGGTAATATACCACCAATCAAAAGGATCCCTAAACGAGATATCCAGAGCCAATGCGGTGACCCTCTGCTGGGTACCAGGGCACATGGATATCAAGGGAAATGAAAAGGCTGATGAGCTTGCTAGGAAAGGATCGGCGCTGCACTTATCGCGGGTCCTCCCTTTTGTAGTAACCCCAATCAGTTCCTTACGGAAAAAGATAGAAGATGAAGCCATCGGTCGAGCAAACAGACAGGGCGCTATGGCCGGTCTTCAGCAAGAAGAGATCAACCTCTCTGGTAAAACTTAGTCGTTATAACGCACGGGTTGTTTCTGGCATAATTACTGGACACTGTGCTATCGGCGTTCATGCAGAACGACTCGGTGTGCTACATAACGACTTTTGGAGAAGTTGCAGGGACGAAGAAGAAATTGAATCTGTTCTTCATCTGCTGTGTGATTGTTCTGCCCTATCCGTCATAAGAATGAGGACTCTCGGAAGTTACTTCTTTTCGCAACTGGAGGACTGAGGAACTGTAGAGCTGACGGACCTCCTGAGATTCATATCATTATCTGGGTGGTTCTAACAGCGGTTTCACATGTTTCCAGGGTTAAAAGATTGGGCACAATGGACCGACCGGGTGACAGAAGTACTTAGGGCTTTTGTTTTGGCTGTGTTTATTTTGAGCCCCACTTTGTTTGCCTCAGCTTCTAGATTGTGGGCCATCATATGAAGGTCCATTATCCCATTATTTTGAGAGGAGAACTTAGCTGGAGATCCAACATCTAAAAACACAATAAAAAAAAGTTTGCGATAGGTGGGGCTCTCAAAAAGAAATAACACACTTGCTTTATGTGCGCATTATTTGGACAACACTGGTGCTTAGCGTGACCGTACCTTGGATGGCCTTAGACAAAATTATACACCGCAACTATCTGGGAAAGACATGCTTTGCACTGTTAGGACCATACACTCAGGCGCACTCATTTTCCCATATCATTCCACATCATTTAACCCTCAATGGATCAGCTTAAATATTAGTAACTCCACAGCAGTGAAAGACATATAATTAAGAAACTAACTTTCTATTCCTTGTCTACTCTCGAGACAATAGACGCAACTATCCCACAGACTGGGAGACATGCCCCTACCGATCTCTGTTAACAAACTGGCTGAGCAGTTCAACATAAACCTTCTTTGCTCACATTGGTACAATGACATTCCAAAAAACTATATTGCCGAAGATCACGCTTTTGCTCAGATGATAGACAGCCAAAATGATATCTTTTACTGTACCCAATTTTATAAATCGTCTCCGAACACCTGGAACATTATTTGCATTTTCAAAAACCATAAGATGACACTCAAAATTATAAGATTTCAAGGTGGAGTAAGAAGTTTTCCTTAGGGGTTTCTAAGGTTTTCACACTCTCCTATGTTTTCTAGAAATTCAAGTAGTGGGATCTACTGAGAATAAAAAGTTTTCCAACAAGTTCCTAACATACATAGAAATACCTGTCTCTTCAAAATTAATGAATTGAAAAATTGGCTGTTTCAAGAAACTTTAAATCTACTTTCTTAACTTGCACACTCTAGCAATCGAAATTTCTTAAATTATGAGCAACACCAATCGAAGTTTCCTCCAACAAACTTAGATCCATTATTATTCCCAGTTCCATTCCACACGAGAGAAATTCGAAAATTTATTTAATTCCCCCAAAGACTTTGATGATACCTTCCATCTCCAACTGGGTAAAAAAACAAAAACAAGTTCATCACAAATTGCTATGCGAGTGTAATAGAACTCGTTAAACTCCACCACCACGAGTAAATCCTCTATCTCCAACGCTTTTCATGATAGTGATGGAGGACTTAGTTACAACACCTTATTCCATTCCATTGCACTCTACGATGCGGGACTATCACACACACTTTTATGTGCTCCAGTGACGAAATAAAAGAAGTCACTCAATTTCTTCCCCCAGAAAACACATAAATTGATAGATGATACCTCCCCAAAGAGAGACAAACGAGAAGCCAGGCGTCCCAGTACTGAAATCCTTTTACATTCCGCCAGAACGAAGCAGTTATCCTTCTTCCAAATTGTAGGGAAATCGTTAAGGAGTCCCGTCCTATCGCACTCACAATACGACGAGGAATCGGTGCGTAATGTCAAAAAGCTGCTCCTGCAGAATTGCTAGCTGCTTGTGGCGCGGTTCATTTGGTAACGTATCTACTGCAAATTCTCTAAGAGTGTACAAACGGATTTTTCGGTGGCAGGGTGCTAAAGCGTTGAAAATGATCCTGGTGTGGCTTTGGGTGGAAAATGTTTATTGCTCAATGCGTTTGCAGTAGATGTTTATTGCTTCGATTTTGCTTGAGTGAACAAATTTAATAAAAAGAGGTACATTGGGTGAAAATACTCCCACTCCCACTTCCTTACTGAGTCACAAACGTCCTCGCCCCTGTCATCTACTGTTAGATAAATTGTAAAACCCCCACATGAACATTTCAATCAATTTTTAATTATTGGACAGCTCGAGATGAGTTATGTCCAATTAGACATGGTTTCTGTTGTGCACGATTCTGGAAACCATTAGGGCGGCATTACACTTTAAATTCTGCTTCCGTTTGGCAATTACTGTTCACTAAGAACTGAAATGAACTCGAATCCTGAGATGACCTTAATTACACTTTTGTCCCTGAAGGAATATTACACCAGGCTATGACTATGACTATAGCAAATGTGTGTGCTTCTTGGTTGGATTCATTAAATTTCGAATGAACTATGAGGAAAAGTATCGCAATGCTCTGTAGCTACGGATACAGCACTGACACTGGGTCATACTGTGTCTATTGGGTAATGAAAAGTTAGACGGGATTTACAATTAATTCTGGGTCTCCAATGGGGAGAATGTTAAACCAGAAAGTAATTTTTGGTGTAAGAAAGTGGGTTAATTGTGAGGAGATTTTCTGAGTTGATTTTGGAGAAGAAGGATACTCCGTATTTGCATTTCAATTAATTTGATTTGGATCGAAGGTGAAAATGTATTTTAAAGATATTCATAAGACGTGTTTGTAAAACTAATAAAACTAATAAATTCTATTTGATAATATTTATTCCCTATCCCATAGAGCCTGGGACAGTTGGAAAATACAGGACAGTATGTGAGACATACATTTAAAGTTAGGGTGGCGGAAACAAATTGACTATCTCTAAGCGTCCGGAACTATGGGGCAAAGTACATCCACAAGAAAGACAACAACGAGTATTTTGTGCTACGATCCAGCAGTGCATTAGGACACACTTAGTATGATTTTCATAACTTAAGAAGACAAGACCATCGAGAAACTCGCTTCTCCATCTGGTGTAATAAAGAGCTTAATGTCACTAAATGTCACTCCATCATCTACTCCCGCAAGCGTCTCCCAACACCAACTAGGATCTACTTCATTCGTGATGAGCCTGTACCCTCGTCACGTCTGCACGTGATTTGGGCGTTATCTGCAATAGTGAACTTAACTTTCGATCACATATCGACAATGTCATAAGTAGAGCCAATTCAGCACTTGGATTTGTGAAACGCTGGTCAAAAGAGTTCTCTGACCCCTACGTAACAAAATCCCTTTATCTCACTTTCGTCAGACCCCTCCTCGAGTATGCCAGCCAAGTGTGGTCGCCACATTATGCTACCCATATCATGACAATTGAGGCTGTCCAGCGTAGGTTCATTCGCTTCGCCTTACGCGGTCTGTCTTGGGCTGATAACATCAACCTTCCACCCTATGTGGATCGTCTTAGACTGATTAATCTTCAGTCATTGGAGAAACGTCGTGATGTTGCCGACATACTTTTTATTCATTAGTTGTTATCTGGCAACATTGATTGTCCCGCCTCATTTCAAGCGATTTTTCTGAATACCAATCCCCGCAATCTAAGGTCTGTTCCTCTATTCCGTATACCTCCTCATCGCACTAACTGTGGGTACAACGAACATTATCAAGAATGCTGCGCAAATCAAATAACGCGGCGCATATCTTTGATTTTAATAGGAGTAAATGCGTACTCCGTAATGCCCTAACCATACCTAATCTCCAATAATCCCTCTTAGTTACTAGGTTTAGTCCAGCTTAGTATTTAAGTCCTGTCCTTTTTAGTTCTAAGTTTATTATCTCCTCAATCTCATCCATCCTCCCCTCACTTAATTTTTATAGTTTATAAGGCTCTAGTTTTTAAGTTTAGTTTGTTTAAGTTTCTGGCCCCCCTGGGGGCGTCAAAATCAAACTGTCTTCCCCGTATTTCCTTTTAATAGAATGGCTCTTGCTAGGAAAACCTTATTGTTGTCTCACGAAGACGTTGTCGTTGCTGAAAATCGTTGTTATTGCTGAATATTGAGGCAGATTCAAAGAGTAGGTTGGTTGGGATTTCTTTGATTGTTGTGCCTCTATTTGCTGTGCTTTCTGCGACCTTTCTTTTCCGCTACAGATCGTGCATTCTCATGACTTTTTTGCCAATGCAAATATGCTTCTCCGAATATTTGACCTTACACCTTCGTTACGTACTCCCCATCTAAAGGAAGCGCATTACAGTTAGATATAGTTAAAAAATACAAAACAAATACCCTGCTCCATAAAACATGACTACTAGCTACTTTATATTTTCCTTTTTTTAAAAACTATAGCAATATCGAACACCTTTGGCGAACCCCACAGGCGAACCATTAGAGATGCAGTAAAGTGGGAGGGTTATGATCCCTATAATCCTGATCATAACCTCGCTGCACAAAAGGAAGAAGAAGAAAGCAATATCGAAATTTCGTATGACTTTAATAAAAACATATCTTATCATTATGAGAACTCACACCACACTGCCGAGTGCCCCATCAAATGCAGAAAGACTGCCAATACGTATTTTTCAGGATGCAAATGAAGACATAATGCATATCCTTACTATGACATGCTCTAAAGGCAGTGCGGATGCAGTGAGACTCCCTCCAACCAGTTTATCCTAACTGCATGAGATATTGAAACCTGGTATGTAATCGTACGGCTTATACCAAAAATAAAAATTCAAACCCTTGTACCTTCATTCTAAAAACCGACTATTGCTAGCGTTACATAGACTAAAGAAAAAACAAATCAAGTCGGTAACGAAGATGGTATTTATTTATTTCATCAATGCATATATAATCTGTTGACTACATCTAATTAGTATTAACACTATTAAAGAAATTCAATACAATTCGTTTAAACATATTTCTATTCATTTGAAGGTCGACTTCATGATGGATTAAATTAAATAGTAATAAAGAACGAGTTATGGGTTCGTTTAGCCCATAATTTGTCGAAATCGGTGCAGAATTAAGGAAGTTTTGGTCTGCGACCAGGATTCAATGACAATTCTCAGTACATTTCCGTAGAAAGCGAACATTGGTATTCGACAACTGGGTGATACATTTCATGTAGCTTTAGAACTATTTTTTGACCATGAGTGAAACAATAGAAGAGTCTCTATAAAATAAGCTCATGCATCCATTTTGTTGTCTAAAGTATTCAGCGAACTTTAAGAGGTGAAGGTGTATAAATAAGGAAAATGCAAGTTCTGTTTGGGAAATGTCCTTACATTAAATGGGTTTATCCAAACTCGAATGACAACATGACTCAAATCATGCAAGGAAGAATTATTCGTTTCGAATTATTCGTGTTGCAATATTTTGAATATCCTAAGATGAAATATAAATAGCAGAAAATCGTTGCATAGGACAGTTAACTGTAAACTACGTTGACTGTTGTAGTTCAGGTAAACGATGCTGAGATTCCATTCATCAGGCATACGCTCGTCTTAGAAATGAGTTGGTGTATGCTCTCTACCAAGTCATCTGTATCTGCTTTGAACACCTAGGCCGGTAGGCCATCAGATCTATCAGCCTTGTTAGATTTAAGCTTGAAAATAGCTATCCTCACTTCGGTTTGATTAGCTAGATGGAAGTTTTTGCTGTCATCGTCTATGTTGAATGTTTGCTTTTTTTGATTAAAAACTAGTTAAGTAAACATGCTTTTATCTTTATATAATTTTTTTTATTTTTATCATCGATGCAGTATTAATACAAGGCTCATTTTCAAAAATGTTCTTGCTGTACGTAGAGTTTTGTGGAACACTGTATGTTGAATGTTTTATTCTGCTTGACAGCAGTTTGTTGGACATCGTATCCGTTATACAGTCTGCAGAAAAAGTTTTCCGAATTCCCAGCCCGACTGTGACTCTGCTACAAGATTTCCAATTTCATCTTTACCCTCGCCCGTGCACGAACGCTCAACTAATAGATTCAAGCATTAAGGATTTCAATTTTTTCGTTCAAAGAACATTATTTCTTTGTTAATTGTCTTGTTATAGTGTGTTTTATCCAGTTTTATCTGTTGTGCTTGCGTTTTGTCATTAATTTTAGTTTATTAACGGTCGCACGGCCTTCTATGCCTGCAAGCAGCAACCGTCTCTGCTGTACAGACATTGTTACTGTGTCCAAACTTTTGGACGGTAGTGTATTTTCGTAGAAGCAACATGCCATTTATGTATTACAATTTAATCAAACATTAATCGAAAGGTATTGAATCAACAGATGGGTCTGTAAATTCGACAAATAAATATTAGATTTTAACTTGTGGTTCGTACCTATGATAAGTTGAACTACCTTACCTCACTCTAACATTTTGAGGTAATGCAGTTTTTGAAGTTTGTAAGTCAATGTAATTTCGGAGATCCTCGATAGTATAGTGGTTAGTATCCCCGCCTGTCACGCGGGAGACCGGGGTTCAATTCCCCGTCGGGGAGACAAGTCTGGCTTCTCTTTTTTTTGCGTACGTAAAAAAAATAGAAATGCATACCAAAAGGTGAAAGCTATCCACAGATACGACCAACTAATGCACTTATTTTCGCCGAACTCGAGATCACAATCTACTTACGACTTTTTTGCAGAATTTAAAGAAGTTTTTTCCTGCCGCGTACTTTGGACTCTTAGAAAAAAATTCTTAG
Organism: Blera fallax; assembly: GCA_946965025.1. NCBI lineage: Eukaryota > Metazoa > Arthropoda > Insecta > Diptera > Syrphidae > Blera > Blera fallax. The sequence goes on along the minus strand of OX337248.1, from coordinate 9,410,165 downwards.
AAAATACTTTCAGATACATGAACATTAGGAGCATAGTTATCAATAGCACGTATGTTATGTAGGTAGTGAAATATAATGCAACGTCCCGACATTGTGAGGCCATTAATGGAAGCTTATTTCCAAACAACCATTCTACAAAACTCAATCTCTGGCATTCGACTGACTATTACATAATCGCAAAAGAGTAAAAAGACTGCTCAACCACTTAAGTCCACTGACAGACATAATGAATATATGTAAGACAGAGGGTGAGAGTGGCGAAACTACTACTTTCACTCCGCACTGCAACCACATTGAAATCCTTTATTTTGTCGTCAGTACTGAATACTTTATTTTGATTTTCATTATTTGTCCTTACAAAAAATCATAAATATACTTCTACTGCATACATTATATAAATTAAACAAAATGCAAATTGGGAGCGAAAATAAAAATTGTACAATTGTAGAAAATTTTAAACAAATTGCTATCGAATGGGTTTATATTGTTCTTGTTTAAACAAAATAAGCTGCCAACTGTGCCATTTTGTCTTTTGGCTGTTTTGGCCGTCCTCGATTACCCCCACTAGCACCACGACCACCTTTACTTGCACCACGTCCACCGCCGCCGCGTCCACCACGAATATTCGCCGGTCTAGCTGCGATTGCACGATGTTTCTCCACCAAATGGGAAAATTCTTGTGAACAAAATACACAGCCGGTTTTTTCTTCAGAGCCATCTTTGAAACGGGTCTTATCCGATTTATACAGAGCCGTGACTAACTGTGCTCCACAATCACATCGATTGCCTACAATTGGAAAATAAAATGTAGAACAATTCATTTCATATTTCACACAACTTACCATCCACCGATACTTTCGTGGCACCCTTGAACACGTTAATTATAACATCGCATCGATTGCAACCAAGCTTCCAACTGCTGGGCGCTGAAGTACAATCCAATACTAGAACTCCACTTTCACATTCTACACAACTAGAGATTCCGAGGGAGTACAGTGAATGTTGGCACGTTGGGTGGGTGCACGAATTGCAACCGGAATTCTTAGGCATATCCCTAAACGGTGGGTTATTATAACAGTATGGGCAGAGTGGATAGGAACGCCCCTTCGTGCCACTTGAAAAAGCAAGCAATTCAAAATCATCTAGAGGGCATTTCAGTTCCCGATATGCTTTTACATTGCCATTACCAGGAAGAGAGTACGTTTCGTCACAATGAGAACAATGCAATCGAGCAGGTTTGGTCTGGAAGAAACAAATAATTATTTTAAGGCCATATACATTTATATAGTACATACGCCTAGAAATAGACAGATGTAAAAGTGTCAAATATTAAAATGATTGCGATTAAAATATTTAGTTAGCACTGAAGCTTTCGTGTTTCATTTTTAAATTTTGCACAAAAACTCTCCAAAATGACAATGTAACCTTCTTGTTTATTTTATTACAATTTCGATTCATAAGGAGATTTTCGAGTTTTTATTATCGTTGTCGAGTTGTGATACTTCATGCTTCTGATGAAATCAATTTTTAATGATTCCATGTCACACCAAGCGTTACCATTATAATATTTTGCACAGCAGATCGTACAGCGCGCAAGACATTCTCGCAGAACATTTATGTTGTGTATGTTGCATATTTTGCACAAATGTACATGACCTAATGCTTTAACACGTTTCCGAAAGGAAAGGTTAAAAACTTTCTCATGACAGTTATTACTATCGTATTGTCAGACCTTCGTGAGGAGAGACCCTGAAAAAACTTGGTTGGGGATTCAAGCCTCGAATGCACGTTTCTCTACAACGTTCTTAATATTAAGCACCGTAAATAGTTCTCATCGAAATAAGCAGAATCGAAACTGAAAGCAAAATGGGACGCTGTACAAAGCATCGCAAGAGATGAGGCTTTTTAGCAAATCTTGAGAATTTCATGGTCAGACCGAGTATCCAAATTGAAGGTCATGGCAAGTATATGAACACAACGAATGGTTTGAACATAATCACGGAAACTCGAAACGTCATATCTGCGTGTCTTGCAATGGTCACAAATTTTTTTCTCACCTGAATGTACTTCATGTATCTCCGACATTTTCCACATCTTGAGTGCGCTTTGCCTGATTCCGCCAGCGGCGAGAAAGACACCTCAAATAGACTGTCCATATTCGATATGTTTTGTACAAAATACAAAAATTTCAAACGAAATATATCCACTGCGTGCCGCAGTACTGCATTAAAATCCGCCGAACCCTTAGCAATTAGAGTCAACATACGTTCCACTTCGGAGCGCATAGTTGGAAGAACTAATTCACGATCAATCTGTAAAGCAAATGATTTTCATAAAATTTCCTTTCTCATCCAATTATTCTAAAACTTACCTTTTGATAGCCATGCACCAAAACAATACCTAACGTTGTGGGTATCAACTTCCTACCGCCCTCAATCTTGACATAATTCCTCAGACAAATATTATTTATGTGAACAGGAATCGAAGCATCAGTTCCGATACCATGCTGTTCCATCAACGAAATTAATTCAGATTCAGTTAAATAGTCAGGTGGACCAGTTTGTGACTCAGCCAACTTGACGTCATTTATCTGCACCAAATCGCCCTCTACGAATGGTGGAATTGATTCATCCCGTCCAAATGCTTGCCATGTCATAACTTTTGTGAAGCCCGGATCAATTAGGACATTGGCTGTACAGGAAAATGTTTCCATGCCAACTTTCAGTTTCGCTGTGGTAGTTTTGTATTTTAGATCTCGGGACACAGTTCCTAGGAAGTAACGACATATAAAGTCGTACACACGCCATGTGTCCTTTTCAAATTCACCACGACTGGCAAGTTTCATTGGTGTTATCGGTGGATGGTCGCCACAGTCTTTACCCTTACGCGGCGGATTAAAGTCAGACAGGATTGCTTTAGCCTCTTCTCCGAACTCGGATGATGGCTGTAATACTTTCAACACTCCGCTGTAAATTACAAAAACAGAGGTTAATGAATTTATACCAGACTTTTCCTGTAAATAAATCTGCAAGAGGATTTTTTTACTTATCAGAATGTTTGTTCTACTATAAAAAAAAATATGATAACATGGCGTGATTAGCGTTAAGGTATAACAACCACCCAAGGTTTATCAAATTCAGAGCATAGAGACTAAACTAAATTGGAGAAGAAATCATAAAAAGCATAAAATCATCAAATGCAATCACCAACAAGTGATATCAAGGAATGTCGATAAGAAACTGAGATTTTCTTTCTTAATTGTGAAATATTTCTTACCAACATGAGCATGAGAGTGTTATGGATATGATAGAAGCACTACAGTTTCTACCTACCCAACTCCCAAAATTCTCGATGTTAACTTCGAGTGACTGACTGACCCCTAAGATTCTCAACAATGGTGCACCAAATTTCAACTGACTCCAAAGATCTTTTAAAAAAGATGAAATGGTTTGCTCACACCACCCTATAGGTAGATGTACATAAGTACTTGAATCTACATATGTACATACTCGTATATACCGAACGTCTAATGGCATTATTCAACTGTATGGCTCCCTCTGTAACTGAGTATGCGTTAAAATAAGTGTTCTTTCGAGAAGATAGTCATGAAAACAGTGTTAAAGTTATCAACAAGGTCCACTTGATTCAACCTTTTTATGCAACCTTTACAAATGAATAACAGACGTGCGAATCAGCATCAGCATGCGGTCGAGTCGCAGATGAATTTGAGACGCTGCAAAATGGTTGAAATGAATTTGAATTCATGATTTATGCTGAAGAGAGAAAGAAACTACCGAACTTTTTACAAACAACGATAACAAAGAACCTTTTAAGGAATATTTTTAACTACTATTCGCACTTACTGCAAATCAAAATTAGCTGGATACTGGGTTGTTTCTGTTCGGGGATAACTGATGTAGCCTTGCGTGTATAACCGCTCAGCAATTGTCATTGCCTGATATGGTCCGATTCCAAGCCCTGAGCTAGCAGCTCTCATTAACTCCACCGTATTCAATGCTTGTGGCCTTCCCTTGAACTGTTCCTTGGAAGAAACACTTTCCACTCTAAAAACAATCGCAAAATCAGTCCCAAAATATATTTCATGATGTGTCCATCGCAACTTACAAAGCCTCCTTCATCTCCTTGACCTTATTCAATAACATTATTGCAACTTCCTTTTTGAACACTCTTCCCCTTGCCCACTCAAGCACTACTTCAGGACTCCCAGCTAACAGTTGTAGATACCAAAACGACTCCGGCTTGAATGTCTGAATATCATCATGTCGCTTAACACAGAATCCCAGTGTTGGTGTTTGGCACGGTCCATACGATATAAGCGATGCATCTAAATCACCATACCGTCCTTGGAAGAACTTCGTTTGAAACCTTGTAAATGCACATCCAATACGCAAATCCAACTCCTGACGGGCGTCCACCGACTTAGCCTCATTCTCGTTGGGATGGCCTAGGGTAGCCATAGCATTTTTGATATCCTTCTCAGTAATAGCTGAGAAATGTGCTCGGTACGTCACACTTTGGCTGAACACATTTTTTATGGAACGTGACACCGCATCCATTACCTCAAAGCAGATATTCTCGCCTTCCTTGTCACAATCGAGCCACAGCACGAGGTAATCACACCCCTTAGCTTCCTGTGAGAGAAACGCCGGCATTCTTAGCTTCACATTGGCTTCTTTCTTCTCGGTGGGACAGGAGAACAATTCTACAGGATCAACTTTATCCCAGGAATTGTATTTTCCAACAAAGTCCAGCGACATAACGTGACCACACACCGAAGTCATCTTGAAGCGCACGTTTTCCCCACGAAAGTTTCCATCCCATTCGTGTGTAGAACACGAATTATAAGACCCTGGGAAATAAGGAAATTTAAAATATAACAAAAAAGAATAATAATAATCCAGAAATGATGTCAGTCGGACAATAAAGTTTTGACAACTACCCTGCACTTGCAAAAGGAAAATTCTTGTGTAAAGCGAGGGTGGGAACTTGCAAGTATTCGTTTGCGAATGCTAACTTTACCTTTTTTCGATGAACTTTTTCCATTGCTCAGGATAGTAGCTAGTGAACCGGCTAGCGAAGGTTTTTCCGCTACCATTAAAACACTTTTCATATTGATTTTGTAAGTTTTAATGGGTAAATATTGATAAATTAAAATGATTTTACTGATGGTGATGCATGTAAAACGAAAAACTGTAAACACTCACTCAGTTATGACATGAACCGCTGTCAGTTTAACGCGAGCCTCGTTTAGAATAGTTTCGAGAATCGTATTCCGTTCCGATGAGGAGTTTAAAGGAAGTTGACATTTTGAGAAGAGGAGTAACTGTTATTTTTAATTGAATAAATTAAGATTGTGAAAAATAGTTCGTTACAGCATTTATAGTCACCAATTTTGTAATAAATAATTTGACCTATATGTTAGACCAATTATTTTTAAGTACAGAGTATTATAAGCCATTAAATGCTTTGCTAACATCTGTGTTGTACACACATTCTAACATATTTACTTTAGATGGTGCTACAGTCCGAAAGCTGATGTCTAGCCAAAACGGATTCAAAATAGGTAAGGAGATTTTCATCCGCCCTTAATTAATTTAATGGATTTACACCGTTAAACAGAAATGGGATGATGAAAGTCTTACAAATAAATACACCTTAGTCTTGTGATAGCTTTGTTACATCGTTTGCCCTTTTTTAGCAGTGGGGCATAGGTACACAAAGTCCGTTGCTATATGAAAATTGTGATATTTGTCCAACTAAGGGACCTTATTTGCCTTGGTTTAAAAACAGAATATACAATCGTTCCTCTACCTTCGCCAATGTCATCCGCATATGTAAGTAATTGCACAGAATTTATAAAAATCGTACCCTGAAGTTTGCATGCGTTTTTATTTTAAGAATAATATTAATCGTATAGGTTGTCTTTTAAAGCGTTATCTAAAGTAGCCTTAAAATCGATAAAAAGTTTCAACTGCGCCCTAATGCTCTTTTTCGAAGAAGTGTGTGTTTTTTTTCCTTTCAGGTGAAAACTAGCTTATCAAAGGCGACACCTTTGATCATAATTCCTGGCGATCTCTTGTGATTTTTTTAATGCCAAGAACTCCTACCTTTTCTATTTTGGCTTTGAAATTGCCACGGAGTCTATTAATGTCCTTTTAGTCATTCCTTGTACATTCTGTGGAAGAATACGCAGAAACTTTCTTTTTTAGAGTCGTGTTCCTCTTATTGTTTGAGTATATTAGGCTAATGTTACTAACCTTTGCCATGATGAAGATCGTCAATTTCATGTCTAAATTTACCTTTTATAACCAATTCGTATCCAAGGCTTTTGATTGTTTTGTAGCTAACACAATAAGGCAGTAAGCCAATGCCAGTAACTCATTTCGGGTCAATATAATGGAAAGAATCAAGCTGCTGATTAAATAAAACTTTGAAGGACTCCCTGAATGATGTTTTGTTCAGCAAAGACGGAAGGATTATAATGGATTATTCCCCATATAGTGATAAGAATAAATCCCATAAATTAAGTTACATATGTTTAAGCATATGCATATCTTTACGATTAGATGTCAATATCATCCTGCGAAAAATGTTTTAAAGTTATTAGAAGTCAATGGTGTTGATGTTTCTATTAAAAAACATGTCTTGGCATTTGGCATTTTGGTCTGGACCTAAAAATGTATGCAATTGTATCTTTTAGAAGTTTACGACTTATTGTATGGAGCAAAATAATAGCCATATTTACAGCTTTTCATGGCCAAAGAAATGAACGAAGACATAACAACAACAAAAAATTATGAACATTAAATATAAGGTCCTTATATCTATTTGAAGGTAGAGCTACTCGTACTAGGCTTACGGCATTTTCTTTTCCCTCTCACAACACAACCTTTGTTTGGATTCTTCCCAGCATTCTCGAAGAAATTTTTTTTGCGAAAATAAGATTTAAAAAAATTACTGAGCTGGAGAATCGGGGCTCGAATCCCAGAAACCACCAAAAAGATTTTTCACGGTCCCACCTCTCACGAATGTCTGACAAACATCCAAAAGTAATAATTTTTTTTACCAAAATTATGAATGTCGGTACTTTACTTATGGCCCGGTACTTGAAAATTGGGTTCTCTGGCTATATTTGACATATACAAGGACATGGCATTCCAAGAGTAATTTGCTAATGAGCATAAATAGGAATTCGCATACAACAGATAGCTGAAGGTCCCTTTCATTCGCGCGAAAATATAACAAGCACAACAAGAATAGCAGCAAGAAGCTCCGGGTTGGATTTCATGCCATTGAGATCTGCGCCAGGCTAAACCCTCAAAAATGTATATTTTCTCAGATTGTCAGGCTGGGCTTAAAGTACTATGGTCCAACTCAGTGGACTCCTTTCGGGTAAAATGCTGCTACGATGCATTACAATCCTTGGTCAGGCATAACAGGGTAAGACTACGTTGATTCCACCAGGAAATTTCAGGCAACTATTCTGCAGATGAACTAGCTAGGGTTGGCTCGGAATCTGCCGTCATAGCGCTGATTTAAGACTGTGAGGCTTAGACAATCCAAATGATTAATCGTGCTATATTCCTACAACTTAGATTGGGAAAGCATTAGAAAGATAGTGAGCTACATTGCTTAAGGAGACTCCTCTACAAAGATCGTATTAGCCTTCATAAGGGAGGTGATACATTTATCAGATTCATTTTCACACTGGTACAATATACCTTTCCGGTCGCATAAAATAGCCGTATAAAACGTGCATCTGAAAGATGAAATGACTTGTTATTTGATTTAAGCTCTAGAAAAATTACTTCGTTCCCTGGTTTTCAATGCACTCTTTCTTACATTTCACTTCTCTTAAAAGTTTTTCGTTTTTTATTAAGCACCTCATTCTACGAAAATCGTTTATGATTCTATCAATTCTATAGCTCACAACTGATTTTTTGAAGTTTTGAATTCTTGTATAGGCATTCATAAAAGATTTACAGAATAACAAATTATTAGGGTTGTCTTTTATGGTTTTATATATTCAAACACTTACATATTTTTGGGGGCTCTTTTTCGCTATTCCATAAATCTGAAATTCTGAGCCTTTGATTTTCGGTTAGGGTCTTTACTCTTTTAAGTGAATATTTCTTAAGCAATTCGATTATTATTGCTTATAAATATTTACATATGTATGTGTGAGCTACACTGTATCAATAAATGTTGATAAATATTCTTTGGTCGGGATGCTTACAAAATCTGTAATCAACTCATCATCCAACAACCGTTTTCTCCCGTATTACCTGCAATGCACTGAGTACTTCAACATGGACGCTGATGTGCAGAAATGTACTCGTTCCAACTGAAGTCTTTTCACTTTATATGCGTGATTGATGATACATGCAACAACTTGTACAATAACGACGGTAAATACATATGCACATGCAATAAGGGTAATTATTGTCATCGAAGACTAATGTCAATTGTTATCCGATGCAATAAATTGTGCAGCTCTTCTGTTTTTACATTTTGCAATCGAGGTAATTAAACACTGGTCTGTGCATTATAAAGCCACAATGTGTCATTCATCACAACAGTTACTTGAAATGCAACCAAATAATAAATTCGTTCAATTTTGTAAATTCTTTGGTTTAGCCCCTTTTTCATCAAATCCAAAAATTCAGAGGTTACTGACCGTGCACTCATATTTGCTTGTTTCAATTCTAACGTTAATCAACTTTTATGGCTTTAATCTAAACGTTTTCGGCGAGGGCTTTGAAGTATCAAGTATGGTTAGCGCCATAGTGTATGCATCTCAAATATTAACTCATTTGGTAGTCTTACTCGAGTCTGTATGTAAGCGGAAGTATCATTTACTAATCTTCGTAAAAATGCACGACTTCGACGACATATTTCGTTTGAAATTACTTCATAAAATTCGACTGCGAAAATTTAGAAAAAGGTTACTTTTGAGATACTCTCTAATCAGCACGGTTATTCTAGCGAACTTTTTCGTGTTCATGAGCTCAATTTTAATGCACTTACCTTTTTTTATGGATTCGGATCAATTTCAACTGCAAGAATACGCTTCATTCAGGCCGGAGTTTATTTGGAACTAATTAATGCTCGTTTTGAGAGACTCCATTCAAAACTCAAGCAGATTGCTGATTGCAAAGGAAACAATAAAACAAGATTTCTGGATGTGGACTACAAAGCTATTGAACATCCGGGTCGCATAGTAGCTTTGAAAATAGCCTACGACAATTTGTACCAAGCAGTGGAGTATTTTAATGAAAGTTTTGGATGGTCTATGGTCTTTTTGACAAGTAGCTATTTTTTGGACTTTACCTGCAACGGTTATTGGCTTTTGTTAACTACGGATAGTAATTTTCCAGATTACATGCAGTGGGAGTGTACAACAACGATAATCCCACTGGCTTTGCAGTTGATCTTACTGTGCTACACTTGTCAGAAGTGCACGGATAATGTAAGTTTTTTATAAAAGTTAACAAAACTTGCTCAATTATTTATGTATATTCATTTTCAATTACATCATCTGTTCAGTTAGTGTTCACTGCGTTTGACGTACTATGTATGTATGCATAAACCCAAAACGAAACAAAAATTAATTCCTACCACATTATGCTATGTGTAGTAGTTGAACAATAACCCTTATCTCTCTTTCAGGGAAGACGAACTAAGGAACTCGTACAGAAAATATTTGTGCAATTGAAGTATGACCATACGAATGATTTGTTGGATGAGTTTTTGATACAGATTTCTCTGCGACCGATAATAGTTCATGCCAAACAATTTTTCATCATCAATTTGGAGCTATTAGCAGCGGTAAGAATAATTTTTTTTTTTCAGGAAATTAGCTATATTTTAATTTTTTGTTTTAGATTTTTTCATCGGTCATTTCAAGTTTAGTAATATTGATACAATTCGTTGTGATAGATCGCAAGGAATTCTAGAATATTTATACATGTACATATGTACATATGAATATGTAGAAAATACGCAGCACAAAATTAAATAAACTAAACGTTTTCCGAGTCCACAGCAGAACTAAAGTAAGTATATTTATACATACATATGTATATACTTTTAATATATTATATCTTCAGTAGGACTTATCCATTTAATGTATACCTTGCAACGCAGTGAAGTAGCCTATTAACTTGTAGTCGATACTCGTATATGAAAAAATAAAGATTTTCTCTCACAACCATTTGTATTCATCATCATAAAAATTCTGGGGAGAATGTTTAGCATAAGCTGTTGAGGCGTTGTCAACTTGTGAGAATAGACCCGTACGTTTAATAAATATTTAAAGCTGTCAAATGATGCGAACTGTGGCCCCAATTAGTCCAACAATGGGAACTGTTCGCCCCAATTCTTCAGAATTCGAATGAATGTACGAAATTTATTTCAATATTTCTAGATCGCACAATATCATTCTTGATTGATGATAACCGCTTTGAAAAACAGTCAAATAATGCCTCGCTAACAAAATGTCACCAAACTATAATTCTGCAAGAGTAAAATGTTTTCATGAACTAATCTTGGCTTTTTTTTAATTTATGTGGAAATGCACATTCAAAACAAAAGTTTTGAAGTTGGGTTTTCCTTAAAACCTTTTCTTAATAATAAGCAGTAGTGCTAAAGAGCCGAACAGAATGGGTATCTGTGTCTGTGTCCTATAGCGCTGTTAAACCTCTGCCGCGCGTCTTGCGGTTAAAGCAAACACAATGAAAGCGACTGTCACATTTGTATCTTGTATGTATACTTCTTGGAAATATATTTTATTAGTGCTCAAAAGTGTTTTTTATTTGTGAAGATGGACGAGCAGGAAGAAATAGCTTTCATTATGTGTGTTCTGCACATGTGTTATTTAGCAATTAAATTAAGGAAAATGAGGAAACGCAGATGGTGGGTTCGCAAAGGAAAGAAAGAGGATTCTTTGAGACCACTTTGAGACCACTTTTTTTTTATTAAATTCTTTAAACAGTAGTGGTGATGGTTGTTACCATTTCAAACCATAACTCTCTGTTTCTGACAGCTCAATCACAAGAATTATATTTTTTTAATTTAATCTGTGAACAATATTTAGGTATATATGTACATACATATGCCATATTTTTTCACATTATATTAAAAAAAAAAAAACGATATTAAAGACTGACAGTCAGTCAGTCGAACAGGATGAAAGTGCTTGTTAAATTCATACATTAGATATTTCTGTTGTGTTCATAGCTATTGAATTTGTGATTAAATCCTAAAGGAATTTAAAGCAAATTCTTTTTGCTTCATTGCGTTCATGGGTTCCTTAATTACAATAAATTATTTATAAATAAAATCAATGGAGTGCGGCCATGCACTATACCAATGAAGCAAATTTTATTTATTCTGTGATAGAACCTGCATTTAGCTTAATAAATTTCTCAATATCAATTTCGGTAAACATAATTCGCAAATATCAAGCGTATCTCTGTACCGTGAAGTTGAACCTACCGATACTGGTTTAAATTCGCATAGTGTTCGCGTTTATGAGTTTAAGTTGAAAACAAATTCAATCATATTTAGCTAAATGCACTCAGTAAAAAGTTTTACTCTCAATCCTATTTTTCAATCAATCAGCTAAGAACAAAAACAGGATCGAATTTCAATTCGGTTTTTATTCGAATGGAATGGCCTAATGCTTGGAAAACCGAGTGCTCGACTGTATTAAGCTACAATTGGGACTTGGCAGCACTGCTCGTCCAAAAGTGTCATTTAATCATTTACAAACTTTTTAAACCTTTATTCCTAAGATATTTTTATTTAATCAAAAAAATGCATTTAGATTAAATTTACATTTAAAAATTTTGTGTAAATAGCTAGTTTTGTTCTCTTTCAAATCGTACACACGCAAGTTACTCACCAGCTGTTGCATCCACCAACCTGCAACGACGACCTTGACATAAATCTCCTTTCATCTACCAATGTACACAATTTTCCACGGTGCATCCGAACAAATAATCCGCTCCGTGAATAACTTTTCCTCAGCTATAATGACCAAGTTCGCACCGCCGAAACGTTTAGCCGCATTTGACTTCGATAATACTGTAGTTTTCGGCAACACAGACATAGTGATCCGCGACTTCATAAAAGATGAGATACCACCGAATGTACAGGAACTTATTAAGACCGAAGGCTGGACACGCTACATGGAAGAAGTTTTTCGCCTCCTGCATGGACACAAATGCAGGTTCACCCCGGATAAGATCATTGAAGCAATTCGGGGTATTCCAGAAGTTCCTGGTTTCGTTAAACTGCTGAAGAGCCTGCATCAAGCGAACTTTGATTTGATAGTAATAAGTGACTCAAATAGTGAGTTCATCCGCTCGTGGTTAGATGCTCATGGTCTTGGCGAAACGTTTACCGAGATTTTCACCAATCCCGCATGTTTTTTAGAAAATGGTTTATTGACCATAAAGCCATATCACCACCAAACAGAATGTAAACTTAGTGCAGAGAATCTTTGCAAAGGAAAGATTCTGCAGGACTTCATTGCAAAGCGAGAAACAGAAGATTCGGTTTGCTATGAGAACGTGGTATATGTGGGAGATGGAACGAATGACATTTGCCCCGTAATGAGACTGACCGAAAGGGATGTTGGCTGTGCCAGAAGGGGCTATGGGATGAAACGCATTTTAGAGAAGAACAAACACAAGCTGGTGCCAAAATCGAAAATCATATATTGGTTCAACGGGTTTGATTTGATGGACCAGTTGCAGGAGATTTTTAAAGAAATCAAATAAAACCTTTACATGTTTAGATGTATGTTTAGTATGTATGTTTACTATTTATTGTTGTTAAGAAAATATAACTTTTATGTGTACGGTAGTTGTGGTTTTGGTTCCTTAAAGCTTCAGTAGAGCTGCAAATAAACAACGTTTTGTCTAAGAAATCGATAAAGCAATATGAAGCACGTATCTAAGGACTGGGCTGCTTTTTTATAGGGAAAAAAGGGGAATCTGAACAACGTCTTGCCTGTTATCATGTCCGTAATTATTGAAATGGGTGAGGTGTTTTGTCTCTTTCTGAGAGTATTAGACACACAAGTCTCTTATACACACAGGTGCCATATTAGGGACTTGGGTAACCATACTGTAAGTTGTTGAAAAAAGAGCAACCACCAAAATGTGTCAATTGCAATGAAAACATCCTGCAAACTATAGAGGTTGTCAGTTGCAAAAGAAATTCAGCTTTCAAGATGAAAGAAACAAAACAACTAATTTTAGAAAGAAGGCACCTAAAGTCAAAAAGGATTTACAAGTAAACATGGATAAAAAATGACTCAAAATCAAGGACGGCATATGCATATAGTACTTCTTACACTTGGCGATTAAATAACTATGAAGGAAAGCTGTCCTAAATAAGTTAAAAGGCTGACTGACTGGAACTAAGTATATCATACAGAATTTTGACGAAAGTATTCAGCTATTAGAATCTATTGAAAATCAAGAGTAATTAGAAGAAGCAGTGCAAATATTAACATTAAAAAGCTGCATGGGCTGTAACTCCTAACACTAAATTGAAAGTAGAACAAAACTCCTATACTAAAGAGGTATGCAAAATTATTGCAGAAAAGAGCACGGCTAGAAATCGTTGGCAACAATAAAGGGCACCAAGCAACAAAAAGGACTCAATTCTTTAAATGTAAAGTAAGAGACTTTAAAAATGAATATTTTAAAACATATGCACCTTAATGCTCTAAGAAATGGTGCTATTACTGAATACTCCCTTTGGAAAGTGACAATGAAAATGAAATGGCCAATAGCACATATTTAACCAGTGAAAAAATAGAGAATGTAATTGGCTAAAAAGAAATCGAGACAAAGTTTGCTGAATATCTCGAAGATGTCTTCAAACCTTATGAAGACAGTGCATACCAGACCGGTAACAGCTAAATTTGATCTAATTACAGGAGAAATTTTCAAACAATTACAGTTTGAATCTCTGAACAATAATCTTAATACGATGGTACATAAGAACCGTCGATGTATGCACATATAATAATAACAATCTTCTGCAAGATCATTCAATGATTTTTCCTTCCATCAATCCACAAAAAAAATAATGAAAATCAATTTTGGTTAAAAAAAAAAGACATACATGAAGGGGCTCGAGATCAGTTCTCTATTTCGAAACGAGAAGGATTCTGCACTACTTTAAAAGCGTCAGTGGTTTCTGATAAACATCGCACAAAACAAAAAAAAAATCGCGCGAGTAGTTCCAACTGGTTTTACCCCTGAATCGTTGTAATAGAGACAATACTTATGTACCTACATGCGAAATTTTTTATTTATTTTATTTATTTATACTTTCATTATCAAGTTGATATAATACATCCTCGAAATCTTTTACTTTGTGTAACTTAATACCGTTCTCGTGTGGGTACATATTACAAGTTTCTTTGTTGCTGTCACAGAGGTTTCGAAGCTTGTATGCAAGGGAGCCGATCCTCTTACTTCTTGTTGAAAAGTATTAAATAACACCCGTGACCCTTGCATTGACGTCCGTATTCCTTGTTAATAGTTTCATCTGCTAAAAATTTAATAGAATAGGAACAAGAGTAAGGTGTTGGTGTACAGAAAGTATTGAGCAGGGCAATTTGTTAGGCCTAGGTTAGGTTTATGAGTTGATGAGGATGGATTGATTTGTTTCCCATTACACTTAGGTTGTGTAGACTCAATGTGATGAATTTGTAGGACATAAGAATCAATTGTATTACGTAGCATTACTTTTGCCATCAGAGAAAGCTTTTTGTGGGCTTTCCCTTAAATATGAAGATGCATCAGTAGATCAGTGTAAAATCGAGTTAGTGTTAACAACTCTGACGGATTGCGGCTCGTTAAATTAGTAAGTCATCCTAAGAATTCAAATGAAATACAACACAAGAGTTATATATCGTCGTCTTTAACTTTCGCAAAAGCTACATACATAGGTTTGCACATAAATAAGAATTTTTGAATTAGAATACTGAAATTCGAAATTACAATATAACAATCGCGTATGCTGATGTAAACTTAAACTGATTTATAATAAACAAAACACTCGTAAGTAATATGTACGCATAGAATATATTCTTTATTTATATTCAATACTCATATTGAATCCAAAAATTCCTAAAAGGCTTTGCTTTGATAAGTTTTCTTAATTTCTAGTCCAGTAGCAACAAAAAAAGTAATAGAAACATGAGAACGCACGGCGTTTAACTTTAATAGATTTTACAGTCGTAACAAAAAATATCATTAAGTAATTGCGACCTACAGCCGAGATTCCATTTTTGTTGTTATGCTCTTTAAAGAAATAACAGAAATATGTCTTTATCTTTTAAATTTCTAATCCTACTTCCTGCTATACAGTCTAGTATTGATTTAATGATCCGCTTTCCATCTATTTACTTGTAGTACATTTTTTAAATGAATCATTCTTATTTAAGCCATCGTCAGTGCAAGTCTCTATTCTTGCACACTTTGCTATGTCCATCTTCCCAATGAGATTTCTGACATTCTTCCGAACAGTAGGATGCCTTGAAGCAACAAAGTAGTATTGCCTCTTTGAAACACCAAAAGCACTAACAAAACACAGAAAGTAGTCAATTTCTGACGGGATATAAATCCTTAAGAGGCATCTTACCCACTGTTTCCTTTTAACAATTTCCATATTTTTCTCCATCTTCGTAATTGTATCTTTAAGAGATTTAATTTGATTTGAGAGTTCAGTTCGTTTCTTCTTGTTTTCCCTGATAATTTTTAAAGCCCCATCGAGATCTCTTTGAAGCTGCAATAGAAAAGTTAACGTTAAAATCAAACAAAATTTTGTTTCATGAAAGTCTCATTTTACTCTCTGCACTTCTAATGATGGAAAAAGATCCTCTTTAGAGCGTGTGTGGCAGGTATTGCCTTGATTTGGTGAGTCCTCATTCCTTCTTCTGTAATTTAAAGAAAACATAAGACATTGGACATAGGTTTAAATGATTAAAGATATCAGTAATCAATTTTCGGCAGCACGAAATATTTAAAAAAAATTGCTCTAAGGGTAAATAAATTATAACTAAGTTTAAATTCGAGAAGTTTGCTTACTACCCCAGATATGAGACGTGATGCAGCAATATGAATACGCGTAGGCAGGCACCCTATCCCTGACAAAGGCTAACAGAATATAAGTAAGAAAATAAACATAGTCACGAGTCTTCATAACTTCACCGTACTGAAACGCTGTTCGACCAACAGTTACATTGGATATGACAACACAATCGGGAACTCGTACCTTGCGCTAAGGTAAGCTGTCAAAAATCTGGAACACTAATGTTTCCATCAAAACAAAACTTATTTGGAAGGCTACTATTTTCGCTCCCATGAGCTGAACTTTTCCCACAACTGTGTACTGAACGGACAGCTTTACGCAAGAAAGCTTTAGAATAACGACTAAACTACATTCTAATGGATTTTCGCTTTAAAGTTATACAAAAAGTGTCTGTCGCAACTAGATTTGTAAATAAATAAAGGATTTACCTCTTCCTAGAAGAACTCTGTGTAACTACCATCGACTGCTCCCCATTCTCCTCCTCGATATGCGCAGAACTATGGGAAATGTCTAAACGTTTTTGCCTCTGAGGGCTTGATCCTACCAAAATTCGCTCCAATATCGCTTGCACCTGACCTTTATCTGCACGGAATGAAAACTGGCTCGGTGGATAGTGCAATAGTAACTGATGATGCTTCAACTCTTCCAAAGCTGATCGCAATGCATGGCCTTTTGAAACTTTCAACTGTTTCAGATCTGTGTCAATTGGCCGAATGTGCTTTACGTCGACCAAGGCCCTCGAATGATTACCACCAAAGAAGCGCACATCGTACTTATTATTTGGCAAAACGCGAATAACCTTCGCTGGCCAAAAAGGAAAACCAGGGTGTTTTGCAAAAACCAACTCATGACGTTGCACGCATGGTTTACAGAACCAACCTTTGGATTTCTTATGATTTGAGTAACGATAGCAATCCGGACAACGACCAATCTCCGCTAAATCATGAGTCACATCACGAACCAACCATTTAGTTGAATCAAATTCTGTGGAATCTGTAATCGAATGAAAATTAAATTTATTTTGTCTTAAAAAGTCAGTTACTCACCGCCATATAGTACTCCAATATTGTGTTGAATGTCAAGGATGTCGATCAGAAATTCCATTAGGTAGGTGTACGCATTGCTGTCAATTTTTTGATTTATGTCTTTTGGAGTCGTCGGAATTTGTAGCAAGACCTTTCGTAGTACTTCGAGATCTTTGTCTTCAGATTTTAATGAGTCAAGATATGTTATAGTGTCCGGGGAAATCTGTTGAGACAGAACACTTTTTTAAAGAAAATGTTGATGCTTAATTGATCTTATAAAATTATTTTTTTTTTACACTGCAACATTATGTAGGATTGAACATCGACAAAGATTTTGTTCACCCATGCATATTTTAAAACAAACTTAAGTTAAAATATCAGCAACGCTTTGAAATAAAAAAACACATGATCGTTAGGTAAGATTCGACGAACAGTGTTATACAATCATCTATTTATCGGACCGTCAACAACTCCATTACAAAATTACAGAATTCAATGTGAAACTACAGTGGAAGTCCGCTTTAACGACCAGTCGCTTATAACGACCACTTTGGTTGGTTTCTTTGTATTATACACTATTCTACAGTCGGATATAACGTCGTCGTATACAGCGACGTGTCGGATATAACGACCAATTTTCGAAAATAAATAATCGCTATCGTCGCTTATAACGACGGAATAAGGGAAAATTAAAGAAATGATGTCCACATTTACGTACGCACGTGTATCTGAACATTTCTTGTTAATTTTTGTGATTTTTCTTTGTAAATGCAGTTCCATATTTTTTTTTTTATGCTAAAACGACCGCATTTGATCGGTCGCTTCACCGTCATTATAGGCAAGTTCCACTGTAGCTAAATTTCTGGAAGGGTAGTGTACATAAAAGTTGCTTCTACGGTTTCGTTGCATATTCTACATATGATGTCTCGACAGTGCAACCTTTGCTCCACGGCGATCGCGGGCATGTTTAGAAGGCAAGCTCCAGACATTCGCAATAGCTTACTTTTTAACCTCTAGGTTCGACCTTACCACTGTTTTTGGAACAGGGTTGTTGTTTACCCATATTCATACAAATGTATGTACATATTTATAACAACTTGTTCTCCGAGTTAGTTTTAGATCGATGTTTTGTATTGTTTTTCAAGGCGAAGTAGGAACGATTTCTCAGGATATCTTTATGGGATCGACATGATTTTGCCATATGTAGAGTATGCTTGTTTTTTCTAATATACATATATGAAACCTTTAATTACTTCGAGGGCTTACATACATATGTAGGTGTCAATAGTAACATTTTATATCATAAGACGTTGAATAGCTTCAACCAACTCAACATCATATTTGTGGCTCATTTACTGCAATACTCTAGATTTTCAATTTCCGTGAAGGAGTAGTTCTGCGCCTTTAAGTTTGGAATATATGTATGTATAGCTCAGATAATGCTATTTCTTCCACAGTGGCATACATATATACAAAGCTGTTCGTTATTCTCTAAAAAGAAGGCAACAAAGGGCAAACAGACTACCTAAAGGTAGTATGAAAGTAGATGAGATTCCAAGTCTTGAAAGTATGCAATCAATCATCAAGCCGACAACCAAATTTACAAAATATTGTGTAATATTGTGACAATTGTGCTAAGAATAAAAAAAGTGCGCAGATTATGTGCATTGATTATCAACACAGTTCAGAAACTAGTTAAATTTTGTATAAACACTTGCCCAGGTTTTATTTCTCGTGTATGTAAAATTCAGGAGATAGCAAAGTTCATCAGATTCCAGATTTGGTGGATTTTTGAGTGCCGCACATTTTGACAGCCGACAACAGGTGCACAGCACACCCTCATGATCTTCATCATCATCTTCGAATGTAATCACTTCATTCTTCGCATACGAAGAGGTGACATTCGATCGTCTACTACGATTCGGTGGACGAACCTCTCCCAGACACATCACGTCAACCTTTGACTTCGTGTCGACATTCATATCAAATTGGCCCTTGTTCTCATCCATCTGCGCGCTTATCACACTGTCTGTATCAGCTGTTGTGTCCGCTGCATTTACAGCAAGTTGTGGCGTTGAAGACTTTGTCTCTGGTTCAGAGCCCGAATGTTCCGCATCGTCTTCACCATCAGAACTAAACTCAGGTAGCTGATTCTTTTGCACCTTTGCCGATGGTACTTCATAGTTTGGCCTCTCGGGTTCCTTTCGATAGCATTCGCGATGAAATGTTCGTGGACATTTTGGACATAGCTCTAAATTACCGGGCAAATGACACTCAAAGCAGTAGTGGTCGTGTTGTGATGCCTGAAATAAATAAAAGCATTGATCTGCACTAAAATAAAAATGAAATAGAAAACGCGAGTGTTACCGGAACTTCAATGGGTTTAGGGAGACTCAATGGCCTTCCTTCGGCAACCTTTAACCGCGGCGACCCTCGTCCATTGTCTATCACCACCGGAATGAGAATTTTGTCATTTATGCAGTTTATCACAATTTCTGCAGCTTCTTCTGCAAGGAAAAGTAATTTTCACGCAAAATGAATCTTGGCTTTGGCTATACTTTATCGCTCGCTCTCACCATCGCTAACCAGAGCATCATTTTTCAAAATCTTAACCAATTGCTCCAGAGTAAGTTGTTCGAATTTAGTATTCGCTATCGCCCGATATATGTATCGGACGCAGGAGGGTGGCGCCTTTCTAATGCGATTCATATTCGGCTCTTCGGGCAAGTAAAATTTGCGGAATGCAGACCCAATTATCTGAACCGTAGAGGCAACTTATTTTGCCATCAGGTTGGAGTTTTCCCTCTTGGATCCGTAAAACACTTGCTAATCAAATTTATTGGTTTTACGAAATAAAATATGTTAAACAACGTCGGACAAAACGCACTTCGACAGACGATGACAATAGTTTTGTTTTTGTTTTCGTTTTCTGACAGAAAGGAGTGAGGGATTATCCATTTGTGGTTGGTTGATTATCCGTCGACTGGAAAAATGCGCGAATATTTGCGTGCAAGCATAAAATTGTAATAGAATTTTGAGAAAAATAATAAGTAATGAAATTCAAAATAATATATTCTTCGCAGATATTTATTAAGAAATTTGCTTTTCCCACTAGAGTCACTAATAAGAAATAAAAATTAAAGAACATTTCAAAATGCAAATAATAAGAATAAATGCAGTGCTAAAGGAATTATTATTATCTTCATCGTCATTATATTCAATTGCTAAAGTTGTTTTTATATGAAGAAAGTGCGAAAGGGGAAAGTGTTGTACATATGTACAGAGATGTCAAATAGCACACCATATCATTACAATAAAAACTAACTTCTGCTTTGTGATCTATTGAGCCGAATAGAAATCCATATTACTTATCGATTGTATAAGAATATATTTATGTATTTATTTAATTTGTTAATTTGAACTTGGTTTGGTTATCAAATTTAAGCAAATCAAGCGGAGCGAAAAAATTTTTCGTTTTGACAGTAGGACCATGGGTAGGAACTGATGGGTTAGACATGCAATGGACGTTAGCACAAATTTTCTAACTATCATTTCGGTGTAACATGCAGAGAGGAGTATCTTTTAGATGCGCTTTTTTCACCAACTATTCTAATTATAAATAGAACATGACTTTAATTTTAATCTTAAAGGATGTGTTTAATACCTGTATTTATGGCAATATGGCAATAGCGAACACGTTTTTTTTTTTTTAACTAAGGCCTTCTTGTGTTTCCAACCCAAGTTTATCCAATTTCCAAACACCTCCCTAAATTTTCCAATTTGACGCATGAAAACTGACAGACAGTTGCGCTGCCATTTCAAATTTGAAATAAAATAAAACAAAACGATTTGATTTGTTAGATTTCTTCCACAATTCTGACAAAATATTGCAGAAAATGGAGAAATTATTGAATATATTGTCAGAGCTACCAATTAGCAATAAGTATATCGAAACAGAGATCGATGAGATCGAGTTTTTGTCGAATAAAGTTTCGGAATTTATTAAAGCAAACCAAGAAAACTGCGATGAGGTCCAATACAAATCCAAAGAAATAGAAAATTTAATGGAAGAGGAGCAGTCACTCTTTACCAAAATCAAAGACCGAGAAAAGGAGTTTGCAATGGCTATGAGGAAATTGGAGGACTTGCAGAATGAATATGAAAGTTTGACAATGATTGGTATGTAAAAGAGAACATGGAGAAGATTGGTATCAGTCTAGAGCTTCTGTAATTTTTTAGATGAAAACGATTTCGGTTGGTCAGAGGAAAACATTCTGATAAAAATAGAGAGTCAAATGAGGTTGTTTGGGATGAACATTGAAGCGCAATACCTAGAGCCAACAGTTTATCAAGCAAAGGTAGATAAGTGATTGGAAACAAATGGACGACCTTCTAAGTTCTTTATTTCCTTCCAGATCAGTTTTGCGGAAGACAAATTTGTAATCTTTAACTGCGACATTATTCGGAACGCATATGACCTCCAAGCTATGGAACCAAAACATAAACATTTTGACGATATGCGGAGACTTCTGCTAGAATCCAGGGATATTGTAGGTTTTTTGTGCCATGTTTGGAAGTTTTTTGGGCAAAGGTCGTAGTTTTCTATTAAGTTTTGTATATTTATGAATGTGTGGTGTATCGGGGTTTCAGATTTTATAACGGGTAGTTAATAAATATGTAATTTTAATGATAATTGTGTTTAAACTACATAAAATTGTTGAAGCAGGCAATGACTGTTCTGGGAGCTCTCTATGGTATTTGAAAAATATTGAGTATATGTCGGTACTGAATCATATAGTTCATACGATTCTGTTGGCTCTATTTTCTTTGATTCTGTGTCCTGCATGTTTAAATTTCTGTCAAGAGAAATGAATACAAATACTTGGCCCATCAGACCATATGTGGTGCAGGCCCTAGCTTCTCGCGACCATTCGTGTTGTGCGAGTTATATATTTCACACAAATGGAAGTGACTTGCAGTTTAAAGCCAGAATCGAAAGGAAAGTTAAGAAGGTTTCTCATGACAGTTATAACTCTCGGACGCTTGCCAGACATTCGCGAGAAGTGGGACCGTAAAAAAAATGTTTGGTGTTTTCTGGGACTCGAACGTCGAACCTCCCGCTCAGCGATCCAACGCACTAACCACTTGAGCCACGGCGCCCATAAAAGAAATCAGTAGTTTGAAAAATAAACTTTAACTCCTAATTTGCAGGATGTAGGTACTGGGCCGAAATACAAACCGGTCTTTCAGACTTGAATACGATTTTAGTGCTTTACAAACTGAAATTGGTGACCGCCTCTGCAGATCTCGGACAACATACTGAATGCAATGGTTGTTGGCACAGCCATCAATAGAAACAATATTTCAAAGAGGCGTCAGTAAGGTTGTGGTTTTGGCGCAGTTTATCTTGCAAGAATCGTCGGTAAGATGCCATTCAATTACACTTTTCTACATCGACAGGACCATTTCCACGAACGTCATTAATTAGCGCAAAAAAGTCTTTAGGCAGTCCACATTGCGAGCCTTCGTACTTTGCTATGATTGCAGCTATCTGTTTGTATGCGATATGCACCCCTCACCTTGAGGGAATCATGCTGATACCCCTTCATTTGTCACCCCGCGTTAAGTTTTCTTTCTCTGATGGCCTGACCATCATTCTCTTTCTCCATTCGTCAGGAAATATTTTAACTTCCCAAGCCAATTCTATCAACCGAGGCAGAAGATATGTCGATTTTGTTGTCGAAGACTTGAAAACCAAAACCATTCGTAACCATCTTCAAAGCAGAACACTTTTCCCGGGTCGAAGATAGGTAAGTGGTCACCCATCACATGCTTTAAAGAAAAACGCAATGGAAGCAAAGTGATGCTTGCTTGGACAGCAAAGTGCTATAACAAATCCTGAGTATCATTAGAACTATCACAACGCAGACAAAAACAAATCGGTGATATCTCACAGATTACGAAACTAACAAGACATTTTCTCACCGCAGGACTGCTTTATATGCAGCTTTTCTTCTTGAAATAATTCCAAATATCTACACCGCTCTACGCAAAACAATATGAATCCAACACACTTAAGAGAGGATTGACTAGCCCATCCTCTTCAACCTACTTAACTTCAACTAAGGACTATAAAGAAACTATAATCCATTCTTCCGATTTGTAGCAATTTGGTCCTCATGTTACCGAAACAGATTTTAATTAACTATGACTGCCGGTAAACAAGGATTTCAAAGAGTTAATAGATCAGGTTCCATTGCCATTAAATATTCGTAGAGTTATTATGTATGCTGGAACGTTTGGTGCTACATTTTAACTTGCAAATTTATGCTCTGTGCTTGTTGTTCAGACACGTACTCTTTTGATGCCTGCTGTTAGAAATTCATGGACGTTTTTTGCCCGCAAATCAATGAATTCAAGCAATAGCGTTGAAATAGTGTTCATGAGGCACAATTAAAGTACGCCACCAGGTGCCAGATATATGCATAGACTGTTCTCAAATGCGCTTTTTTGAAAAGGCAATTTCATTTGTTAAGATTTTCTAATTTAAAAAAGAGTCCTACGTGCCTCTGCTTCTATTAGAACACATAGGTACACATGTAAATTCGATTCACCATTTGAAGTGGTTTTTCCGTAAATTTTTTAAATTTCTAATCCTTTCGTTTTGGAGTAGAAATCTTTGAAAATTGTTTACATTCTACAATATCTTGGATTTTGTGCACAGATACTAATAAGTGGGTCATATGTACATAAGTACATTTTCTTGTGGAAATGTGGCTCAGGTACAGGATTGTCTAAAATTCCAGGTCTGACCTTTTATCGTAGGTATTTCGGATTTCCTTGACATAACTTTTAAACTATAAGTACTACTTAGTATGTACATAACATATATTACTTTGAAGAAGTTGTATAAAGTGATATTCCAAAGACAAAACTGCTGTTAATCTTCAAAAAAGACAAACAAGGTAGCAGATCATACAAATGCACAGAGATGTGGGACACATCGAGAGATGTTCTTTAGGTCTAAGAACATAATTCAGATTCATCCTCCATTTGTCTTTCAACTGTACAACACCAAACCAATTAAAAAAAAATACTTGAACAGGAAAATTTTGATTGATTTCCATAGCTGATGGCGGATAAATTTTGCTACATAAAGAAACTCGAATAACCTTTTTGGTAGTTCATCTACTTTATAAATTTGTATTTCATGTAATAGATAATTTAATTTAATTTTGTTTTTCAATTGTTTGTAAAAATAATTGATTTTAAATGGCCTCAAAGCTCGTTAATGCATGGGCGACATAATAAAAAGTTGTTTATAACTGCCCGGAGGGTTGGAGCGGGAATTGCCTCAATTATTGTAAAAACGTATTCGTGTTTGGTCCATTGTACTACCAGGAAACAACTCCTCTATTGTGCTTGGTGACTGGGATTGTTGTTCTCCTCGCAGGATAATCTTTTCTGTGTCGTTCAAATTTTAGTATATTTTCTGCCGAAGCAGATATAAAAATGATGTACGTGTTCTCTGGCATATTTCCAAGTAACTTGGATTCAGTTCTGTTGGAATTTGAATTTTGCATAGAAATAAGTTCAATTCTTTATGGGAAATTGTCTCCAGCGACTGTCTGCTAATACTCATTTGACCAGATAACTTCCTTGGCGACACGGAAGGATTCAGTTGGCATAATCTGGTGGTAGAGCTAATCGTTTCTTGCGTGCAAACTGTAGGATTTTGATTAAAAGAACTTCTTTGAACTGTCCCACTCTCGACAAAAGCGTTAATCAGCCTAGTTATGATCCATCTGTTGGAATCAGTGACAACAAACTCATGTCTTAATTCTCTTTGGATTTAAAGCTATGATAGCGAAGCACTATTTCTGGTTTCATTGTCATTTTTATAAAATCTTAACAAAAACAAAACAAATACTTGGCGCAACGGACCGTATGTGGTCCAGGACCTAGCTTCTCACGACCATTCATGTTGTGCGTGTTATACTTTTTCACACAAGTGGAGGGGACCAACAGCTTGGAGCTATATCCGAAAGACAAATTAAGAAAGTTTCTCATGAGAGGTATTACTCTCGGATGTTTGTCAGACATTCGCGAGAGGTGGGGCCGTGAAAAAACTTATTGTTGTTTCTGGGACTCTAACCTCGAACCTCTCTCTCAGCGATCCAACGCAGATGGTAGTAGTCCTTCAGTGTCATTAAAAAACCAAATCGCCGTCCTTAGTAAAGAAACTCTGAAGCAGTGCTACATATATTTATATTTATACTTTGTTAACTTTGTATTAACTTTTTTAATAATAATAATGATTTCATTTCAATTGATTCTTACTGATATATTATTATTTGAAGAACTAAAGTAGATTACCCTATTAAAATGTAAAGCTTTTGTGAATTTGTAAAAGTTGCATATCAGCTGTTAAAGCTTTAGTAATGATCACTTTGGTAAAAGTTACATATCAGCTGTTAAAGCTTTAGTAATAATCCTTTTGTACAAGCTCCATTTCCGCGCTACAAAAGAGCAGCCGAAATGAGGTTTAGTGCTTCTTCGTCGCAGAGTGCTCGAGTAAAACACTTTAAGGTAAATTCCTAGAAGGTTTTGGTCGATTGCTTGGTATATACTTGAGTTCAGCGATTGTGAGACAGTTTTGGCTATTCCAATGACTTCTCATAGTAGCTGAATTGAAGTACATACATAGACAGTAGAATTGTGTAATTCTGTTTTTGCTTTTCTCCTAAAAATAAATAGAGTAAACCCTAAAAATAAATAAAGTAAACCCTGTTATCTTTTTTTCTACGGAAGACACACTACAACTCATAAAATCTTCTTGTCTGTTACCAAAATATGAGACTCTCGTATCTTTGCCTAGCAAATTCCAAGATTACTTAAATCAGACTACTTACGTAGATGAGGTTCTTTTTATGGACTTGTATCTACATATATCTTCTATATACATATGTATGTACATAAAAATCAATGTACCTACGTATGTTTGTATGTTTTCTATAGACTCCGAAACCACCAAACCGATTAAGTTCAAATTTTTAGGCAATTGTTGGTAATATTCTGAGAGTGTTACTGTGAAGTTTGGTCACAATCGGTTCGGCAGTATTTTGAGTGAGAGAAGTCGAAAAAACTTTTGATATGACATTTATTTTTTTCGTTTTAACAAGTGTTCAATCTGAAAAGCTGCTGGAATTAATAATAGGCCCCATACACGATACGATAAATCTGACAGACATTGAAGTCTATCCGACCGATCCCACCGTGTGTGGCGTTGTTGGATGGTCCCTCAGACGGTCTGTCCGACGGTCGGATGGATATCAAGTAATGTTGGATATTTTGAGGCAGTTTTCGGTATTGGCCCGAGAGTGTTCCTGTGAAGTTTGGTCAAAATCGGTTCAGCAGTTTGCCCACAACTGCATTTTGACATTTGCGCAGCAAAGCACGCCGGGCACTCGCGATACGAGAACTAGTATAAAGATGAACGATGAAAGAAATCTTTCGATGTAAACTGTTTAGAATGAGCATTTTCATTATCCACCATTTAGTCATTGTCAGGATGCACTGGAGGGACTGAAGGTGATTGATCTTTGCTTCGAGAAGCTGGTCTTCCTGCAGACGGAATACTCGGATATTTTATTTTAATTATATTTTTTTGTGAAACCCTGTGTCATAGTCATAGAAAAATAACCATCATTTCCATGATTTTGTTTTTCACTTCAAATCATGGGCGTTATAAATGGCATGGACTTCTGACTTCCTTTTAGCCAATCCATTTAATGTTCTTCAGCAACTGTTTTCGGGAACCAATTTTTGTCGAATATTCCTTTCACACAACTCGTTTGCGTACCGCACTCGCATTGAAGAACTTGAATCCAATCCGAGTACCATTTAACTTAACATTTCAGACAAATTAGAAAATCTACCTACTAAAGATCAGAGCAATAAAATTTGAGAAAATCCTTTCCACGTGAAAAAGAAAAGAAGGGAATTCGCCAGTGACACCCAAATTGGAATAGATTCAGGGCGTTGAAATCTTTGGATTCATAATATTTTTATTTGAAGGAGGATTTCGTTGCAAACCAGTGTAATTTGTGCCATTTTGGAACGACCCCTATGCATACAGGATAGATGATCTTACTTAACTTCTTGACTAAGCACTAACCCTGTTTTCAAAAGGAAACTAGGACTTCAAAAAGTCTTCTTGCTTTATGAATTAACAAGTACGCGAAGATACGAAGGAGCACTTCTTCTATTAATGTCCTGATTTTGCAAGGCGTTCTCTAAGCATCGTTGTCTTGTTATTCCTATGTCTATCTCAGGTGTTTTCTAAAATTACTAAGAAGTCTGACAAGGTTAGGGGTATAAATATGTAAAATGGACCACTTTCTGAGTGATAGTCGTGGTGGCTTTCGTTCAGTCGCAGTATTAAGAGGTTTTTCTCACTACTGTAAACAACCTAAGTACTTCAGACGGTCAAGTAAGTAATGCAAATCATTTGCATCCTTTAACTGAATTTTATATTTTTTTGACTGGGTCAGTAGTGTTTTACAAATAAAGTGTTTTGACTTGAAATCGAATGATTAATTGGATATTTTGCTTGGACCGAAAACGCTGTATTATGTACATTCCATCGTCATCGTTCGGGCCAATAAATCTCTATGAATAAATTAAGCCCTAGTTAGAACCTTTAGTACATATACATATGTATGTATTTACTTTCGACTACCCATACTTTTATTCACACCACGCATTTAAGTAATTTCCCAATGGCTGCTCAAAACTAATTAACACTAAATCGTATATCCACGAAAAGCCAGCAATCGACACTAAAATTTATTAATATTCTCGAAAATTACTGTATCCTAAACAGTTTTATCCGCAATTAATTATAATTGTAATCATGAGAGTGCAGCAGCGTGAAAATAATGAGCGAAGGGCTTTCAGCTGAAGCACCACGTACCAAATTCTGCAGCGACAAACGTTTTGCGGACGCGAGAATTTCACAAATTTCGAATTTTCCGGTCGCACTTTCAACCTACAATAATTGCCATTAAGGTAATTTATGGAGATTTATGTTTTCACTGATGTTAAAGCATTAAGTTATGCGTGAATATTCAAGCTGTTCCACTGTTGTTGTATCCAAGTGAGGTACTTGAGAGGCCTTGTATAGGCTCACACTTTGTGTTAAGTAGCATAGTCTGTGATGATTATTGGGAGATAATTGACGGCGAAATCAAAATCCTCATCCCAATAGTGCAATTAACGGTATTTTTCTAATGAAATATTTTGAAAACAATCGTTTTTCTCGAAAAGACTGTAACTGAGATGGTAAGTTGGTAGTTTTGTAAAACGGCCCGATTGAGATTTTAGCTTTTAGTGGTTTTTTTTATATATTTATATATTTATTTTATTTAATGGGATTGACTCCTCACTACCTGAAAGTTGAATTTAGTTTTTTTCCTTAGATGTACATATGTATACGTGCCTTTATCCATTTCAAGGCTGTAGTTTAGGAATGGCAGTAAAAGGTACGACGAACCAATAATATCGATGTCAGTCTGGACATATGTAATTGTTGAAGATAATGCTTTGTAGACACCTGCTCTATGCACTATCTGCTCCAATACCAGACTAAGAAAGTCACATGACTCCGCATTTACCTGACAGTTTCAGAGAAACTACTTCTAAACTTCGACGATTAAGCGACATACAGCTGAATTATTTGAGACGAGATCTTGAATTCAGCCAACGATTTGTAGCGCTTTAAACGTATCATTTGCGTCTTTGAAGTCGATGACTTAAAATTCGTCAGTCTTTTGCGTTAGTGTGAAAATTTGGTCTATCGTTGATCTGTCAAGCTGAGAGCCACACTGCAATTTGCCGATCAGTATGTCGCAGAGCGGCTTTAGCCATTCACACAGTTCGTTGGTAGAATACAAAAACATAGTTCAGCTGCTAGAGGACCTTGTTATTTATGAGCTTTGTAATAGACGCGCCAAATTTTTTTATGCTGGAAGAGGGGATTATTTATTTATCGACCGGAAGTGGGCTATCGACTTTATGCCATTCAGCAGTAGCTTATGCATCATTAAATAGGTTTCTATCTTTGCTTTAAAGAGTCAGCGTTTCGGTTCCAACAACCAGCTGCCAGTTGCTTGGTTTCCTTGAAGAACTACCGGGTGGTTAGCCCTATCGAACAACTCGTCGATTTCTTTTTTATGGATGAGCCAATAGATGCTGTAGTCTTCTAATGACACTAGTAGACCGGTCTACCATGCATGTTTCGCAAACCCGAATAATCGAATCCACACCCAGCATACTTCTATCACACTCTCTGCGGTGAAGTATTACCAGTCGTACTCTCACCTTGGCATATGACTTACCAGAAGCTCCGGGGTTGGACAGAAATTGCGTAAGCTGGTAGTTGCAGTCCCCTTGTGCTCTCTTTATCCAGCGCGATCGCGTGAATCAGCTTATGGATCCATCTGCCTTTAGTCGTGTTATCTCACCTGGTTTGCCACAGTGCTATAGATGTTGCCCTTTCTTTTGCTTTTACCCTTCTGGGAACGTTGGTCTCGGATCGATTCGTATGTCTTTCCGTCTCGTTAGCGAGAATTTCTATGGGGACCATACCCGCTATAACATAGGCTATCATTGTTTGAAACTCCTCGGAAACCGCATATTGTTCTTATTGGGCAGAACTTGTGTGCAAACGAAAGCTTTCTTTTTATCTGCTTCGTTGTAAGTACTCCCGTTTAGACCGCGGCAGCGTGAAGAGCATTCGGGAAAGCGCTGGCTGCATCTGTGAAGCCTTTTTACTCCAGTACTCTACGTGGGTTTTAATGCTCAGTCTGTATTCGAGTCGTTCGGTAAGTGCTTACGTATTTGCTTTTAGTTAAAATAATCTTCAAGTGGTTAGTGCATTGGATAGCTGAGCGGAAGGTTCGACAAAGAAAACACCAAAAAGTTTTTTCACGATCCCACCTATCGCGAATGTCTGACAAACGTCCGAGAGTAGCAACTGCCACGAGGAAGCTTCACAAAAACGTTTCGGATATACCTTGTTCTAAATTTGTGTGAAAAAATATA
Organism: Blera fallax; assembly: GCA_946965025.1. Classification (NCBI taxonomy): domain Eukaryota; kingdom Metazoa; phylum Arthropoda; class Insecta; order Diptera; family Syrphidae; genus Blera; species Blera fallax. The sequence continues at coordinate 9,379,896 of OX337248.1, read as the reverse complement.
TCACGCACAACACAAATGGTCCTGAGAAGCTTGGCCCTGGGCCACATACGGTCCGTTGCACCAAGTATTTTGTTTTTATTTTTCGTGGTACTGTACTAATCAGAATATGGTACTGTACATGCTTCACATCACATTCTTACCCATTGAATCTACCTCTCAACTCCTGTCATGGCTTAAGTACCCCAATTAGGAACGTACTTTATCAATAGGTAGGTTTCAGCATTCGCTGTTCTTTCCTTATGTTTGCTGCTGTCACTGTTGCTTTCGCTTTTACTTCTGTTCAGTCCACGTTCTCGTTTCTCTATTTTCCTCGTTTCTGCAGTGACGTACATGGCCCCATCGAATACCTTGTGGAATATACTGCACTTCGTCAATGCATTAAGTTGATACACAGGATTGGTCAAGTTTATATAGAGACTTTTGCCTTTGAAGGAAGTTGCATTCTACTTTTTGCCATTAGCTTCGATAATACAGGGTTCACGCAGTCGGTCTTGTCGGATGAACAATGCATGTACTCTTTGCTAGAAGGTCTCGTATTAATCATCATTTTCACACACTGAACAGCCAGACCATTCAGTGACTACCAAGCCTAAGCTTGGTCTGCTTTCCATTTCCAGGAAATTTGCGATTATTGCTAAATTCCTGGTCTCACTAGACATGGAGAACTGCAGATGTTTATGATGTCATAGATGTCTTCTTGACTCCGAATCTGCTACATGCATTTAGGAGCTTGCCAATGCGGGAGTCATAACATGAAACACTCAATCGTAATAAAAATCAAAAGCAGATAACAACAGATGACAATAAAAATCCATCCTAACATGTAACATATACATATGTATGTATATATGATCCCCTTGATATTTTGTCGTACGTAGTATCATTGTCTTTTCGATGAGCGCCAATTTATTGACCCAAAGTAAACAAAAGCGAACAGGAAACGGAAGCTACGTTTTCTGTTACCAAGTTAACACTTCGACCAGAACATACACAGGAAATTGACTCGTACTCGGGGCCAACGTGACATCCAACAAATTTCAGCTGGGGGCGTGTGGTAATTTCTTGTTTGCAAAGTGCTTGTAGATAACTTGTTACTACTACTAGTAGCTGGAGGACTTTGTTATTGATTTTCTTGATTTTCTTCATGGGTAAACGGTAATCGAAGTTCATTGTTTAAGGCTATAAACTTATACATGCCAAGGGAGAAGGAAATGTTGACAGATTAATTTGTTGGATGGTAACATTCTTTGGAAAACACGTTCAATTTGAGTTTAAAGTGAATTTTCACCACTTCGGCTTTATTACTCACTAGGTAGTGTTCTTACAATATCAACTGATAACGTTATGCAGTTCAAAACTCTGCAGATGCACGTGCAAATGAAACTTAGCCAGTGTTGGTAATTTTTGTGCGATGGAAGGATGAAACGCTTATGGATAGTCGGTAGCCTGTGCTGCATGCTTACGTGGCTAAAATACGCCCTCCAACCTAGTCCTTTCCCACCTACGGTACCATCGCTCAAGGCATTCCCTCGTAGGGGCAGGTTTTGACATCATGTCTTCTCCTTCTTGATGATCGGAATGATTCTGTTGCCATGCTTCCCTCGTTGATAGCATGAACGATATCGCTCTCCTTGGGGTTAGTGCATTGCCTATTTATCGTTCTAATGCATTTCTCCTGGCTTCGTATTTTTTGCATTCCAGCAACACGTGTTCAGCATTCTGGACTGGCATGGGTCATCTGCTATGCCGTGCTTGTGAAGGTATTTTCGGAAGCTTCCTTGTCCCGTTAGGAATTGGGTAAGGCAGAAGTTTACCTCACTATGCTTTCTTCTGGTCCATTCTTCTATGTTCGACAGCAATTTGTGTTGCCATTTTGTTTCAGCGCTTGCTCTAAAGGCCCCTCTCCCTGGGTTTTCATCATTGTATATAGAAGTTGCTAGTTGGAGCTCCAGCTTGATAGTAATTCGTGCCGCTTTCACACTTTATGCATCCTTCGATACCGTACTGTATGCGCAGCATACTATGAGCGATGCTCTGCTGAACACGGAGTTTATTCTTCTTATGCACGAGTTTACATACATGTGTATTGCCAGTCCCATATAGGGATCTTTGTTAGTGTCGTTGCAGTGTTGTGCCACTTCCTCTAGGATTTTAGCAATTACAATCACCTCTATGTCATCGGCGTATCCGATTATGTCCACTACTCTTGGTCTCCACATGGGTACTGACTGATCCCTGACCCGTCTATTGTCTGTCATATTCGGTGTGTTGGTCAAGTCTGTCACGAATATTTTTTTCCAGCACTTTTCCAATGTGTCTAGCATACAACGCGGTTTATATGACGCCGGTAGCTTTGCAAAAGGAATTTTCCTTCTGCCAGACACCTTGTGTAGAGGTTCGCAAACGCTTGTTGTTGTGATTTATTGTCTTCTTTAGGACGAAGTTTGTGATGACAATGTGCTGGAACCGGATGTTCTTCAAACTCAATTCGTCAGTTGGCCGAAAAACGAGTCTTTGTTCATGATTCTCTAGCCCTCACCAGTCATAGTTACAGTGTTGTCGAGGCTGTCCTTGAAAAAAAAGCAGCCAATCATGTAATGAGTCTTCGTGTCTTACACTCGTATATTTAGTGGCTCAGAAGAGATAAATTTGTTTATTCAGGTTTCCGCAGAAGTAGAAATGCGCCTCATCAGTCACGATGATTTTCAATAAAAAAATTGTCCTTATCCCGATGGAGGTTTACACTTTGTACTCTGAGTAGAGGTGCCAGCCTCCTCATTAATGGCTCCCGTCAATGCGGTTATAGGCCAGGAACGTCAGCAATCGGCCAAATTTGGTAGATTTTGGAAGGAAAAACGGAATATGTTCAAATAAATACCCACCATCTCTTATCGATTTCAAATCCGCCTCAGGCAGAAGGATGCGGTATAGATTTCAACCAAATTGTGGTGGTACACAAATATAAGGTTAAGAGGTGAAGTTCATTACTTATAAACAAACAATTGAATTTTAATTGAAATTCATCGACTTGTGGGTTACATTTGCCTCACAAGGATTGTTTGTGCTGCAAGATCCAATGTAACTTCCATCATGTAACTCGGAATTCGTATTCAAAGCAATGCTCAATTGACCCATATAATAGCTTCTCACTTGGTCTTTCTCTACAATATTCTCTTCAAATTGGAATTTACAGAGACCAACTATCATATCTTTGCCCATTAATCGTTCGTGGAACTGCATAAAAGTCAATTTATCTAACCTTTCATAAAGTTTCTCAAGTTGTCCGAGTTTATCTATCGAAAACTATCCAAGTGCAAGACTCATCTCCATGCACTCAAATAATTCGGAATATATCTGGTTACGGTAGTTTATCTAGTCTTTCATTGTAGATATGAATTGCTTTCGATGTGGAATCATAAATTCCATCCAAACTCTTGTGTGTGCATATGTAATTCAAGCATCGTATCGTTCACGGGATATTGACTTTAACTTATGTTCGATTTATATTAATCTATGGTAGCATGTGTGCACCATGCTGAATGGAAGAGATACTCTTATATATAAACCCATACGAGATACATTCATTTCGATTCTTAAAAGGCATTATATACATACACATTTGCGTCTTAAATATGCATCAGAAAGGATTTTATTTTATTTTGTGTACGAGGAATTTGAAATATATGCTTAAAGACCGACGTAAGGATGCTTGATGTTCCAATCTGTAAGCAAATTGTCGAATTGGAAATGTAAACAAATTATTTCCTGACTTGAATTTTTGAAATAATGACATACTCGTAGAACTGTTTGGATATGATTTGGATGATAAGTAAGAAAGTCTCAAGGAATTGTGCTGCTCATTAGCCATCATTTTTAATTTGCTCAATGGCATTTCTAAAGCAGACTTACTCCTTCTTCTTTGCTTTTGTTCGGCGAGGTTATGATCAGGATTATAGAAATCATAACCCTCCCACTTCACTGCATCCCTACTAGTCCGCTTGTTTTTGTATGGCAGTTGAGTTATCCAGGTCTACCTCTCTTCCGGGCTTGTATAGGAACGTTGATTGACATTGCCTTTTTGACAGGGTTCGTAGCATCCCTCTTTTGAATATGGTCATACCAACGGAGCCGATTGTGCTCCAATTTTTTTTATGGGTTCTTTGATGTGAAGGCTTTCTCAGATCTTTGAACGTTTGATTTGAAGTTTTGTTTCTCCTGCTGTTATGTGGAACATCTTCATCTTGCCCTCATACTTATTGTATATTGTCCAGCATTGTGAATGGTATGTGATCGCCCGACAAACAACTGTGGTGTAAAGCCTTCCTTTCAGAGGTCACAGAAGATAGCAGAGTTTTCCTGGCAGACTTACTGCAGTCTGCAAATTTAAGTGATGCCACTAAGCCAGAGACACATACTCGTGGGAAAAGATTATCCTCACAACAGATACATGTGTACCCTGCACAACGTGTAGGCTTTCGACCAACCGAATTTCTGAGAGCGAGAATTGATGGAATCTTGATATTTAAGCTTAAGAACTGGTTGAAGAGTTAGGCCTTACCATTGAACATTGAGTAAACTTTTATAATTGGATTAAGCCACAGAATAAGACTACTTGCAGTGCAAAGACTTTTTTTTTGCGCTGGGACGCAGTAATCTTTAAAAGACGAAACTGAGTGCGTGCCCAGTAACAGGATGGAACCCATGAATTCCTTCTCCTTTCTTACACTTTCTCCCTACCGTACCGTCTCCTTGATATTTCATCATAGAGAGGGTTTTCTGGCTTAGTTGTCATGTGGATTCGTGTTAACCCTGTTGGACTCCTTTCTCTCACGTTCCAGTAGTCTTAGTTTGGTAATGATAACCTTTGCATTTTCTTCATCCCTGGCTTCTTGACTCTAAAGCATTTCACCAACTATGTTTTCGGGGGCTGGTGTACGTCTAGTTTTTAATTTTTTCGGCATTTTCGATGTACCCAACATATCGCCGGCAGTAAGGGCTGTCATCATGCCTGAATTTATGCAGTAATGAGAGAAAACATTTATTACCTGTCAGTAACTGGGTGAGGTCAAACCCGACTTCACCATGATGTCTTTCTATCCATGCCTGAATTTGTGGTATGCGTCCACTCACCTTTTTCTGAGGCATTCTATGGTTCTTTCCGCTTTCATCCTTATTGGCATATGCTGGGTTTCGCCGGTTTGAGCAGTTTGGTCTTGTTCTGAATGTCTTAGCTCGTATCGTCGTCGCTGTTGTTCTGGCAGGATGTCTATTGGTAGCATTTTTACTATAACACAGCCTCCTCCAGATTGCTGCGGGGTAGGGGATTACGGATGCTATTTACTCTGCCCAAAAGAAATCTTATAGCGCTGCTCCGACTTCGACTCCGAGCTATTTTAAGTGGCACTTCTATGTTATTATGTAGCCATCCGTAGTAATATTTTAATATTCCGCCTTCGTTTTATGACGAAGCAGTATTGTCGTATTGTCCTTATTGTGAATTTGCTCAAATGTTTCACCTTTTCCAGTAGTTTGCAAGTCACGATGAAATCGATAATTTTTGTCTCCTCAGGTATTGGAAGACGTAATACCCCGTCATACATAATATTCAAGAGCAAAGGACCTAGCAGTAAGCCCTGTGGTACTCCGCCGGAGATCTTACACATACATATGTTGATTATTAGGTTTGTAGTGAATAGGGGGATATTTAGTGGTTCTGCAGTTTCACTCCCCCTCCTGTATATTTCCGGGTATGGAAACAGTGCATATGCAGGAATTTGGGGCACTTGGAAATCAAGTGCCATCTCCTGAGCTCTTTCATTGCCTCTTTGTGGGCCATGCCCAGGAACTTTTATCTGTTTTGGTGGATAACCCCAGTAAACATATTTTTTGTGGGAGTTGTTCTGAAGCGTGGGCATAACCTCCTCGCTCGATGACATTCGCACGCAGTTCGGCTATATCCTCGTTTCACCAGTAGACTGGAGGGCGGTGGATTGTTCGATTTTTTCCTATCATGGTAAAGCACATGAGTGGGCGTCGGGGCTCAAGTGGTTAGTGCGTTGGATCGCTGAGCGTGAGGTTCGAGGTTCGAATCCCAGAGAACACCAAAAAAGTTTTTCACGGTCCCACCTCTCGCGAATGTCTGACAAACGTCCGAGAGTAATAACTGTCAAGAGAAAGCTTCTCAATTTGCCTTTCGGATATGGCTCTAAACTGTAGGTCCCTTCCATTTGTGTGAAAAATATAACACGCACAACACGAATGGTCGCGAGAAGCTAGGCCCTGGACCACATTCGGTCCGTTGCGCCAAGAATTTGTATTTTTTTTTTGGTAAAGCACACGTTGCTTTGGATAGTGGTACTCAAGATAAGGATTCAAATATTCCCAAAACATCAACAACAGAATTTCATGGTGATGTCAAACGTTGGGCAGTAAGCACATGTAGCAAAATAAAATGCATATCGACGTGCGCAGCATAGAAGGATCAGAGCTACCACCAGATATGAATCCTTCGAGAGACCTTCGATCCCGTTTGCAAAGAAGACGAGTAAAGCAGAAAAAACAGCCACGAATAGTACAGGCTGTACAGTGATACTGACCTGATCCGAAGAGTTCGAATACAATACTTTAGATAGCTGTGATATGTAGTGCAGGTGGACACCAATGTTCCGGCCTGGAGAGTCCTCGAATCCACTTTCGGTGGAGCGAACAAGCGAAAACGAAATAGTACATGCTAATAGTCAATAGCCAATCACTAGGCTTGACTAAAGACATTCAAATTGGAATTTGCTCATGTCCCATGAATAAGACTTCATTATTACAGTAAACTAGGTCAGTGAGTTAAAAGCTGTTAGCATGTTATGCCTAATTTATTTTATTACAAAGGGAAAACTTAATGTACACTGAATTAGGAGCCCATTTTCATGTTTATACCTTTCTGCTCCGGTATATCAAAGAAAACATTTATTTTAAGGGATCATTTGAACCCATTTATTATTTGAAAATACCTTGCAAGGGAAATCTCTAAAATATTCGGAAGTAACAACAAAAGCAACCAGTGTGATTCCTCCCATGTTACTGTACTTTTTGGATCAACCCCAATGGACATGGGACGACTTCAAAGCCTTACATATCTGACAGAGATTTATGCGTTCATTTGTAGAATGTTTCCCGTACTCTACGTCAGCGTTTACTTTACCTTCTCGAAAGTTTCGGGTGACCGACTTGATAAACTCCTTCTCTTGGGCACAATCGTTGAGGAATTTAGTCACATAACTTTACAGGAATAGAAAACATACAATTTAAAGGGTGCTTCATTAACCTTGCAATGGAAACACAAGTAGCGGTGGTGCATAACCTCCTAAACTTTCTTGCTTTCTAAAGATAATACTAAGGCCATTTGTAGGTTAGGCAAATTTAAGAATCTGAAAATTTGACATTTTCTGGCGATGAGGAAGTCCTTTGCCATACATCTTAAATTAGGATTCGACAATGTTCCTTGTTTTCTCGTCATTTACAGATATCCAACAAAATGGTACTTTAATGACATAAGTGGCCCCATCTACTGGCAGCTAATTTACTTGCTGAAAGCTTCCATTCACCACTGCACTTTGCATTAATTATTTTCCAATTTGCATTTTTCAATTTGCATACACTTAGAAGTGAAAAGTTACTCATCAGCTCGAGCAGAAGTAGCTTTACTAGGCAAGATGTAGTTGCCCACAATGGTTCTACTTTAAAGTGTCTGCCTCTGTCGGCAAGAATTACAAAGTGAGGAGGATCTCTCTCAACGTCGTTGACTACAATACAAGGAACTACAAAATGAATGCAAATTTATTCACAAGGGATTCAGATGTTTTAACAATTCTGTTGTGATAGTTGCTCATTTGAATCTCTAAGGATTGTGGGCGGAAGAGTGGTATCGGTGAATTGCCGTGATTCTGAAAATACTTATAATGACATCAGTGGATACTAATAGTAATTTATTGGTTTTTAGTGTTAAATGGTTGGAAAAGTCTTGCAGGATGTGTAGTATATTTTTCATGTTTCTTTCAAACGTTGTAAGCATTGAATATGCTGCATGCTGCATGTAATGTGGTACATGTGAAGCATGGAAATTATATCTTGACAATGAACTTATTTTTACTTTTGATACTGTCTGTGGTGGACCGGAGTATAATCTCTTGTTAGCTGTCCACAGTTTTGAACGCTGGGTTGGTTTAGGTTGCATAAGATTGCAATAGGGCGTTTTTTGCTGGCTTTTAGGCACTGTTGCCACTGTTTTTCTGCAATTCATGCGGGCGGCACTGAGCTGGAACGGAGATTGAGGGGGAGGTGGTTGTTAAAGTGTGTAACCCAGCCGGGCTATAAAAGGCCAACTTTGCTCCTTGAGAGGCTACCCCATATAAAAAGGAAACGACGAGGAGTTCCATCTTTGTCCCCTAATTTCTGATGCTACCTAACAACATCTCGCAAATTGCGACCTAATAGCACTCCACTGAACCGGAGACGTATTACTGTATGCGACCTGTCGGTGGTAGGTTAGTCGCTTGTCCACAGTAGGTTCAGGCAGCGTGGAAGATTAGTAGCACCGCTATTTTGTCATGCATCAGTCCTTCTCTATCTAGATAGAGGAACGCCGTTGAGGCACACTCTCTTATCATTGGGGTATTAGGCTCCAAAGATCAAGATGTTCATCTAGTTAATGCTGAGCATATTACCATTATTAATGGAACTACAAAGAATGACCAACAATAGGTTGCCTATGCCCAGCCTGCTCAATTTGTGGAAGAATCCTTCTAACCACTCAGTATCGAAAGCCTTCTCCAAGTCAACCATGCAGACACCCGTGCATTGTTTCTTGTATTTCTGTCATTGAACATCCGCCTCTTAAAACCTCTTGAAACCGAATTGGTTATCCGAAACTATGTATATTCATGTCCTCAACCCACTTAGTCAGGGCCCTATCAAAGACTTCCTCAAATACCTTGCTGATGTTCGAAAGGAGACTTATTGACCGGAGATTCGCTGGATTGCAATAATAACTTGGAAATAACTTGTACCACCGCTGTGTAGTAGTCCAATGCACTAACCACTGAGCCACAGCGCCCACATAGACTTTAGTTCTTAGCCATAAACTGTATGGTTATTCCGATTCAAAAAAGGACGAAAGCTGAGATATAATTCCGTTCGCTAACTAAATGGCAATCTACAAAAATCGTATTCAAGTTTTTCTTAGTTTACCACATTATACGTCACATCTCTGTGAGTACAATTTCACACTTTTTCATTCCCAGCATTCCGTGCTCAGCAAATAAATCCAATTAAAATATAAAATTGTTTCACGTAATCCTTTCATTAATTCCCAGTCGCACACAAAAAAACTAAAATACGAGAAGGGACTAAATAATATATACTAGCAAAATTTTCTCTTAAAATAAAAGCCTATTACGAGTGAACACACACATAAAAAATAGACTCGTGACTCTAGTGCAAAATGAAATTAATTAAATAGATGGACAAAAAGCATTCGTTGGCTAAGGAACGAAGAGGGTTTTAACCAATATTTGGGTCCTCAAAATATTCCGGTGATGTTGACAAAAACTGTATTCAGTAAAAAAATGAAATTAAGGCTTTCTTCTGACCTTTAAGGATAATTATCATTAATAACCGGAAGATGTTCTCTGGATGATAAATTTTAATTTTTGTTGCTGATGCTTGTCATCCCCATAAGGCTTTTTTTGGACTGTTTAATGAAATTTAAGAGATACTTAGTATTTTCCGGGAGATGTAAGAAAATATCTTAAATACGTTGAGTATGTATTCCTTACTTATCCTTGGTAAAGTAAGTTACTCCTTTCTATACCGATTTACTGGAAAAATACATATGCTAAGGGGAAAGTGGAACTTTAGACTTCATTTTTGATTTCTATATGTAAGTAGAATATACCGGAAAAACTTGGGCTTCTCTATCCTTAATCGCATCCCTAGCGCACAGAGGAAGTCCAGGTACTGTTGTGGAATTAGTGTAAGTCAAGGTGTTGTGGAATACTTGCGGAGAACTGAATGATGCAGGGAGTGAAAAGAAACATGCTGCATGACCAATATAATGTCCCTTTATGATGCAATGTAACCTCTTACAGCCACGACTCTACTATCGTCCTCAGAAAGTTATGAGAGAAAAAGAAAACGGATTTGCAATGGGTAAGAGATGCTAAATAAAGTCGTAAGCACAGCAAGGTGACTCCATCCTGTAATCATCGGCATAGATTTTAGCCATCGAACTACAGATTACCGATGGTCAAATGCCAGAGATCAAACCCTACAAGAAGCTTTGTAATTTAATGCCACGGAAGTGAACATATACTCACAGTGACCACCAAGCAGTATTATGTGAGATAACATCAAAAAGAGAGGCAAATCCCAAAAACCCTTTGAAGTATCGAGACCGAATGGGTTCTCAGATGATTTGACGAGTAATTGCTCTGTGAAAGGATGCATGACAAGGAGTTTCAAGCAAGTCCTGTTGAATTTGCGCTTAAGCAAAAAATACATGGACCATATGTGGTCCAGGGTTTAGCTTCTTGCGACCATTTGAGTTGTGCGTGATATATTTTTCCACACAAAGGGAAACGGTTTAAAGTTTAGAGTCATATCCGAAAGGCTTTTGTTTCTTGTTTTTGAGAAGCTTTCTCGTGACAGTTATTACTCTCGGACGTTTGTTAGACATTGACAAAGTTCCGAATGTTTTGAAAAGATCGGTGACAAGTTTTTTTTCAAGCGTGCCTAGGACCGGATAGGATACCTTCCCTTCCACAAGGATGAAGCAGAAGTTAGTCTACCAAAAGCAGGAAAAAAACTCTCTGCTTGATATAATGCGAGAGATGTTTAAACGCTATATATTCAGTACCTATAGACTGCCCTTGGTCACTGAATCAGAAGAACGTTTTCGGACCAACGATGTGTATTCAGTAAAGCGCAGTCAACAGTAGACACTTTTGGCAGGGTGGTGTTAATGGCCAATCAATCGATACAGGGTTCCAGCTGGAGGTTGGGAACGAAAGACATTTCTGTTGGACACCTGAATCAGAGATTGTAGGTTGAAAATAAACCCTTTTAAGACCAAAATGATATTATTTCGTATGTAGACAAAATATGGGCCATCGGCATTAGTGATTTTCTACACAAGACTGGACTTGGTGGAAGGCTTTTGAGAAGAAGTACCATTTCTTTAATGTTATTAAGATCCTCCTAGTAGCCCAGCCGTTATGACCACATGCAAGCCCAGAAAAGTTTTTATCAAAACCTAAATGATTGCATTAATTTTTAAGCCGAGTCCGCAGACATTCTGCAGGTGGATGTATCCTGCGGATAATTGATAACTATCTCCACAAAAATTGTGTTATACAATATCGCCAAAGGGGTAAGGGAGTACGCTATAACCGCTGAGGTTTCACGGGGCTTCGTGGTAGGACCACTCCGATAGAATACATATGCATACTGAAAAGAAAATACCAAGCAATTTGTTCATGGTCCCATGTCTCGAGAATGTCTGGCTAACGTAAAAAATGTCATGAGAAAGACTTCGAATTCGCCTTTTCGATATGGCTTTAAACTGCAAGTCTTTTCATTTGTGTGAAAAATAAAACATTGTTTGGATCACAAAACTAAACGGATCGGTCACCTAGTCTAAATGTCAATAATGAATTAGTACACTGAAGCAATGAAATCTCTGGTCTTTTTATTTCAAACTCATGCTGGCTAAAACTGAACTGATTGTTGCACACCGCACCCGTCAATTCATTCACAGACGTTTGTGAAATGATATCCGTGCACATAGACGCTCCGTTATATCAAACAAACGTTTCAGTCAACTTGTTTGAGTTTGACAGTTCATTGTTCACATTTCAAGTTTAAAGGACATCAGGTTTTGTGGGTCTCATTTCATCTTCCAACATATGCCCTCAACTAAACCTCATATTAAACGATTTCGACTATTTAAGGAAAAAACTTTAACTAGTACCAGCTGTCAGAGCCATCAAATTTGAGTTTTCAAATTTCACAGACGTACTCGTAGAAAGCGACAAAAAAGCATTTCTCACCAGCCATCATGGCGTGTGTGAAACTTTTATGCATTTCCCCTTACATCAGCAGAAACCATTTCAAAAACGCTGCGATTTTCATGGAAAATTGTATAAAAAACACTTAAAATTTGATGGTATACGTAAGTACCGTACAATACAGCACAAAAGTTCCAAACTACGATGTTCGCACTCACTTCAAAAAAAACTAGTAAAAACAACCTCCTGGTGATTGGGGATAACCCCTTATCTTTGACTTTTTCTGTGAACTCAAGTGTAATTACGAACTTGAATTGCAATTTGCATGCCTCGGGGATGGAAGGACACAAAGAGGAAACAAGCAGTTATGCATGTGCTAACATGGTAAAAGGGAGTGTTTCTGGCAGTCAAGTCCTTTACAGTAAGAAGAAATCGAATTCTTTTGAATCTTAAAATTTGTTTTCAGGGTTTTAAGTAGTTTTCAGTTAGGTTGCACCGCATATAAGGTACTTTAGGTATACCCATCGCTACTTGAGAAATCAAATTTAAGCTGGATGCTATCGAGAGAACAAATCTTAGGTGAACGGGTGGTGTAAGATATTTAGGGAAACAAAGGATGTGTCCAAGGCTGGATCTGAAATGCTATAGGAAATTGATGTCTCTCAACAGATTGCACATTCGCGCTATAATAGGTATCATCACTGGGCACTGTCTAATAGACAAGCATGAAACAAGGATTGGCGTGTATTCGAATGACTTTTGCAGAATGTAACCTTCATAACCTTCTTCGTTCCTGCCTGGATCTCTTCTACGGGAAGAAACTTCACTTTCGAGCTTCCTATTTCCACGATCTAGGAAATTAAATTTCAGTTGTGGTGACTTGATGGTAGTGGACTTTACACGAAGGGTAGATAGTAGGACTTTTGCTGTCTTGTATCTGGTAAACTATCGGCACCGACGTCCCACTGAAAAGTTGCTAATACCTGCGTTAATCATGATAAGATTTACTAAGTACCGGGCTGTGGTGCTAACACCCACCGTACTCGATGGGGTAGCTTAAATATTATTTCTAGAGGCTAGGCTTTATTTTACTTTGTTCCAGCTAATAGAAACATTTATGCTTTAACTGGAGAGTATGTAACAAAGCGTCACTCTGACCTGTACTCGATGCCTCTGATGATAAGTTAGCACTGGAGAAGTTTCTTGGAAGAATTGAGAGCTGAAGGAACTCTTAATTTTACTATAAAGTTGATGGAGTAGCCGGAGGACTAAGTAGTGTGCTCAATTGTTCCTTAAAAAGCTTATAAAATTGTCAAACTATCCAAGGCTCCCTCCTGTAGGCAAAACAGAAAGTAGGGCCATCAGCGATAAGCTTTGGTCATTTAAAAGGAAGTCGCACGAAATGGTAGAATTATCAACAACCCTCAGCCTCGAGTGACCAGAAGGCATTTTCTCCAAGATTCTACTAGCGCTAGTGCCTCGCACGGAGGCAGGCTTACAGGTCAAACTAAAAACATTCGTGGCATTTATAGACTTGATCACTGCATATGATGCAATATGGAAAGATGGATTGATAATAATATTGTTCCAAGTAATGCCGTGCATCCAAACAGCCATTATGCTACACGATATACTCGCCGATAGAACATTTCAAGTTTTCTTAAACAATACACACACTAGGCCAAGAAAGCTGAACAATGGGCTACCGCAGGGCTCAGTCCTACCTCGTCTGCTTTTTAATCTATACACATACGACATACCAGCAACGCTACCACATCGCTAATGACATCACTATAGCTGCACAACAACGAATACATACATACGAAGCAGATATTTTTAAAAAGATGAGATTCCGCCTAAGTATGAGTAGAAGCGAAATAACGTGTTTATACCAAAGCACAAAACTCGCCCAAGCTAAGTTATCTGTTCATTTTAACAATATCCAGCTAAACCAATGGCCAGTAATGCCAGCACGGCAGCTATACTCAAGACGTGGATCATTATTCGGAAGCTCGTTTCCACATCATGGGAGGCATATACCAAAACACTACGTTCTGCGTCGTTGGGTTAAAAAGGGCCCACACAAATAAAGTGGACTGCCAGCACAACATATCGACTAGGATTTATGTGTTCCACGCAAACGAGGTTTCTCGCAGTGCTGACTAACATTCACCCTCTGAAACTCTGACACCAAAACGCATTACTGCGCGAATATACCAAAATTAGTTCGAACTAGTATCTTCCAATCCATAATGACATTCAGAATAGTGAACTGAGCTGGCTCAGATCACGTCATCCTCCACTACGACTTGCGCAAAATCCAGCAAGCAACCACTTCAATGATACTGAACAATTGAAAAGCGACTGGATTTCTTCCTAAGATATGTGCCGGATAGAGGTCCCAACACACATGTCTACTGTCCATGATGTACCAAGAAACTCCCGGGTCAGTCTCAACTGACTGCGGACAAATCACGGTAGACAGCAGCGACAATTTTGAAATGGAAATAATCTCCACGATTGTGGAGAAGGAATCCAAGTCATTAGACACGTCACGTCCGAATGTGGACTCAGGATGTATTATATTTATATTAAGTAAAATTTGTTGACATAACATTCTAGGGCTGTGTAGCCTCTAAGCCGGCCACTCCTCTATCCTAGATCTACTGAATTTTATATCTGAAAACGCCAACTACTCCCATAGAAGCTTAGGTTTAATAACTATTTCGGTTATGCCAGGATAAAAACAAGCTCTATTCATTTCCATAAAGACGGATCCAAAACCGATAGTGTGTTGAGTGGTGGTGTATTCTCCGAAATAGTCCATCATCTCTGTCTGCCTCACAGATCACTCTAGCGTTTTTCAGTCGCAAATTCTGGTGATTAAGGAGGCTCTGTATTGGTTAAAATGGAATGAAGTATCTGTCAGGAATATATCACGGCAGTAATACAGTCCCTGGAGTCATCGTCTATTACTTTATATAGACTGTCGAGGACATCGTTGGTTGTTGGAATACCTCTCGCGACGTGTTAACTTCTGCTTCAACTAAATGCAATCGCAATTGGGAGGATGATACAACGTGTCAAGCGATTAAGTGGCTTGATCTGGCTGAAGAGATCAGATACTAGCTCCACACATCAAAAGGTTAGGTCTCTTTTCAAACGATTTCCCCAAGATCTTGGAGCACCTCTCTTTGACATCCTTGGCGCCGCCCTGGCGAACAGAGACGTCAGAAGCATCTTTCGCTTTTAAAAAAAACTCTGATTAGTTCTCCTAGAACATCTTTTGTGTGCTTCTCGTCCAAGTGGGTCTGCATATTAATACAGACAACCACTCTAACTTAATGAAATTTCTAAAGAAATTAAATTTTACGATTTCCTCTGAATTTCTAATCTGTTGTTGCAAGCGAAAATCATGGTGCTGCAATTAAGAGCGACCTATGTACGTAGTCGTGCCTTTGCTTGGAAATTGTTCATCGTTTAAAGCAGTGATGCCGTCGTAAAGGTTCTAATATAGTATCTAAGCAGAATACCTAGTTCTATTTCATGTTTATTTCATTTTCAATTTAATAGACAACGGCCTACCATCCGCATGTGGTTCTTTGATCTGAACTTAACCATTCAGAAGAACAGACCACTGCCAAATATTACGATGGCAGTTTTTATTAGTTCCATTCAGTCTACTTGATCTCTTAAAATAATGAAATTCTTGTTTCTCATGCCGTATAATCTACTCAATTGCTCCATCCACACGAAAACAATTCCAAAACAAAAGAGCAACAATCCAAAAATACAATTTTTGTAATTCAATTGTTTCGGTCGTAGTAACTGCACAAAAATTCGACCTAAATTGCAATTGCAATTGCACATTGGATGCAAGTTATTTGCTGGGAATACTACCATAGAACGGATGGTTTCCTCCCTATTGTATCGTTCTCCTACTATGCACATGTATAGAATGCATTAAAGGAAAACAGAAAGTTGAAAATTTCCAAAACTAGATGAGGAAATTTCACAGAGTGAACAAGGTGCACATGGGAATTACAAGGATACCTGGTGTTGAAAAATCTCGAAACATTTTCGACAATGCATTGAAAATATTTGAATCTACTATATTGCCTTTAGTAATTTCCCATTCTCTGCATATTTTACGAAAGGATGTTTCATGATTCTTGTTAAATTTGAGTTGCAGTTTAGTAATTTAATTAAAATTTATCTACGAAGGGCACTCCCTTAATAATTGCATTGCTACTCGCAGTAACTCATTAAATATCCGTATATCCTTACGAGACGTAATCTAATATATTTATAACTAAGCAAATAAATTAAAAAGGCAGAGAACAAAAAGTTTGTTAACTTTTGTGCGTATGACATCTCATTATCGTTTATTAATGTTCTTGAGAATCGGGAAGACTTTTTCAAGAAAGCCAATGGGAAAGTTTCTGCAAACTGCAAACTCCTCTGAAATAGTAATTTATTCACCTGAGTTGATATCTGTCTTCCGAAGGTAAACTTTATTAACATTTAAAACAGAAAGAGTTGATAAAACTTTTTGAGAAGCGGCCAGAGGTCCCCCAGTGCTACAGTGAAACAAAGAATTAAATACTTCCTAAGGACTCTTTTATTCTTGACTTTAAGTTGAAAACAGTTTGAGCGCACAACGTGAAAAGAATTCGTGGATAATGCTTCTCATAAATAAATTTTTTGATTAAGTGGTATTTGATCCCATGCGGGAACTATTTGGGATTGCACCTAATGCAGAGATACAATACATCAATGTTGAAAACTTAAGTCATACTTTCAGGATATGATTAATGAAGAAGATGATGTCTAAAATGTGAATTTTTATCGAGACCCAAAAGGCAGATTTTTATTTAACGGTGTTAAGTTGCAGTAGAAAAAGTGTGGTGATATTGAAAATTTAAGTCTATCAAAATTGCTTTTTTGTCAGAGCTACGGGCAACATAAGAGTACTTATTGGGCTATGATAAGTATGTAAGTAGTTAATGGTTGTCAGCATTTCAGATTTCATTTCATTGGTTGCGCCAATGGATATGGCACTCTTCTAAAAATACTAGTAGCCCGGACAACCAACATGCACGTTTCGCAAATCAAAACAAAAAAGGTGCGGCAAAAGTAATGTCTTAATGTGAATGTGCAAGTGGCGTCAAATGTCATTGTACTTTGCCATTTATGCCTTTATGACAGGTAGAGCTATTTGACAGGTACTGCTTATTTGACCAATTTCCGGTCTGTTGTTTTAATGCAGCGTGAATTTCATCGTCGTTTTCTTCGTCGTTCTGCACAAGGTGTGCAAACAATTAAGCGTTCGGCTGAGCGTCTCGTGCAAACTGGGTCCACTAGAGATGTCCCAAGAAGTGGCCAGCTCCGTATTGTTCGGCCAAGAATATTACAGCTGTGGCTGAGCGACGAGGCCTATTTCCACTTAAGTACAAATAAAATACAAATTCTTGGCGCAACAGACCGTATGTGGTCCAGGGCCTAGCTTCTCGCGACCATTCGTGTTGTGCGTGTTATATTTTTCACACAAATGGAAGGGACCTACAGTTTGAGCCATATCCGAAAGGCAAATTGAGAAGCTTTCTCTTGACAATTATTACTCTCGGACGTTTATCAGACATTCGCGAGAGGTGGGACCGTGAAAAACTTGTTGGTGTTCTCTGGGATTCGAACCTCGAACCTCACGCTCAGCGATCCAACGCACTAACCACTTGAGCCACGGCGCCCACATTTCCACTTAAGTGGTTATGTGAATAAACAAGGTTTCGTTTCTGGGGCACGGAGAATTCACATGAAATGCACGAAGAGCCGTTGCGTCCCCTCAAAGCGACTGTTTGGTGCGGCACTTGCAGTGAAAAAGTGATTGGCACCACCGCAACCGTAAGTGGTAAGCGCTACAGACAGATGTTAAACAAGTTGTTTTTGCCACAAATTGCTGAATTGGATCTCGAGCATTGTTGATTCCAGCAGGATGGAGCAACCGCTCACACAGCTCAGGCAACGATGGAGATTTTCCGAGTCATGTGATCTCTTGTTTTGACGATTTGAACTGGCCGACCAGTTCGTCAGACGTCGCCAGAGTTCTTCCTTTGGGGCTTTTTGAAATTTCGTGTTTACCACAACAAACTATAAATCTTACATGTATCGAAAGCCAACATTATAAAAGATATTACCAATTTGGAGCCAGATGTTTTGCAAGCAACAATTCAAAATTCTGTAAAACGAGAACAAATGTGCATCTCCTCAAGAGGTGGTCATTTCACCGATATTATTCTTTCAACTTATTGACATCAATTTTACACCTTCAAATAAACTTTTCGTGAAAACAGAGCCCAATATTTTTTTGATTTCTGACAAATGGCAGCCAATTCTCATTATGACATTACTTTTATCACACCCTATGCCAGGTATGAACCTACGTACTAATCCACACCCTGTACACTTTTACCACTCTCCCCGGGGGACTGCCGTTTGGCATTACTTGGCGGGGGTGGTAAGCCACTTATGCTATGTCCTCTGTATCTGCTGATTCGATTTTTCTTAATCTTTCGAGTTTTCTCTGCGTGCCCATTATGAAGGAACAGATCTGCAACCAGTTGTCCCCTGACCTTATAATACGGCTTACTAGAAGCTCCGGGATTAGTAAGTGTATTCTTCCCTCGCAGAGGGTCTGCAGTGGAACATTGAGTGCTCTGCATCTTCCTCTTCACCTTGACATTATGGATAGAAGGGCGAGCCATCGTGTCCAAATCTGTGGGCTGTCTGCGCCGTAACCGGACAGGACATGTTCCGGTTGCAGTCCCTGAATGCTCTCTTTGGTTTGCCTTACTTAATCCCTTTGCATCTCGTTTGGCGAGAATGTCGATGGGTACCATACACGCTATAACACAGACTGCTTCGTCCGAATTTGTTCGAAAACTGCATGTTGTTCTAATTGCGCAGAGCCTGTATGCAGACGAGATCTTTCTT
The DNA here is from genome assembly GCA_946965025.1 of Blera fallax. Classification (NCBI taxonomy): domain Eukaryota; kingdom Metazoa; phylum Arthropoda; class Insecta; order Diptera; family Syrphidae; genus Blera; species Blera fallax. Next base: position 9,360,850 of record OX337248.1, on the reverse strand, counting down.
TTTGTCTCCTTCGTTGCAATTGCTCCCGCCCAGAATGGAGCATCATATAGAAGGATTGAGATAACTACTCTGAAAAGTGGAATCCTTTCAGTTAATTCAGATCCGCCCATATTTGGCAGCATCCGGGAAAGCGCTGTCAGCATCTTCGACCCCTTTTTACTGCAATACTTGACGTGGGTCTTAAAGCTCAGTCTGTTGTTGAGCATTGTAAATAAGTATTGTAACGCCTCTTTAAACCTGATTGTTTGGCTCCCAATACGGAATTTTGAGTATTTCCGACAGACTCTAGCCAATTTTTTATCCTGACGACCGCTTCATACGTGGTGGGCTCTACCTCGTGAATATGTTTGGCCACGGTAACCACAGCGATGTCGTCAGTGAAGCCGATCATCTTAGCTCCTTGTGGTTGCGTTAATCGCAGAACTCCGTCATGCATTATGATTGACAAGAGAGGTACAAGGACTAATACCCAGAGGACTCCCGCGGACAAATTATATTATAGTGCGCCTGGTACCCTAGCTTTCTGTTAGTGAAGTAGTTAAGGATTACCTTCAAGAGGTAGTATGGTGTACGCAGTCTGGTCAGAGATCTCCTACTGCACGACCAGTTTGAGAATTTAATGCATTTTTTACATTGAGCGTTACTACTGTGCAGTAATTCTTTGTGCCTGCTCGCCATCTTTTCCCCAGATAGCTGCTATATCTACTACCACTTTTATGGTATTATCAGACCAAACTCCTCTATCCTCTCCCACAGGGATTAGTCTGCCGTATATCATACATCCTAGCATCGATTGATTTAGCAGACATGTTGGCCGATACGCCGATGGTTCTCTGGGTGGTTTATTTCCTTTAGGTATCAACACCATTTCCACCGTTCATTAAAGATTCCCTCCTCATGACACCTATGCATCGTTGCTATAACAAGTCTGGTCTCTTTGGACGGCCGTTTGAATCGTCATATTTGGGATGCAGTCGGGTCCTGCATACATGGAGTTTATCTGGGGTGATTTGTGGGATGTGGTCCATGCTGGGTGAGGCAGAGATTCAAACATCGAAGAGGATGGAATCTTGTTGTGGGTGAACTACTTAAAACGTTAACAACCTCGGAATCAACTATCAAGCTTGTGCTCATGACATAGTACTGATTGTCAAAGGAAAGTCTGAAATACCTGTGATATCATATGAAGGAGTCTAACAGTAACTTAAAAATGGTGCCACACGGCTGGGTTCAAGTTCAACCCGACCAAACTGAATGGTACATTCACGAGGAAAATGGTACTTAAACTGAAGGTGTCGAGTACGATACCAGTCAAAGAAGTAAAATGTCTACGGTTACATGTAGACAGTAAACTCAACTGGAAGAAGCATACAAAATATCCAGTAAGGCAATGCATGACCAGTCTAGACACAGGGAGGGAGATACTCAATAATTTTCAAAGACTAGCATACCTGTGCATCCCTGCGGTCATTAAAACATATCACACCGCAGCCATGAATGTGATCCTGGAACTAACCCCCTGCAATGATGGCAAAGGAAGAAATGAAAAAGGAGAGGTGCATTAGTTACAAAGGAGGAGTTTTATGTGCTTCTTAGAAAACTTCCCCTTCTGGAGAAATGAATCTGAAAATAACAGACTTTGCAACCACACAATAAAGTAATACACAGATGACTGAAAAATCAATGAAGGAACCCATGGGCAAAAGTACCAGCATCCTTGAGCCGAAAATATATGCCATAGACAGATGCCTTACAAACAATCTCGACAGAAATTGCATTATTTGCGACATAACTATACTGCCGGACAGTTATCAAGGAGCTTGATGCCTACATTGTTAATTCCTAACTAAACAAACACATTGGCCGGACGCAATAAAGTAAATCTCTACTGGATACTGGAATAGAGCGTAACGAAAAGCTGACACTTGTGATATAGGAGCTCAAACCCTCAAGGAAGAATTCAGGCAGTTAGAGAGATAAAACAAGGTTAGGGTCCAGAATAACACTCAAAGTCTGAGGCAAGCTAAGGAACTACAAAGGAACTATAACCGAAAAATATTCAAAGCATGCATCAGCCTTAGCAATAATAACTTAACAGGATTCCTAACGGCGCATATACAAGTATAAGTATAAGAAGAAGGCATCTGCAGATTCTGCATTGAATCCAGTGAGACTCTGGAACACCTTTTGGAGTCGTGTGGGGTTCTGTCCCACAAAAATGAAATATCTTGGAAAGTACCAAACATCTATAGACCCCTTCTCATTCTCAAATTAAAATCTGTAAAAGCATTATCAGTCAGAGACATGTAATTAAAAATACGAGTACACGACATAAAAGTTAACAGCACAAATGAAATCGGAATATACACGCACATGCTGTTGGTGCCCAATTAGCATCTCATCCTTGGGATATGAGCCCCGTACACAAAGTATTCCAATCCTTGTCTGTTGAATGTAAAATAGACATTTGATTGCGTGTACAACTGGAAAACACAGGTCATTCAAGGTCATTCACATTTACCATCAAAAATGTTTGAAACAATAAGCTTAATTTTTTTTTCATGACTAAATACTCGTATTCCATAGGGATATGAAAGCCCACAGATTTTGGACTTAAGAAGCAAAATTTATATTCCCGACTCACTCAAGAATAATGGTTGTGCTTCCGTGTTTACCAAAACCGAAAATTCTCCACGACCAACTTGCTTCAATTGATTAATTAACCATAAGAAATCATTTCTTCCAGAGAATAACATGGAAATCATTTGTCAGACATAACACACCATCAACATGCCAGTCGCTTCGAACACTAAAAACGAGGGTCTCATTGTTCCACCACCATTCATTCAATTCATAAAGAACTGAAAACGACAAGGATCATCGACGGTCTCTTGTTGGAGCTTGTATACCCCATTCAAAGTCCTCACAATAAATCTCTTTGCTTCCTGGTCCCTTTATTTGGTCCTCTGAATACAAAAAAAAGCAAAAAAAAAAACCAATGTTGGATTCTACATTTTTGTAGTCCTGGTTGTCATATTGGGACAATTTATGATATGGAAGCGGATATGCTTAAAGGTATTTCTGAGGTTGAATCAATGATTCCTGATTTTTTCTTTTTTATTGGAGGAATTACAATACTGGGTTCTACCCAGTTTCCAGTAGCCTGTGTGATATTGGGGCCCACCCATATACAATGATGCAATCGGGAACAGGAAGGCAATAAAACTTTGAATGCAATAGCAACAGGATATTATTTTCCGGTCACTCTTTGTATTTTTCTTGTGCACTTTTAGGCAGGACTCTAAAATTGCTTTTCTGCAAATGTGCCATTCTCATCGTAAGCGAAATCATGTCACCGACAAAATTACAGACAAGAAGGACAACTTTCTGTTGCAAAATTTTAATTAATTCTGGCAAGTGGTTTCACAGACCAAGAAATTGTTTTATTAACCGACGGAAATATTTTGTTGACTGCAAATGAAATTTCTGGGGGACAAATATTTAATTAGTCTCCATGGAATTGTGTCCAGTGGGAAAGGTTTTAAGGGAAGTTTATCTGGATTTGAGTATCGCATAAGTCGATTGATTGATTTTGCTTCCATTTATGTTCCTTATTGTGGGATATGTATGTAGATGGCATTTGCAATCGGATGCTGAAGAGCATTGTATGCTTCATTATTGACTTCCATTTCTAATACATGTTTCATCTAGAGTCTTTCCTGGAATTCTTAAATGTGCGGGTGTAGTGGCTAGTTTTACAAAAATATATTGTAAACATTTTCGGGACAAATTGCTTACATCCCCGTTCAACATCGTTGTATCGTACTATCGAAAATTTGTCCAGTCCGGCATTTGTATTATTTTATGGTTCTAAAGTCATTCTTCTATAGTTTAAATATTTATTTATTTATTTCATGGACTACGGTTTATAAACATACTGTTGAAGCAAGCCGTCTATTTTACAAGCTTCCCTTTTGGCTTAGGTTAGGTTTGTCGATTTGGCAATGAAGAAAGATAAACCATTTCCCCACACTCAGGTCAATATAAGCCCAATGTGATACATGCTAACAGGCGAGGTCCCTCAAGGCTCTGAATTGGGTCCACTACTGTGAAATCTTATGTACGATGGTGTAAATAATTGATTTTGTTGACGACATAGCCATTCTTGTAGTAGCAAAACTTGTAGAAGTTGTGGAGCACGACTGTAATGATGCTACAAGGACCGTCCGAGGCTGGCTAACAAACATAGCTCTAAAGCTTATCGAGAAAAAGACGGAAGTGGAACTAGTAAGCAGCAGAAAAGTCATGGAGGCTATGACGGTAGACGTTGGGAACCACGCGGCGCTGTGGCTTCCAAGCCAGAACTAAAGTACCTTGGCATATTCATAGATACACGGCTTACCTTCAGATAACACAAACAGTACAAAGCTGAAAAGGCAACCACTGCCCTGGCGATATATGTAGGAAAAGACTGCCCCTAGCAAAAGTCGCATCGCCAATAATGCTGTATGGTTCCAAATATGGGAAAGTGCTATGGAAACAAAATTATATAAAAGAACAATGGAGGAAGAGTGCTCTGGGGGCCATTAGCTCTTTTCGACCGACGTCCGAATGAAGCAGCGTGAGGTGTGGCTGGTATGCTGCCAATAGACCTACTAGCACATGAAGCGGAAGAGAAGTATCGCGCGAGTAAATAAACGGCGACATTAGCGACAACGCCAATCGATAGCCAGACTTCACCAGGGATGAAAAGTCTACGGAAATGGCAACAGAGGTGGGATTGCTTTGGAAAAGGATGTTGAACGTGTAAAATTATATCCAACATCGAAGTGTGAATCAGCAAGAAGCAACGAAGCTTAAACTTCTACCTGACCCAGGTTCTTACAGAACACGGATGCTGTAGAGCATATCTTCACAGGTTTGAACGCGACGGCAATCCAGATTGCTTAGGAGTTGAAGACGCTGAACATATCATATTTTATTGTCTGCGGTACGAAACAAAACGACAGCTAGTGGCTCAGAAAAGGGGAAGTCTTAATGAAAACATGGATTAGCATATGATCGGCTCGGAAGATAGTTGGATCGCCGCGCCGTTAGTGACATAGCAGCGCTCATTGTGTTGAAGCAGCGACAAGAGGAATGACAACGGAATGCAGTGGAGAATATAAAGGTTTTGTATATAAAGGTTTAGGGGAAGTAGGATGAGTCCTGCTGTTAGTGTTGCCTTCATGGTTCTGATAGCTCCAAGGAATGCTTGCCCTTGCACTTTTGTTATAGCTCTTAGGTTAGAGATTTTGCTGGCTGCCACCATACTTGGCTGCCATATGTAAGTATAGGTCTTACAATAGCCGTGTACATAGGTCCCTATGTTTTATCAAATACTCCAGGTGCTTTCCTAGTTTCCTCAGCTTTTAATAAATTTGAAGCTGAACATTTTTATCGAGCACTACTCCAAGGCATTTGGCTCAACTGTCAGAGAGATTCTGAGGGGGATACATCCTGCAGAAGGTGATTTGAATTGTGATATCTTCCTCTTGTTTGTAAAGAGTACTTACTCAGTTTTCTAGGTGTTGACTGCTAGCATGCATTACTTGGTTCAAAAGTCTAATATTTTGAAGCCTTTTTCAATTTGCCCGCTCAGAGTTGGAAGCTATTATCACATCATCCGTATGCTCTGTAATTTTAATTCCACTGCTACTTAGATTTTGAAGCACTTCATTTGGGACGCGGATTCATAAGATAACTCCGCCTTGAGTTGTGTCCCTGTTGGCAAAAAATTCTAGATGTATTTCTCCCATTTCAGTTTCTATGTGTTTTTCGTTTAGCATTCTCACAGTTCAAGTTATTAGGGTGTGGTCTAGATTGGGGTTCGATAAAGATGTACGCACCCCGTCTAATCTCACACTGTTGAAAGTCCCAGGAAAGCAGGTAGTGCATATTCTTTATCTTCAATGTTTTTCAGCCGTCATCAGGCGTATTGTGACGGAGACAGCTCTCCCAGAACGTAGTTTGCTGCAAATTTCTAAAAGTCATTTCCACAAATTATTAAAATATTGCTAGCTAGTCACCTTAGACTCCGAATTCGAAACACAAAATTTTTGAAATTCGAAAGAAAAAATTACAAAAATTGTAAAACGAGTAGCTTCGTGGCACTTGGACTGTACATTTGCAAATCACGTCTCCCCTTATCGATGTATCATTGACCAGAAGCAAATCACCCTGAGGTAATTGACTGAGTTCTAATTCTGGTCAGCTTGGAAATACTTGTGCATGCTTAATCAGCTTAGAGTCGGCTTATAAATACTTGTGCAGCGTATAAATAAATTAAGTTGAATATGCTCTCACTCATTTTCAGATACACAGGAGCATGTCCCTTTTATGCCAATACTTATCGAAGTCAAAAGTTGTTTGATTAACATTCTTTTTGCTATGCACGAATTCTATTTACAAAATTCTTCTTGACAAATTGAAGTGAAATAGAAAATTAATTACTTCAAGTAATTACTACAATTATCTGTGAACGATACTATTCGCATTAATTATCAACTCACCTTCTTCTAAAAGCAATGAGCTTTTTATATGCACCAGCTTCAGTTAATTTTTACTTGCTTCTAAGAGGAAAGTATGGTTTTCATGAAAATTTTCGATGTTGAGATTTTGATCAATTTTGACATTGCTATAATAGAGGAACGGCTCTTCATGTTATGCCAGTTTGTTTGTCGGTCTGAAAGCTAAATTGCAACCCAAACGGCTTAATTTACTTCAAACTTCATGTCTGGGGTATGTGGGCGTTCGAAAACGGCTTTCATGATTTTGATTGATGTTCATATTTGAGATGATATGTATTTTTGTCAGAAGACAATTAAAACACTTAACAACGGTATTTTCATACGTATAGAGAAGCAAAAATTGGGTATTTCTGGGATACAATTTCGACGATTTTGTTCACATTTCATCGTTGTAGAATCCAAGTAAATATTGAAGACTGTAGATTGATTTTAGGGGTGTAAGTGTACTAGGGCGACTTGACGCTCTGGCCGATGAAATTCTCGACATAGAGCGCCTCCTCCAGTCCAATTTATTGAATTAACCAAGTATCTGGATCAAATTTAACAATAGTAAATCTTCTCCTGATAGTTGGTAGCTATCTAGGTGTTTCTATCTTTTGTAGAGTAGTGCTCCTCATCATCCCTTGTGGGCGCCGTGGCTCAAGTGGTTAGTGCATTGGATCACTAAGCGGTAGGTTCGGCGTTCGAGTCTCAGAAAACACAGAAAAGTTTTTTTCACTGTCAAACCTCTCGCGAATGTCTGACAAACGTCCGAGAGTAATAACTGCCAAGAGAAAGCTTCCCAATTTGCCTTTCGGATATGGCTCTCAATTGTAGGTCCCTTCCACTAGGCCCTGGACCACATATGGTCTGATGCGCCAAGTATTTGTTTTTGTTTTTGCTCAACATCCCTTAATAAGGTGCCCTGGGGTTTCTTCAACATCTCGGCAAAATCTGCAATCTCTATGTTACTCTATAGGGGCAGGGTAAAGGGTATAGGGTAAATGTAAACATGGGGTAATTATAAACGGCAGTTATTTCAACGTTTCATAATTAACCCACTTTCTTAAATTCGCCTCTAACTGGTCAAATGTACATATGCACATATGTACGATTGAAATAAAACCTAAAAGTTTTCGTGTGCCATTTAACACTGTTTTAATGCATAATCTTATTAGCCGAAATTTGGGTATCTGGCTTTTTCAAGCGTTTGAATGATTTAAAAAAAAAAGAAATTTGGGATCCAAAACTGTTTCGGATGCAACTGAATATCCCTCATGGTTGCGTTAAGTAAGCTTGCCGTGTATTTTTTGTTTTCATTGGTTAACAATTTCGAGCCCATTGGCAAAGTGTTAGTTCTACGTGTTGTACTTATGTCTATTCTGAATATCACGTCTGCAAGAATGACGATGTGAATCAGTCCAGCTGTATCAAAGGCGGCCTCGTCTACATATTCTAGTTCGAAAGCCGTATGTTAACGATAGTTTTCTTTAGACTTTCTTTGTCTCTAGTGTGACCAGCCTGGGCTGGTGTAAGGTATGAAAGAGTTACCTGTTTTGTGATGCTTTTCTGTTTAAATATTCAACGTCCGACTTGAACTGCAGTTTGTTTCAAGGTATTTATAAGCTTTTTTGGACCTACATAGATTCAGATGAATTTATTTTCCTTGTAAGCATTGTCAACGCTGCATTCATTTGGGAGGTTGTATGAGTCGTTAAGAGACTTACAAAATACTCCTGCTCTCCTATTTAGATCGTCGGCTTACAATTTCGAACTCATTGGGCTTTTTGAAATTTCAAGCATATCCTTAAATCTATTATGCCTGAGATATATACATTTTCGACCAAATATTTCATGGTCAGTTCCATGAAAGTATATTTTTATTTTTTGTTGGTTGTGTTGGTTTGAAAGATTGAGGCCCAGTGGCGGCTCCAACGTTCTTCATATTCACAGCTTGCTCTCAACTTGCCTTTCACATCCAAACTTCATATATTGGAACTGCAACTGCTGAATATATTGGAACAGTTACGCGACTTAAAGTATTTGCTTGGAATAACCTACGAAAGAAGGTTGAGCAAGTACGTGCGACCCCGTCATGCACTTTACTTTATTTTTTCTTTTTTCAATTACGGAATCCGTAGCGTTTCCAGAATGTAATTTTTTTAACCCTTCAAGTATTTTGGTCCTCTTTTTTTCTCCTAGTTATTTCAATCGAACGCAGTAAGAGAGATAAGCCACAGCAGACGAAACTTCATTAATTAGTAATTGATTGGATGGCTGGATCTTTAATTGGATTTCACTTGTAGTTGAGAGTTTTTCACGTTTGAATCGTTGTACGATTGGTATGACATGACTACTTGGGTGTGATTGAACATTGGAAAGGTATGAATACCTAATTAGAAAATAATAATGAGAGCACATAACAAGCTGTCATTCGTTCACATTACTTTGAACGACACTTGTGGTATGGTTATTCGGAAATACCTTGAGGACTGTCGCCATATCGATTCTAGAGGACAACGTGCACACTCATATAGATACAAATGAATGACTGACATTTTCTGCTTTTCGAAAAAGAGTTTCTGCTCTCAATGAAGAACATTTGGACTAAAAGTGTGTCAATATTTGAAATGCTTTTAGCTAAAGTAATCCTGCAGGTAGAGTGAGTTTTCGTGTTTATTTGCATAAGCTTGCATTAATAATTCTCTTTTTACATAAACAAATATTTTCAAACGCAACAACATGTTTACCGCATTAATTGATGAGCAGAATTGCCTTAGTACTTAGTCTTAATCTATCTTAATCTATTCGTGGAAAATGCTTAGAGATATTCGAAGAAAACCAATAATTAGGCAATCATCATCACAGATCCATTTGTTGGACAATCATGTTCGACATGAATAATCTTCATGACGTCTGCAATTTCTTCATTAAATAAACAAAACACGAGTTTCGTAGAAATCAATCTCACTATCGGGGAGAAGGACGAGTAGACTGGTGGCATCTTCAGACACTGGAAGTACGTGTTTGCATGGATTTTCATTATTTTTTTTTTCGAAAATCGGCTTATTAGAGATTTATTTGTATTGATTCTAATTGTTTAGGATCTCAAACGTAGCGCCAAGGTAATCGACACCCACGGAAGAGAGAATCTATTACTAGACCCACGCAGTACACGTGTTTTTCCAATGCCCAATCAATATTCGTCGATTCGAAGGAATATACTAAGAAGTCAGTAACTGACGCCAGCAAACTTCGTTGGTGAAATGCTAAAAAGCCAGGAGGAATGGGACGCAGTGGCTGGGAAACCTTAGAAAGAGAAGGGAAGAATCGAACACATCTACAGAATTCCCTACACAAAACTGATTTTTATTATTATTTAGGATGCAAAGTGTCATGTCCTGCATAATAGTGAATGATACAATCTATAGTTCCAATGGTGAAATACATACATCGCCGAAATGGAATTCACCGCAAATCAGATCACAGTATCTATCAAACAGTCACTAGAATCGAAAACACTGGCATTAGCTGAATACAACTCGGAAGCGTTGCTTATATGTAGAGAATCCTTTAAAATAAGACTCGAAAACTACATTTTACACTCAAAGAATTATATCAAATACCTAGGCATCGTGACAGATGACATACTCAGTTTTAGAAGCCATAGTACAGCGGAAAAGCGTCCGGCGTTTTCGAGAATGCTACCAAATGTTGGGTACACAAGAAGCAGCAGAAGACTATTGCTTGCTGGAGTAATGAGCTCAAAAATGCTCCATTCTCCCCCAATTCGGGCGCAAGTGTTGAAGATTCGATGACGACGAAATCGATGTATGATAAACAGCATCTAAAGGTAACCACATTAAGAGATATATGGAACTATAGAACTATATCTGACAAAGCCGTGTTTGAAATCGAGGGAATGATTCCTTTTGACATCCTGGCATGATGCAAAATAGTTGAAGCCGTAAGAAAATTAAGATAATGATATGGCAACAGCGGAACTTAAAAAACAAGAGTGAAAGGAACCTATAATCTGATTCCAAACATAGAGCAGTGGATTAACAGAATGGGCGGAGAGGTTGATTTCCGAACTGACAGGTCATGGTATATAACGCTGATACCTTCACCGCATCGGCCATGACGACTGTTTAGAATGCCCAATATGCCCAGGCCACGACGAAAATGTGGAGTATGTGGTTTTTAATTGCCCAAGGTCCCTTGATAAATACGCAAGTGGAGAGTTGATTGAGCATTGAAATTAACTCCCAAAACAGAATAATGAACATGCTGAAGTCCGATAACAATTGGAATACGGATAACACACTGGTAACCTGCTTACAAATCGGGGTCAGACATGAAGGAAACTAAAGATTGCATGAAAAACTGGAAAACTAGCTCACCGGAATAATATATGACTATAGCCCCGCAGGTTTAATGATTAGGAATCTTCACACTACCTCGCAACCTGTACAGCGTTGCCTATCGAAAGTTCCCCTTCGCTTACAAAAAAAAGGATACCAATGTAGCATGGGCACAGCTGCATATATTCACCACTGATATTTCCAGTAGTAAATTGCAATGTTCTTTGCTCTGCACTACCTAGGGACTATGCTATGGATTATAGACTGTGATGTCTTACCTCAAGTAAAGGGTTTTTTTCAAGAGAAAATATACTTTACATTGTCTTTTAATACAAAACTGCTTTTATTTGAAAGATAATTCTATTTTATTTTACATTTAAACAAACCGTATCTTGTCAGTTTACTTTTTGACCACTTTTCGAGCATCTGGCGCCATGTACATATTGTCTTCCAAAGCTTCAATCGTTGCTGGTTTATCCATGTAAACAAACGATTTCACATACGCTCACAGAAAATAATCGAGCGGTGTTAGATCGTAAGATCTTCGTGGCCACATTACAGGTCCCGCTCTTGAAACGACTCTCTTACCAAACTTTGACTTCAATAACTCGTCTATCTTGAACCCATCAGTATAGATGGCTTTGCTTTGAGTAGTCGGTGTTGTAGCATTTACACATTCTTCTCTGCTCGGAAATGGAGAATGGTATTTAGTAGTGTTTACATGGCTTGCTTTGCTGATTCCGGGTGTATTTTGGCTGCAAATTCCTGTCTAAAATTGAGAATAACTTTTAATTTTGCTACTGATGTAGTCCTCATCCCACTAGTAGCTGCAATATATGAAAGTCTCAGTATTTATGTGATGACTTTAAAGTTCGTGGCTTTGCAGCTTGCCACCACACCACCTAATAATAGTCATAAAAATCCAGTGAAAGGTTTTGGGACTCAGTCCTTAGGTGTAACCCAATATTCTACTAAGAGAAATCGAGGCGTTTTTAACTTTTTCATTGATATTTACTTTCTAATTCAACTTTTTGTCAACCACAAATCCCAGGTACCTTGCCCTGTCAGAGATCTTGAGGCGACCCCAACAGAAGGTATTTTTCCGTATCTTCCTTTTTTTTATGAACAGTAGTTTGCTGGAAGTTTAGCGCCAGTCCACATTTTTTGGTCTACCTGTGTAACTTCTTGAGGACGCCTTCTATTTTTGTACTGAGAGTTGGAATGAATTTTCCCTTTTGCTAGAAGCACCACATCATTCGCATATGTTGTGGCTTTAATTCGACTGATTTATTCTAGACCACCACCCTGTGGTGTGCGCAACAGATCTAAGTGGTTCAAAGGCTGGCTTCCTTCTACCATTCGTGTTGCATGTGTTATATTTTTTCGTACTTCCGTGACAAGTTTAGAGCCATCTCCGAAAGGCAAATTGAAAATAAATTTAAATTTCTCATAACAGGTATTATTCTTGGAATTTGTCAGATATTCGCGAGTATTGGGACCGTGAAAATCTTCTGGGACTCGAACTGCGAAATTCTCACTCAGTAGTCTAACCCAATAACCACTGAACCACGGTGCGCTAGAAGCGTAAACCCTTAATTCAGTTCCTCATAGTATGTCTTTACTCTAGTATGCTTACAATGCAGTTAATAAAAGTGCAATTTCAGTTGAGATTACCTAGAATTCTTAATCTACACCACAAAACGTACTATTTTAGCGAACTATCTAAGTAAAAATAAAAAAACTCTTCATTGAGGCAGCGTATTTAAAATGAATTTTCTCTCTGCGGATGGCTAAACCACCCGTAATTAAATTCTAAGCCTTTTCAAATGTAACATACTTCTCATCGCAAACGTCAATTATATTCACTTCCTCTGAAAATCAACCGTTCACTTCCAACTCACAGTTTTGCCTCCAATTGCTTTATAATCTTCACACTGAATTAGCTACCGAACCCACACTACGTACATATACATACGTAACCTTTTCCACTGATTTGCACTTTGTTTGTAGAGATTTTATCAACATTTCACCTGTCCTGTGGTAAACTGTGGATGCAAGTAATTGCACCTGAAAGGAGCTGATATCTGCAGTCTGTAGCCTTGCAAGCTATGAATCACGAATGCTATACATAACCGTAGCTCAACTACTCGCTGCGCAATAGATGTTTGTTGGGTAATATGTGTTTAAGTTGATGTAAATTCCCTCATTAAATATTCACACAGTGATCTTTGATGCTTCAAATTGGATTCTGGGTCACCGGACACGGGGAGCGAAAAGATATTGGCCAGGACGACGACGTGGGTGAATGTAGATGCATTCACTGATTTGCAGCTCGACTGGGTGTGGGGTGACATGCTATAATTCACCGGTTGCCGTGCGAGTTCAACGTTGATATCCTCCCAGCACCATCAACAACGGTGGAACCCATCAAATTTACACTTAATCTGTATTGTGTGTGATTTATGTATTTTTGGAAAATACACAAGGTCTTGCGGGAGGAGTTGGAAAATTAAACGAAAATTTGTGTTTAAGGGTTGCACAAGGGATAATGAGTTAAGGGCCGTTTTCCGTGAGTAAGTTTATTTTAACGCTCGTAGTTTGGCATGAAAAATTTCGTTGAAAAAGTTGATATCTAGTTAAAAAATTCGTCAAGATTTGCGTCAGGTTTTCATCAGTATTTCCGCCCAAACTGATCTGATGACTCATGATAACCTATGACAACCCTTAACATTATCCATTGTACATATTTGCTGGAAACAAGAAACAAGTTAGTAAGAAAGGTGCTTCTGAACTGCGCCAGCTACAGAGTTGTAAGTCTTTTCAAGATTCTGTCTGCCGTATTACGTGAACGCCTTAAACTACTCCTTATCATTGCGGTCTTAGGCTGAGAAAGCTCAATATTTACAATACGACAATTTGTAAATCCAGGAAAAATCGAAACGCATTAAATACTGATTCAATCGTCTATTTAAAAGTTTCCTATGATAGCGTTTAGAGAGATGAATTATACGGAAGCCATGTCTAGTCGCGGCATCCCTATCAAGCTTGTCCATCTGTGCAGGATGACAATGAAGAACTCTCGCTTCTCCATCAAAATCGGTAAACACCACCGAACTGTTTGATGTCAGTAAATGTCTTAGACAAGAGGACATGCTTTCATGCGATCTCTTTAACAAGCCAACAACAGAGATGCAATCTTTTACAAGTCTGTACGGTTGTTTTCAACACAAGGAAAATCTAATCCTCCATTTCTTCAGGTGTACTGCATCGTTATCGCGTGGAAGTCATGTCTGGTGTTACCACACATACAACATCGCAAAATCGGCGCGAAGAGAAGACCCCCAAAAGGAGCAGTTTTCTTCGGGATAAGCTGGACAGATGCATAGGAGATGAAAGACGGATTTCACTCCACTTTCGTCCCTGCAACTCCTGTAGAAGTCATTTGAAAAGAAGCCCAACTTATGAACATTTTGGGCTATCAGACAATGTCCCGTGATGGCACCGATTACATAGCTGATCTGTAATCGCTTTGGCACAACCATCCCTGCACCGTTTCTTATCCAATTAAGGCAAGAACTGTCTAGATATGTGACTTGTCAGCCCATTTTCCCATTTGTGGTAGGTCCTGCTGAGAGCGTCCAGCTTGAGCTTGTTATTTGGATAGAATCATAGGAGTCGTACCTCCTCAGCCTTGCAGTTTTCCGGAATGTTATCACTCAGCAGAGATGAATGCTCCGTCATCTCCGAAAGACATGGACAGCATAAAAAAACGATTTTTGAAGGAGAAGAGCATGATTCCATGGACTTGATTGCCACTTGGCTATTATGAAAATGCTAATATCCTTGACAGATATTGCATTACATTTCAATGAGGACACAGCTTTCTTGATCGTCATGACTTTCAACTGAAAACTGCTTCAGTGATCTGGGAGGCGGAAACAGATACTCAGTTTGAGCTTTTCCGAGAAGGCACCACACCCCACCCCGTTTTCGGTCTTGGTGCTGTCTGAATGATTGAATGAATTGAATCAATTGAACTACCATCCAACTTGGCATCGTTTTCTCACTCAGTGTCGGCACGGATGCTCGTTCGGCGGGGTAGTAGTCCAAGTTTTCATGAGTAAAGTGTTTAATTGACCTACGATCGAGGATAAACTATTACGGCAAACGTTCCAAGAAATTCAATGCAGTGACCTCTAGAATTACGATATTTTGACGATATTTTGATATACCAGATACGCTACAAGAGCATATCAAGGTTCACCTAACCACCTACAACCTCAAGAGTACTTGTTTAATGAAATTTATTCTGTTGCAGGACAAACAAAAAAGAAATTTAAGTTCGCCTCCAGTAGACGTAATTCCTGGAGCGCACATGAATTAAAAATTTATGAACTGATGTAGCCTTATGCAATCTGATCCTTAGACTTGTTTTCCGTGGAATGGTGTACATTGTTTACATTCTAACTCATGATGCACATTCCGACATCATCTAGACTCTCTCACGTTCCAAAACTTTAAAATCTACAGAATTTAACTTAATGTAATTAAACAAACTTTAAGTTGGGCAAAATGTAGCAGCGGCAGACAGGTATTAAATTGATAGAAAACCCGTCTATGTACATATGTTGAGCAGCATCCAAAGAGTGCACAAGGAACTCGTGTAGTTTCTTATTTGCCTCATAGATTTTTATGAAATTTGTTCTCGTTTGTAAGTTTTATTTTGTATCCTTTTTTCAGTCTAAACTTCTTCTCATTAGGTGCAGTTTTATCCTATGGCAACATGATGGTGGTGAAAACTCGGGAAATAGATGAGAATATAAAAACTTCAATTTGCATGCAAATACAATTTGTTTGCAAAACAAAACAAAAAAAGCGAGAGAAGGAAGCCATAGAGGAATTCTGTGTGGTGGCATGCTATACATACATAAATTTGTTTGCCTAAAAAATGCTCTTATCCCATAAGGTTTTCTTTTTTTATGGCAGTAATGAAAAATAGCATTGTCGGTCCGAATAGCATGATAATTAATCATGTGATATTTTTACTCGAAAAGAAAGAATCTTAAGATACATATGTTGGTGTACAATCTTCGAAAAAATTATGGAATTGAATTAATAAAAGAATTTTAAGATCTAAATGAGTATCTATCACTAAATGTGGAAATAGGTACTGATCCACTTCAATACTTCACTCAAAGATGTGATCGAAGCTCAGCTTCTTGGTGACAGAAACGACAATTGCGAACGATTTGTCGATTTCTGGAATGTCGGTCTCCTGATCATCGAAGGTACAATGTTTGAGCATCAGATCTGTCAAAAGATCTGCTCTGTTTAGTCAGATTTAAAGCAAACATTTAACCAGGTAGAAAAACCACAAGATGGCTATCGGTAGACTTCTGAAGACAGATCGGAGAGCGTATTTCAATCGGAGCTTGGATGTGTAAGAAGTGACAAGCGAAAGCATTTGAATGCTTTAGCTATACAGGCCGAAGATGCAGCAAATTGGGGCGGCAGTGGAACCGTTTTAAGTTGAGTGCGACAAGGCTGCATTTATGATCGCAGCTTTATCGGATGAATACAGTTAAATTCAATAAACGAGGACATCGAACCATTAACACCTGGATTACACAGAGTTCAAAAGAGATCAAAAAGCGAGGCAAGCAAGGTACGGGTGGAGATAAATGCAAGCAAAACAAAAGCCCTGTCGTTTGTACCGAAATGGAGAAGTAGAGGTGCAGCTCTTTCACTAATTTCCACTAATTGTATATAATCCCATCTCCCTCAGGTAGGGATTAGAATATGTTTGTGGTAAGCATGCCTGTCGTAAAAAGCGACTCAAATCCACGCTCCGGGCGTAAAATGGAAACAAAAAATGCAATGAGTAAAGCAAAGAGATTTAATACCCCACATGGCAGTCCTGGTTCACTGAACAATCCACCCTCTTTGGAGGGGGGCTTTACGGATTCTGTGGAGCATCTAAGTCTCCATCATCAAGACTGAATGTCTTCGGGGAAGGAAGTCAACCAGAAGCGCAGGAGAAACGGGCCTTAGTGGAATATAAAAACTTTAATCCAGTGGTACTCCTACACTTATGAAAATAAGTCCGAAAGACCACTGCGTGTTATAGCATGTGTGGTCCACTCCTCGTGTACTAAAGTTGATGCAGTGAGTGACCTTAAAGACAAATACTTTAAAACTTTGGAAAAACTAATTGCATTTTCTGCTTGAATATTTTAGTACAAGTGCCACCTTGAAATATATTTGAACCGCTAAGAGCTTAAGAATCTTCGTCAGCTACTATTTTCAGCGCTCTTCCATAATTTCGCCAGCGATTTCATATGTATCTTTGCAGCACCACCCCATTTTGATTATTATTGTTATTATCGTAGGGTTAACTTACACTGCGACCTAAAGGTCTATTGTGGCCCTGTTAATACCTACGATGAAACAGAGTTCCCCTCGCAATATGATTTCTTCGGAATTGTATTTAAGGGTTGAGCACTCTCAATTTGTCCTGGCTAGAACAGTCCACCATACAGCACCCTCTCTAATCCGGTTTCTCTGAGGAATCTGATAATGAGTGGTTGGAAAGTTAGCACGTCCTCATCTAATAATTGGTACTTGCCTAAGTATTTCAAGCCAGTGCCCCACAAGGCTCCAGAAGATGATCTACAGTCTCATCGGACTCATCGCAGAATCTGCAAAGGCCTTCATTTGATATATGTACCTAGTTTCTTTAGATCTTTCCCGAGTCTGCAGTGCTCTGATGAAAAAACAAAAACTCGAAATTAATAAGTTCTACTGCAAAATATTAGACAATCTACCAGAAGGTAATAAGGAAATGTCAAGCCTTCAAAGTTCGAACAGAAGCTTGTGAAACAACAAGTTGGAATCAGCGTGCCCTGGATCCACGGGTTGGGAGTCTGTTAAGTAAATCATTGAGTAGTTCATTCCAAGTTTGAAACAATTGAAAAATTATTGGCTTGATTTATGAATAAAATTAACATTTGACGGATTTGGTTGCATTGAAGGAAATTCTCCAAGTCTTTATCCATTTATTTACTCTATCCAATGCTTCTTACAATTTTCCGGTAGTCTCTTCGACCGTTTTATCTGCTGCCAAGGTAGCATTTTCGTCCGCAAATGTAGCTAACATAGTGCCATCTACTTGCGGTAATGCACAAGTATATATACTTAAAAAGGGGCCCAAGGACGCTTCCTTGATGTACTCCATCCATTAGTTCCGAACTTTAATCTTCATGCCACACCTTGTCAAAGGCCTGAGAGACGTCAAAGACTACGCTTGAACAAATCTTTTTTTTTCAAGAAATTTTTGGATTACATTCTTAATTGGTGCTCCGAGACGAGCACCTATAACTGCCTCTATTTGTCTGGATTGTATTCTCTCGAACACCTTGGATATAGTAAGTATGCATGTATATAAATGGAAGAAGTGAAATTGGTCTAAAAGACGTTTCCTAGTTGGCCGAATTAAGCACTTATGTTGTGCAAAAAAAAAAACTTGACGACTTTGTAGAATACAAAAATCTAGAATTGGAAGTGGTGGGCGTCATGACTGAGTGGTTAGTGCGCTAAACTACTGACCGAAAGGTTCGGAGTTCGAATAGCAGAAAACTTTTCTCACAATTCCACCTCTCAGGAAAGTCTGACAAATGTCGGTCAGTAGGAACTACCATAAGAAAGCCTTACGGACATAGCTTTAAAATTTAGGTCTCTTCCGTATGTGAGAAAAATTCACTACAATAACGGTGAAAATATCGCGGAGACATTTCGTAAAGTTCGTACTGATTTTGGTCATCATCAAGCGCCTTCTCGCACAGCTATGGAGAATTTAATCGATAAACGTTTCGGATAGGTTACTGATGTGAAATATCCAACTCATGTCAGCTGAAAATATTTTGCCTGAATTTGATGGTACGAACGTGGATGGAATTTATTTTCAGCAGGACGGCGCGGGGCCACATGTCACACAGCTGGTGAAACAATGGCTGCATTGCTTGACAAATTTTCTGGACGAGTGATTTATCGAAATAAAGGCATCAATTGGCCGCCGAGATCGTGCGCTTTAACACCATTTTTCCTTTTCCTTTGGTGCTATATTAAAGATAAAATCTATGTCAATGCTCCAGCAACCAATCATGTACTAAAAGAAAATATCAGAGCTGTTATTCGCGAAATACAGCCGCAATTATGCGAGACGTGATGAAAAATTTTATCAAAAGAAGAATTATTCCATTGCCAACCTCAGAGTTTGTTCTTTAGACTAAAATGTCACCACTTTTCATAAAAATGTTGCATTTTCCTATTAATTTAAAATGACACCTCTTGTTGGATGACTCTGTATATGTATAACACCCACGACATGAATGGTTGCGAGGAGCCAGGTCCTGCACTACAATGCATATGTAGGCCTGTTGTGCCAGATATTTGTATTGGTAAAACTGTTAGTCAATCATAATGAAAAGAGATTCCAATTTATGTACATACCATACATATGCACGAACTTTTATACAAATATTTACCCCATTGAAACAAATAAGCCAACCTGTATGCTTAAGTATTACGAATAATTGAGAATATTTAAAAATTATTTTCCCTGTATGTGATTCCCTGATATAAGAATAAATTATCATGAGTAGCATCTTTATACGTACACGTGTGTATATTAAAAAAAACAGTATCACTTTCAATTCAATTTTCCCCGCAGCTGTTTTAACAACGAAAGAGTAAACGCAGTTAATGTAGTTAATGCTTCGGTAAGTATATTGATTTATATAGAAAAATATTTATTATTCTGCCAAGGACTGCTGTTGATTGATAATCAGCAGCTCTGCTTAATTGAACAAAAAGGGATTTTGTGAAGCATTGACATTATTAATTTATTAATGCAAAATTTAAGTAAATATTCAATACAAAATGGAGTATTGAAACATTACATATATTGGCCATGGAAACAATGAATTGTTACCCTCTTAACTGACAAGGTACCTAAAAAACTTATCGTTGAATATTATCTGTGCATATGATTAAATAAATATGAACAGTAAAAAATAGAATAGAAAATACATAAATCTATAAGAACTTTGAGCCCTAAACTCATTGAATTGTGCTATATCCCAATTGTTCGTAGTAGCTATCATTTTAGATCGCCATGGCAATTAATGTGAGATCCCCAACAAAAATAATTACGCCCTGGCTATGTTTATAAATTTTAGTAAAGCGTTTGACACAATTAATCGTCATAAGCTATTGGAAGCTGACAATTCCAAGTCAAGATTTCTGTAAGCCATGTTGAACCGATGGGGATAGAATACCACAGGGGTCTAAACTGTATCCCCTACTTTTTATACGAACGAATTGCTGATAATCCTTACAGCTTTTCTTTCGTGTACGCCAAAGGTACAGCGATTGTAGTAAAACTTCCATCCCTGGATACCGTCAAGTAAATAATGCAGGCAGAATCCAACAAAGTTATGAGATGGTGCCACGACTACAATCTCGTTATAAATGTGTCCAAAACAAACCTTATGCATATCTGGTGACCTCGATGTTCTTCCATTCTCTTCTGGTAGTAGAACTCACGAATAAGTCCTTTTATGCAGCGTCGCTCCATATACTTCTTGTTTAGCTGCATGCTAGAGGACGTACTCCATTAAACCAGAGGTTTCCTGGGGTGGTCGGAAGAAATCCAACACATCAGACGCTGCAATATAAATGAGTTCTAGATAATCATGCTACTGGTCTTCTAAAGAAGACCCTGATGGCATTGATTTTGAATAAGACTTGATAGCACCCGACCTTTTTAATAGGATTTAGGTTAAGAGGTAACTGAGAGAACTGCGCCAATTATCTACAGAGGTATTAGTCTCCCCAACATCGCGTACAAGACCTTATCTGCCTTATTGTGTGAACGCCTAAACCCCTTCGTCAACAACCTAATTGGCCCCTTTTAGTGTGATTTCGGGTCAGAGAAGCCCAATGTCAATCAAATTGTCACACTTCAGCAGATCCTGGAAAACACCAAAGAAGACCAAATCGATACCCACCATCTTTTTATCGATTTTAAGCCCGCATAAAACAGCATTTATTGAGACGGGCTATACAGAGCCATGTCTAGTTTTGCTATTCCTGCCAAACTCGTCTGTCTCGCAGAATGACAATGAAGAAGGCTCGCTGCTCCATCAATGTGGGTAACGACATCACCGAGTCCTTTCCTATCAAAAGAGGGTTTAGACTAGGCCATATGCTATCATGCAACTTCTTCACATTATACTTGATCGAAGTGCGCCAAAGTCACATGTCAACACAGGAGACACAATATTTCAAAAGCCCGAGTAACTCCCATATAAGCGTACGCTGACGATGTTGAAATAATAAGCAGAAAACAGTGAACTGTCATTGGCGCGTAAGCTAATTTTGAAAAGTAAGCTACCAAAATGGGTTTAGGGGTGAATGAGGGCAAAATCAAGTACGTGCGGTCAACAAGAAGTGACATACAACATCGGCGAACTAGACAGAAAACCACACACAACTATAACTGTGAGGTAGTTAGGGACTTTGTTTACCCTGGCTCTGTTATGAATTCTGAAAATAAAGTCTCAACAGAAATCAAATAAAGAATTACTCCTGCGAATCGCTGTTTCTTTGGGATGAGAAGGCAATTGAACAACTAAGGAGGCTCTATGAAAGACTTTAGTAATCGTAGTCCTGCTTTATGGCACTGGGGTATGGGCACTGTTGAAAGTGAAAGAAGATATTCTCAGTCACTTTCAGAGAAAAATTCTTGGAATGATATTCGATCCTGTTTGCGTTGACAAGCTTTAGAGAAGAAGATTCAACAACGAAGTATACGAGCTGTACAGCGACATCGACCTAGTCAAAAACTGCGCATCTTAAGATGGCTAGGACATGTAGAGTGAATGGACATCAATGCTCTGGCCCGCAGAGTCTTCAAATCTAACCCAGAGGCACAACCCAGAGGCACAACCCAGAGGAACAACGCAGAAGAGGAAGATCCCGCCAAAGGTGGCACGCAAAAGCAGAAGGGCTGCAACCGACTTGGGCTGCGCAACTAGAGGCAGTTAGCTATGAACAAGGCTAACTGGAGAGGCTGTTGATTGAGTCCCAGGTTCACTCTGAACTGCAGCGCCAAGTAAGTAAATATGTTAAAATCTGACAGATAGGGTACCGTACCAAATGTCTTGTAAATGATCCGTTCGATTCTCTCAAAGTTCATAATTGAATGAGTTACACTCATTCGTTGTACACTCTTTCTCAAGGACAACAACGTTAAGATTTTTAAACGACACTTCGAATTAATTTAAATCTGTAGTAAATCTCACTTCAATGAGATAAATCAACGGAAATATTTTTGTAATAAAATCCTGCAAATTGCGATCCATGATTCTCTCCTCTTTCTCAATTTATGGAATATATTACGAGCCTTAAATAGTCTGAAGGCCTTATACTCCGTGTACGAGAATTCGTTCCCCTTCATGAAACCTGGTTACACATCGGGCTTTTTAATTAACCCAATAAAAAGGTGACTGGATAAAAATTGCGTAAGAATAAACCTGTTCCAAACCACCACACAGGTTCGGGACATACTCTCTTTGTCAGTGAATGGGAGTGGATTTCACATGCAGATAACTGAGAGGGAACGTGTAACACATCGACAAAATGGAAAAATGGAATCAATTCTTTGTAAGAGCAAAATGGACGACAAGGATATTTCCATTATTGCGGTAATTTCGTTATCTTTTCAGTCGGCCTTCGTCATGTTTTGTGAAATTTATTTTAATTTCTGGTGTTAAATAGGAGGAAGAATGAAAACTCATCCGGAAATACAGCGTCGTTCGTTTGTTTTCTTTTTTTAATACGTGCATAAATTTGTATATTAATTGCCCCAGGAATACGGTTGATTGCAGATATGGACCATGCAAAGGACAACGTGATCCCACAAAGAGGAACCAATTTTCCGAGTTCATTTAAAGTTATGTATGTACATACATATATTCGGAGGATATTGTGGAAGTGCATATTTAAATGGAAATTGATTCCCAAAAATTAGTGAAATTTAACTGGTTTACTGGTGGTAAATGGAACGAGAATTAGAGTGACGCTTTTCTATCGATCTCGCTGACAGTGTCCTGCCGCTTGATCTTATGTCATTTCGATGCCCGTAAGCCAAACGATTGATACCTACTTAACGGTCAAACGTACGTATACTTCCTTTTCTAAACCGAATATTTAGCAGTCAAAATCAACTGCTAGTTGGAAGCTTGGACAATAGTTTCTTTGCTATAGAAGCTAGGAATTCTATCATAGACGACTTTCGAAATGCCCACAGATGTCTGTTAATGCTGATATAGTTGAAGTATTTTTAGAAATTTGAGGTGAATTGGATTTTCTTTGCACTGAAATCAACTGAGTATTTCCCTTACTGCAAGATCATCGCAGGTCTCCATTTAATGGTTAAATCTCTGTCGTGTGTGGTGTCAGTACTTATAAATATGTTGTTTAAGCTAGTCAGCTGTAGTCATCTACTCTTCTCTTCTGTCTGGAGTAGATCATATGAAAACAAGTAGATAAATATGAAAACAAAATATAATCGGTGAAAGTATACATCCTGAGGTACGTCAACATTTATAACAAAAGTATGGGAAGACGCGCACCGCCCGCTACGACTTGAATTTAATTAGTTTGAAGAAAGTTTTCTATATATCCGCTGGGTCCCTTTGGTAATTTATAGGCAGTAGCTTGCTTAGTAGAGTTTTAAGTCACATACAATCCAAAGTTTGTGAGATGTTTACCAATCGAAGGAATATACCCTGATAGCGATGATTGGCAAAAGAAGGTAATTCCATTCTAAAATAAAATTGTAGTTTACACGGATGGTTTCAAAATAATTAATGGTAAGGAGTTGTATATATAGAGGCATATGAACCAACAGGAGGCCCTGGTGCATTGTGTTCCAAGCAGAGATTTTAGCTGTGCTCCGAAATTACTAGAGATGGAGTCAATATCCGGCAGGCTGCGCTTAAGGCGCCAGAGTTCTACATCACCAAATCTGAATTTTTTTTTTTTTTATAATTCGCGCACGCCAAAGGGGGTATGAATACCCTTATGCTTAATTCCCATGGCACGGGCGTTTGGAAGAAGGGGAAAGGGGAACAGAGGAAGTACCGGTGCACGTTGGCTTTAAATGCTTGAATGTTGTAGTGATGAGGAAGCACAGAGCCTAAAAGATTATTCCACATACGTGTCGTTCGGCTTATGAACGAATCCCTGTATTTGACAGTACGTCCTAAGTTGGGCTTGAGGGTGAACTGATGTGCATTCGAAGCGTGACGCGTATTGCGGGTGAAATTTTGAAGGGGAGGAATGCAGGTGGCTATTTCGCTGGAGCATTTTTTATAAAAGAAGCGATAAAATAGGGAAAGACACGAGACATTTCTGCGATGTTCTAGTGAGACTATGGAGCTCACAATGTCTCTATCATCTATAAGTTTGAACGCGCGGTTCTGGACCCTATCTAGGATGTGCAAAACGGTCTTGGGTGCACCAGACCAGACATGGGCGTTGTATTCCAGCTTTGGGCGGATGAATGCCTTATAAATTGTGGCCAGATCAGAAGGGGTAAAGAATTTCTTGCACCGAAGCATACAATGAGAAGAATGTATGCAGGTACTGGACCTCCATGTGACCTATGAATGCTAATGAAACTAAAACACAAGTTGGCGTTGAAGTTGGGTCTGTAACACAATATAATTATTAATTCAATTCTGTATGAAATATTTCAGGTTTCTTACCGTGAAGGTTCTCAAGAGATCGCGATGGGCTCACTATGGTGCCTGGTGTTTTCTATGACCTTACTTAACCTAACCTAACGTAAATTTGTAGCACGCTTCAGGCCTAGATCTTGACACAACCTATCGAAGGTTATTTTACTAACCGCCTTAAACTTAAAGAGAAGCTCACAAGAAGCCAGAGACATTAGCAGTTTCTGCATGTAGGCTTAAACAGGTATTGCACTAGCAAGCCTGGCTACGTGTCGTCGGTCTTTCGATTTGCAGGAATGGTTCTATGCCACGACACACAGCAAATGTGCATGTTTGTTGAACTGTTTTAATGATTTAGCTGTTGAGACTGTGAAATTTAATAACTGCTTGCTTAATGCTAACAAAATTTGACCGAATGCAGGGTGTGCAGTTCGTTGGAAAATAAATAAAAAGAAAATTATATTCCAATGTATCCGTGCATGGCTTTAAATTTCATAACTATGCTCATTTAGTTTGAAAGCAAAATAATTAATTTGACTGCATACCAGTGCATAAGTTTGCTAATAAAGTGAACCATGTATCTACAAGTATGTATTTATAACACGAGTTCATATGAAAAATGACTTAGCGGAGTAATTTGATAGGTGGTATGGTTAACTGCAAGTGTATTGCTCCATTTATCAGTTTTTCAAAAACTGAGTGTAATTAGTTTCGCCTGAAATTATTAAATTCCGTTTCAGCAGATATTAACTTCTGCACCACAAGCACGGTTGAGCGTTCGAAACAAGTGAAACCATGTAAACAATTTATGGAATGTGTGCTTTGATAATATCAAATATTAAACTCTTTACGTATCTATCAAGGACATCACTTTAATTAATTGTTTGACATTTAATTAGCTGTTTATTACTTTTTCCCAATAAAGCAATAAATGAGTATTTTTTAGTGGATGGAAAATTAGTAATAACAATCTGATGGCTGTATAGTGTGGCAGATGAGAGAAACAAAATTATTTTCAGAAATTTATTTGTCACTACCTACATACATATGTACATATGTAATTAAAAAAAATATTTTCGTACTTACTTGAAATATTTTTGTACCTGCAAAATACAAGCAGGTGTTCCACAAGGGACTGTTATAGGGCCAACACTGGATTTTCTTTATAGTAATAATATGTACACCATCACTTCGAAATAGTGAAGAAAACTTAGTCACCAAGTAGCAGATGTCTTTAAGCTGCACTTTCAGCAGCTGCAAAATGGGCATCATATAGAAAGAAAATAATAAGGGAAGAAGAACACTCATATCCAGTCAAAGAAGAAACAGTCCCCGGTCCAAATATTGAAGAGGTCGGCACAACCATCCCATCAAAACGCTGCCAACTGATGATGAAAGCATGGCCGTACAAATCAGCTCCGTACAAAAATAGCGATCCTATGTCCTCCAAGAAATTAAGAGACATGTCGTGTATAAGATCTTATCGAAAGTAATATATGAACGCAACAAGCCTTTCTGCAACACACTCATCGGCACGTATCAGTGTGGCTTCAGGGCCGGCAGATTGACGATTCTGGAAAAGACAAGTGAATTTCAAGCCGAGATTACATCGCGACAAACAACACAACATTGCAGCCTAGATGTTCTGAGAGATCAACCTCTCATTGATACTTATGCATATCAGGGGATGGACATACTTCTGATTTAATTCTGTCGCAAAGCAGAACGCTTTAACTCTTACCTGGCGGGAAAGCCCAGCCACACCACAGCAAAGAATTTTCGACCAATTAGTCTAACATCCCTCCTGCTAGAAACCCTAGAAAGAATCCTAGACATCCACGTCCGCTCCAAATTAAACCTGAGGGACATCTCACATGCCCAACATATCTATATGAAAGGCCGCTCTGTAGAGACAGCGCTACACGAGGTGGTTACCATTAGTATAAAAATCTCTCCACCACAAAGAGTACACTCTAGCCGCTTTCCTGGACATCGAAGGGGCCTTCAATAATGTCAACATGCAATCAATAAGATCAGCATTAGACCAGACGCACGTGAACCCTATCCTATCGGACCCTTTCATTCACAATACATAAAGCTATACATAGTTTGATGATGCGGCTAAAAGTGCCCTACGATTCAGAGAAACCCGGACATGGAAAAACAGCCAAATCGTTCACAGCACCTTTACCAAGTGGATAAACGCCAACGAGCCTTCAGAATACATGGCCACCCACTTGGATTTCAACCTCAACATCGACTCCAAATTTCCCTCCAGGGAAAGCTGGACAAATGGTGAGATCATAAACCCCACCTCCATATCTATCTTCACGGATGGATCAAAAACGAACGTAGGTACGGGATCCGGCATTTTCTTAGTGGAACCCTCAATTGCCCGGTCCATGAAGCTTCCAAACCACGCAAGTGTTTTCCAAGCGGAAATTCACGGTATCACCGAGGCCTGCCGGCATCTTTCCACACTGAACAACAATAGACAGGTTGATTTTTACATAGACAGCCAAGCAGCCATCAAAGCCATAACCTCCATCACCACCAAATCTAAATTGGTCCAAAGATGCAAAGAGGAACTCAAATCCCTCACTCAGCACGAGACATAAAATCTCGCTCTGCTGGATCCCGGGCCATATGGGTATCCACGGGAATGAGATGGCCGGAGAACTGGCCAGGAAAGGCTCAGAATCAAATGACCTACACGCAGGCAACTCTGTACTATTGCCCATCAGTCTTCTCATGTCCAAAATCCCTACAGACTTCTTAAATAAGGCCAACGCAAGATGGAATACCATCAACGCATGCCGAGTCTCTAGAAAACTTTGGACCCAATTTGAGAAAAAGAGGACCAGAGAACTCCTATTAGTTGCATATGGGTGTTCCAGTAGATTGTTTCGGATATGGCTCCAAACTGTAGGTCTCCTCCATTTGTGTGAAAAAAATATAACACGCACAATAGGAATGGTCGTGAGAAGCTAGGCCCTGGGCCGCATACGGTCCGTTGCGCCAAGTATACGTATTTTTTTTGTTTCCTAAAAACACATCAACTCCTTTTCGGTATGCCAACTCAACCTAATATCGTTGCCAATCGCATCTCATTATCTTACCTATGAGTACAGGACAAAATTTATTAACTGGCAGAGCACAGTGCTGCAGAAACATTTTTGACTAAAGCCAGAGAAAATAAACACTTTCGTTTCCAAGCAGATTGGATTGGGCGATGTTATAGAATTCGTCAGTCAAACGAAATGGTTTCCCTAGCGGAATTCAGATATTCAGCGGATCTTCCTTTGGCTCTATAATATGCCACTGGGTACAGCTTAATTGCAATAGTTTCACGTTCATTCAGAAAATATTCGTATTCAAAAATATCTGTGCTTTTCGTAATAAATTTAGCATCGAATTTGAATCATTTGAATTCGTTTGCCATACTGAAGTTGCCACTCAACAAGTTAATTAATATATTCAGCTAGTGCTGGGAGGTTTTCCCTGCATTAAATCTACCAAGGTAACCTGAAACTGATGGATAATTAAAATGGTGTTTGTTGTCGCCTGCGGGACTTCCCTTTGCCGTCTGTGTAAGGGAAAGCTTAAGTTGTGTACTAATAAGTTCTTTACAAATAATACTTTGACGAAGACTAATTAATTAATACGGCATTAAGTGCCACAAACGAAATACAAACAAACTGAGGGGTGGATTTGTTGTGAAGAAAAGTGGAGAAATTAAATATTTTTTTTGCAAGCATTTCGTTGATTTGATTCCGTGAAAAGGAATTAGAAAACAGTGTTAGAGTGTTAATTAGCTTAAAGTAGGTAGGTTTTGAAACATATTCTGCTTAATATACATACATACTTGAAAAAGGAGAGGCGTGGATGTAAATAAATCTGTTTAAATAACGTTATTGAAAGGATTGACGCCACTTTGAATGATTTTTCACATGAAATGCCTAAGTGAAGTTAGATATTTTTGAAAGATTGCTTTTATTCCAAATATGGAAGGCTATATATCAACAAGAATCTTAATTTTTTGAGCCAAACTGATAATTTGAATTGAATCTGGTATAATTTATGGTGATCCAATTCGAGCTGAATATGTTGGCAGCACTGTAATTCAAGCAGCTGTCAATAACCTAGGTATTTTCAAAGTGTCAAATGTCAGTTTGCAACAACATATCTACAAAATTACTGAGCTAGAAATTTGCAAGGTAGTGATCAAATTTGAAACGACTGGAGCCATTGGAAATAGGGTAAAGAATTCACGTCCACTCAGCCGAAAATATTGCTGCTTAAGTGGCTGAAAGTCCGATTTTCGGAGGTTACAGCTTTTAGCGCATTTTGACCCAAAACTTACACCTCAACCTGTATAAAATTGTGTTATCATACGAAAGTTCAGAAAGCATGGAGAGTAAAAAATATGCAGATTGGATGTTACAGCAGCATGAAGTTGAAGCTGATTTTTTGAGGGAAATTTTCTTCTCTAATGAGGCACATTTCCACATCTCTTGGTATGTCAGTAAGAAATAATTGCCACATATGGGGCGAGGAAAATCCTCACGTGATTCACGAGACAGCATTACTATCCAAAATATTTGGTGAGCATTGTGGTCAGGCGACATTGGGACTTACTTTTTTATATATGATGAGGGTTGGAATGGAAAAGTTAATGGGGAACACTATACGCGCATGAAAACCAAGTATTTCTGGCTGGAAATCGGAGATATTGATGCGAAAGACATTTGGTTCTAACAAGATGGTTCAACGGGTGCAAGGTTGGATGGCTGCCAAAGTCATGTGGTTAGACGCAGTTGGATTTCTGTTTGTAGGGTTCGGCTAAAAGTCGTATCTACGTCAGCAAATCCGAAACGTTGAGGCAACTCGAACCAACATCTGCCAAGTTATTGCCCAGTTATCGCCCGAAATTTAGTAATAATCATCGCAAATTACCTCGAATGGATCGACTGCTGCAAAAGACCCAGAGGTGCCTATTTAGTGGATATTATTTATCATAAATAGTGAAATCAAATTGGATCACCCCTTATATACTTGCATGTATGCCATCTTCGCCAACCTTATCATTACTCTGAAGATCTGGGCAATAAAATGCTATCTGAAAAAAACTCAATACACAGCTTTTTCAATAAAGAATGAATTTTTAACTAAACAGTCAGCTTTCTTTTTTGGAGTATGATTCACTATAAGAACAGAAATTTGCCTGCTTTACGTAACATATAACCTGCAAGCTGTAAATTTTGAAAAAATGTCAGGCTTTTCTTTGGTCAACAAAAAAAGCCAAAACCATCTTAACGTCCTCGTGAATAGACTGGAAAAAAAACTGAAACTGTGCAAGGTCACAAGGAGGTTTCCCTGTTTTCTTTGGAAAGTGTGGGATATTTGATAACTTATTTTTTTATTTTTATTTTTTCTTTTGGCTTTGAAACTACTTTTTTTTATCCCGGTTTTTATGAGAATTTCCTTCAATGAGTTTTGCCGTTAAAAAGAAATAGTGACGAATGAACTATAAATGATCGGGCGCCATTATCCTCAAAGTGGGTTTCGATGCCAGTTCAACCGGCCCCTCATTGTAAGCGCTTTGATATTGGAGTTGAAATTTCAGTTTTCTGTCAGGCTAACTTGCAAATAGAGACAAAATCGTCCCATACGTTAACATGACCCGGATCGTCAAAAGACTACGACTTACGGGTATTCTCCTGGAATGTGAGCTATAGTTACTTACCAAATTGAATCTGTCTTCTTACAGTGTAAGGCAGACATCACTGGAGTATGTCAAAAGGAAAACAGCTTTGTTGGGATAGTTGGAGAGTACAGTGATGAAAGGACAACAGAAAAGGCTTCCGACTCATCGACTCTGCAGCAACACGTGCGAATCAACATAACCAGTCAACATGGAAACCTGAGTATCTCTAGATGGTCTCACCGCGAATCAGATGAACAAACTGCTAGTCAATTCGGGGTCCTCATCCATACTCATAAATTCATAAGAGCAAACCTAACCCTGTACCCATTATCTTAGAGCTAGAATATTCAGAGCTCGACTCACTAACTACCAGAAGCTGCAAGGGACCGACAAAAGGAGATTTAAGTTTGGACATCTACATAAAAGTGCCTGGAGTAGTCAGTGGTTATAGTGAGCTTTTTGAGTGAAAGATTGTATCCTCAAACGCCAACACATAGTGGACTCAGTCTAGCAATATCGTACGTGGCACACCTCCTGAAATTTGTTTCTACCTTTCTAAACTTTTTTGTAGAACAAAAGCAACAAAAAAGTTTATGTCGTTGTAATACGATGAATCATAATATAGGGTGACCACTGAAAAATTCATAAAAAAAGCCATAACTTATTTATTTTCTTTTTTGTATATTATAGAGCATCCCTTAGAGATTTAAATCGTTACGTATGATGTCCAGCAACGAGTACAATTCATTACGCTTTTCTATTCGAACTCAGAGAAAATAGCAAGATAATGTGATTCATAACCTCATTATAAGCGTACCGATGCAGCGTTCGAAGCTGTTCTGCTGAATGTCCTTGAGAATTCAGTTGCCTCTACTCTTCGTCACTCTGCTCAACCAGGCACACCCAGAACATCATTTCAGAAGATTCTGAAATTGGATTTAAAAATCTTTCCATCTTAGACCAAATGGTTCAAGCTTTAGCCCATTCAATTTGAATACCTAGCCAGAGATAGGAAAACCTTTTGACAATGAGTGATGAGGGCCATTTTGATTTGAACGGGTACATCAACAAACAAAACTGCAGGCACTGAGGATCCCAGGTAATTATATGAGCATGAATTGCATCCCCAAAAATTCACTGTTTGCTGCAGTGTTATGGCTGAAAAAGTTATCAGCCCGTATTTTTCTAAAAATAAGGAAGGCCAGCCAGAAAGAGTCCACGAGGCCCTGCATAGCATAATGCTTCAATTTTTTACACCCGTTGGTGGAAGATAGTCAGAACGTATGATTCCAACAAGATAGAGCTACTACCCATACTGCCAGCATGACGATGGATCTCCAGCGGGAAATTTTCGGGAAGCGAATAATTTCAAAAATAAAATCTGAAATTTGCTTGGACTTCGTGTTCACCTAATTTGGCAGCACCAGAACTTCTTTTGTAGGGCTACGTGAAAGAACGTAAATAAACCTCGAACAATTTAAGAACTTAAGGAGAACATTCAAACCGAAATCCGGCGTTAAGCACCTGAAACCATGCGTACGATCATGAAAATGGAAGGAGCCTGCATTTGTGAGTAGGAAAATGGCGGTTGTTTGAAGGATGTTGTTGAAAAAGTCCATAATATTTCACAAAACATGCGATTTTATAGTTGTCTCTTTTTTATATCTATAAGTCTTTCAGTGACCACCCTGTACTTTGCAAATTTATTTTCTGCACAAGCAGGAGTTAAAATAAACATTTTTCAAAGCCTACTTTACAAATCTGGAAATTTAGCACAAATCAGAGATATTTCTTTAAATTAAAGATCTAAAATAAATCCATGTAGTAATCGGGAGCGATGATAGGCTGGCCCTTAGACTTGACGTACCAGAATGGCAGTTCTATTTGTCAATTGGGTCTCCTCGACTTATGCTGTAGAGTGACACTACGTTGCAGATGCATCCAATCTACAACGGTATGCATTAAACAACTAAATTCTGTTCTCTAAAAATTTGCTTATTCACAAATTCCTGTTCCTGTTTATGTGATATGTGGTGTGTGAGGAAGGAATGACATCAAAACTACTCGGGTATGTCAAGAATTGCACACACATCGGGTGCTTCCCGGAATTCGAATTTTATGTTCGTACAGCTGTCTCAATATTTGCATTTAATTCGAATTTGTTTATTTTTGAAGTATTACACTCACAGAGCAAGCATCATATGGCTGTGCTGTCATGTTTACGAGCACACATATCCCTCGGTGATGATTGCTACGAAATACCTCTCCTTTCCTCCGCTCACTTTGGAAACATATTTAATGACAAAGATATTAAGACTTCAAACACCCTAGAGACATCTTCATCTAACTCGAAACACAAGAGCAATTAAAACTTCAAAGGAGAAGACCACCACGTTCGTAAGTTGGCCAGACATAATTTGCTTTGGGTCAAAAGTTTGTCTTTTATGGTTCACTTTAAATTAGTTTACGGGTGGCGACAGTACAAGGAGTTTCAAGTTTCGACAGTGTTCATCATCTTGTTGTTGACGTTACTCGCATTAGCAAGAATGCGCTTATAGAATGAAAAATGAGGGAGTCAGCTTTGCGAGAGCGATTTAATATTTTGCTTGGTTTTATGAGAATAATTGGTTTCTACGAGCTAAAAATAGAAACCATAACCACCCCAGTCTTTTTTTTCGCGGAGATAAACACGGACTTCACTGATGAAGTTCCATGCTCGCTGCGACCGCAAGGTATTCGGTCTTGTTTGTGATCATTCGACACATCTTAGTTCAGTGCGGAGAGTTTGTGGTTGTATCTTTCCCTCCAATCGCCCTACTGATACACAACGAAGAAGTTTTAGCTCGAGAGTGGTCAATATCTGCTCTGGTGTCCTACTTATCGTCCAGCACTCGGCACTGTGAAACAGAACTGGCAGGACGCGTTCTATAAAGCATACATTTTCGCTTCCTCGCTTGACTTGACTATTTCGAAGTTAAGACTATCAATGGTGACATTTTGTCTCAGGTGGTGAATAGTCGATGTTTCGTTTGTTGGTAGCAAATATTACTTGGTTTTTCCTCTTTTACTCCAAAACTAACTCCTTTCACCTGTTCATCCATTGCCGTGAAAGACTCTACTACGACATGCTAGGAGAGACCAATGATGCCGATATTGTCTGTGTATCCCAACAGTTGGGCATATTTGTTTTAAATCGTGCCTTTTTTGTTTGTGTGATATTATAATAGTTGAAACAATGAAACATTGGTGCGAACGTAAAAGAGTGGTTTTATTGTAACGCGTTATATGGTTCGGTGGGCGCCGTGGCTCAAGTGGTTAGTGCGTTGGATCGCTGAGCGTGAGGTTCGAGGTTCGAATCCCAGAGAACACCAAAAAGTTTTTCACGGTCCCACCTCTCGCTAATGTCTGACAAACGTCCGAGAGTAATAACTGTCAAGAGAAAGCTTCTCAATTTGCCTTTCGGATATGGCTCTAAACTGTAGGTCCCTTCCATTTGTGTGAAAAATATAACACGCACAAGACGAATGGTCGCGAGAAGCTAGGCCCTGGACCACATACGGACCGTTGCGCCAAGAATTTGTATTTGTATTTGTTATATGGTTCGACTGCAACTGAACTAAATATTAAGCAGTTACATTAGTAGAGAGAGAGCCAGAGAATGCACAGCTATTTGGAGGCCCATACTTCTCAATACTACAGTTTGGACCTGTCCTATGCACTATCTGCTCTAGTACAGCATTGACGAAACACATGATAGTTCATCTCATTGCAGGAATTCCTTAAGCTTTCAGAAGAGCTACTTCCAAACTACATATCGCACGTTATATTCTCCAGCGTTGCCCGATACGGCTGGATGAGTTTTGGAGGCATCCTTCCAGACGATGTATACTTTCAGATGTTGTGTGTCGACTTGTAATTCGTTACTCTTTTTTATGATTTTCTAACGTCGATCCGCTGGGCAAAAGCCACATTGGTATTTACCGATCAGTATGTTACAGGCAGTAGATGTTTGCACACTATGTTGTATGGGATCTTATATGCGAGCAGGGATCTGCACCGATAGTAAGACCATAGGATCGCTCTTCGTCCTGTTGGTGGGGCATATGGAACTTATATTGCAGTCAGCAGGGATTTTTTCGTACATCCACTCATTCTCTTGACATTATGCCTATTTAGCAGCTGCCGGAGCTTAAAAATATTAAGTTCCCTTTACTGCTAGCCAGTTCATTGGCTTTCCTCTAGAGCTCTCCGGCGTGACTATACACCTTGTCGAGATGTGGGAGCTTAACACGCTACAAATCGGTTGAGTTGCAGCCATCATTAGCAGCTAGTTCGGCCGAGGATGGAGGAGTTGCTATTAGCAGATCTACCAGATTTATCAGAAAACGGACAAGAGAAAGAAGGTTTTCGAAGGTCAGATGAGGCGGCGGCTGATGCGTAGAGTAACACACGTCGAAATGATCCTGGACGCGAAGGATCTCTTTTTCCTCTCCGAAAAGGGAAAGAACTTATTGACGTGGGCTATACTATAGAAAAGAACTAATCTGCGGAAGAGCTCTACCCATTCCAAAGCTGAGGTCGAAAATAAACGCGAAGGAGGTGGGCCAAATTTTAGATAAAGATAAGATAGGCTGGGCAATCAAAACTTTTGCTCCATAGAAGGCACCAGGAATGGATAACATTGGACCTGTAATGTTAGATGAGTCAGTGGAAATTGTCATTCCATGACTCAAGCTGGATTTAAGCTAGATTTTGTACTTAAAGCATGGCAGGAGATGCGTGTCAGATTCATTCCCAAATCAGGGAAAGCAAGCCACACAACTTCAAAGGACTTCAGACCAATCAGTTGGTCGTCTTTGAAACCTAGTAAAATGGACACTGTGCTATTGGTGTTCATGCGGAAGACCTCGGTGTACAGCACAACGGCTATTATAGAAGCTGTAGGGATGAGAAAATAATCGAATCTGTTTGCCATCTGCTGTATGACTGTCACGCCCTATCCCTAAGAAAAATGAGAGCTCTTTGCTTCTCCTCTTTTCTCCTGGCTCAGTATTCTCCCATCGTTGGTCTTTTTCTACGTTGCAGCGCCCTAGGATGTGCATCTTCTGCTACCTTTTTCCTGCATTTGTAAACATCATCATACCATTGACTCCTTTTTGGAAATAGTTGGTATCCCAATGTGACGCCGACTACTTTTTGATGATTTTGCGACATTGGGCCCATTGAGTGTCGACGTTGGTTGGTTTCAGAGGGTAAGCTTCACTTATGTCTCCATTGGGCCCGTTGTGTCCCCCTTGTCTGCTGAACTGTTGGGAATAGAAGTGCGATGTGGGAGTTATGTGTTGAGAGGGAATGTAGGTTTAGGGATTATGGGGAGTACAAGGAGACTATGTCGTACAGTAATCGGTAAATTGTCTTGTTCCAATATATCACAGATTCCTTTCTTACTGATCTGGGTTACATCCGGTATCGTTGGGGATCTCAGTATTTTCAGTCTTAATTAACTGTTGCAGGGCAGTAGCAGAGGAAGTTTTCTATATCATCCTCCTTCTCCTCACAGATGGCACAGTTCGTCCAAGACTGAACGGATGTTTGTTGGGATTCATGTGTCCTCTTACAAGTTCCACCACAAATGTCACCTGTGTTCTGCTTGAGTTTAATGCTCGTTTTGCAATGTTTTTATTCAGTTCTCTTATTACAGATCTGGAAACATTTCATGTTGAGTGTTGACGTTAGCACAAGGTGAATACTCTTGACCTTAACCGGTTTCCCACGGCGAATCCGCATTGTAATCTGTGCAACCTTTTGGGGCACGTTTCGGCACAATTTCTTATTGTTAACACGTACTTCAAATGCGTATACAACTTATCTCTTCGTTAGCTACAAACACGTGTTAAGTTATTTATAAAACGTATTTGCTTTGTGGAAAAAAAAATCGATTACCTTTCTTAATCCTTTTTAATAAATTCCGCTGAATGTATCGGATTTTCCAAGATAATCTACACATACACCTTCATGTCCCTTGGTAGGAAAAGCTTATCAAGTTTTGTACGTGGAGGATTTTATATAGTTTTCTGCTTAAAAAATGTTTAAATTTAAATGCAATGACATGAATGTTTTATCCACGAGCATGAGCATGAATATCGTTCGTGCCGCTGTTCACACACCATGGGGTCTGCGTAAATTGGAATGCGTGACATAAAAACTGGCGATTGCACGTGCTGTTCCGAGCGTCACAACCATTCGTTTTGACATGAGAGTGAAGTGTGGTTGAATGACGCTGTGGTCGCACATTCAGCAACTGTTGCTCAACCCATAAAAAAAAGTCCATCACACACTCAATCGGTAGCTGAGTGCCACACTACTAATAAAGGGGGACTACACTGCACTTCAATATTAATTTTTTCCACACGAAAGCTTAGGTTTGGAGAGTCTAAAAAAAATACGAAAATAAACAGATTTGCAGCGAAAAGGATAACAAATTCACGAGCACGTTTTTTTTTCTCTACGAGCAATTTACCGACAGACGAACAAAAACAGCGATTTCCCCACTGACAGCTGCTAAAAAATTGAAATTAGTTTTCAAGATTTACCTTGGGTTTCACGTTGAATAACAATTTCTTGCACCCTTGTTGCACGGGATTGGCTGGAGCAAAATAAATAACTTTCACAGCAGGATGCACATTGAAGTACTTGTTGTCTAGTTTAGGATAAATCACAGGATCCACATGCAGATATATACGAGTATGCGTATATATAAATTAATGCTCGTGGAAGACGGTTTTACACAATCGAATTTGTTGCTATTTGCACGGCGATTTCGTTTACGAGTATCTGGATAGGAGCAACCGTTAAGTTCAGAGGAATTCGCACCCATCTGGTAGTTGCAATTAGCCCCAAAGAGGGTGACGGGAAAATAGGAGCTGCTTACGGTGAAAGCTACATTTCGTATCTTGACGAGGAGAAGTGCTGAAAGACAAGCTGTTTCTGAAAATCAACTTGAAACTGCAACAAAAAAAAAAGTGTTTTATGTACACTTCCTGACAAGGGGCCCATAACATGAGAAAGACATGACTGGGGCGCATGTATTTGCTCATTATGCTGTTTGTTTGTAAGTAGTTCTACGATGTGAGTTCAAGGATATTTATGGAGAAATTCTCTTTTTTTGCAAGAATGGTGTAAAAGGGTTGTTTTCTTGCGATGTGGGAAAGTATTGCAGTCATCTTTGATGCAAAACTATGTGTCAGACTCACAGAGAGCATCCACAGAGAAAAAAAAAGTTGACATTATATTCTGCTGCATGAGCACAGAGGAGGTCCATGTATACCTCGGAAAGTAGCGCCACCTCAAGTAAATCTACTCTGGGGTGGACCTGGGCCTCAACCAGGAAGTGTCTCCAGCCACCATGGTACTTAGTTAGCTGTCTCCAGTTTCGCATGCCAAGTTAGTTAAGGTTCCCTTCCACTTACTTACGTGAGTAGTAGAGCTATGCGGGTTCTAGACCAGGAAATGCGTCATCAAGGTCACCATGTGTGTGTGTGTGTGTGTGTGTGTGTGTAGATAAGAAATGGCTTAGAAAGGTCGTTATGTGTGTGTGTGTGTGTAGATAAGAAATGGCTTCAAGGTCGTTATGTGTGTGTGAGTGTGTGTGTGTGTGTGTGTAGATATGAAATAAAAGCCTCTTCAATGTCGTTCAAGGTCATTAATAGAAATGACGTCATTTGTAGATAAGCAATAAAAAAATTCTTCAAGATCAAAAATGTTCAAGGTTATTAATAGATATGGCATCATTCTTAGATGAACAATAAAAAAACTCTTCAAGGTCAATGACATCATTGGTAGATATGTAATAAGAACAATTCTTCAAGGTCATGAAGTTGATG
This sequence comes from Blera fallax, assembly GCA_946965025.1. Lineage (NCBI taxonomy): Eukaryota > Metazoa > Arthropoda > Insecta > Diptera > Syrphidae > Blera > Blera fallax. The sequence goes on along the minus strand of OX337248.1, from coordinate 9,322,546 downwards.
ATAAGAAAAAAACTATTCAGAGTCATTGAGTTTGATAAGAAAAAATAAATTTTCAAGGTTATTCAGAGTCATTGAGCTTGATAAGAAATAAAAAAAAATTTCAAGGCTATTAATAATAATAATAATAATGTGTCATGAGTTACATATTCAGAGTTCAGTAAACCTCTGAACTAGTCATTGGGGAACTTGTTGGGGTAGGTTAATTGTGTGATGCTATTGTTTGCTATTGTATAAAGGAAGATACTTGAATGAGGGAGTAGCACATAATGATCGATGTTCTATGAGAGCAGAAATAAAGAGATTAAGATTGAATCAAGTGAATTAGGAAGAGATTCAAGACGTTTTAAAAAATATGTTAAGGAGTATAAAGTTCAATTCAGGTTGAATGTGAAACCATTGGGAAGATGTTTTCGGACTTTATTACGGAAAAGTTGTATTTGTTGTAAACCTCTGAATTAGTCATGTTTTGGTGTGAGACTTTAAAGGATGGTCATAAATTCTGTGTTTGTACACAAGAATGGAGAGAGTTATCGATTGGAGATATCACAATAATTGGACAGGTTTTAGAAATCTATGCGACTCCAGAAGATGGAAACCGAACACTATTGCCAAAGATTTTAAATGGTGAGTCATCAAATAAAATACAAGATTTGAAATTCAACAGCATTGAAAAAGGTCAACATGTAAGAATAGAAGTAGTTGGAGGTAATATAACGTTAGTGGGAACAGTTGACACTAATTGTAGAAAAAGGTCGAGAACGGATTACTTTGTACCAGACTGTCCATTTTCTGATGAAAATGATTGGGAGTTTGCAGCGATATTCATGGTTAATGATGAAATAAATGATGAAAAGAAGCAAGAGAGAGAGAGAACAGCTGCAGAAAGAAAAATAAAAATAAGATTGGAATACGGAATAATGCGAAAGAAGCGAGATGTAAATGAAGATAGTATGATTGAAAAAGATTTCATTGTATAAATACGAAGGCGAACCCTGATTTAATTTAGTCTTTCAAAATCTTCAGTTCAATCTAAACCATAAGTAAAAAGAAAAAATGTTGGTTGTACATTTAATTTTGTTAATTTTACCTGTAGTAGTAACTTTTGCTGCACCAACACCTAGGATTCAATTAAATGACAGTAGTTCATCAACTCTTGAATTTGAGATTATTTTACCAAATTATGATCGTGTACAAATCGATTTATCATTTATGCTCTTAAAACATTTGAATTATTCAGATTTAAATACAACAGCAATAAGCACTACTACTACTACTACTACTACTACTACTCCGAGTGCGGTCATTACCACTGCTACTTCATCATCTAATATAAATGATGGTGAGGATCTTGCTGAAGATGTAGATACTTTTAAATATGTGAATGTAGAAGAGGCTATAGAGGCATTCAGGCAAGATTTAATACGAAAGGAAATAAATATTGCTGGTTATATTGAGAGTCAACACATCTTTTATAGACATTTCAAGTTGGAGTTTGATGAAAACAAGGAATTAAAAATTCGGTGTTCTTACGATAGTAATTTCGAGAAAAAGTTCTTAATAATCAAATGCTTTGAGTATCGTGAATATAAATCTGAAAGGATTTTGAGCAATGGAGAAATCGAGCACATAACAAAATATGATACAGATTATAAATCGAATTATGAATTGTTAGATATGAGGAAAGCAAAACAAAAATATCACATGCTTATATCTTAAGAAAAACATATAAATAAATAAATAAAAAAGAAAAAAACAATAGAAATTTTTAATAATTGTGTTTTATTCATTATTCAATATTAATCAAATCAATGTATCCATTCTTTTCATTTATAATTTTACATTTAATTAATTCATTAACAAATGGTCCATATATTCTTCTTTTATAGTTAGTCCAATTCAATAGCCCTTCTTTATTATTAGGCAAGTGGACAAGATATCCTACGCTAGATGCTCTTATAACAGTACACTCTATGACCAAGTTTTTTTCTATTTCCATGATGCTTTTACAATTTAGCTTTACGTTGCTGTTGATGATGATTTATAAGCTCTGTAGTGTATTCTCAACTAAAGTGTTTAATCACAACATTTGGTTTTTATTTATCCATGAATTATGATTGCTGGAGAATCCAAGCCACTTTACATATACTTGGTTACCATTGGTTTTCAACACTTTTTCCACTAGAAATATATCGGGATGATTGGTTTTTTGTAGTTCCATTTCATAGAAAGAACCTTGGATGGATTGACCCTGAAAGTCATCCAGTAAATATGTGACAGGATTAGTCATGTTTACTTTTCTTATTGTGAATACTTCTGTTGACCAGTTGGGTGTGTAGCCTTTTTCAAAGGCATGTTTAAACTTGCTTATTCGAACTTGATCACCAAATTTAAATTTTCCCTTTGGAGCGATTTTAATGCGATTGTAAACCGATGATAGGAGATCGTTGGCATTTTTCTTATTCACATCAACAGGTCGCATTTTTATTGTTCTATGTGAAGAATTATTATACGTATGGAGCAAGCCTTTTAGAATGGGTAACCATTTATAGTTACCATTAAAACTGAATTCTCGCCACATTTTCTCCTTAAGAGTCCTATTGAAGCGTTCAACAATTGACGCTTTCAATGTACTATACGTAGAATAATGATTAATCTTGTATAGTCTCATCAAATCCAGGAAGATGTTATTAAAAAACTCCTTGCCATTATCTGTTTGTAGATTTTTTGGTACTCGATGGGAACTATTGAAAATTGATTTCATAGCTTCTGTAGTGGATGACGCTGTCTTATTCTTTAAAGGAACTGCCCACGCATACTTTGAAAAAGTATCAATTACAGTCAGTAAATAGTTAAACATATTGTTTTCTCTATTATAGGGTATCATTTCCACCAAATCTGCTTGCCACAAGTCATCGAGCCCCTTAATGACAACTCGACGTCTGATGAAATGTCTTCGGGCAGGTTTGTGCAATTCCTCAACAACATTTCGCTTACTCATCGTATATACTAATGAATAAAAACAAAAATATTTATTCTTTTATAAACTCTTTATTTTTATTCTTTTATAAACTCTTTATTTTTATTTAAAACAATTCCTCCATTTTTATTTCTCCTCTTTCAACTTTTGATACTTAACACCGGATTGCTCTCTTTGCTTAGGTTCTGATGATGATGATGATGTATATTTAAACTAATTGCTTTTCAAAGTATACTCAATTTTCTTTCGAAGAGTATGCAGCAGCAGCAGCAGCAGCATGAGCAGCATGAACAGCAACACCAACTACTCAATCAGCAGCAGCATGAACAGCAACACCAACTACTCAATCAGCAGCAGCAGCAGCAACAACAACAACAACAACAACAACAACAACAACAACAACAACAACAACAACAACAACAACAACAACAACAACAACTACTACTACTGAATCAGCAGCAGCAGCAGCAACAAGAACAACAACAACAACAACTCAATCAGCAGCAGCAGCAGCAAAATCCACCCCAGCCACCAATGAAAAAGCGGAAGATGATGCCTGAGGAAATCAGTGTCAATGATATTTTGGAGCGTTTTAACGCCCAAAATACATTAGCTAATGTCTATGTATTTAAAAAAACTTTGCATGTAAATGAGATTTTGTACAATCAATTTTATAAAGTTGAGAAAATAAAATCTATTCAAACACGGTTTGGAAAACGACTTATTGTCGAATTTCCAAACACCCAATTTTTCCTCCCCACACATATGGCGAATTTATTCAAGGAAAAAGAGCTTGAAATTCTCAATAAAAATAATATGTGTCTGCACTTCGTTGCGTCAAAAGACAATTCTGCGAGCATAAACTATTATTTCGTCAATGAGATACTAAATTCGCAAAAAAGAATTGCAGAAAATCAATAAAATTATATTAAAAATTTAAAGAAATTGTTTTTTCATTTTGAAGTAGGTCATGTTTGAAATACATGAAATGTTTGATTTTCAGCTTCCTAATTTGCGGTAGGTTATGGTCAGCGTCGGCTTTTGATCAATTTTACAACATGTGAGGTGTTGTGGTTAGATATGATACTGGAATTTTATAAGAGGGGTAAGTAACAACAACAACAACAGCAGCAGCTCAAATTTTATTTTGTTAATGAGATTCTGAATTCTCAAAATCTACCCAAAAACCAATGAAAGATTCAATAAATTTTTCAATATTAGTGTGTTTTATTTTTATTTTTTGCTATTATTAAATTTACAGACTGTCCTAATGGACCTACATAGGTTAAAGTATAATTCCCCAAATTAATTTCATTGATGTTCTCATCAGATAGATTGTTGAATCGTATTGGAAGAAAGACCTAAGAAAAAAAAACATTTTTCATCATCATTATATTATTATTATGATTATTATAATTACATACTTGGTAGTCCTCCAAATGTACAATTATTCGTTTTCCATATTTTGTACAACACCTATAGAGCTTCATGATTGTATAGATCTTGTTCACTTCCAACTGGGAAATCTTAATAGTTTCCTTAGTTTCCTTCTCCAAAGATGTTAATTGTTGCATCAGATCCATTCTTATGGTTTGTTGAATAACATATAAACTGAATTATAAGATCAGTTTACTATTTATACAAATTCTGTGCGGAGAAATCCTCCTCCAAAAACATAATTTTCAGTTGTGAAGACGATAAGGAAATTACATTGTTACAAGTAATTTAACATAATTAAGATGAGCTTAATAAACGATTAGATAATCAATACCAAATTGGTGAGAAGATTTAAAGTAAACAGTCTCAAGAATATAGCGTTGGAGAGTTACCTAAATTATGTCCTTCTTGATAAAAAAGAAGAAGAAGAAGCTATAAATTCATCATTTATACTAAGAAGATTTGGTCATATTCCTATCAAGATAATGAATAAATTCGATGACACACCTGATGCAACAACAAAACTTCAAGAAATTGTAAATCTTAATTTAAACATAAAAAAAGAAGAACATGGACTTTACTTTAAAGTGTTACAAACAACCCCAATTATGTATTTTCATCATATTGTATTAAATAAAAATTACAATTCATCTATTGAATACTGTAGAGAATTAAATATAAACCTTTCTGATTTCAGTTCTCAATTAGTTGATTATTATAAGTTATTTTGTGATGAATTGTTAGAATTTGAATAATAAAAAACATAAATAATATTTTAAAAATAACTGTTTTATTTTTTATTAATTTTCATTTAAAAACTTCTTCAACATATAAACATTTTGTAGTGCACAGCACTTGTTGTGGAATGAACATTTTATTTCATTAGGATAGAGCCGTTTTAGTTCTTTTAAATTAGGACAGCCAATTTCTTCAATATCTATCACTTCAACATTTTCATTCTGAAGTAAGTCTTGCATCCACCGAGTTTTTTCAACTCCTTTGACATACAAAATAGTGTTTTTGATATTCCCTCGAAGATATTTTCGTACTTTTTGAAATTTAGTGAATCCCCCATCCCAAACAAAACCGTGATGATTTTGATACAACCAGTGAGTTTGTCTTCTTAATGCAGGTGTTAATTCATCAGAGTTGAATGGTGGCTTTACAATGAAATGATGATGATGATCTTTGTGCAGTATTGCTATTTCTTTTGCAATGAATTTGTTATTTGGTCCTTTGAAACCTTGAACGTCGAGAATGAATGACATTTTATTTAGTGCATGTATGTTTTCTCAATAAAAGCCAACGTTGAACTAAGGTCTTATATTTCTCGCGAAACTATTTGATTTAGTGGATTATAATGTATAATGCGGTCATGTAACATCAAACAGTAGGCTGACGTATTAGGTGGGATTATTTTTGCTGCTGCTGTTTTGATTTCAATGCGAATATCAACTGGACTGTTTTTAATTATTTCACTCTGGTGTCTGCAATCTATTACGAAAATTGTTGCTTGAGATTTAAATGCATCTCTTGATAAGAGTGGTTCAGCAACTAGGCGATTATAATAGGTTTTTTGAAATTCACAGTACATATTATACAGTAAACTGTAGTTATTTTTATCAAATACCAAATTTAAATCTTCACATGGATAAGCATCAGAATTCAAATACACCTTCACATTTGTAATATCACAATGATCAAAATGTGTTGGATTTCCTTTCAGTAAATTACGTTTGTTGTTTTGCAAGGCAAGAATAATGTAGCGTGGCTTCTCCATTTGAGAGGTTGTCTTCACATTCCAAATATGATGATTGACGCTGGGTAATGCAGGATATTCGTATAGATCCCAGTTTCGAAAAGCAATCTTCATAGTTTGACTATTATTAATAGGTTTGTATAGCTTCAATTTGTAAGAATCAGACAGTGTAACATGAGGAATTTTCCATTGTACTTTAAGTAAGTTTATTTTTGCTTTTTCATCCTCATCAGAAATTAGTGAATTATCATCCGTGCGTGAACGTGTTAGAATTAAATCATGACGTCCATTTGGTATTATTCTCTTGTAGTCCTCAGCAAATCCCAGTACTTTATTTAGTGGTATACAAAAATTAAAATAGAATCCATTAACATTGACTGAAGAATTGGGGGACCAAGATGCATTTAAAAGCATATCGCTTTCATTTTTGTTTAAAGAAAGATAGTTTTTAATAGTTGATGTGATGCCAACACTTCGATTGCTATCAATTTCCACACCATTTAATTCATAACGAATTTCATCGAATAAGAAAGCTACTCCATTATTTACAAGTTTGGTTTTTGTAACGGCCGATCCATCAGTTTTCGATACAGTACCTTCAATATAAATGTAACTTTCTGAAGGTAAAATATTAAGATTTTGATGTTGGACACAAATTTGAATGATGTCATTTTTCTCGAAATTATTCAAATACGGTGAGTATGTATGATAATCCAATTTTGAGATACTCTCCTCAAACTTTGGTTCTTCAAAAATATTCAACATGTCTTTTAGGTATTTGGTTTATTTTTTTAATCTGTATCCTAGTGACAATAGAAATTGTTGATTTTGTACAGTAAGTCTTGATGTTCTTCTATCAGAAGTTGATAGTATATTGATAGAGTTAATAGTATCACCTGCTCTTTTATAATTTGAGATGTATGATGGATTATCATATATTATCATTATTGTGGTTTAAGGTGTAATCGAGTTGTTATGGTTTCACCTCGAAAGTTTATAAGATTTCCATTCTGATCAAAGAGATTCAATGTTATAGAACTTATCCTCTTAGCGTTCACTGGTAGATAGATGACATTGTGAGGAACTTCAACTATTTTATATCCTGGGCTAACGTTGATAGAAAATTCATGTAATATATGAGCATGTCGATTATTGATATATGTTTCATCAATTAAATTACATTCAATTCGCACAATATTCACTCTATTGATGTCAACATATAGATCAGATTCATGCATAATATTGGGAGCTAGTTTCTTCTTACTGAATCCTAAAAGTGAACCAATAGATTGATGTTGAGAGAAATCGATTTCCACATTGCTGGTCAGTTCACATTTCAAAGTATTATTATTGGCTCTTAATTTAATTAAAATTTTGTTGGCTCTCTTCTCATTGTGTAGCTTTAGAACCTCCTGAATTACATTATTAATGTCCTCAATTTCGTAAGAGCCTACAGAAAATGTGATTTCGCCGTCATCTCCAAAATGAAACAAGTTATTAAATACATCAACATTAGGTATAGAATTGTAGGTTTGGAAGTCAACTAAGCCACATACGTAATCAGAATTTAGGATAATTGGAGGAAAGTACTCTGCAGTGAGAGTAGATTTGTTTCCGCTTAACGTAAGTGTTAACGACATTGCTGTTGGAATAGAAATGAAACACATTTTGATTTTGCACTATTTATTCATATATATTTTGTTTGATTAGAAACTTCAAACATAGATGACCACATATAAATGTGTTAAAATTTTGCCAGTTGTTATAATTATAATGAATATTTTCACCCAGATATCTTACAACCTCTAAAGGCGGTCTTAAATTACCAAAACTATCAAAATATTTTACAATATTTTTATTCTTAATATATGCTACCCAATGTGTTCCCTTCCCACGTTCATTGTCTAAGTTAATTACACCACATTCCTTGTCAAGCGATCTTATTGGTAATTTATCTCTCATGTATACACCACGAAAATTGGGTATATTGAATTTTCCAAATTCCATAATATCAATATTGGTGAGAGGACGATTAGGTAGCAAATTTAAAAGTTTTTTGAATTTTGTGGTTTCAGGAAAAGTCCAAATCCTTTTTTATATGGTTGTAGATAAAGCCCCTTGCCTTGCTTAATTTGTATTCCTTCCATAGCTCCATTGTGACGTTTGTTCTCTTCCAACTGTTTCTTGGCTACATTTGATTCATTTATTGCCTTAACTACCCCCGCAACTCCTCCAGCTACTGATCCTACTGCTGATAACCCAGCTAAAATAGGTAACAGTGGTAAGAAACCTCCAATTTTTGGTAGCGGTATGACTCGAGGAATTGCAATGTTCTTTCGTTTATTTTTAGTAATCTTTTTAGCTGCTTGTAAAGCAGATATTGCAATTTCGTTTGAATCTTCACTTCTAGGATCCCTAATAGCGTTTCTAGCCTCCATAATGGCTTTTTTAAATAAATTATTATTGTTTCTTCTTTTCCTTGCTTTACCGTGTTTAGATTTGCAACCCATGCCGAATTTTGTTTTAGCTTTCATCATATTCGTAACCAATATGCTATTTAATTTTTCTGGTATCGATGAGTTTTTCGCCTTTACCCTCTGCCAGGCCTTTTCAGTTAGAATTTTATCGGCAATATGTCGATCAGACAGGTTATTATTATTAGCATATGCAATATCGTGTTCACGACAAGCTTCATCCAATTCATTAACTCCGCGATCTCCTCTAGCAAGACGTTCTTTTAATTTAGTTCCAGGACCACAGAAATTATAAGAGGGAAGATGTAATTCAAATGGTAATTTATCGATTAAGGAATTAACCAATCCGTACCCCTTGAATGAATGTTTTGAACTGATGTGTTTCACACTATAATCAATCATTTTATATCACTGTCTTGTTGCAAACGTTGAGCAATTATGAATTTCTTAACTATAAAACATTATCTTTTATATTGATTAGTTTCATTCAGTAGTAGAATGAGGTTCATAAAACAACTAGATAATATTAAAGTTAAAAACTTTGATACTAAAATTAAAGAAAATAGGAAACATGGCACATTATTTCCTAATAGTATACGAGGAATAATTGTGGGACCATCAAACTGTGGAAAAACAAATGTTATGTTAAGTATTCTCCTCGATCCCAACGGTTTAAAATTTGAAAACCTTTACATATACTCAAAGTCTCTGCATCAACCAAAGTATACATACTTGAGAAAGCTAATAGGGTCAATTAAAGGAATGGGGTATAATGAATTTTCAAATAATTGTGAAATTAATGCACCTTCTGAAGCAAAGCGAAATTCAATATCTATATTTGATGATGTAGCTTGTGATAAACAAAACAACATTCGAGAATATTTCTGCATGGGGCGACATAATGATGTTGATAGTTTCTACTTGTGTCAGTCTTATACACATATACCGAAACATTTGATTCGAGACAATGCAAACTATATAATTATTTTTAAGCAAGACGAACTTAATCTGAAACACATACACAATGATCATATAAATTCCGATATGACATTCAATCAATTCAGAGAATTGTGTACAAAATGTTGGAAAGATGCCTATGGATTCTTGGTTATTAATAAAGATTATAGTATAGATAAAGGACGATATAATAAATCATTTAAAGAAACTGTATCTATATAAAACTACTCAGTCATAAATCAGCTGTTTATATGATTACAACCGGTTTAGAACAGCCCTGTTTACAACAACCTCCTGTTTGCAACCACCCTGCTTAAAGTTCTTCCACAAACATGGATGTTAATGAAAATTTACTTAAAGATCTCATAAAAACTAAAAGAGCTTTAAGGAGAAAATATATGTTTCTCAAGACTGGACAAATTATGAAGCAAGCAAAATTTGAAAATACCTTTAAACCAATAGTTGAACTCTTAACAGAAATCGTAAAAAATGTCAAAAGTGCTAATAGTCGAAATACTGCTGCTACTGCTGAGAATGATATAAATGACAAAGTAAAGTTTCGACGCCGACGATTACAATTCCAAAGCTCTCCAAAAGAAGAACAAGAAGAAAAACCTACTCTAAAGGAGAGTTTTGATTTTTCATCTCCAGAGTCAATTCAACCAACGGACAGAGATACTTCATTTCAAACACCCCCAAATTTCGATACCGATAATCTTAATCAAAGTACTTCATTCAACCGATCATCGTCATCAGATTCTAATCTTGACAAGATTTATGGTCCATATTTCAATGCGCAGTCAAATTCAACGAAATTAGGTAGATCAAGTTTTACAATTAACGAGCAAAACAATTTCATCATTGATGATGAAATCTTCCCTGGAACAAAGGGTCTTTATGAATTAATTTTTCGGAAAATCCCTAGAAAAGATCGATATACCAATGAAGACTTGGATGAATATCTTAAGATATTACAAAAAACAAAAACACACTTGAAAAATTATGATAGTAACTCACAAGTTAAAGGTAATAGAGGTCATAAGTATAAACATATTATTCAGCCCTTACTTCAACGCCTAACGCAGAAAATCATAAAGAAAATTGGAAAAGCATACAATAATAATTTACCTAATATGAGTTATTCTAATAATCCCATCGATTATGTGTATTGGGATAGTCCCAATGAGCTCGTTGATAGATTAAGACTTTTAATTGCATCTCAAAGGGCTGGCAACAATAATCTTCAAAATGAGGTGAACTCAATTGTGGAAGAACTACGCGAATCAGATATCATATATTAACATTAGTTCTTACCAAGCAAATCATTAAAAGCAAAATGAGTGTCGACAAGTTCGGAAGGAGTTTCAACCAAGTTCATGGTTCAACAACTGGTCCTCAAGGACCTCCTGGGGAAGGATTTAAGCTAACATCTACTGGTGATTTTGATATAGAAGGAAAATGTTTAAATAATGTTGGAAAGCCTAAAACATCACACCAAGCAGTTAACAAGGAATATGTAGATGATAATAGTGATTTTCAAGATAAAACAATAATTATTCTCCGGCAATATGTCGATAGTAATTTTAACTCTCTCATGGACACAATAAATGATGAAATTAAAATGACCCTAAGGTTACACTCAGTTGGAGGTTACTTTGATGTGCAGCGTAAGCTTTTGAAGAATATAAATGATCCTATCGACGTTAATGATGCTACAACAAAAAAGTATGTTGATAATCGTGTGCATGAACAATTTAAAAGCTGTCTTCTCGGTATGGATGATAATCTTGAAAAAAATGTGAAAATATTGCGCACATACATTGATGAACAAAGTTTGAACACACTAGAAATTGTGAATAAGTTTAGACAATATTTCCTCAACATACTCGAGAAATTTAAAGAGAGCATTGAAAACAAAATTGAAGAGAGTGTTGGGGAAATTAATAAGAAAATAAAGAACTATCCACCAATTTAAAATTGAATTAATAGATTGAAAAGAGTCGAAAACTAGTTAGTACACATCTACAAGTTTATCTGAAATCATGTCTAATATTAATACTTCCTTGATTTTGGATCAGATTTTAAAATTTTTAAAAGCCAATCAACACGCCTTATTAGAGGAGCATTACGAGGAGATGATAGAATGCATTTCATTTTTAAAGAGATTTGAAAACGTATCTTCCACCAAATCAATTTATGGATGTCATTTTAAGAACTGTCCTTGGTCTTCAAATCTTTGCCGAGAGGGACCAGATACTTGTGCTTGCTATTTGATAGAATACAAAATGAATAGAATTAAGAAATTGATGTCTCTGTATAAAAGATTAGAAATAAAAAAGTAAAAAAAAAGCTGGGGTTTCATTGTTTTCGATGTCTCTGATTGTGCGTGGTATGTGTGAACAAGATGCGACCAGTTAAAGAAAGAGAATTTGAGCATACAAAAATGCTGAGCTAATCAGTTGTTTAGTATTTAAAGAAATCACTGATCGATACTGAGCATCAGTTATTTTTTGATTAAGGAACAGATAAAATGGATCAAAGTCAAGTGAAAAAAGATATAAGTATGAAGGATACTCTTCGAAAGAAAATTGAGTATACTTTGAAAAGCAATTAGTTTAAATATACATCATCATCATCATCAGAACCTAAGCAAAGAGAGCAATCCGGTGTTAAGTATCAAAAGTTGAAAGAGGAGAAATAAAAATGGTGGAATTGTTTTAAATAAAAATAAAGAGTTTATAAAAGAATAAAAATAAAGAGTTTATAAAAGAATAAATATTTTTGTTTTTATTCATTAGTATATACGATGAGTAAGCGAAATGTTGTTGAGGAATTGCACAAACCTGCCCGAAGACATTTCATCAGACGTCGAGTTGTCATTAAGGGGCTCGATGACTTGTGGCAAGCAGATTTGGTGGAAATGATACCCTATAATAGAGAAAACAATATGTTTAACTATTTACTGACTGTAATTGATACTTTTTCAAAGTATGCGTGGGCAGTTCCTTTAAAGAATAAGACAGCGTCATCCACTACAGAAGCTATGAAATCAATTTTCAATAGTTCCCATCGAGTACCAAAAAATCTACAAACAGATAATGGCAAGGAGTTTTTTAATAACATCTTCCTGGATTTGATGAGACTATACAAGATTAATCATTATTCTACGTATAGTACATTGAAAGCGTCAATTGTTGAACGCTTCAATAGGACTCTTAAGGAGAAAATGTGGCGAGAATTCAGTTTTAATGGTAACTATAAATGGTTACCCATTCTAAAAGGCTTGCTCCATACGTATAATAATTCTTCACATAGAACAATAAAAATGCGACCTGTTGATGTGAATAAGAAAAATGCCAACGATCTCCTATCATCGGTTTACAATCGCATTAAAATCGCTCCAAAGGGAAAATTTAAATTTGGTGATCAAGTTCGAATAAGCAAGTTTAAACATGCCTTTGAAAAAGGCTACACACCCAACTGGTCAACAGAAGTATTCACAATAAGAAAAGTAAACATGACTAATCCTGTCACATATTTACTGGATGACTTTCAGGGTCAATCCATCCAAGGTTCTTTCTATGAAATGGAACTACAAAAAACCAATCATCCCGATATATTTCTAGTGGAAAAAGTGTTGAAAACCAATGGTAACCAAGTATATGTAAAGTGGCTTGGATTCTCCAGCAATCATAATTCATGGATAAATAAAAACCAAATGTTGTGATTAAACACTTTAGTTGAGAATACACTACAGAGCTTATAAATCATCATCAACAGCAACGTAAAGCTAAATTGTAAAAGCATCATGGAAATAGAAAAAAACTTGGTCATAGAGTGTACTGTTATAAGAGCATCTAGCGTAGGATATCTTGTCCACTTGCCTAATAATAAAGAAGGGCTATTGAATTGGACTAACTATAAAAGAAGAATATATGGACCATTTGTTAATGAATTAATTAAATGTAAAATTATAAATGAAAAGAATGGATACATTGATTTGATTAATATTGAATAATGAATAAAACACAGTTATTAAAAATTTCTATTGTTTTTTTCTTTTTTATTTATTTATTTATATGTTTTTCTTAAGATATAAGCATGTGATATTTTTGTTTTGCTTTCCTCATATCTAACAATTCATAATTCGATTTATAATCTGTATCATATTTTGTTATGTGCTCGATTTCTCCATTGCTCAAAATCCTTTCAGATTTATATTCACGATACTCAAAGCATTTGATTATTAAGAACTTTTTCTCGAAATTACTATCGTAAGAACACCGAATTTTTAATTCCTTGTTTTCATCAAACTCCAACTTGAAATGTCTATAAAAGATGTGTTGACTCTCAATATAACCAGCAATATTTATTTCCTTTCGTATTAAATCTTGCCTGAATGCCTCTATAGCCTCTTCTACATTCACATATTTAAAAGTATCTACATCTTCAGCAAGATCCTCACCATCATTTATATTAGATGATGAAGTAGCAGTGGTAATGACCGCACTCGGAGTAGTAGTAGTAGTAGTAGTAGTAGTAGTGCTTATGGCTGTTGTATTTAAATCTGAATAATTCAAATGTTTTAAGAGCATAAATGATAAATCGATTTGTACACGATCATAATTTGGTAAAATAATCTCAAATTCAAGAGTTGATGAACTACTGTCATTTAATTGAATCCTAGGTGTTGGTGCAGCAAAAGTTACTACTACAGGTAAAATTAACAAAATTAAATGTACAACCAACATTTTTTCTTTTTACTTATGGTTTAGATTGAACTGAAGATTTTGAAAGACTAAATTAAATCAGGGTTCGCCTTCGTATTTATACAATGAAATCTTTTTCAATCATACTATCTTCATTTACATCTCGCTTCTTTCGCATTATTCCGTATTCCAATCTAATTTTAATTTTTCTTTCTGCAGCTGTTCTCTCTCTCTCTTGCTTCTTTTCATCATTTATTTCATCATTAACCATGAATATCGCTGCAAACTCCCAATCATTTTTATCAGAAAATGGACAGTCTGGTACAAAGTAATCCGTTCTCGACCTTTTTCTACAATTAGTGTCAACTGTTCCCACTAACGTTATATTACCTCCAACTACTTCTATTCTTACATGTTGACCTTTTTCAATGCTGTTGAATTTCAAATCTTGTATTTTATTTGATGATTCACCATTTAAAATCTTTGCCAATAGTGTTCGGTTTCCATCTTCTGGAGTCGCATAGATTTCTAAAACCTGTCCAATTATTGTGATATCTCCAATCGATAACTCTCTCCATTCTTGTGTACAAACACAGAATTTATGACCATCCTTTAAAGTCTCACACCAAAACATGACTAATTCAGAGGTTTACAACAAATACAACTTTTCCGTAATAAAGTCCGAAAACATCTTCCCAATGGTTTCACATTCAACCTGAATTGAACTTTATACTCCTTAACATATTTTTTAAAACGTCTTGAATCTCTTCCTAATTCACTTGATTCAATCTTAATCTCTTTATTTCTGCTCTCATAGAACATCGATCATTATGTGCTACTCCCTCATTCAAGTATCTTCCTTTATACAATAGCAAACAATAGCATCACACAATTAACCTACCCCAACAAGTTCCCCAATGACTAGTTCAGAGGTTTACTGAACTCTGAATATGTAACTCATGACACATTATTATTATTATTATTAATAGCCTTGAAATTTTTTTTTATTTCTTATCAAGCTCAATGACTCTGAATAACCTTGAAAATTTATTTTTTCTTATCAAACTCAATGACTCTGAATAGTTTTTTTCTTATCATCAACTTCATGACCTTGAAGAATTGTTCTTATTACATATCTACCAATGATGTCATTGACCTTGAAGAGTTTTTTTATTGTTCATCTAAGAATGATGCCATATCTATTAATAACCTTGAACATTTTTGATCTTGAAGAATTTTTTTATTGCTTATCTACAAATGACGTCATTTCTATTAATGACCTTGAACGACATTGAAGAGGCTTTTATTTCATATCTACACACACACACACACACACACACACACACACACATAACGACCTTGAAGCCATTTCTTATCTACACACACACACACACATAACGACCTTTCTAAGCCATTTCTTATCTACACACACACACACACATAACGACCTTGAAGCCATTTCTTATCTACACACATACACACACACACACACACACACACATGGTGACCTTGATGACGCATTTCCTGGTCTAGAACCCGCATAGCTCTACTACTTACGTGCGCCACCTGAGTTGCGGTCCTCCTCTACTGCGGCGTCCCTCGGGGTGGATTCAAAGATTTTCCCGGCCGGAGCATTGGTGTCCATACGCTCTACGTAACCAAGGCACTTCAGTCATACATTATATCTTCTCGTCCACTCACCATCTATGCAAGCGGGAGCGAAATCACTCATAGAATTTTCCTCTGAGCAGGATATCCAACCCTACACTGACGGGCCTAAAATGGATACAGGAACTGGCTCCGGAGTTTTCTGTGAGGATGACTGTAGCATCTTGCCAAAGCTGAGGTCTTCGCCATTGACAAGGCTGCACAGACTATATGTACATGGTAAGAAACTAGATCCTTCGTGGACAGTCAAGCGGCAATCAAAGCACTAGACAGCGAAGAAGTAAGACCAAAAACATTTCTCAGATGTCGTAATACGCTGAACAGAATATGCAACACCCATAATGTTACTCTATGCTGGGTTCCTGGACATAAAAATATAGAAGGGAACGAGATAGCAGATATTACACTGCTATCCCAGTGCGATAACCAGGTCAACAGTGAAGGTTTAGAAGTAGTGATTTCGTGTAAGTATTTAGGTATAAGTATTTTGGCATCTGGGAGGTACACATCAATAATTTGAGGAACAAGCTAAAAGCGGCCCTATATGCGTTAGCTTGCCTGCAGCACAAACCAGCAGCAAGAGCAGGTGTACAACAATCCTATTGAGTCCAGACTGCGAAAATACCGTGTATAGACTAGGGCCAAAGTTCTCGCGACCATACGGATTTTTTTTCTTTTCGGGCCGGGCACACCCTACTGGAGCACTCAGACTCAGAAACTGGTCCATTGTACTACCAGGTAGAGAACCCCATTTTAATTTACAGATTTTTCGTCTTTCGTAGAAAGTCGAGAAGGAGCTTCAGTGATAAGGACCTTACATCATCAGCACTCACCACATCAGCACCGAAAATCCGCCACCTGATCCGGGCAAAAGCAAGGCAATCACATGGGAAATGTTCCGCCGTGTCGTCGCCTTCTCCACAGGCGTCAAAGATAGGGGTATCACTTAAACCTTATACCCAAAGGTGTTTGGCAAAGGTATAGTGGCCGGTAAGAACGCCAGTAAGTTGTCTACAGTCCTTCCTGCTAAGGGATAGCAGGAAAACCGCAGATTTCCCACAGTCGTCATTGGCCATTCGTTTAGTCTGCCTACATCCTGGAGAGCTATGCCACCTTCGATTGTGCTCATTAAAAGCCCAATCGCCAATGGAAGACCTGACGAAGGACGCTGGCAAACCCAACGTGGATTCAGGTCTTGAGAAAGCCTCTTCTGAACCTTGTCTAGGAAGCTCGTCGGAGATCTCATTCCCTGTTATCCCATTGTGTCCTGGGACCCAGACGAATTTCAATGAGTTCAGCCTTCCGACCGAATTCAAGGAGGTTTTGCACTCACGAACTATTTTGGAGAAGGTTAAAAGGTTGGGCGGTGCATTAAGCGCAGCCTTTCGCCCCTTCCACCTGTTTCTCACAATATAGTCCGCAGCCATTAGGATGACACACATCTCTGCCTGAAACACAGATGCATGCCTTCCCAATGACCATACGGATTATGTGAGCTATTTTTTTTGTTCACGCAAATGGAGGGCACATACAATTTAAAACCATTTCCAAAAGGCTTTTTCTTTTGTTTGTTGAGAAGCTTTCTCATGACAATTAGTACTCTAGGACGTTGGTCAGACTTTCGTGAATGGTACGTGAATGGTCTTCCGCTCAGTAGTCCAACGCACTAATCACTAAGCCACGGCGCCCAGGCTAAGACATGGAACACTAGCCTAGGAGGTGTGGCGCAGACATAAAGACAGTTTCATCTTTAAAAAATGTCCACTTTTCCAGGCAAAATATGAACGTATAGAACATTCCCAAGGCTTCTGTAACATCCTTCGATATTTAAATCTCTCGTTCCAGCAGATTTCCGACAGCAATATGTGTCTAAATAGGTCCAGAAATCTGTGAACATAAGATGCACATAAGGTGTACTTACTTCCCAATTCAGAAGTGCAGTTCTCTTACAATGTACCAAAGAAAATAAAATAAATCCTTGAAAGCCTGTTTCTACCACGGCAATTGCATGCAGATTCTTGTAAACAACAACAGAAATTCTAGAAAGGGACAAAGCACAATGCAATACCTTTTCAGGTACCGAAAGTTGACTACGAAAATAAAAAGAACTTCACTGTGTATGCAAACAATTCTTTTGTTTATCCTTCTTTAACGCAAGGACACTTTATCTAAGCAAGAAAATGCAGTTAGGTGACATCCTGGGGGTAACTGCTGTGCATCTATTTTTTTTGTTTTTCTCCAATATGTGACAGATAGAAAAAGAAAGACTTTGACTTTGTTGCAAGGACTATACCAGGATTTGGCAAAAGCAATAAGGTTTTAAAAAAAAAGAAGAAACGTAGTAAAGTTGAGTTAAGGTAAATTTTTAAGGAAATCAACAGCCGAACTTCACAGGACGCTATGATCTTAAAATAACACATAGACCTTGTACGCAGAAGTATGTACATTTGGTGGTAAGTATCTTAATAAATGAGTAGATACAGGGTGTTTCTGAAAACCCAGTCCTGTCTATCAACTCATGTTCCTATCTCCATGACGCGAAACTCTGTTATCTAGTATACTTTTGGAATATCGTTAATATCAGGAAACGAGAGAGAGGTAGAAACTGTTTTTACAAATGCACTTTTCCTGAGATTCAAGTTGCAGTGGAACAATTCTTCAGATGACATTAACGTTGACAACTTGAAGGGGGGTCATCTGTTTGTTTCATTTTTTGTTACCATTTCCACAGTACGAAATGAATCATTTTACAATGACGAAATTTGAAAAGAATTTCCGGTCGAAATAAATCGCAGCATTTGAAGTTGCCGTAAATTGTTACTTACTTACTTAGGTGGCGCTACAGTTCGGGGTGAACCTGGGCCTCAACCAACAAGCCTCTCCAGTTAGCCCGATCCTTAGCCAACTGCCTCCAGTTGGGCACTCCAAGTTGGTTGAGGTCCCCTTCTACTTGTGCGCGCCACCTTAGGCGAGGTCGTCTTCTACTGCGTTGCCTCTCCGGGTTAAGTTCGAAGACTCTGCGGGCCGGAGCATTGGTATCCATTCGCTCTACATATCCTAGCCGTCTTAGGCGACTGATGCGCAGTTTTTTGACGTCGTTGAATCTTCTCCGCTTTCGAAAGAGTTCATGTTTCAGCGCCATAAAGCAGGACTACTGGGATGATAAGGTCTTATAAAGAGTCTCTTTAGTCTTTCGAGATAGGGCCTTACTACTCAATTGTCTTCTCAGCCCAAAGAAACAGCGATTGGCAAGAGTTATTCTTCGTTTGATTTCCGATGAGACGTTACTTTCAGAGTAAACAGCAGAGCCAAGGTAGACAAAGTCCCTTACTACCTCGAAGTTATAGCTGTCGACTGTGACGTTCTGTCCAATTTGTCGATGCTGTGGGTCCCTTCTTGTTGACAGCATATACTTGGTTTTGTCCTCATTTACAGTTAAACTCATTTTGGAGGCTTCTGTTTCGATACTAACGAACGCACCGGTGTTCTGCCAATTATGTCGATGTCAGCGTGAGCTAGTAGTTGCACAGACTTTTGAAAGATTGTGCCTCCGGTGCTGGCATGTGAGTTTCGCACAATTCTTTCAAGTATGCTGTTAAAGAAGTCACATGACAGCGCATCGCCTTGTCTAAATCCGTAAGCATGTAAATTAATTAAGGGAGATCGGGAACTGACGTTATTATTGATATTGAACAGCTGCCTGCGTGCTCGTCCGATGTGCACAGATAAAATGATTGCTGTTTAGTCTAAAGTGTGCTTAAGGTCTCAAGAAAATCAAAATTTTATAGCAATTTAAAATAAAAAAGAATAGATTGTCCATCTTGTGTTTATAGAGGATTTTCTATGGGCGACTTCGACATGCATATTTGGAACTTAATCTTATAAGGATTTTTAGGCGTGAACCTAGCTTTTCAAATGATAATCGTAGGTGATGAACTTTTTAAATTAGATAAGGTTTGGTAGATGGGTGACCTGTGACTTGCTTGGCACTGCTCACTTTGGACAACAGTCGGGTCCATTGTCCCAATTTGATTTGTTTTTAAGCCCTGGGAGCCTAAAAAAAGAAAAGGAAAGCCGCGAAATTAGAATCACCCAAACAAGGATATGAACCTCAAGATGTTCTTCAGTTCAAGTCCTCCAATCCACCATGAGTCATTTTTCTTTCATATCAGGTGAATAACAGACTCAACTTCGTCCGTTCAACTTTTGCACTAATCATTGTGTATAACCCTATGGCTTTCCGCGGAATAATGCCCCGTTATAATGCCAGAGATGTATTTTTACGATTTAGTTTAACTTGAGTGAGGGATCTCTTCTTCTCATATATCAGCCGTAGGGTCCTTGCTATCACTCAAATGCCCAAGTAGACAAAGCGCCTGTCATTTAAACCGAATAGTTTACCAAAGCTAATGCTTGTTCTTACAAAGGAGAGAGTCTGCGAAATATGCAACGCTGATCGATTCGTTGTTAATTCTAAAGGAGTCGTTCACTCCTGGAGTTCCCCCCGTACATCCCAGCTCCTGTATTGATGTCTATTTTGGAGCCGTATTTGTTCTAGTTCTTCCTGGTTTCTGACAGGAATTGTTATATTCCAAAAATCCCTTCACGAGTTCTTCTTCGTAAATTTCTTGTACATGCTAAGCTCTCTCTTAGGAACCTATAGGCCCTGGAAGCCTATATTTTTCAACAACCTCGGCGAACTGGCTAATGCAAGCATTAGTAGCCTCCAGCGCATTATTATTTGCTTCTTCTGTTTTTTTTTATTTAAAAAAAAAAAAAACAATCAAATCCCACTCAGACTCTATATGGTCCATTGAACTACCAGGCAGCAACTCCTTTTTAGTGTGGTAGTTGGAGAAATTCAGCCTCTAGCGGGGCTTGAACTTACACCGGCCAGGTCTCAAGCAAATACACTATCTACTACTAGGTGCCCAACATCACTCTGGTTCGGTGGGTAGCTCTTTCAAGATGTTGATCCTCTGGTAACAGAATGGACTTACTTGTCTAAGTGAGAATATATCTAGTGCAGCCTGCCGCTATAACCTAACCTGAACGGTACGGGTCATCCACGTATTTGCAGCGATAATCCCGAAAGGATCCATGCCCCGACAAAAATGTAGGCAGGTGGTAGTTTAGCTCTTCATGTCTTCTGCTAATCCCCTCCTCTATATTAGGGATCAGTGTATGCATCCATCTTCCTTTAGTTGCTGTGTTCCACCAGTGTTCGTTCACAGTTCCCTTGTCTTCCGGCTTATTTTCGCGTAGCGCCGTGAACTTTTTCGCTTCCAGGTCGATGGGCATTTGGGCTGAGAGCACACTTATCGCTTCCGCTGTCATTGTTCTATGGTCTTAATAATGCTATTCTGGGCGCCGGGATCATCTGTCTCATTTTCGATATATGGTCCATGTCTGGCGCCCACATGTGGGACGCATACATAAGCCGATAGATTTGCTTACCGCTTCTCATCGGCTGCCTCCGTCTCCCAATATTTGGAATTAGTCTGAATAATGCCGGTAAAGCTCGAGAGGCTTTCTGGCTTGCGTATAAAGAGCTTGGCCTCACCAGCAATGCCATCATACATTATCGTCCACAGGACTGACCCTAGCACTGACCCTTGGATATCTCCTCCCATTATTGTGGACATCTTTGTTTTATGTTTTTTGTAACTCCATTTAATTTAAAAGCCTTCGGTTACTACATGTTCATCATCATTGTTGTACTAGTTCCTCTTCAGTGTCGTAGGGAAGGGTTGTGTCTTGAAAGTAGCTAGCAAGTATTCAATATTCACTGCAACGACGTATAAGTCTGATAAAAGACATCACAGGATGTATGCAGTTCACTGCCTTTGAAATATTTTGGAGTTCACATTCCTATTAACCCATTTATCCCGGCTTATTCCAAAATGCAATTTTTCAAATGCCAGAATTTTATTTCAATACAGTTCCCAACAAATGCGAAGAGTTGACAAATTTTATTGCCACATTAACAACTTTAGCCCACAACAATTCCTCCCTCATTCTATTGAGAGGCTTCCAGATAAATTTAATTCTGTTTAAGCCCAATTTATACACTCGTAGTTCTCATGGTGAATCCGCCTAAAATAACTCCAACAATATTCCTCAATTTATTTACTTTGAAAAAAACATTAATTTTTCGTTCGAATTTAATTGACGAAATCAAAGCAGTAATTATTCTCGAATAACTAATTAACTGACGGCTGTCGTGTGGTGGTGGATTCCACTGAAACAATCGAATTGTTTTGATTTCACACATTCATAACCACCCCGCTGCTCGTTTCATGAAGAGGCCCATCAACTTAGTAGGTGTGGATAGCCATCCACTGTGCTGAATTTATTTGTATTTATAGCGAGTATTTGAAATATTTAATGCAAATTTCGCATTTAAATATAAATGGAAAACAATATTTTATCATATTAAAGTCAATTAAACCATAAGCGTGAAGCATCAATCAGACAATTCCTGATAGTCGGGGAGGAGCAGAATATGTATCTTGGGCAGAATAAACACAAAGACTGCCTCGCATAGTGTTTGAAGATGCAGATGTTGAATTGAATATTTGGTAGTGAAGTGTACAAAAGTAACCTGCCTCATTCTAAGAAATGTGTAAAATAAGAAGGTTATTATTTTACATATTTCACATTCCGTCTGCCGTGCAGACGAGCTGAACAAAAAACTCTAAGGACCTTAATGGCAAAATCTAGGTACGTCCCTCGCTCGATGTAAACATCTACTTAAGCTGGACGCTTTCAACAAGACCAACCACAGGCGAGAGAATAGGTATGTACAGCCTTGGCCAAATGTATTAGGCACCCTTTAAAACTCTTTAAGAAACAAAAGGTTAAATGAAATAAAAGGAAGCAGATGTGATAAATAAATAGTTTTATTAAAGACTAGCGGACTCGGCGAACTTCGTCCCGCCCAAAATTGATTTTTTGATAGAAATAATTTTCGAGCATCCAGGATTCCACCCGAAATTAATTTTTGATCGAACATTTGCGATCGATACAAATGATGCCACTCGAATTTCAATCATTGATTGCATGAAACACTTTTCGAATTCAATATCCTTTATTTACACGGAATGTAAAGCGGTTCAGGGAATCACATGTCAGGTCAATTCAATGCTTTGTGGTAGACTACGTTCTTTGTTTTGTTGCCCGGCGCGTAAATAAATAAAGACGAAAAGCTTTCCAACACGCGAACATGCCACATATAATTGACCATGCGAGAAGCATGGGAATTCGAGATTAATCCCAAACACTTCCAACGATTGGCCTTGTGATTTATTGATTGTCATGACGAGTGCAAGGATTAAATCCACGATCTTCAACAATATTCGCACCGAATGACGTCATTGGAAAGGAATCGTTGTATTTGTGGGCATTCGTCAAGCAATGTCTTGATTCTGGTAAGTCGCCGTAAAGCAAAGAGTGCAATGGTTCTGGTGGTTGCGTCAACGGTGGTAATTTGACTTTACCACCTACACAACACAATCCTGGTGTCTCCGAATGAAACTTTAGCGCCTTGCAATATTGGCAAATCGCATTTATGGGCCCAATCGTAACACATGGCGGTTCGCTGTAGTAAATCGTGCAGTCATATTGGAAATCGGCGCGATGTAATTGGACATTCACGGCAACTTTTCTCACCCGACGATTGGCGTTTGATTCAACTTGACGAAGCAGATCGCGAATGCGCTGCTGTCTCAGTCGTTCAGCAGCTGCGTGTGCTTCTCGTTCCACCTGAGTTCGTCCTGTACGAATTCGCGACACATGTACTCGAATCAGTTCATTCGCTTCGGCGCGTTGATCAGGCGTTTGATTTGCACGGCGAATCGCCAATCTTTGTGCATTACGACTGCGTGAGCCAATGTTTGATCTACTGATCAGCGGCATAATGTCTCCCGAACACTGAAACTACAATGTCGAAGAAGTTAAATTATCATCCTCGAAGCAATATTATCTGATTCGCACTGAAAACATTAGAAACGTTAAATGTTTTCGATAAACTCACCGTAATCACTGAAATATCCACTTCAATCACCGGCAAAATCACAAAATATGAGCTGACCTTCATAAACTTCAATTGATTGGGCCAGCGCACATTTGATCATTTCCCCCACAGTAAAACTAAGTTTATAGAAGAGGAGGAAGAAGTGCACAGTATAAAATGGGGTAAAATGTTGATCCAACGTTGAAATGGTTTGACATCGGGGTAGGCTTCTAGGTGAAATACATTCAAGCTTCTAGGTGGACCAATTTAGCTTGGTGGAGCCAATCTGTCAAATGCAACGAAGTTCGCCGTCTAGTATATGTACATATGTAGTTAGTCCATGGTGAAATGAAGAAGCAAAAAGGACACCTATCAAATTGCATTTGAATGTGTGGGCAATGTTGTTGCATGTGAATGCATGAGAAAAGGGTTTTTCCGATTAAAAATTTTTCAAATTTGGAGTTCTGGCAAATAATTTCATTGTAATATTTCGATCAAAATGAAAAAAATGATTGTCCGGGAAACTTTTCCCAATTTTAAACCTTTGCAACCATTTGTTCAACCAAAAAAAAGAAAATTCCCCATACAAAATGTATGGAAAATCTTCTTCAAATTTTTCTTCAAAATCTTCCAATTTTTTCGCCGTAAAAATGTTCTTTGGGCGGAGACGAAGACAACAAAAAAAAGACAGCTCAAATCGGACCATCTGTTCCCGAGTTATGAGCGGTCTTACGTATGCCAACTCTTTTTTATATACATACTAGCTGTACCCTGCGCGCGTTGCAACGCCATCAACTAAAACAAATTTGAAGATAAGACATTACACAAATATTCAATTCATTTTGAGTCATTTCATTGATTTTGTTCATGTTGTTCAGTTGTCTCAGACGAACGGGCCTGAGTAGTACGTATTCGATCAGTTTCTAACCTCACTTCTCGTTGTTCAGATGATTCAGACGAACGGGTCTCTTCGGCATGTACTCGAAGATTTTCCAGCCTTAATGCTCGTTGCTCGTCTGATTCTGAGGCTCGTAATGCTCTTTTCTTTCGTGCTTGAGGTGTAGATCGGCCAATTGCTTGTCGCTTTGGAGGCATAATTGTACGGGAATGGCGTGAAAAATGCGTTTTAATTTATTAGATGTCAATCAGCAATCCGAATCTCACAATGTATCCAATCCAATTGAACCAGCTGTTCACACACGGATGGAAATGTTAATATTGACGGTGATCACCAATTCGCTGAGGAAAATTTGAAGTGAAAAAAATGAGCATTCGAGAATTGTTGAAATCGATTTTAATTCCACTCACGGTGATATCCGAAAAAAACTGCACAGCAAATGCGTTCGGAACGTCAATCAGCAGTCAGATCCTTCCCATACACATTCGATGATCTTCGTGAGTTCACTGTAGAGAATGAATAAAATCAACTCACGGAAACTAAGAAAATTCAATTCGATTGAATTATTTATTTAACTCACAATGAAATGCACAAAACTATTCGAAAAACGACAATATTGTCTGTTCCATGTGAGCCGGACATGAATTTCACAATTTACATAAATTCTTATGTCACCCACAACTTGAAACGTCATCATTCGTTGGCTGTTTTCGTTTCAATTCAAATCAGCATGAACTGTCACGGCAATATATGAAATTAATTGGAATGACAGTGGCGCCATCTGTCGAAAATTGGTCGCACCAACTTAGAAACCTTCGTGGGCTCATGCACAACAACTTTGCTAAAGATCATCACATGATCAAATGCATAGTTTACGATTCTATAAAGGACATACAGACAAACATTCATTTTTATATATATAGATATACATATATATATATATATATATATATATATATAGATTATTAGTATTTGGTTGGACCACCTTTGGCCTATATGCCTACAGCCACTTCCGAAGAAATATCACTCCACTCTTGCTGTAACACATTTTTAAGTGGTTCTTTTGATGTGCCCCTGGATCATGCGCTTTAGAATACTCCATAGATGTTCTATAAGGTTGAGATCCGGGGACTGCGCAGGCCACTCAAGCAGGTCTACATATATTATTCTCCTTAAAAAGGGCTGATTTATGGCAGGGTGTATTGTCTTCTTTGAATTTCACATATTCCATGTTGGTGTCTCCGAAAATGTTGGAAAAGGAAAGTTAAAGGACGTTTTCCAACTTATTTATGTACTTTCAGTAGTCCATCCGACCATCACACACATGCATTTCACCCACACCGCTGGCAGCCATGCATCACCAGATCATTTTACTGCCTCCACCGTGCTTAACAGTCGGTACCACGCATTCTAGGTTGTACTATTTTCCAAAGCTTCGTCTCACAAAAGTCACACCAGGGATGACAAATATACGAAAATTTGTTAAAAAAGATGTTTTTATCAAAAGATAAACTCATCTAGAGAACATAAAAATTAGTTACATTTTTTGATGTGTAAATTAAAAGCGATCCTTAAATTAATCGTACCCCAAAGTAAGATTCATCTAACCACAATATATTGACCCAATTTTCTTCATTGAAATGCACATGTTAACTTCGCCCACTCCAAGCGCAATTTCTTGTTTTTTCCAAGAGCCACGGCTTCTTCTTTGCTTTGCATCCTTTACATCCAACTTCCCTTTGTCTTCATCTAACGGTTCTTGCAGAGATTTTTTTCCCCCGAGAACTCAGAATCAAGCTCAAATGAGATATTCGTTCGAAATGAAAGGGGTGTCTAATACATTTGGCCATGGCTGTATGTGTCATACATCTAGGTAAATATGGCCACAGCTAGATCAGGAACATAGTGCAGGGTTGGTTATGCTAAAGCGACCACAGATCAAATACGCAAGCAGTGTCCTCACAGTGCTAAAAGTGATGTGCTAAAAAGTTGCACACTTCTGCAAAATCTGTAGGGAGAGGTGGAGAAAACCATCCTGCATCTTCTATGCACCTGACCAGTCCTGTCCCAAAGAAGACTACATCATTTAGGGGCGCTTTCAATTATGTCAGCGAACTGCTCTCCTTAGACGTCATGGGCTTCCTGCGCTTCATCAAAAGCTCTAATTGATTTAATTACTCCCTGGGTAGCGTAAGTGAAAAGATCACAAAGGTATCCTACTGATCTAAGTGCGTCTGTATACCGGTTACGATTCACTTGAACCAGAAAAGTTCAATTTTGGTACCACATCAACCATTCCTTTTTGAAACAATTTAATTTTTGGATTAGTTTCCAAAAAAAGTATTCACCCAAACGGGATAGAAATCAGTGCCTGCTTATTATGGGAAGGCACCTACTCGGGAAGAAATGAAGAACGGTCGACTAAATAAGAAGCAATCCATCTCTGCCTAGACAGATGACATAGGCGTAGGATAAGAGATCTTCTCCAAACCGCTGGACACAACCAAATCAGTTTGCCTTTCGAGCCACAGCAGTGTTTGAAAAGTGGGTAATGAGAATTCTGACGAATTGGCTAGACGCGGTTCGGAGTCTGGAGCAGATATAGACTCCCCAGTATACATCCTGCCTGGCACACTTTAGCTATAAGTAGGGTTAAAGGCCTTATTGAGGGCAAACAATAGACGGTCCTCCCTAGACATTTGTGCAACCGCAAGAGAATTCGGCGATAACCGACACGACCCGGCAAAAAGATAGGAAAGTAGTAGTCATCATGGGCCATAACACTCTGCTGTATCACCTGAAAACATCATGGAAAAAGACGTATACATATAAGTCCACTACAAGGAGATGAGGAAGTCAGCGAGGACACAATCGAATTTCACTGTATGTCATCCACCTTAGATACAAATTTCTCAGCGGCCCTTCTTTCAGGACCTAGAAGAATGACCTGTAGACCAATAAACCAGTTGAACCACAGCCACAGAACAAGATTAACCAATGGGCAAAGGACATATCTCCTCTATCCTGTATTGGTCTGAGTGTGGCGTTATGGATCACTTCGACCTCGCCTACTTCCTTACCTAACCAAATTTACCTTAGGACTATTATATCCCCGTCTCTGTAGTGGTAACACAGCGCACGACTAAGTTTTGATTACTGTCGCACTGTGATAACTCTCTCAGTTGAAATGGCGATTTCCTTGCCATTTCTTTCCCATTGATATCCTGCAACACAGTAAGCAGGGTGCTATTGCCGCCAAAACTTATTTGAATTCTTTTACAAACTAAAACCGTGTTCGTTGAAACTTCTCCCTCCATTCAGCAGGAATGTGCCATCGAATAGATTTAACATACGGATACCGATTCAGCAACATCGAATTGTGCCAAAGAACACAGTTATCGACACGAACTTAGACTTGATCTTATTTCGAGAAACTTTACCCGATTCTACTCGCAACTAAGTCCTAAGACATACCACAAGCCAAACAGTGTGTATCCTGCCACTATTCATCGATTTCCGTGCAACTTTTCGTTTATCGATTTCAATATGCAACCACAACGACGACTTTATTTATGCAGCGGTAGCCTTTGTTGTATGATCTGGAAAATGTGGAACTTAGCGCAGTAGAACTTTATGCAGCATTGTTATCGAATTCAGGATGTAGTGGTATGCTTCCTGTTAGATGGTGGTGCAGCAACATAAAGTGTCATATGCAAAAGTTTGTTGCAATCACGGAAGTGGTGGTTGCATTTTTATAATTTGATGGCGGCGGTAGTTATGTCCTGGATTTTTTTTCCAAACTTTAATTAGTTGCTTCGGATTAAATTGACTGGACCACGTAATCTCTGTACTTGTGCTGTATAAGCGATACTTTTAGGAAAATTTTAGGGTCCTAGATACGAGGACATGATTTTTGATCTGTAAATAACTCTGTTCTCTGTGTCAGCAGTTAGTGCGTTGTACTGCTGAAACGCAAAACACGATTTGGTTATGAGAAGCTATGCCCTAGACCACATACATTCGGTTCCGCCAAATATTTGTTTTTTTTTTCTCCGATCCAAAGTGAATACTGACATCTATGAAGCATCAAGAGAGCGTCCAAAATGACTGGGATTTTCAGAGGTGTTCTTCGAAGCATATGTAATTATAGTTCTAAGGAAGTTTTGAGGAAAAACTTTATCTTAAAATTGAGGTTCAAAACTTTTAAATGTTTAGATCAGTAAGGTTCATTGTGTCACCACAGGATCAACATCTCCAAAGAGCTACCCACTGAACCAAAAGGAGCTGGTAAATAAACGCTGGGCTACTAATGTTTGCATCAACCAGTTCACCGGGGTTGTTAAAGAAGAAGACTCCTAAATGCAGTTTCCTACTAGCGCAGAGAGCTTCTGCACATGTGAAGCCTATTCTTTATCCATGCAGCTTCTGTAGAACACTTCCAGCAGTTGCTTAAGGGGCGGCAAATAGAGAGAGTGATTGGGCAAGAAGAGAACCCACCTCCAGTCAATGAAGAACCAACACCCCCACCCAGTATCGAAGAAGTTAAAGTAGCCAGCAGAAAACTGAAAAACAACAAAGCCGCTGGCTCTGATGGGCTTCCAGCTGAACTTTTTAAGTACGGAGGTGATGTCTTGGTAGGGTACATGCACCAAGTCATCAATCAAATATGGGTGGAGGAACGCATGCCCGTCGACTGGACTATCAGCTCTGTATACCTCATCTTCAAAAAAGGCGATCCTGTGCCTTGTAAGAACTATCGAGGCATATCCTGTTAAATGTCGCATACAAGATCTTATCCAACGTACTGTGTGAACGTCTAAACCCTTTCTGCAACACACTAATCGGCACGTTCCAGTGTGGCTTCCGGCCCGGGAGGTCGACAATAGAACAAATTTTCACATCACGACAAATCTTGGAAAAGACCAACAAATTCAAGTCAAAACTCACCACATTTTCATCGACCTTAAGGCCACATATGACAGCATTCATTGTCTCCATCTCTACCAGGCGATGGCCCAATTCGGGATAGCTTCAAAAATTATACAGATCTGTCGCGTAACGCTGGAAAACACGCGATGCTCTGTGCAACTTGGAAACAGCTCTTCTGAGCTCTTCCAAAGGTGCACCTCTTCACAAGCGTCGCGGACAGTGATGTCTGTTAAGCCTTGCACACTAAGACCCTTAGCAGAAGGAAAATATCCCGAGAAAACGCCTAAAAGTTGTCTACAGTCTTTTCTGCTAACAGACAGCAAGAATGTCGATGATTTTTGACAAACTTAAGCATTCGTTTAATCCACCATCATTCTGGAGAGCCGTGCCACCCACAATGATGTTCATGAGAAATGAGTAGTGAAGTCTAGTGTTGTCAGTCTCCAGGAAGACATCCGTGCCAGACCTTTGACCAAGTTTGCTGCCATCCACGAAAACTCGCTAACAGTCCAGAATCAGACTCTGACCGGGGCCAGTCCTGAACGCATTTATATCATTTTTGATTTCATTTTTCTTTATTTCTCAGGTTAGGTTAGGTTAGGTATGTGGGTTGGCTGGGAGAGAACCTCCCCGCCACACTAAGGTCAATGCTGACCCATTGTGAAACCCATTGGGGGAAAGGATGTCCCTTGCCCATTGAATCCCGATACCGATTCTAATATGCTCCGATAGTTATTGATGCGAGTCTTTGCATACAAACCATCCTGAGAACTTGATAAAATTCATTATCTTGTCTGATGGCGTGCTGGCGAGTTCATCTAGGTTTTGGAAGAAGTAGCTCCAGGCCAGAGCAGTGACATAGAAAGTGGGTTGTGTCCTCAAAAGCTCCCTCGGCACCGCAACCTCTGCAGAGTTCTTCTTCCGTTAGACGTAGTTTTTTCAAATGATACCGTAGAGAGTTATGCCCCGTGATAACCTCAACGAGGATGGAAAGGGATTTCCATGGCGTACTAAACTGTGGTAACTTTCTTTTATTTGTGAATAATACGAGCTCGGTTTTCTGAGGGTTTACCGTGAGCCCGCAATTACTGGTCCAGGTGTCAAGTGATTTGATGGCCCCTTCGACTTGTTCGCTGAGTGTTGGGATGAATTTGCCTGTTGCCAGTATTACAACGTCGCGTCGTCTGCATAAGCAGTGATTCTGATGCCCCTGTTTCTGAGCAGCTGTAGACCTTCGTTAAGAACAATGAGCCACAGCAGTGGGGAAGTACCCCGGCCTGAGGAGTTCCCCTGGAGGCGTAGGCTTCCAGCCTTGTTCCCCCAATTTCGGTTATTATATGTCTATCTTCGAGTATGCTGAGAATCCATTCAATTAGGCTGTTGTGAATGTTTAATGTGCCTAGCGTTTTCTTTACCGCTTCGGTGTTGACATTGTTAAAAGCTCCTTCAATGTCTAGGAATGCAGCTAATATGAACTCTTTGTCTTTCAGTGATTTTTCTATTGAGCTGACAACACAGTGTAGCGCTGTCTCCACACTTTTAACTTTCGTGTAGGCATGCTGGGCTGAGGAAAGGTCCCCTGGCCGAAGTCTGCTACGAATATGTATGTCGATCAGTCTTTTGAAGATTTTCAGAATGAAGGAGGTGAGGCTTATTGGCCTGAAGTCTTTCGCAGTGGTGTGACTTGCTTTGCCAGCCTTGGGTATAAATATAACCTTAACCTCTCTTCACGTTCTTGGAATATACCTCAGTATGAGGCTATTGGTGAAAAGTTCCTTGAGTACCGGGGCAATTACAGTTACCGTTTTCTGGAGCATGATCGGGATGATACCGTCCAGTCCCGGGGATTTGTAGGGGGAGAATGATCTGATAGCCCACTCTATTCTATCCTCTGTGACCAAATCCGCAGGCGGTTCCATTTCCATGATGCTGTTGGTACTGTTGGTACCGTCATCATATCTACGCTGTATCGTACAGCCTGGACAGTGATTCTTTATTTCTTACACATATGCTTTCAACATTGTGTTCCTAATCAATCTGTCATAGCCGATGGTATTTCTCATAAAAACGCCAATACCTTCACCTGTGCATTGCACATTTCTATAACAAAACTGCATGAACCTTGTTTGCCTCGACTGATGCATTTGAGGTTATGGTACATAAATCAATTCAATGTGCAGTGCACAGAACGAGAAACTTTTCAATTCGTTATAGATTCCTTACATCCTTCAATCGATTTTATTTCAACAAAATTTTTGTTGATTCACGTTATTAATTTACCCAATTAAGAAAGCATACTCTACTTCCCTCCAATGACAAATTATCGAGAAATACATTAATTAAAATAAAAATAAGAACGCATTCACAATCATAGAAACCATTGCAATGGCATACAGCAAATGAGAAACTTCCTTCCACGGGATAATCCATTTCCAATTTAATTAATTTTTCTTTCTTTCAACATAGACGAGGCTAAGTCAACAAAAAAGGAGAAAAAAAAACCAAAATTTCCATTATCGTTACTTCGGGCCAAGCTGATTGATTGGTTTGGTGGGGCAATGAATTGAAAAAAAAAAGAACCGAAAAAAGGACACACAGGCACCCCTACTGGATGCATCGTCCTTAATTACACCCGCAGAGAAAGCGCACTGTACGCTCGGATAGTTTTTGAATTTTTGCCATTTTGCAAGTGTGCGATTTACGGAATTTTATTTCCCCCGAATTCCTTTTTATGAAGAATGTCTCTCCTGGGCAGGTACGGATTTTTCGTTCCTTTATTCCTTGTGCGCTCATTGAATTGGTGTTTACCGACGGGCAGAAGATAGGGTGAGAGTTGGAAAAAAAAAGAGTTCGCTTTGGTAGGTAACGTGTAGCGTTTTAACTCTGTGCATGATTATTTGCTGCAAGTACAAAGTCCTCGATAGATTTCCTAAGGTAGTAACTTTGTTTGCAAATAAAAATAATTAGTTTGTGGATTCTGTTAATTTAGACGTTTAGTTTTGTTTCTAAAAAGTTCAAAAAAAAGTATCGATCATGTGTCGATGCCAAGGTTCATGGCTTATTCGTTTAGACTCAGGCAATCCTGCCGGCCAGTGGCCATCGCCAAAACGAGAGATAAGCAGCAGGAAAACACTTGCTACAGATGTAGTTTGTATGCGGTTACACCGTCCTGCTGGAACCACATATACTCCGAACCCAATTCATCAGTTTTACAGCAGCAAGAAATCGTGGATTATGATTCTATAGCACTCAACAGTATCAGTAACCGTGGTGCCGATGTCGTTCTCGAAAAATTTAGGTCAATCGCCTTTTCTCCGTAAACGTCGCACCAAACAGGGACTTTGAAAGGATGTAATGGCTTTTCAACCGATAATTTTGTTTATACACGTGACCGCATAGGTGGAAATGCGCCCCGTCACTCATGATGATTTTCAAAGGAAAATTACCCTCGTCGCGGTCGAGGTTTAGGAAGGTTTGGCTGTAATTTACACGCGATTTGCGGTCTGCAGGCAGCACATGCACTTTGTAGGCAAATCTCTTTCATCTTTTGTATATCTGCAGTCATAGCTACTCCGGGTGCGGCAACGTCTGGTATTGTCCCGTGATGAGCCAGTCTCGATTCAAAACATTGATTATTCCGCGTTCTTCAAGAGTTTAGCAATCCATGGTTTATCTGCGTACACTCTGCTTCTGTCAACTTAACAAATGTCAAAGTCGCGATGACATAAGACGCCATTTGCAAATATGAGAGCATCTTCCGAACCACCCGCCTGTTTGTCAATCTTCTACTACATGCTCCAAAAGTTTCAGTCAAAATTGTATCGAACTCAAAGCATCGTTAAGGAGCTTATGAGCTAGAGTTTGGCGTCTGAGTTTGAGCCCACCCCCACCACCTGACTTCCTTCGAGTTTTTAACATATTCATTCCATTATTGTTGATCCTACACGTTGGTGTTTATTGCCTTTGAATACATATTTGATGTTTTTTTTTCCTGAGAAGTATTGCCAGCTACATTTAACATAATTCACAAAGGCACTCATTGGCATGTTGTTAATGTACATTATTCAAGGAATAAATGTTATTTTATTACCTTGGCATTGTTGTGGGATTCATGAATGTTTCCCATCCAATTATGATTCCATTGTCAAGCATTCCCTTGCCTTGACAATGTGTTTTTTCCTCTTGTGCTTATTCCCTGTAATTGAAATGTAATTACTTCTGACGTTTTATTGCAGTGTGGTAAGGATACACGAGGATTTCTCTTGGTTGGAATGAAACTCAATGAAGCATGAAAAATGAAATTGTAACTGAGGTCATAGATTTTTGCGGCTGACTGGATGCGTTAATATGCGCTTTAATTAGCAATGTAAATGGTAAATAAATAGAAAATAGAGTCTAGGTTGTCGAAACCATTCGTTCTGGGAAGAGACATACAGCTTAATGCCGTATCCAAAAGGTATAATTGAGCAACTTCGTATGACTTTGTATGACAGTGGAAAAAATGTGATCATGGAAAGAATTTCAGCTGTTGTCTGGAGCTCGAACATTGGATCTCCCGCCGAGTAGCTAACGCCTACGAACTAACTAATGTGCCATGGTGCCCAAGTCTGTAGAGAAAGATCTATTTAAGGAAGTGATTCATATCTATGTGCAGTAACCAATTAGAAATATATTCGTCAAAGCCTAATTTACTTTACTTAAGATGACACTTACAGGCCAGGTGGACCGTGGTCTCAACGTCCACCCCCTCCGCCCAGAGGGTAAGCCTTGTCGCTGAAGGTGGGTGACTTATGGCGACTTCTACGATGAATAATCGCGGAACTCGTTTCTGCAGAAAGGTCCTCCCACGGTCGAGAGGTCGAAGTAGAGTAAGCTGTAACTACTGATTACCCTGCAACCAAAGAGTGTTTCCTCTAAAGCCCTCTTTGCAGATAAAGCCGAAGTGGAAGAATTCTCGTGATGCCAACGCGTTGCAACGGTGGCGTCTACAGTTCTGGTTATGAAGAACTACTTGGTAAACATGTTGTTTAGGTTACTTGGACTATTGGAAGCTACAGCCCAATTAGGTTCGGTATAGCCTAGCCTCCACCTCCAAAGTCCTCCAGGTTGAGGGTTGTGTAATCGGGATAACCTCTATACCATGAAAAAAACTGGTGCGAAACATTCTTTAAAGCCATTAGTGAATTATTTGTGCTGTGTGCTACATTTCGCACAAAAGGAGATTCAATAAAGGCTTTTCATAGGATAGGCTTGAGGTTAGGTAAATGACTGTCAAGAAGCTGTCAACGGCTCACTTAGACTAATGATGAGTCCATTGTGCCCAGGAAACGCCTTATAAATATAATTAAATAAACATCGGAACTCCGACTTGGGAATATGTGTTGGAAAAGACCCAAGATGTGCATCCTGTCTAGAGAGCGAAGGTGCGTCGGAGCTTTTTTCCTGTCAGTGTCCTGTTTTTGCTAGAAAGACACTAGGTGCTATTCGTTGTATTGGAAATGGACACAGTCGAATTTCGACCTCTTGGAAAAATTCTACGTTTCCTCCAACATACGAATGAGTTTCTTCCGTTGAAGCTTAGTACAGTGGACCAGTCTCACAACTGAGTGGAGGAACAAATTAACCTTTGTTCTCTTTACCTTTAATTAATCAGAACAGAGTGGAATCAATTTTACCGTAACTCGTAGTACAAAATTGATTATTTACGTTACTTTTATATGGCGCCATGGCCAAAACTGGTGCAATAGGAAAATCCTTTATCCTTTCTATTGCCTCGGTCAAATTGGGCTAATGGACAGCAAGTACAGAATCAATTGGTAGTGTTTATTCGATAGCCACAGGTCGTCGTTAACGACGTATTTTTCGTTAGATTTTCAAATCGATGTTTTTTCCAGGTTCAGGTTTCGAACTGAATTTTGACGTAGAAAATGCCTTTCTCATCTTTCGAATGTTTTGGTAGGTGGCACTACGTAGAAAGTTATTCGTCTATAGGTCAACGAGGACAAAACCAAATATTTACTCTCGACAGACAAATATTTACTCATCATCGTTAGCTACAACTTTTCGATGTAGCTAAGGAGTTCACCTACCTCGGAGTAAACATTAACCTATAAATGGCGCTTTAGTGGAGATCCGACGAAGAATTACCCTAGCAAACCGCTACTACTTTGGTTTGGCAAAACAACTGGGTTCAAAACTCTTAACACGAAGGACGGAAGGACGAAGGATAGAACTTTAATCCTGCAAGTCCAACCATACATCGCCGAGTTCTGGACAATAAGCAGGAAATAAGATCAAATGCTTCTTCTAAAGAAAATATAAAGGGTGTCCCATAATTCACGCAATATTTGAATTTTGCGCCATTTAATAGTACAGTGATGCCAACGGAAAAAAAAAAGATAACAATGTGACAGCTGACATTTCGGGGTTAGTAAAAATTGAGCGCTATACGAAAGAACAACGCATTTTCATTGTTGAGCAATATTTTAAAAATAATGAAGGTTTGGCAGCTACAGTCCGCAATTTTCGTACAAAATATGGCCGTCATAGTGATTTAAAACCATCAACTGTGAAGAGAGTAATTGAAAATTTAGGGAGACTGGATCAATTAGTGATCTTAAACACTCTGGGTGTCCTGTCACAAGTCGTTCAACAGAAAACATCGAAGCAGTTCGCGAGAGTATTGCTGACAGTCCAGGAACATCAATTCGGCACCGTAGTCAAGAATTGGGCATTTCGAGAAGCTCTCTACAGCGAATTCTCACGAAAGACTTTAAACATCATGCTTACCAAGTTCAATTGACTCAAGAACTGAAGACTACTGACCATGCAGCGCGAAGAAAGTTCGTTGAATGGATTTTGGAACAACAACAAGTGGATGCTGATTTTTCGAACAAAATCATCTTCAGTGATGAAGCTCATTTTCATCTTGATGGCTTCGTTAATCGTCAAAATTGTCTCATTTGGGGTTCAGAAAACCCACGAGTAATTATTGAGAAACAAATGCATCCACAACGGGTGACTGTTTGGTGTGGATTTTGGGCTGGAGGCATTATCGGACCATTCTTCTTCGAAAATGCGGCAGTTGCAATTAATTGTGGTCGTTATAGTGACATGATAACCCAGTTTTTAGTGCCTAAATAACAAGATATGGATGTGACCAATATGTGGTTTTAACAAGACAGTGCCACATACCATACAGCCAGAGAAACAATTCAATTACTGCATGAGTCATTTCCTAATCGTGTAATCGGCCGTTTATGCGATCAGAATTGGCCATCCAGATCGTGCGATTTAACGCCATTGGACTTTTTTGTTTGGGGTTTTTTGAAGTCAAAGGTCTATGCAAACAAGCCCACGACCACCAACGCCTTGAAAGAGGAAATTGGGAGGTGTATTAATGAAATTCAGCCACATTTATGCGAAGCAGTCATAGAAAATTTCAATAAAAAAGTACGTACTTGCCAGCAAAGCCATGGCGGCCATTTATCCGATGTGCTATTCCATACATAACCCCAGTCTGTATACTCTATGAATCAATAAAAAATTTAAGCTTTCTATGAGAACGAATAGATGAGAAGATTTAACCCGTAACTCTGTAAGCTGCGCATAGATGTGGATGTAGTCTGGAAGGCCAAAATACGTAAACTACACTGGTTCGGCCAAGTTGAGAGATTGGATGACAATGAGCCAAAAAATCTCGAATCCTAGCTCCTAGGTTCGAGACGCCAAAACGATTATAAAGATCAAGCAGTCGCGGATGCCAGGATGCTTGATCTGACGAACTGGAATAGGAGACCGCTGTCTCTCGGGCAGAATGTCTTCACGGGTTCGCAGCACGATAAGTAAGTAAGTACATAGGAAGCAGGACCTACCAACGGAGCTAAAGGAGTTCAGCTGTTGTATTTTTTTTTACATGCCGGGAAATTCTGAATCTATGTAGCTTTATGTGTTAATTGCCATCTGGGAAAGGTTTCCTCAAAATACGTGTAGCTATTATCAAAGACAACTTCTAAAATCTAAGGCAATACTACTTTTGAGCACAACATTAATTCAAGTCAAAGGAATTAGGTACCTATGTACATAGGCTATTCCTATGTAGAAGACTCATCTTTATAAACACACACACAGAAAGTCTAACCATGAAGGCTATTCATGCTCTGAAAAACATTCCGAAGATGAGGACAATTTAAGAGATCTGAGGATATTTTCTGCGTATGCAAACCAAGTATTCAGAGACGGATGTGTAGCTAGGTACGTCTATAGAAAGCAGTGACGGTAAGGTTAGATAGGTGGGTTGGCTAATGGAGCATTACCTATCCAGTAGTAGATTTTGATTTACATAAGTACACTACTTACTGTGCATGTATTACAAACCATGCTGTATTACAAACATTCCTGCAAATGTTGTTCCAATTCTTCCATTTCCTGAAAGAATTTGTTCCGTAAGTGGTAGAATCCAGGACAATGGCACAGAAAGTGGCAATTTCCTCATCAGCTCAGCCTCTACAGAGGTCTTCTTAGTTAATCGTAACTTCTTCTTATAATACCGTAAAGTGTTATTTCATTACTTTCTCAGCTTACACTTACAATTCGGGGTTGCTTTAAGTTTCTTCTCTTTCCCTTTTAAAGTTTTATGTGCTAGGTTAGGCTAGGTAAATGAGTGTCCTTGTTGACAGGATTGTCAATGGCTCACTTAAACCACTAAGAGTCCATTGTATCTAATATTTAAAAACCCTGGGAACCTAAATTTCGACCCCTAAGTAAACCACCCAAATAAATGTATGAATCTCAGGAGTTTGCTTAGCTCAATGTTACCTAACTCGTCCAGTTCTGAAAAGAAGTAACTGCCAAGAGAACGTCTTCTTTTAATGGCCAGCGCTGGACAGTCACAAAGGAGGTGACGAACGGATTCTATTTCCTCTTCGTCCCTGCAGCTGCTG
Organism: Blera fallax; assembly: GCA_946965025.1. Lineage (NCBI taxonomy): Eukaryota > Metazoa > Arthropoda > Insecta > Diptera > Syrphidae > Blera > Blera fallax. The sequence goes on along the minus strand of OX337248.1, from coordinate 9,283,782 downwards.
CAGTAGTCGTTGTCCGGTCATCCTAGCCGTTCTGCGTGATTACCTATCGCACAGTATCCTGTCACGACGCCAACAGCTATTTGGATATCCCTTCGATTTAGCCCTATAAGATTGATAGATCCCTTTTTGTCGTAGACTGGCCATAATGATCTTATCGGTACCAGCGTTTTTTGGCGTCCTCAATGGCCTCGATTTCTATCCTCCTTTGCAGTGTACTGAGCGGTATACTGGCCTCAGAGAGTGCCCGTGAGGAGTTCATAAGCGAGCTTTCTCTGGCTAGTTCGTCCGCTTTTTCGTTACCGGAGATATCCCTGTAGTCAGGTTCCAAACACAGGGTCATCCAGTGGCTTTTTACAGATTTTTACGAGCTTGGATATGTATTACATAGATGCCGCTCATTTCGATAGCAGTGAGTGGTTCATAAGTTGTCCAGCAATACTGGATACATTGGATGCGGGAGTGGCAACTGAGTTAGATTCTATGATCCGTGAATGGTTGGCTAAGGCGGAATTCATGGCTTCTTCATGGCTCCGATTCTCCCTTTACCTGTAATTAAATCATAGCCTGATACTGCAGCTTTGAATTCCTCCCTTCCTCCTTACAGGTTGAATAATTGCTGAATCTGTTTTTTGAGCGACTATTGTATTTTCTTGTGCTGTTTCCCTTGGAACTCTGATGTTGGTCATGACTCTTGATAACGTCGCAAATTGTATAAACATTTGAGAAGACTTCTCCTGAACTTTATTTCTTCATTAATTTTTTATGTTGCACCAACAGCATCATAGTCCGGAGTTTGTATCGGGAGAGTAAACGCATGTCAGCGTTTTCTTGGCAGTTGATTTTCCGTTTGTGATTTTCCGTTTTTGATTACACCGACATTCCGTGCTTCAATGTATGTTTACACCTACAGGATGCAACGCAGCCTTGTTGCAGGATCATTTTAAATATTTTTCAAAGTAAATCCTACCTCCTTCCCCCATTAAAGTTCAAGCTAAAGTGAAGAAGCAATCGACAGAACTCTCTGCATACATCCCCATAAATGGCAAGGATAGTTTCGAATTCATTCAAGGTCACTACATCACAAGAACAACCCCCCTTGTGTAACAGACGTAAACTTTTTAATTGCTGTACTCATGACATAACAGACACAAAGCAGCACATCCCCCCTTAACATTCAAAGTTTTTTTTTTCGTTGACATAAGGGATCATCTGTCTGAGTTTGCTCTTGAGCTCTTTGTGGAAAGCTTCCTTCAAGGCAAGCGAGTAAATTCTTTTCTGACATACTTGTCGTGAATATCTCATCCGTTTGCTTCTCTTTCCTCTTTTTTTTTCAAACAAAAGGAACTTTAATTAAAAACCTTTCTTGTTTACATTTAACGGAAATTTTAAAAGTAGGTTCATTGTTCAAGGCAACACTTCCTCTCCGGCAGAAGCAGCTTAGCGTGAAGATGATTGTTATCTTACAAAAAAAAGAGGAAAACGGATATAAGAAACTTCCTTTCAAGTAATCGCCAGTATACACCCGCTCACTGCCCTGTGAACTTCTTGCAAGATGAATAGATGACCTGACCTCTATGTCAGGGCTTCCCCTATTGAAGCAGACTTCCAGGCAGAGTTATTAAATATTAAACAAAGCAGAAGAAACCAAAGGAAAAACCCTCTAAGCAGTTCTCACTCTTGTTTGCTCATTTTTTGTATCCTTCGGGGAATACAAATGAAAATAATTGAAAACAGAAGAAATATTACGTATACGCCTCTGTAGTCTGTACACATACATACGACAGGATATGAAGGAAAACACAAAACCGCTTCTGATTCGAAACGAAATTTAATGCGCTTTCGCTTTTTTCCTTTCGCATTAATTACTCCGACTCAGTGGCATACTCCAGATACCACGGGTTTTCAATTAACTGACACATAATATGACAGGTCTCCCAATATGGAGGTGGCTCGAGATGGCTGAACACCTGATCCTCTCGCATGGTTCACGCCCGCATTAATTATTTGCCACAAATATGACAGCATACGGTTCAGGGAAACATGTGCGCGTGCTAGAGGATGGGACAAAATCAGCGTATTCGTCCTATTTACACGGCATTGTCTGTGGAATGGCTTCAGAGCAGAGGATTTTTCGTTTCAAACGAATTAATTTATTTAATTGGAAAGTGTAGCGAGGTTGAAGTAATTAATTATTGCAGTCTGCGTTTGGTAGCTCATTGTGTGTTGGCATGAGTTTACAAATTAGACATTGTATCTGAAAACGTTGAATAATTTTCCTAAATTTTGTTTAAATTGAGCAATTTACAGGACCTTAAATTAGTTTTTCTTGGGAACTTACCCTGTGGTACGAAATAAAGAAAGGGGCTTCTGCAAAATGGAGTACTTAAGCTCATACAGAGTAAGTAAACTTAAGATAGATAGTTTACCGTAGTCCCTTTTTGAACAAGATTAATGTACGTTTAGGTATATAGCTAATGGCATAGATAATGATAAGGGTTTGTGCCCGAAGTGAGCTACATGAAGGAGTAGAATCAGAATAGAAAATGTCCATGTCCCATCCATCAGTAAACAGAAGCTCGAAAGTAAATCCTTTACAAAAAGAAATTACGGCATCCCCACTTGAATTATTAATTTTTTCAAAGCATTCCCTCTGACTACTGCCACTGAGTATGCCACCAGAGCCCTGGGGCTCAGTATGCGCCTGTATGGCAGAACTTGGGTTCTGGGTCCCGGAGTGATAAACTGGGTGTGCACAATGGTGGTGAGACCCATTATCACGTACGCAGCCATCTTGAGTGGACAACATCAACTGAGATAAAGAAGCTTCAAAGAGTTGCCTGCCTCGATATTACCATGCCATGCTTACCTGCTCTACGGCAGTATTAGTAGCTGATCTTGGGCCGTCACTCCTACAAATCTTCAGTAGGAAGATGGCTGCTATAAGTGCTATTTAACTGCAGCAGTAATACAAGTACAAATCAGACGATCTTGTGGGAAACCTGAATATACTGGACAGGGTTCCTAGAAGGTATAATAGGGACGTGTTTGTCACTACTCCCGGCATTATGGTCAGTGGACACTGTTTTGGTAAGTTATTTTTGGGTGGAAAATGATATTAGGCCGTGGTCCAATGGCGGACCGGTACTAGACTCCAGAAGTCTGGTTCACCAACAGATCGAAGATGGAATCTGGATTTGAAGCTAGCATCCTTTGATCTAATGCTAAAGTCGCGATAACAATGGAAATGCGTCCCACTGTGTTCCAGACTGGTGGTCACGCCCTTGACATCCGCGCTAGGTTAAACAAGGTATAAAGGGTGCCAGGCTAAAACACTGTCGTTCAACTCAATGAACTCCAAGTGGTGCGACAGATCGCATCTGGTCCAGGGTGTAGCTCCTCGCGACCATTCTTTCATACATAATGCTACGATGAACTACAATCTCTGGCCATACATATCAGGGTAAAACTTGGTTGGGTCGCTGGTCGCGCGAATGGCAGTCAAAGAATCTGCAGATGAACTAGCTATGGCTTGCTAAACTGCGTTTATTGGAGCAGAACCTTACTGTGGAATCAACTGGACTGCCGAAACAGTGCTGAATAAGGAATGGAAGCAGAAACTTTGTCAAGGCAACTGCGTATCCCGGGGCTTAGACATTCTTACAAAGAAATCCTTAACTAAGATAAGGAAAGGATTAGAAAGCTGGTGAGATTCCACTGTGGTCTGCGACATCACATAGAATATCGTTCTATTTAGATGAAGTTGAATCATCCGAATGCATTCTCGATGCTCTAAAATATGGCGAAGGGTGTAACACAACAAAAAAAAAGTAGGCAGAAGAAGTTTGGGAAAGTCATCGTTTTGAAGGAAAACTTGGAAGAATATGGGATATATATAGTATTCCGAGTGATCTCCAATCAGACCATAATTATGGGTCCCTTTTCATCTCTTTTCTACTATCTATCTTAGCCTGATAGACTGCCTGGATTCCTCCACAGTTCTTCCCTGGCTTTGATTCCTCACGTCAATGCTAGCATCTGTTTAACAGAAATCTGGTTCTTCTTCTGGGTTCAACCCAGTGGTGTCACAAGACCTCTCTTCTTCTGCTAGCTAATGCCGGACATTGACACAATATCAGTGCCGCCATCTCGATTTGCTCCAGGCATAGTTCACAGGTATCATCCTTCAGAAGATCCATCGTCTTTAAGTGATACCCGAAATTTCCATGACCTGTAGATAACGCTACCACCCATTTCAGTGCGATTCGCTCCAAGCTTAGATCTTCCCAATAAGTTTCGGCCTTTTAATAGCCATTTTAGCCTGCCTACATCCTTCCACGGTTGATAACCTTTTCTGGTGTTCCACCATTCCTCTGCGAATTGCAGCAAATGGTTCCGGACCGGAGAACTCCGGGTTGACACTTGCTTTGCTGGAGTCCCTAAGTGCCCTCTTAACCAGAGCAGCGTCACTTCATTTCGAGATGAGCACTCATTGAGTTTATGAACACATTCTATTGCCAGGGATGTAGGTATTCATATCTGTTTGCTCCATGTGTCTAATCACTGGTTGATTGTCCAGTGCTGTAGTAATATTTTTACCAACAACTTGACCTTCTATCAGGTGATTCAGCGCATGTAACAGAGCAGTCATCTCGGCTTGATAGAGTGAGGTATATTTCCCCAGACTAATACGACGGGCTAGTTCTAGTTTCCTGAAAAGATACTTGCCCCCGCTTTGCCATCCATCATGGACCCATCCGTAAAGATGATTATACCAAGAATATGGGATACTTTTACACTAAGAATACCTGGAACTCCACTCAAGATATTTGTCAAGTCCAGAAATGCATAATAAGTAACTTGGACTTGTCATCTCTGCGCAAATATAGCTTATTGATCGGAAGCCTTCATTTTAAATTTTTCTTTGCATTTCCAAAATAATATTTTCATCACCTTGTAGACAAATATAATTTAGTCCTTTCCCACAAAACTCCTGAGAATTGGGGAAATGCATCTGCTTTTATTGCACAGAAATCACATCCGACATTAAATCAATTCGCAGCGGTATATTATCCCGAAGGCAACTTTATGTAAAGCTCCTAATTCCACCTCCTAGTATTACATAATTCCTGGTTGTTATTAGGTAAATGCAGAGTAATCTCTTATTCTTCTTATGGACATGAAAGCCACACTAGAGTCAATAGCAATGAGTTTGCCTGAGGCTTTTGAAAATCACTTCATCCGTCTGTTTGTCATTGTGCACAGAAGTAAACTGTCAAGTCCTCCAGGAATCGGGCACTACCACGAAACACCTTGGGCCACTTTTACCACCTTCCCTCTAATTCGGCTCCAAAAGACCATTAAGAAATACAAATTGTGGCACGTGCTTAGAAGAATTTCGGTCGAAAATAACGTTGCTGTGGCTGCAGATCTTCAAGACGACCCTCAGACATCAACCAAATGACGGATCATGTAATTGAGCATCAATAGATGGTCCTTACAGAGAATTTTTATTAAGTGCAGGGCATCAACAATTACTTGCAGACCGCCAATTACAGCGAAGTCCTGCTTAGCCCCGACTGCGATGAGTCGGATTTTCCACTCATCATGAGTGGCAAGGTGCCCAAAGAAGTGTGCCCAAAGGTGCGAAGAAGAAGTGTGCCCGAATTCAAGCAAAGAGTGTGGAGGGCCTGTATCGGGAGTTGGAGGAAATATCTTCTTCTCCTGCCTATACGAACCAGGCAATCCACGAGCTGCGACAAAACAACTTGAACAAGGGTACAACCATCTTCAAGATAGCCGCCCAGAGAAGAAGAAATGCTCAGGAGATTCGTTCGCCAAAGTTCATTAACAATACTCAAGGCCAACTCCTTGTGGACGACGACAAAATTCTACAGAGGTGGCGACAGTATTGTGAGGAACTTTTAAACGAGCAGTTTCCCCGGCTATACTTTCCAAGAGCCGTACCTAACTATGGAGAAGTACCCGACATAACAGTCGATGAAGTTAGGAAAACGGTCAAATCCAAAGAAAAGCAGTTGGGCCGGACGAGTTACCCTCTAAGTTTTGGAAAAAGATGGGAGACATCGGGTCTAGATGGCTCATGATTCTCATCTCCAAACTCATGAGTGGAGATCCAATGCCTAATCAATGGAGGGAAAGTTATCTTCTTCCTCTGCACAAAGGAAAGGGTGATACGAGAAACTGTGATAATTACCGTTCGATTAAGCTGATGTCACACACCATGAAGATCGTTGAGCGGGTATTAGACGGCCGATTGCGTCAAATAATACAGCTATCTGATGACTAGTGCGGGTTTGTCGCGGGTAAATCAACCACAGATGCAATCCAAAGCATAAGGATCATAATGGAAAAACATCGTGATGCCCTTAAGGATATGCATCTGGTGTTGGTTGATTTTGAAAAAAGCATTCGATAGACAACCAAGAGATCTGATATGGGTGGCGCTAAGACACCGAGGTGTTCCAGAACCCTACGTACAGATGATCTCGGACATGTATGACGGAGCAAAGACAAGAGTAAGATGCCCCGCTGGAGTCACCGAAGAGTTCCCAATTAAAGTCGGTGTGCACCAGGGAAGCATCTTAAGTCCTTTGTTATTTATTGCAGTCTTGGATTATCTGCTTGAAGGAAAAGTGACGGATCCCAAAGTGCAGCAGTTATTCTTTGCTGACGATGGAGCCATCATAAGTGAGGATCAAACGTCCTTGCAACGAGCACTTGATGTATGGGTGGATGTTTTGGAGGGAAATGGGTATCGAATTAGTCCAAAAAAGACAGAGCATCTGTACTGCCCATTCTCTGATTCACTCCGACCTAGTCCAGACATTTATTTGAATGGAAAGTGATTCCCAAGTGCGAAAAGTACAAGTATCTGGGATCTATGATCAATAGCGAAGCAACTTTTGATGCCGACATCAATCATCGCGTAAGCGTAGGGTGGATGAAGTGGCAGGGAAACTCTGCTATCTTCTGTGGCCGAAAAATGCCCCCTAAGCTAAAAGGAAGGCTCTACACCGCAGTTGTTCGTCCGGCGCTCACACACGGTTCACAATGCTGGACAATGTACAAAAAGGGCAAGATGAAGATGTTCCACATGACAGCAGGAGAAACAAAGCTTGATCGAATTAGAAGTTCGAAGATCCGAGGAAGCCTTCACGTCAAATAACCCATCTCGAAAAAATTGGCTCAGTTGGTATTGCCATGTTCAAATGAGGGATCCTACGAACCCTGCCAAAAGGACAATATCAATCAACGTTCCTACAGAAGCGCGGAAAAGAGGCAGGCCAAAAAACTCCTGGATCACCCAAATGCAAAAACAGCAGCATTTGATCCGAAACCGGAAGGGCTGCAGATATTTTCTGAGGTCGAATCGGCGAACGAAAGTGAGAGGGTTATGATCCCTATAATCCTGATCATAACCTCGCCGAACAAAAGGAAGAGGAAGAAGAAGATGAGTGGCAAGGTGCATTTTTACCTAGGCGGGTACGTGTATAAGCACATTATGGCTTCTGGGGCCTTCAAAATACGCGTTTCTAAATCACCGTCGCATGTTTACGGAGGAAAGGTGCTGGCCCTAATTTTTTTAAGGGCACCACGGTGTTGGTAGCAGAGTTACTGATACTAGCGAGCCCTACAGAATCATAATCAAAGACTTCTTGCTGCCGTAGATTGTCAAATTGGCCTTGGAGAACATTGGGCTCCAGCAGGATGGTGTAACCGCACACAAAGCACGAGCGATAGTGTACATTCTGCAAAACGGAGCACTGTCAGTCCATCAGTACGACTTCAGAAAATCGCGTTCTACCGTCGATGCTATAAAGGCGGTAGTAGATACAGCAGCTGAAGCAATACTGGGGGAAAGGTGGAGATGGGGGACGAAGAGATACTGTGCAGTAGTAACGCTAGATGTCCAAAATGCATTCAACTCGGTGAACTGGTTGTTCATTAGGAGATCCCTGGCCAGAATGGACGCACCGTACTACCTGCTGAGGATAGTCACGGACTACTTCAGCAACAGGAAGCTTAGATACCATACTGACGATGGCACTAAATACTACAGCGTTTCCGCAGGAGTCCCGCAAGGGTCGGTCCTTGGACCACTCCTATGGAACATAATGTATGACGGAGTTCTACGATTAACACTACCCGAGGGAGTTAAAGTGATTGGCTTTGCTGGTGACGTCGCAGTGGTGACAGTAGCCAAGCACGTTCATGAGGTGGAGTCTGCCGCGGATGAGGCAGTCAAAAGAATAAAGGAGTGGCTGCCGATCCTCATAACCAGTCGCAAGATGGTGGAATACGCGAACTTCCGGGTCGGAAACCAGACAATCAGGGTAAAAGAATCCCTTAAGTACCTTGGAATCATGCTCGACAACAGGCTGCGCTTCAAAACACACATCGAGTACTCCAGCAAGAAGGCATCGCTGATGCAGGCAGCACTCTCTCGAATGCTCCCGAACATTGGCGGGTCTGGATACGCCCGGAGGATCCTGCTGTCCAGGGTGGTCAGCTCTGTCCTCCTATACGCTGCCCCGGTATGGGCGGATGCACTGGCGACGAACGAATGTAGGAGGAAATTATCATCGGCATATAGACTCTGTACAATTAGAGTGATTAGCGGCTTCCGAACGATATCCGACGAAGCGGCCTTCGTATTAGCCGGAATGGTCCCCATCGACATCATCGCAAACGAGATGCAGAGGGTGTACCTTAGGCGACCCTCGAACCGGCAGGAGACCAAAAGAAAAAAGGAGGAGGAAAGGGCAGCATCGGCAGTGCTGTGGCAAGCCAGATGGGACAGCTCCACAAAAGGCAGATGGACTCATAGGCTCATTCCCACCATAGAATCATGGACAAAGAGATCGAGAGGGAACTGTAACTACCACCTCACACAGTTCCTGTCCGGGCACGGAGGCTATCGGAAGTACCTTCATAGATTTGGACACGATAGTTCGCCCCTGTGTCCCTGAATGTCCAAATGAGGGGGAGGATGCGGAGGATGCAGTGTTCCACTGCATGCGCTTTTCAGAAGATAGAGCAAGCCTGCCAAGTCCAGAAAACCTCGTGAGTCACATGACGCGATCGGAGGGTGGGTGGACGGAGATCTGCTCATTCATAGTGTGTGTGCAGAATGCGCTACGAAGAGCAGAAGCCTTAAGAAGAGCCCAAGAGGCGGCTGCGGAGAATAGAGCATAATTGCTAATCAGCCCCGCGAAGTAATACATAACGGCAGTCCCGCGGGGAGAGTGGTTGATGATTGCAGAGGTGTGGTTTAGTACGTAGGCGCGAGGATCTCGCTACTGGTATCTATGAAGATTCCACATCCATTGGGACATTCTGCAGCGAAAGTTTCCAGACCGCTTAATTTCTCTTTTTGGTGATGTGCACTGGTCCGCAAGATCACTCGATTTGACTGTCCCAGACTTCTTTTCTTGGAGTTTTTTGAAGGCAAGGTTCCATAGCAACACTCTATAGTCTTTGGCGGTAAAGGTAAACATCCAACAAGAAGTGGCGAATTTATTGTCAGTTTTGAGAAAAGTCATGGAAAATGCATCAAGTCTGGCGACGGCCACTTATCTTCTCGACTCAATAAAATAAGGAAACGTAATCAACAAAAAAAAAAAAAAAAAATTATTCACGAACAAAGTTACTTCCTTAGGAAATCGAGGAGGATTCTCTCTGGATTTGGAGCAGTGTATTACCTTTTTTATTATAACAAGACTCATGATTTAAGAACAAAGTTGATTGCTTCAATCTTGTGACTCATGAATGTGTACTATATTTAGCATAATAAATCCCTATGCAGGTTCTAACACTCAACTTCTATTAAAACAAACACTAGAGATCACGTGCTTAAAGTATCTGCATTAACAAAAGCGAGGAAAAAAAATATATGTTTCCTTTGTAATATTACCCAAAGGAGTTCTCAAAAAATCCTCTTTTTATCCCAAATGATTTAATGGGGAACTCTTGAGTATTCTCGTAAAGATGACATCCAAAATATCAAAGCAACCCTTCGCAGTGCGGAATCATTATCCTCAATCTAGATACTGGACTCCTATGCGTAGTATGTATGCATGGTTTCATACATATACATACATATGTACCAGTATATGTGCAATGTATTTTGAGTTCCAGATGAAAGCTGAAATTCCTTTACCCATGATCCATGATGTCAAGCACGTGTCCTTCAAGTTTTTTATCCTCCCTCTTTTTTCTCAACTTGAAAATGAAAACAAATTTAAAACTTCTGGCAGAGAATAGACTATACACACATATGTACATGAATGTATTGAGATACTTGATGTTTATACTGGGAAATCCTAGATTTGTAAAAGAAATTCACCTGGAGTGTGCTTAATGCATATATATATACACACTCGTACATATGTAGAGTGGTTGCCAGGTATTTGAAAAAATACACAATTCTAGATCATGTACCTACACAATTTGTAAAATTGGGAACAACGACTTAGATTGAGTAGAAGCTAAGGTATAGGAATGATGAGGGCGCCGATATGGTTAAGCAGAATGGCTTTGGATTACACCTATTAAATCCTGACAACTGTCGACCAACAGGTGTGTTGGCGTGTTAATAGCCGATTAGTTGGATTTTAATGACAGCTATGTACAATACAAACATACTCGTTAATTCCGTATAACATCTTCAGACAAAACTTCCGAAAGCCATTGGTCTACACAGATGGTACCAAGCCCAGTGAGGGTACGGGGTTGGGTATATACTTAGGAAATATAAGCCTGCACGTGATGTACACATGCAGTATGTTTCAAGCAGAGGTTCTAGTCGTGCTTAAAGTTGCGGAATTACTGATGAGTGTTGTTAGGATCAGGTTTCCTCAGCATCACGTACAACATCTTAACTGCCATTTTGTGTGAACGCCTGAAACCCTTCGTCAACAACCTGATTGGCCCCTATCAGTGTGGTTTCAAGCCAGGAAGTCCACAGTCGATCAAATCTTCACACTCCGGCAGATCCTGGAAAAAAACTCAAGAAGTCCAAATCGATACTCATCAACTTTTTATCGATTTTAAAGCCGGATATGACAGCATTTATAGAGACGAGCTATACAAAGCCATGTCTAGTTTTGGCATCCCTGCAAACTCGTTCGTCTGCGCAATGACGATGGAGAACGCTCGCTGCTCCATCAAGGTCGGTAATGACCTCACCGAGACCTTCGATGTCAAAAAAGGATTTAGACAAAGTGATGCGCTGTCATGTGACTTCTTCAATATCATTCTTGAAAGGATAGCGCAAAACTCACAAGCCAACACCGGAGGCACAATCTTTCAAAAGTCTGTGCAACTACTAGCTTACGCAGATGACATCGACATAATTGGCAGAACACCGGTGCGTTCGTTAGTATCGAAACAGCAGCCGCCAAAATGAGTTTAACTCTAAATGAGGGCAAAACCAAGTATATGCTGTCAACAAGAAGGGACACACAACATCGACACAGTCGACAGCTATAACTTCAAGGTAGTAAGGGACTTTGTCTACCTTGGCTCTGCTATTAATTCTGACAACAACATCTCGGCGGAAATTAATCGAAGAATAACGCCAATCGCTGTTTCTTTGGGCTGAGAAGGCAATTGAGTAGTAAGGCCCTATCTTCAAAGACTAAGGAAACTCCTTATAAGATCTTATCATCCCAGTAGTCCTGCTTTATGGCGTTGAAGCATGGACTCTTTCGAAAGCGGATGAAGATATCCTTGGTCACTTCGAGAGAAAAATTCTTCGTGAGATATACGGTCCCGTTTGCGTTGACGGGCTTTGGAGGAGAAGATTCAACGACGAAATTTACGAGCTGTACAGCGACATCGACCTAGTCAAAAACCATCCACAAATTCCCGCTCAGGGCATTAGATACGCAGAACCATGTCCGATTATGTTGGGTAACTGGACGCTACGATTTAGAGGGAAAAGAGAATGCCGACGTATTGATCGAAAAAGAGCTGAGCTTCCGCAAAGTGACTTATTTGGAAGCATAAAACGACCAATGTATGTGACTAAGAGAGTTAGCCTCGAACGAATTTTTATGTTGGCTGACCAAAGATGGTGCAAAAGATTCAAAGACTAGCGTGTATCGGGACCACCAGTGCGATGAGGACAACTCCAGCCGCTGGACTTGAGGCTATTCTCAACCTGCTTCCGCTAGATATCTTCATCAAAACATCTGCAGCCATAAGCGCCATCAGAATAAGCCAGTCAGAACATGGACGTCAAATGCAATAGGGCATACGACTATCCTTCGGAAGTATATTGGCCATGTACCACCCATTACGGACTACATCACGCCATACTTAGACTTTAATAAACCTTTCTCAAGCGTCTATCCTAGCAGGGAGGAGTGGTTAAGAGGTCTGATTCCAAATGCGCAATCCATTGCCATATATACAGACGGCTCTAAAATGGACACTGGCGTAGGGTCAGGCATCTGCTCCGATACCACTAGAGGGCATCACCTTTTTTATTGACTGTCAGGCAAGTATAAAAGCAATAGCTGCCACAGAAATTAAATCAAAACTTGTGAAGTGCTGTCGAAAAGAGCTGAAGGTTCTTGGAACACAACACAAGGTATCGCTCTACTGGGTCCCTGGACATGAGGGTATACCAGGTAACGAGAAAGCTGACGAATTAGCAAGAGAGGATTCTGCAGCCGTTTCAAGACAAACAGAACCACTTGTGAACATCCCGCCTTGCGCACTTAAGCTTGAAGTAGGGAAAATAGCCATACAGGAGGCGATCACCAGATGTACCTCCTTGGATTCCTGTGTAATCACAAGGAAACTATGGCCGTCCTTCAATAAAGGCAGAACTGAGAGACTTATACGGGAAGACAGGAAATCCCTTTCCATCCTTGTTGGGGTTATCACGGGGTATAACTCTCTACGGTATCATTTGAAAAAACCACGTCTAACGGAAGAAGAACTCTGCAGAGGTTGCGGTGACGAGGGAGCTTTTGAGGACACAACCCACTTCCTATGTCACTGCCCTGGCCTCCAAGACCTAGATGAACTCGCCAGCACGCCATCAGACAAGATAATGAAATTTATCAAGTCGTCAGGATGGTTTGTATGCAAAAACTCGCATCAATAATAATCGGAGCAAATTAGCATCGGTATCGGGTTTCAATGGGCAAGGGACATCCTTTCCCCCAAAGGGCATCACAATCGGTCAGCATTGACCTGAGTGTGGCGGGGAGTCTCTCTTCTCGCCAACCCACATACCTAATCTAACCTAAAGATGGTGCAATTGAGAAGGACTCGCGCTAGATCGTGAAAAATCAGAGAAAATTATAAAACTAAGCAGGGCAAGGATAAGAATAGCGATAGGGATACTTTCTGTTCATTGTCTTCAGAGAAAACACGTAATGAAATTATATAGATTTATCGAATTGTGAGCTGCACAGACTCACTATATCTTCGTAGAAATGTTTCTTGTCTTTCCCTATATTATTTTATTCCACAAAAAATGTTCCAACGAAATAGCCACTTACATTCCTCCCCTTCAAAGTTTCACCCGCAATACGTGTCACGCTTCGAATGCACATCAGTTCAGCCTCGAACCCAACTTTGGACGTATTGTCAAATATAGAGATTCGTTCATAAGCCGTACGTCACGTATGTTTAATGATCTACCAGGCTCTGTGTTTCCTCATCGTTACAACCTTCAAGCATTAAAAGCCAACGTGCACCGGTACCTCCTCTGTTCCTCTTTCCCCTTTTTCCAAACGCCCGTGCCCTGAATAATCAGCATAACCCCTTTTGGTGCGCGCTAATTATCAAAAAAAACAAAACGCATCTGCTCTGTGAATGCCAAAGCATTGCCCGGAGCAGACTAAAACACCTTGAAAGTTACTTTTTTGATATTTTAGAAGCGGTTGGGTTTTTGATCCAAAATAATGATTTATCTAAATTCTGTAGGGAAATTAAGTACAGAAATGGCTTAGGTTTCGCAGCATCGATTCTTTTTTATTAAGGTCAAGTGTGGGGATATTACTCCTTTGAAGCAATGGAAAAATTTTGTCCGCTTCTTCCTTAAAGGAATATTTCGACTGGCGGAGAAAACATCAAATTAGATTCCGTACCTTGAAACTGGGATACCGGCTATATTTTTAGACACCTTTAAATTCTGCTTTATGATCAAGTTAATGGCGATAGAAGACGAAAGGATACCGAAACTAGCATCAACTCATGCCATGAGATTGAGACGAATAGTCGTTCAAGAGTGGGATCGCCTTGCATCTGATTGCGGATTAAGTCTACTCCTAACACATAACGTGCAGACGATTATGTTAAACATTTCTTTTGACACCTTGCTTGAGAAAACAGCCCGCACCTTGTACGAAAAGTAGTCTAACGAAGCTAGGTCATCCCACATAGGGATAGGGACGAATCGGCTCCCTTAGACCACATAGGGTCTATTGTGCCCAATTCAGAAGTAGTCCTGGGAAGCTAAAAATAATAATTTCTAAGGCCTCAATATTTTAAAACATTAGTACAGTGTACTTCTCTTTACGGACACCCCTCATAACCGGACAGATATCAAAGAACATTTCCTTTAAAGGTCCTTTTGTTTGTTTCCTCATAACCGGATACCTTTCATAAGCGGACAAAATCTTGGGAACTGTCGGTATCCGCTTGTAAGGGAGTACACTGTATTTACTATCGACCGCTAACTAAACCACTCAGATAGATGTACATATGTATGTAGATATATGCTTCAGAACTTTGTTTAGTTCAGTGTTACGTAGCACATCTAGTTGTCAAAAAATATAAATATTTGGTGCAAAAGACCGTATGGCGTCCAGGTCTTGGCTTCTCTCCAAAAAATGGAATATTTTTCGCACAAATGGAAAGGACTTAGCAACATTAAAAAGGCAAATGGTCAAGCCTTTCAAACATTCGAAAAAGCTCTTTCCAGGGCCTTCACCAAGGAGTTCCACCTGACTGAAACTGTGGATTCCATCGTGGACCTTCCTCCACTGCCGTCTGAAAACACGAGTGCGCTAGTGGGAACACCATTTCCCTTCCTCTCTCTTTACTGCCACCAATTTTTAGTATGTATTCAGTGCGGACACAAGGTTATTAACTCTAAAACCTTGTATCGCAGTGTTGCATTGTACACCGTCCATATTTCATCCAATATCCCCAAATCTAATCGAATTCCAATTTAAGTCCAAAGCCAACCAAAAACAATCCACAAAGAATGCTCATAAATATCAAAAGAAAAATCCAAAACCTAATATCCTTCGTCCTCAACCGCGCTGATGATAAATGCAGACATCCCCAGCCAACTGCAACTCTTTCATCCACTATTGCTGCACACTGCTGTAAGCATATGTATGCACGATGACAAAGCATATTTCTTCTTTGGCCAGTGACACCACTGGTGCAAGTAATCCCTCCGATTGCTGGTTAAATGGTTTGCTTTTGTTTGGAGCAAGGATTAAATGGGAATGCCAACTTGTTGCCGAGTGGAAAAAATAAGTTTCGCTTGGCTACGGATTGTGGCAGGATAAATATGCTGTGCATTGCTCATTGTTAGGTGGACTAGAAAACGGAACACAGTCCCAAACGTCAGCGTAAATACTTTCTAATTAACTTTAAAACAAAAAAAATAAGAAAAATCCTCCCTCAATGGGAGTCCTAATATTGAATCTATTCGCACAGCAAGGTCGAAACTGCAAGGATATCTGATTACTTTTCGGAGCCAGCACACATCAAAGGGTAGCTACTATGGAAGGGTAGACCTGCAGCCACCGCTGGTTTATTTATGCCGATATGGTTGTGTGCAGGCGTTTTACAACAAAAGGGTATCACTTTTAGGAGGTTTTATTGAACATAATACCGTAGTACCCTTTCATTTGCTGAATGCCTTGAAATATATGTATGTAGTTGGTAGTCGGTTGTTTGGACCGTTTGGCTTCCTCATTTTATAGCATTGGTCAGCTAGGGGGTTTTATTTTGCACATTGCCACGATGTGCCTATTGCTATGTGGAGAATGATAAAATCAAATGTGTGTCCGGTTTTATGGTTGTGGATCTAGAGAGCGGGAGTTGGCAGCAAAATGATGTGGTTTAAGTGTGTGGCAAAGGAAAAGAGATCCTTTTGTTCCTTGGTAATATTTTCGAATGGCTTTGGGTATAGTTTTGGGCACTTTAGTTGAATTTTATGAGAAAGTGTTGCAAAGCAATAACCAGCGACTGGCTGTACCACTATTAGCTACGAAGGAAGAAAGTGTGTAACAAATGACCAGAGGTCATTCGCTTCTTTTTTTTTCTTTTTTCTGGAAATTTAATATTACTGTTGTGCTGTAGATGAAAGGGGGTTCAGTTCAGGCTAGGAAAAGGGGGAGAGATTTCGTCAAAGCCATGAATGTGTATGCTCTACTCAATGTGCAAAGTTTCAAAGGTAGAAATTCGAAAACTTTTTGCAGTGAAATGGCAATTACTGTTCCTTTTTTAAATGCAGAATGAACAAGTGGGTAACCCCAATTATGGTCAATCGTCCCTATTGGAATTCCTCTGGCATGGAAGGGGAATATTGATTGATTGAAGTTCCTTTATAGTCCAGGACCAATTATACCAATGTAGTTTAAATAATGATCAGGACTTAACCGAGCGTTATACGCATGTTAGTCAGGAAATATCGTCGATTTCCTGAACAAGCAAAATTACGGCATAAACAGGGGTCAATTACCAATGATTCTCATCAAATAAGCTTGAGTCAATAAGGACAACGAATGTCATACCTGCACGTAAGATCTTCAGACCCTTAACAGACCATGTGAAGCCGATCACTTAACAGAGGCTTTAGACTGTTATAAGGCAGACATTGCAGCCGCCAAGGAATTGAGATGGGATGTGTCGCGCAAGAGGAGGATGAAAAGTTATGTTATCTACCACGGTCTTTGCTACAGAGAGCAGAAGCACCGCTTATTAGGACGCAGATTTGTTATACGCGACAGATTTGAGCAAGAAGTTTTGAGAACAAGGACGATACCACCAAAGAGTGTTTCTACGAGGTCCCCGACAAGACCTTTGAGCAATATCCTAAATATGACGTTAAAATCCTGTTACGCAATTTAAACTTCATGATAGCAGTTTAAATCCAACCCCACAAGCGGCGCAGTAGCAAGGCAGATACGTGGGAAAAATATGAAGCATAAGATGTACGTGTACCAAAGAAGGAGAAGATATCAGTTTAAATCGCATTTAATAAGAAGACATGACGGTCTCGTGATCATGGAACAGTCAATCAAATTCATCATATGTACTACGATCTACGCAGGGCATACCTTCAACAGCCAACATCGACTCAGACCACTACCTTTTTGCAGTCAAGGTACGAAGGCGGATATCCCAAGAGGTACAACAAAGTAGAATTACTGTGAGAAGATACAACGTCAACGATCGGCAATCGCAGGAGACGGCCAGAATCTTCTCTGAACATGTATCTCTTCGACTTCTGTAGTACCAGCATTAAGTGTCAAAAACTAGTGGCAATGCTGCCAACATGCCATCAGAGATGCCACAACTGATGTGCTGGGTTTCACCCGACCACCACCAAGAAACCACTAGTTTGACGAAAAATGTCGACAAGCACATGCAGCTCAACAAGACGCATACAAAGCGGAGCTACAAAAAAGGACGATGGCTCCTCGTTCGTGAGCTCTTCGAGCAAAAGAGACGTTAAAAAAAATATAAATAAAAAATATCGGCTTCTCCAAAAGAGCATAAGAATTGCGCGATCGAAGATATTGAGAGATTATGCTCCCGAATTAATATTCGGAAGTTGTACTAAAAGGTAAAAAGAACTTGATACCAACAAGACCCGTGTAAAAACCTCGGTAGATAAAGAAGGAAACATTTTAGTAGAATCACAGTCGGTGCTGAGATTATGGAATAACTTTTTCTGTCAGGCAGAATGAACCATTCAACATAGACGATGATAGCCAAAACTTCCGTCCACCTGACCAAAACGAAGTGAGGATAGCAATATCCTAGCTTAAATCCAGCAAAGCTGCTGGACCTGAGGACCTATCAGCCGAGCTGTTCAAAGCAGCTGGAGATGACTTGGAAGAGAGCCATCGCATCGCCAAGATTTGTTCAGGCATGCTTGATGAATGGAATCTTTGCCCGATCCATTAGTAAGGACACCACCTCAAATGCGCTACTCGGAAACCAAAAAATTCTCAGCTTTCAGAAATGAACCTATCTACTACTCTTTCCGACTTAATGGGATAATTAGGAACTGCGAAATAGATAGAAGCCAAGTCCCACACAGACTCATCTTTTCCATTGCAGTGCCAAGCGGCAACACATTTTTATGGTCTTCTACACCAAGAAACTTAAATTCAGGGTGCGTTTTATGTTTCAGGCCGATTTTGTTTGGCTGTCATTTTGGTTTTTGGTTCATATTTGACAGTCTTGGAGAGTAGTCGATAGTAATTTAGTGTGAAGCAGTATATGTGGTTCCAAAAAAACGATGCCACATCATACACAGTTCGTTCTACGATGCAAATTTTCCGAGCCGAATAATATCTGACCGAATAATATCAAAGAGTGATAATATCAGCTGGAATCCAAGATCCCTTGATTTGACCATCTTCCTATAGGAGAACTTGAAAACGAAGGTATACAGCCACAAACCAACCACTATCCTTCGCAGGAAATTGCCGAAATAACACCAGAAATCTGCAAGAAAAACATCCTTGAAAGAGCTTACTTTTGGAACGCGGCACAAAAAGGTTTTCAGCGCATCTGAATATTACAGACATTTTATCTACAACTTAACACTTACGTGAGTATGTACCACAAACGTTGCAATATTAAAAAAAGAAATACTGCGCATAGATACTTCTCACTTCCAAGTTGCTAAAGTCCACATTCAAATTGAAATCTGTTGCAAAAATTACCACTGTAGGGATAAACTGGAACGTGTACATGTGAATACTTTCTTCTTTAAGTTCTGCTCATTAAATCACATAACATGGTCTGTTCATGGCGCTTTCATTACAATGTGTATTACCCCAACGCTATACCGCGATGCATCGCATGTAATTACCACAAACATTCGGGTTAAAATAAACTAACAAGCTGTTGCCTGACAACAACAATTGGATGTCCTCAAAGGCTTTTCCACTACCTTATTCCCGAAAAAATGGGTTCTTTTGTTCAAAAATTTGTACACAAGCTTTGAAGCATCTAATCAGCACAGCTCGGTAAACACCAGAAAAATTATGCATTAACCTCTAGTAGCTTTGAAGTTGTTCTCTGTCAGTCGGGTGATCTCCTGTCAGTAGACGTCGATTTTTTTAGAATTACGGGTGCAGATGTCATAGGTATATCCTCCATGGCATAGTGGTGACATCTTCACTCGTCACGCTGACATCTAAGTCTACGCGCACAGTAGAGCGATATTCGATGCAATTCTCTACAAACTCTGACCACTTTTCCAGCGATTCTATGCGAGTAGTACTCATTGTTCTTGTTGTTTCTTCGAATGCAATTTCATTTGTTTGAAAGGAAAATCAAACCAAGGTAGGGAGGAACAGAAAATTCTTTCAAATTTTGAAAGAAATTCTTGTGTCTCCAAAAACTTTCATCCTTCCTTATAGTATGAAGTGATGGTATGGTTCGACGGAAGTACACGTTAGAGGGTGCTTGCACGGGGCATTTTTGTCGATTGTGATTCCATTTATATTGTGGTACTACCTCTAATTTTGTTGTCAATCGGTTGGTCTTAAAGCATAATGTTTCAGAGTGGAACTTGCACTAGATCCTCAAGCTATTCAACAAATTTACTTCCCATGTAGCGGAAGCGACGAATTTTGTTTCGATTTCTTCTGTGTAATGACGTCTCCTGGAGTAATCAGGTGAGGTGATTCCTAGTCTGGTGGCCATTGCATCTAGCGGACAATGCTTTGTTAGTACACCTACCATGATGCTGATTTCTGTTTTGTTCATTGACAAAAGGCTTTTAGTCATTTTTTTCGTTCAAACCTGGCCGTAACCTCTGGTTGCCAAGGAAATATTAATATTTTCTCTTGCTTTAAGGTCTATTTTCGTTTTAGTATACCAATAGGGATAGCTACCGATGCATGGCGGAATTCCTCCTTTGATGCCGACCCTTTCCATGCTATTTTATCTGCTGTTTCGACCTCTGCGGGGAGTCAGCAGATAGTGATTTCCTGAGTGCTGCATATTCTGCTGGAGACTATGGAGACTATTTTCGATCTGATTATCACACTGTCTAGTGCCTTAAAGGCAATTTGTCTACCCACAAGGATTTTGACTTTAGGCGGGTCACATTTTTTGCGTGTATAATGTGTACTGTTCTTTCAATGGCGAATACTTCAGATTGGAAGATACTACAGTCACACGGGAGTTTGTATTAATCGCTGATGTTGAGTGATTCACAAGAACTCCAGCATGGAGTCTATATGTCCACTTTTGACCCGTCAGTGTAGAGTTCAAAGTCCTGTGCACTGATTAATGCGTTGGATTCCTACTCCTGTCTTTTAGAAAATACAGCGGATATATGATAGAAGTCAACTTTTTATTTTATTTATAAATATGTACGTTTCGAGTACTTTCATTCTCATTTCTCAAAATGAGACCAATTCAACTGCATAGATATGAAATGTTCTACTAGTGGGTTTTTCTCGAATTTATAGGCCAAACAGTTTGGAAAATTAGGTGAAGAACTCCTATCAATACACAAATGCACTTTAGATGAAAAGTAGTAGGATTAGGTGACTTATATACGGAACCCTGAAAAAAGATTAGAAACCCTGGGTAGCTGGAAACTGGGTCTGTGGTCTCTAGATTCTAGATTCCAAATTACAAATTAGTTTTCGTAAGGAAGAGGGAAACCCAAGAGTATGTATTCTTGCGAAATTTTTAGATAAGTTATTGGAGTGAAAGCGCACTGCGACCCTTGTATATCAGTTGTACTTCTCCGACTCGGCGCTTCAGTCGATGAGATGTTTCACTTAGAGCACCTTATCCAGTCCTATTTCCTTGACAAATCAGAGCACCTAAAGTAGATCCAATAATGGTAGATCTTTTTTGATAGTACCTAGGCGTTTTATTCTTTTCTGGATCATTTGTCTACATTCCTTTAGAAGGTGCCCTAGGTTGTCCCTAACATCTTAACAGAATCTGCAGTCTTCACGTTGCTCGAGCTCCTTAAGTCAACAGTAGCCCGTAAGGATACCCAAATTGTTTTTATTAAAGCTTCAACAGACCTTACTTCTCTTCTGGTTATAGTTCCAGAGAACTTCTTTGGCCTGTTTCAACTTAGGGAGTTCCTTCCAAAGTTTCTTTTTTTGCAGTCTTCTTCCTTCTTTAGAACCGTAGCGCGTCGTATGTGGCCCCATCTCACAAAATACTTTCGGACGATAAAGGCGTTTTCTGAGCCTTCTCTTCCTTGTGCGTCAGCTGCTTTATTTCCCTCTACTCCCACGTAACCTGGTACCCAGTAGAGGGCGACTCTGTTATTCTTAATTAGTCGGTTTACTTTGGGAAGGCATTCTCACACTAGTGTAAACCTGATTTCATAGGAACTCAAAGTCTTGATTGCGGCTTGACTATCCGACAGTATCGCCATGGCTTGCCCGCGATACTTTCTATCGCGGTTTAATTGTGCACATTGCGCAAATTTCCGCTAGGAAGATACTGGGGTATGTCTTCTCGAAGCAGTATCTCTTAACCATATCATCCCTGGGTGGATCCAGAAGTGAAGCTGATTTGGAAAGGGTATCTCGCTGTGCGATGCATTTTCCCTTCCCGAGGCCCTCTCTGGTTATACTTGGTATAGTTTCTTTGGTGATTCTTTCTAGCACTAGATACAGGGGAGTGAGTTCCAATATCACCTGAAGTGCTACTGTGAGACAGGCAGCCCCTGTTATTCATATACATAAAAGCCAGCCTCGCTTTTTCCCAAGGGTTTCCTTGTTGAGCTCAGTCTGGTTCTTTTAGCCCAAGCTACTGCTCCGAACACTATAATGTGCCTGATTATCAAGGAGTACATCCATCTCAGTATAGCTAGATTACATCCCCACGTTTTGCCTAAAATGCATCTGCACACCACCAGTGGTCGCGTTGCTTTGACTACTACAGCTTCCTCATGTTTCTTCCAGAGAAGTTCTCTGTCTAGTGTTATACCTAGATATTTAAGCTGATGTTTTGGTTTTTTCCTGATCCTTGCGAAGAACCATTTTAATATTCGTTTACTGTTTAGTTATAGCAATTAACATATAGTCTCTACCGCCTGCAATTGAGGACAAAAAATCACTGGTTGGTATCGACCTTTTGGGTTAAGGTTAGAAAATTTTACTTCACACCGAGGAAAGAGCACATCGATGGCACTGAAGAGAGCCTAGAAACTTCTAGGTTCCGAATAATGCTCTCCAAAAACCGTAAAATACCTACCTGATGCATCTAATAAGGAAACCATTGATCTTTTACTCGATACTCACTTTCCTGGGAGCTCCCTTTACTTTGCCTATTGAAACACCGACTACACACCGCCAAAACTGAGATTTGATTGTTACTTTCGAACGAGTATCCCTGCTTGCACTGAATGGAAAAATAATGCAATATCTCTCAGGGATATTAACATTGTAATGGCTCGTTCACAGATGGCAGCTCTCGCAAGTAAGGGCTGGCTGGAGCAGCGATCAAACCCGGAGTCGCACAAGCACGTGCCAACAGGGATCCGAAACCCGCACCGGCATCAGCGTGGTTT
The DNA here is from genome assembly GCA_946965025.1 of Blera fallax. NCBI lineage: Eukaryota > Metazoa > Arthropoda > Insecta > Diptera > Syrphidae > Blera > Blera fallax. The sequence goes on along the minus strand of OX337248.1, from coordinate 9,260,984 downwards.
AAAGGCCTAAATCACCTTCAGTGGACAGCTCCAAACGGTTTTTACGAGTGTTGTTAAATCTCGCTTCTCTCGAGTTTTTTTTTTCTTTTTTTTAAGATGTAAATCGACACCTCTTTTCCACCCTTCCACCGCCATTTTAAATCCGTCGCGAGTTATCCGCCTCTAAACATGACGAACGAGAATGACATCTTGTCAGCCACCAAATCGTCATCCACACAACATTCCCTATCCGGACAGTCACCGTCTTCCGAACATAACCCCACTCCGGTACAGTACACGCGATTTCCATAAAACTCCCTGATTTCTGGACAAAAATACCAGCCATTTGGTTTATTCAAGTGGAATCCCAGCTCACTATCCGCAGTATTACTTCCGAACAAACCAAATTTCCCCCAAGACGTGGACGCAAGTGTGCACGACATCCTTCTACAAGAATCAAACACACCATACTCAAACTTAAAAAGGGCACTCATAGAGCGGCACTCTATGAGCGAAAGCAAAAGAATCGAAGTTCTGTGGTCGGGGGAGGAAATGGGAGATAGAAAACCCTACGAATTCTATCGCAGACTTCAAACTTTGGCCGGACAACGATCAACGATTGTCACGGAAAGCCTCATTTTAGAATTGTGGAAACGGCGGCTTCCCACGTTGGTTCAGGTATCAATCAAGGCAAGCTCCAAGTCCAAAACGAAGGAGCTCCTTGAAGTGGCGGACGACATTTTTGAGGTCTATCAACAGCAGAATACGTTTTCCATTTCTCCTTACTCAGATAAAACAATAAGTGAAGTGACCTGCATGAATCATAATCTGCAAACCAACCACGAACGTCCACGACGAAGCCAAAGTAGGCACAATTCATTCACTAGACAGATACGATTCGGGAACCAGTACCAAAATATGCTGGTACCACCCGAAATTTGGAAAAAAGGCTGAGAAATGTTCTAAGCCATGCAGCTTTAAAACTCAGAACTCAAACTAGGTCCTACTGTCATTGGAGCGGCACATGGCAGTACATCTCAAAGTTCACTAAGCCGCCTCTTTATTAAAGACCCAATTTCAAAAATAACATTCCTCATAGACTCCGGCTCAGACGTTTCAGCCATCCCGGCGTCCAGATTCAAAAGCATGTAACAAACCCGACCAAGTCATATCTGCAGCGAATGGGTCGGCAATCAACCAAATTCCTCCGAACAAGCATGGGTTTCCGAAGAGTATTCGACCACACCTTCTTGATAGCAGCGGTCACTAAGCCAATAATTGGCGCAGATTTTTTGAGATAAACTGGTTTATTAATCGACGTAAAAAATTCAAGACTCATTGACCCGCTCACCAACTCAAGAGTCAGTGGCACACCTTGCCACCAAAACGTAACAAGCCCTCGTTTTTTCGCATTGGAAGACCGGTATAACACAAACATCTTCAGAGATGATGGGACAGTTCAAAATAGAGACATTTCGGCTCTATCTTGGTGTAGATAGCCACTCTAACCTAACTTCTCGCAAAAAAAGCATGTCTCTCTCGTTTCGTAAGAATGGTGGGGAAGATGTCAGGTACAGAGTCTGGTGAACTACCGTAATGTATGGCGTTCTTCGACATTTTTAGAATACTCGTTCTTATAAAATCGTCCTGACTTCAGAACCTAAAACATCCCCATTTTGGCACCACTCATAATTTTTACTGAAAAAGTTGCAAATCACTTTATCTCAATGTATAGACAGTGCAATTCAGCTTTTTGAACGAAATTGGAAAACTAAATAAAATTAAATCCCAACAACTACTCGTACGAATGTTGGCCATTCCCAAAGCCGCATAACTAAAGACTTTAACCAAACAACCCTACTTTACTACTTAAATTTGCTTTTAACTAAATATTCAATGGCAAGCCAACGAAAACTTCCAAATATTAACACTAAACAAAGAGGATTGAAAAATACCCATCGCGGATGCATAAGCCAACAACAAAGGATCAATATACTCGTACTTCCATTACTACGAGTATGTGCCTCTGGTTTTACTGGGAAAATGTGAATCCAGTTCGCAATCTGGTGTTTAAACAATTTTTTTGTGCGGCCCATTACAAACGAATTTAAATAGAATTTATTTATTCATCCGACAACCAGAAGAGTTATTGTTTCACTGAACTAAAATGTTGTTTTCACTCGTGAAATAAATACAAATACCAAATGGATTGGTTTGATTCCTCCTAACATCACAAGTATATTGCAGGCATGCATGCTTTCCATGTAAGTGGCGAGGTGGAAAACATGAAATTTTTAGTAAGACCTAGCATCTTCATTGTGGTCGTGTGTAACACATTAATTCAAAAATTCAAATTAAGTGTAAATTTAGTGTCCCTTTGCACATGGAGTAGCCACATGACATACACCCACACAGTGAATGTTGGCGATATCCCAGTGTAAATTATTGCACGTCAACTGGATGCACCTCAACACATTACAGCATGTCCTTTATTATTTACCACGTCCAGAAGGACGAAGAAGAAGAGCAAACTAGTTAAGGGACAGCAAAGATCACACTGTGTGTGAATATTTAATAAAGGAGTTGGCCTTCGAGCAGGAGGCGGCCGGCGGTTGCACTGACTGGCAGTTTCTGCTGTATCATGTAAGATGCATGGATGCCGAGGTATAAATTCTGTAGATATCGCCTTGCACAGCGGTAACCGCATGACACTTGAGATATCTTGGTAAGACCTTAAGTTGTGGCTAATGTTTGAGTTCAGAAATATTACATATTCATATGAGGTGCCCTAAATATGGTGTCAAAACAGAAACTATATATGTAAGTATTTCATGCAATTTCCTATAATGTTTACGGCAAATGTGTAAGCCAATGTCGGGTGAAATGATTGAGGTGAAATGTTATTGAGGTTATAGGTTAACTTCACATACCTCTGCTGGATTCATTTAAATTTCTAGCAGTCAACATTTATTCACATGGAGTGGGAACAAAGATATAAATGGCACACGAAATTAAAACTGAATCACAATCTACATTCGTATATTTTCGGTCGATGTCGAACACAACTGATCATTCATTCATTTATTAGATTTTTTTTGTTTAGATTGAACCCTTGCCCATGTGGCAGACACTGCGACCTAAAAGTATCATAAGGGTATGGATAGTCTAAGAGACGTACTACCTCCCTAATGAAGGATAGTATATCCTTAGTAGCAGAGTTTTTCATTTCCGCTGGCTTCGCTTTATAGAAAGTACATCTTCTTAACCAAAGTAAAGCTGGGCAATTGCAGAGAATGTGTTCGGATGATTCGTCCTCCTCCGAGCAGAACCTGCATTCCGCATCTGAGCTCAGGTTAAGTTTGTTAAGGTGGTATCTCAAGCCACAGTGGCCCACGAGAAAGCCCACCAGCTTTCTGATACTTTCCTCCTTAAGGTTAAGTATGTCCTTATAGGAGTAAGGCTTGATTAGTATTTGGGATTGCCTCAACCCTGGGACATTTTCCCAGTGGTCCAGACGAAGTTTTAGTTCATCTTCTAACTCGTTGCCTGCAATCCCTTAATGGTCGGGGATCCATCCAAGTTTTACCTTGTTTAGTCTCGCCAGGGATTGCAGTGAATCGAGTAGCTTTTAACTGATATGGAATCTACCAAATTGGACGACAGCGCTTTGAGTGCTGCCTGAAAATTTGAAAATATATATATTCTAGCGCCCTTAATACCCTTACTAAGGTTTAAACTACCGAAGATTTCAATGGCAAGTTCAACCTGAAATGCCGTGAGACACATTCCCATAGGTATCGGGACTTTGGTGTTGGGTCCAAAGACACCAGCTCCAACTCCAGATTCCATTTTCGATCCGTCTGTGAACCAAACCAAACCTCTAGGGTCTAATGCCGGAACACCATTAGACCAATTTGCGCGATCTAATATTTCTACCTCAAATAACCTACCGAAACAGTACTTCTTGACCATGATGTCAGGGATGGGACAAAACATGTCTCTTTTGGGGATTGAGTCAAGAATCAATCTATAGCTCAATCTATGCAGATCGACTAAAAGGTTGTCTATGACTAGTGGCCATAGAAGGGGAGAGAGAACTCCGCCTTGGGAAGAGCCCTTAGCTGCGGTTACAGACACTGACACTCCTCCCGAGGAGGAAGTAATAATTCGACTTTCTTCGATGCCTCTGCTACTGATTGAGCTGTAGCCAGTGTTATCGAAAGCGCCCTTAATGTCAAGGAAGGCAAATAGGGCTGTTTCCTTACAACAAAAAGTTCTTTTATTAGTTATGATCAGGATTTCAAAATTCGTAACGAGATACACTGAACAAAAAAAATTTGGGGCGAAGCTGTTGGAATGCGGCAGGTACTTAAATATGCTGGTAGTGTTTGAGGTTTTTGAAATCAATCAAAAATTTGAAATGAGGTACAGTTCCTTAAAATTTCTTAATAATTTCACTATTGCGGCGCAGTGGCTCAGGTGGTTAGTGCGATGGATCGCTGAGCGGGAGGTTCGACGTTCGAATGCTAGAAACTCCAAGAAGTTTTTTTCACGGTCCCACCTCTCGCGAATGTCTGACAAATGTCTGAGAGTAATAACTGTCAAGACAGAGCTTCTAAATTTGCCTTTCGGATATGGCTCTAAACTGTCGGTTCCTTCCATTTGTGTGGAAAAATATAACACGCACAACACGAATGGTCGCTAGGCCCTGGACCACATACGGTCCGTTGCCCCAAGTATGTGTATTTTTTTGTATTGTTTACTAAAGTGCTTAATCTTAATGTAAAGGATTATCCAACAGGAGGTGCCATTTTAAATTTCGCGCCATTGTTGAACTGTCAACTGTCGACTACATATCACTGCGATAACTTTTGATGAGTAAAAACTGTGAGGTTATTAAATATGGATCGATACACATTTTTAGAACGTATTGAAAAAGGGAAAATTCACTACAAAAACGGTAAAATTATTGCAGAAACGTTTCGTTAAGTTCGTACTGCTTTTGGTCATCATCAAGCGCCTTCTCGCTGAGCTTTACTGAGTTTAATCGATAAATTTGAACGTCTCGCACAGAAAAGTGATGTGAAGACTCCAACTCGTGTTCGTGAAAAGACCTTTTTTCTAATTTGTACCACTCAAGGGGTTATGAATACCATTTTACATGTTTTCACACAGTGTGGGCGTTGGGAGAATAGATAGAGAGAGAGAGAAAGAAATTGGTGTAGTGGTTTGAAACTCAGCTGTATTAGCTCCAGTTCATAACCTCAAAACCTCAGTTCACAAGAAAAATAGATTTTTGCAAAGACCTAGTGTAGTGGAAGATCCAGAAAGACTGCTTCTCCTCAAACTGAAAGAAAGATTGTTGGCTTAGTTGCAAATGGTGCTAAGATGTCTACAGTAGACATTGCTAATAAGCTAAAAGAATATTCAATTTTAAATGTACACCCACAGAGAATCAAAAATTGTTGGCATTCGATGGCTTTCACAGCCTATATCCCCCAAGAAACAAGCCACTTTTGTCAGATAAAAACATAAGAAAACCTTTGGGATATGCACAAACTTACACTATCATGCCTATTCATCACTAGAATTTTGGAATGCTGTCATTTTCTTAGACAAGTCCAAATTTAATACACCATGTTGTTTGCCTCAATTTTAACTTATGCATCTGTTTTCTAGTGGACAAAAGTATAGAAAGTCACAACCGTCAAAGCTTAAACGGCTTCGAAGACTGGCTTGGAATCGCAGATGCAATGTATACCCATACACGGTTGGAGTTTTCGAGTCCGCTGCTCATACCATAACACCACCTTCTCGACTATGATACCGGGCTAAAAAGGTTCGTCTTTTCTCATGTTATGAAAGAAATAATTAAACCTATCATGGTCCATCAAAATTGAACTTTTTTTTGTCTAAAAAACCACGTAAGGACATTCTTCTTGCCAAGTCATATGGTGACTCGAAAACTCCAAGCGGTTCCGCTGATGGTTTAACGATGGCTTTTTTGGATTTTCCGCCATTTTAAGTGACTGACACAGTTAACCACTCTTCTGGCTGTGGAAACACTAGCACTAACATCTGCTTTTCGCTTTACTATCGCAGCTGAGCCAAAGGAATTAGAACCACATCGCAAAATTGTTTCATCACCTCAAGTAGGAATAGTTCAGTTGACGCGGAGTGTATTTGCCAGAAAAGTGGCAATGTACAATTCGGCAGGTTTCCGAAAGTCAGATGAAAATACCATTTGTGATCAGATGGATCTCATGGAACTGATATCCGACTTTCCCGCCCACGTCACATTTCTTTGATAGGCGATTCGATATCCAGATCCCTAGCTGGGATTCATGGACCACTGGCGGTCCGTTGCTCGATCCAAAAATTAACGTGATGTTTGTTGGTGTTCTCACTGGACACTGCCTATAGGCCAACATGCCAAAAGACTTGGCCTCTTTTCAAACGACTTCTGCAGAAGCTGCAGGGACGAGGAGGAGGAGGAAAGTATCCCTCACCTCCTATGTAACTGCCCAGCTCTGTCGCATAAAAGAATGCTCTATTTAGGGTCCCCCTTCCTTGAAGTCCTTGGTGACATAGCGTCCTTAGACGTCATGCGCATCTATCGCTTTATCAAAAGCTCCGGTTGGTTCTGTTAGTCCATGAGCGAATTGGTTTTGATCCATGGTATCACAAAGGACCTTTATTGGTCTAAGTGTGTCTGCACTCCCGTGCGGACAGCCAAGCCAACCTAACCTAACCTAACCTTACTGATGGATCAAAATGGATTCTTGTGTTGGTGCTGGGCTACACGGACCCAATCATAAAAACTAGAAACCACTCGGGAATTTACTAAAATTGGCCCTGCGCAACAAAGTAAAGCTTTTGTGAGTACCGGGCCATATACATATGTATGTAGGTGTTAAATGCAACGAATCTGTAGACCAAGGGTCCTCTGATCTATTCATTGGACCAGAACTCTTTTTGGAATCTCTTATTCTGGTTTCAAATATACGCTACACAGAGAGGAAAGCAATGTGCATTTCTCACTTGAACAACATTCAAGGACTCAGATAGCTCCTTGCAACATTAGAGGAAACATTTTCATAGAGAAATCAGCAACAATTCTCGCCTTCATTAGCAAAGTGGAATTGCTGTTGGAATAATATTGGCAAATGGTTCAGTAGTTGCAGTACCCCTACGCTCACGTGTGTAGCAAAAAATTGTTAAAGAAAAAAAAACACTTCCAGGAGACATTTTTCAAGAGCAGAGTCAACTAAGACCTGTAGACATCTCGGGGAGGATAGAAAAAAATCCAATACTACTGGTGGTGGGTTCGAATCAAATTTTATGTACAAACCCTTTCAATTGGCGATTCGGGGTTGACACATTCTGAACGTTTGTAAATAATTTAACCCAGACTCACGTGACTAGAGAACTATTCATACACTTTGGTGAACAGGTCCTGCAAATATTTGGAAAAAAAAACGACTTAATTTACGACAATCTTATTCAAACGCATTTTTCGAGTTCCATTTAATCACCCAATTATTTCGAACACAACAAAATTACTCGAATTGAAATGAAAGACAAAAACATAAAAGCATGGCGTCGTTTCCTGTTTTGTAACAACTTCCCCTTAAATCACCCGCAAATAATTAAAACCAACCAGCACCCAACCCATTACACAGCGAAAAAGGTTTTGAAGTCTTTTTTAATGGAAATTACCTCCCTGCCGTAATGGGTTAACATTATAGACCACCCTCAAGACAAAACCAAAACAATCTTAAATGTAAACAGCCCTCCTATTAAACGGTTTTTAATGATCGACCTCACCGTCGCCACCGTACACCCTTAAAGGATTAGTATTCCTTCCCACAGACATTTAATAGTTTCTACTGAGAATTTCACACCTTGGCCTCGTAATCGAAATAGCGAACATGCTCAAAATCGTCTTTATGTGCTGCTGCACCTTCTATGTATTTATAACTCAATTATTTTCACCATCACATGGAATGGAAACGTGTCAAATCAAAAAGTACACGTGCGGGTATATATTTCCGCCGGAACTTGTATTCGGGGAATAAACGCCAACTTGACGATTCAAGTTGTTCAACTTAAATGTGCTGCCAAGACGATTCGTTTTGTGTCTGTTAGTTATTGAATCATAAAACAAGGAGAAACATAGATACAAACTGTCCTGGGCTGCTTGTCGCGAAGATAGGAGCAAGTGATAGGAATATTTGTCTAAGGGTGGGTTCGAAATAAAAACTAAATACTTCTTCCACGGGCAATCACTTAATCACTTTGCTGCACCCCACCACGTGTTTGTTGTTATGAAGCTACAAATCACAACCTGACACAGTTTTCGAATGGATAAGTTGGCCCAGATATCTTCTGGAGAACATCCCATATGACTGCAGGAGAAATATGCACAGTTGTGATGTATTGCATTCTCCGCGCAAAGTGTTTATTGCTTTAGCGGAGATGTTGTTCTCAAGGATACGAGAAATATTTTCCTCTTTTCCCGGCGGCGCCATCGGTAACATACCGATGTATGTATGTACACGTACGAGTACGTTTCTTGGGTAGAAAATTTGCTTATATTGTCGGTTCCTACTGTGACTTGTTCATTGGCTCCTTTTCCAATTTAAATTCTAACTCTAAAGCGTGACTGTCTTCTATTCCAGACTACACACGCACTTAGGCCAGAAAAGGTCCATGGATCCATAATTTAACTACCCAGGGACAGATAAAACCATCCGGAGCTTCTGACGATACGGAAGATACTCGTGATGTGAAGGATGCCAGCTGATATAATTGAAGAAAAGAGCCCTTAAATGAAGCAGTCTTCTTTGAGACAGAGCCGAACAGGTGCAAAGGAAATGAAGGGTGGTTTCCTTTTCTTTTTCGTCGCTAAAGCTCTTTCAGAAGTCATTTGAAAAGAGGCCGAGTATTGTGGCATCTTGACCTATCAGACTGTTTGCCCTGAAGACACCGATCACGTACACAACTAATCTGTGATTGCTTTAGCATAACCCGACACTTTGTTTCCAGTTTAGATCTGCCTGATCTGCCTAAATATAAGACACGTAGAGCCATTTCCACATCTGCGGTTGGTCTTACTGCAAGTGTCCACAAGGTCCTGGTCTTGGAATTTACGCAGAATCCTCGCACCCTTCCTGGCGAATTAACCAGGCTCAGAGTTTTCCGGAATGTCTTTGTAGCCCAGCATCCAACAGAGGTGAGTGTTGAACTGCTTCATCATCTCCTCGAGAAATATATACAGTGTAGCCTTGATAACGGACACATACAGCCAGGCTGGGACTTGAGGCTGTATACCCCAGCTCCTCCCCGTAGCCTTTTTTCAGAAATAGAGAGTTACATTTGCTTTTCTAATGTGTTCAAGTAGATTAGCTTTCCAGTTAAGTTTTCTATCCCAAATAAAACTCAAGGATTTTGATGTTTTCGCAACGGAGAGACTGGTGCAATTAATCGTAGGAGGGTCTAACTTTTAAGAGGATTTCCCTGGGAGTATGCAGGTGTTTGCCTGAGCTGCAATAGCAATACTGTCATGTCAGCATAGGCAATCACTCAACATTCTATCCCTTCTACTAGTCTAGAAAATGGTTTCACAATTCTGTCGGTCTGTCTATGCCTCTGACGAGAATGCTTTAAGAAGTTCGCAGATGACCTAGAAATTCGGAAACTGTGCGTTGTGTAGTATAGGCAATGGATAAAACGAGTGATTGTGCACAAATCCATGGAATAAACTGCCCCTCCACTGTAAGTCTATAGACTAAACTAAGTCAAATCTTGCATACAAGCATAAAGAAGGCGCCTAGAAGCAGGTGCAATGATTCTTTGTTGCATGTTGAGTCCGTTCCATCAGGATTTTTTATTAGACGATGTACGACAGGAGATTCTAACAGGATTTCCTACTTCTACTCTTCTCATTAATTTCCTCAATATTCTAGCAGGAAAGATCCCAGGAATCTGGTTGAACCTCCCTAAACTTGGTTTTACTTATTTTAGACTTTCGTTGTAGAAGTTCCAGTCCTTAAGTTCTTTAAGTTCTTTTTCTTCCATTTCGACTCAAGCTATAGAGGAGGAATCACACATTGGTGGATAATCGAGGACGGGATCTACTGCCGAACGCCATCTTTGAATCCGCAGTCCATCTGGAACAGTTCGTGACTATATTTCAGGAGAATTTTTTGGTGTACTGAAGGGCGCCTAACTACTAGTCAGAATCGGCACTCAAAAGAACAGTATTAACATCAGATCGAATAGTCAAGCAGCCCTAATAGCACTAGCAAATCCAAGAACCAACTCCAAATAGGTGAAGGAATGCAAGAAAAAAGCATAATATCTTGGCAACCACCTCCCAGGTCAACCTGCTTTGGGCATCTAGTCATTGAAATGTACCAGGGAACGAAGCCGCCGATGAACTGGCGAGGAAGCGGCGGGAAATATGAATACGCCCACGGTTGCAACCATAGGAGTAGTCAACAACAACAGCCCGTTCGCAAAACACGACGAAAACATGTGGAAAGGTCTGCAAGCCTGCAAAAGGCCAAAGGCATGACTGAGCGCCCTGCTCCCGTCAGGTAAAGAGGGCACTCGATCTAGGCAGAAGAATATTAAGGCAGATGGTCGGTCCATACACCAGAACGGAAACAACACCTCTGGGATTAATGACTTCTAGCACTTGCCTGGGATGTGAGGAAGAGGAAGAAACCTCGAACACTTCCTCTGCGACAGTTGCGATAAGGTACAAATATCTAGTCCTTCAGGGGCTGAGTTATCTTTCTGAAAAAATCTGTTAGAAGTACAGAAGTTTCTCGGAACCCCGCCCAACTCTCCATCACCAAATAAAACCTTTATTTACTTACATCCTCGCCCTCTTTACCAGACAGTTTCTGTAGAAGGTAACACAACGGGCCTAAACGGCAACCTACGTGCCCCACCCTGCCAACCCAACCGATTTTTTCTTCAATCCTTTCAAGGACCCTGTGCAGTGTTTTTGTTTTCCTTCTTTTATTTCAAGGGATAAATGGAGTTAATCTGCTCCTATTAATACCATTCAATTAAATATGCATTTCTCCACTGCCGGAACCACCTCATCTGTTGCATGAATCCTAATAACTAACACAATTCACAGGAACAATTAAGCATGCAAAGAAATTTTCACAGCTCAATTTGACACAATTTTCGTATGCATAAAGGCGGGTGTGCTCGAAAGGGGTTGTAATTAATTTGAATATGCATATCTTTGGGCCCAATGCCAAGGATGTTTGAATGACTTGCGCCCTCTTAAAATTAAATTAATTATGCAATTAGTTGAAGTGATTACAAAATGCAAATTTAATGAGAGAAATTTGATATGGTGTGTGTTTGCTGGATGTGGATGCCCTATTCCATTCTGAGTTGACGAATTAATTAACCAAAAATAGTGAATTCGACACATGTTCCGAACGAGTTTTGAAGCCTCCGATTGCCCAATCCGAATGCGAGGTCTCCCATATCATATTAGCTTTCAATATCGCATCCTTGAGGTAGTTCTTACCATCTCACACTGCTGCTCATTCGAAAAATATACTCGTTAAGTATTTTCCATTACCACACAATATTCATAACTCCTTAACACCATAACGCTCAGTTTTCCTTAAAAGCCCCGTCCCGTAGCCATATCCTTTACGTGCTGAGCAGGATAATACAGTTTGTGGCTGAAGTCCCATATCTTATCGAAATTGTTTCCTTATTCCCCTCGATTTATATGAAAAAATCCATACGCATTCCTCGGCTTGCCTCGATTTCATTTTCTGTTTGTTTTTTATATCTACTCTTCTATTAGATAAGGATAACAGCACGTATTCCTTCACAAATATATGTGCTTGTATGATGTATATCACTTCTACAGATGGAAGGGGTTCTTTCTTTCTTTGTCGGAGTGTTTTATATATTTTACGTGTTCTGATCATCGATGCTGTACTCTCCAAGGACACTCTGCAGTCTGAGTGGACTTGGAATTAGGAATTGTACGTGAGACAGAGAGTTGTTTAGTTTTTCACTTTATATGTGTATAGTGAGAAAAATGAATTGGACAACATACCCCAATACCCCAATAAAAAACTGCAAATAAAATTCATGTGGGAAATATACTGAACTACAGTGAAACATTTGTCTCAATTTTGTTTCTTTTAATCTATGTATGTGCACTCATTCCGACTTCGTGTTCTTGTAGACTGAACAGGGAGATGATTATTCGACGTCTTCGACTCGTATGAGTATAAATCTCCAAATTGGTATTCTGCATTTATTGCCTCTCAGCTTACAATTTGAATCGAAAAGATACACATTTTGTGATTATTTATATCCCATACATGTGTAACCTTCAGGGTACAATCATTTGTTCGCGTAGTTAGTACCATACAGATACTAGTACATGCAGACATATTCTTGTTAGGAAATCGAATCATTGTCATGTTTTTTCGTCCGTACATCGTTTGGTTAGGTAATTGGGTGCTTTATGACAAATAGAGTCACCTCTCACTTAGGCCAACAGTTTGGGTCTACTGTGCCCATCTATTTAACCCTGAAGCACTGTAAAAGAAAATATATCCGCTGTGTGGGAACCACCTATGTAGATATCTCAGAGGTCCGTATGCAGGCAAGATGTTCACTATGAGGAGGAAGGTACCTGCTGTGAGATGGCCATCCTTCTTGGTTAAGTTAAGTTAAGTTACTATAGATGCTAAGCTCGCTTTCAAAGAACACCTTGGGGTCAATCAGCATCCTTTGGCAGTGCCGTAGAATGTTCAACAGAACCTGGGGCTTAAGCGCTAAAATGCCCCGCTGGATATACACTGCCATAATCAGACCATATTTTATGTATTCTGCGGTCTCATGGTAACAGCGAAATTCCTCCAACGCAAGCTCCGTAAACTGCAGCACCTTGGCTGTGACTGCATTACTAACGCGATGAGAGGAACTCTGACTGCCGCCATGGAAGCCTTTCTGAGCCTTTCTCCCTTGCATCTCTTCATTAACTACATGGCCAGGAAAGCAGTATTCCGTATTGAAACGCTGCTTGAACGGGCGGTAAAGGCACAGAGTGGGTGAAGCTGAAGAGCATCTCAGACCTATTTCACGCGTTCGAGATGGGGTGTTGGATATCATGCGAACGGAACTTACATATCTTGGAGCGCAGATTCCGATGCTCTTTTCTGGAGTGTGCAAAATGGAGAAAAGGCATATGGGCCGGGTCTGAACCAGCCAGTACTGTCTTCAATGAAGACGAGTCTCTGATTGAAGGGCTCTCGGAAGCAAGTATCTAAAGCGAGTGTGGACAGGACTATTCCACTTGGTGCATATACTACGATCTTTCAAGCTAAAGTCTGTGCCATCATAAGAGTAGCTAACCTTTCACATCTGCTCCGACATCCAGGGTGACTGCTTACGCTATTGCCGCCAAGATCGTGAAGGAGGCAATTGTTAAACTAAACTGGGTCGGGCGATGAAACTTGGTGACGCTGGTCTAAATTCCGTGACATTCCAGGACACCGGAAAGCGAAAGAGCAAATGCTATTGCCAAGGAAGGATTAACGAGCCCCTTCGTGAGTCCTCGGCCATATATAGCCTACAGCTTGGCATTCTCCAAACAAGCAATGACTCAACTGCTACTAAAGCAGCATCTTGTCTTGGTACATGCCGGCAGACGAAGATATGGATCGATGCACCCAGTGCAGACAAAGCCAGCTTTCTGCTAACCTGCCCAAAAGTGACTTGAGAACTATTACAGGGCTCGTCACGGAATTTACATGCTTTGACGGACACCTGGCAACTATAGCACTTCGATATCGAAACTCTCGCACAAGAAGGCTGTTAGGACGGATAGCGTGCAGTGTGAGATGACTTGGTAGGAAGCATACACCAACATCTATAAAACGTAGTCAGATGAAAGTATGTCCGATAAATGGAACCTGAATGTGCCTCATTCAGAAGTAAAAAATACTCTGAACTACACCATCAACAGAAGGATCAGTCTCCTAACGTCGCATATATTTAATATCGTCTAGGCTGTACTATGTGAACGCTTAAAACCGTTTTCTAACAACCTGTTTGGCCCTTATCAGTGTGGTTTCGGGCAACTATCGACTAGATACTCATACTCCGGCAGATCCTAGGAATTTCAGATCGACATCCACCATCGCTTTTTAGATTTTAATGACGCCTATGAACCCGTATATGGAGATGAGCTCATGTAAAATCTCGGTATCTCTGCCAATCACGTCCATCTGTGCAGGATAACAACGAATAAATCTCGCTGCTTAATTAAGATCGGCAAGAACACCACCGAACTATTTAATGTGGGAAAAGCTTTAAGATAAGTTGACCCTGTGGGGTTTTTATGCTGTCAACCAGAAAGGACCACTCGGGCAAAACGTCAACATCGACAGCTAGACTCTCGAAATAGTAAAAGATTTGGTCTTCCTGGGCTTCGCAGTTACCTCTCAAAATGACATCAGCTAAGAGATCAAACAAAGGATTCCTTTTGCCAATCGCCACTTCTTTGGGCTAAGAAGGCATTTAAGAAGTGAAGCCCTCTCTCAGGAGATTCTACATAAGATCCTGATCATCCGGTCCTGCTATATGGCACAGAAGCATGACAAAGCGTATGAAAATTCCTTATACTTACATTCGGTCCAATTTGTATCAATCGAGTGTTGAATCTCCTCCAGGTTCAACAACGAACTCTATGCATAATACAGCGACGTCGACATGGTCAAAAAGTCGATAGATGGCTAGAACAAAGCATATGGACAGCAGTCCAGTCTTTAAGTCCATCCGAGAGGAACAACGCAGAAGAAGAGGACCCTACCTCAGATGACGCGTACAATTGAAGAGTGGCGCAAACCTAATTGATGTGTGAAACTGTATGCAACTAGCTAAGATCTGAACCGGCTGGCACTCTGAACGATGTCTAAGCGTAGTGCACAGATAAATGAAACTTAATTCACTAGTTTGCCATTAAGCACTTTCCAGTTTAAATTTCACTGCTTTCAACTAAATATAAAAAAATGTGTAGTGAATCATTCACTTGTCCTACATTTGGATTATCTTAACCATGACAAGTTTGTTTTGCATAAAAAACACTTCCATTGAAGTCCTTAAGCAACACAGTTTTTCTACACATTTCCTGAATAAATATGGTGGTCCTAAATGCCACATCCTTATACGAGTACACTGCTTCATTTTCTATTTATTACGAACTTCCTTTAAGAAAGTACATCAAAATTCTTTTCCGGCTTCTTAATATCAGAAGAAGAAGCAGTATCTCATGCATTTCACCATGATTGCAAGAAAATTATAGCGATTCATCTCAATTTTAGCCTGGTTCACACACTACCCTTAAAAAAAAAAAAACTTTAAAATGAGAAAAATAATTCTTTTACAGCTCTCTCTGCACATTCTGTCACTGTTCTCAAATTTACTACATCTTCTCTTTGGTCTGTAGAAGGACTTGGCCACCGTCGTCATCCGGAAAGTACTCCCGTATTTCACTTGTCCTTAAAACGTTCGTCAAGGATATTTATGTGTTTACTCGTGCAACACTGCTTTCTCCTGAATTGATGATTGATAAGAATTTCAACGGAGGGGACCCACAAACAAAAAAAAATACCGTGGATACCGGAATTTAAAATTTCACGTCACGTGCTGTTTTTAAGATACATTCTGACCTTTTTCTCTTATTGATTGAAAGATTTAATTAAGGAGTGAAAGTTTCGGGAAGTATGAGACCTTTAAGCATTTGAAGAATGAAAATTGAGGCAGTTGAAGGTGGAAATCTGCTTATGGAGAGTCGAAAAATTAGCAAGTTCGACTTGTTAGCCTTGTGAGATATTCATTTGCTTTATTCCTACGAGATAGTTCTTATTTTTTTCACTGTAGAAAGCTTTTTAAAAAAAGGCTTTTCAATTCCCGTTTTGTATTCGAAGTCATTATGCAGTGTGAACCGTATTGAAGCCTAGTCTTTACTATTTTTTATGATGTTAGGAATGGACAAAAATAGCCTTTGGGTGTCCGCCATTTTGGTTCTCGCAAAATTCTAATTTGTTGATGAAATTTTTCATCACTTTCTTCAAAGTTTGTGGTATATTCAAGGCCAATATATAGGACTAAATGCTTCTTATTAAATCCGCAAGGGAATATTCTCGATAGCCTTTTCTTTACGATTATCTCATAAAAAGAAGTTTGGAGTACTCAGCCGTGGCTTGCAGCAGACACAGACTGCTCGGAATGGGACTCTTATCCCCCTCCGAAATCCCAAAGTTATCTTTCAAAGCATGTTTAGATTACTTTAGGGACTGAACCTTATGCAAGATCAAAATTCGATGTAAAGTACCATGGGTTCAGGGAAATTAACACAAAAGAACTACATATTCTAGTCGCAATGTTAGAAGTCTTTTAGCCTCCATACCTTCTCAATCCTTATAATGATATAAAAAAGTCCGGAGAACGAACCAGCCAACCAATGTCTCTATTTTTTCAGATTATTCGCCCTGGAATAGCTATCGTATCTATGGCTCCATGCGGGGTAGTGTGGTCTTGTTGAATCCACAATCGGTTACGGGAGAGGTGCCTCAGCTACGGATGTAAAAAGTTGTCGAACATTGCTCTATACTCGTCTGGATCACCATTTGCGTCTTCAAACCTATAATCTAATAGGGCTGAGTTACCGCGCCAAACCCTGATTCGAAGTGTATGCATCTGCCGCAGAAACGCAACTTTTGTTTATTGGCGAAACCATTGAGACAACGATCAACAAAAAGCATGATGGCATCTCTAGACGGGCACTTCTGACACTGAATGATTGCGAAATTCTCATTGTGTCCATAAGCTACTATAAAACGGCCATTATTTTCTACCATCGAAATGGCAGTGAGATGTCAAAATTGCGCCATAAAGCCGCCATTTAAGTGGTGCGCCGTCTGTGGTTGTACATATCTTCACTCTGCGTAATGTCGTTTATGAATAACCAATTAAGGGTAGGCCCTGTCGCTAAATACATTCTCTTGCTGAATCCTAAAAAACCGGTTTGTAATAAAGATGCACCTAAAAGTCCTTTATGCCACACCTTATCAAAGGCTTAAGGTACATATATCCAGGAATATTGCAGAACACATTTTTTATCCTCCAATAACCAGGATAGATCAGAAAAGAATGATGCAATGGTGAAGAGTGTTTGTCAATGTCCTGGTACTTCTCACCAACGCCATGCACAGGAATTCGGAATGTCTCCATCATAACAACTGGCATTAGCCAGTTCGCTGGAGATGTAAAAGAAGAAGGTCCTTCCTACAAGCGAAGATAGCTTCGCAGGTGCAAAGGAGATATAGCACGGTTTCTTCTTCTTTATCCATGAAGAAGTCGTTTGCGAGGAGGCCCAACCTGATGACATGCCTTCCGATAATGTAGTGCCTGTAACGACACCTACTATGTTTGAAATGAGCAACCTTTTCTGCCTAATGAGACAGTTGAACTTTTTCTGATCCAGCTTAGACCGGATTTGTCTAGTGATGAGGCACGTACTCCCATCTGTCGTTCTTCGATTGGCTAAGTTAATAGTGTTGAGCTTGAGAAGCAGTTTAACTGAACCGATGGGTGTACCGAGATTCACCTTGTCTGCCAGGCCTAGCGACCTCGGCCATCATTCAATTCCGTGGATTGTCTCTGTAGCCTAGCACCCAAATGAGGTGGATATTGAATTGTTTAACCATCTCCTTAAGAAACAAGTAACAATTAAGGGCAATTCCTGAGTTAAAGATGACGGATTCAAGAGACTTAATCGCGTTGGCTAGGAAAAATTATGATATTCCGCTTAGATATCACATTGTACTTTATCGACGCCATGATCTCCGTCTGGAAGACTCTACAGTGATGAGGGAGGTGGAAGGATATTTTTAAGTTATGATCATTTGAAAAGATATCTCTGATTCTGTTTTAGATCCATTTGTATAGAAACACATGGATTCCTTTTGTAACCCCTGGGTCTTGTCTAGTCTAGAGGATATTCGGGCTTCAAAGTATTTGTCAAACAGGAGTTGTGGAAGAGAAAAAGAAGAATAGAGGAATGTATAGGTACAGTAAGTAGACTATGAGACCACTGATAGAAGGCCTTAATGCGAATGGCTCCACACATTGCCTATAGCTCATGCCCAATTTGGATAGGGGATGTGGTCACCAATTTTGCTTATCTTTACCCGGCAGTCTATTTATATAATGTTATGAGTTTTGTGAGCCATTTCCCCTGTAGTCACCTCAATTGGTTGGCCACTAGGTGGTCGTGGAAGGTTTATCTTCCTTATAATCTGCATGGAACTCTTCTTTCACCGCGATTGGATGGCAATGCATGAATTCATTAAACCTGTGCCTATCGACAGGTAATTATCGAAGGTGGATCTTCTTCTGCGTTTTATCATCTGCAAAATTTATTAAAATGGCACTAAAGCGCTAATTAACTCTCATAGCGGAAAGGTGAAGCTATGACTTCTACCTGCCACCGAATTTACTCTGTTTGCAAAGTTACCAACTATCGATAGCTGTCAAATCGAAACTATTCAATGAATGTGTATGAAATTTTGACAGGTGTCATTCGATAGTACTAAATGTCGGTTTACAGATCTCCGACGTCAAACACGGATACTCATCATATACCCTTCAAACCTGCACAATACGTTTTTCACTGAAGTTCTTGTCCTTCTCTTTCGCCCTATGTTTCCCTTATCTGAAAAATTATTTTTAGGGTCTCCTTAAACCTGTATTAACTATCTGATTTGATTCGTTCCGCACACTGGTGGTGACAAGGACTTAAGTTAAGTTGTTCATTGTGTAAGAAAGCAAACCAAATACAACCTTATGTCAATCTGTCAAGCATTTTATACTACACGTCATAAGGACATCATTTTACATCCTGCCACTTCACAGGTGTGATGGTATCGTATAGTGTAACGTCACCTATTACGCTTAAGCTTCTATTTATACTCGTCCACCAAAAACAAAAACTATGTTCGCTGTATAGATACGTAAGGAATGTAATTAATTTTCCTTTTTTTGTATATATACATAAATATTTATGAATGTATTTGAGGTTGTGTCTGAAGCGACTCATCATGAATTTATATTCCTTTGATTATCCCACGTAAAATTGCGTTTATTCATCTCGTTGATGAATACCATGCAGCAGATGTTTTACCAATTAATGCCTCGGGGTATTTATTGATTTGCTCTGATCGCAGCCGGAAATTAAAGAAAAAAGTTGCTGATTTGTGCTCGATGAGCAATGAATTGAGATGTATTATAAATTAATGCTCTTTCTTGGAAAAAAAAGGAATATTAATCGGTTTTACAGGTATGTATGTATACACCAAGTGTCTGGCTGTGTATTTATGTTTCATAAATAACTATGCGACCTCATTCTGTTGCGAATTTTGGGCAAGTGTACCTTTTTTTTGATGCGCTAGGGCGGTGAAGCCCTTTATAGATATTCGGTACCCTTTATGGGCTCTGTAGCTTGAAATAGTGATCACTTTGTTTCTAAGTAATAATTTTAGGTTGCAAGGTGGGATTTCAATTGACGAGTCAGCTCGTTGAGGATCTAATGCTTAGCCTTACCTTGCCAATTCGTCAGCCCTCTCGTTTCCTGAAACGCCATTATGCCCGGGCACCCATCACAGCTTTATATTGTAAATAGCTATTCGTATTCGCTTTTACACACAAGATTCGATTTTATTTGTGTGGCGAAAATCGCTTTTATTGCTTGCTGGCTGTAAATGAAAGGCAATATCATCGCATAGTCTTGCCTTCATTGCAACTTCTCAGATAGCAATTATCACCGTCAAGACACTCTGCTGTAGTCTGCAAGTCCAATTGACTTGTTCAAATTGAGCTTTTCAGAAAATATCCCTGCACCTACTCCCATATCCATTTTGGATCCATCAGTGTAGATGGAAGTGGGCGCCGTGGCTCAGTGGTTAGTGCGCTGGAGTACTGAGCGAGAAGCTAGGCCTTGGACCAAGCATTTGTATTTAGTATATGGAGATGGAATTTTCAATTAGCGGGATAGTAGGTTCCCATTCTTTCGGTCTCGGAACTGACCTATACACTCCTTTCTGCAAATTCCTACACAACTAGATCTAGAAAACGTTTACTGCTGTTACTAGAGAAAAACAGTTTTTCGTCGTTCCGATGAAGTGGCCCTTTCGGAGATCATTAAACGGCGAATTTTGGAGAGAACGGAGTATTTTCTTATACAAGACTGAATAACTAAGGTCTCAAGACTACAGCAAGCGTCGGACTTTCTCTGATCTGGCTTCGGAGTAGTTGGAAGCGGATCTTAGGGGTTAGTGGTTGTCCCCACTCATTGCCTCAAAGAGGCAATTAGACCAGTAAGATGGTCCATTGTGCTACCACATAGAGAGAATCGGATTACAAAAGGCAGGGTAACCAGTTTCGGTATGAACACATGCCGTAAGGTAATTTGCTGTTCGTTCCAGCGATTTTGCCACAACGACTATTGCAATATAGTCAGTGTAGTCGACGATGTCTACTCCGTTCGGCTTAGGTATTCTCAGGATCTTGTCATACATAATGTGCCCCAGGACTGAGCCAAGCACAGATCCTTTGAAACCTCTCCCGCAATGTCTTCTACCATCCTTGGGCAAAGAGAGCAAGATCAACTATGAAACAGCCACCTTTGATCAATCCACTGCCACTTTCGTCGTTGGATGGTTGTGCCTATTGGTTCCCCACCGGCTATCGAGCATTTGAAGCTTTCTCGTGATAACGACGATCACTATCCATGTGCTGCAATCATAAAGCAGCACGGATTCAACGCTGGAGCGGTACAGTCGTAGCTCGGTGTTCAAACTGATTGCCTTACTTCGCTATATTTTCGACAACATAACGAAGGCAGTCATTCCTTTGGCGATTCTGTTCAATATATCCAGTTCATTTCCACCATCTCCCAAGACAATATTCTCAAGCTACTGGAAATCCTCTAATCTCTCTCTTTTTCGGTTTGGAGCCTATGAGTTTGTTCCAAGACTGATAATTTTAATTTCTGTCGTGTTGATTTTCTGTGGACGACGCTTGCCTCTCTCCCCACATCTGCTGCCATTTGGCGGGAGTCCATAAATCTTTGAGAGAGTAAACACACATTGTCAGCGTAGTCAAGATGTTTCAATTGGGACATAAGAGCCCATCGAATTCCCCCATTTCCTTTTGACAAAGTTGGACGAACACATCGCTTGCAAGAGCAATAGTATTGGTGAAAGAATGCAAGCTTCTCTAACCTCACTTTGGATCTCGAATTCCTCAGACAACATTCGTGAGCAGAACGTGAAATCGTTTGTAGCTTTAATAATTGCAATTTATTTATCGGGAATACTTCTCCTGTATAAAGCATTCCAGATAAACTCCCTGTTAACACCATCGAACTTCCCAAGCTCTTCCTATAGGTGGGAGCAGTTCCTCAGCGGATGTTGTTGATGCTGCTCATAACAGCTCCGCAGAAATACCGTCAGCCCTACCGCCCTGTTGTTTTCAGTGCATTCTCGTGGCGGTGATATCATTCTTATGATGCGTCGTATTCAGGCATTTCTTACCTCCAGCAACTCAGTCTGATTTGGGAGCATATTGTTAGCGAATACACGCCTTGAAATCATAGCAAAACGCTTTCTCCATCTCTTGAGCTTGTCCTTATCCAAGATGAGCAAGGAACCATCTAGGCTTTTCACTGGGTGTTAACTGGAGCTGCAACTCCTGTCAGCTCTTTGATGATTCTGTAGACGATTCCGCCGTCGCATCTGCTCGCAGCTTCTTCTGCTTCTGTAGCCAGTGTACTGATATATTGTAGTTGAACGCTGAACTTCTCTCATCTTCATGTGAATCAAGGACAATAAGTATTATACGTACCTACTGTACTTTCTAGGCTATTACAGAATATGTTACATTCGTAAAGGTGTTAAAAACCGATTCTACAGACCGAGATCACATTCAAACGCTTAAAGCATTAAGCAAATCGTTTGCTAAAGGTACACGAACATTCCATTATCATTTGATCCTCCCACCATTGCATACCGTTTATACCTACTAGTACATCTCAATTCCTTGCCGCCTAATGTGTTCATACATACAAATATCATCGATATAGTTTGTCTCCCTAGCTTTTACTGTTCTCCTCAAGATATAATATTTTATGCATTATAAATAATTCAATGTGCAATACATAGAATCCTGAAGTAGGAACGTAGCGAAATCAGGATATACTCAACAAGAAAATCTCAACAAAGTCTGCACGCCAAAATAGAGTACAAGAACGTAAATTTAAATAAAACGAAGGATCTCGGGCTACGGGAATGGAAATAAATTCCATTTTACAAACTGTCATCGGCATTCGAAGATAATATCGCTGTAAGCACCAAGCAGGGACGAAGGAAAAAATAAATGCGAAACGAAAACCGAAATGATTGCACATTCATACATATTTCATCGAAGGATATTCAGCGATTTATTTATACATTCACCCGTGTGTGCTGAAACACATTCGTACAATTGAATGTCCTGCAGACATATTTATGTATGCCTCACGTTGGTTGGCATTGTTTCCATGGTTTTCGTCTTTTGTTGTCATTGTGGTCCTTGTTCTTCTACAGGGCGGGAGGGCAAATTACTATTTATGTTGAACAAAGGTAAATATGAGGTTTCCGTCTGCGCTGAGAGCTTAAGCCTCGAGAAGATAACACCAACGTAATGCATCAGCTGCAACTAGCAGTGAATGCGGTGAATTTAAGTGGGAATTCAGAGTTCAGATCCTTTACTTTTCTTTTAAGGATACATAGTTGCTCTGTGAAATAAACCTGTTGTTACTTTTATCCCAACAAGTGTAGTTCTACACGTAGGTCCTTTATTTTGATGTTTAAATATTGCATATTCACCAGAAATATTCCCCTGGTGTACGTGTACGTCTTCTATCCTTGTTTAAGAACTCTCGTGCACCCTTCTAATCGGACATGGGACAGATGACGTTCCTTTCCTGTCCATTTTTGGAGATTACGTTATCAAAAGGATTTTCTTGTATTCCTTCCCTCGTCCATATTTCATTGTATTCTTGAAGCATTTCCAGCAAAGATAAACCTACTTTCATCTCTCTGGTCGGGAAGGCTTATGTATTTGTTATGTGGTTTCCAGGATACATGATATGTCGTATTAAGCGTTGCGTTACACAACAAAGAAATTTTGTGTGGATGATGTCACATTGCTTTTCCTGTATAACTAAAGAAATCATTAAATCACCGGAGCACATATTTAAGGAACCGGACGTTTTTGTTCGCATTCACATAAACTCTGCGGCAGATAGTTTTTAATTATAATAGCTCCCAGTCCGACCATAACACCAACCACCATGTATATCCAGTAGCAACGACAATCCTCTAGGAAAATAGTGCAGATACAGACTACACTGCGTTTGTCCTTTTCCCGTCCAATCATGCACAAATCCGGTGCAGAGAGGACCGAAAAATCCCTCTTACTGTACGTAAAGTTTTGTGGACATTGAAGCGTGTAATCCTTGCACATTTTACGTTTTGAAGTCTCTTTTGTGGGGAAAAAGATTAAAAATCGGTAGGAACTATACTGCTGGCTGCTGCTGGCAAAGCTTGCTGGAGCAACTGCATATTGCGGATACGTTCAGTGAGCCAGTTAATCCAAATGCAATTTAGGATAAACGAATGTGTGCAGAAGTGGTGGATGGTTAATGAACTGGTGCACTGAATGGATGTGGGGTCAAAGATATCAGTTAACACTCACATAAAATCATGGCGAGACTTTGGTTTTTGAAACTCAATTTCTAGGATCCCATGTCTTCTTTTGTATCTCAGGGAAAATGTTTTTAACACATTCATAAATGAAGGTATTCGTGTTGTGGGATTTATATTTGTCGCACGAATTCAAATGACCTAAGGCATCCACCAACGGCTCACTTAGACTACTAAGAGTCCAATATTTAAAAACCCTGGGAACATAAATATCAATCTTCGACCGCTAAGTTAAATCACAGAGATAAATGTACGAATCTCAGGAGTTTGCTCAGCTCAATGTTACCTAACTCGTCACAGTTCTGAAAAGAAGTAACTGCCAAGAGCACGTCTTCTTTTAGTGGCCAGCGCTGGACAGTCACAAAGGAGGTGACGAACGGATTCTATTTCCTCTTCGTCTCTACAAATGCTACAGCTGTCACGACGCCAACAGCTATTCGGATATCCCTCCGACTTAGTTCCATAAGATTGATGGATCTCTTTTAGTCGTAGACTGGCCATAATGACCTCCTCAATGAGCTCGATTTCTATCTCCCTTTGCAGTGTACTGAGCGGTATGCTGGCCTCAGAGAGAGCCCGTGAGGAGTTCATAAACGACCCTTCTCTGGCTAGTTCATCCACTTTTTCGTTACCGGAGATATCCGTGTGGCCAGTACCTAACACAGGGTCACCTTATTGGCCACTGAGATGTCATCCAGTCGCTTTTTACAGATTTTTACGAGCTTGGATCTTATCGATGTGGACTGCAAAGCCTTAATGGCTGCTTGACTGTCGACATAGATGCTGATTATTTTTCCTGAAATATTTTCCTGAATAATCATGTTCGCAGATTGTTTTATTGCAGGAACTTCAGCTTGGAAAACACTGCACCTGTCCTCAAGTCCAAACGAGCGAAACGTGTTTCGAGACTCACAGTATACACAGGCACCCGTACCAGCGATCATTTTAAATCCGTCGGTGAAGATGGACAGTTAATTCTCGAAAGGGACTCTGCCTTCATCCCATTCCTCTCTGCTAGGGATTCTAACAGAGAATCTCCGGTTGCAGTTTGGTAGTTGGTAGATGTGGTCCGTTTTCATCAGGATTCTCGGTGCATGACCAAAAGGTTTAGCTATCCATAGACCGGCTCCCCTTAGTCTTAGTGCAGTTTTAGCTGCCGAGTTTGCGCAGTATATGTCAAGTGGAAGCAGATTCAGTATTGTTTCCAGAGCTGCTGTTGGTGTTGATCTCATCGATCCCGTCTCCCCCAGACAGCCTGCCCGTTGAATCTTTGTAACGCTTTCCAGTTTGTATTTCTTCTCGAGCGTTTTCCACCAGACTACCGAACCGTAGGATAAGATGGGTCTTACTACCGCTGTATGTAGCCAGTATACCACTTTAGGCTAGAATCCCCATGATTTGCCGAAGGCTCTTCTGCATGCATATAATGCCACAAAGGCCTTCTTGATTCGATTGTCAGTGTTGGCTTAGTAGTAGTCCTTTATTGAATCGTTCTCTGAGTACGGGAAGGAATTTACCTGATACCAAGATGGCAATATCATCGACGTAGGCCGCTACGTTGAAGCCATTCCTTTCTAGTGTGATTAACATCTCATCCACAACTAGGAGCCACAAAAGTCGCGATAGGACTCCGCCCTGGGGAGTGCCCCGCTTAACTCTCATTCTACCTTTTGTGTCTCCAAGTGTGGAGTTGATTATGCGGGTACTTAGCATTTGTTCAATCCATCTGCATACTCCCGAATGTATTTGGGCCCTATGCAGACTGTCTACAATGGCTTCAGTAGTTACATTGTTAAAAGCCCCTTCAATGTAGAGACCACCCGGTGTAGAGCGGTGTCTACCGATTTTCCTTAAATGTACGCATTATGTGATTTCGATAAGAATTTATCCCCAATCTCATTATCATCATCAGTTCAGTTTTGGTCAGGTTGACGCCAAGACCACACTTTTTAGCCCTGGCGCTAACATTCTTAACACTAACATCACCACGTCGTCCGCATACAGAACACAGATATTGCAGAACTGTCATTTTCGTAGTAAAATACAAAAATTTTAATGCATTGACCGGTAGTTTAACGATCCATTCTGTACAATGGCAAGGCAAGGACTAAGTACCTGTCGCTATGAACGACAGATGGATTTGGTGATGATGATGACACATGGCCATGAATAACCCTTTGATTGAATTTATTAATCTATGTTAAATATGCATTAAATGTGAATGCTTACACCTCTTATTAATGTTGTTTCACCAAATGTGTGCGAACATCATACAAAAATCGAACTTTCTGACGAAGTAATCGAACTTTAATTTCAGACACAGCAACTCTATAAAGTACACACTTCCTGTTTGCACAGTTCTCTCAAGTTTTGTTACAACATAAAGTTTAGTATGCAATCAGAAATTCGATTCCTTCCTCTTCCTTTCGAATTTCAGACGCAATTATGATATCTTCATGGCAATCTGTATCTCCTTTCTTGATTCTTCTATTTTCTTACGTTCAGTTTCAGGTCAAGTAGCTGCAATTCAATGAATAAATATAAACATTTTCTTATCCAAGGTATCCGCCCTGTCGAGATACAAATACTTTAAGCAGTGGAGAGTGGAATTTTGAAACGAAAATCCGTACACTCCTTCTTTATCTTTTGCTCCCTGTCTCTGTGTATTGGATTCCTATTTATGTAATTGCATTTTGAATCGTTTGTCCCACTACACGTGCAATGACTCTTCAATTGTAATCCTTATCTCTTGGAGAAGTGCTTACGATTGTCCAACTTCAGTATATACAATTGGGACGATGTGATTCGAATCGATAAGTCATATTTATGTAATTTTCAGTGTAATAGCTCGATTAGTATGGAAAATTTGAACGCACATCTGAGAATAGTAGGAATATCTAATGTTAGACATACGGTGAATGATTTGGATCTCTCTCTTACGAATGGGGTCCACAGTTTCCCGGCTGGAAAGATGAACAGATTCGACCCTTTCGTTTACGAAATTTCCATTAAACATGAAAGTAAAAGGTAATTTGTGAGATAGCGACCCTTTGATAGCAATAACATTACTCTCGTACGCTCTACTCCTCGCATTTCTTGGAAACCATGTTGGAAAATAGAAAGTTCCGACTTTATGTCTTTTTCAAAGGTTGTCTAGTAATATTCTTTAAATTTTGGTGACTAGTGATTTAGTGACTTTTTAACTCTCGAATGGCTTACGACACGCCAAGAAATTTATAAATTTCTCAAAAAAAAGACCCAGAGACATTCTTTCAATGAGCAAACACAAGGCTAAGATCATAACTGACTTCCTTACTGGACATTGCTCTCTCAATTACCATCTCAAGAAAATGGGCCGTGTCCAATCGGAAATGTGCCGTCTCTGCCTTGAAGACACCGAAACAGCCCAACATATAGCGTGCGAATGCCCGGCCATAGCTCGGCTTAGGCTCAAACACTTTAACAAAGGCTTCACATCACCATCTGATGTCACATCTTCTTCAGCTGAAACCATTTATAGTTTCATTAATGAACTAGATTTCAGCTAAAAGACAAATATAATATAGCAACTTTCAGGGGATAGCTATGTTTGAGGCTCAAGTGCTCTGTAACCTGTAAGATCTATTGGCCCAATGAATGAGCAGAAGCAAAATTGAGGCTCTTGGTAAGCCTCAATAATGTCTTGGGTTCCAGGTTCCAAGTTTCCGCTGGGCTCATTGACACCGCAGATGCCGCAACCGTTTCTTTGCGGAGCCTAATAATTAACAAAGAATTTGACTAAGAGTTCGTCCTTGTTCTACGCAGTGTCTGCACATGGATTCAGGTAGTACCTGAGTGATGAACTTTTCACTTGTCTTAGGCCCCTTTAATTGGCCCAGTGTTCAGCGAGTATTTAAACTTCCCATTGTGTTATTTCAGAGGGGTTACCATTGGGTGGTGCTTTCAAGTAGAGTTTAGGGGCGACGAATAAACCCAGAACCACACTTGTCTCGTGTGTTGCGTGTCGTGACGCTGACTGTGCAGAATTATATCGTGTCGTGTGGTGTGTTGTGATGCCATCGCATGCATGCGGGTTTTATTCATTCCAATCTGCTATGATGCGTCACAAACAGAGCCACACTTGTCTCATGTGTTGTGACGCGCTACAACGCCATAGAGCCATGTGTCGCAAATCGAAAAACAGGGTCTAACATCACGACACACCACACTGCTACATAAGACACGAGACAAGTATGGTTCTAGCTATAAGAAATGCATAGTAGCCATAGCGTTACAACATACCGCGAAACACCTCACGGGACAAGTGTTGTTCTAACTTAGCACCCAACGCCTCTCCTAGTCAGACAGGCTGCTCGTTCGATTCCCTCGAAGCCTTCGTTTCTCGGTATCCATGTTATGGTAACCTGTTTTGTGAAAGCCGGCCATCAAGGAGTTGGAGAGAGTACAATTCAGGGCCCTTAATGCTACCATTATTTGCCCAATCATTAAAAAAAGAGACTCTTTAAATTGCACTAACTACAGAGGCATCAGTGTTCTAAACACTGCGTGCAAGATCGTATCTGCTGTGTTGTGTGAACGAAAAGTGCACCGTCGATCCAATATTCACACTAGGGAAGATCTTTGAAAAAACTGAAGACTATCTATACCCACTTCCTTTTCATCGATTTCAAGGCCGCATATGACAACATTTATAGAGACGCCCTATACAGAGCAATGTCAAGTTCTGACATCCCTGCCAAACTCGTCTGCTTGTGCTGGATGACTATGGAGAACGCACGCTGCTCCATCAAGGTCGGTAAAAAACTCACCGAGAGCTTTGATGTCAAAAAAAGATTTGGACAAGGTGATGCGCTGTCATGCGACTTCTTCAACATTGGTCTTGAAAGGATAGCGCAAAACTTACGCGCCAACGAGGCACGATTTTTCAAAGATCCGTCCAATTACTCGCATACACCGACGATATTGACATAATCGGAAGAATGCATCAATGGCGTTTTCGTGAGTATTGAAACGGAAGCCGCAAAGATGGGCTTAACGGTCAATGAGGGCAATATCTGACAAGGCTTCGACAAAAGTGGATGAGATTGTTCTTGGTAGTTTCAAGAGGAAGATTTTCAATCTGCATAGACGGTGAGTGAAGGAACTGGTGTGCGAAACTGGGGAGAGCCAGCTAAACATCGAGCTGGACTGAGACTCTTTTTGGTTGAAGGGCTTTTGCTGCTTTTATCGGAAATAATAAGTCGAAAACTCGGTTGCAGTAAAATATAGTTCATTTTAAAGGTATTAAAGGTAGTTTTTTTAATGCATGAAAATCCCACAAGACCATGAGAACCCGCGGTCGGTCCACGCAGTGTCTTTTGGAAATTTTAAAAATCTTAACTGGAAAGCACTGAGATTTTTTTTTTTTTTATTTTTTTTATGTCAACCTAGTCTCCGCTCAAAAGAACGGGGGCTACTTCAGAGGTCTCTTGTAAGAAGTTATAGCGCTACTGACTGGGTCACACTTCAAAAAGCCACAGTGACACGAGTGTACCCTCAAACTCATACAATTCAGAACAATAAGATCGAAAACAACAACTGTTCTGGAGCCGCTAAAGAACTAAATCCCACTAAAGTCAAGTCATACTAATTACATCTAATAAATTACATTAGACCCTACTTCAGTGCTTAGAGATACTTTCCCTAATTTAGGAAATCTCCTTAAAGAAAACCCCATCGCAGGATCTAGCTACAAATTGAATTTATCTCCTTTGCAGAGTGTTCCCCGACAGCTCTGCCTGGTAGAGCATCTGCCACCATACCACATCCTTATTCCTGTAAATTTACCACTTTGTGTTTCTCTTGCGGTATTTATAACATCCACCGTAATGAGTCCTTTCAAAAAACCACCAGAAGTAGAAATTACATATTTCCCTGCGTGCGTGCACGACACATCCCTCACACATGCCAAACATAATTCTTTTTCTTCTCGGTGCCCTGACAAGACACACAGTGGAGGCTACGAAGAGAACGACGACGCAGAGGTAAGTTTAATTAGGAAAACGAATGTTTCCAACCGCATATGCTCCTTCCCCGAACAGAGTTAGATGTGCACCTGTTAAATGAGTGAAATTTATTTGTAAGTAAGCTATAAGCGGGAGGAGACCACGGCAGGAGAATACACAAGACATGTGGGAATCGTACAGTTACAGATTGCTTCACTACATGACTGTCACTTTGCCATGCTCGATGGAAGAAGACGTGGAAGTTTGATTGAGATTTCAGCTTATTCTCTAGAAAGGGACCGTTTTTTTCTCATGTTCCTTGCTGCAGGAAATATAATTTTTAATTTTTGACACAAGATGAATGACGGAAATTCAGAAAGCCAAAGGAATTCTTGGAAAAATAATAAGCATCGTTAGCCGAAGTAATGACTAAGGAGCGAACTTATGGAGAAGTACAGCGTCTACCATATGGGAATCCAATTTGCGTTCCTTTTTGCAGATGGCATACAAAATTATTCACACACGTGAGACATGGCTGATCAGTATAACCACATAGTATATAGTGCCACTTTCAGTTGGAGGTTTTGGGTAATTTGGATTCGGTAGTGACTGTTAATTTGACATACCAATGCGGGTAGATCTGGAATAAAAAAAAAAAACATAAAGAACAGGGCCAAAGGTGTAGGCATAGATACATCCATGTATGTATCCTAATCCTAACCTCATAGTATACCTCCCTGGAAGGCAGTGACCAGGGGAGATTTCTGTCACAGTTCTCAGCTGTGATCCTCTGCTAAGTCGAAGTGTTTTTCTACTGCCATTGGATACACCATTTCCTGCAGTGTTGATCCTTCTTAGGTAAGCCATTTTATTTTATGTTCTTTTTTTGTTCTATGAAAAAACATTGCGTTTCCTATACAGCAAAGGGGATTTATGTCTATATCCCCTGTCACCTGGCTGCTTCAGATTGATGACTTAATATTCTAGAGATTTGATCGTGGTCCGTTTGCAAATGTTGATGTTGAACTCTCCTCAAGTAGTTCCGCATCATTAAATCCCACTGAAATAACCTGTAAGCAGCCGGTAATCTTAGAACTTTGGCTCTGCCGAGTAAATTCCCAGACCCGGTTGAAAGCATGTAATAGCATGAGAAGACTGTAGTAGCTTTCATACTGAAACCGGCAAAGCAGGCGGATCTGTCACCTCAATCCTACGCTCTACCAGACTAAGTTCCTTTCACCCAAAACCAATAGAGAAAATAGTAGATCACTACATAAGGGACAAGTTTCTTAGTCGTAGTCCTCTGCTTGGAAACCAATTTGCCTATCAATCTGGAAAGCCTACTGAGACTCCCAATCACAGTCTAATAACACAACTTAACAAATCAATGGCTGCAACTGCCAATGTGCCTTTATAGATATGCAGGGAGCCTTCGACAACACTTCCTACGAGGTTGTAAAGTATACTGTGATGAGAAAGGAAATTACACGCCTGATCACAAACGATGCTGAAAAGTAGAATAGTACAGCTAAAATCCGGAGGATCGCTCAGAACAATTATAGCCACCAGAGGATGCCCGGAAGAGGGTGTGCTCTCCCCCTTCTCTAGACCTTGGTCACAGAAGAGTACCATGCCATACCTTTTCTAGCTTGTTTTGCATATCAAGCATTACATGCGTATATCCTCAGATTGCAAGATCTTCCAGTTGACCGTTAAAGTCAAGGGCGCTTCCTACTACACGAGTATATCATAAGGTACAATTAAGAAGAAGATAGTTAAGAATAGCCAGCTTTCTCGAACAATAGTGGCATGAATGAATAGTGAAGACAACAACGCATTGTGTTATATGCTGCACTTGAAATAATAGCACTGCAGAATCAACCGTATTGTTTCAGAGAATATACCTCTGCTTCTTAAAGAGTCCCAGATGCTTTGGTGCAGTTTTTGCTAGGTTAAAAAAGCAATTCAAATAGAATACGAAAAATGGTCTCGAAGCTGTAGATTCAATCTATCGGCAGTCTTCCTTGGTTTATGAAAAGCATCACACAATATCCACCCAGCTCTTCTCTAGGTAAACGTTATGGACGCTATTAAGGACTTAAATGATCGTCTTGAAAAACGAACTCATTTTATGTATTCCTACAGTACCCGTTGTGCACGTTATGTACATATGAATGTAAGTACGTGTGAATATTAACGAAGATAGCTTAAGAAACATCCCTTGGATATGACGTGGTGGCATTGAACCTACCTCAGCTTGAAATAAATTGGTCATTCACATGTCAAGTCCATTTGGAGTGAGATTTCAAGGCTATCCAGCATAGAGTACCCACATGTACTGACCCTGCTGCAACAACTACACTACCTTTGCCAGGGCGTTATCCACACATAATGCTCGTTAAATGATTCATAACAACGAAGTCGACGTTAAGAATACCCACAGCAACACAAATGAACTGACGGTCAGAGCCTGACTGAGGTACGTCAGATATTCTTGAAAGAAGTTTATCATCCATGAAGTTTGTGTTCATTCACCCACTTTCAGATTCATTGGTGAAAAGCTTTACTTTCACCTTCACCCCTCGATGAACCAACTCGGAATGAGTATCTCACGGGGAAACAGTTGGAGAAAGTCAGTGATGGTGATTTCACAGAATGAACGTAACACATAGAGAGCAACGTCTCTCTGAAAGCTTTCAAAAAAAAATCGCTTCTCCTCCTCAGCTCAACAGGAACTTTTCATACTTAATGGCTGCACTTAGTATCTGTCTCCAGCAAGATGTCCTTACATGACTCCCCACTTAATGCAATTTTATACCTCTTTTTGTTTGTTTCTCTTTTTTCGGGTCACTGAAGACTGTACATTAACAAGGTTTGATGTAAGTCTTCAACTCTGACAGGTTTGATCTAATTTCTGAAAGGCTTTTAACAAAAACACGACACAGGGTACACACACAACACATGTGTCGTCCTCAATGTACGAGTAGCTTAGTCATAATGGAAGAACATCGCCTTTGAACCAATATTTACCAGCTCGTTTGTTAGGGGTTTTGAAAATGTCATCCTCAGGATTTTATGTAAACCTGTTGAGGTTTCAAGAGAGTTTATGGAAGTTTTTCTTTTTAAGTGGAAAAATGAAACTAACAGCATAAACGTTAGGCATACAATTTGATTGAAGGGACATTTTTTTTATGGGCTTTGTGTACTTGTGTACGATTCATGTCGGTAGTGTTATTGCGGATGAGAAACAATTTTGAAAAAAGAACATGGAGATGACGGGAAAGTTGATGGGTATGAAATCAAATTCAAATTATGTACACAAAACGAAAAAATCAAGAAAACATATAGGAAAAGTACAATCGGTCTGTAGTTGATCGAATAACACCCTATCTCTAATCTCTTGAACCACACAAGAGTAGTCGGCGTGGAAGAATACTGTCTTGCTTTACAAAAGCAGTAGTAGGGATGGTGACTTGGAAGTTTTTAGAAAAGGTTAGACGTGGAGTGGTCTGATCCGTTTTATCCGGAAAAATTTCGAATTTTTTCAGAATAGATGGGTCTCCAAAATCTAGAAGCACTAACTTCCATTTGCCTACTAAAAATGTCGAGGAGTATCTGGTAAAATAGAATGTTCAGGGCTGCAGAGGGTGTTGTACGAAGTGCTTCGCTTATGCTCAAATAAGCTGAACGTTTGACTTGATGACAGTTTATCTAAGGCTGTCCATCAGACAATCACCCCATACGTGAGTATCGGTCTTATTACCGAGATGTAGAGCCAGTGAATTATGCGAAGTTGCAAACTCCATACATTCTCCATAGCTTTTTTGCAAGAGAAAATTATGGGTTTCCAGCTTAATTTCCTATCCAAAGAAAGACCCAAATATTTTTCTTTACCAGAGAAAAACAAACTTATACCATTGAGAGAAGGATGGTCGACGAAATTGGTTTTATACCACTTTATTTCCTTAAGGATTCACACCCAGACCGCACAGAACCGCCCATCTAGTTAGCTTAATTAAAGTGTTTTTTTTAGTTTAGAGTACTAGGGTGCTATCTTGAGACTACTTTAGCAACGTTGTCATCGCATAGTGATTACCGTGCATCCCTCACCTTCTAGGATTATCAGTAGTTCATTAACCATCTAATTACAAAGAAGTGGAGATAGGACAGCACCTTCTGAGGTGCCCTTTACTTACAGATTTTCTAATAGACGTGACACACACCTTTGAGTTGATAATGCAACCAGTAAGCAGTTGAAAGATTCTCAAACACTCTTATCATAAATTTAGAAAACATGTCACTTTAAATATATTTTGTATGTAAGACGTTTTTGTCTAGCTTCTCCTTTGGAAGCAGCACCACTTGAGACTTCCTTGTAAGCAGCACACACACTTGGAGCACGCCATCGACTCGGAGCCATGCCTTAAGTACCTGGGAGTTCTGATAGACCGCAGACTCAACTTTAAAGAACACTTAAAGTACGGAGGCAAGAAAGCATCGCGCTCAGTGGCGGCACTGTGCAGACTTATGCCAAATATCGGAGGACCAAGGCAGCCAAAAAAACTTATTAACAACGATGAGCAATAAAATCCTCAAGTGCACGGCTGCAGTATGCGTATAATGGACCGTGGGGTCGTACATTAGAATGATAAGATCGGCGTTCATACTATTCCTTGCGAAGGAATGCCTTGAATGACGGTACCAAAGGGGGCAAACAGATTAGAGCAATAGGGGGGGATTTTTAGCCACGTAGACGAGCAGGGGTATAACTTGTAGTGCGGGCTACAGAGTACATATAAAGAAGTTTATCCCTATCCAACCGCTACCACAACAAAATTTAGGAGAAACTAGCTCTCAAAATAATATGATATCCCACAGGTATGAGGAACTTCGAAGTCAATGCTAAAGGAGAAGCGAACAAGAATACAAAACACACCAAAGGAAGTTGTCTGCGCACCACTTTGACGAGCCACATTTATTTGCAACATTCAAATTTTATTACCAAATGAAAAATATTGACTGATTCTCAAAGCCGGGTCAAGAACTTTGTCAAAAGTGGATGAGGATGATCTTTCTTTCGAGAAGAAAATTCTTCTTGTGATTTTCGGTCCCATCTGCATAGACGGTGAGTGGAGGAGGAGATACAACGACGATCTATTCGGACTCTACAGCGACAGCGAAGAGTGAAGAGCGAAGGTCCAACAACTGAGGTGCAGCGCTCAACCAACTTGGGGTGTAAAACTGTAGACAGCTAGCTAAAGATCGAGCTGGCTGGAGACGCTTTTTGTTAAGGCCCAGTTGCATCCCGGACTGTAACGCCACGTTAAGTACTAAGTATTCTAAGTATTCCTTGATACACTGATAGAGCCAAACTGCTAAAAAAATGGAGCCCAGTTCTTTTTTTTCGACTAGTTTATCAGGCTACCCAGTCTGAACGAAATTCCAAACTCTTTTCAGGACTATTGGTCGCAGAAAAAATATCCGATACTCTAATAGGAAAGTTATCAATCTTCTCAGCATATTCTTGAGATACTTCCATGCACGTTTGTTCTTCCTATTAAATCAAATTACGAAATGGTTTATGAAAATTATGTCAAAACAGATGATATGATATGATATGAAAAATAATATTTTAAAATGTGGGAAATTCCCTCTTCTTTTAGTTCACCTAAATTTGAAATTCCTTAGATATCATCCCTTCTGAAAACTAACGCTGATGTACAATACATTCGTATGTTATAGTTTTCGCGAAGCACACTAGCAAAAGTAACCTTTTAAGTGCTGTTTATTTCAACTGCATTTTTAGCTAGACACATATGTACTATGACAGAATTCAGAATTCACTCGTATTGTTCTGCTCTAAAATTTTCAGTTATTTTATGCAATCAGTCCCATTCATGTCCCAGAGGACCAAGGTCATCTCCACCTTGGTATGCTAAAGAGTCTTCGCAGCAGAAGAAATAAGCTCTGGCATATCTACCTTCAATGTCGCACTGATTTTGACCTCTCAATTACTTCCAGGCGCCTCGATATACACGATCGTGGCATGTGGCATCCTTACGTATTGGTCCCTAGGATATTGATCTTAAGCAAGGCATACAACACCACAACACTACGCAGAATTCAAAAACAGCTGGAATATGAACCACAGGAGCCCTACTGTCTATCCGACTGAAGCACTCAATGCGGTTCATAACGCTGTATCCCTTGATCCTGCATATCAAAGCCATTGTATCGCGCAGTGAAGTAATGTTAAAGCAATCTGGCTGTTGGTTTGCAAGATGCTTTTATGTACGATTCTCATCAAGATAGGAATGGGAAGCAGACACTATTACGAAACACTTCGAAGTATCCATATTCACAGATGGCTCTAGAATGGACTGTGGAGTAGGAGCCGGCGTCTTCTCAATAAACTAAACATATCCAAATCCATCCGCCTTCCCAATTCATTTAACGTCTTTCAGGTAGAAGTCCTGAATGAACAAATCGACATCCAAACAAGAAAGGGGTGGCAATGGTGTAGTGGTAGCGTCATCGTTTGTCGAGCTGATGGTTCACAGTTCAATCCCTGATGTCAGCAAGCATTATATGATAAGAGGCAGTCGAATCAATTGCGAAAGCTTATGAGAAAACTACTGCGAAGGCATAACACTGGCAGTAGGTTTGTCATATGGCTGAAGAAATTGTTCGCTCTGTTGATGATTGATATGCTTATGACATCAGGTGGACTGCGAAAAAAATACTGTGAATCAGAAGCGAAGGCAAAAAATAAATGACGACAAACAAATCTCCCCATTTATTCTGGACACCACCCCTGGAGTTAATGTAAAACCTAATAACACCTGAGTTTCAAACCACTACACCAATATCTTTCTTTCTCTCTATCTATCTTTCCAACGCCCGCACCATGTGAATACATGT
Organism: Blera fallax; assembly: GCA_946965025.1. Lineage (NCBI taxonomy): Eukaryota > Metazoa > Arthropoda > Insecta > Diptera > Syrphidae > Blera > Blera fallax. The sequence goes on along the minus strand of OX337248.1, from coordinate 9,224,230 downwards.
AAAAGGGTATTCATAACCCCTTGAGTGCGGGTAAATTATAAAAAAAAAAAAAAAAAAAAAAAAAAAAAAAACAAGAAAGGCTCTCCATTCAACCACGACTTCGTCCAAGTTTGTTGAGGACTGCAAAGAGACACTGGTCCGGACTAGCAGTCGCATCATTTCAAGATCACTCACCTCTGGTTCCCGACCATAGAAACATAGAGGACAATGAAAGAGCAGACGAACTGGCCATACGTGGCTCTACTCTGTGCGAATTATCTGCGGAACAAGTTAATCCCCCACTGGGTTTTGTAAAGAGACCAATCTTCTTATGCTTAACCATAAAGGCAGGATGTAAGCGATCGAATCTGACGACTTGCGTCATTTACTGAACCCCTTGGCCTACAAATAACAAATTCAAAACAAAGACCCTCAGTTAAAGAACGTTATAAGCTCTTAACCGCTTGTTATATTAAAAAATATAACACTTTGAAAAAAGCATGATTCTACAACGAAAAGTTTAAATCGAAAAACATCTCAAATTAAATCTCGACTTCATTTCAAGTTATTGCTCAACTTTTGCACTAAAAAATACTTTAAGCCTCTTAAAATTATATGGATCTAAATTAAAGAAGCATCGTAAAGCACATTTTAAAGATTAAGACAAAACTAATCTCATTACGTACACCAGTTGCGTTTTGTCTACAACACAGGAAAGAAAAACCGCGCTTCCAACTTCAACTTCAAAGATTAATTTTAATCAAACTCATAATGACATTACATTACACCCACCTTCTTGTCTCAATTTCCATCTACGACGAACGCTCATTTCCCATTCCGCGTATTAGAAATCCTTACCGAATAGCTGCGACTTTGAGTGGGAATCCTCGAAGGGAATGCTGCTCTGCAATCTACTACCAAACAGACACACGTAATGTATCTTGATCTACGCGCCTGAAATGAAATGACTACTCATTCCTCCATGTTTAAATTTGTTCACCGACGACAGCGACAGCGACAGCGACAGACAGTCAGACAAGACAGACAGACAAACAGATAGATAATTTCTATTGAATTGTTTGATATGTCCTTGTGAGCTAAGCGTCTCTTTGTGGGCTCACAGAGCTGCGGCGTCGGCGGCGGAACTGTAGCAAACTTTTATCTGCACAAGGGATTTCTCACAGGGGTTGTGTGCAAAACTCATTACAGGATGAGGTAACGAAAGGATGCGGATGGCGGATGGCGGAATGGAAAGTTATTTCTTCACGGGACCTGACTATGGGCAGAAGAAAAACAGAGAAAAGTCGAGAATAAACAGTTTCCGAGAACTATAATGGTAGAGGACGGTTGCATTTGGCAGATAAACATGGCAATCAACGACTACGACCAGCGGGAATCCTATGGAGGATGTAATGGTTACATTTCACTTAAAACTAAATTTAATGTGCTTACTTTCGTTATGTGTCCTTTGTATGTGGGACGATGTTTTCGTAGTGACTTTCATGGAGCCTTAATACCGGCTCCAGAGGACATACTCTTACAGTGTAGGTACAGCATGGGTTTTGTTTATTTTTCTGCACAAGAAAGAGTACCAGGAAGCTGGTACAAACACTTTCGAAATATTTTCGTAATAAGTTTTTCATTTCTAAAACTGTCCATGGAATTTGTTTTAACAAAATTACCCTTCTGGAGAGAACTAGGAGTAACCGATTATACGGTGGTTATTTTTACTCGATTCTACAATATATGTCCGTCTGACTTTATTTACTTATCACCAACTGCGGACTAAATTTTATGTCCGAAATCTGGGGACTCGTAGTTTGAGGATAGATAGATAGAGGAATGTGCCAAATGGTTCTGGACATACGAATTTCAATCAAATTACACATGTTCCGGTGTACCGGGTTTTCCACTAAAAATTCGTAGCAAAATCCAAGAACTAATAGATTTTCAAGACCGTTGAGTAAGTTATACAACATTATGAGCGACTCTGAATTGCAACTAATAGGTGAGTTAGGGCGATGCTTTAGAGCTGGACATTTACAAGGTCTCAATGACTACATCAGCTGCCAAAGATGTTCATAACATGGCCTCCTTTCTCCTCTTTTGTGGTCAATCTTTGTTGATGACCTGTTCACTAAATCTTGACTACAACGTCATCGGCTACGCTGACGATCTTGGGAAAGTGACTGGAAAGCATGAACACAGACTGTAGAAAAAAAATCCAAAACACCCTCCACTTTGATTCTGGCTGGTGTGTCAGAGAGGTGGGGCAGTGACTCTTTATGATACACCTATACGTTTTCCAGATGAAATTAAATATTTAAGAATCGCCTTGAACTGGAACTGGAATGCTATGCCTGCATGTTGCGGTTTGTATGGCAAGACCTGGGACTTATTTCCTTATCCGTTTTATAATTTCCTCAGACTTTTTCCGATTTATCGCTGGCCACAAGGCTTTAAACACCCTGAACCCTTCTAAGTTAGAACACTTTTGGTCTGCAACGTTGAAGATACTCTCGAGAATAACTCTGTTAGCTACACACTTTGGTGGTTTAATTCCTCACATTATGCCACTTTGTCGAAGCTCTGATCCTCTCCTGGGCAGTACGTCAGCACTTTCATTACTCTCTACATTGCAGTGTTCGGGTACACAACATAATCTGACGGTGTTCTGCTTGCATAATGCCCTGAGCATTGTGCGGAAGTTCCTGACTAGTTCAGATTTTGTGGCAAATGACTCTTGCGACTTAAGCGCATCCTGACTGTCGATGAAGATGGTGATATTCTTGTTGGATCGCAAATCCAGTAATTCCGCAACTTTAAGCGCAGCTAGAGCTTCTACTTGGAATATACATAGTTAATACGTCCGTCGCTCCAGTGTAAATCTGACTCCGTATCTTATTGGTTTTGGTACCATGCGTGTAGACTGCAATTTGATTTTGGCGAGGCACTACTTTCTCTTGCAGGTTTTACTTTCAGGGCACCTTACATCCTATACCATGTCGAATTAAAAGGTACCAATGATTTCATCCGATGTTTTAGCGATATTGTGAAAAGATTCTCTAAGAGCAGAGCTAAGCCCAGTCTTACTAGATTTAAAAATCCCTTTTATTTTCAAGGTATTAAGATCGGCCTGTGTTGCTATCACATGGGCTCTGCGCCCTATGCCAACGGCCGCACTCGCGGTGTTCCTATAGCTTTTGCCAGTCGACTTAAAAATAAAAAAAAAATACAAATACTTGGCGCAACTGACCGTATATGGTCCAGGGTCTAGCTTGTCGCGACCAATCATGTTGTGTGCGTGATACTTTTTCACACAAATGGAAAGGACCAACAGCTTAGAGTCAAATCCGAAAGGCAAATTGAGTAGCTTTCTCATGACAGATGTTACTCTCGGAGGTTTTGTCAGACATTCGCGAAGGGTGGGATCGTGAAAAAACTTTTTGGTGTTTTCTGGGACTCGAACGCCGAGCCCCCTGCTCAGCGATCCAACGCACTAACCACTTGAGCCACGGCGCCCGCACTATCGCGCATCTCTGAATGAGATATGGAATAGGTGGACCATAACTCTATGATGGGTTCCTGGTCATAGAGATACTCGACGTAATTGTGAGGTAGAACAGCTAGCCAAAAAAGAAACCAAAGAGCTACTTTCAACTGCAGATGGGAACCCTCATATACCAATAGAAACAACAAGAGTATCTATGATACGTGTAACCATGCACGACAGACTGGGTCTTTGCCCTCTACGACGCAAAACCAATAGCCAAGGGCACATCGGTACACCAATAAGGGTAGTCACAGGTCATTGAGCAATTGAAAGTCATGCCGGGAAAATACATATGTATTTCTGTACATCTGCTATATGACTGCATAGCACTCTCCTCCTTAAGAAAAAAGATTCTGGCAAAAATCTTCAAGATATTGCCGACGTGGGTGCCAACAAAGTATTTTTTTTATTTCCCAATAAATTTACATGTCTATGTTGACATTATGTTGACATGTTTTGGGGGAATAATTTGGGACTAATCACCCTTATTCCGCCGTCGTTTCCTGAGGCGTTTCATTTTTCAAGTGTTATTCTAGAAACTGATCGCCAAAAAACCCCTCCGTCGGTAAGTAGATTTACATTCCACATCATCCACATGTCATTGCAACAGCTGATTTACGTCTGCAGATAAATTTCAAATTATTCATACAAAGTCGTAAAAATATAAGTTCGAAAGCAAAATTAGTAGTATTGCAATGTTTTAGAGTAGCGACGAAGAAGAGAATATGCAAAAAAAGATCTCATTCACATACGAAGAAACATAAGAACAAAATCTAGTCCATTGTATTCGCCGGATGCGAAGTAAATAGCAAGATAAATCTCACTTAAAAATTAATACATATATCGAGGCTTTTCAGATTTAAGATGTTTTTTCGAATGTCCAAGGAAGCATTCGATATTTGCTGGACGAAACAAAAAATCATCTCCCTGAAACTACAAGTTCGGCATCGGTACCGATGGTATTGAAGCTTGCTGTCATTCTTCTGAATCCTTTAAGGGCCATTCACAGCTCAGCGAACTGCGAATGCAAACGAGCGAATATTCGCAAATTTTGACATTTCATTCACAACCCCTTTTCTTTAGTCGCAGCAATCTGCAAATTTTTCTTGTCATTCATTGTATGTACAAAGGAATTGTGAGGTTAAGCTCGCGCGAATATTTTGGTCGCGCGAATGTGGATTGCGTTCTATATCTGTGGAATTTGAATAAAATTTGACAGTTCGCAAGAAGTATTCGCCTATTCGCGGAGAAATCCGCGAATTGTTAATTTCTTCGCAGAAACTAATTAAAATATAACTTTTTTTATATTAATTGACAGATAAATTAAGCTCTCTTCTTTTGGAATACTAAAGTTGTCAATTGCACGCTTTTAAATGTACTAAAAATGGTTTGTTCGCAGTTCGCACATTCGCTGGTCGCTGAGCTGTGAAAGGGCCTCTACCCAAATGTATATTTGCTTCCATTAACTCGACTAAAGTCGTAAACTGCTTCTCATTCGTTACTTTTACTCCATAAATCAAAATAAATTAATTTCTATAGTCAAATAGGTACATTAAAAATTCATAGAACTTTCGTTTTGAACTGATTTTTGCTCTTGGGCGATCTCTATTTTCTGAACGACAAAAATCGTCGTTTTTAATGGCGTTTTTTGGAGCTTAACGCCTCGCGGAATAAGAGTGAAAGAGAAAAAACGACATTTGTCGTCAAACAATGGGTTCTACAAGGTATTCAACGTCAAATGGCGTTCACCGACACAAAAACGCCACACGTAATTCGAATATGGCGTTTTTCTGGCGAAACACCTATAAAACGCCACTTAAACGCCACACGGAATAAGGGTGAATGTCAAATGTCAAATCGTCTATGGACGTTTTTTACGGGGTCAATTTAATGCTGTCTAGTTGGTAGATCTACTATTCTTATACGTTTTAATCTGGTCCTTCCAGTTTGCTCTTCGTTCGGTATTCTATTTATTTCTGCATTATTGTTTCTAAATGTTGGTATTTCCTGCATTACGGTTGACATTTGTAAGTCCTAGTGTATGTGAATATTAGGCGCGTACTACTTTGTGTCTATCATGGTCCGAAGAAACTTCGATTAAGGTATCTGGATGATATCGATGTTAATTCTTTTGGCTACATCCCAGTGTTGGGTTCCGTAAGTTAAGATACTTTCATTAACCCTTTTATATATAAGTAATTTGTTGCCAATTGATGGAATTGCGTCCCAGTATCCAATACAGCTATCTGAACCTCTCCTTAATATGGTTACGTTTTCCACCACAGCTTGCTATCGATGCACATTCCTAAGTATTTTGGCTTCTTGTCGTTAGCAAAATTCTGAAGACTCTAAAAAATAAAGGACTAAAGACGGTAGCATACGCAAATGACATGACAATTCTGGTTAATGGCAAACACTTACCAACCATCAGTGATATTATAGAATCTGCACTGAAAGATCTTTCCTCAAATGGACTACAAGCTAACCCAGAAAATGCCGAACTGGTCCTATTTACCAGAAGGAGGAAAATAGATAATTTCAATTTCCCTAAACTTAATGGAAGACCTCTGAAACTATCCAATGAAGCTAAGTATCTTGGAACTATTCTTTACTCAAAGCTTACGTGGAAACAGAACACAGAGGAACGTATAAAGAAAGCACTATGCGAATTCTACGCATGCAAGAAAGACTTTAGTAAACGATGGAGAATGAGACCGCATATAGTCCATTGGATGTATCATACTTACGTACAATTTTCGTTGACAGCCAGGCAGCTGTCAAGGCACTGGATAGTGAGATAATAAGTTCTAGGACAGTTTGTAACGAGGGTTCCACCTATATTCGCATCTTGATAGGTGCGCTGACGGGACATTGCGCGATCGGCACTATGGCCAAAAGGCTGGGCATAAACTCCCCGGACTTCTGCAGGCTGTCAAGATGAGAAAGAGGCAGAGACCATCAAACACTTGCTCTGCGAATGCCAAATCTCCAAAACCGTCACCTCCTACATATGGGGAAAAGATTCTTTGGAGAACTGAACAAATTGGCACAATCACCGCTGATGGGGTTAACAAGATTCATAAGGAGCACACGCTGGTTCGAGCAACGATCGGCTAACTGGTATAATGATGAGGTAACACAACCTAAGGGATATCACAATGGACCAAGAGGCCCCGTGCAACCACCTTTTTAGTGCACTGCACATCCCCCCCAAAGCCTAACCTAACCTTGTATTGTTTTACATTCGCCTTTTTATTTTATGTAGAAATAGCGGCGGGTCACATAGCTCTTGAGGATTTGGTACAGATCTCTTGGTAGGAAGCAGTTTAGTTTATGGAGAAGGTTTTCGTGCCAGACTTTTGATCAAATACTTTTACTGGTGGTTTGGTACTATGTCACACTAGTTTATAATTCGGTCAAGTTGGATGAACTGGATTTCTTCTAGAAGTTTCGAAAATGTTGATAGCAGGCTGATGAGTCTAAAGTTTTCCGTTTTAGTTACCAGGTGTTGGGATAGCTATCACTTCTATGACTTTCCACACTTCAGGGACACATCTGTGTTAAATAACTGCATTAAATACATTCCTGATGTAAGTCAATGCGATGTCTGGAAGTTCTTTTATGATTTTGCAAGCAACCATGCCATTACCCATGGATTGCTTCTCCATGTTTCGGGAATGAGTCTTTCTAATTTCGCTTTCCTGATATTTGTGTTAAACTTACCTACGTTAGGTCCCATTGGAATGTCAATATTCTTTTTCCAAGTGTCACAAACGTTTTTCCAAGTGGTCTGCTAATATCTCGGCTTTTTCTGTATTTGTTCTTGACCAGGTTCCACTTTCGTTTAGAATGCGTGGTTGTTGTATTACAGTCTAATTTTGTTGGTGCCTTCCATAGGGAGTAAGTTGTGGTTGAGAGGTATTTCCTTATGCTGAATTTCTGGTAGTCTCTTAGTAGTGCTTTTAACTCTTTTGTCGTGCGATTGGGCTTTGTCTCAGCTTCATGCATCCTATTAGGTAGATTGCCACAGTTTTTTTTAGCTAACTCTTTTCCGTTTTTACTGCTGCATCTACATGATGTCCGGAATTACTAGAAGAGATAGAATACCAAACACAACAATCTGAGCGAGAACAAAAGTAACCGATGAAACGGAACGTATAACAACAGCAAACAGCAAAGTGGAGATGGGCTGGACACATTGCACAGATAAGAGACAACAGATGGGCTTAATGGATACTAGAATGGAGACGGTGAGAGGATAGAAGGAACAGAGGGAGACCACCAACCCGATGAAGTGACGGCATCAAGAGGATAGCTGCAGACAACTGGATGAATTTGGCCCAAGATCGAAGCTTCCCTGGAGGCATTTAGAGGGGGCATGTGTACAGCAGTGGATACAAAGGGCTGATGGATGGATACAGGATGTCCTAGCTAAGAGCTATAATCTCTTAAGTGGAGATTCCTAAAGTTCCGGCGAACAAAAATGGTATGGCAGACGAGGAGGGGACTACTTTCACTCCATTTTGAGTTATAGCCCGTTAAAGTTAGACACACCGATACCTTCGTATAGTTTCTTAGCTATTATAGCTACATTAACGGCAACGGATTTTTCTGAAACGATTTTTGCGAAAGAACATCTCAGCCGGCAGTAAGTAGTTAGAAACTTTCTCTTCCTAGGCTCTACTGCAAGCTCGAACAATGGCACCATTTCCGAGATCAACCAAAGAATGACGCTTACTGTGTAAGGCTGTGCCTGGTCTATCAAAACTTTGTGCGAATACCTTTAGACATTTGAAAAGAAAAATGTATCGTTCGACCTGGTCAAAAATTTCGAACAAAACGACTGAGATTGGTTAGACAAATGTTGGGGTCTAACAAAAGGTCTAACTTACTTATTTTGGCTGACTAATGTACTACGTAGTGACCCATTTCTACTCCAATTTTTTGATATTTATAGTCACCATAACTCCCTACAGAGTGATTAAGGGATTGGTTCCATGAGCTATGCCATCAAATCACCAGGGTGTCCACGAATACCATAGCTCCTGCCAGTGGTTTAGGCGTCTTCATGATCCAAGATTATGTAAAAATTGTGCAGTATATCCCTAAGTAGCTATAATATCATAACCCCACCACCCCTGACTCCCATTTTTCCCCTCCTTTTGAATAGAAATTTTTATCTTGCTTTTAGTGTTATTTCCATTTATCATCATACTTCATCTCCCTGCCTCCATTTCGCTTTTATTCTTTTTATAGAGCCTTTTGAATAAAATGAAAAAGGAAAAAAAAATAAACTTCTCCATTTGTCATTAGGCATGATGCCTGCAACATCGTGATAAGACGTCAATGAGTAGCTAAAATATTCGGCACATAATGATAAATCAGCAAAACGGATGTCGACGGGGCGCGCCGCCGTGTACAGTCGACTTGAGGTAAGGAAATGAATTTTATTTCTTCCTGAATGCTTTGCCTGAATTTCCTTTGGCACATAGTCTAAGGGATTTGTTGATATTTTGACATTTGCATACGGTTTTGTAAATGATTGGCAGATGACAATTTTTTTTTATCATGATGGCAAATTGAATGTGCCTGACGCGTTATTACTCATTCAAGGCACTCTAAAGCAAAATTTTATTATTTAAGCCTTATTCACCGTTATATACTGCACAGTATTTCACATTTAGTTGTATTTTACTTTAAAAAACAGTGAATTTTCCTTTCATTAGTTCCTGTGCAATTCCGTTCAGCATAGGTTAGGTTATGGTATGGTGGCTTTCGTCCAAATGAGGTCCATTGTGCTACCACATGAGCATATAGTCTGTTACTCTAGGTGATTTATGGATTAGTTTCCAGATTTTACTGATATCTGTTCGGCGGTATCCAAGCAGCTGGCAGCTGGCTACAAACTCGGAACGCATGCACTTCGAAATAGCGAAGGCAACCCAGTCACCGAAGCACAGGGAATTGTTGATGTATTTAAGCAACACTTCCAGCAGTTGCTTAAGGGGCGGCAAATAGAGAGAGTGATTGGGCAAGAAGAGAATCCACCTCCAGTCAACGATGAACCAACATCCCCACTCAGTATCGAAGAAGTTAAAGTAGCCATCAGAAAACTGAAAAACAACAAAGCCGCTGGCTCAGATGGGCTTCCAGCTGAGGTGATGTCTTGGTAGGGTACATGCACCAAGTCATCAATCAAGTATGGGTGGAGGAACGCAAAGCCGACGACTGGAGTATCAGCTCTATATACCGCACCTTCAAAAAAGGCGATCCTATGTCCTGTAAGAACTACCGAGGCATATCCCTGTTACATGTCGCATACAAGATCTTATCCAACGTACTGTGTGAACGTCTAAAGCCTTTTTGCAACACACTAATCGGCACGTACTAGTGTGGCTTTCGAGCCGGCAGATCGACAATAGACCAAATTTTCACCGGATTTCGGCAAGGAGATGCGCTGTCATGTGACTTCTTCAATATCGGGGGTTTGAGCAGATAGTGCGCAGGGCAGGTGTTAACACGGAAGGCACTATCTTTCACAAGTCTATCCAACTGCTGAGATAGGCAGACGATATCGACATTATCGGAAGATCCCGGGAAGCCGTCGTAAAGGCGTTTGCGGCTATTGAAGAGCAGGCGAAACGAATTTTTCCTTGAAGTGAATGAGGGCAAGACGAAGTACATACATATTATCAACAAACAAAAAATTATCTAACTACAACTTCGAGGTAGTTAAGGAGTTTACCTACCTCGGAACAAATAAAAATCCCACAAATGACACCTTTGTGGAAATCCGGCGAAGAATAACCCTAGCAAACCGCTGCTACTTTGGTTTGGCAAAACAACTGGGTTCAAAACTCCTAACTGGACGGACCAAATTAATGCTCTATAGAACGCTCATTTTACCAGTTCTGCTATATGGTGTCAAGTGAAAGCAGAGCGTATATTAGGTCCCATATGCGAGGAGGGCGAAGGAAGGAGAAGATACAACCGCGAACTCTATGAGCTGTACCAGGATGTGGATGCAGTCCAAAAAGTTAACATACGTCGACTACATTGGCTCGGTCACATCGAGCGAATGGACAACAACGCTCCAACCAAGAGGATCTTCGACTCATAGCCCCCAGGTTCGAGACGGCGAAGAAAACCGAACTTCACAACTGGAAGCAACGTGCCCGGGACCGCAGAAGATGGAAGGCAGCCGTGTCTCAGGCAGAGACTCTCCAAGGGTCGGGAGCCCTTTAAGTAAGTAAGTAAATTCGGCGGTATCTATAAGTTCTTCGATGGAGTGTTCCCCAAGAATTTGATATCTCGCAGAGGATAGTGCCCCCAGCTGCTGAGAAGGTGAAAAGGCGATTCCTTCTCCTCTTTGTCCATACAACTACGACAGATAGGAGTACCAAGACTCTCGGCGTGTTTTCCCACTGTGCAGTAACCATTTAGTACCCCGACCCGAGTACCTACATGTGCGCGCTCTACTAATGTGCAGGAGGCCTTTTGTTTTTCTTATTTAGGCCAGGTTTGTCTGGCATGATAACATGTATCACGAAATTTAAGATTGCACCTCTTGATTGGTGACCCTTTACCATTGGAAAATATTTCGTGAATTTTTCTCCCTTTGTTCAAATAAAGTTTATTTCTATTTGAATGGTAGCGAGTGCTTCATTAATTAGCAAGACACATCCGCCACACTATCAAGATTTTTTATTACTTAATCGATGAAGGACGAACTGCACAGGAGGGAAATCAAAGGCAGCAACTGATCAAATAGTGGCTATCTAAAGCGCCTCACCATTATAAATTAAGGGAACTCGCATTCGTCTAAATGACAGGATCTGAAAAGAATGCAAAATGGGTAAATCCTCATAGTTTCCTCAGACATGACCTCATACGTAAATGTTCACGTTCAGTACTGTCAAGGGTTCAATTAGGAAGAAACTTTTCACCGTCATTCTTGCCAAACTGCATAACCTAATGCACGTGAGCGATCTAAAAGCCAACAAACTATGCTTTCCATCCGATGAGTTGAAATCCATTGGGAGTGATAAATCGTTCGAACGGATAGCAGTCCCTTACATTTTCATTCCATAACTTTCCGCTTGAACATTTCTCCTCTGATTTTCTATCCCCAGATTTTAGCTCTCAAAAAATTTCTTTCCGCAGGGACCACTTATCATTTTCACACATCCAGAAATCGATGGAACTACGTAGGATACCTTCGAAAGGCTTCTAGACACTTTGACACAATGGAGAGAAATGTCGATTTATCTTTAAGTTCACACGTCCGTTCGAATCCTTAAATATTCACTTTTCTCCTTACTATTAATTATTCCCCCCCCCCCTAAGTCATTCACTTTATACATCTACACATCCCCAACGTGTTTGCTTCCCAAATGCGGTTTCTAGTTCCTTTTACTCGTTGAGAAACTCTCATGGAACTCAATGAGGTTTCCAGGTGTTTGGCTGCTCCCAATCAGAGTCCACTTCTTGACCAAACAACAACATTTGAGAACGGATACAAGAACCTCCTGAGGCATTAGCACTTCCCTAGTTGTGACACACACTCCTACTTCGATTGAAATGGTTTCTCATGAGGATGTTCTACTACCGGATATGCTATGCAGCATCCGCTCTTGTTGAGGTGTTGAGCATAAGCCAGCTCACCTCGGGCGTATCGTATCGATTTTCTAACTAGTAGCACGTTAAAACCGTCGAGAAAACGCACCAGAGTGTGAAACAGCAGAAGAGTGTTTGATAAATTTATAAATTTTAACCAACTGTGATATAAATTTGAAAATCAACAAACATGAAACGTCCTTGTCTGCATGCTTTACATATGTACACACTTATGTCTGTACGTAGTCGCATGTACTCCAATAAAGAGAAAAAAATGTCTGCGTCCCTCTACAGTGCTTGTTTTCCGTTCGAACATAAACAACTGGAAGGGACATTAGGGGTGGCGCACTGTGAACTGGGTTGGGGGTGCTTCAGAATGGCTTCATTCAAAATTATCACGACAGCAGTTCCTTACACATCCTGGGTTTTATTGCATCCTGTTCTGGCTGTGGAAAATGCAATATTTTTGTCGAGGTAATAAAGATGGAAATATATGGGACGTTGTCCTGTCGACTGCGAGAATTTTGATGGAGAGACGGAGAATATTTTTTCGGTTTCTTTGCTGCAGAAACCCGACTGGGTGGACCGTGTTGGCATGTTTATTGAGGTGAAAAGTCAAACAATGTACATTATATCGAGCAAGCTTTCGGTGTTCTCCATTTTCAGCACAATTGGCCACGACAAGGCAAGAGTTTGTTATAGTTCTGCGTCAAAAAATAAATTAAATCATCATCCAAGCATTGTGTGGCTAAGATTTTTCAATTCAGGTTTACTTTTTAAAAGTAAATTCTGTGATTTCTTCTAAACAGTTTTGGTGCCATCTCTGCTTGCAGATGCATTTTCAGGGTGGAAAATACTTATTTATTTATGGCAGATGCTTTTGTTGTTCATTTTCGAAAAGTATAGCTGAAGTCGTTCACTATCTTCTGTACCTTTGTTGGAGGTGCTGCATTGTCATCTCCTTCAAAGCTGATGAAGGCGATTACTATGGGACTTTAAATTTCATCGATATTCATTTCAGCTAGGATCGAAATCTAGTTCCGAGTTTTATGGTTCTAATTTCTATTCAGACTCAAGGTAAGCATTGCATTCTAAATTACCTTCGCACACTTTCTCGATAGCAGCTCCTTCAAATGACAAACCAGATCGGAGCTTGGCACAGGAACATTTTTTTTTTCCAATTTCACGCAAAGGTAATCGAAGATATTTTACTAAGTTCGAACGAAGAACTGCATTATGTACACTGGATTGTGTTATACATCTTTGTTTGTAGAGTAGACATGTAATGATTTCAACTCGTTTAGCTTCAGTCGCCATTTTAATTGACTTGACCAATTGACTTGCTGCCATATTTTCCTTTTCTGTTGGTTCCTGGATAGTCTTTCCCACAGCAAGATCCTCTGTATCATCTGCAAATATGGCAACTGCAGCGCCTTCTATTTATGATAGGTCGTTAGTTTATAATAGGAATAAGACCGGCCCCAATACACTACCTTGTGGTACGCCGGCTTTTATTTTTTTTTACTTTTGAATACTTGCCATCCTGTTTTATTCTAAACTAGCTGTACCCTGCGCGCGTTGCAACGCCACCAACTAAAATAAATTTGAAGGAAAGACATTACACAAATATTCAAGTCATTTTGAGTAATTTTATTGATTTTGTTCATTCCGAAAAAATTGTGACACTGCAGCGTTTCGTTTCAATTCGATAATTATTCCTCCGAGCCCGCAGCTATCCGATCTCTTAAAAGAAATAAAGGGGGACCAACTACATCGGCAAAGCTTCCCCACCCGCTCAGTCCTGTGTAGGTCAGATCTGCAGATCATCAAAGAGCAATGCATAGTGTTCAGGTATCCGTTTTATCTACCGTTCATCGACTTTAACAAGGCTTTCGAACAGATATTCAGTCAGGATACCCTTGCCCAAGAGTGGTATCGGGGGAAAGCTTATAGCGACATACGGGGATGGTAAATCTCACGTTCTAGACGATGGAAGGGTCTCAGATGACTTTGAAGTCCATAGTGGAGTACGTCAGGGCTGCATACATCCACCGCTATTATTCGCAATGGCCATCAGCGATGTAATTCGGGCAGCACTTAATGAAGGAATCCAAGGACTGAAGTGGAAAATGACATCTTACCATAAACACGTTGAATATGGTGACGATGTTTGCTCCTTTCATATAAAATAATAAACTTCCGTGAAATGCCTCTTCGGTTAGCCCGGTCCTTAGCTAATTGCCCCAAGTTGGTTGAAGTCTCCTTCTACATACGCAAGGTCGTCCTCTAATGTGCTGCATCTCCGCGGTAGATTAAAAAAAAATGCTTGTCACATATCTATTTCTATTATCACTTCAAACTCTGTAGACAATCCTCCTTCACCTTTTTTAAGCTGATATATCCCTTATGACTTTAGTTCCACCAACATCTTCTTTAAGGAGCTTTGTCATTGAATTCTCTCCAAGGAACGTGTCAAAATCAACTCTTTCAGCTCTTACTCCCAATCGAATTCCTGTAATTGCCCATGAAATCAGATTCTGACGGCGCAGTCAAGGAAACTTTTCTTATTACGATTCACGGAATTCCAATTAAACTTTTGCCGCTGAAGGCGATTCATCCAGCGGGCAACAAGAAATAATTTTGCGCTAAATAAATGTTCTAATAATTTAAGGGCGCACAAAATGTTCGTTTTGTTTTGCAACTGCCACTTCTTCGCATTTGACACTTTAAGGGACTAATTGACGGGGAAATTGTCTTCTTCCTTGACAAATTCCAGCTGGAAGTCAAGATATTCACCTTCACTGCCACAAGGGATGGATGGATTCAGTAGAACTCTAAGACAACGAGAATCATTGAATTTTAATTGGAATTAAATTCTATTTTTTTATTTTATTTTTTTATTTTTTTTTAATTAAATCATCAAAGGAATACCAAGGATACTTAAATTTCTAATTAGAGATACACATGTATTGAGGTGATGATGACTTTTAATGCTCGTGCTTTGATGCCGGCAGCGTAAATTATGAGGACGGTTTTATTTGCTCCTCTTGTGTTGAAGAAGGAAGTGAACAACAAGGGTACGTAACGATGTTGCGTATGCTAGGTGGTATAAAGTAAATGTTGATTAAGAGGGTAATGCTGAGTTTATTATAAGCAAAAGACTAGCAATGATAGAGGAATGGGTAGCACGCATCTTGAGCCTATGCTTGGTATGCTTACACATGAAATAAATTATATTAATCCCATTCTGTGTAGAACGCCCACTTTCATTTCCTTTTCGTCCTAAGCCTTTTTAAGGAAAGTACACTTTTACAATATCGAATGAAAGGGTGCCCATTCTCAGACCCAATATTTAACCAGAATGCTTCTCCTTCTTAATACTTTTAAAGCAGATCGTAAGAGGAAGGATTTATAAATTGAGCGGCATCCTGCTCTGTTCGTCAAAACTTCTGCCGTTTATTTTCCACCGCCTACTAATTCTTGTAGCGTTCGAGCTACAAATTGAAAAATGGTGTGTGATGAAGGGATAAAGTTTTCGAATGGAAAACACAAGCATCGACCCACTCGTCGCTGTCTATCAACTTCTACTCTAATCTTCAAGCGGTGAAGCTCGAATCTCTCAACTGGAGATGGGATTCAAACCCCTTGGATGGTTTTGACGGCAGCAACCGACAGACGTTGGGAAAGGATGCTCCCATTAAGGCATTCTTTCCTGTTTCTGAACGGCAGTAGAGTCAACGTTGGCGTCCATAGTTCCAGTCAGGTCTAAACTACTTGGTGAACACTTTTCGCGAGCTTCTTCGATATATTCAGATATAAAAAAAACAAGTTATGAGAGTTATGCCCCAGGCCTTGGATGATCCAATCAACAGGCAGACAGATCCGGAACGAATATGGGCTACGGATGTATTTAAGGAGCACTTGCAACAGCTACTGAATGAGCATCAATCAGAGAAAGTGACACCGCAAGTACAAATTTCGCAGACAGTACATGAAGTAATTCTGATCAGAAGCATGCATCAGATCATTAGCAAAGTATTGGAGGACAAAAGCATGCCCAACGACTGGAGCTTTATATAGCCCATCTACCTGGCATATCCCTGCTAAACATCGCATAGGAAATCATGCCCAGAGTACTATTTAAAAGTCTTAAGTCGTTCTGCACCTCATTTCATGACATGCAATAATGTGGCTTCCAACCAGGTAGACCAGGTTTATCGTCTTTAAGGCTGCACATGACACGCTTCATTACTTGGTGCTCTACAAGGCTGTGGCCGATCTCGGAATTCCGAGAAAACTGATCCAGCTTTGCCGCGTTACGCTGAAAAACACGCAGTGTGTAGTGCAACTCAGAAGTTTTACCCCAGAAATTTTTCAGACAACCACCAGGTTTTGACAAAATACGCTGTCGTGAGATGTTTAGTGCTGAAACAGATAGTACGGAGGGCTGGTGACAATACAGTCGGTACGATCTTCTTTAAGTCGATCCAGCTACTGGGACATCCTAGCGAATCGTTGTAGAGACTTTCACGGCATTTAAACAAAGGCTAGAAATATTGGTCTGAAGGTCAACGAAGACAAAAACAAATATTTTTTGTTGACAAACAAACCCACATCTTTCCAACGATAAGTACAATATGTCACTATCGACAGCTATAATTCCGAGGTAGTTACGGAGTTCAACGGCCTTGGAGTAAATGTTGAGTCTTCCAACGACTACTTGGTGGAGATCCGGGCGAAGAAATACCCTAACAAACTTGCTGCTACTTCACTTTGGCACAACAACTAGGTTCAAAGCTCCTAACACGAAGACCTAAAGCGATATTCTGCAGAACTTTAATGGTCCCAGTGCTACTAAACGATGCCAAGTGCTGGACTATAGCGAACGGACCAAACGGACGAACCTTTAAAAGAAAAATGGTTCGTCGAACCTCTTCCTCTTCCCATATGTGAAGAGGACTAATGGGGGAGAAAAATTACCCGCGGCCTCTAAGAGCTGTACCAAGATGTGGTTGTAGTCTGGAAAACCAATGAATCTTCTAGGTTTTGTAATAATCACACAATTACTTTAAAAAACTCATCTACACATACGATTTAGCTCAAGTACATGCGTGAAAATTAGTTAAGTGGTTCTTTAAAAATCAAAGAGAAATTATTCGAATGTGTTTGATACCTCACGTCTTAACCTACCCGTCCAATTTGGAAAGTCTTCAAAAGAGACCACTAACAGCTTAGCTCACACACCAAGCGAAGTAGTGTAATGCATTAACCACTGAGCCGCGGCGCCTGCTAGAAAACCACAAGCAGATAAACGACACTATTTACATTAGCAATACAGAAATCGGTTGGTGGACCAATCACAGGTGCCGTTAGCACATTTCCCATTCCACAAGAAAGGAGACCCCCTAAAGTGAGCCAATTACAAAAGCATCACTCTCCTCAAATTCGCACACAAGATCTCATCCGCCATATTTTGTGTGAACACCTAAAACCTTTGTTAACAATCCGATTGGCCCCTATCAGTATGGTTTCAGGCCAGCAAAGTCCACAGTCGATCACATTTTTACTCTTCAGTAGATCCTAGAGAAACCAAGGTTTCTAAATGGTTACCCACCATCTTTTTGCATATGTTAGCATTTATAGAGACAAGCTATGCAGAGCCAAGTCTAGTTTTCTCATCCCTGCCAAATTCGTTCATCTGTACAGGATGCCAATGGAGAACGCTTCGCGCCCCATTAAAGTCGGTAATGGTCTCACCGAGACCTTTGATATCAAAAGAGGATTCAGGCAAGGTCCTGCGCTGTCATGTGACCACGCTAACACTGAAGCCACAATTTTTCAAAAATCCATACAACTACTAGAGTATGCTGAGGATTTTGACATTATTGGCAGGACACAGCGGACTGCCACTGTTGCGTTCGTTATTATCGAAACAGAAGCCGCCAAAATGCGTTTAGATGCCCTATCCCAAACCACTAAGGAGACTCTATACAAGACCTCAATCATCCCAGTCCTGCTTTATGGCGCTGAAGCATTGACTCTGTCGAAAGCGGATGAAGATATAAGAGATTCGGTCCCGTTTGCGTTGACGGACTTTGGAGGAGAAGATCCAACGACGAAATTTACGAGCTGTAAAGCGACATCGACTTAATCAAAAAACTGTGCATCATTGGATTAAGATGGCTAGGTTTTGTAGGGCAAATGCTCCGGCCGGCAGAGTTTTCGAATCCAACCCGGATCCGCAGAAGTAGAAGAAGACCTCAACCAACTTGGGGTGCGTAACTGGAGGCAGTCAGCTAAAGGCCAGACTATCTAGAGGGGCTTCTTGGTTGAGGCCCAAGTTTACTCCAAACTGTAGTGCCACCTAAGTATAAAAATATTCTGCTTAAATGAATACATTGCGCAATTCGCAGTTAAATGTAGAGAATAATTGACCACTTCGAACCAAAAGAATTAATTTAAAGCACCTTTCTCTAGAATCCACTGTACATGATGCTGATGCAAAGACAAACCTATAGACGACTATGGCTCTTCATTCAAATTAATAAGCCATGTGACAGCATAAATAAATATTAATAGGACACCTACCAAAAGACTCTCATATATCATAACATTCTATGGTTAGTGATTGCTGCCAATGTTCTGCCCTAGTATTCAAGCTTACTCCCACCGTTCTGCTGGACATTACTGGCACACAGATAGTCTTTTGGACTTCAAATTGAACCTAGTTACCGAATTAATGGTCAAAATTGTACCACAATTAATGTATTAATGTCAGCCTGTGTTGAATGAGAAGTCGTATATTTTTGACATGTGGTGTTTCCACGGACAGACAGAAATCTATAAAATTGCTCTCATTTATAACCATCTACAGGTATGTACATAAATTTGCTGATAAACTGACATATATTTTCAAACAATCAATCTCTGTATCCCCCCGATCAGATTACTCTTGCTCACTGATTTAATGCCACTTCAAAAAATGGTTTATCAACTGATGTGTAATTTTGAACATACTACTCGTACATAAAACCTATGCCACGGGTTTTACAAAAATGCGGAAATCAGTGCAATTTCCCCCGTTATCATTTCCCTTTTTTTATGAAATTTTTTTAAATAAATAAATTAATATAATACCCACAAATCACCTTCCATTAAAGCCAGCGCCACCATACATACATAGATTGCTCCTCATCAATCAACAAATAGATCCCTTTAACCATTTCCAACATTTCACAGCAACCATCTGCTGCTGCCGATGGCGATAAAAAAAAATAAATCGCTTCCATTCCTGTGTCACTGTATCGATTCAATTTTTTATTTATTGGCTATGCAGTAGTAAGCAGGCCTACTGCCACTCCCCTTAAACTGCGTATGCCTATGTCCGAGTATGCAGTGACCCCAATTGGTCAACGAGTGTGTTACTTAAAATCCCATGCAAAATTAAAATTAATTTTCGCAAATGAGGACCGGTTTACACTGAATTCGAGTGTACAAGCCTTGAATGTAAAATTTTTCAGGCAGGATTAAATTAAATCCAAAAATTGATTATAAAAAGTAGCGACCCGGCAAGCAGCGGCTACAGTGTTGGGGGTGGGATTAATAAATTAATTTTTGACTTTCACCAGGGAAAAATACGGATTTACGCCATTAACTTCGAGGATATTGTTCTTATAACGATATCTTGATATTTATGTTATTATGAGACTTAATGTAATTAATTAGGTGCTGCTTAAAAATTAGTTGTCCTGCTTTTAAAAAACTGCACGCGAAATGCTACTATTTTCGTTTAACAAAGATAGCTGGAATAATTTTAAAAACCGTCCTTAACAAATACGGCTGTTATCGACTGTGCTTACATACATTTTAGGTTAGGTTAGGTTAGGATGAGTAGGGTTATGAGGTTATCATAATATACTAGGCACCAAAGTGGGCCCATCGCGATCCCTAGGGAACCTTTACGGCGAAGATCCAAACCAATTCTCCCATACACTTAATTTCCCTACAGAATTTGAAGATATCACTATTGTGGTTCCGGGAACTTAGTTTTTCTAAGTTGTCGAAAAAGTGTCTTCCAAGGTACTTTAGCCTTGTCCTGGCAATGCCCTGGTATTCAAAGAGTATGTGTGTTATATCCTCTGAGGCATGTAGGTCGATGCAGTACCTATGTACATCTGCATTTGATAATCCTAATCTCATAACATGCTTCCATAGAAAATGGTGGCCAGAGAATATTCATATCGCTGTTCTTAGCCCTGACCTTTCTAATTTTATGATCTCCCCAATTTTCCCGCGGACACCTTATGGCCATCTAAGTTGGACCATCTTGAATTAGCCATGATGATTGGTGGCTTAATGTTACCGATTATGTCCATATGCGGGAGCTCTGCTCCTCTTATGGCCAGCACGTCGGCCTTTTCGTTGCCTTCTAAATCGCAGTGTCCAGGTACCCAATACAATCTGACACGGTTCTGCGTACATAATGCCTTAAGCATTATGCGACAATTTATGACGATCTCATGCACCTTTAGCGCAGCTTGACTGTCAATGAAGATGGCGATATTCTTGCTGGATATTGATCCCATCTCGAGTAGTTCCGCAGCTCTAAGTACAGCTGGAACCTCTGCTTGGAACACACTGGATGTGTCCGGAAGTCTCAGGGCCAGCTGAAGGTTGATATGTCTCGAGTATATACCTGCCCTCGTGCCATGCCCTCTGGTCTTAGAATCATCCGTGTATGTTTCAATTGTGGACAGAGACTGTCCTCCCTAACAGGTTACATTACTTAGTACGGTGTGACGAAGTCTAATGTGCCTAGGATATCGTTCGATTCATCAGGGATATCGGGAAATAATTCCTTAAGAATGGAACTGTGCCCTACATTACTGGTCTTGAAGAGTTTCATTTCACTTTGAATCTGAACAATTTACGAACAAACTGTGAGTAAACACGTAGTAAATAAGTTTTGAGATACTAGCTAAACGCCATTTAGCCATCTATTTGTTGGGCCATCTGTTGGTATCTTTTTGAAGTACGTGTTATTTCGACACTGGCAACACTAACGCAGTTAAAATGTTGATTGATATGTACCAACAAGCGTGCGTTGCAGAAACTGTTGTGATGAAGTGAAGCTCCTTCAAGAGCTGGTGAAATTCATAAAGAAAGTTCACGAAACTTAGGTTAAGTCAGGTAGAGGCTGCCAGCTATTGAAAAACATTTAGAGTAGAGATTGTGATACCTCATGGAACACAGAAAAATGTCCATGCCAATTTGAGTTTCTTATTCGTGAGCCCGACTAATCGATGCCGGGAGTACGCCTACATAGTCCACACCTCGCCCCCCATACGCTTCCACAATTCTCCCTGGGGAACTGTCGCTATCTACTACTTCGAAGGAGTGGTTAGTCACTTATGCTATGTCTTCTACATCTGCCGTTTCGGCCTTAATTTTTCGAGTCTTCTTAACTCGTTCTGCACGCTCATTATGAAAAAACAGATCTCCAGCCAGAAGCTCCAGGATTGATAAGTTCATTCTTCCCTCTGCGTAGCGTCTGCAGTGGAACCTTGCGTCTTTTTCTTCATCTGGACATTCTGGGCAAATTGAAGGTGCAAATATATGGTACCTGCTTTGAATACTATCTCATGCCCACTTACTGTGAGCGTAATCGCTTCTCGTTGCTTTCTATTGGTAATTAGTACCGCTTCCGTTTTATGTTCACCTAGGGTGAGGCCGACTGATGCTAGGCACCGTCGAGCAATTCAATATGATCGAATTCCTTGCACCGACTGCTGTGCTGACCTTCAAAGTGCGTATTTTGTTCCCAAGCGTCTATGTTCAGGGAAATTATTTAGAACAGGAAGCATCTGCTATCAACTCTACTAGAAAATCGGTAGGCTCGGTGAAGTATTTATGCAGTACTTTCCTCAGAAAAGAGCGATTGATGTTTGGATGTAACTGGATAACACTGATGCTCAAATCGAGAATAAAATAAAAATTTCAACTCTAGGAAGAGTAACCATCCGAGAGAGGCTCTGCGGAGGAACACCGCAAAGCAGAATTTGCTCTTCCCTATTAAAATCCTCTTATGCATCATCAGAAGCCCAAATTGGTTTAACGAGGTGGTAGGATAATTTCCCCATTATTCATTTGTGATCACAATGGACTTTCCTGTGGTCTCAGTGTGTAGCACTTCAACCTAACCTAACTCAACTAATATGGCTCTTTACAGCGGATGAGATCTTGGTAATACTGAAAGAATTCCTAACAGAGTTTACGCAAAAAATCAAAGAATCATCAACGAAGAGGAACTGGTCTTCTATATTGACGGTTCTAAAATGGACATTGACTCCGAAGCCGGCGTTTATTCTCTAAGCGTTTAGCTCTAAGAGTCACTAAACCATCATGCTTACAGTAGGTCGGCATGAGATAGTATCCAAACCAGCTATTAATTACCTTGGCATTATGATTGACTTAAGGCTTAAATCTTAAGAACATGTGAGCAACTCTAGAGGCTCCCATGTGGGTGCCTCTATTGCGCGGATTTAAGCTGTAGACTACTTTTAAGTAGTTATATACATCTGTAGTGCTTTATGGATCACCAGTTTGGGCCGGACAACGTGACTTCATGAAAAGACAATAGCAGTAAATCAACTTTCGACATTGACATCGGTATACTACTGGAACAACTGCAGAGAAAGCTTCTAAAGAGCAAACAGGAAGGACGTCTACGTTACCGTGAAGCGCACATACAAGAAAGAAACATAAGTTTGATGAAGTGGCAGCAACGCTGGACGAGGGCGAACAAAATGCAAGAAGCAACATAGTGGTAGCCAGTGGACCCAAATGGATAAATGTACCTACACAAACGTCCAGGCGGACATATGCATATACGACTACTATACTTGAGCACACAACGGCACACAAACGTGTAATGAAAAGTAGCCGAGTCTAGAGCTTGGAAATGGCGTTTCGGCAAAAGCACAGAGAGATATAATTACCGTGACTCACCGCACAACATTTTAGCCACGTAGACATGCACGAGCATGGAGTCGAGCATAACTCCTAGCACGAACTACCAAATACCCAAGGATTTCACGCCAGCGGCTAAAAAAAAGCGAGAGGGACGCTCATCATAACCCTCATATGGAATATTTAAAGAAAGGATTTGTATGTAACTCTGTACATAAACAGGGGTGCCTTAAAACGTTTGCGGACGTGGATCTTCTTTTTGAGGCGCCTTTCATTTATGTGATTCCCTACTAATGACGGGTAACTTTTATTCAGACCGGATAAAGCTCGATTAGTCAGTTAGTCATAATGCATAAACATTGCCTCATTTCCGATCCTATTTTTCACCAAGAACCATCAAAACCATAACCTCCTTTAAGAAAACCCCCAAGGGGGCCTTAAATAAATTGTGACGTTATGACTTTCTTCCCTTAAACGATCTTTATATTCCATTTTCTTCAGAATGCGGTTAGCATATTGAATGTACTTTTCTTACACATCGAATGTTGTATAAACTTTTCTAAGGTAGAATGAGAAACGCTTTAATAAAATTTCACCCATACGTACATATATATATACAAGTACATATGAGAGAAGTGAAAGTTGTATAAAGGTCTTATTCAACATATGCTCTACTGCAACCAAGAGCATTATCCTTTCTTTTTGTGGTACTCCCCTTCGCAGACATGTTTCATATTTGTTCAACTTATGCATGTGAAACTAAGTTTTCTCAGCAATATGAAAGGATATTGTTGTGAATTTTTTCCTTTGAAGTTTCCATTTGCGGGATATTTTTTTATATGCATACATATATCTTTTCTCTTCTCTTTCCAGAACAAACTGAATAGAAGAACACAATTTTGTTTAGTTTAAGTTTGCCTCGTTATGGATTGCAATTTGTGTGAGTTGCATATGAGTCGTTGTTGTTGAAAAGAAAAGAAGCATGGCGCTGGAAAATAAGTTTGGTCTGGTAATATAGTTTATAGCGCGGAATGGAAGTTCAAATTGAAAGTTTCTTTGAAAGCATTAGAGGAGAGAACAGATATAGGTACGAATACATGTACCATAAAATATTAAACCCTTGAATAAAGAGGAGATTAGATAAACTGGTTTGAAAGCATAAGCTATTGGACACCTTTCTCATTTCGGATTGATATACAAATCCAAAGGTAAACCAATTCATCTACAGTATAACACAAATATAAATTCTTCTGTACGAGTAAATATCGTTTATCTTCTTCTATGTATATAAAAATAAATGTTTGTCTGTATGTCCTTTATAGAATCGTAAACTATGCATTTGATCATGTGATGATCTTTAGCAAAGTTGTTGTGCATGAGCCCACGAAGGTTTCTGAGTTGGTACGACCAATTTTCGACAGATGGCGCCACTGTCATTCCAATCAATTTCATATATTGCCGTGACAGTTCATGCTGATTTGAATTGAAACGAAAACAGCGAACGAATGATGACGTTTCGAGTTGTGGGTGACATAAGAATTTATGTAAATTGTGAAATTCATGTCCGGCTCACATGGAACAGACAATATTGTCGTTTTTCGAATAGTTTTGTGCATTTCATTGTGGGTTTAATAAATAATTCAATCGAATTGAATTTTCGTAGTTTCCGTGAGCTGATTTTATTCATTCTCTACAGTGAACTCACGAAGATCATCGAATGTGTATGTGAAGGATCTGACTGCTATTAAATTTGGAGAATCCATGCTTCTCACATGGGCAGCTCTATGTGGCCTGCTCACGCGTCGGAAAACCTTCTGATTTATTCGTTTACGCACCAGATGGAAAAACAAGAAATATTGTGTATCCCACAGCACTTCAATAAATATCGAATTGAAACGAAACGCTGCAATGTCACAATTTTTTCGAAATGAACAAAATCAATAAAATGACTCAAAATGAATTGAATATTTGTGTAATGTCTTTCCTTCAATTATTTTAGTTGGTGGCGTTGCAACGCGCGCAGGGTACAGCTAGTTTGAAATAAAATTGTAGTCAGAGGCAGTATTATAAAAAATACTAGGAAGAGTTCAGTATTTTACAATCATAAAATTAGTCAACGGATTGCATCAAGAATTAATCAAAGAAGAGGATCAACAGAAAACAGCAATTTCCACACCATTAGGATTTTATGAATTCGTAATGATGCTTTCCAACTTAAATACTCGTATGCCTCCGCTTCATCGATAAAAACTATAACGATGGTAATTCGAGCTCTCTATATTGGCAGCACTGTAAAGCAAGCGGCTTTCAATAAGCAGCTGTTCTCAAAGTGACAGATGTTAGTTTGCCACAACACATTACCGAAATAGATCATTTAACCACCGCTAAATGCGTTAAAATTGTTCAATTCTTCCATTGAAATTCTGTAAGAACTGTGTATCGAAATTTACGGCAAAATGTTGGTCCTATTGAGTGAGTAATTCGCGCTGTTGTGAATAAATGGAAGCATGGGTAAGGCATGTGTATCACATTCACGTCCGTTCAGCCAAAAATATTGCTGCTGTAAGTAAAAATATCGCCGAAGAACCGGAATTGTCGATACCTCGGCGTTCGCAGCTTTTAGGCTTGTTTTATGTCTCCCTTTAGACCATTTTGATCCAAGATTCAGGACTCACATAACACAAGAATTGAAGCCCACAGACCATAAACAGCAAAGAGTTTACGCAGATTGGGTGTTACAGCATAAGGAAATTGATTCTGATTTTTCAGAGATAATCTTCCGTGATGAGGTACATTTCCACCTCTCTAGGTATGCCAATGAGCAAAGTTGCCACAAATTAGGCAATCATGTGAATTACGAGACACTATTCAAAAAAGTACGTGTTTGGTACGCATTGTGACCAGGTGCCCTCATTGGGCCTCTTACCGGAAGCTTGAGTACGCAGATATCGTAGTAACTGATGCTAGTGATTATACTTTACGTGCGGCTTTAACTCAGGATACCCAACTAGCTATACTACTCGTAAATATGAATTAAAGGATTTACTCAACTACAGAAAAGAGTTATAAGGAATAGTAAGGGGAGTAAATTACTTCCGGTCTGAGTAAAGATTAAATCCTTGCTTACATAGATGACTAAAGTTAGGAGAATATACTTAACATTAATATTGACTATTTTGAGGGCAAATATAGGTAAGTTATTTGATTTTTTTCGAAGCGTGAGAACTTTCAATTGAAATGTAACACACAAAAATCAATTAAATGGTCATGTTTCATTCTGTTTGACTGAAAAAATTTTGGAATCTAATGTTTGAGCACAATTTTGGCGATATGACAACCTCATATCGTTTAAAAAGCGCATTCTCTCAGTCCAATTTGTGACCATTTTTTCGAGTAAATCGGTTTGTACATCGTGAATAGCAATCACCAATATTTAGTTTCCAAATGGTCGTTAGTTATTAATTCATCCGCATAAATCAATGTTTTTGAATTGCCGCAATCAATATATCGATTAAACGAGTCAGCAATTTCGATCACTCGGTTATGCTGCAGCATACTCTGGAGGACAACCGAGATTATTTCAAGTGCATTTAACAAAAATAACTTTTTTTTATTTTTCTTTCGATAATTTTCACCTTCCTACCCTTATTCTCAAAATATCGTTTCCATAATCCATTGAATTAAAGCCCCTTCCTTCGAAATCCCGTTTAACTAGATTTACTATTGCAAACCCTTTTCGGCAAAATCTCTTTTATCAAAATCCCCGTTCTTAGATTCTGGTCTTTTTAAGCCAAAAGTGGTGCGCTGCGCGCGATCATTTTATTTTCTACTTTCCAGGGGGTCTAGCGATTTCAGACAAATGTTTTGACTCAAAGCAGGAGATTTTCGATTAAAGAGAATCCCTCTTAGGGATCCCATGATTCCGACTCCCTTCCATTTAAAGTAAAACAAGAGCGCATTAATTCGAACAAGCAATATTTATTTCGTTTGATTTTATTCCGAGAAAATACTGTAACGTTATGATTGTATATTGGCATACGGTTACAACGTAGTCAAATGTGAATAGTCGATCAATTCTAAAGAATCCCAATGCGTTAAACTTTACTTCCCTTAATAATTGGTACTGAAGCATTATTATGTAGACCTAAATTTGTTAAAAATCAATTTATTATGAACCACGTTGAAAACGGTCGAACATACATACTTACATCATCACACAGTTCAATCATTCTGAAACTTGTCAAAATATTTTCTACCAAATTGTTATATTCCACAGAAATGTTGTCCGTAATTGTGCTTATAAATGATATGTCACACAAATTGAACAAATACGCCCAAGCATGCACAGTACACATTACAATATGGTGCAACAATTGTGAAGTGGGGCACAATAATCCAGCCAGAAAGTAGTAAATTCCGACATAAACTCCAATCAATGACAAATAACAGCAAAACACGTAGACTTGAAAACATTGCTGCACGCAGTTGGCAATTCTGAAGATATTCCTTAGGATCCTGAGCATTTTTTTTAAAGCAGCTTTTGAATATTCCACATGCTTGAAGCGGTCTGTATTCATGTCAATTCCTCTTATACACGAACTCATATTTTTCAACAGAGTTAGAATTATGACATAAGACACTTCTAATGCGGTAAACTGAACAAGACAGAACGTACCGAAAAGGAACGTGTACAAATAGTGCGAAGCATCAGTTCCAAAAAAAGCAAATGACAGTGACATTTCAATCAAGAACAAAATGTAACAGCAGAATTTAAATCTGAATACAAAAGCGTATTCGAAACTAAAATATCTTCCATTATTCGTAAGCATCTTGACATCGTTGCAAACGACTTTCAAAAGTTCCACAATTTTCTTCAGAAACTTTGCTTTAAGTATGTTGTTCACGCAGAGAAGGAAAATTGTAGTTGTGTAGAGGCCTGTCATTAAAGCAATCATAATGAAATCAAATTTTTTAGAAATCAGATTGTAGTAAATCGTGCCCATCAAAACCGTACTAAGAATCACACCGGCCAATGAGATAGTTTTTGAAAGTATATTCAAACAACAATTAGATACAAGGTGTTTCGGTTTCCCAGAGTAGAAGAAGTTTACAGAACCTAACATGGTTCCACAAAAAAACAGAGTTATGAGAATTTTTTTTAAATAAATGTTTTCCGGCGGTGACATTGTATTGCCAAGAGGCCTTAGCAGACTGGTAGAATTTGGATACTAACCGTGAGAGGATGATTGGTGTTTTCATTACACTTAGAACGGATAATTAATAAAAAATGCAGCTCGTAAGCGGATAATAAAATTACTATCGATTCCATACGGCGCGGCATTCTGAATAAAAGAAAGACATTATGAGAGGAGGGGATTAATGGCATTTCTCATTTCCAAGGACAAGGTTAGGTTAGACTAGTGGATATGCAGGCGAGCTGGAAATGATCCACAACGCAACACTCAGGTGAATGCTGAACCATTGCGATAGGTAATTTATTTGTTGTCTTTTAGATAAGACTTGTACAGTAACCGAACAGTGGGTGGAGTTCTTTCACATCCTTGACATATAGAGATCATCTTCCGTAAGTCATAGTTTTTCCATGTGGTAGAGCAAAATTTAAAAAAAAAAAAGGATCCAAATCCCAGAAATAATCAGACTTTACATGGTCTATGACTTTGAACTACCAGGCAGAAACTCCTTTTTTGGTGTAATAGTTGGAGAAACTCAGATTTTATTCGTTTATCTGTTGTGCTTAGCGGCTATTATTGCTGTTCCCCTAGCGGAGTTTGAACTTACAATGACCAAGTCTACTTACTACTAGGTGGGAACCTAGCGCAGAGGGTTATGCCCGATAATAAGTCCTACAACAGTGGAAACGATTTTCCTATCCTTTTGCAAAAGCCTGTTGATCCTCGTTTTGTCAAAGTACAGTCAACTTCTTCTTATGGTTACACAAGTGTCTGGGGAATACCATCTGTTATTTACTTCGCTTATGACTACAAACTCTGCTTCAAGTTTTAGTGTTCAAGACGAGATGTATGTACATACATATATCGAGGAGTCTATTTGATCTGGTCCAGATTCCGAACCAATTTATCGGGCTTCCAATTACCTGGTATGCCTTCATGTCCAGGGACCCAACAGAGCGTAATCTGGTGCTATGTGTCAGGAACCTTTAGCGATTCTTGACAGCACATCACAGGATTCGATTTAATTTCAACAGCAGAAATTTTTATTGCCTGGCTGTTAATGAAAAGGTTATATGTACCTTCTTGTGATATTGCCTTCAACGTAGTATCACGGGAGGCTTTTGTCACTGCTAAGACCTCCGCTTCGAAAACACTGTGGTTTGGGAGGGGAACTAATTTGGTTATGCCCCGCTGTGCCTATGTCATCTGTATAAACAGAGATGGATTGCGTGTTATTTAACCGTTCTTTCACACTTCCCTTCTCAAGTATGTGCAGAAGTCTTGTGAAATCTAGTTGCGATGTCATGTTGTCCGAAGTAGATATACATATGTATAGTCTCCAGCTGTCTAATTGACTGAGGCTTGTACAAAGATATCCAACGGAATCAGATTGCAGATAACATCCAGTCCTGCTGTGGGTGCAGTTCTCATCGCACAGGTGGAGCCAATGCACATCAGTCCCTGTATCTACGTGATGTCGTTGGTCTTGCTGACGGCCTGCCACCAAACGAGGCAGCTATGAGTCAATACAGGCTCACTATAATCCTGTAAATCCATAGCACACTTTCACTTGAGCCTTTTATGATACATAAGGCTTTCAAATATATTGGGAGTTTGCAGTGTTCTGCACGTATTTTAGGGCGTCATTCATGCTTTGTAGCTTGATTGTTCGTTATCGCGAGATAAGACCTGTGTTTGATGAATTTTATCCGATCTGCATATGGAGCCAATTATATCTATCTGCCTTGGAAGACCTCGTAGGGCGAAACGAATAAATCGACGTTGCATAGCTTCAATTATACGAGAGTGGGTATCGTGAAGAGGTGACCAATCTTGACTAGCGTTTTCAAGAGCAATTGTAAGATAAAGTGATTGACGCACGGATTTGAAACTCTTTGGGCTCGCGTTTGACGAAGCCGAGAGAAGTGTTGGCTCGCTAATAATGTGACCAATGTGCGAGCTGAAGGTGGTCTCCCTGTTATACAAGATCATAGATTGTATTAACTGCGGGAACTGGTTTAGTATTAAAGTAGTAGATCCTGCCAGGAGAAGGGAGATGCTTGCGGGAAAGATATTAGCTTAACAGCAGCTCTAAACGAATTTAAACGAATCTGTTAACATTTATGAATTGGTAAAGGTGCTTAGGGTCAGAAATCAGACTCAGTTGCATTCGGCGGAGATTTTCGTGATAAAGAGATTCATAGAGTACCGAAAAAAGATTATAAGCACGAAGGTAGTTAGAGTTGTCTATATAAGACCAACAAGAGGAAGGCGAGCAGTGTTTTCTGATTGTAGAGGAAACTGACTGGGAAATGCAATGCAATGGTTGATTCGTTGGTTGATGTGGCCCTCGATGAGGTAGACTTAGACCGAAGTAGGTACCATTGCGCTGCCACAAGCTAGGGGCAGGTGGGCCACTCTGTCCGCTCCTGGAACTGTTGTGCGAATGGCAGTTTGGTAACGATAAGGTTTTTGGTTTATTAATTACTGAGTGAGGAGGCAATGGTAATATTTAGTTTGGTGGTTCTTACTTGTAAATAAAAAAGAAAGTATTGGTTTCGACAATACATCTCCAATAATTCTGTTCATCGCAGATTTCTTTTATATCAGATGAAGTGGAGAACACTCGTATCATGCGTCATTTTTGATCCTGGGGTATTTATCTCTATCTATGCTTCTTTGGATTCCCACTTTTGTAACAAAGTTAAACAAAGTTTAATATCAGAATCTCGTGACGTGACGTTTTATAACACATGCTAATTACCAGGAATCACTTTGCCTTAGTGCTCTCTTTCCCGACCATCAGCTTTCAACGAAGGTTAAGCACTGTTCATACTTACTTAGGTGGCGCTACAGTTTGGGGCGAACATGGGCCTCAACCAAGAAGCCTTTCCAGATAGCCCGGTCCTTAGCTAACTGCCTCCAATTGCGCACTGCAAGTTGGTTGAGGTCCCCTACTACTTGTGCGCGCCACCTTGGCAGATAAGAATTCGTACGCGATGTTGAGGAGACTGATACCTCTATAATTTCTCTCCTTTCTTCTCCTAGTTTCTTGTGGATCAGGCAAACGATGCTGACATTCCATACATCAGGCATACACTCGTCTGACCAAATCTTGGAAATGAGTTGGTGTATGCTCTCTACCAAGATTTTCTAGCTGCCTTGAACAACGCGGCCGGTAGGCCATCAGGACCAGCAGCTTTGTTGGATTTTAGCTTGGATATTGCTATCCTCACTTCGTTTTGGTCAGGTGGACGGAAGTTTTGGCTATCATCGTCTATGTAGAACGGTTCATTCTGCCTGACAGCGGTATGATGGTCTTCATCGCCGTTATACAGTCTGCAGAAAAAGAGTTTCCATATTCTCAGCACCGACTCTGATTCTACTATAAGGTTTCCCTCTTCATCTCTATAGGTTTTCGTAGGGGCCCTATTGGCCTGACACGTTCTTTTTACCTTTTGGTCGGACTTCCGTACATTATTCCTGGAGTATGACTTCTCAACGTCTTCGATCGCGTTCTTCTCGTGCTCTTTTTTCGTCTCCTACGGTCGCAGAGCTTTTGAGTAGCCCTCGTCCTTCCTTGCAGCGCCGTTTTGTTCGCATCTTGTTTGCTGCATGTGCTTCCCGGCATTCTTCATCGAACCAGGGGTTTCTTGGTGGTGGTCGGCTGAAACCCAGCACATCAGTTGTGGCGTCTCTGATGGCATGTTGCCAGCGTTGCCACTGGTCTTCGGCAATTGATTATGGCGTCATAGGAGTCGTGGAGAGATTTCGGAATACGCGTTCGGCATTGCCTTGCGATTGCCGCTTTTCGACGTTAAATCTTCTCACAGTAATTCTTCTTTATGGCGTCTGGGCGCATTCGTAACTTCATTGCTCGGAAGGTTCGAACATCCAAAATACTGAAGGCATGCCTGGAATCTTAATGCACTTAGCGCATTTGATATACATATACATGCTGTCCATCTCACATATTTAACTACAAAAATAAACTTTCTCCCCGCCTACACTAGAGTATCTAGAACATAAATTTTTCTTACGGTTGCATCTGCACTCTCATTTCAAAGCAAAACTAATTGGAGTGAGCTAAAATTAACTTTTGGATGAACTTTTTCTATGCAGTCTTTTGTTGCGAATCGACAACAACAAACGAACTGTTACGTACATATATGTACATAATTACAATTTTAAACTACAAACTTATTCAAACGCCCCGAATGGCAGGCTACAATCTCTGAACAAACTTCCTGTGAATGCTTTAGGGGATATTGAATAAAAAAAAAATTATAAACTTTATGGTGGAGCAACTGACACAGCATACCGGACCAAATATACATATATGTACATATGTATGTACACTTATGGAAAAGTGTCCTCCGGACGTTATGTTTTGCTTGGCTTGGACTTTTTTAATTCCGATGGATGAATGCTAAAGAACAGCAGAATTTTCGATTAAGCAAATTGCTTTCCCTGGGAGATTTTAACTCTCCATATTAAAGTTCCTGACATACTTGTGCACAAGGATATGCGGAGAGATCTCTGACCAAAGAGAAATGAAGTCTGTAGAGCGAACTCTGGTATGTGCATGACTCCGATGTGATGATGCTAAACTTTTTGAACATAAAGGAGAATGCTTGCGTACTTGGATAAAAATATATGATTGGAGATAGCTCTGGTTGAGGTAGATTATATCATGCCAATCAGTCAAAAGTAAGTTATTTTGAAGCTCCTACATATTTTGATTCTTTAGCACCTCTGAGTATGTGTACCAAGAAACACTTTGTAGCGTCAGAACAAAGTTGGTTTCCACATTTTTTAACGCATCGCTAACTTTGGGAACTTTTGGCCTTTGATCATAAGATGACAAATGAAATGAAAACCTATGAACATACATATGCATACATACATTTGACACGCGAAACTGTAATAACTACCGTTAAGTAAAATATATGTCGCACACGATGGAAATTTATGAACCCGACTACGCAAAATAATAAAATTGAACGCAAACCAATGTGGTTTTGTTGACGATAAATCTACATATGACGCAATCCAACGTTTTCGAATATTTATGGAAAACCATAGGGACGTCGGAAAGATCTACACGCTATCTTCATAGATCCCGAAAAGGCATTCGATAGAGTACCGCGAGATCTTATGTGGACTCAGAACTCAGAAAGTGCCGGAGAAGTAGGTAACAATGATCCAAGGCATGTGTGATGGAGTAAAAACATGAGTCATCGGGAATATCGAAAGCATTTCCGGTGAAGGGTAGCGTCCACCAGTTGCGAAAGTCCCTTATTATTTAACACCGTTCAAGACTTACTTTTGAAACAACACGCCGAAGAACCCGGGACAACCTACGTCGTCTTCGCAGATTACAGCGCCATCTTGACTGATGACACCGAAGCCCTTCAAACGGCACACAATAGCTGGATAACGGACTAAGAATCAGTCGCGCGAAAACCAAAAATTTACACTGTCGTTCTTCCGATGCCATATCCACATAGGGCGGCATAGTTCTCCCTAAATGCGAAAAATTCAAATATTTAGGCTCCATTGTTAACGACCAAGGAAGCGACGACATCGCGTGAGAGTAGGGTGGATGAAATGAAAAGAGAATTCGGCGATAGTTTGTGATCGGAAAATGCCATTGAAGCTTAAGGGTAGATAATAAGCAACAATCGTACGCCCGGCTTTAACGTACGGGCGTCAATCTTGGAAGAAACATACAAAACAAAATGTGTGCGGCAGGGATGAAAATATTACGGATCTCGGTCGGAGTTAGACAAAATGAGGAAGACGCATATACGGGGAAGCTTACACATAAGGAAACCAATCGCCGAAAAGCTCGAAGCTGACTGCGAACAACCCTGTAAACATGGCTATGACGACTCGTGTTCCGACAGAAGCGCGGAAAAGAGGCTAAAAGAAAAACAATCGGATTACTCAATCGCAGAAAAAGCTTCAACTTCTCGTCCTAAACAACGAATTAATCCATGACCGTGAGCGCATTTTTCACACAAATGGAAAGGACATGCCAAACGGCTTTTTTCTGATAAGCTTTCTCATGACAGTTATTACTCTCGGACGTTTGTCAGACATTTGCAAGAGGTGGGACCGTGAAAAACTTTTTGGTGTTTTCTGGTTTTATGAGCCACTGTTCCCAATTTCTTAGCAGAAATAAAATGAAGAATAACTCTTCCCAATCGCTGTTTCTTCGAGCTAAGAAGGCAATTAATTAATAAGGCCCTCTCCCAGATAACAAAGGAGATTCTATACAAGACTCTTATCATCCCAGTTCTGCCTTATGGCGCTGAAGTAAGTACTCTGTCTAAAGCGGATGAAGATATCGGTCGTTTCGAGAGGTAAATTATTCGTAAAATATCGGGTCCTGTTGAGTTGATTGGCTTTGCAATGTTTCAACGACGAGATATACAAGCTATACAGCATTGACCTAGTCAAAAAACTGCGCATCAGTCGCTTAAGATAGCTAAGACATGTAGAACGAATGGACATTAATACTCCGGCCCACAGAGACTTCGAAACTAACCAGAAGGGGCACCTCGTCTATAGTGGTAGAAGGGAACCTCAACTAACTTGGAGTGCACAACTGGACGCAGTTAGCTAAGGACCTGGCTAACTGGAGAGACTTGTTGGTTGAGGCCCAGGCTTACCCAATTTTTTTTATTTGACCTTAAAATCCAACGCCTCGGATTTCTGCAACTCGTGCAGCGCATAAACCAGGCACTCAGTGCCAAGAGAGCCTAATTGTACTTCTGTCGGAGGGCGCCCCACGCAAGACCTTAGTAATACCCCTTATGTAGTTTGTATTGTCCGTACTTCAAACGTGCTTTACGAAACGCAACACATCAGCAAGGTTGAGCGCAACCAGTTCCTCACACTTGACGATGAAATTGCCCATGGTAATGTGCCTGATTTGTGAAAAGCAGAACAGTCGGACAGGAACTGTGCAGCAGTTACGTCCTTTTTAAGGCACATCTCACAAAGGCCCAAACTTGTTACTCCTATAGTTTTCAGGTGTCTGTCAACGGAAGTATAACCCGTGACGAGCCCTGTAATAGTTCTCAAGTCACTCTTCGGTATATTTAGCAGAAACCTGTCTCTCTCCACACTGGGTGCGTCGATCCACACTTTCGTCTACCGGCATGTACCAATACCAAGACATCGCCAGTAGTCAATATGCTGCAGGTCAGTCTCGTTTAAGGAATGCCAAGGTGCAACCTATTGATGGCTGATGGCCGAAGAAGGGACTCATTGACCCCTTCCTCGCAAAAGCATGAACTCTTTCGAAACCCGCTATACCGAAATTACCCGGAACCCAGACCAGTGTCATCGAGTTACACCGCCCGAGTCAGTTTAACAATTGCCTCCTTCACGTTATTGGTGGCAATTACGTGAGCAGAACAAACCTTAATCGCGACCTGGCTGTCGGAACAGATGTTAACAGCTCTACCCCTCATCTTCTTTTTTAGAGCTACATGAGCTGCACTTGCGATATAATAGACTTCGGCCTGAAAGACTACAAAATAAGATCACATGTGGCCCCGCATCAAATTTTTAAGGCCATGCAGAAGAAATAAGTCCAAATTACGACTCATTTCATCAGTCTGACTTTGGGAGTTATTTTACCTATGTTTGGGGTTTTGACAAATGAAATTTGTCTTGGAGCAGATTTTGTGTAACAAGCCGTGAAATTTGAATATTTCACGTCACCGAAAGACTGTAGTACATGTACCTAGTGGAATAGTCTTTTTCACACTCGCTTCCTCCGATTAGATGCCTGCTCCCGACGGCCCATAAATTAGATACCCGTCTTTAAAAAAGACAGTATTTGCTGATTCCGGTCCGACCCATCTTCCATTTCTCCGTTCCCGAAAAGATCATCGGGATCTACGCTGAAAAATAAATTCCGTTCACACGATATCCTACGTCTCATCCCGAACAAATGGAATAGAGCTGAGAAGCACCTCAGCTCCACCTCCTCTGCGTCCTTCACCATGGCCCACTCGAACAGAGTTCCAATGCGGAATGCCGCTATCATTTATGCCCTTGGACGTAGCCACAAAAATATAGAAACTTTAGACACCTAGGACAATTTAATTTTCAACAGAAAGACAGCTTGGGAAACACTAACGCCTACACACATAAAGATCAACAAGTCTATCCCCTCCATTCCGCCCACTTACTTCATCACCCTCACTATTTCTCTGGTATTTTGTGGAACATTTTCAACATTACACCTAGATCATCCCCACCCCAAGTATACCCGTACATCCCTTATAGAAATAAAGCCGTTTCCAAATTACCAACCAGATTTTATAAACTTCCTATCCACGCAAAGCAGAAAAAAAAAAGTTCTTAGAATCACAAGTTTTTGTTCTATTCATATCGCAAAACCAAAAGAGGATAACAACAACAACAAAAAAAGGAAAAATCTGCGAAAGCGCTTAACTCAGCTCTTTTGTGTGCGAACTCTGGAGTGATTATCACAGCTGAATTGAATATTTAAAAGCGCTATTCATGGAAAAACTATCAGAGAATGAGGACTCCAACTTGTTGACGTACATAATTAAAAGTTGGAAAAAGTTTACTTTAAATTCTGAAAGTATGGTTGCATAAGATTCACGCGTCGGCATGTCGAAATTTTTACAAGTTTGACGTGCGTTTGTTGGGAATAGAGATTATATCTTCAATGCAAAGGAAACCAGAATATCCTTTGGATTTTGAATTTAAGTTTCGACAAACTTACACCCATCTGTGTGTGGGCTCTTGGGCACGCTGCAGAAGAATTCATTATATTCAGAGCAACTAGGAAAACCTTAATTTGCCTATTAGCAGTGCTAATCCCCTTTAAAGGCAAGCGGAGAAAAAGTCGCGTCGTTAGTGGCTCTTAAGTCGCATTGTAAATTTGTAGGATTATCGGCTTAGCCCAGGAATGTACTTTCAGATTTTTTTTGTTCCTGAACTTGTTTACTATGTTTAGGGATTAAGAATGAAAATGATTGTCCACTTCTTAGAGTGAAACATAAGTACTGACATGATAATGAGGCACTTCCTTTAATGATTCTTATGTTCATCATCATTTCATTCAAAGTGAAGGAAAGGAACTATGCCCTGCGTAGTCCTTGAACAAGGACGCTGAAATGAGATATTTGGGAGTAATTAGAGAATACCCACTTTGAACTAAAAATCGACTCGATTTCTCAGAACTTCCTGGCAATGTTGAAGGGCGGAGTCTAAAGCATGCACTGGTTTTTCTGCGAATTAAAATAATCTTCACTTATGTGTTTGTTGCGGTTTGATGCCTGCTTATACCACACTCAATGTGCAGAAAAGGGAAGGGTTCCTTGGAATCGCTAATATGATTCGAAAGACCCCTTTTTTGATGCGCTAGAAGGGTGAAAAACTTTATCCATACTCGTTAGCCCATGCTACGAGTTATGCCTGACTAAATGCTCCTGCATGTTTACGTGATTTAAACGAAAGCTTCACCAGAAGAAAAGTAAATAAATTGCCATAACTGCGGCATGAAACACTATGATAATAATTACTTACATAACTGGCAACACTACCAATATGTCATCGAAAACGCCACGACCCATTTACTAGTATGTTTTACCCGTCCACCATAAAAAAAAACCTTGGGGTTGACGAAGAATGCTGGCAATCACATAAACAAGGAACATACACAGCCCCCGTCCGTATCGAAGGTAGAACTCAAAACGATCTTCGATTCATTGAGAAGAATTCTGAAAGATCTTCAGCTCATTGAGAAGGAAGAAACCCATAGGTAACGACGGAATATCTAACATCGTGCTTCGGCACCTCCGTCTAGAAGCGGTGAACATTTACACCACCCTGTTTAACAATGCACTGAATAATGCACAATATCCGGTGCATTAGAAGACAGCGGTGGTACATCCTATTTCCAAAAGGGGTAAAGAAAACGTCCAATCCTACCTTCAGCAAGGTAGATATTCGAAAAAGTGATCAATAGATTGAACACATGCATATTGATCTGCATAACCAATTCGGCATCAAAGCAGGACATGACCACTATACATGCCGCCTCTAAAATGTAACAAAAGCAAGAAACAATGCACGAGTGCCTGCCTGGTTAACTTGAAGAATACCTTCGATACCATAGGTGTATCCAGAGCTAAGGCAGCTTTCGTCCTTACAAAGAGACTGTTTCATAGTAGCCAACTCAATGCAAAGATGAAGGTAATCTGCTACATGGCTATGGTATGGCCCTCGTTTGGCACATGCTCGTATATGTTTGTCCCCTTTGGTTCCACGTGTGTGCAAGGCTGATGAGAAGGATTCGATTGCTTCAGAGGACTTGCCTTCAATTATATAGAACAACAGGGTTTTAGTACTATTCCAATGAGGTCCTGTATAACACAGCAACATAAACAGTGTAGATAATTTCGTGATCAAGATGATTCGAAGGCACATTGCAAGAGTATTAAAAGATGAATAACCTGATCTCTGTGGCCAACTACCCAGTGATATGCATTTCCCATAAGAGAATGCGCCTTATGGCTTCATTCCTCTATCTCTATCTTAAGGCCTAATACAGGAGAAAGTAGAGATGATTCTGTGCAAGAACTTAAACATCCCAGTCCTGCCTTAATAGTGCCAAAGCAATGACCCTTTCGAAAGCAGATGAATATGTCCTCGCTTGGTTCGAAAGTTTTTACTTCGTAAGATATTCGGTCCCGTTTGCGTTGACGGAAAAGATTTCAGGAAAAGATTCAAAGACGAAGCTTACGAGCTGTACAGCGACTGTCACTCCGCATAAGTCACCTAAGATTCGTATGACATGAGAGCAAATGGACACCAATTCTCCGAGCCGCAGAGTCTTCGAATCTAACCCGGAGGGACAACGCGATAGAGGATGACCTCGCCTAAGGTGGGGGACAATATTTTCTTTTCTTTTTTAACGTAGGAAGGTCGTAACCTTGCATAGTGCCAGATTCTTACCGGCGAAAAACACCTCCCCCGAAAATTAGCGAACCGCGAACCTCGCAGAAGCACCGTTAGGCATTACTTCATGAGGGTCGGTGTAGAGCATTCGCTGTCTCGCTAATTATTGCTAACATTCGCGTTACGTATACGTTCTAGGCGTCTAAGATCGCTGAGAATTCTTTTCTCCGCGTCGCTTACCGCAATCCAGTTTTCTTCACTGCGGATCATATGGCACGCACAAGTAGAAGGGGACCTCAACTGACTTGGAATACGCAACTAGAGGCAGTTAGCTAAGGGCCAGCCCAGATTTACCCTAAACTACGGAAAGGGAAAATCTTTGAAAGATATTTAAGAAGTAATCGGTTTGTCAGTGTGTCGGATTTCTACCGAATAAAACTTTTTCCATCCTTCTGTTCCCGCAGCACTGCTATCAAGCACTTCATAGTAGGGACGAAACTCCAGCTTTATGTCTACGGCTGACGGATATCTACAATCTGTCTGCGTATCTTTTCTACTCCTGCTAGCGCTGTTCTTTTAATACTGAAGCTACAGTATCTCTCTTCTTTTTCTTCATCCTAGCCTTATGTCCCAAATAGTTGGAGTCGGCTCTCCTTGTCCTGAGTCTACTAGAATGCCTGTCCTGAGTTGTCTTGTTTGAGAGATTATCCTCACTTAGGTCGTTTTTTATTGTTCTTAACCAATTAACCATATCGCCTTTGGTCTTCCTCTTCTATTCGGTTCATAGTCTAAAACATAGAAGCTTCCTCTGATGTTACCGTTGTGCACTTTGTCCCTAAGTGTAAGCCCCGCTGACCATCCCAGCATTCTTATTTCCGCGGTAGAGATCTTGTTTTCATTTCATTTCATTTTCAATGCTGCTCGACATTCCAATCAATACATTATTGCTGGTCTAACCACCGTCTTATAGATTTTTCCCTTCAGTTTCAGGGGCATTCTTTTATCACTTAATATGCCAGAGACCTCCCTCCATTTCAACCATCCTGCGTTTATCCTGCTTGTTACGTCATCATCAACTTTGCCATCGTCACTAATAATTGAGCGGAGATATTTGAAAGATAGTGAGCTCGTTATCGGTTCGCCTTCTATACGTACGGGATTCATTGGTCTTGCGGTTCTTGTTTCACAGAAGAGAATGTAAAAGTGTTCGGTTTTCTGACCGCTTATGCGTAAGCCATGTTTTGTGATCGCTTCGTTCCACATACTAAGCTGTTGTTCTAACTCTAATATATTGTCACCAATGAGTAGTATGCCATCTGCATACAGGATATTCCATGGCACTGGTTGTTGAATATCAGCTGACATGAAGTTCAGAACAAGATTGAATAGTAGAGGTCTTAGTGCGGATCCCTGATGTACTCCGACATTCATCGGGAAGGCTCTCGATATACCAGATGTGGTTTTTATTTGTGTAGTACAGTTATTATATACATATGTCGCAAAAAATTCGTACCTTCGGGGATGTTTTGTTTCCTTAGAGATTCCAATACTAGATCTCTTGGCACTCGGTCTAATGCCTTTTCTAGGTCAATGTAAACCATATGCAGGTCCTGTTTTTTGGATTGGTACTTTTCAGTACAGTATCACTAATCTTGATAAGTTAGCATCCATCAAGGTGCATGCAAAACTTCTTCCTTCACGTTCACTGACCATGAGTTGCAACATTACCCCCTCCAAATACCTAAGGCCTACCAACCGACTCTAAAGCCCAAGCAATATCCGTGTTAAGGTCATTTTATCCTTATAAATCAGCAAGCAACAATTTATTTCTCATTTTAGGAAAAATAACATAACTTTCTAAAGTAATCCCACTGCACTGGTAGCAGTTTTATTAGTTCAAAAACTTAAAACACGCTTACCTCAAAGGAATGTTAAAAGTTAATTGCCATGCTAAATTCGACAAAGAACTTATCTCAAACATAAGGAAAAAGCCTTTACCACAATCTTTCCAACAAAAACTAGGACAGCAAAAAATGGAAAGCTGTACAAAATTAACTCCAACAAAAATAAATGATGAGGACTCGTTGAGAAAATTTATTATTCTTAATTTAAACTACCGCCGTAGTTTCATCACAAAGTTTCCCTTTTTTTCGGAGCAGGTTGCAAAAGTTACGCAAAGTAAGTTTGCTGGGTACTTTTATGTGGCCCACTGCAAACGCAAGCTGTTGTAAGCAACAAAATGTTTAATTCTACTCAATTTTTAGTTAGTTACCAAAGGACGTATTCAACCTTTGTGGCTTTACTCTTCCGTATGAATGAGCAAAGTAAACTAGGAGATACTATGGACCTTGAAAAGTACATATTTGATGATTTCAGTGGGTCAGGGCTAAATGGGTTTTCATTTCTCGGTTTCATTCATTTCATCATAGCTTATCTTTTGCCAATAAAGAACTCAAGTTTAAGGCTCCTTAGGTGAACTATAGAGTAGGTACCGAACTATTGCACATGCACATAAAAAGCCAAGGTGCCTTAACTTATTTCGTAGAGTAGCGAAAATTTTTACCATAAAGTTTCAAGATTATTTTAATAGGTAACGTTTTATGATAGTGTCGTAAGTCCTTTTTAAGGAGCAGTAACAAGATGCTCTCCTCTATCTTGAATGGTGGACACTGCTCTGTTGGTGACTGCTTGCACTCCAGACTTCATGTGCTGGTACAGATAGTAGGGAAGTTTTATCGGCAATTGAATATTAATAAAGACCTGATGCGATACATTTGTTTGTCATAAATTAATGTTGAACATCAAGAGGGGTCAGATATATCACTTGTATCTGCAACATATTTTTTTTAATATTTTTTTTCAGCAAACCCAAATGCACAGCTGTCAATTTCACAGACATGGTCATGGACCGCGTATTAAACTTCGTGTGAAGGGTTATCTTGCCCCTCGCCCTGATGGTGTATTGTTCCCTACGAATATAAGTACCCATACATATGAAAGTAAAATATTTAGGAGTAATGCTCAACAATAAATTTAAATTTACGACGTGTAATACTCGAAAAAATAGGCTGCACAACTGCAGGCACCTCTTTCTCGATAACTACCAAACAACGGCGGACCTAGATACGCCACATGGATTCTGCTATCCAGATATATCGGGAAATATACTACGGGGAAACTGCGGTTGGAGAT
Source organism: Blera fallax (assembly GCA_946965025.1). NCBI lineage: Eukaryota > Metazoa > Arthropoda > Insecta > Diptera > Syrphidae > Blera > Blera fallax. Next base: position 9,181,777 of record OX337248.1, on the reverse strand, counting down.
AAGAAGTCACTGGGAGCTGGAGGCATCCCCAGTATGGCTATCAAGACGGCATTCAAAGTATCTAGTAAGAAAAGTAAGAACCTGGTACTACTCCCCAAAGAATAGGTTGATAAAATTTGTTTCACTGTTGGTCTGTTATTGAGGTTTTAAAAGACTGAGATCCAGAATAGTGGGCTTGTATGAGAATCCTTAGAGTGTCAATGACATTGCTTGTAAATTTGCCATAGTCAGTATACTTACTTAGGAACTCTATTGGTTGGCATTTACTAGCCTCAATATCAAATTTAATCGGCGATAATCTAAAAAGGAAACTGCTTTTGAGACACAAAATTTGGTCTCCTTTGAAGTAGGCACAGGCAAGCTCTGTATTACCCATTTTACTAGAATCTTTTCGACTTTCGAAGAAAGCTGAGAAGGCACCCTAATGATGCAGAGCTTACAGTATCAGCACTCAACATATCAGCACCGAAGATCAGAATAATAACAAAAAAGTGATCCTTAAGCCTACCACACTTAGAATCTCAGTCAAAGGAAATGGAAATGGTGAGAATGACAGTAAGTCGTTTGCGGTCTTTTTTGTGCAAGAATGCCAAACATTCGGGAGGATTCGTTTAGTGAATCTGCATCTGTGACAGCCGAGTCACACACAATTGTGTTTATGAGAAACCCAATCGTCAGTGGACACCCTAACCGAGGATGGGGGAAGAACCAACGCAGATCCACGTCCTGAGAAAACATCCTCTAAGCCTTGCAATATCATCAGAGATCTCATTTCCCGCAATCCCAGCGTGACTTGGGACCCAGACAAAAGTCAAAGAGTTCAGTCTTGCGACCAAATTTTGTCTTGCATTTTCAAATTATTTTGGAACGGTTTCAAGGGTTGAGCAAGGCCTTAAGTGCAGACTGACTGTCACCACAGATGCAAATACTCTGACCCCTCCATCTATTCTTTACAATATAGTTAGTAGGCATTACGATAGCACAAGCTTCTAAGTGAAAAACAGTGGCATGCAAACCTAACGAATAGTGAAGTCTATTATAGTCGGTCTCCACGAAGACACATGCGCCAGACATTTGACCAGTTTTGAAGATTCCTTGAAGACTACAGCCCAATCCATGCTCAGACACTAACCGAAGCCTGAACGCAAGGAAAATCGACTCTTGGTTTGCACAGCTGCCGAAGTTCAGGTGCCATTGTATCAGACGGAATATCTATTGAACCCGTGTCCTAGGATGTGTCGCGCAAGGTCATAAGGTCATCGAAACGACAGTGTGAATGATACCAAAAGTCACCTCGTCTGAGGCGATAGATTGGTTTGATAGTACAAATCAAACAGAGCGTCTAAATCAGAGCTAGGCGTACTCAGTAAAACTTCCCTGCAGGCAAGGCAGACCGGCGTTTGAAGGCTAGTGCAGTAGGCAATCACATACTTACGCGAGACCCCTTTCCACCAAACAACCTACGCATAAGCTAGAAAGATCCGGAAAACCTATTTCGGTGATAATCCTCATGTCTTTTCAAAAGCACCCTAACATTGCCGAAAGACTCAGAGCTCCTTGAACGTCTTCGCCTTGACATGCTTTGTCCAAAGAAACCGAAGATTTGGATGGTGATACCCTTTAACACAGGCTGAGTCAGACCGGTCACATTCCTTCTTCTCGTAAAGAGAACATCCTTAATTTTTAGAGGGTTGACGAAAAGCTCATAGTGCACCATTCATCCATCATATTTTGATCTATCTGCGTGTAAACACAAGTCAGTTCGAAACATCAGGCGGAGGCTCCTTGTAAACCCCTCAAAGGGGATAATTACTAGTAATGACACTAGGTCACTACTGGTAAACTCTCTGATTCTGAGAAAGTGTGAGTGTTTATTGGTTAAAATTACAGCTCTCACCCAACTGAGTTACACACACGTCCAAAATATCCTTAAGGACACCGCAGGAGGCAAAAGTGGAGAAACACAGATCTTTAATAAACGGTTGCTCTTCATGTGGCTTCGTAATCTCCTTAGACGCCTTTAACGTTAACCTCGTAACATTTGTACAACTATAACAAACAGTTTCGTCTGAGTGTGGGAGTACACTATATCTTTTTAGCTTCTCCATAAAACAGTCAATCAACCGAAAAGAACAATTTCATAAAAAAAAATAACTCAAAAAGCAGCAATCTATGAACGCCAACTTCGAATAAATCGTCCCTTTCTTCCAGCTGTATCATTGGAGAGTAAACAATAATCTCGCACATCAAGTGAAATTGAATTTTTCACGCTGAATGCGATGAATCCTTGTGGGATTCACGAGCACTGAATAGCGCGCATATATTATTTCAATATTTGTATTAAAAATTTCATTTTTATTCATTCACAAAGAGTTGGCCTTGGATTGGAATGTCTCTCCCTCTAATAGGGTGGTGCAGATGTACGTACAGTTGTGGGTATGTAATGGCTTTTCATTGAAATGGAAATACTGGGGGTATGGTCTTTGATTGATCCCTTTGGAGTGAGGATACCAAAAGATTGATATCTCGACGGGTTTCTTTTTACGGGGGCTACTTAATTTGTTTTGAGTGTGCAGACAATTTTTATATGTTTGCATTTGTGAAACGAAACCCTAAATTCCTAATACGACTGATGTCGTCCTTGGTATTTTCTGAATTACGGTTTCCCAGAGACAATAATGAATTTCTAAATTTCTGAAAATATAAGACGACGTGATCCATTTTTTGATTCTGAGTGAACTTTCAAGGCGACTTTAGTAAATGGTTTCAGGAAATTTTGTAAATTAATTGAATTCTCATGGTTACGTCTGATTCAGTACCAGTACTCAGGAAACAATGAAAATGGTATGAACGTACACATTTATGTAGAAAGATGGAATTTCAGACTTAATTTTAAAGAAAAACAAATTAAAAATATGAGTTGTTTACATGCCTCGTTGGGGTAATCAACGCGACATTTTGGACGGAACGCTGGAAGAAAATAACGAAACATGTGTGGAGGTATGGTCTTGGTAACAAATCCATTACTTGGAAACTGTCAAGCTATCGCGACAACTTCTACTAATGCGGCTATCGACAAAGAAAGTATTCTTTCAAAATATTCACCTCAGGCGGAATCAGTACCATGAAGTGGCGTGGACGTGGTGTAGGTCTTTGGTAGTGTGGTGCAGAAGGTGTCACTCCGAAAGTAAAGGAAAGGAACACTAGTCATGTTAGCTTTCTTATGATCTATCGTCATCTCTCCGACCGATTGCCCACTGAAACTGATTTCATTTAAGGGTGGCAATGGTGCAGTGGTAGCGTCATCGTTTGTCGAGCTGATGGTTCACAGTTCAATCTCTGATGTCAGCAAGCATTATATGATAAGAGGCAGTCCGATCAATTGTGAAAGTTTGTGACAACACTACTGCGAAGGCATAACACTGGCAGTAGGTTTGTCATATGGCTGGAGAAATTGATCACTCTGTTGATAATTGATTTGCTCTTGACATCAGGTGGATCGGGAAAAAATACTGTGAATCAGAAGCGAAGGCAAAACAAATAAATGGCAGCAAACAATCTCCCCAGTTATCTGGACACCACCCCTGGAGCTAATGTGTGAAACCTAATACACCTGAGTTTCAAACCAATGCACCAATCTCTTTCTCTATCTTCCTTTCAGCGCCCGCACTGTGTATAAACATTAAAAGGGTATTCGCACTCAAGGGGGTGCGGGTAAATTTAAAAAAAAAAAAAGTTTAAGGCTTTAAACACTCGATACCGGTCAGATCAGAGTGGATGCAACGCGATGTCCTTTACAACGGTACTCTGTTAATCTTTGCGGATGGGTCCAAAACCAAGGACGGAGTCGGGACCGGAGTCTTCTGGGAGGACTTATGCATTCGCCCCTCCTTCAATCTTCCGAAACAATTCAGCGTCTTTCAGATCAAAGTTACCGCGAGTCGCCAAGTTGCATGCTGAAATATCTACTGCCGAGCGCGAAAGAAGCACAACAGAAAGACCTTGCCATCAGGATAACAGTATCAACAACGTAGATGCGAAATGGTGCTGGGGGCACCACCATTGATAAGTCTGGAAGAATGCTGTCACTCTGATGAAAGCAGGTTGATGCACGGATCGATCACCAATGCAGATGCTTTGATCAAAGGAAAGCTTGAGTGCTTAAGAATATACCTCCACAGGTTTGAACCCTATGACAACGTCTATTGCCCAATCTGCACGCAAGTAGTCAAGGATGCATGGCACGTCATGTTTCGTTGCCCGCGATATTATGAAGAGTGGCATCGGCTCATGAACAAACCGTGTGAGGGCTTAACTTCAGTCAACATTACCAGACAGATGAAGAGCACGGAAAATGCTTGCAGCGCAGTTAGCAACAAGATGGAAGCCATTATGAAGGGGTAAGGGAGGCATGAGCAAAATACGAAACGCAGGCTGCCAGCATGATTGAGTCGAGCACCTAAGACTTAGGTCTCCCTTAGAGATGAAATGCTTGATAGTACGAAATATGGGTTTAATGGGTGGAAATGCCACGCTGTTACTGAGTACGGGGTAGGTTTCGTCTTTAAAACATTCCTACCTTCCCACAGCCTCCATAAGTTTGACTGTTAATATTGACCTTTCTATGATTTGGCTATAAAACTAAAATGTTATTCTGCCTCCAATATTGAGCCTAAAACAACAAACAAACAGCAAAGCCTTAAAATACCAAATAAAAAGTGTAAGTAAACCAAATCGGAACTATAGTGTACTCTCACCCAAGCTCAAACTAGTAATTAACTCTACGAACTAATTCCGTTTCTAAGTTATATCATTCGCCTCCTCCCTTAATTATTTTATAATTTATTTGCACGTACATATCTATGCAGAAACCGAATATTTGTCCAAATTACTTAGCTAACCTCTATGATTACAATTAGCAAACTCCTAACCAAAGTGCAAACACTTGCTTTTGCCCTTCGAAATTCTAATCGAAAATGTTACGTATACGCCCCATAAACCAAACATTGTAACATAAAACGCACTCAAGCCCGTACAACTTAGTGCAGGAAGTGATTTATTCTAATCGATTTAATGAACAGAAAGCAAAAGCGTATTCATATAACCCATTTGAGGTTCGCCGGCTTTTCCGGATCTCGCCAATTTGTAAAGGACGATAAATATCGATAAATTAGTCATCGATATGGCCACTGTGGCCAGTCAGGCAACATTTACTCATTACTCCGAATTAAATTAACTTCAATACACGTTAAGTGTGGGTATTCTTGCGAAAAATAATAATAATAACAGTAAAAGGAAAAGAAAAACCGTCCAAACTTTTCGCATTGAGAAACTTCTGGAAAATATAATTAAATCTGTGAACGGGAGAGCTACAAACTTTTTTGTTGACCAATATTACCGGATATGTGTTTCTGGTTTTTTTTTTTTTTGGATAACTTTAACGGATGGACAAAGTTCTTTTAGCCACTTAAGCTAAGGCAAACGCCACAAGACACCACAGGATAACACGTGAGGAATAGCCAACGGAAAGGCGACTTCGACGAAGCATTACATCATCGCGTTGATATGGCATATGGGACACTTGGAAATCTTATAATGACAGTTCGCAGTGTTGATGGATTTTGAAAAGTTTGTGTCCCGCTTTTTGGGTCTTATTAAATAATATTGTTAAAGTTTCGAAAGCGATTATTGCGTGGTTGGGTTTCCGGTGAAACCAGAAATTTGTAATTAAGAGCATTCTCTATGGGAATATCTGACATTCGTATTGCTTCGATTTTTGTGTAGCCTGTGGCATGTAAAACTTGTTTTGGAGAATTTCATCTTTGCAGCAGAAGTTTGAACTTTTTTCTGAATTATTCAAAAGTCGTCACCCTATCGGAAGATGCTGTCAATTTTACAAATGGCGGCTTATGTCATCGCCACTCTGACATTTTTGAAGTAAACAGAAGCTTCAGAAGGATACAAGAGTACATGTGTCGACGAGTAATCGATCGGTGGTTTGGCTGAACGTGAATTTTGGCGTGGATTCCCTGGTCGTGTAGCATGAACTGGGCGGACAGTAGCAGCCGTTCGGTCGAGTATATCACTGCTGTGGCTGCAGATGTACAAAAGGACACTCAACATCACTTAGATGACGCGCCATGTAATTGAACATCAATAGACGGATGCCTATCGAGGTCAAAATAGCAGCATTAATTTATGTTAAAAGAACCATCAGAGCAACTGCTAAAATAGATTCGAAAACAATCGACGGGCATACAAACTGCTGCCGAGTGTGGGCCAGAAGATAAAACGGTAAACTTCGACTTCGAGGAGAATGATATAGTTCATGCTATCAACGGAGAAAGCATGGGACAATGACAACAGAAATACTGCTAGCATCTTACAGGAACTACTACACAATGCAAACATGTCCGACGGAAGCTCTAAATGTGCTTCTCCATATTGCTACTTGACCATCCTGCTAGACCTTATGGATAGAGTAAGTTTTCAGCACAACTTCAAAGCCGAGATGAGAGGACAAATCCACATCACCTCGCCTTTTATCGGAATCAGTACCTAAGGATGCGGCCCTTAATACTGACACAGAGTTCTTAATACTGACAGAGAGCATGGATGCTACACCGAAAGAAGGTGCAATAGAGACTACATCACTCTGTAAAGAGTTTTGAGTTCGAAATTTTTATCCCACGAGTAATCGGAAAGGATACAGTCACCCACAGCAGAGCCCGGTATACTGCGGGAAGGCATTACATAAATAAGGAGGTGGCCAAGGTATTGTAAGTCCGCATACTAAAGACTAACAACCCTCTAAGCCATGCATCCTTCAGAATAGGGACTTCTTCCAGAGGTTGTCATATCACGTCGCCCACTTTGAGCGAACACTTCAATCATGAATTCGCATTGTCCAGGAGCGCTGCGACTCAGTGTTAGAGTACTGAGCGAGAGGTTCGAGGTTCGAAACGCAGAAAACACAATAACGTTTTTCACGGTCCCATCTCTCGCGAATGCCTGACAAACGTCCGAGAGTAATAGCCGTCATGAGAAAGCTTCTCAATTTGCCTTTCCTGATCCTGTTGCGAGACGCCAGGCCATGGACCATGCACAGTTTGTTTCTCCAAGTATTTATATTTGTAGTTCAGGAAAATGTAAGAGAACACAGTTGCGTAAGCCAGGACTAATAGGCAGATGATCTATATGCGCTATTCGTTGCCCAGGGGAAGGCAGTGAGTCTTTTTGCAATGGTTATTCTTAGGGATCGTCAGGAACTTTGCTCTAAGATTCCGTGCACTATATACTAAGAGGTTCAAAGATAGGTGTCCATGGAATGCACATAGTCTAATACTGTCAGTAAAGCTTTATTCCTGTAGTTCTCATTCAGTTCAATCAACCGTTAATTCTTGCGTATAAAAGCATGAATAACGATATTCATAATAGTATCGCCCATTCCCTGTAGGCACGCTCACGCCAATCCTAGATCTCACCGTCCACAAAACAATAATAATAAAAAAGTGATATTATAGAGGGTTCACTACAATAGCTGAACACATTATACCTTATAGAACCAGATATGTACATACACATGTAACTGATATTTGTGTAATAAGCCAAGCTAAACGAATAACGCCATTTAGGCGACCCCAATGTGTAACAAGTATTCCCCCTCCTCCTGACTTTCTGTTCAAAGCATAAACGCATCCAATAAATAAGAAAGCCAACGAAACTAATTGAATTTTTCGCCTTTCATAAAATAGACCAACAAGAGAACATCTTCGTCCAACAGATTCCATTGCCTTAACCACCATTACGGAGGGCAATACAAACCTCCTATGATGACCTCATTTCCTCTTCCCCATGTGAACGTGTGAACGACACCATCTGTCCGGTCACATAAAGCAACATTAAAGGCCAATTGAACGGCGCCCACAACATAGGCAGCCCCATAAAGAATGATGAAAATTATTCGCTTAGTACGTCGGGCGGCAGGCTGAGGGTGCAGTTTTATCAAATCACTGCTGCAAACAATCCAGCCAGCGCGAGAGGGATGGCGAAAAAAAATCGCCTCTTATGGCATCACCATGTCAGGTACTGAGGTGATAAATTACCTGAAACATGATTGCACGACATACAGTTTGAAATATGATCCATAAATTATTCATTAAAAAGAGAACAACAGCAACACGATAAAAAATATTAAATGACTGACATTCTTAGAGCTCTGCTATTGTTCGACCCTTGTACTTCAGACATGGCATCCACAAGAGGAAAAGTTCCAAATTCTATGGGCGTTAAAAACATGTGCTTTCTACATGTAACTAAGGGTGGTGGCTTTTCAAAAACAATGGTCATGGAAGCTGGAAAGGAGCATGTAAAGTAGTCAGGAGAACAGCATAAAATACAAAGCTCCTGACGATGGACCTCCTATTTGCATGTCTAAAGAATAGATTCGAGATAAAAACAAAGTAGTACATACAAAAAAAGGAGTCGACAGACAAAAGAAAAATCTACAAGATAAAAGGGAGATCGAATACACACATATGTATGTAAATATATTTGGATTTTTTTTTGTATTTTTATGCAGCAAGGGGTGACCACTTTTCGGACCCTTTTCATACACGAGTATGCATATGCTGACATATACACCTAGACATAGGGCTTCCACCTAAACCATCGCCTACAGCCTCAGGCAAACACCCAAATACTCTTGTTTTCCTCACCAGATGAACTTTCAACTGCGAACAAAACCGAACTTGTTCTTCTTCACGAGGAAATACCAAGTTCTCCTCATAGGTCCTCTTAAAATACATGGCACCAGTCTCTCCTTTAACAGAAAATGCAAAATACTTGCGTCTTATCATAGATATGAAACTTAACCGAAAACTTACTGGCGGGTCCTAAATGAGCATCTCTGATACGCCAGAAGTCAGTCAGACTTCCCAACCACAGTAGTGCCTTCCAGTGGAAGTCCGAGCAGTGACAACAGCCGCCCGGGGGTACCACATGAGGATAAGGATATCACTTTTGCGTTAACAGCCAGGCAGCGATAAAAACGACATCTGCTGTCGAAACTTGTGAAGTGTTGCCGCCAAGAGCTCAAGGTTTGGAACGCAGCACAAAGTAAGTCTTTGCTGGACATGAACGAATACCAGGGAATGAAAAGGCCGATGAACTGGTGAGACAAGGCTCGGTACTAAACCTTAAATAAGCCGACAACTCAGTGAACATCCCGCCTTGCATGAAACAGAAACTAACAATACGTGGCAATCCTTGAGTACTTGTACTACAACAAGGAAATTATGGCCACTGTTTAGCAAAGGAAAACCGACAGAGTTTTACAAAAAAGAAAGAAATCCGTGTTTACCCTCATAGGAGTGATCACGGAGCATAACACTCTGCGGTAACAGCTCAGAAAAGATGACCTTTGTAGAGGTAAATGAAGATACGACCCACTTCCTGTGGCACTGCCCAGCTGTCTAGCAGCTAAGAAATAGATTGATACTCTTTTCAGGACATCGAGGAAATAGTAGGCAAATCGTTGAATGACATCCTCAGCTTTTTGAACAGAATGGTTCATATTACCAGCGCAGCAAGCAACGCACTCATACATATGTTTGTATACGTATGGTTGTATATATGTAATACTCTAAACAAGGGATATTTTTCCCGCATGGATATCACAATGGGTTTGTACTGATCTGAGTGTGGTGAAGTGGTTTATCTTCTTTCCTCGCCAAACCACTAACCCAACCTAACGTAACTGAAAAGAACACGTAAGCATAGCTAAAGTAGCTCCCTGAATCTGTAAAAAGCCTACGGTGTGCAACCTTGAATCATATGCTGGTTGTTCGTGTCCGTTTGGTGGCCACATCTTTCCAGAGCGGTAAACCTCACTCAATTAGCAAAAGTACACTAAGAACTTTTCCTTCTGCAGAATTGGACATTATGTTTCACCTGCTGCCCTAAGTTTATGCGGCAAACAGATGACCGACAGTCTAAGTCCGTCTAAAAGTCTCCTCGCAGTCATCTAGCTACAACGCTGGCCACTCGTCGGTCTGCGCTTTATTATACTTTATCCATGAACACATCGACTATATCCCGTCGAAACTGATATTTGACTGTAACTTCCGAACGAGTAATCCAGCCCGCACTGAATAGGACAACGATACCCCAGTAGATGATAGTTCAGTTAACTTCTACACAGGCGGCACCAGGACCTTAAGCAGGTAAAAAGCTCAATCTGAGCCTCCCAGACTACTGAACGATTTTCAGGTGGAAATGATGGCCATCAAGGAAACCTTATCCTGGCTGAAATGTAATGCAATACCTTTCAACGATATTAGATATTAGCATGACAGCGGCAATCAAGTCGTTCGAATCTTTCTTCTATCTTTCGCTTTAAATTGCCGTTCATCTCTTTCGAAGTACCAAAACAAACAACTTCAAGAAAACAATATAACGACTGTATCCTTGTAGAATTACGTGGGCTATTATTTTTGCAACTGCGGGAAGCATCCAAATGCCTCTCCAGTTTTCGCACACTTTTAAACTGCTTTTCTTTGGAATCTTGACGATCATTCCTTTTCTCCTGGCAAGTAGGTGATCAAATCGTCAATAAAAGAGCGAATAGCCTTGGGCTCAGAGTACGTCACTGCCTAACATCTGAGAGTCTTTGAACTCACACACAGCTGCCTTAAATTAGCATATAGACTTTCTTTTAGCCTTACATCCTCATCCACATCTCGAGACAGATCTGGCCTAGGCTGGACCATAAACGTAGTGCCGAGTTGCTCAGACTAAAGCTATCACAAATCAGCTGCGTTGTCGGTGTTCTCACTGGACGCTGTCTTATAGCTCAACATTCCAAAAGACTTGGCCTCTTCTCTAACCACTTCGAAACCGTCCTATCGCATAAAAAGAATAGGGTCCCCCTTCCTTGAAGACCTTGGCGATCTGGCGACCTTAGGCATCATGTGCATCCATCGCTTTACCAAAAGCTCCAGTTGGTTTTGTTAGTCCCTGAGTGGCCTAATAATTCAATCCATGGTATCACAAGGGACCTTTACTGGTCTATGTAAGCATGTCTGCACTCTCGTGGGAACAGCCAATCTAACCTAACTTATTTCCTCCTCCCCCTTCTGTTTTATGTGATATTTTAAGCACTTCTTATTTATAAATCACGAAAACTGTATTCACTTCTTAATCTCAACCTTTAAAGTGAACCAAAATATTCATAAACTGAAATTTAAAGACGGAAACTTGACAAAAACTATTTTGAACTTTTCAAATTTAAAGTGGCAATAGCCATTGAATATTTGGTGTGCTGCTTTCTTTGTCGCCGGGTGTATGTAGACCGAGATTTTATTTAAACATCTTTCTACATCGAAAAGCCTCTTAAACAAAAAAATTAAATCATATGACGCAAGAACTAATCATTCAATTAATCAGAAGAAAATTGCTTCAATTTGTTCATTTTTTTCTTCACGAGTTCATATCTTTAATTTCGGTACTCAACGATTAATTCCGCGTGAAGTACGTAAAGTGAAAACTTTTCATAAATATTTTTCGCAAAATAATTGAATATTCTGTTGAAAAAGTTTTTCCTTCATTCACCGCTGTGCAAACACAAACAAGGCGTATCGCCTGTGCTATCTTGAAGCATTTTTAAGTCGTGTAATAAAAAATAAAAACAAGGAACGGACAAAGGAAGGGCGGAACCCTTTTCGCCATACGCACGAGAGGGCAAAGATTGTCTACATCATTGACTTGCGATGAAACGCCCTGCCAACGAGTAGTGTGGTGGCACGACTTTAAATGAGCCTTGAAATTGAAGCGCTTTCTTTTCAATTTTTCAAGGTTGAGTTTGTTATCCTTGACAGTTGCCGGTGCTTTTTGTTTCATTTTACTAAAATTGAAAATAAAATGAATTGTATATGAGGTCATTAGCATAAAAATGTCATTTACCTTTGGAAATTTGTAATTTTTGTTACCGTCAAGGGATTAAGTCGGAAAGGTTGCGCAGATATTTGCTTAGTTGGTGGAAGGATTGCAGACTCAATGCTTTTTTTGTGTGTTTAATTTATCATTATTTCAAGGGTAGAAAAAAAGAACATGGGGTTGGTAGCTTAAGCCATTAATCTTTATTTATGAGACGGAACAAACTCAATGAGTTTTTCATGACTTGAAATTGTAATCCTGATCTCTTTTTGTGAAGTTGACTGACTTATTACCGACGGTAGATGCGAGACTGTTTTGTGGCCATTAAAATCCCTCAGGTAAAATAAACTTTTTGGACTAAAAATGCCAATCATCGAAAAGCTGTGCCATCATACAATGAATGGTGGGAATACAGAAATGTTCGTCAGGACTTATCAAGCCCCATTAAATTAAATTAATGCTGCTTAACTGACGCCCCTTTTTTGACGTAGTTACCTTTTTTCTTTTAATTTATGTGGACATACTCTCTTGTATTGGGCGTTAGGTTTTGATGTTAATGTGTTCTATTCACAGCCTATTTAGAAGTAATTTGCTACCAGCACAATATTTTATCCAGAAATAAATGAAACATCTTCACGGTTGTTCCATTCAGTTGTCTTCATAAAAGGATGAAAATAGGTCTCAATGCCTTCTGCGCATGCAGGAAAGCCTTTGAAAAGAAGTGGGGCCTGCAACCACACATCGTACACTGGTTGTACAAAGCGATTGTGGAACCCATTATACGGTTAATTGCATGCTGGAAGGCGGTAACCACAAAGACACAACTAAAAACTATAAACAAGATGCAAAGAACAGTTTATCTAGGCATAACAGGTGCACTAAAATCCATAAAGTACCTTAAGCACCGAATTCTAATCTAATCACCAAGGTCCCTGGATACAGGCAGATAGTGTGACTAGGGACGGCGACACAATAGCAGCACATTGTTGGCTGTGTGTTAACTCTAGGTATCTTCACTAATAAACCCTTAAGAAGCTGCAGGAATAAAGAGGAAATAGAATCAGTGGAAAATCTTTTATGCAAACTGCCCGGCTCTCCAGGCAAGTCGCCTAGGTTGCTTATGCACAGGATTCTTCCATAGCGTGGACTACCTTAAGAGCTTAACTAACAGGCTTAAATTATTTTTTCAGTCACAGGTCTTCCATGTACTTCAAGGGCAAGCACAATGGGTCAACTAGCCTCCAAGTGGAACTTCACATGCTACATACAGCTCTAAGAGGACTAACATAACCTAATCTACGTGAGAGAAAACGTAACAGACTTCTACTCACAAAGTTAGTGTACCACTGGTGATGTCAAGAAGTAATCTTGACAGCAAACTGAAGTGGCTTAAGCACGTTGAGTTGAAATCTATTCGGGCTCTCAGAATCTTCTGGCTTTCGCCCACGACGTGACGTTGGGTCTGAACTCTGCCATGGTACACTAGTTATACAAAGCGATCGTCAGTCCATTCTTTACTTAAGCATCTGTTGTCTGTTCTTATCAGACTGGAAAAAGAATTCTGGCTCGAAGTTACAGACGCGATTCATACTACTCTAAACGATCTGCTTAGTTGGCAACCATTAGACCTAAATATTCAGAAGGAGGCAATGAAATCGATGTGTCGACTCAGATTTCCTTTACCACATAGCTGATATGCTTTTTATTTCTTTCCTCATTCCTGTCGATAACCCAGCGATATTCGTTAGTTCCCTGCTTCGAAGGTCTACATACCTTCCCTTTCACTACGCCTATATGGATCTCTATTTGTGTGTGAGTATATTCTGTGCCTGGTTCTGATCCTTTCCTGGCTAGTTCATAAATCGTTTCCTTCTATACATACGACTTTATTCAGAGATTGACCACGTAGATATTGCGACATTGACATATGTCCTGTCCTAGATCTTATGATCTCACTGTCCAGTGCTTCTGAGATGGATTTATTTTGCTTGTGAGTTTTGTCATCGCAGCGTCAATGGCGAAGCTTGAAAGACTAGATGGGAATTTGTATGAGTCGATAAACTGTAGAAGCTTGCAAAATACTCTTGCTCCGGTTATTTGACAGTAAGAACATAATTTCCAAAGATCGGTTTCTTTAAGCCCGATTGCGCTTTTCCTCGCAGTCCTTTTTGTACTCATGCTAGGCAAGAACCTATCGCATTATTTCTAGTCCTGCTTGAGATGTTGATCTCAGTGCTCCTGTTACTTCTATACACGCTAATATCATTCATTTCATTCATTCATTCAGTCATTCCATTCCACCATACCAGTACTCCATAGTTAATTATGGGGTACATCCAGTAAACTATGTACAGTCGCACAGATTTCCCGTTTACCGAATGCGTAGAACAGTCCTCCGCTTCCAGATAAGCTCTGAATCGAGAATGGTGCCAAGATACTTAGCTGCATTGGAGAGGTTTCGTTAAGTTTTGTTGGGTTTGAAATTTCCTATTTTTCCTTTTCTGGTTCGATCTTCTCTAGACCTCACTTAGAGTTCATTTGATTCCGCCCATGAGGAAAGATCTCTTAGTGGCGATTCGATAACATCGTTGATGGTTGGTAAGTATTAGCCATTCATCATGATGTCATCTGCGTATACTTTGTTCCTTAGAGTCTTCGAAGAGATGACATGACTCATTCCTGTGGAATTCCCCTCTAAATAACTGTTCTTTTTGCTGTACTCTCATCTTTCTGCGAATTAATGACTCTGCTGTTTAATATTACCTCAATCCATCCTGCTATCATTGTTCTAGCTCCTAGCCCTCTAGAACCACTTTCATAAAAGTTAAATGAAATTCCTGATGCTAGGAATACAACAAGAAGCTGATACGATTTCTCTCTTCAGGTAAGTATGTTGGGTGTTACAAAAGGTATGTTCATTAAGTAGGCCTCCCACATGTAGACAGATCAGTTAAACGTTCCAGTGTTTTCAAAAGAAAGGAAGACAGACTAATTGGTATAAAATCTTTCGGCGTTGAATGAGTAGGTGTTCCTACCTTGGAAATGAATACCACCTTCACCTCTCTTCTTTACCTTTATATTAATCTTGCACGCAATCACTTAACATTAACTTAAGTCATCGTTCAAATTCGTGATACAGAACCTCCATAGTATCTGAGGGAGATTTTAAATTTTTTTTCCTCCATAGAATTCCCTAAAAGTATCTCAATATACGAAACGAAATCAAATAATTGTTAAGATTAAATACATGTCCAAAGTTGAGGGAAATGCAAATGAAACTTTCTCGTCGTTGTTTCGTTGAAACTATCGAAACAAAAAATTATGATTTTAACTCTCCAGCTCCAGGCAGGGATAGTAGTGCTCTTCCTAGAGCTATTCGCAGAAATACTCGCGAATTTAATTATCCTTGCGTTCATTATTTTCGTTTATTTAATTTACCGGTTTCGAGCAGTTTTGGACACAGTGAAAGGGCGACATTATCAACGAATAGCATACTCTTCTGCGCTAAGTTTAGTTTGCATTTCTCGATTGGCGTTTGCTTTAACTGATTTAATTATTTTTGTCTTTTGATGCTTGAAATGAGTACAGCTTCAGTCATGAATTTGATTGCATTGGAATTTTGTATCGCTAAAAATTAAATAACAACTGTTCACAATAATTCTCAGTTGTAAAAGTCTCAAGTACGAATTTTTTATTTTCGCATTTTATTTGATTTGATATCCTGCAACAATTTAGTGCGATATTGAGTGATAGCACAGTAAATTCGTAGGGTGCACAAATACTCAAATACGGTCTCGCAAAGGGATCTATAATTTAGAGCCGTATCTGAGAGACAAATTGAGAAGCTTTGTCATGACAGCTATTACTCTCGGACGTTTGTCAGACATTCGCGAGAGGTTGGACCGTGAAAAAACTTTTAGGTGTTTTCTGGCATTCGAACCTCCCGCTCAGTAATCCAACGTACTAATCACTGAGCCACGGCGCCCACACACACTACTTACCTTACCTACAATGCGTAGTATGTAGTTCCGTGTAAATTCATAAAATTGAGATGAGGTATGAGATACCTAAGTTTGATATGAATTTCATAGTTTTATAAATAAAACGGAAAGTATAATGCGCGGACTGTTTACCAATAACAATGATAAGCATTCTAAGCACCTATAGATTCTCGACATAAAATTTCGGTCTGGATTTGTGAAGATTCTGAAACTTACAGAATATGAGAAAGTACCTGTTGCTAATAAACGTCAAAAGCGAATCGCGCTCATTTATAGATATATAGAAAGGATTTGCAAACAATGTCCAATGTACTACCCAACAATTGTGCGTGGCTAAAATTATTGAATGTCAAAGTAGGAAATGAAAGAAAATGGAAGTTATTACCACATCAGAATTTGGTCTCATTTTTACAAATGACGTCATATGTCATCGTGATTTTGACATTTGTGAAGTAAACAGAAGCAAAATAGACGTAGATAAACCGTGGTTATACTCTCCAAGAAAGTGGAACGATTATGCACAATTTTTTTTGACAAAAATCGGTCTTTGACAAATATCTGCTCATTTGGCGCCAACTGGGCAAACACTCTAGTGTTAAACAGCTCGCCTCAAGGAGACTGGCTCAACAAGGAACAGTAGAAGATCCTGCCGACCCCGGAGCAACCATGCGTTCGAGAATATCGCTGCTGTGGCTGCAGGTGTCCAAGGGAACCCTCCAACATCAACCAGGCTTAGGGCAACGAAATTTGTTTTTTTTTTTAAGTCACGGGTCTATGCAAACAAATCACAGATCTTGGCGGCACTAAAAGAGAACATCCGACAAGAAGTTTAGAGAAAAGTCATGGGAAATGCTGTGGAACAAGCTGGTAAGTGCATCAACTCTGGTGGCGCAACCACTTATCCGTAAGTGAAGATTAAACGGCAATTCCTCTTGGACTCAGATCACTCACTGATTGTAGCCAAAGTTCTCCAGTAGGCCACAAAATCAGCAGACTATGGTTGGAAGATTCGGTGTGAATCGCAAGGAACTTCGTTAACAGAGCTTCATTCTTGTCAACAGAATCAACTATAGAAAACTAGTGAAAACACTATCAAAAAGGCCCAAAAAATGGTAGCTCTTGATGTGCTGGGTCGCACGTGTCGGCGATTACAACTAAGCAGAGGAAGATGAGTTATGTTCGCAGGATTTGTGGGCGTACGAGAAGAGATGAAAGAAAGCAACAGATGCGGACTATGCAGTCATGTCAATATTACAGTGGTCGATTTTGAAGGTTTTAAAGGAAAAAAAGAACATGCCAATCCCAAACCAGATCCAAATATGGTTTCTGCTAATAGCCTTTGTCTCTTGAAATCTCGGTTCATTCCATCGCACTTCCTAGATGGCGGGTATATTCGCTTTTTAATTCATCAGTTACTCGGCTGCAAACGGCTCGTTCAATCAGTTTTTAGGATCTTCAGAATAAATTTTAGTCGGCTTATGGGAGGCTATTGCTGAGAAGATAACTCAGGTGACACAAGAACTTGGCCACATAATACCACATTAAAATTAATGATCTCTAGCGACATAGATTATAAAAACTATTTGACACGAATAAACATCTGGAACATTGACAAAATAATTTCAAAATTCTCAATTTTTAAGGGATTATTTCCAAAACGAATTCCCATTTAATCGATTTGGGAAAGAGCAGGAAATAGGTGTAAGTACTTTCGACCTAGAGGTGCATTTTATTTTTACACGAAGAGCAACTTATTCTTCTTAAAAGTTTGCAGTTGTACATAACTAAAAAAAAGAAACCGGAGTTGAAAAATGAAAAGGAAAAAGAAATACCAAACGCACTTAATTGCTTCCTAAAATTATTATCGAAAAACTCTTTGAAATAGCTTTGCCAAGACGTGCGCTATTCACTATCATCTGCTACGTTTGATAATATTTTTCAGGCAGATGTTAGCACTTACAGGACATCATTGCTTAATTAGTTTGACAGTTTGTCCTTGCACGATTGAGAATACAAACAACAACACGATGAAGAACAAAAATCTCGCAAATACTCGTATGCTCTTAAGGTATCCATATCCACTAGACCAACTTGCACAGTTGTATCAATTATGGCATCAACTTGTTCAATATACAACACTATTATATTATGTGGCATTAATTAAAAAAACAAAATCATTTACGACGTATTGAAAGTCCTTGAAAAGACGTGACGTAGTCTTGCTCTGGTGCGGGAACACAAATTCCAGTGAATTATAAACCTTTTGACAAAGTGCTTAACAGTTACTGTTATCTGATTATTTCTCCACTTGATTAGCAGAATAAATTTCACCCTTATTTCTGCTTCTTGTTCGTGTGAATAGCGGAGAAGCAGGGGAAATTTGCGTTGGAGAAACACATCTGAATGCGAGTCATCCCCGCACTTTTATGGAAAGATTTATTCAACCCCTGAAACGAAAGTATGCATTACATTCCAGAAAATGTTAGGCTGCTAATTTCAAACGGAAATGTATGTAGATTGGTTAAGGGAAAGAAGGAGAATACCTTATTTAGAAGTAAGTTGGGGAACATAACTAACACTGGAAACCGCTCCGGATTTTTCTCCAATTTCTCAAATATAATAATCTTCGCTTTATTGGGGTGGTGAAATCCTTAGCATTGTTTGCTCTATCCTCGAAAAAGGAGACCCTCTGAAGTGTGCCAATTACAGCGGTATCAGTCTCCTCAACATCGCGCACAAGATCTTATCTGCCACATTGTGTGAACGTCTGAAACCCTTCATCAACAACCTGATTGGCTGTTATCAATGTGGTTTCAAGCCAGAAAAGTCCGACGTCGATCAACGAACTTGGAAAAAGACCCACGAGCTTCAAATCGATACCCACCACCTTTTTATCGATTTTAAGGCCGCAATTCATAGCATTCAGCTTAAATTTTAGTTTGCATGTAGCGATCGATATACCTAAAGTACTTTTTTTTTAAGAATGGGTAATGGTTCCATATCTGGTGAATACGCCAGCCTTACAATTCACCAGAATATCCCTATGCTCTGGCACCTAAAAGAGGTACTCCATCGCTATTAGAGACGATCGGTAATCTAGATCTGTAAATGAATTTAGAGAGGATTTGATTGCTGCTTGGGGATCTTAAAAGATGCGGATATCTTCAGCGGATATCACGTGTGTCTTTAGCCAAGATAAAATTTTCCGAATCGCCTTTAGTTCCACCTGAACTGGAAAATCGGATTTAGCCCAGTTGCGGCCGCAGTAATAAGCCAATCCGAAGTCTATAATCAATCTAAGAATTCCTTACTTGTTTGCTTCAGGTGGCGAGGTGGACCTAGACGTCAACCAACAAGCGTCTCCAGCCAGCGTGATCTTTAGCTAGCTGTCTCCCTTCCACTTATGTGCGCCGCCTGAGTCGCGATCTTCCTGTACTGCGCCGTCCCTTTTGGGTGGATTCGAAGATTTTCCGGGCCAGAGCATTGATCTACATGTCCTAGCCATCTTAGGCGACTGACTAGGTTTTTGACTAGGTCAATTTCGCTGTACAGCTCGTCCTTTTCTTTGTTGATAGCACCAAATATCTTTAAAAAAAAATGTTCTCTCGGAGCGACCGAGGGTCTTTATCCACTTTCAGCAAAATCCATGCTTCAGCGCCATAAAGCAAAACGGCAATGAATAAGGTCGTGCATACAGTCTCCTTAGCTGTTTGGAATAGGGTCATTACTACTCAATTGCCTTATCAACCCAAAGAAACAGCGATTGGCAAGAGTTATTCCTCGTTTGACTTCTGCAAGGGTGTTGTTGTCAAAGTTTATATGCAGAAGAACCAGAGTGCACAAAGGCCCTTGCTACCTTAAAGCTGTCAACTGGTTGATTCTGGTCTGAGTTGGCAGGTATATATAGCGTGAACAGTGATTAGGCGGTTGAATTTGTACAAAATGTCACGTCCTACACAAAAGAGGAAATCTGAGGACTTTGAGGTACGCAGCGGAGTCCGGTAAAGCTGTATATTGTCACTATGGCTATTTTTTGTGGTAATAAGCTGTGTGCTCCAGGCAGACCTGAGGAGAGAATATCGCGGACTAAAATTGACAATGACATTAGAATTAAATCACATTGACTACACTGACTATGTCTGCTAACTTTAACATAGAATTATGGAATTGCTCCAAATGGCCGATAGTTGAGGTGAAACAAGCAGAATGGAGCTGAGAATTAACTTAACTTTGCTGGTAAGTAGATCGAGTATTTTAATAGCTTACTCTTTTTCGAAAACATTGTCTCGGCCAACTACAGCATCGACCTCGATGCGGACAGCAGAATTCGGAAAGCAAAGGCTGCGTTTGGTAAGCTACCCAAAATCTGGAAGAGCAATGTTATTAGCTTAAGAAGAAAACTACGCCTGTTGTTTTAAGTATCTTCTGGCCGAAAAGTTTTACAAACAAACAGCTTTTGAGAAGAACGGGCCAGGAAGCTAGCAGCATCACAATAAGATGAAGGAGGTAACAGTGGATAGGTCACACCTTACGTCGGGAGGGAAATTCGAACACAAAATATGCCACGCAATGGAATCCATTAACCCTAACCAAACTTGGTGCAGGAGAGTTTAGAGGAAGCAAGGTCTCTGGGAATAAGTTGGAGTCTGGGAATACGTTGCAGCAACCAGCACACGATGGCGCACAGTCATTGCTAGCGCCCTATGCTCCACGAGAGGTTACATGAATTAATCTAAATCGACCGCGATAAAAAGAAACTCTAGATCCGTAATTCGTATATCCCCAAAGAGCCAGAATATATATACGTATGCATAAATGTGCTCCTCAGTGAAACACATTTGAATGTGAAGG
Organism: Blera fallax; assembly: GCA_946965025.1. Taxonomy (NCBI): domain Eukaryota; kingdom Metazoa; phylum Arthropoda; class Insecta; order Diptera; family Syrphidae; genus Blera; species Blera fallax. Next base: position 9,160,991 of record OX337248.1, on the reverse strand, counting down.
GAGAGAGCTGGGCAGAAACAAAAAAGGTGAGGAATAGTGCCGAGCCAAACTGGCTGAAATATCTATTCAATCGCCGGCAAACACCTGCGGAAATGAATTTCTGCAAATTTTAAAAAGAATTCACATACCCACATACATTTTACTTACCTTACCTAAAGTCTCTAAGAAGCTATAATTTTCAACAAGGATTTTGAATCCTAACTAAAAGCGGAATGATTTCGCAAAATGTACCCTCAATGATACAGACGTGCACGTACATAGCTGTATGTCAGTAATATACAAAAAAAGGATATCCCACAACCCCTAAATCTTTTGAATTTAAGCTAAAATACGATACTTACTTTCAACCAACAATTATAGACAGCCTCTTAAAATATTTGAAAAGTTGATGTCTATGACTTTAATGATTTGCAGAAAGGAGTCTTTGAACACCAAGTGACTCATTTTGTGTTGATTATGCTTTCAGTGCCTTCCCATTTAACCTCAACCTGAGTCTGTCTCACACTGAAGCATGCTTATGTCTAGTTGTCATGGTACTATGGAACTGAAGACGTTGTTCGTTCTAGATAAAATGAAGTAAAAGCTTCAATAACTCATTGCTACCCTCTGAAGAGGAAACCATGAACAGAAGAATGTGACAAACTTGTTCCCAGAGTTTATTTAATGTGCTCACATTTTATATGACAGACAGGCGGACGGAGGACGGTATATGATCGGTATATGAAATCCGATGGAATTTGCGTTGATGCCAGGGCCGCAGTGCTCGCTAAAAAATTAAGATATAAGTTTTTTATTAAATTATTCTATTTTCTGAGGATCGATATGATTTTTTTTTTTGAATAATTTTAATGGAATTTCCTTAAAAGCTGCTTAAATGGCCTTAATAAGCCCTTCTCTATTATCGAATTGTCTTGCTTCCACGTTTTTAGCACAGCCATCCCTAAACATTTTCTATTAGATCTACATCGGGAGTTCAGGAGCTCATATCTTGACGGGACCAACGGCATTATGACGTGACAGAAACAACTCTGATTTACTCAAATCGTGAAAGTGATATTAAAAGCCATGAGGACCATCCAAATTAAATTTTTTTGTCGTCGGAAAAAATCACGGCCCCCAGTTTTTCTTCCAGCTTAAATGAGCCCGCCAAAATTCCAATCTACGATTTTTATGGCGTTGAAGTAAATGTGGCTTTTTCTTCAGTTTTTGCCGGCGGAGATGAGAACACTGTTCAGTGGCTCTACGAACTCTCCGGACACTGGCTGAGTTTCCGAACTTTTTCTTTATTTTGCGAGCGGACGTAGCAGAATTTGAAGTTTCGCATAAAACGTTCTCGTTCTGTTGTCGCTCTCAGCAGCAGTGAACAAGTGAAAATTAAAGTTTTAAGAATGAATCCTACCAAATGTTACCACTGCATTACGATTTAGGTCGAAATTTTAAGTGCGGGTAATCAAATGACCTAGGGCCAAATCGTCTCTTCCGTGAACGGATAATCATTCGTACGAAAATAAATTACGTTATACGTCATTCGAATAAGAAAATTGGGATCGCGGCATACGATTGCTCACGTATCGAATGAAAATAAGATTGTACTAGAGAAATATTACTACAACTCACAAAGTGACACTTCTCCGGTTGAAATAAAAGATAGAAAAATATTGTTTGCAGTGAAATTGAAGTAAACAGTGGATCTATGTATTTGTTTATTTGTCCTCGGATCCCAATGATGATTATCGCGAACGCGTTGAGCGCCGGCGCCCCCTCTCTTTGCGGGGGTTGATTTGCCGTCGTTGCAGACGGTGTTGAATTGACTGTGCTATGAGCCCCTTGGTTTGCGGCTCTGAATCGAAATTCGAAATCGGCCAAAATATATATAAATATAAATATATAAATATAAATATTTTTTTGCAACAAATAGATCTTATGTTGATTGGACTTTAATTAAAAAAATTTAAATTATATTAATAAACTCCCTTAAAAAAAAAAGTTGAAAACAAAAATACTCACATCTTTGTTGCTTCGCTCGATAGCTCGACACCACAATAGGGATCGAGTGAAATGACGCACTATAACGTGTGCTGTCATCTCAAATTTCGATAGTGACTGCTCGATCACGAGAGCGGTAATGCCGAATCCTCACATTTCGATAGCGACTTACTCGTTATCGATTGCGGTCCCAGAATTACGTTAACATCTATACGATCACGTATGTCATAGTACTAAATACACCCTTTTACGTGACGTATCATACGTTCACGGATGAGACGATTTGGCCCCTGTTGTGTATTTCATGGGTTTTGTTTGACATACATAAACCTCATCATTTTGGAATGACTTCGCTAAGATCATGTCACTGAAAATAAGGGCGATGTACTCCATTCCGCAGTTTACTATTACAGAACAGTTTCATTTTAAAATCTACAGAAAATTGTCGAGTGCAAACATTTTAACGCATGCAGAAATGGACACCCTAAAGCTGCGAACTGATTTAAAATACCACTACCATCTGATTCTTTATTTAAAATTTTATTTTCATGAACGGTTGCAATAGTTCTTCCTTTTCTTATTAAAAATATTACCAGGACACTGATCCTATCAAAAAAAAAAGAATTTTAAGCTTAAACGCGAACATACAATTTCAGTCTATGGTGCTTAATCCAATTCCAATATTTATTCTCTTCGATCGCACACGTGGGTTAGTAAAAGCTTGCTTAGTGGAAACAAAATAAAAATGTGAAAGAAAATTAGAAGAAGCAGTGTCCAGTGCACATTAATAAATGAATAACCAAACATGAATATCACACTATTTTTTTTTTTTTTTTTTTCATCGAATTTCATTTCACTTCTCATCTTTAAGGCTTCTTAATGGTAACAAGGTTCACTTGATTCAGGAATCCAAAAATTGTTAATGGTTTCTAAGCGATCTCCAGCAACTTATTGATCTCTGGATCAGGGTATCTAAATCACCTCGGCTGACTTAAATAATATTTTGTATCCAAGCGAGTGCTCCACGAATTCGTCGCAATCTAGCACGCGCCAAAAAACTGCAAATCAATAAGTATTCCACGTATGTTCTGCGACCATTCCTAAAGCTGATATCATCCTTCTGCTGCATGCGTCCCTCGCATATGCATTTGGTAGTTAGCGACAGGAGCCATTGCAGAACCTACACAAAATATAGCAGGAAGTCATTCTATTTCTTGAACATAAGTCGACTTATCCCTTACCTCTGGGCTTGATGGCATTCCCCCAGCCTTCAACCAATTTGACGGCGCCCATAGGAACAGTTGCATAACATTAGCCGCTACATCAGGGCTGACTCGTTTTGCGGGATTAGGATTTAAAATATTATAAACTAACTGCTGTACAATATAAGGACAGTCAGCTGTAAACTCTGGCAGATCCTCCTCCTTGTAGTCCACATTCTTTAAGGAAGTCCTTCCCTCCTTTTCAGCAATAGCTACTCCACTACCAGAATAAAAGGGATTTTTCATACCAAATATTTCATAAGCAATCGCACCACAAGCCCACAGATCTGATTTCGCGTAGTTCAAAACTGCGAATGGTCCTGGTTGCTTGTTGATAATCTCAGGAGCCATTAGAGCTGCATTACCCCCCTTATCGATGTCAAAGGATGTGTACGGGATCTGCAGTCCGTGCGTTTTATCAGCTAAACAGCACCCAAAGTCAGATAGCACCAACACTGGCGGTGTACCATCATCGTTCATTTCAATCAAAATGTTATCTGACTTCAAATCACGATGTGCAATTCCATGCCGGTTAATGTGTGTCACTGCCTCAAGGAGCTGCGTAAACAGCAGAATTTTTGTTCGTGTACTCAATTCGTTGGCGTCGAGAAGGTTTCGTAGACTGTAATCGTAACGCTTCATTAAAAGGTATAAACTCATATTCCTACCGTATCCTTGTGGATTGATACGGGGTGGTTGTGCAATGGGATATAGTATATGACCATCGCGGAAGTTACGTACTTCTCCACAGAAATAACCAAACATCAGAACAATGTTCGGATGTGGAGGCAGAGTATGAGTCTGGTTGTGAATTAGTTTCTCCCATTCCTCGGAGGATTCGTTGAGCGCGCGACGACGAGCGGGTACAGTTTCTTTGTACATAGCGCGTAAAATGGACATTGCGTTGCTCTGGATGTCGTAATTGAACATCATTTTCATTGCTAATGGATAGCGATTAATGCTGGCATTCACATTTTCCACTGGTTGCTGAAAGAGAAAAAAGGCAGACAACAATTATTTAAATTGCCATACGTTTTCACAAAAATGAATTTTACAGTCTTGGTCATAATTTAAGTCGAATCATGTCCGCACACTTTTAGAATTGGCTCATGAACATTTTTACTACAAGAGTGCATTTAATACAATTGCATTAAAACTTAATCCTTACTTTGAAGCGTTTAGTATATTCATATTGAAGCCTTCGCAATATTAGAATTTTAGGACAGACAGACATGAAGTTTGGAAGCCCACTTTTTCAAGTTTGTTCATAATGATAATTGGTTATTGTAACCTTTATCTACGACTGCCAAATCAGAATATTGTGTGATGACTACGCTTCATTTAGTCAGTCAAAATGTAAATGTTTTTGAAGTAAACTATATCATTAACCGATAAAGTTAGAAAGGGAGTTAAAAGGTTTACTTATTCTACGCAACGAGTATAGCACTAAAGGAACACTTACCAAATCATGTATTCCACCACTAACCCCTGCAAATCTCGAGGGATCGTTGGAATCCCTTCTCAAATTGCCATGTTCGTCGTCCTTCTTACTTGCGGGCTCTTCACGAATAAACTCTTCGATGGCAGCAGATTGATTATATAAATGTAGATTATCAACACTACCACCGAAATTATGGACGAATCGACTCATATTCTGAATGGGTGACATCATTTCAGGACGAAAAGAGACCTGCTGTATCTGCCTTGGTTGTGGTCTTACTTCCACTTTGGGTAGTTCATTAACCTTTAATTCATCGGCGGACAACACTGGCGGCTCTGCAGCGTTTCCAACGTCTTTAGTTTCACCTTTGAATGATGCAGCATAAACCACCGCTGCACATCCCTTGGCAATTGGCGGACCTACTTCCAACTTATCAATGTTAAAGTCATCGTCCATAGTTTTTGAGACTTCTTCATAATTCCAGGAGCTCTGCAAACGATTGGCAGCTTCCCGAATCTCCAAACATACACCTTCGAGTTCATCTTCCTTTGTCAACACTCCAGCTCCCGAAGCCAAACTTACTCCAATTAAAGCAAAGAATGGTGCCGAGTCTCCATAGAAGAGTTTCTTTGTTGCCTGAGTTCTAAGCTCTTCGGAATAAGTCGTTGTTACCCGATTGAGGATATTGTCAACGAAGAGTCTCCTCGCATGTTGCCCAAAGCGAAAGATGCCACTTTTGTGAGCGTTTATAGCACTTTGTATACTTTGGGTTCCAGCCTAAATGAAAAGACGCAAATTTATAAATTGCAAATAAATTATATTATTCCTTACTGGTTACAAAAATACAAAGTTATTTTTTTCGAATTCACTTTACAGTTATAAAAACGTTAGCTTCCATATCCATAGCATAAACATATGTAGGTATACATGTAGGTACAATATTGCGAAGAATGCCCGCTCTACATCGATTTTAGAGTACGCAGCGTTGTTATCTCGTTATCCAACCAAACAAACTGTCATTTTCTTAATTAACAATAAAGTTTTGAAATCCAAAAGATTTTGCAACACACGTCAACGCTACATTTTAAGCTACCCCGATGCAAAATTGTTTGCTGACTCTACTGTCTTAATGAGAGTTCGCGCACACTGAATCGCCCTACTACTTAAATATATCGCAATGCGCAAAGCAGATTTGCCCGCAGTGTGCGTGATCAGACATGCACCTGTCGATCTTAACACACCATTCACGATGCAATGTGTTAAGAAGCTTAACTAACGCGAAACTAGTTGCTTGGACTAGAAGAACTAAGCTGAGCACAACAAGGAGAACCCTTGAGAAAGTACAGAGGCTAGCTTGCATCTGCATAACAGGAGCTATGAGAACATTTCCCACAGAAGCACTGGTAGTGATATTGGGACTCACCCCCTACATTTCGTGCTAGAAAGAATCGCCAAGGAAACTATACTAAGAATAATAAAAGAGGGCGTCGGGAAAGGAAAATGCATCGCACACACCCAGAGAGAAATACTTTCCAAATCAGTCCCCCTTCTGGATTGGCCCAGAGATGATACTGTTTCGAGGGGAATGTCAACTCGAAGCTGAGTAACAAAGGAGAATGAAGTAGTGAAGTAGGTACCAACTTAAGCAAAACACCATAAGGTTGTACACAGAGGAATCGAAAACATCCATAAGAACCGGAACAGATATATACGGACCCAGAATTAAATATTCGGAAGCCATGGGAACATATGTACCTCAGTATTTTCCAAGCGGAGGTCTACGTAATCGAAAAATGCATACAATTTAACCTCAATAAAAAGTATCGTATCGTAGACATAGCGATACTATCGGATAGCCAAGCTGCAGTTAAGCTTTAAACTCCTAGGGGATCAGGTCTACGCTAGTATGGGAGTGCCTTGCCAGGATAAACCAACTAAGTGAGAACAACAGAGTAACTTTAATGGGTAACAATTAACGTGGGAGTAGAGGAAAATAAGCTAGCAAGAAAAGGATCAGAAACCGTCTTTGCCAGCTCGAAACAGACAGAGGATACAGACAGAACTGAGGAAGGAAGAAGACAGCAATAGAGCGAAATTTTGAGAGGAACTCCTTAGGCTAGGGCCACGAACTGTGCGACGAGCACCTGAGCGACGCAAAAAAATTAAAACATATAAAATCGTAGGGCTGTGGCCACGTAGTTGCTGAGCGATGAGCGATTTTTCTGAGCGACAGAGCGACGTCGCTCTGAATTCAATTTTGTTCTAATTTTGTAGTTCATCGCTCAGCCATAAAGTGAAAATGGAGCAAATAAACTTCGAAATTTTGATTTCAGCTGTCCAAAGCCGCCCGCCCGGTTTTATGGCAGGACAGCCATAAAGACTTTAAAAATAAAAATACTACAAATAAGCAGTGGAATGAAGTGGGAACAATTTATAATTTTTCAGGTGAGTTTTTATTTAATTAATATTAAAATACAATTATATTTGTTTAATGTCCCAACTCCCAAAAATATTGTGTTAACTCATTTCGTACATTCATCGCTCTGTGACTGCTTATATTATAAACAATCGATACGTCGCTCAGTAAAAGGCCACTCGTCGCTCAGACTTGTCGCTCTATCGCTCGTCGCTCATCGCTCAATCGCTCAGTCGCTCAGTGCGTGGCCCTAGCCTTAGGCTAAGGCCGGCCAAAGAACTTCTCGGGAACTATAACCGGAAAAGAGGTAAGGTCTGTATAAACATCATAAAGAACTGGCTTCGCATCCTTACTGACTTCCTAACAGGTCACTAACTTAAGGATCACCTCAGAAAAAAGTCATACCATCGCGTGGTATTGCTTTTATCGCGACTTCTCTGGCAGCTATTGTCATCACCAAGACCTCCGCTTGCAAAACACTGCTGTAGCCTGAAACTTGAATTGACTTGTTCAAATTGAGCCTTTCCGAAAATGTCCCTACCTCTAAGAATATGAACCTCGGATCCATCACTATTGATGGAGATGGAGTTATCGTCCAATGGAATATCAGATTTACATTCTTTCCGACTAAAAAATGAACTGGGGAACGGCTTATGGAAATCAAAATAGGGTAGTCTGTCAAACCTATTTTCCAGCCCTCTGATGGAACGCAACATGCTGCAAATTTCTATAAAAATAGGTCTAGAGAAAGAGGGGTAAATATGATCTCTAATTAACTCAATAAACATCTTAACTTAGGTACTCTAATTCTGTAAACAAAAAAAAACAGTACCAAATTAGTTTGAATTCGCGTCCGCTTATAGACATTATAGAAATTGTATGTCATATGAAGATAAATTCCAGACGAACGAAGTCTGAGCGGAATGTAAAGGAAGCACCTGCCGTTATGCGTGGTGCTAAAACCTAGTTTTTCTTCTTGTGAGTTTGCTAGTGTTCCCTTAAGAAGTGGGCATGAGAATTTGTAAGAATTGCAGTGGCCATTTGTTGTCATAGGGCTTAGTCACGCGAAGGAGGATCGATTGTGCTGGCGCAACGAGCGTGACAATTCTGGACACAAAAAAAAATTAGAACTGACTACATAACTAAACTACAGAATGTCCGCCAAGGTCAACTTTAATTGCATAAAACTAAGTAAAAACTTGTTCCACAGAATAAGACCAAAGCGGAGTAACTAAACTTGGATACAAGTGTATTCTTAAGTAACAAAGAGAGCAATGTAACAAGACTTAATTTTAAGGCTTGGTTTACTATTGTATATACTTTAACACTTACGAGTACTCCAGCTGTTGACAACAGCATCAGCAACCTATTCTATCACTGAATGATGGTCATCTCTTCTTGATAAAGTGATCTATGCACTTTTAAACCATGATGATAAGTAAATTACAATTTTATTGTTTACGGAAAATAATCTTCGAATTCACTACAATAACATCACTTTTAACACACACCTTATCTTCTTTTGTAGAATTCCGCAGCTAATACATCATTAAGCGTCTATATTCTGCGCACCTTAGTCAAAACAAAAAACTCTTTCCGAATTAATTATTATATTCCGCCTCCAATTAGCATGACAACATACTTTTGTAACCAGAGGTAACAAGTAAAAAAAAAAACAGCAGAAAAGAATACAAAAACAAAACTGACTCACCCCTGTTACTGCTGCCGGAATGCGACGTTTGTTCGTTTGTTCCAAAATGTTGGTATAGATATCACGTTTACAGTAGCTTTGTAAAAAATACCGACCATGTTTAGCAAGTCGATGGCTAAGCAAACGGAACGACATGATCCTGGCCAAACTGCTTTTTTCTTAGCACCACTGTCTTCCAATTGGTATAATGCTTTTAGCTGATCTGAGAAAAATGAAAATAGATCATATATGTACATATCCGTCTCAGAAATTCGATTGAACTTACCTATTTGGCGTTTTATACGAAACCTGGAATCCCCTCTAGGGGAGGCTAGTTTGTAACATCGACTAAGAATATTAGGCACAAAGCTGAGATCAGTGAATTTCAATTTGTCGTGTTAGGTAATCGTTGAGGTGATTAAATCGACAGTCGACTATTTTCAGTTTTTTCCCGAGACGATGATGACTTCAATCTTTTTATTTTTTTGAGGATGATGGAGGTAGAAAATAAATTGCGTGTCTCTGTTTTTCACTTGACATACGAGGAGAATTTATTTGTTATGCATTGGCGTGTGGGAAATTTATCTTTTCGCGACGTTCTATTTATAGAAATTAAATTTTCGTTAACAAACAGCTGCTAACTGACAGCTGTCACCTCTGAGCAATTGCCGAATTTGAATGCAATGGATTCATTCAGCTGTATGAATTTTATAGGAAATGTTGAATAGTCCTTAAGTTAGAATTGGTCGCTTTCAATTCTCTGCGCACGAGTATTATAGCGTATAGGCCAGTTGAAGTATTTACACGTACGAAGTATCATTAGCATAACCACAATACAGACACAGCATAACAGAGAAACAGAAGCTAATAAGTCAACCGGTACCTGACAAGTTTTGTCATCTCATTATTCGTGGTTGAGTTCAAACTATTATACTTCCAAGCTATTTTAGACCAATTTATTTATATTATTAACGATCGTGAATACATTGTACTTTTAAGGCACTTCCAAGGGCATGCCAACACAGGAGCTGAATATATTCACAATGAGTGTTATGATTTGCAACCACAAAATATGGACAAGAGATTCAGATCTAAAACACAGGAAATATCGACAAGTTTTTTCATGGTCGCTCTTCTCAATAATGAATGAGCTATAACGACATCAAACTATGCGTTCCTTCCATCCGTTCGCAAGGTAAAATAAGCACACAGCTAATTGCCTCACGAGGCTATGGATTATTTTAATTGAATGCAAGTATTTTTGAAGTTCTTGAGTTAGATTATGAAATTTCTTGCAAGATGGATTCTTCACTTTTAAAAAATAGTTTATTCTGATTTATGCAAAATAACAATTTTATGAGGCGGGTTCTTTATATTGTAATTCAAATATGTTATTGAAATATAAGATACATATGTTTCTCTTTTCAACCATGAAACCTTATCTTCGTCCAGCTAACCAGCTTCATCGATTTTAACTACAACTTAACTTATCTTGTGCTTCCATGACAAATCGAAATCATTCCGACCAAAATTATAGGAACTATAGTCTTTCTGAAATATTCCATAAAATACATTGCATCTCCACCTTTGAGCGTATTTATGCACTCGCACAAAAATATTTTGACAGCCAAATTTGCACCTTGTACTTGTTTGTATACTGTGGAATAGATATCTTATGTAAATTTTGAATTTTAATTAAATAATTAGATTTATAAAGAATGTTAACATATTTAAAAGAAAGTAGAAAACTCTTGAATATATCTGTATGTCGCTGTTGTATACTACAGCCTTCACAGTTTACACAATTTCACTATAAACACTCGTGTCCAGACTTTATCATTAATTCCGTATTTTTAAATTTTTTTTCAGGAGAGGATCTGCTTTGTTCTCGGCAATGAGAGTTGCGACCTCGACTCAGCTGTCTCCGCTATAGCTCTTGCATTTTTCTATTCCAAAATCAACCCAACACTGCCAACCAATCCAGTCGGCTTTCTAGCATTTCTAAACATTCCCCGGAGTAATTTCCCCATTAAGACGGAAGTTTGTTACTTTCTCAAGAAGCACAAGATCTCAGAAGAGCTTCTAATATTCAAGGATGACACCAGCGATGAATTCATTAGGAAGAACGCGGTTATTCTAGTCGACCATCACGTTTCACGTTACAGAGATTCTGTTATCGAAGTGTTTGATCACCGTCCATTTGACAGCTCTGGAAACTTACCAGAATCCTGCAAAACAACAATCGAGCAAGTGGGTTCCTGTGCCACTCTTATCGGCAATCTCATTCTCCATTCTACAAAGTTCAATGATGAATTTAAAGTAGTTCTTAAGCTGTTATATGGAGCCATTGTAATGGATACGGTGAACTTCTCCCCCAAAGCATGTAGAACAACTGAATTGGACTTAAAGGTTGCTGCAGAGATTGAAACTATTTTAGGTATATCTAATCCTAAGGAGCATAGAGAAAATCTCTTTGAGGAACTGGTTAAAGCCAGGGAGGATATAAGTTCGCTGACTGCCTACCAGTTGCTTTATAAAGACATGAAGCTGATCTCTAGCCCAAATGGTAGTGTTAAGGTGGGATTACCTGGATATCCTATTTCTGTGCAAGAATTCATAAGAAAACCTGATGCTGAGGATGCTATCAGAAAATTTTCGGAAGAATTGAATTGCTCTGTGATTTTGTTAATTGGAATGAAGATAACCAATGGCTCGGATGTGGCCAGAGATATTGGATTGATTAACATAAAGGACGAGGAGCTATTCAATGAAGTTCTGCTTAAAGTAAAAATGCAAGCAGATCCTAACTTGGAACTGAAGGAGCAGATGAACTGTGATTTTCTTGGAGGACGGTTTTTCCAACAAGAGAATATACGGGCGACTAGGAAACATATTTTACCAATTGTTAAAGATATTTTAGAAGCAAAACAGTAATAAATAATAATCTTTGTGTTCTTTAATAGTACATTTGGAAAAATTGGAGTGTCCTCTCCTACACGGAAAAGCTTTACACTGTTTTATAAAATTTGAGCTGTTGGTTGTCTTAACGACTTAGATTTATTATTATTTATGAGGAGGGTATCTTGCACTGTGATCTATGAAGAAAGTCCTTGGTAAACAATTTATATCAGTATATCAGTTTTCATGTTTTTAACTGTGGTACTACGATAAATGAAGACAAAACATATTGGACACTCAGACTGTTCGTAAAAACGACAAAATGAGGAATCACTTGTTGATTGTTGTTTCTTTAGGAAATTGAGGTCTTATAATCGTAAAAAAAAAGGAATAATAATGAATAGTCAAGAAAAAGAATCAAATGCAGCCCAAGTTGCTATAAGGTTAGATATGAAGGTAGAAATTTACAAAAAAAATGTTGACGTAATGTTAGGGGAACCCAGAAATAGGAAAGCTACAGGACTAGATAAAGCATCGAATGAAACTCTTAAATGAAGAAAGTCTACAGACACTAATTGGCTCCTCTCAATTCGGTCTTAAAAGCGGTTTCGCGAAGTATTGTTCGCACTTAACATGTTGGCCAAGCGTAGCTTATAGATGGGTAAAGACGATTTTTGCTACGTAGATTATAAAAAGGCATTTGAGATTGAGACCATACCAACAAAATGGTAGAAATCCTCGACAGCAAATATAGATTTGAATGACAGAAGAGTGGTTGAAAATCTATACTGAGGTTAAAAAGCAAAAATAACAATAGAAGGCGAAGAGTCAGATAAATTAGCGATAAGATGAAAAGTAAGACAGGGATGTCGCTTCTCAACATGTAGTCAGAAGAAATATATAAAGAAGCAATCACAGAAAACGACGAAGGAATAAAAGTAAATGGAGTCAACATAAGATACGCAGATAATGTTGTCATAACAAGCAAGCAAGCAACATAAACGAATTGAGTAGCATAATGAACCGCCAAACCAAAGTTTATAGTTTTAAGTAGGAAACTGCAAATGCAGAACTTCGAAATAGAAGTAAACAACAAAAGCATAGAAAAGAGTCGACAGCATTAAATACTTAAGAACGTTGATCACTATTAATGTAAATCCTATTAAAGAAATACGGTGCAGGATAGATCAAGTGCGAACAGTTTTTTTGAATGAAAAAAAATATGCGGTAAAGAAATAATTTCTACATCAAAATAAGATTAGTCAAATGTTACAATTGGTCGATATTCTTATATGAAGTTGAAACATGGACGTTTTGCAACGATAAGAAAAGTAGAGGCCTTCGAAATGTGGATATACCGAAGAATATTGCGTATCCTTGACAGGATAACAAATGAAGATGTACTACTTCAAATAGGGATGAAAACAAAGCTAATGTATCTAATGTAGAAAAAGAAAACTTTAATACGTCGGATGCATTTTAAGAAACAATAAATACAACTTCTGCAGCTTATTCTGCAAGGGAAGATAGAAGGAAGAAGAGTAGTTGGAAGACAGAGGCTGATATATGTAGGTGTCAAATATATGGGAATCGCTCAACCTTTCGACTTACATTAAAATAAACGGACTATGAAAATAATGACTTCCAACCTCCGGTGCGGATAGGAATTTTAAAAAGAAGAAGAGGACCATGTTCAACCAGTCTAGCTTTATGGAGCGGAATAATTATGGCCTTAATCGAAATAAAATTTCTCGGAGAGATTTTTGGTCGCGTTTGTGTTAACGGAGAATGGAGGAGATATCTCACCGACGAACTAACAAGTTATGTATGTATTTAGTGAGTTAATCAGCAGGATTTAAATGAAACGACTTGGACATATGACACATATACGTATTAGCACACTATCCCCATTAGCTCTCAATTTCTTACTTGGGGGCCAACGTGGTACAGGAATACTACACTTCACGTGCCGCACATAGCTAAAAAGGAACCTCTACCAACTCATTTTGTGAAGTTGGAGTCAGCTGGCTGGAAAGTCTTGTTGATTGGCTTAAGATTGCAGCGCAAGCTAAAGTAATAAGGATTGTCGGTGTCGCTATTTCTGCCAAAATTCACCTTGTCTAATATCCATCACAGAAATACGTATGTACGTATATGGGCATACCTCTGAAAATCCAAATCTTTCTTTTAAAAAATAAGTCGCCTGATTTTTCCCGTTTAACTATTCAAGGTCAATGGACTGATCTAAAAAATCTATACTTCGCATTCTAGAAAGCTTATATCTCTATGATATTTCAACTTCTTGGCCCAAATTGTTATGAAATCTTTGAACATGCTTAAATCTATATATGTATGTACGTAGATAAACGCATTCATGTAAAGATTAATTGAGAGAATAATTTTCTTTTTTTAACATATGCTTTGAGCACTTTTCTTAAAGTTATTTCAGCTTCGTTCTCTTTCAAAAAATAAAATTACTTGTCTTTAAAATGGGCATTTATTTCAGTGATCACATTCTCGTTTGGTTCGAATCCTTTTCCATTTGTCATACAGGGTGCGTTTTATGATTCAGGCCGATTTTGTTGTTGGACTGTCAGTAAAATCTCGTTTGACTGTTATTTGTCAGTTTATAGTTGGCAGTCGTGGAGAGTGGTCGATAACAATTTATTATGGGGAATTTAACGCTGCAACCACGCGTTGAAATTATCAAAACATTTTATTTAAATAATTCTTCAATCCTATGCATATAGACGAAGAAATTTGCGTGATTTTGTGGGTCTTAGTAAGTCAACCATTCAGCGTGTACTGAATAATTTAAAAAATTTGCATTCACTGGAAAATAAGAAAAAGTCTAGGCGATAACATACTTATGTACATAGTCAACTTTTGCCAGAAAATATTGTTGAAGAAGAACTATCATTTGAGTCGTCTCAACCGGCATTATATATGTACCTATATTTTATACATAATGTTAGAGACTATATCGTCGGCTTACAAGCAACGATATGTTTGTATATTCAACAAACAAAATATAAATTATAAAATTTTGCCATTTAAAAGTTATTGAAAAAATCGGTCTGGAACATAAAGCGCACTGTATTTCGAAAAACATAAATAAAAGAATATGATAGATTAGAAAACAGTCTGTGGGCAATTCGACAATTTGGCCATGTAAATAAATAGCAAACGTGTATTATGTTTCAATGCCACAAAAACTCATATGGACTGCACTTAAACATGTCCCAACACTGTTTCGAAGTGGTGGCCTAATTCCGTTTTTGGTCAACTACGAACGAATGTCGTTGTTCATGTGAGACGTTAAGCAACTTGGCTATATCGCCGTCGTCGTCGGCTTTCCAATTTTTCCACGAAAAATTATGCTGAATCAGAACATGATATTCACAGCTATTAACCATTTCCTATTTGAATATCGACTTGAAACTCAGTGTTTACCTAAGTATGATTGCAGCCAATTACGGAGCGATTTGTGGGATACAATTATCGAAGTCACTGACTTATCAAACAGACCTTGTAGATTTTTGAGGTCTAGAACGATTATAACCCTTTTCTATAAACTATGAGTTAAAGTTACACCCTATGGAATAGAAAATACAAAATCGGGTAAATAGTCGTGCAGTTTTATACATTTCAAAATTTGTAAACTATTCAAATTTATTACCCACTGAAGTCAAATTTGACTAGTGTATGAAAATCACGTGTAATGCATACCTTTATAGCATTTAGATTGCAATCGAAGTGAATATAAATAATCTTTGGGAAGTGGAGGGTATTAAAAATGAAATTTTATCAAAACAAACTTCTTTAAGAAGGATAGTCTGGAATAGCTTGCAAAATTCCTTCTTACTACTGCTTTTAAATTACACTCCCACATGAAATTGAAAACGAAACCCATAAAGGGATTCCACATTCAAATTTAATTTCCATTTTCCAAATTCCAATTCGTTTATGAATTAGTTCCAATTGTTTGGTTTGATCAAATCGTCATGTGAAATACAATATTTGACAAAAAGAAGCAACAAGTCAGGATGGCCGAGTGGTCTAAGGCGCTGCGTTCAGGTCGCAGTCCACTCTGTGGGCGTGGGTTCGAATCCCACTTCTGACAACCTGTTTTTTTAATTTCCATTTTTCAAATAAATAACTTAATTTTTTAAGAATTAAAACCGATTTCTAAATTAATTCGTACATTTTGTACTTACCAGACCCTTGAAAAATGTCGGCTTTAGACACCACAACGTTTTATCGTTATTGATCCACACATTGCGTCCCATTCTCAACAGGCTCGGTGTTTCTGGTGGACTGGAAACCTCTTGAGTTAGTTTTCCTATGTAGATAAGTCTGTTAGACTTCTTGAACGCGAAAGTGCTTTAGTGGAATAAAAGGAGATAATAAACATATTTATGTATACTCCGAAGTAGATGAACTCGTTAAGCACTTTCTTTGTTTGTTGCATTTGTATAGATATGGACTTATTAGGTTTTGTGCTCGTTTTCTTTAGAAGTAATTCGGGAAAAGTGCGATGATGTCGATATTTTTAACCGTGACACTGCTCTAGAACTGTACTGATTAAATCGCACGACTTGGCGTCTCCTTACCGTAATACATACATTGCACGTATCGAAATTCTTGCAGTACACTATTTGTTTA
The DNA here is from genome assembly GCA_946965025.1 of Blera fallax. Lineage (NCBI taxonomy): Eukaryota > Metazoa > Arthropoda > Insecta > Diptera > Syrphidae > Blera > Blera fallax. The sequence goes on along the minus strand of OX337248.1, from coordinate 9,144,633 downwards.
AGAACTATATGGTACTTACTTGAAACACACGGCATAACTGAATCAGTTTTATCAAGATCTCGGAATCATCCATCATTTTATAGACGATAAATACTACTCCAGCTGTAGGTTTTAATCTGTAGCTAAAAATGGGTTCATTCCAGCACTTTCTCGTAATATTTATTAATCTCGACACCACACTCAATAGTCCAACGCACTAAGCCCAGCGTCCAATAACTTCAAACAGATATAATTAATTGACTGATGCAATTGAATCCCCTTAATGGACGGGTAGGGTCAGTTCAAAAGAAACCTGCACAAGTGTTTGATCGTCCATAGGGTGGTACTACTCATGTAAAAGTAGGACTGGAGGAGATGTAAAAGCTACCGATGACCTAGATCGTTTTACTTTATTTGTTTCCTTTCTACAAATCACGGTTATTAATAAAATAAGATGGGGCCCATCCCTATCCCTTCGGAACCTTCACAGTAAGAAACATAAGCCATTTCACTCTGTACTTATTTTTCCCACAAAATTTTAATAAACAATTGTTTTGGGTCAATCTGTTCTAAACTATCACAGAAGTATCTTCCAATGTGTTTTAGTTTGCTCCGAACAATGCCTTGACAAAAATATCTTCCAAAACGGTGCAATATTTTTTTAAAGAACTTCTTAATTTATTGTTTCTTATAAATGCTGTTTCTTTTTTTCTTATCTATAAATATTATCATCAACAAAAGTTCAAATAGCAAAATACAATTTTCATGATCGAATTACAATACAACAAATGAAATACAAGGCAGAATTTTTTCTTTTAGAAATAATAAAAAAAAAATTCAACAAATTCGTTTTCTACATCTTTTCGAAGATAAATTATTAAAAATAAATATTTTTTTTAGATCTCAAATTAAATCATTGCTTTGTGCTTACAGCTAAAAATCATATGTGGCTGTTATCCCTCTGTGATTTTGTTGTTGCAAAACATAAATCTGTAGTTAACATGCACTTTCACTGGCATCTTATTGAGTTGGAGAGAACTCAGTGGGAGTCAAGACACGGCAGTGACTCTCTCTGATCAGTGGCACAGTGTAGGCAACGCACTCATCCCATCCAGGAGATCGCCATGCAGATTCTCGAGTTTCCTTTCGTTCTTGAAGGGATTTATAGCCTGCAAATAAGTAGAAATTTAGCTTTGAACTTTAAATAAAATTTTCTTACACCAAATGTGATGCACATTATAGAGTCGTCCAATTTGCGAGAAAAATCCGGCGAATGCCTCATTGTTGTTCTGACGGAAGTTGATAGCCCTTGCCCAGTTGTTTCCCCATTCAATCATTGTGCCTGGTTTTAGGCGATAAGAACTAGGACAGGAAATAAAAATTATTTCTTTACTTTAAGTATTTCAGTATAAGTTTGTCTTGTTGTCTACCGCATTTCGTAAATGTTCTTTCCAGTACGATTCTCTATTGGTGGCCAGTAACTAAATGCAAGTAAATACTGCAAATGGCGAGATCTCAGTAATTTACCACGTTCATTCATTAATCTTAAGTACTCCTAAAAAGAAAAATGCAGGTAATAATCAATAGTCTAGTAAGAAAGATCTGACTTTCAAGCGATGGAATTATAAGTTTTTTAACAATTTCCCTACCAGCCTATGGTATCAAGACTTTTATTTTTTATTTATTATAACAGAAACCATTCGAATTAGTTTGTGACAATTTCCACTTTAAGAAACTGATTGATGTGATGTCTATACATAGAACATAACTCATCAATATTTCCGAATGTTAAGGATTTGCAACCGTTTTTATAACAGGGATAATCTTGGTAAAGCGTTTAAAACCAACATTCTCAGGCTTATCAACCGCACAAATAAGCATACGTTTGCGGTTGAAACTGCCTCCCCTCCGCAAGTAACGGCATCGACAATTATCTACCAACCACAATTTTACATTTTCTTGCATTATACCGCGTTGCAAAATCTGAAAGATACGCCAAGCAACAAGGACTTTCAATGTATCGTAATGGAACATAAAAGGTTTTATAAACAGTTTTGATGAATTGAACAGCGGCGGTTGTCCCGACCCCTAAGCCTAAAAATAGGAACTTTGGGTTAAGATTCGAGAAATATTCTCCAAAACAATGTCACTTCATGACGTTATACCACAAGGATCTCCTTTATCTGTTGCTTTGCTTTTAATTGCCTTTGATGAAACAACTTGAACTATTTCAAAACACAAAGATTAGATTACTGTGTCTAAACATTATGTTAAAACAATGATCTAAATCATACGAAAGAATAGTTCTCAAATCTGTCGGAAACAATTACAGAATCATTTTTTTTAGTTCGAATCTTGCTTTGGAAAAATGTAAAATACTTCATGTTTGTCGCAAGAAACAATGTCATACATAGCAGAGTAAACAACTAATAATCAAGCTCTTCAGGAACTCACCATGAGGATTGCAAAGTCCTTCAGAGACAAAGAGTTTGCGGAAGGCTGTTTCCTTCACATGGAATTAGTTTTTGACAAAACTTAATACACCCAGATATACAGATGTACCCAACAGGAATAGATAATACTACATGTAACTGGATTAAATGAATGCTAGAAGACAGGAAAATTGACAATAAACTCCGAGTCACAGTTGCGAAAAGGCTGCCCCCAAGGCAGAGTTCTAACACAACTAACGCTGTTGTGCTACAACGTAGTTCTAGAAATACTCAGCAACGATAGTTTCTATGTCCAAGGCTACGCAGATGTTATTTGTATTCACCAAATGGAAAAAAACTAGAAAGGTTTAGGTACATCACCCACATTTTTTGGTGAGACAATGGAATTCTCTAAACAACTAAAATATCTTGGCCTAACATTTAATGAAAACCTTGCTGGAATTCTGACCTCACAAAAACCATAAACAAAGGCAAGATCTCATTGTGGACCAGCAAGTCTCGTTGGTAAAATTGGGATATGGTGGCAAAAAAAAAACGAAACAAAAATCTACACAAGACAGGGTCAATAAACATGGAGTTTGGAATTTGAGTCATCTTCTCGAGGCTATGGGGATAGCACAAAATAATACATGCAGAATGTACACTGAAAATGAAGATTTAGCAGACCATATGTCACTGTGAATGTTTAATCAAAATACGTCATCGTAACCTAGGTAAATTATACCTCATAAGTGAGCTTTAAGATTAGAGTATCTCACAATAGGCCCAACTGTGACCTGTTCCCACCTCATCCAACAATTTACAATCTAATAATTTATCAAATTAGATAGAGACTGTTACCGACCTTAATATCCCCGGATTATTATTTAATAATACGTATAATTGGAAACATTACTGTCCCATTTTATTTTTAGTAAAATAGATTATGGACGGGCGCCGTGGATTAAGTGGGTTAGTGCGTTCGATCGCTTTCGAATCCCAGAAACACCAAAAAATTCTTTCACGGTCCCACTTCTCGCGAATGTCTGACAAACGTCCGAGAGTAATAATTGTCAAGAGAAAGCTTCTCAATTTGCCTTTCGGATATGGCTCTATACTGTAGGTCTCTTCCATTTGTGTTAAAAATATAACACACACAACACGAATGGTTGCGAGAAGCTAGGCCCTGGACCATATACGGTCTGTTGTGCCAAGTATTTGTATTTTTGGACCTTAATTAAACTAGAGATACGTTCATAATATCCCATTTCTGCGAGTTTCGTTTTATGACAAATAAAGAAATGTAAAAATCTATGTTTCTCAAAATGTACTCGTAGCTGTGGTCCAAATGTTCCGACTTTACCTGTATTTACAAATTGTTCAAAAACGTTGGAAAGCATGGCTTTTGCAAGGATATCTAAAGTAGGTTCTATAAGAACCCAAGGAATTCTGCCAACTACCTGTTCAACATTTACTGTTGAAGCCATAGCCATAATTGAGTTCGCAACGATTTTTCCGAGACTGTAGGGACATGGACAATATGCTCAAACAGTCTCTCCGTCCTGCAAGCTATTGCCAACCCCAAACATTATTCCATACAAATCTCCAAAATCCGGGTCACCCTCGTAAGGACAGCCTCTGAACTTAAAATAATGTGGATTCCGGAGCTTTTTGTTTCGAGGCAATAATTTTGCAGATAAGCTGCAAATTCTGCTCGAACGTTGCCAACCTATTTATTTGACCATTAGACCCAACTTGACCTAAAAACAATTATAAAAACGAATGCAGATTGCTAGCGACTCATAGATTGAGAACACTATAAACACCAGTACACACTAGTGAATCCAAAAAAGATTCACCTCATCTACCCGCTAAATATATCAAAAGTACTAATCACAAATCCAATACGCCTCCGCCTGGGACATGCATACATCTTTGACACACCAACACCTTCTTAAAAAAGAAACTCTGCCGACTTGCCCCATCTGTACCGATAACGTTACGATATCCCACCTACTTGGTAAATATCTTCATTAATCAGACAAAAATCTACTTTCTCTCAATGAAAACCTAATAATAGTGGACGTATTAAGTGAACCTAGCGATGAAAATATAAATATAATAAACAATTTACTAAACACACTCAAAATCAGCATTTAACTATGTATTAACGCATAGCCGAAAGCCTTTGTTGCTAGCGCTCGTATCCTTTTGTATTAGTAATAAATTTAAATTTGTTATTGATATGTATTAATAAATAATATACGAGTATTAGTTTTCAGTGAACCTTCTGACGTGTCGACCCACTTTACCGAACTTTACCTACATATTAACGAGCTATGATTTCAAAATACATAGAAAACACATAGTAAAGAATGCTCAATAGTTGGATTTTCGAAATAACACCATACGCAGCTTTCATGACGGAGTAATAGGCAATGAGCAACCAGCAACTTTTGATAAGCTAATTGCTAATTCGGTTTTCTCAAACGCAAATATGTATGTAGTGTAATCTCAATAATGCGATTCTTCGATTCGCTCTCTGTACACCAGCTACTTCAGAGCTTTAGATTTACTCATTTCATGTGCATACGTTATCAAGGGCATTAGGGCATCGTATATTATCAATGTACATACATGCAATTGGAACTGTATACTATAAAATTTTCGTGATCGTCTGAATGAAACAATTTCGGAATTATTTTCCAATGCTGCTCTCTTACTTTCTCCTACAATTTCAGTAAACCGAAGTTTTAATTTTTAGTCCTCAGTGTGGCATAGTTTTTCATTTGAAAACGTATACGACCCAAATGTATAATACCACCCTCTTACCGCATCATTCCATAAATCCTCTTTGGCTTGATCGATCTTCTCGAAGCCGCCAGTATACCTCCACAGATGTAAACACTGATCCATATCACCCACTTGAACAGTCCATGATGCAACTAGAACACACTTCAGATCATCCTTCTTCGAGTGCACGAGCTGCACGGTTGTTTTACTAAGCAACAAGTCCATTCGAGTCATCAAAAGTAGTCTCATTTAAATGACAAAGAAATTGTCTAAATCACATTTCACACTTACTAATTGTCCAGGTAGCTCTTCATGGAATCCGGCCGGACATTATGCGTATGCAATGCGTAAATAATTTCTTTATCACTTAACATGCGACTATGGGGCTCCTTTGTTGGCTCAATTCTACGAACTATTAACTTACTAAGCCATGATTCCGAATCACCTAAATGCTGAGAGGTAGATATTCCACTGCAATAAAAGATCTCTCTTGTTAGTTTTCAACAAGTAAATACTATTTTTTCTAGAGTGCCTACCGTGCCGAGATGCTCATCCGACTAGCGAGGTTCCTAATTGTTATCATATTTCACTTTAAATCGAACCTAAATGTAAAGTGTTCTGTGTTCTGAATGTGTATGTGGGCTTAAGGTAAAGGAAAAACAATTAAAATTTCCACTGCCAATTGACAAATTAAGAAATATATTTTAAAAAAATTAATAGCAACAACAATAGGCATTCAAATGTGTATTGCGTCCTACTTTCAAGGTTATAAGTTTATTTTTGTCACAAAAAAACAATCCAAACAACAAATGATTTGTAGATTATGGTTGATTACAAGTGCAAACGAAAGTAAATAAAAGAAATCAATATTATTTGATGTAAATTTAATGCGAAATAATACAAAATTTGGGATGCAAAGTGCCGCTTTTTAGTGTGTGTGAGTGACTTTTTGATATGGGATTAGTGCATACGGTTTTTTTTAGTATCATTTAATTACTTCACGCGGTTATCTAAATTATTAGCGCGGATTTGACGCGACGGAGTTTATTTATGGCGATCTTACTCGATCTTTTTTCCGCAAAAGTGGAACGGCAAAGGCAGAAGACTTCTTAATTTTTGCTGCAATCGCAATTTTTTACCTTTGGGGAGTAATTGTACTGATAAACAGATGTCAGCTGAATTCACCACTCTTACAAAAGTGCTTCCAGGTTTTTTACTTCTATTCTGATTTACTTATGAATTCTATTACGTAAGTTCTTAGTGAAATAAATGTTCAGTAAAATTGATTTTTGTTTAAAACATGAAAACATGCTTCTGTTAATTAGAGGAAACAAGAAGTTTTATCTCCTTACAAACCCATAACTTGTTTTGAGTATATGTTTTATTTTATGTGGCATACTTCTGCGATAAATCCATATGCTGAAATAAGACTGAATTGACTAACGAGCTGGCACAACTCTACGGTAAATCCTGTATACAACAATTCGCAAAGTCAAAGACTGTGCGCCAGGCTGGACATATTATGAGGAAGCCAGACAAAACACGAAGGAGCGTATCGAGATCGATGATTGGATCAGGTATGGCTTGGGGAATATCGTGCTCCGGATTGATTGAATAAAGGCGGCTATAAACGGAGATTGTTGACGTGAAATTATTGGTCCGATTAAAGATAATTATAGATAATATTAACATAATAATTAGTGTGCACATGTTTTCACGCTTTAGTACTCTAATATTTTCATATTAAAAACAGACAAAAAAATGATTAGACTTATGATTAATTGCAACAATTTCTTCCACTAATCTAATGGTTATTTTTTGGGAAGTTAGTCAATCTGAAAAGATATTTAAGTGCAAAGATATACGGAAAATCGGCGTTGAAGTTGGTTTGAAGTTCAAATCCCAAATATCACACCAAACTTTAATCAAGATAACTTTAGACTCTCGATGAGAAATTCTATTGTAGTGTGGGTGATTTATGGAATGTATACAGATCGTGAGATGGACCTTGGTCATATAATGAGTTTGGCATCACTTAATAGTTACTGGGCTTTCAAAATAATGAACTGTCATTAATTTTATACAAATAGGACACAGTTGCTGCATAGGCTTTATTGACAATAAATTGTGTTAAAAATAAGAATATCTACAGAAAATGGAGAAACCAGAAAGTACTACACCAACAGGTAATCCTCGCAGGAAAATTCTAAATATGGCAGTGTCAGGAATTTTATTAGAGAAAGGCTTCGACAGTGTCGATAAAGATTGTCTCGAAACTCTCACCGAAATGATCCAGAGTTGTAAGTTTCTAATCTAAATTTTGACCAAAATATATTTTTTAATTATCCTCTTTCTAGTAATCGTAGAAGTAGGTACGTCAGCTAGAAGTTACTGTGAATTATCTGGCCGAACGATCCCAGTACTCGGAGATGTGATCGTTGCTCTGGTAAACATGGGAATCTCACTTCAGGGTCTGGAAGCCTTTGCCAAGCGTGAAAACCGCCAAGTTATACCATTACCAGCCCAAGCATCACAACAAAAACAACTGAATCTATTGCAAGCAGGAACAAAGAACTTTCACCCGCCGCATATTCCTAGTTATTTTCCGGTTCTACCAGATCCCCATGCATACATTCGGACTCCAGTGAGTTATTAATGCTTCTCCATTGAAACAATGTCTTATGTACTATGTATCTATGTCTAGACTCACAAACAACCAGTCACAGAATATGAAGCAATTCGTGAAAAAGCCGCAAATCAGAAGAGGGACATCGAAAAGGCCCTGACAAAGTTTTTATCAAAGACTTCAGAAACCCACAGCCTCTTCGATACCGAGGACAATATGTTTCCATGTAAGTCCAGACATTCTACCTTATATACTTGCGGTTAAATTAAATTTATTTATTTTCAGTGATAGCGTGTAAGCCAGCTTTCCCACCGTACTTAGCAGCACTAAATCCTACAGATCAAGTTTTCGACTTTGAAGAACTGGAATACCACTATTTGGTAGCGAATCGGACGGAAGACGTTTCGAGTAAAGGTAAACCATTAACTGTTAAAACACTTACTTATGATGACAACTTATTCGCCAGATAATGAGACAGAGAGTGGCAATGAAGATGATGGCGAAGACGGGAAGTCTGACAAACAAGAAAAGGAACCAAAAGTCGAGTCGGAGATTAAACCAAATTCGACAACAAACAATGCTATTCTGAACAATCCAAACATTGACAATCCTTATCTGAGGGCTGCTACCCTGCCGAAGAAACCAAAGGGTGAACTAATTCAACCAGGACCGAGCCCGTCGCTTGGGCAGTTGTAGTATGTATCTTTTTTTCTGATTTTGTATTTGGTCATAGTTTAGTTGTTTAGGTAGTTGGACTAATAAATGTTTACAGAAAACAAACTGTTTAATATATTACTTGACATTATTATGTAATCCTAAGTTAGCTGCCTGATTTTATCAACTAAATGAGAAACGCTCGGTTTTAAGCAGTTACAAATTCTCTGTGATCGCAGAGAAGTCCCTGTACACTCCGATTGGTTGATTGCAGGCCAGCATGATTATTGATATGAGGCTTAAAAATTGGACACTCTTTTTTTTAATTCAGTTGTCTCTCTAGCACCTCTAAACCATGGTGATAGGAAATAAGTGGAGTCTTTATTGACAAGAAGGGTGATGAACTCGCTAGAAAAGGGGCTGGTCTAGGGTCTAGGAAACTGGACAAAACAATGGCCAAATATGTACTCAGTCGCAACCGTTTTGAAACATTTACGTTAAAAACTGGACTTCTAAAAACTCACTGATAAACATGTCATGGATATAGAATAAGAAACTTCGCGTTATTTCTCTGACATACAGCAAAACGCCGACCCACAAAAATTATTCTTCTACAATCTGAATAAATTGTCAACAATTCATGAAAAGATATAAAATCTATTAAGCCCATTCCGTAAGTCTATGATGAACCGTTTTCTTTTCAAATATCGCACTTAAGTTTCCCATTTAACTGGTCTTAAAAAATAACTGCTTATTTTAGACATCGTATAGGGTGTATCTATGGACATAAATAGGTAATATGAATGTATATATTTAGTTGGAACTTTTTCAAGAAATTATCTTATCCAAGACTTAAAAAGGGCTGTTCAGCCCATTGAACAGAATGCTCCCCACTCGATGTTCTTCGTTTTTTTTTTTTAGATTCTCGACGGAAAGTAAGACAATAAACAATGGTCGGATAGGAAAAGTTAGAAGAATCTCAGACACTAAAAAGGTGTCAGAAATACCTATAAATGTTTATAAAAATAATGGATCATATTTTTTATGTACATGGATCAAAAAGGTATTAAAGTTTAAAAGATATTCGAAGGACCAAATGTTACTGTAAGACAAAATTCGTAAATAACGTCCTTCTTTTAGGAATCAATAAAATATGATCGCTGGTTTTAGTACAAATGAATTGAGTTTTTTTAAATAACCACGTTTTACTTACCACGTTATAATTAGGAGAAAAAGAGTCAAGAGCAAAATTGTTTCGAACTGTTGGATAACCCACTTGGTTTCTTTGAATGCCCTTTAACGTACGTAGTCTTAAGGATGTTCGAAGACTAGCCTTTTCCTTAGTATTCGTGATATTATTAGCATTGTAGACAAGAGCAAACCTTTCTATTTTAACGCAAGATCGAAAAGATTTGCTGTCATAAAGCGCTGCAGTATTTTTTGTCTTCCTTTTGATCTCGCAGAAATTTGCACCTTTTGAGATTGCTTAGAGATTCCTTATCTGTAGAGACTTCGATTTTCTTCGAAGGATGTTTGGTGCCAAAATGCAAAAGCCTCTTCATTCTTCCCCTATTGAACTATCGTTTTTTTTTTTTTTGTTCTCATATTGAGTGATTCACTTGAAATGAAGGAGAGCGCATTTTCGGCAAGTCGGATTAAACTAGCGTTCTACTTGAAATGAAGGATCAAATTACAAATAAAATTTTGCTTTGTAATTAGGTCAGCAGCGACATTTACAGAGAGACCAGTTAAAATCCCCAAATAATTATGATTAAGTCCATATTCGGAAAAGCGTTTAGAAACACATCTAGACTGTGTTTACCGTGACGTCATTGTCAGAAATATATTAATTTAAATTGTGTATGTTAACATTTTGTACTCATACCAACTTCAAAGAACAAAGGTGTTATTTGGTAACATTTCTTAACTGAACTTTGTTTCGATAACAATTGTTTTACACACATCCATACATATCTTATACCATACAATACCTCTTTGGTAGTAATATCGTAGCTCTTTATCGTTTTCATATAATAAAATATGTGTATTCTATGTAATAGTAAAAAATAAACAATTAGGACACCAAAAACACCATCGTGTTATAACTCAAAATATGTAGTTCCATAAAATCTCCTTATCCAATCAGAAAAAGAGGAGTGCACTAAGGCAATTGCCAAAGTCCGCTGCTTTTCAATGTCGTGCAAGATTTTTTGCTGAAGGGGTGCATAGATGAAACTGGAACGACTTCTCTTCTTTTTGACGACGATAGCGCTATCATAGCGTCACATAGCGGCGTGACAGCCCTTCAGAGCACATTTAATAATTGGATTAAGGCGTTAGAAGATAATGGTTTAAGAATCAGCCGAACGAAGACAGAACATTTACATTGCCATTTTTCCGAACCGACAAACCCGACTTCGGATATTCTGTTGGACGAAGTAATCGTCCATACTTGTCTCAGTCGTAAATTATAAGGGAAATTGTGATGATGATGTTGCACACCGAATGAGCGGGAGTGGTTAAAATGGCGCGAAAACTCCGTAGTCTTTTGTGACCGTAAAATGCCACTTAAACTTAAAGGCTTGCTTTATACGACAGTCGTGCGTCCGGCTTTAACATACGCATCGCATTGTTGGACGATGTACGAATATAAAGGAAAAATGACAGCGACGGAGATAAAAATGTTACGGATGTCAGCAGAAATATCAAAACGCGACCTAATTGGGAGTACGTACTCGCGGAAGCCTTCATGTAAAGAAACCGATTGTTGAAAAAGTCTAGTCGGAGCGCATCAGCTATAACTGTCACGTATAAAGAAGATAGTCGGAAAATCTCATCCGAAGAGCAATAGCGACTCAAGTTCCAGTCGAAGTTCGGAAAAGAGGCAGACAATTGGATCACTCAAATGCATAAACAACAGCGAGTTCTCGGCCTCAGTAAGGAGGTGATCCAAAATAGAGCGGCTTGTAGAAGGATATTGAGGTCTGCAAATTTAGCCAACCTTACAATCGGTGCAATAGCAAGGCAGATACGTGGGAGAAATATGTAGCATAAGATGTACGTTATATATTTCAACGGTAAATAAAAGAAAAAGAAGATCCAATCAGAAAAATACCTCATTAATTTAATTTAGCTCACCCTGTACTCTAACACAACACGTCTGCATCGCATCGCACTTGCTTGTGGTTGCCAAATGACAACTTCCCGCCGACACCGCAAATGCGTTACACCACGTTGTTGTCAATCCCGTTTCAGTTTATTCGCTTTTTCGAGGTTTTTGTGTAGTGAAGCAACGACAGTTTTGCAGATTTTTGCTGAGAAAATTAAGAAGAAATTGGTCCTGAAGATAATTAAAATCAAATTTTACAAATTGTGTGTGAGGCGATGCTTCCAGACAACCCAAAATCGATAGAAAGCAGAATGGTGAGTATATTTTGGTATTTTTTTATGTACGGAAATGAAGTGAAAATAGAAAGTTGCCAATTTGAGGTTAGACAAAGTGTATTGCGCCAAAAAACTACAAATAACGCGAGTTTTTGTGCAATTTTTTAATATTTAAGATAAGAAATCATTTGTGGGTGGACAATTCTAGTAGACTTTCGCATACCCGCGAGGATTAAACATGTTTAGTTTCTAGGTCAAGAACAGAAAATTTCGCAAGACTAGAGAAAAAAATGCATTTTGACGTTTTGCTAGAAGAGTGCTGTTTGTTTGGGGATGGAGGAGGTGGTTTGTTTCATCTCGTGTGTTCTTCAAAACATTTATCTTCTATTTTTATTATTCCCTTTCGGTTTTGTTCTTTCTGTTTTGATGGTATTCTCTTTTAAATGTTTTTATTTTGTATTGGATACGATTCCTCGAAATGGAAAAATTGATAAGTTACTGCGCTCTGGCTGTGTATACATGCATAAATATGTATGTCTATAGGTACATATTAGTTTTACTGGTATCGGAATGGTTTATTCTAGTCATTTGACTATATTGTTAATTAATTAACCGTGAAGGTTTAGATTGGAGTGAATGAACTAAATTGCTTCTTAGTATTAATTGCGTTGTTCAAAGTCGTCCTTTTAGCTGGCCGGTGGCGCATGACTTGTGTCAAAATAGTCGTCCAATACCACTTTAGTTTTATCTCTAAAAATACTTCTGCATGTGTTTCTTTGTTTTTACATAAACGGCTGGGAAAAATAAATAAACAAAAACCTCAGGTTGCGACGCACTTTTGCCTATAGGTCTTTCTATCTTTTTAGATATTGTAAGAGTTGGTGTGAAGAGCTAAGCTAAAAACAATCTTATAGCTTCTATAATAAAATTAATATTTATAAGCATTTCGGTAATAAGTATGCGCTTAAAAAGACAAGAAAGTTATGGGTGAAAAGAGAATAAATTTATGTATGACAAGCTAACGAATGATATCTTTATTGGTTGGGAAATCCCATGTAGAATAAAATCTACCATAAGTTACACTTTTCAAGCACAAAAAATAGCAGAGAACAAATGAACTGAAGTAAGATAACCGGCCTCAAAAACCAACGATTTACGATTCATTCATAAATGAGCATTCGTATCCTACAACAGAAGAACTAGTAGAGGTGCACTAGCAGTAAAACCAAAATTTGCCCCATCTGCTATGAAACTCGTACTGAGTATGTTGTCCAATGGGGACTTAAACATATGTATGTATACCATGCTTCTTGTTTTTGTAGCAAAATCAGAAAAAATATAATTTTGTTACTACCGTAACACATAACCATCAAGTAGGTCCAAAGTTGAACGTGCATACATATAGTCCTCTTCTAAATGTTTCCAATGATCTCGGTTCTGGGTTATAAATTCAGTTTCCTGCTATAGTTCTACTATCTAATATCACTCCAACTTGATAGTAACCTTCGTCTGTTTCTTAGTTGTTCTATTGGTCTTCATTCTAGCAATCTTTTGGTTTAATTTTTGTCCTGTCCATCTCTACTTTTCCGTTGCTATATCGGAAACTCTTGTTCCTCGATGTACATACCTACATATGTACATATGTATGTACATACATATGTCTTCGTTGCTTATTCGATCTCTTCTGGTGCTCTCTCCTTGTCTTGCCTTTTTAGAAAAGAGTTAAGGATTCCACACACAGCAGCGATAGCGATAGATAGCGATAGACGTCTTGGATATTGGATCAAATAATATTGAATAATTTTTAACCATCGCACTCGGTGTGCATGAACAAACTTGAATATACGTGTTGCGATAGATCGCTATCGCAATCGCAATCGATGTTGCTATCGCGGCGGAGTGTGGAATCCTTTATCGTTTTCAAACCATAAATTATCACTGGTAGCGCGCATTGATCGGAATACATAGCTTATATTAAATCGACTTTTCAGCAGTACTTTTGAGCATATTCGAATATGCAAAACTTGTTGGTTTATATTCTCGTCGCCTATCGACCTCACATTACTAAGAGAATCCAAAGCACCTTCTTAAAGTGTTCCCGACTCATGAAAATCGCAGCCTGGGACATATCACACCTTCCATATTTTGCAGTCCCGGACATTGCTTTCAGTTCTTACACCAAGTGTAGTTTCGGTTTTCCTGAAAGTCTTAAAAGGGGGGCTGAAAGTCGAAAACCTTCTTAACTGGAATCTTTTTATCTATTTATGTATGTGACTGAGGCCTATGTCACATGGGCCCTTTTTTAAGTAAACTCATATGTACATATATTGTTACAGTTTTCAGAATTCGTCTTTGTATCGACTCCTTCATTCGCCATCTACACACGACTAAATCTCACCCTGCAAATTGCTAAGCGCTCGCCGCTGTATAATATGGCAAGAGCGATCAACGTCCTATAGAGCTTCAATTTAGATCTTTGAGTTCAAAACCTATTAGCAGCAATTTCCGAATTTCAAATGCCGTCGGATCTCACTAAGGGTGTCATTTTTAGAGTTAATGTTTACGCTAAGATGGGTGAGTACTCGTAAGTACTTTAAAACCATATCTGTTGACAGTGACAGGTATCCTAGGCGGTGGATAATTGCTTTGTGCTTTTGGACGCACCTATATATGTTGAAATCGTCTGCATATTCCAGCAACTGGGTGGAATGGTTGATAGTTTCAAATTTGGCGATCCATAAACAGGCACTCAGGAGGTGGAGCTGAGGCAAAAACTTGTTTTCGTGGGGATTGAAATATCTCTGTGAAACACAATAAATCTGTTAGTATGTGATCAATTCGTCATTGAAATACATTATCATCGATTGATACATGTTGCCAGTTGACGGTTGCGTTTAAATTCGTATAAACAGATTAGGCTACGTTATGTGTATACTTATATGTAAAGTTTCAGTTTTTTTTGTTATCCCCGGACTTTTCGACGTTGAAAAAAAGTTTGTGCATGAATATGAATGCATTTTGCTACCTCAAAATGGGAACGTTACGCAAATTTAACTTTTTAGCTGAAATAGCTGAAATACATTACCATCTAATCCTTTATTTTTTACAGACACTGCCAAAAGAAACAGGCTGCTTACTTACTCCCATTAACAGCACAACAACACCGAAATGTCCGCTTACAACTGCCGCAGTAGCTGCAACAATAGCTTCCTCAATATCCAGCACTGCAACCACAAACACAACAACATCGTTAAGTTTCGATTCAACTCAATTAGCGTTAGAAAACATCATGCCAGGAATCTATTTGACGAAAAATTTCCTCGCGTGGTCCGATGACAAGTTACATTCGCATGGTTTTACTCACGTGATAACTATTGACAGACATATCCAAGAACTCTATTATCCATCTCTAAATCCAGACGATAATATCTCATCCGATAATCATCGCTTATATGATGAGGAATATTCCCAACAATTGCGCTTTGATGAAGAATTCGAAACAATTGATTTAAATTTTGGCGAGAAAGCTTACCTCACCACAGTATTGCCAAACTGTTATAAGTCTGTGAAATTTATCGACAGAGCTCTCTCATGCGGTGGCACAATACTAGTCATCGACTGTAATGGTGGCGAACAGAAATGCTTGACGATAATCGCCGCCTATTTAATGTATAAGAATAATTATAACTTTAGGTAAGTCCATTCTTTTTATTTTTTCTTGCATTATTAAATCTTATTTGCAATGGGGGTGACCGCGTTTAGATGGTTACTCATAATGGTGTTTTGTCGATGGTTTGTTGGTAAGAAGAGTGAGAAGTAAAGAGAAAGGGGAGGTTACAAAGAAAACACAAAAATCGGGGGTATCAGTCGCATTTCACACTCAAAATGTTCCCTGTCTATTCCATTTTAGCAATATTGGTTCGATTGTGAAGTGGGGAATATCGTGGATTTAAAATGAATATTTGGACAAGAGATCAAACGGAAGCGTTCATTGGAATAAACGAGGATTATCCTATTTTGTATAATTCCAACATGAAGACTATGTAAATAGAAAAAAAAGAAAACAAACACCCTTATTCCGTGTGGCGTTTTTTGAGGCGTTTCATTTTTCAAGTGTTATTCCAAAAACTGATCGCCAAAAAACGCCTCCGTCGGTAAGTAGATTTACATTCCACATGCGATCCACTGTCATTGCAACAGCTGATTTACGTCTGTAGTAGATAAATTTCAAATTATTCAAAACAAAGTCGTGAAAATATAAGTTGGAAGACAAAATGAATAGTATTGCATATTTTAGAGTAGCGACGAAGAAGAAAATATGCAAAAAAAGGATCTCATTCACATACGAAGAAACATAAAAACAAAATCTAATCCGTTTGATTTGCCGGATGCTGAGTAAATAGCAAGATAAATCTCACTTAAAAATTAATACATACATGTATCGAGGCTTTTCAGATTTAAGATGTTTTTTCGAATGTCCAAGGAAGCATTCGATATTTGCTGGACGAAACAAAAAATCATATCCATGAAACTACAAGTTCGGCATCGGTACCGATGGTATTGAAGCTTGCTGCCATTCTTCTGAATCTTTTACCCAAATGTATATTTGCTCCCGACTAAAGTCGTAAACTGCTTCTCATTCGTTACTCTTACCCCATAAATCAAAATAAATTAATTTCTTTAGTCAAATAAATTGAAAATTCATAAAACTTTCATTTTTAACCGGTTTTGCTCTTAATGGCGTTTTTTGGCGTTTAACGCCTCGCGGAAGAAAAGTGAAAGAGAAAAAACGACATTTGTCGTCAACAATGAGTTCCACAAGGCATTTAACGCCAAATGGCGTTCATCGACACAAAAACGCCACACGTAATTCGAATATGGCGTTTTTTTGACGAAACGCCTATAAAACGCCATTTAAACGCCACACGGAATAAGGGCGAATATTAGGTGAAATTAAAGGACATCTAAGTGCATTGAAGTCCAGTGTGAAGGTGAAAGACATACGGTTGAAATTGCCAACAAAACGTAGTCAGTACAGCAATGATAAAAATTTACTGACAAAATTAAAAGAGTGGGGCAAGGGCAGCTGATATATACATTTATTATTTTTTCTTTATTTGCTGCTGACGAATATATAATTGCTACGGTATAGTTCTACTAGTTGTACATTTTATTTTTTTATCACATTATTTTCTTTCAAAAAAAATCGCAACGCGAAATTACCTACATGCTGGCAGACACACAACGCCTTCTACCCCTAAACTTTAGTAATGCAGGAGTAAGCATTGGGCTCTCATCGCGTAACTTTTAAGAGGATTATCGTCCAAACGATATCAATGAACGCTATCGTCTGCAGTCTGCTTCATGTAACTCCATCACTATCGTGTCGTCTATCGTTCACATTTTTCACAGTTTGAAAGCTACTGAAAGCCATATTCGCCACTTGAAAATGGCTTTAGCTGTCATTCTTTGTGTTTACTTCGTTTGTGGTATTTTTCGTATTTTCGCACCCGGGTATGCCAAAACATTATTATGTATTATGTTAATAATAACAAATAAATTATGTATTTTACTCACAATAAGGATACAATTTTTACAAAAAATAGAGAAAATTTACGAATAGACGGCAAATTGGTTTGCTTGTAGCAAAATGCATTTGGTTTTGCATACCCGGAACTCCAGTCTTCTCGTTAAAGAACAATTTGGACTCCTCTTATTCTCGCGTGTAGTGAAACTTGACTCACTTAGGACAAATATGTATATTCTTTAACTATGTAAATACATCGATGAGCTCGCTTAAGACAATAGATACTGTTGACTGTCCAAGAGAAAGGTTGTAGTCATTCCTTATACATAATCTCAATAGTTTTACAATTATGGGAACCGAAGAAGTCTTTTCACACACACACACACAACAATTATTCCAAATGCAATTTTAATCTTCACTCTTCTGTTTCGAAGTTTTGTCAGTATTTCAACTCGTCGTACATTTTCTAATTAATCCTTAACTACATCGAACCAAATAAAACTCATTATTTTGAGATTAAAATTGCACTTAGAATAATTAAAACCAACTACTTCTTTGTACACACCAACAAAACAGACAGATATTTGACATTTGAGTTGAAAGCTCAGCTTTTTCTTTTCTATTTCAAAAAGTCGATTCTATCTCAGGAATTCTACTGCAATACCCGATACCAATTCTGAGCTTAATAGAATCGACAAACCAAACGTCGAATAGACTTTTTGCGAATAGAATCTCGCGATAAGGCCCTAATTCTTATGAACGATGAAAATTGATGTCCCTGGGACTTTAATAATACTTTCTCTAAGTGCGACTATGTTCTCAAGTAAACGTCCGCTACGAGGATGCGTTGGTGGCTTAATGTTCACAATAAAACTGGTTTCCTCATATTTTTTGAAATAATTTTCCATTCCTCATTACTTCAACCGAAAATTCCACATAGTTTGCTAACTGTTTTAGGAAAACTCTCCTCATTTTTATAATGAGTTTTAACAATATGTCCGTTCCTCCACTAATTTGAATTCTTGCCTATTAGCGTTCCCCGACGCGAAAAAATTCGCAAAAGAGAGAGGAAACGGGAGAGTAATATATTTTCTCTTTAACCTTCCTATACCCGCGCATTGGTCTGTGAGACCGACAAATTACGCTTTTTGGAAAAATTTTAGTAACGGTGCAATTTAGCGCAGTGTACCTTATTTGTTAAATACTATAACTAATATAAACTTGTTTTACTTCGTTAACAATATATCACTCTACTGATTAAAACAAATTTCATAAAAATATTCGAGGTAGAAGAGAAACTACGGGCTCTTGAATTTCGGTCCCAGAGACCGTGCGCGGGTATACGTGTTATTTTTTTTCACGCGGGTATAGGAAGGTTAAACAACTCTTACGAACTATGCCGAAGAAGTTTTAACTGATTGCTGATTTGATTGAAATTTATTTTTTTTTTGGCAATTTCTTGGAATTTTCATTTTGAACTCAAAGGTTCACTAAATATGTTTTTCATAGATGTGGATTACTGAAGAGAAGTAGCGGAAAAGGAAGTGTAAAGCAAAGGAAAAGATCTTACTCTTATTGACGATATTATTGTTGTCTCGACCAGGCCACAAGCAAACACATTACCTACGACTCCGTGGCAATTAAACTCGACAAGTAGACGTAAAACATATAATTAACTACCAGCACTAGCCGCGTTTACAAATTAGGTTGCCATAAATCGCCGCTTGTGAAAAGTTTGGTCTTGGAAAATCAAACGATTTTTCGTTTTGCGGTCTAAGGTTTTCCTGACGAACTACAAAATCCCCGGATTTATTTGACATGAAGCCAGCTTCATCTTTGCATAGCATCGTTTTATCTTAAGATCGAAAGCCGTTTGGTTTGTAGGATCCTAGTATCATCAAATAAAACGGTCTTGGCCATTTGCACTATATGTATAATCTATTCAGTTGTAAAAAGCCACCACTAATACATTTCAGAAGCGGCCTTCTTCATACTTCTTATTTTCCATTTGCTTTTTCTTTCTCGATATATTTCAGTGACGCGTTCTCCAGACTAAAAGTTTTTTACAAAAAGGCTGATCTCGATCGATTTTATATAAGTCAACTATACGAGTACGAACCAATCCTGCAGGTTCAACGTGCCCAATCCAGAGGTCACAGTTGCTCACGTGAACTTCATTCAGCGATATTGAAACGCAAGAAACTTCACGACGATCACAATGAGTTACTGCTGCATCCCAATTCATTGCCGCATTTCAGCAACAATGCTCATGATGACATTACAATGGAATAATATACACAGACAAGCCGCTGCGGAGAAGAAGACACAAGAACCAATGTGGTTCTAAAGTAAAATTCAACCAAATTTATGTACTATACATACAATTGTGCACGACGACGTGCACAAGATATTCAATTGTAACGTTATATTTGTCGATACTGCATGCTGCATACAGCATTGCAGACCCCTTGTTGTTCGTTTCGTAGTTTTTTCTTTTAATTTTTTTGATTTAGAGAAAAATATAACAAAAAAATTTTGTTGACTCTCATGTACCTTGTTTGCTTACTTTAATGTTATTCTTTTTTTATTTTATTTAACACACAATGTGTGATTGTTGGACATTAAACAAATAAATCTCATGTTTTTTTTTTATTTTATTGTTCCAAAATGGCTAAACAAAACAAAACGCAACTATAGTGTGTATTTTTAAATCAAAATTAGAATTTAACAAAGAGTTTATTAGAGAGTCTCTATCTCGCGACTGGTTTTCCTTAATGTTTTCGTTTTTTCTTTAGATTATGTAGTGGAACGTAGTATATTTTATTTAATTTTTTTTTTGTTTAGATATTTAAGTTTTTGCAAAATTAAAACCTAATAAATATAAAATAAAATGAGAATGTAATTTTATATTCAATTTCGAAGATGTTATGTGTTTTTTATTTAATTATCAACTCATGATCATGGTTGTGAATTCGGTATTAGACATTCGTTTGTTGTCAGATTGATTATGAACTTTATTATTTTAAAGTTGTATAAAATCGATGTTTCTTAATTTAAATCTCTGCTATATTTGTATTTTCATTTTTATTTTAAATTTTCTTTAAATATGCGACGAAAACAAATATGTAAAACGGCCGATAGAATGTATCTTCCAGCGGGTTATAGAAGCCTTTTGAATACATGATCGAATAATTTTTTTAGATTCTATTAAGCGTATTCCTTTCTCCGCTTTATCAAACTAAATTTCCTCTTAAAGTTGCATGGTATAATACGACGCAAGCACTGTAATTTTAACCATCTGAAGCTTCTTAAAGGTATCTTAGAATTAATGTCTTCCATTTTTGATTAATTGTTGTGTAAAGCCTTCGAAATGCTTCTTTTGAATCCATGTGAAAGGCCATCACGAGCAATATTTTTATCGGATCTTATTTTTAATTTAATTTTGATGAATTGCTTTTAAGTATGCATTCTGTTTAAATTTCAGTCCGAGAGCGATATATGAGATTTAAATTTTATTGTAAATAAGCATTCGCTCTGCATTACCAATTTCCGTAAATCGGATCAAATGTCCAAGTCATGTGCAGAGAAGCACCCATAAACGTGCGTTTTTAAACACACACTCTTACTTCGTATAAATAAGCAATCAACATTTTCCCTAACTAATCTCATTTTTGAATATGTTTTTCAACAATAATCGGCTTCTTTGGAGTGCTCTTGAACGAGACAAAGTATTCTTCTAATGCTGTATCGTATCGTAGTTAGAGATACATTCACAACTCGCGTCAAGAGTTTTTTCTGGATTGCCTGGGATTTTGGGATTTTGCTTGAGTATTTCGACGATCATCTTGCTTTGTGGTTGTTCGTGATTCATCGCCGAGGTTTCGAGTTTTTCTGAGCGCCAGGACCATCTGGTTATGAAACTGTAATTATACATATCGTGTTTATTTTTATTGTATGCCTTTCTCTGAAAATGTTGATAAACTGGAGGAATTTATTATTTTACATAAGAAAATGAGGTGAGACCCGATCTTGTTGAAAATACTGATTGTTATTTAGTGAAGATTGGTTTCCGTTTAAAATTTTATCTGTTTCTTATGCCATTTCTAAGATGAATTTGAGAATACAATAATTTGCGCCGTCATCCCACTAAAATATCTGCTTAAATTGAGTTGCTGAAATGTTAATAATTTTTACAATCTCTTTTTGGTCGGCTTGATGCTTAAAGAGTCGGCTGGTAACTGACAGTAACAATTTTATTTTGCATGTTTAGTACAACTTGGAATCTGCATGCAAGCACAGTCTTTTCGGGTAATCTTCGGCTTTTTATAATGAGACTAAATGGCGAGACTTGCCAGGATGGTGATGCTTGATTTAAAATCACAAGTTATTTTGATCTGATCTAACAGGATTGGTGGGGTGGAATATTTTGTTCTTTACATTCTTAAAACATCTACATAACTTCACTTGAAATCATTGATAATAATCCGTTTCGCACCGTTTCGTAAGAAACTAATATAAAGTGAACCTCTCACAAGTTTGTATGGACTACTGGTTCCGAGTCAGAATACCCTCATGTCGATATTCTTAACAGTCTTTCAAACCACAAATACAAAATCGCATTAATCAGAAACAATGGATAATTCAAGCTATCGTTACTAGACTGGAAGCTCCCGATTAAGCGCTATCTGAAACCAGATTTAAAGGTAAATAACCCAGCATGCGTATATTTCACTAAAACAATGATAAATCTTACATTTCTTCCACCCCATAGGACGAATGACTCTACTGTGAGGACCACTCGCATACCAGTGCTTATTACAGCCGCAGAAATAAAGGAAAAGAAGGAGGCCATCATTTCTAAGGTGCATCACCAATTCACAAAATCGACTGACCCTACAAGTGAGAATCTTTGGTTGAAACAGAAAAATGAATCCTACTTTAATTACTAGACTTGATTGCGTGCTTCTGTTTGGTGGTTGTTTATCATTAGTTTTGTATTTCCTCGGGAAATGACGCTCATGAACAGTTTCCTGGTATACATTCATATTGTGCATCCACTTCTTTGATTCTGTCGGGCAGGAATACTTACAAAAAAGCTGATATTTTTCGTTTCTGATGTGTTCCAAATATTCTAGTTTCCTTAATTTTATTTATGTTTAAAAGCTCCCTATTTTTGTTGCAACGTCTGTTTGGAGACAATCTGTCCATTCACTTTTCAGTATTATCCTGAACAGCCACATTTCTCAGACCTCTATTCTATTCTTCGATGCTTTGGGAAACTTCTTAATTTCTGGTCCATACCATAATACCTTATCAGCGGACACTGTGGATGGCTCTCACAGTTCTGCTTTCATCTTGCAGAAAACTGTACGAGTCTGTACTATTTCACATTTTACTACAATGAATGAATCTGCTTCGGAGTCTAATTGTGTCTCCACTTTTTAGCACTGCACCTCCTCGTTTGCGATTTTTTTTTTGTTGTAATTTCTGGTTTCATTAACCGCAATTCCGTCTTCATAATTTGATGGTGCAGAGCTTCCTTGAGAATTATTCGGAGTACCTCCATGACACTTGTCTTTTTACAACCTATGAAGCATACGTACGTATATGTAAGAACTTTTATTTGAATTGTAGATCTTTGCGCTAGAATGTTAAACAAGTAAATGGCCTCTCATTTAGAAATCTTTCTTGAAAACAAAAAAGTCTTGCTAATATCCGCTTTCTTCTTTGAGGTGAACTGTATTGAAAAGATCCGCAAATACTTTTACATTGTCTTCCCCAATATGTTTATCTAAGCTAATTATTAACCGGCTATTTTTTCATTTAGTTCAACCGAACTCAGTAAAACATTATTTCAAAGTAACTATGTAGTTGTCTTTCAATAAGCACCACGTAACCAGTCCAGTGTGTTGTTATGTACGTTTTATCTGTCTTGTATTCAACACTATATGCATTCTTACATTGAATTTACATAATTGGTCTATCAAATTTAAATTTGCTTACAATGACCGTGATTTCTGATGGCCTACATTAAGTAGGATTTTCCCCTCCGACGAGTTGTCGCCTTGTCGTGGCGGAGGGGCTGAGTAGTTTGGAAGATATTTGAGGGGCATAAGCAACTGGAGCCTGATTACAAAGATCATCTCCCGAGTGTTTATAGTCACTCAGTTGTCTTCTGAATGCAACCAAGAACAACCCAACCTCAAGTCAAGGTGTTATTCTGCCGTGCCGAGGACTGCATGGCTGAGGGGTCAACCTCAGTCGCGAACGGCAGAACTCCAGACACCGGGCGCCCTCTGGTTTTAATGTAGCCTTGTCTGCATAATGCGGGGCTCTTTGCAGATTGACCACCCTTTCCCTAGCTACTCGTGGGATCACAATTTATAACTTAAACAATAAAAATATCGAGGACGGTCCTCGTAAAATACCGCAAAGATATTTGGTATCCTCTGATTCAGAGGAAGATGTTCCCCACCGAAATGGACATTCGAGGGTTGTATACAGTGCACCGTATCAGTCCGCTCCAAGCAAAAGCACTAAACCATCAGGTGTACTTTTAAATGAGGAAGATTTCCAGCAGCAAATGCTGGCATACCGTGTACTTGAACGCCTTGAAAAGAAGGGGAAACAGAACTGGGATTCTACAAATAGAGCTTCTTATAGATGGGCGAAAAAAATTACTAGTGTGAATAAAAGCAATGTTATGCATGAAGAAAGAGAACCAATAAGAAGGTCTACAGCATATGATGAAGCTTTTCACAGATCCAGGAAGTCTTCTGTACCCGGCTACGAAACTTTGAAAGATGCTCTCGGGATGGAAGTAGAGTCGATTAAAAGACTGAGAGAAGAGAATGATGTCTTTAGTGTTTGTAAGAAGTCAAAGGCGAGTAGCTCTGTGCAATGCTGCCATGCATTTAAAGAAACTCTTGACATGGCTACCATGCAAGAAAGACAACCTATAAGAAAACCAATAACTCAAGCTGATGCGTCTATAGTACCTCCCGCACCTTCTTTCGGAGCTTTTAAAGAAGTTCTTGGTAGAGATACAAGAGAGATAAGAGAGCCGATTCAAAAGTGGCCCATAGCGCAAAGTGCTGCTATCAATGCTCCCATTATTCCGCCAAAAATCAACACCCGTGAACTGCAAGCGGCGCACCGAGTGCTTGATCGGCTTTTAAAAATAGGGGAACATAATTGGGATGATGCAAATACAGATTCCTTTGAATGGGCGACAAGAGTTTTGGAGAAGAACAAAAATGAACTTTATTTTAACTCCACCATCAATGAAAGAGAGTCTCGAAAAAGACCCATTCCGCAAGGTACCGCGTCCAGTAATTCAAAAAAAGTCAGTGCGACCATAGGGTCCT
This sequence comes from Blera fallax, assembly GCA_946965025.1. NCBI lineage: Eukaryota > Metazoa > Arthropoda > Insecta > Diptera > Syrphidae > Blera > Blera fallax. Next base: position 9,119,871 of record OX337248.1, on the reverse strand, counting down.
CTGAAGGAATCTTGAACAAAGTTCGCAAGATGTCCAGGGAACAGGTTGAGGAACCCATAAGGCGAGATGGTTCCCAGAAGGTGGTCGCGAAAGCCGTAATATCTACCCCTTGCAGCCGAACTTTCGGACCAAAATCTGTCAAAGGAGAAGGGTCGATAACACAGGGTGATGTTTCCAATAATGGTCGTCAACGTAAAACGGCGCGTAGAGTTCTCGAACGCCTTGAAAAAAAGGGCCGAGGAAACTGGGATGAAGCGAATATAGCTTCGTTTGAATGGGCAACAAAAATCCTCACCACGCACGGAGCAATACAATCCTTTAGTTCTACCTCAGGTGAAATTGGGTCAACAAATAAATCGGAAATAGTACCATCTACTTTAAAATCTTCATCTTTCGGGACAACAGAAGATCGAATCTCTCAATGTGGTCTCCCTACCGTTTCCAAGATAGTCGTGCCGCACATACCCTCCGATGCGGTAACTGTTGTGTCAGAAAAAATTGTAAAAGTAGAGCCGTGTGATGTATCTACAGATTCTGTAAATATAGTGCGGACTAATTTGTCAAGTGCTTCTATAACATCTCGCAAACTTAAGTCAGCGCGCCGATTAATAGAACTCCTTCAGAAAAAAGGGGAACAAAACTGGGATGAAGGGAACAAAATTGCTTTTGAAAGAGCAAATAAAGTAATAGCCACCTATGAAACTGAACTTTCCCTTAAAGAGCAGGTAAAAACACCACTACTACAGCATAACGAGTCGAGTGTTTCCAATCAAGCTAAGGCGAATGAAGGGTCGGCGATGCGATGCGATGCCGGCAAGAAAGAGGCAATTAATGGACCGACAGTGCTAAATAGTTCCTCCATTGTTTCCAAGAAGGCTAAGGAAAACCTAACCTATCTATCCTGCAACAATGATTTAGGCGGCCCGGTTATGATGGCAATCGTCGATCGCTCCGATATTGAGGGGAGTATGACTTTTGTCAACTGGAAGTTGCTAGAGGCCAAACTGATGAATAGTCTTGTCTCTTACTGCGAAGCCAATCCAAACACACCGCCCATTTTCACGGAAAATGGATGGCACCAAGGATGCGTAAAGGTTGTGATGTGCACCAACCAGAGGTCTGTGAATTTTCTTAAAACAGCGGTCTTAAATGCTGGTGAAGTATGGGATGGTGCAAAACTTGAAGTAATTCCAAGGAGTGAAGTTTCAAACAACCCTAGAGCTAGGTTCTGTGTACCAATAGAGCCTAAAGATCCTGAGGCCATTCTACGCATCATACAATACCAAAATCTCGATCTTCCAACGCATTCTTGGAAAATCACTAAAATAGAAAAACCAAAACCCATAGGTCGATTTATTTCAGTTGTTCTCAATTCATCATCCCTAAAGCTTCTAAAACAAAATCATTGGGCAATCAAATATGGGTTGAACAGAGTTTATCTTCAATTATACCGGGATTACGAAACATCGGATGTACCCACTACGTATAGGCCACCTTCGATGGATGAAAGTGCGGAACTCTTAGGTTCGGAGGAAGTAAGACATGAGCCTAGTTCAAGGTCGGTGGTGGTGGCTAGAGACTCTTTAAATGAAGGAGCTGTACCGTCGACCTCAGAGTCAGATTTGAAAGAGTTTCAGAAAACTTCAGAATTGGAAGGTTTGCGTAATAAGTTTGAAGGTGACAAAACAGTCACTTCAAAACCAAATTTGAGAGAAGGTGAACTGTTTTCTTCAAATGCGGAGAAGATCAACAACACTCGGAACTCTGATATATTGGATTTAAGAGATAGGGATGAAAACCCCTCTTCGTCGTCTGAACAAGTCGTTTTTGCGGGATCCGAAAAAATGGACACACTCTTTACATCGGATAAAACTTCGCGAGAAGAAAGTGAAAATCCTCCTTCAGATTTGGATAACATTCCATCTACATCAGAGCCATGTTCAAAAGAAGTGAGTAAAAGACTTTCTCCAATCTTAAGCGATGCCAACGTCACTCCGCAATACATGAAAACGGATACACCCTTAGCCTCAGAACGAATTTTAGAAGAAGGGGCTAACAAACGTCTAAAATTGGAAGAAAAAACTGAGGAAAAATTAAGCTTCAAAGAGAACACCAACATTGTGAAATCCGATGAAACGAATGCATTTTCGACAATAGAGCCAACTTTAGATGAAGAGGATAAAAAATCTTCAGGCTCAAAGGAGGCCAATATTATTATAAATCTTGATGGAGCTGGTTCACCACTCGTTTCGGACCTGGATAAGAATGGGGTGAACGAAAAATCGACGGAGCCTTATGATACCGAAGCGAAAGCAGCTTTGACGAATGAGACTGAGAAACCTTCGTGCTCAGGTGAAAACTTAGCATTAGAGTCGCCTTTGGGAGGCGAGACTAAGGATCCTTCTGATTTTGAGGAAAGCAAGTGTGAGGAAATGGAAAGTTCTTCGGGGGAACCGATTGAAAAATCTGATATGGAAGATGTCAATAACGTGAATAAATCTGATGAATCGACATCAGACCGTACATTGAAAGAAAAGTCTAATAACCTTCCTTCTGCGTCGAAAGAGCAGAACCAAACGGATAATAAAATATCTGTATCTACATCTGGCTCATCTGGTTGTAGCTCTAGTTGTGCAGAAAGCGCAGTCTAATTTACATTATTATAAAGCTCTCGCATTAACGGTAAGCGAATAATTTGCATTATTACTTAAATGAATCTAAGTATTTTTTTTATCTTCGAATGCAGTAATCCGGACCTTTCAACTTCAATATAATTTTTGGAAAACTTTTGATCGTAAGGGGCGTGATATCCTGGTATATTGATCTCGTTCAACATGGCTACAGATTGTAGAAAGCAAAACAGAAAGCTGGGTCACCAGCGATTTCAATTGCAAAGGTAAGTCTTTCTTTGTTACATTCTTCGCTTGTCCTCCTTTTGTTCATTAGATATTTTATAAAAAAAATCTCGTGTTGGGACAAAATTTTCTATCATATTCTTTAAAACAAAACGTTTTCAATTCCTTTTTTTTTTGGAAAACAAACAAAAATTTCAAAAATCGGTTGCAAGGCCACAAAGAAGCGGCATCGTAAAAGCAGCACATAGTTTGCAGAGTTGCACAACTTATGTGCATTTTTGTTTGACGTTTTTAAACTGACCCTATATTCCTTCAAATCGAGAGTTATGATCAATACTAGTAGCTGAGTAAATCTATCGATGGGGGGGCTTTACATTGTTAAGCTCTGCTGCCGTAAACTTTGGCAAACACCCTATCGCCATAAGCCGTGCCGCAGTAGGAAGTCTCAAATAGGCACACCTCGTGTTCACCAAATACTCTTGTACTTTTTTTGTATAATCTCCTCGAAATGTTCTACAATTAAATATAAACAAGATTTATTCAACAAACTTGTTTAAAACCATCGTAAAAATATGTATGAATGCAAAAATTCTGAAAAAAATGGAGAGCATTCAAAGTCATGACTAGGAAATACAAAAGTTATAACAAATCTGTGACATCCAGTTTTTAAACGAATTCGGAACATTCTTGAGTAAGATGTGTAAGAAAAATTATTTGAATATGAACCAGATTCCGTATTCCGATTTTTAAACTATGAGCAGTTTAAGTTGTAACATCAAATTCTATTAAAACTCGTTCCCTCGAACCCTGCATACCTCCTTTTTATTATTTGTACTACGAGACGATATTTCTTTGTGCTTTACTTTTCATGGCGTCTAGGTTAGGTTAGGTTAGGTGAGGTGGCTGACCTGGCGATAGCCAGGACACACTTAGACCAAAGAGTAGGTCCATTGTGATACCACATATTTGGTAGACCGGAGGAAGTCATCGGGTACTCGGGGAAAAACCTATGCTTATCCCAGGGTGTTGTGACTGGGATTTGATTGTGCCTAAAGCGGCTAAGTGCACCGTGGAGGTAGCGGGTGCAAGCGAGTGTTGGGGGTGACTGACTCAATCGAACCCTTTGTACTGTTATGCAGTTAGCTAGATAGGGTAACTGATTCAGTTTAACCCTAGTGCTGAGGGTACCGTGTAGGTAGTGGGGTGCATAGGAGTATTAGAGTGACTGATTCAATCGAACTCTTGGTACTATTATGCGGTTACTGTTATCTAGGTGGGTGACTGATACAATCGAACCCTTAAACCTAGGTGAACCGTACAGGTAGCAAGTAGATTGCATACAGGTAATTTAGGTGACTGACTCAGTCAACCTTTGTTACTGATATGCAGTCGTGAATGATGTGTGATTACTAGTGTTAATCTAGTGAGTAGTGAGAGGGTCACCTGTCGCCCTTGGGAGGTAACTGTTGCAGTGCAAACCTCCTATGGGTAGATGGTGACCAATACGATGACGGGTGGGTATGGTGCTTGAATCATTCTAACCTAATGCTTTGTTGCAGATAACTATGAGTTGCTTTATGACGCTAGAAGGTGTGAAATATATATGTGTATATATGTACATATGTGTATAGTATCAGCTGAACCAGTTAGATTTTGATATAAATCTCTGTAGATTTATGATGTCTATGTTGGACAGATCACTTAGATCTTCAAAGAAGTAATTGCCTAGTATTTTCTTTCTTTCTTTCATGGCGTCTAAGTCCGACGGGGAACCAGGGCTCTATCGAGAAGATTTTAGTCATCAAGCTCCCTTTTTAGCTGTTTTCAGTTGCATCTGCATATTTAAACGAAGCATGAGTGTTGATTTTTATCCTTTATAAAGGATGTAAACCTTTCATCGGCTACAAAACGACGATTTTTTTCTCGAAGGCTCGAAAGGTGCTTTATTTGACTTTGATGTAGTCGCAGCATATATAGGACTACCTAATTTTCGTTTTATTTCCCAAATAATACAGGCACTATCAACTTTTTCGCAATATCCTGACCGATTATGATATAATGTTTTTAGTAGAGCAGTCATATTGTAAATTTTTCTCTTATTTTTTAAAATTACAAAAAAATTACAAATCACTAAAAAGTGATTTAGCTTGGACTTTTTTTTAATATGCATTTTTTTATTAATTTTTCAGGCTGTGAATTTGGAAATTTTAGCGACGCTGAAAATACTGCCTGCGGCACAAGTCTTAGAAGTGCTTTCCTCGTAGTAATACAAAAGCGGCAATCACCATCAAAACGTAGGCTTAGAAGCTTTACAATACTTGAGTCTCACCAAATTGGAGCGCTTCAGTTAAATGGCTGCCATTGTGTAGGACAGGTTTTCGCCAGTTCTATTATGCATCCCCTTGCATTTTTTTCTGCGATTCCTCAAAAGGAATACTCAGTATTGATATTTATATTATCTAGTGCCACAGAAATTCTTCATAGTATCGTTGAAGAGGGTCAGTTGTACAATGTTGATCTGTCTGTAGAGCATTATTTACAAAATGCAAGGCATTTATCGTAGAAGGATGTACCGCTGGTGAGACTAATGTTTTTTTAGTTAATTTTAATCTAAAATATTATTTTCTTTAGCTTACTTTTGAAGTTAAAATAGAAGACTAAAACACCATTTGCATCCCATATTCAGCATACCAGAGTGCCAAATGTAGAAAGTTGAAATGGTCGGACTGTTGCTATTAGATTAAGCCAGTTTTTTTATTAAAGTTGTTTTTGTAAAAAAAAAAAAAAAAAAACAAAAAAAAAAACAACGAAGTACTGCTGTGGTCTTCGACTCTTAACATTCTTATTTGTACACTAGTGTGGAAGAAAATAAATGTAAGACTCCACTTAAATGTTTTCGTTCATTTTCATTTGAAGTAAAGGTTTCCTGCTGACAACGTTCAACAGCTTTTATGTGTTCTATTTATAACACACGGAAAGCACTTTAATCAACAGCGTCCAAAAACAAACAAACAAGCTGGACCTAGTTTCTCGGAATCATTCGTGTTGTCCGTGTTTTATTATATTGCGCAATTAGAAGGCACCTACACTTTAGAGTCATAAATTAAATATTTTTTATATAGCCCTTGTATTTTGAGCTGGAACTATCAAATTTGCTTTCACTCGCGTTGGATTTTATTAAATCCGTCCACCTTCAAATGAAATGTGTTCAAACGTCTGTTTGCGATACTTCAAAGGCGGTTTAAGCAATTAGTATTTACAATTTTTAGACAATCATCATCAAATGCTCTACATTTTTCCATAAAATGTTTATACCAACGACTCTTTTTTGAGAGGCGTTTTCAACTTGTTTTTAGTTATTATTCTTTTCCATAAAAACAACTCTGTCAAAGGCGGATGAAGAAATCCTCGGTCGTTTCGAGAGAAAAATTCGTCATAAGATATTCGGCCCCGTTGACGAACTTTAGAGGAGAAGATTCCATAGGAAATATATGAGCTGTGCAGCGACATCGACCTAGTCAAAAAACTGCGCATCAGTCGCTTAAGATGACTAGGAAATGTAGAGCGAATGGACAACTATGTTTCGGCCCGCAAAGTGTTCGAATCTAACCCGGGACGACAACACAGTAAAGGAAGACCTCGCCTAAGATAACGCGCACAAGTAGAAGGGGACCTCAACCAACTTGGAGTGCGCCACTGGAGGCAGTTAGCTAAGGACCGGGCTAACTGGAGAGGTTTGTTGGTTGAGGTCTAGGTTCATCCCGAACTGTAGCGCCACCTAAGTAAGTAAGTAAACATGCAGGAGTATGTTATGTGTTGAGAGTACTGACTTTCGGCCTATAAGCCATTCAATCAATTACCATTTAATGTCCAGTTAGGTTTTTAGGTATACGTACCTACTTATATATAGATACTTCGCGGTATTACCATGTGGTATTGGAGTGCCTAGTAGCGTTATAGAAAGTTGCAGTTTTCGTGTAAGGTGATGTTGGTAGGCGCTGGTACAGAGGAGATATTAGAGAAGTCCAGGGATACTCGCTTGAGGAACTCTGGCTTTTACCTGTACTAGCTTAGAGTAACAGTTTTCTTGCCTTATTTGGAAGTATCACGATGCTAAATAAGATTACAAAAGGTGGATGTACTATTGCGGCACATATACCTCTGAAAGTAATATTTTTTAGAACATTTAGAAAAGAAAACCGAATTAACTGTGAAAATTGAATTACATAACAAAATATACAAGACCCGACTTACTGACAAAGCAAACACACTTCTTCGTAAATGTATTGTTTTTGTGTGACTTCGCATTCTAAACATAAAACTGAGAGAAAACATTCTTTTCTCTTTTCTGGGGGATTCCCTTTAATTACTTTGCTTGATATTTCTGTTATCAAGCAGTGGGAATATACATACTCAACTTATAAAAATTCAAGGTCCATGGAGCTTTAACGACTAAAGCACTAGACCGAAGACCCAGTATACATCAGAAAACGTAAAAAAAACCTTATTCCACCATAAAAACTAGCCCAAGTGAATCTGGAACGAGTTAAACGCGGCAGAATTTTAACCGTTAAATGCAGGTTTTAAGAAGCATACCTTCATGGCCGAATGGCTGGCTCCAGCAAAACATAATTAAGAAGTTTGGAAAAAAGTTTTCTATAATTTAGAATTAAAATTCTTGTTCAAGACAAAGAGTTTTCGTCCACCAGTCAGCAGTAGAGAAATATGCAGAATGTGTGTTGTGGGTATAATTCAAATATTTCTTACTCATTTCTAAATTTTCATAGTAGTTTCGGCATACTCGTAAGCAATGAAACATAAAATAACCCAAGTAAAGACCGCTAATCAAATTGTCAGACTTTATGATTTCCTCCAAATTGTAAGCTCCCACACAGTAGTCGAAATCGATCATGCTTGCAGTCCGAAATGTTAAGTTATTGAAACGCGAATGCCCTGTGATGACATAGAAACATACATAGAAATAACTCATTGTGTCGGGCAGATCTTACCATGCCCTATACCTGTTTTGCAAAAATAGGTGCGCAATTTAATTCGGTTTATACATATAATTTGAGTCAGATCTTGATTTCATTGAAGGAATCCTACGCACAGCATCCACCGAGGACAAAAATTACGATCCTTCTTATGAAACGTATTAAAGTAGCTTATATGGATTAATGCGATATGATACTTTAAGAATACTAAACAAGTTACTGAAAGTGAAGTAATTTCCCATGTGCTCGTCATGTTTTTCTTAGCGTTAAAGGCAAGTGCTACTTCCTGTATTTTGTGCTGGATATACACACACTCATCTGTCTTCCAGAGAATCAAACAAAATACGACAAAGAAGGGCCTAAGTACTAAGAAGGACTGTAAGGGATAATGAGGTCATACCTAACTGCAAGTGATTCTCGATATAGTGTAATTAAATGAGCAAAGGCAATAATAACAATGAGACCCTGAGCTTTTATGGCTGGTAAACTGAAGTAAAAGGAAGACTGGTAAACTGTGGATGGGCCTAGAAAGCAAGAACATGTGTTAAATTTCCAGTAAGGAAACTCAAAGCCACAACCCAGCATAGTTAACCAACTGGAAGCCTGCCATAGAAAAAAAATAACTTCCATCTCTAGATTCACTCTATGTTCTTAGTTCTCTAATAAGCAAGGTTCGACATCAAAAAGGGACATATGTATACTTAATCTTTCAACTATCAGTGCGTTTACCCCCACAATTCATCCATTTACTCATTAAACGAGAGCGACGGCTCTGAGATCATCAGGATGTCTCAATTTATAAACGAACTAAAAATTTATTCGCTGCAAGGTAAGCACCTTATCGATGTCTATTGACTGGACTAGTACTTGTGGTAGGTGTCAACATTAATTCTTTATGTTAAAAAGTCTGAAACAAAATTAATATGCCCTATGAGATTAGATATATAAAATAGTACATAACCGTCATCAATCGTCACCAAACAATGTGCAAACAACACAATAAGCGTTGAAAATGTTATCATCGACTCGCCGCGCCGCTTTTTATCATGACCAAGACCAACGAACGAAATTTGTTTTTATTTTTTCAAATGCAATCAACCAAAAGGAAATCAAAAATTAAATAAAAAACGCAAAAAGAAATACAAGACGTCGAATCACGATTAACAAAAATACAGAGAGATAGTGTGACAGAGAGAGAGAGAGGCTAGAGATGCTAGGGAAATGCGCATGTGAAAGACCACTGACTTGACAATGGGAAGCCCAACTACTTTGATACTAGCTCACAGACGCTCTAATATAGCCAGACGGGACTGTTTTTTGCTTCGCTTTGTTCTGAGCAAAAGCACTCAATTTTACGAGATATTTGCGAGAAGCCCGTTCCAGCTTAGAAAACTTTTTTAGTATTCCTTCAAAAGAGATCGGTAGCGGTTGTCAAACGGGACTAAAAAAAAGCAAACAAAAAAGAACTTCAAAACAATATCGAAAATGAAACAGTTTATTGTGCTCGTCTTATTATCGGTTATTATTTCCGGCGGTGTCAATGGATTGCAATTCAAGGATTGTGGTAAATATTAGAAATTTTGCTCTAATGCAGTTTATTTTTGTACGCTCGTTAGTGTGCTAAATTTAGAAGCTTATTACGGCCTGCGGCTGGGGTGTTATATTTTAGTTAAATTAATATTTCCGGTGGTCAATTGAAAGTAAGATGACTTTTGTGTCATGTTTTCTTTTTCTGGATCAAATGGGCTTGTAACACGCTATATTTATATTGATTGATGTCAATTGGATTGTTTGTTATCGAATTCCAATAGAAGATATAATCGATATTCGTTGGTTTTACATAAGGACGTGTACTTTGTTAAGACGCATATGCAAGGCAGTTGTTTTTTTTATTTAATCTAATTCAATTACGAACACCACTACTACCAAATATGTTTTAAAAAATGTACATTTTCAGGAACTCGATAAATCCACACTTATTCGTGAGATCTATTGTGACGGGGGGTACCGACTGTGTCTTTCATTGTTTTGATTATTTTCTTATCGGAAAATACGGGTGGGTGAATGTTCCAATTAAACAACTAATAGAAATGAAAAATGAACATTTTTTCAATATCATGAAAGAAGCCTCTAAACTGCTGATGAATCATATTGGTAAATGAAAATGCTTAGGTATCGTTTATTTGGAATTCAAAATGTTTTTTATTATTCCTGTCTTAATTTTTCGTACGATACTAATGGTGAATACTTCCTTTTTAGGAGTAATGCCAGAAGAGTTATTAAGAAACAAGGATTTGCAAATCTGAGATGGATAGATAGAACCTATGTATGTACATATGCAGGGCAGATTACAGATGTCAGAAATGCAAATACATATGTAATAAGACGATACGCTGTCGGATGGATAACAGGTGTCAATAATATAAATATTAAATAAAGCAACATACTATATAGCGCCTAGCTTCAGATTCTTTTAAAAGTATCGACTGAATAGTAAAGCTTCGTTTGATAACTTTTACCTACTCCTGAATGTTCGTCAAACATTTCAGGGAAATTGTAATATGAGCTTATATGAGAGTGTGTTATACGCTATGTCAATGCTGTCTACCCGATTAAGCAAAAATCCAAAGATTTTGATTTTGCTTCAAGCAGACACAACGTATCGTGTATCATTTTCACTATGCCGCTTTACAGGTCTCATCGCTAAGGAAATATGCAAATATTTACTAATCGAAAACTCCTTTTCAACATAATTTCGTATAAGATATTTGTATATATTATAAAAGTTTTCTTGGCCTTATTTTGAAATACGTTGGGAAAATATGCTATAAATTTTCGCAAATACTATTTATGTATAACACTTATTCTGTACAGAACCTGAAAACAATTTTTTTGCAGCACACAGTTTTCCAATATTTAAATAAAACGGAATTTGGGAACTTTTGCCAATTAAGGTAGACTTTTTTACTTTTAAAGTGTGGGTTGTTGCATAAAAGAAATCGTCCACACTTTTAGAAGCAGTTAGGAAGGGAAAGGTGGCCGCTTTGGGAGGGATAGGGTCGGGAAAGGACAATAGCGAAGCGAACACATCCATATTGCCGTCGATTGACAGATTGTAGAGTATAACAGACGGCATTATAGAGAAAGAAACAAACTCGTCCTGGATCCCCAGGGTGGACTTTGCTACCTACTTATGTTATGGTCAAAACTAAGTACATCGAAAGTAAAGACCCTTTCGGCATTAGATCAATCCTCTATCCGCATCCTAACTGGAGTACTTACGGGACAGTGCGCCATTGAAGCCATGCTTCGAAAATGGAAAGTAGAATCTTTCGATTTATGCAAAAACTGCGGAGATGAAACTGCTATGCCACTGACTCACCTTGCGTGAACGACGCCTACGTATATACGTACATATGTACCCTGGGATCAGGTCCATCGCAAGCACAACAGACTTAACAGAAGCTTAGATATCGGACCTGCTTCACTTCATAAAGAATGCAAAGTAGCTTTCAAGTCGCCCATTAACAAGATAGGTTTGGTTCCCTATTTTTTTCTTTTTTCCACTTAAGTCGAGTAACAAATTAATAGAAGTCGAAATCGATATGTACTAACGAATTTTAGTATCATTCTTGTAACAAAGTTTGAGGTAATGTACACCCGCTTCTTTATCTCTTTTTTCTTTTTTTTTAATAAATAATGAGAACTAATTGTTTATTGCCAATATGGCAGACGATGAATATGTCGTGTCTTAACATTCATTTAAATGAATTTTAAAAAATAATTACTAATCATGAAAAACTAGTATACCTACTCAAATTTCTTATCGTCACGCTAATGAATCATTTTAACAAAACGTGACTATCCTGGGTTTGCTCTGGGCATTGCTACTTATAACTTGAAGAAAGAGAACAGTGTGAATAACTTTATGCTTAGCACTTTATGACTCATTAAAAATTCTGCCTTCCAAAATGCTATTAAAAATACGGCCTTGCCATAAAATTGATTCATTATAATACCGAATTGAATCACGTATACAGAACCCAATGTGTAGAAGGTCTTCGTATTAAGACCAATGAAGGGTGGATCCTTTCTGTCGAACTTTATATGCTTTTTTGTGGGATACTAAGTACTAACATTTATGTACATGACAAGCTTCCAGACCAAAATAGCATTAAGCACTTTTTTTGTGAAATTTTATTACGGCAGTATAAAAAAACAATCTGCAATGGAATCCTCTAGAAAACATTGTCTTAGGTTCGGGCTGTCAAAATTAGAGAGAAACAACAAAAGCACACCATCCGTACCGTTTTCGAATCATTCATAACCACAAATATGTCCGAATTTCCCTAAATCCTACACGGTAGGGTCTTAGCTTGTCTGGCACTGTCTCAATCTCCTCAAAAATCTTGATTTCAGGAACAAGTTTACCCTGATATGGATTTCATTTCGCGGGTAACGAACAGGATAACTGTCTGGCGAGAAGACACGTTTGTCGCCCATTCTTTGGTCCTGAGCCCTATTTTAAGGTACCACGTGTTAGTGCTCACTCCAACATAGCTGACTACTGGGCCAACCTTCAACCATAGGCAAGTAAACAAGATCATCAACCTCAATAGATATAAGGCCAGGACTTTTCTCGGTCTCAGCAAGCACCTTAACGGGCTACCTAGAAGGATATTGTCTGCACAAAATAATATTGTCAGATACTGATATGTGCTGGCTGTGGAGAGCCAAAATGACGATTTAACATATTCGTTGCGTTTGCCCAGGAGCCGCACTTGGTGCAGGACTCTGTCAGTCCACCAGAAATCAAGAACATAAAGCTGGTACTGAATTTATTTAGAGCTTCAATATAATTCTGATTCAATTTTATTGGCCAGTGCAAAAGGCCGTAATGCGCATTAAGGGCCCTAGTATAAAATCAGAACATCTGAAAATATCGAGAGGTCCCGAAAGTAGATCCCATTTCCTTGTAGTTTTACAACGAGCTTTAAAGCTTCCTGTACAAATGCAAGTAGTCATTGTTGTTGCGATTTTATGTGTTCACATCATATTGACACATTTCCTTTTAAAAATGACTGCTTTGAGTTTATATGAAAGGCTACGCCTACATTTTCTTACTTCACTTTTGTTCTCAGAAAATGATGATTTCTATTTTTGCAAACAAAGGAGGTGTTATCGATATAAATGTTGACCTCTGAAATTAAACCATTTAAAGCGAATGTGCTCGAATATTATTGAAAAGAAATTCTCTTGGATGACAAATGTTTGGGGCTCAGAGATCATTTCACACCGATTATTGGATTTTAGCGAACCAACCAGAACCGACAGTTATCCGTATGCTTAGTTGCAATTATTTAATTAATAGATCGCATTACTTCAAAGGGAACCCAATTTAAATTGTGTTTGAAGTATAATTAAACGGAATAACAAAACGACTGATAATTGAATTTTTTATGTAGGACTACATCTGATAAATTAATTTTATTTGCAATAATTGCGATGAAACTACAGAAAGTTATACTCCCACAAGTGCACAGTCCCTGAAAATGTACTAAAGCAAATTACAATAAGAGTGTGTGGACATATGGGCTGAAATCAAATGAATGTGGCGCACAATATCACTGCGATAAGATAAGAGAATAATTCTTCTTAGTCGTTTATGGATTTTAAAATTTTCATTTAATTTGGACATGCAAATCATTTGGACGTCGCGAAGATACTAGTAGTGGTAGTAAACTGTTTTGTTTATTTTCACAAAACTTTAAAACTTGGCAAAAGTTGTCTGTAGGACAGATATACTTATAATAACAAATTACTTTTGACTTTTTCTATAGTTATTATTATTAATATACCTAGGTAAAGTTAGCCAGCACCTTTCAGTTTAATATTCGTTTAATAGGTTGATGATGTCAATCTCTTGCAGTTGCCGCTTTCCAAAAAACTTTAACCGAAACCATTTCAAAACTGGACATACTACTATGGAATGAATAACGTTTTCTTTCTTTCTCAGGTTGTAAGCCATGCAGAGTTCGCGCTCACCTTCTCTGGAGTCCTAAGACGCCAGCCCGCGCTTTAAAATTCTACATTATCACCAGTCGTCTGTCATTAACGTAATCAAAATGCGAGTATCCTTTTGGAAGATTAAGTTTCTATATATTCCATGAGAGCTTATTTGTGCATCTTGGTGGTTTGATTGGATTTGTCCGCTTCTTAGGCTTCCCAACGTCTTATATACATTGGTCTTCCAAACATCCTCATTTAAGAGCAGACCCATCAGTCTTATTTTCACAATCAGAAGGAACATTTGTCTCCTTAAAGTTCATTTTAGGGAGTGCACTTCTTCGTAAACCGAAGGTACGTATAGAGTCAGTCACTGCTGATTGAAAAGACACACGATTATGTACGGACTTTCGTTTCCTCTAGAACTTACTCTAAACTCACTACTCCACCACAAAATACTGCGACAGGTATGGTTTTAACCACCAAAACTCATTTCAACTATATATTTTCTATCATCTATGGATTTGTACAACTATTTGCTATCCAAACGTTTGCTGTTTCTATATCTCACTTGAAATTCAGTTTAGAGATGTGATATACTCAAGATGCAAATCTGGTTCTTGCAAAAGCTGGACAATGGCAGAAGAACTGCTTCGAAATATTTCTCGTCTTCGAGACAAGACTCGCAAGTGGGGTCCATGATGATTCCATATGTGAGTTGGTTTGAGAGAGTGAGGATATCCTCATCACATAGGCCACAGTTTTGGGCGCGTTGTGCTCTGTTCTAGAGAATCTTTCTGGCAGGCGAAGATAGAAGGGATAATGAGCTCATAGTAACAATTTATCTAAGACTCAAAAGTGTGAAACAGCGTCAGAAAAAGTTCAAAAAAACAATGATCAGATTAATAATTGTCTATTGAGGCCTTAAAAGTTATCGATTACTAGATTGTTATTTATGAGAATATACTGTGCTAGTAGATCACGTACGCAGCAGTACACTACATCATCTCTACCCATATGAAAGTGTAATACTTAAAATTCGCAAATCGCCTAGCTAATTGAAGAAGCTAACGAAAAGAGACATTAAAGAAAAAGAGTGTTGGCGTCATAGATCTATCCGTATGGGAAACGTTACAATGAAAAACAAGCTCAGTTCCAGTGCGGACATATTGCTTCCAAGCTTCAGCTACCGTAACATTGAACTGTGTTATTTCTACAATAATTGTCATTGCCAGATGTTTCTATGAATCTTATGAAGATGAAAATATTCATGTACAGTATAAGTACGCGGAATGTTCTATCACTTCCATCGGGACCATTTTGAACAAAGTTTATGCAAATAATTACCTTTCTAAATTGCTCCTTTCGATAAGCGAAAGTTAAATTAAATGTGTGAGTACATATTAGAACGCATTCAGTAAGCATACATTTGTATATTAAGAGAGGTATGGCTTAAATGATCGATCGGCGCTACAATCCGCCATAGTGCCTTGATCAACATTTTTTCCAGTCAGATTGATCCTCCAGTTAGGTATGCAAAGTTGGTTCAGATCTTTTTCTACGTGTGCAATCAACCAAATTATGTGCAGTCTTCTCTCTCCGGGTCAACGCGTTGGTCCATTTGATTTGCTTGTCCTTGTCATCTCAGGCAGTGAAGTAATACCTTTTGATTAGCTTGATGTATCGGCACAGGCCGTAAGGTAATTTCATTTTTTTTCCACACTGAGCCAATAAATTTAGAACTAAACAGCGCTTGAAATTTTTTTTTCAATGCTATCAGGAAGATTGCCATTATTAATTACAAAGTCTCCTTAATTGTTCGTTTAAAGGCTTTGGTGCTCAATAAATCAATTAAAATATCTTAGATATAAAAGCAGTACATAAATCATGTCTAGTGACAAAACAGTTCTGATGTCTAGTGACAAAACATATTTGGCCATTTCATATTGGCACTATAACATTACTGCGCATTGTCTGATGGGAAAGAATACTCCAAACAAGGGTTGAAGCATATTGGAATAATTTTTGTAGAATCTATATGAGCGAAGAAACTATTCATCACCTACCTTGTACCGTCCCAACTAAGGAAAAAGCTTTCTTTACAACGATCTAAGCGATCTGATAAATACAGATATAACGAGCCTCTTACAGAAGTTCAAACTGGTTCAAAAAGTAGGCAGGGAAATTTCTTCATAATCCATATGGTCTGGAATCTTTGGTCTAAATGTATTGGTTATAGCTTGCAGCCACTTCAACCTAACCATAATTACACAGATCCCTTTTCTCACTATTTCGTTGATATGTATGTACATACATAAGTATGTATTTATTTCTGTATTTCTTGCTATGTTTTCTGAAAAAACTACTTTATTTGTATTTCAGGATCAAAAACTGGAAAATTCACCAAAGTTGTCGTTTCGGACTGTGATACGACGAAGAACGAATGTATTCTGAAAAGAAACACAACTGCTTCCATATCTATTGACATGACGTTGGGTAAGATAAATATTATTTTACTCTCAATAGCTTTTTCTACTCATGCAAAACTTAACACCCCCAGCTGAAGACGTTACATCAATCAATACAATTGTCCATGGTAAGATTATGGGCGTCGAAATGCCATTCCATTTACAAAACCCTGATGCCTGCGTTGACAGTGGATTAACTTGTCCTTTGACCAAGGGCTCCAGTTATGAATATAAAGCAACGCTACCAGTTTTGAAAGCCTACCCAAAGGTATACAGTGGAAAAACTTTGAAACATAATTATTTTATCAAACCATTTTTCATATACAGGTCACCGTTGAAGTGAAGTGGGAACTTAAGGATCAGAATGACGAAGACATTGTTTGCGTCTTGATTCCAGCTAAAATCCATTAAGGATTTCCTCGACTTAGTTAATTAAGTAATGTGCTCTCATTATATTTAAAGAATTATAAAAAGAATTAAAAAAACACAAAATTTGAGTTATTTCAAAATCTGAGATTATTTTATTTTGTATTTAAAACTTTTCTGTGGTGTGAATAAAATGGACAAAAAATGTTAACCAAAGAATATTTTTTGCCAGACTCGCAAAACGACGAATATGTATTTATAATAATATGTATCCTGTGTTGTGAATAGCTGTTACAAGGGTTGTTCTTTAAGCGGTGTCTCTAGTAATTAACATTTACAATGTTAAGTCTAAGCGATTTTGCACCAACTCGTCATACGGTTGTAAGCAACACAAAGTTTCAGTGTATTTAAATACACATAGGAATGTTGAAAGAAAAGGACATACATACATCCCCATACATATATACCATAAAATAGTACATACCTTGGAACTACAGAAGAAGAGCGAAGTGACAAGCGAAACGACATCAATGCGCTGGCTACAGAAAGAGGGGTAAGAAGTTCTACAGAAAGACTATATCTTCAGAATCGGCGAAGAGCTGACAGGTGACCATAGCCAACGTCCAATAAAAAGATTCATACAATGATTTTCCTGTGACAATTTGACCTCATCTTATAGTTCGACGCCTATAGTCTTAGAGCAATCATCTTCTTTCAACTTGGACCGATATAACCCCTACTTCCTCGTATTCCTTACCTTTTCATATAACTATAGTTTAAATCCAATCTCAGAGCTCACTTATTGCTTTAATTTTTGTAAAGCTGGCTACGTCGAACTCAATACCTTACTTCTTAACATAAATTGCGATTTTCTACGCTCGTGCGAGTTACGCTAATTCATAACAATAGAAACAAACTATTGCTAACTTATTTAAATCCAAATCTGACTCTGACTTGTTTACATTTGTGCAGACACCTATTTCTCTGAACTCTAGGAATCTTAGATCGAATGCAATCAATCCTAATAGCCAAGAGATTTTTTCAATTTATAAACATCGAACTAAACTTGTTGCTAAACTTGTTTGTTGCTGCTCTTTGAACAACTTTGTACAAACCTCCATGGTTATAAACCCATCAACGGTCTTTTTATATTGTCAACTAATGTTTTATAAAACCTGGCTAGTTTTTGTTCTATTGAAGCATGTTCGGATAAATCTGTACCTAAAAGGTAAAACATCTTAAGTCGACTTAAGTTGTTTTAGCTGTTTTAAGTTATTTGAATTTTATTCTCCTTTCTGTATTTTTTTAGCCAATCCAGGTGAAAAAAATTAAAAAAATGGGGAAGTTATAACTGTTTATAAAATAGCTTAAGTCATAAGTGTAGTGCCTTATATAAGGTAAAACGGCTTATGTTTATTATTTAAGAAGGTAAAGCAGCTTATGTACCAATATTTTCTACTCTTTTAAAAAATATTGCGGAAATGTTGCAGTAAAACATCTTATGTCTGCATTAATTCCCTAACTGACGTTACAGTAAAAAAGCTTATGTGCACCTAAGATTATTTACCGCGAAAAAAGTGACGAGTTCTTTCTTTCTACCGCGTTTTGGATAAAAAAACTTAAGTCGACTTAAGTTTTCAAAACAGTTAGTTGTTGAATTGGAAAAATATCTTATGTGACTTAAGATTAAAAATGTACTCATATTTGATTCGGTAAAACGACTTATGTCAAAAAAACCTAAATTTGTTTACCTAATCCTTCAATCTATTACAAACAATTATTTTTATTATATTCTAAAATAAAGTTCCTATATTTTTCCGAAAGAATTTCCTGGTTCCGATCGTTAATTTTTTTCAGAGCTCCATTTAAAATTTAAAATTGCTCTCCTGAAAAGTGTACAAAATTGACATAAGATGTTTTACCTTTTAGGCACAGAAATTACTTTGTACTTTTTGTATTTGAACATTTTTTAAAACTCCCACTCTTATTAAAACTACCTTACCCTGATTAAAAATTCTTCCTGGACACACACATTTTATACGTGGCCGACCGATTTGACACGAAATATCTATTTCTTCGTCCAATCGTTGTGTTGTTTTCGTTAAAATATTCCAATTCACCAAACCACCGTCAGTAGAATTAATCGTGTCAAAATTTCTATTGCAGCAAGTTCATAAGCTGGAAAAAGCAGAATATAATATTCGGGAGGAATTCGGCAATCTATTTATTCAAATAAAATGTAAGTACAAATGAAAATATTTAACTGAAAAAAGAAAAAAGTGAATAACTCTGTGAAAAACTGATGAAACTATTGACTTCTCGCTGATTTAAAATTTTTGTCTTGAAAGAAACTTGAATAAAAGTTTGCCTTTATCTTAATTATATTCTCGGAAATACTTGAACAGTGAGTTTGTTTTCGTAATTAATTTGGAAAAAGAAAAGGAAGTCATTGGTAAAGGTTTTCACGAGAGTTTATGCGGAAGTCCCTTTTCACTTGCCACGATGGCAAAGTGAAAGGCGGTCTGTTGTTTTTTTTTTTTCGTCGACAGTACTGATTCCTCTATACTTTCAGAACTTACTCTACCCCACAACTTAAAGATGGATAAAGTTGTTAAATTCTGTGAACCCGGACGTCTATTCGCCAAAGATTCAATCAGGCTAGTGAAACGTTGCACCAAACCAGATCGCAAGGAATTCCAAAAGATTGCCATTGCTACCGCTATTGGTTTCTGCATCATGGGATTCATTGGTTTCTTCGTGAAACTAATCCATATCCCAATTAACAACATCATTGTCGGTTCATAAGTCCTCGAGAGAACAGTGCAAATCATATTCCTTCGTCATCATAAGTTTTCATTATGATTTTAAAGATATATATTATTCTTTTTTATATATTTGTTAGATGTAATAATATTTCTTCAAAAAACATGTAAATCTACATCATCCTTCATTCGGGGGGAGAAATTCGTTTTTAGAGTTTCTCTGCTTGTTATTGTGGACATCAAATGTAATAGTTTATTTAAAAAGATAATTTTTGAAATAGAGAATTCTTTTCTAGAAATATGCCTATTGTTTTTTTTCTCATTCATGAATGGATAATATAGACGTTCTGTCTTTGTTTTGACTGGTTCGTAAGTATTTAACTTCTGGATTATGGTATTCAACATTAAGAAGACCTTAAGACGAAATTGAAGAATTGTACCCTAATTTTGGTAATTAGATAGCAATAATTCTTCACATCGGCATTAATTCTAATGGTAATTTAATTATGTTCCCTCCACATCTACCACTCGTCAACCTCACGCGTAAGAAAACTTATCAGGACCACCAACTGAACGAAACTAAATTTTTTTGACATCCAATTCGGCATTTGAGTGCAAAAAATTGCAAGCATAACCCTCGGGAAAATTTGTGAACAATTATTTGCATTTTTTCGCTAAAATACCGTCTTTATTTGTGTAAAACGTATGTCATTCGAAGGCTTACATATTAATCTCAATTTGTAAAATAAAATTTCCGCTGAATACTTACAATTTGCAGCGTTAACTGTATGTGAAAAATTGATTCAAAGCAGACAGAAAACCAACATGGAGGATGAAATGATACTTAAACAGCCTGCGGATCGTCGTTTGGCTGGAGACACTAATGATTTGCCGCCAGGTCCGCCTGGAGCTGAGAACGATGATGAATACAATGATACAAAGAGAGAAGGTTAATTGCATACAAGACGTACAAAATAGTTTTCTTTCCTAACCTAAAAATTAATTTTTTGTTTTGTAGAAAAAAGCGTTGCCAAGGAGTCGTCAAAGTCTCGTCGCCGTTCACCTTCTGGCAGTCCCCCGCCGTTGAAGCGCAAATCACCATCTAGGGGGCCGCGATCGCCAAGGGGACGTCGTACACCATCACCACGTCGTCGATATGGTCGAAATCGGGACTACAGCCCAGATCGTCGTCGTTTCAATGACCGTGGTCGTATGCGTCGCTCTCCAATGCGAAATCGCTCTAGGGATCGCATGGATCACCGTCGGAATGGGCGTGACCGATTTCGCGGACGGCGTGATAGCCGCAGTCGAAGCCGCAGCAACAGTCCACCATCAAGACGTCGGTGGTCACCGAAAAAGAAACCAAGCTCACCACCAATTCCTCCACCGGGACCTCAATATGGTGTGCCTGGGCCGGGAATGTATGCAGATGCATACACTGCATACGGTCAGTATGGCCCTCCGCAACAAGCTTACGGGCCAGGTGACTTTGTAGGTGCGCCGCCGCCAGCAGCATTCGGAGCAGCATATCCACCACCACCGGCGTGGGGTGTTCCAACGGAGGGTTATCCCCCGCCAAACTGGGTACCACAACCGGAGCCTCTGCCACCGGCCGTAATGCAACCACAACCAGGAGTCGTTTCACAGCAAACTGCACCAGTTCAACCACCAGGTACGCAACCACCACCACCTAATATTGGAGCAGACAAGAAGAATGATGTCAATCCAACACACGATGGTATGGCTTCTGAATCACAGATTTTACTACATCCACATATTAAATATTTAAGTGAGATCATTTGGCTTTACATTTCTTTAAAATTTGCCATTTAGCAGCTTTCTGAAGATGCGCAGGGAGATAGAAAACATTTGTGTCTAGTCCCTTGAGAAAAGAGATTGATCTTGAATATTTTTCTTTTTTGACAGCTGTCGCCCAAGAAGCGGAGAATCAACGCGATGAGCTGAAGAAACAACGGACAAGCTATCTGAAGAAGACTGCCGCTCTGAAAAAGGAACTCAAAGTACTTAAGGAACAGCGTAAGGATTTGATTGGAGGGGACGGCTCGCACAGTCCAACCACTAAGGGTTTCCTTGATGAGAACGAACGGCTACAGGTATGTGAATGCATGGTGGAGTTTGTGATTGCATTAGTTATTTAAAAAAAGGAATTCTGTTGAAGGATGTCGCGTAGTAGATGTTTTTTTTTTTTAAGTTTTATTCGAATTAACGCGCCAACATATACTGAAATAGACTTCCTTAAATGTTATAAGATACTCATGCAATAGAGTAAAGATTTTACGCCAACCTCTAGGATAATTGGCAGAGACCCCCAATGAACCTGCTATAAGACAGAGACAAATGTATTAAAATCTGTTTCTTTGTTCTGGAGATTAGCGCAACTTCGCTTTTCACCCGTTTTTGGCAAAAATTATTAGTCAGTCTTAAAATAAATATTTTTTGAACTCCTACAACTCACGAACACTTTAAGATAAAAAAAATCAAATTTGGACGGCAACCTACGTACATACATACATTGTACATTGGCTTAGCTTTGTCACTATCAGAATACAAAGTTCGAGCGTTCAATGATGAAAATTTATGCAAATAAGCTTGCTGATTCTGAAGGCAATTTGACTGTCTTCAGTCCTAGTTTTGATTGCTTAGTCGCTGAGTCTGACGCCTTATTACTTATCGAAAATACTAAGTGGATATCCGCTGTTTAATTTAGATCCATTCATGTTATGTGGTAACTACATACATCATATTACGATGCGCGCTATTTGAATTTCATCCAGTCGTTTTATTTTTTTTTTTTCTATTAAAATGGATTGCATATGTAGATCACCGACTGCTGACCTGACCAAATGACATACATTTTGTAAAGACTGTCCTCGCTTGTTTTATCTTCCACTGTATTTCTGTGCTAGGATTTGCATTATTATTGATGAACGTTGCAAGTATTTAATGCTGTCGACTCTCTATCTTTTTATTGTTTACTTTTAATTCGAAGAAGAGGAAAATAAACATTGTTTTGGCGGTGTTTATTCGTAGTCCGTAGTTGTTGCTTACAGGTTCATTTAGTCTGTTCATCATGCTACTTAATTTTTGCTATTATTATAGCGTCATCCGCTTGTCGTTTGTTGTTTATGTTGACTCCTATTCCGACTTCGTTTTTGTGAATGCTTCTTTGAATATTTCTTCTGAGTACATGTTGTAAAGCGAAGGTGATAAAATGCATATTTTTTTTTTTTTAATTTCTCCTTCTATTGTTATGTTTGCTTTTCGACCCCAGTATATGTATGTACATCCCTCTTCTGTCATGCATATATTTTCATAATCTACGAAGCATGCAAAAACGTCTTTACTAATCTCTAAGCTACCTTGAAGTCCAAATCGATAGCCATCTTCTTTTTATCGATTTTAAGACCGCTATTAGGAGCATTTATATAGACGATCTATACAAAACCATTTTAACGAAACCTCTGAGGTCAAAAGAGATTTAGACAAGGTGATGCGCTGTCATGACTTTTTTAAAATCATACTTGAACGAATTGTGTAAAACTCACAAGCCAACACCGGAGGCACAATCTTTCAACTACTAACATACGCCGACGACATTGACATAAGTACATAATTTGGCAGAATACAGCTGGCTGTCACTGGTGCGTGGAAGGCTGCGTGAAGATATCCTCGGTCGTTTCGAGAGACAAATTCGCAATATATTCGGTCTTGTTTACGCTGACAGACTTTGAAGGAGGATACTCAACGTCGAACTTTACGAGCTGAATAATAGACCTTGTAAAAAAAAGGGCGCATCGGTTGCCTAAGATGACTAGGGCGAAAGAACACCAATGCTCTGGCTCCTAGAGTGTTTGATCTAACCCTGAAGCACAAAGCAGTTGAAGACTTCCTCGACTAAGGTGGTGCGCACAAGTAATAGGGGACCTCAAACGACTTAGAGTGTGCAACTGTTTCTTGGGTGAGACCCGAGTTCAGTCCGAAATGTTGCGCCACCTGTGCTAGGATTTTGATGACTTCCTCTTTCATGGTCTCTGGTCCTTCGGATCCGTAAAGAGATTACAGTTTGTCTCTTTCATCATTATCTTATCTTTCCCGGCTTTTAACCAAAATTTCCTTTACTTTTTTGTTTAGATTAAAGTTGTCATGGTATCCGCCATGTTTCTAAAATTGTTGCTGCAGGTGGCTGTGTATTCTTAGCTTCTTCAATCGTGTTTCTTATCAATCTCAATCTTATTTATTTATTTTATTTTTCTTCGTTTTTCCATTAGTATTAGTATTTCATCTGTCATCCATACATTTCTTGGAAGTTGATCTTTGTTGGTTCAATTCCCTTTACCCGCCTCTAGTAAAGTATCCATCCAACTGGGCTTAATGATCTGCGGCGACTTGGTTCGTACCGACTTGCGCAAGGCTCTTATCTATCTGCTTTTCCTTTTACTTTTTAATTAAATTTTAATTTTTACAATAATGGAGTAGTGATGTGGTTCTACGTCTTAACCTGGGTAGAGGTGAGTTCATAGTTGAAAAATACCTTTGCTGTGCAGAATTTGCCTTTATCAATACAAAAGTCTGCATTTTTTGGTATCACTTGCGTTCATAAACATCAAATGACTGACTTTGTTTTGCAAACTAGGAGCAAATTTTGTTTTGTACAGCTGCAAGGATTGCTGTGATAACAATGCTGCAGAATTTGCGTTCATTAATGTTTTCAGAACTTGTTGCTGTAATTTTTTTTACAATAATGAATTCACGCCAGGTTTTTGCATATTTAATTAAATTCCTAAACCTCTTGGAAATAATGATATGCTCTATTCTATATCTTACTACTGAACTCGCTGATGTCTCGAACAGGTCGACGTATAGAAATTTCCCGGGGATTGCTTGAAAAATGTGTTCATATTTGACAACTAGCTTTTGTCCTCTTTTGTCTTAACTATGTAGACCATGTTCGCCTACTACATCCCCAAATCTTCTTTTTCTCACTTTTCTCCTGTTGTTAGCGTGATGTTTTTCTTTTTTGTTAATTTAAAGGCGTCCTTGAAGTACAAATGGTATTGCTACTGGCTGCAAACCATCCAGTACGCATTGTCTTGCAGTACCCCATTAGGCGGAAATAGTTCTTAGTTCGTTACTCAATGGAGTATCGCGACAGAAATTCAGTGACTCATTACAACTTAAGCCCTTGCATCAACGGTAAGGTGCCTGCCGCGCGAAGGACTTAAACCAATTAATGGGGAGCATTTCATTCATGTTGAGTCAAGCTCGTCAATTTGCTCGTTTCTCTTAAATGTCGTTCACCCTGAAGCTATCCCTTAGAAATATGCTTTATTCAAATTTAATATCTCTTACGAAACAATTGGATCTCTTTTGCATTACTTCTGCGAGTATCCGGGTCATTTATGTTTCATTTACAGAAAATTACATTAATAATTCTTCCACATTATTCCTTTGACTTTTCATATTCGTAATTATTTGTAGCATTAGGACTCTAGCAACCATAAATATATATTAAATATTTTTCACAGCGTATCCAATTAATTGTGGTCTATTAAGACTAAAAAAAAAAAGATAAAAAGTAAAAAAAAATACAATATAATATTGCTAAGAGTGTTCGCAAACAAATACCCTTCAACGGCGAATGTACCCCCAGGAGTAAAATTTTATATTTGCCTCCTGGTGTGGAATTCTTCACACGAACACTCGCGACCTACATGCGTCGAGAGAGGAGAAGTGATTCCGAGATGAGATGACGAAAGTGATATGATGTTAGTTGCTACAACCACCCAGCATATTCTACTTTTTTTAAGCTAGAACTTTTTATTTGTACATTGTCAGCTAAAGAAAACGCAGCACAGAGGTGTTTAAATGTTTGTTCTATGTTGCCGATACTTTAGTTGACAATCCTTATCGCTTACAGCAAATGAAAATGAAAAATGTATTTTAGCCTGTAATGTTGAAAAAAAATTATTGTAAATTGTAATTGTTCTGTAAAACCATCACCTGGAAGAGACGAACACGGATAATGCCGTCAACTGGTTGCAATGATGATGAAAACTTTCCAGGCCTCTTACATCCTCTCGAGCGAGCAGCAGTCGAGCCGCATTAAACGGATGATCTTCTCACACACGTTGTCGCACAAGCAAATGCAAATCACCTCTGTCCAAGCGATCACAATAAATACAATTTCAATATAAAATATTACTCAGAAGAGCTTGCGTAAACTAATGGACATTTTTTTTCCTATTTGTTTAGAGTCAAATTCAAAAGAAATTGAGCACCATTGAGAATGTGATTGATATGCTGACTGGAATAATCGGGGAAGAGAATCTAGCCAAGGATGATGCGTTGGAATCACCAAAGAAGCATTCGAAGAAGAAGCGAAACACTTCATCGTCGTCTTCATCGGATGACAGTTCATCGTCTACTTCTTCGTCAACATCATCATCGTCGTCAAGTTCTGACTCGGAAGATAATAGTTCACCGGAGCGTTTGAAGACCAAGGCAATTGAGAGCATGAAGCATAAAAGGGATGTACAAGGAAAGAGTATACTAAAGGAGAAGAAGATCAAGGATGATGTCAAGAAGTAAGTATATGCATACGTATGTGAGAAATATACTTGTGATACCAGTTAATTGACATGAATTGGGTGAAGTTTTAATACATACATGTGTATGTGTATGTACACATGTATGCCTGCAATGTCATTTCACTGCAGCTTTCCGTTTTTAAAGCAGAATAAAATGTAGTTAAAATTTATTGATTAGAGACTGTTTCACATATATTTCTAGAACGGAAGAGAAAAAAATCAACTACGTGTTCTATGATCCAGAAATGCACTGGTGCAAGACCTGTGACGCTTTTCCAAAAACTGCAAAAGATTTTCTCACCCATTTACATTCGAAAGAGCACTCCGAGCATGTAGAGACCATGGAGACGCCATGGCACACAACAATGACTACAGATGTAAGTAATTGTTGTCTTAAATGGATTCTATTTTAAAATCCTGAATATTTTTACAGGAATACCCATCATTTGAAGGAGCTCCAACAAAACGTACACCAATACGTGGATTAACATTCTTTGTACCAGCTACAGCCTGGTACTGCAAACTTTGTTCTGTGTGGATGGGAGATTTGCATTGCGCCTCTCTGCACTTAAAATCAAGAACTCATTCGAATAAATACAATGTAAGTACACTTAGTTGGTTCGCTTAGACATAAGTTAAGAATAAAGAATGATTTTAATCTTTTGTTTAGACCTTCTTGGAAAAGAATCCTCATTTTGAAGTGGATTGGTTGGCTGACCGGCAAAGAGTATTGAATGAAAAGAAATCTGCACCTCCACCGCCGCAAATAACATCGGTATCCACAACAGGAGGCTCAGAGCATAAAGAAGGAAAGAGTAAATCTAAACATGAAGACAAGGAGAAAGGCTCTAAGAAACGAAAGAAGAAGGGGTAAGTTCAAAATGATTCTCAAAAATATGGTATCTAAATTATTTTTTCTATCTTACATTAGCTCTGATAAAAAAGACAAGAAAAAGAAGAAGCGCTCCAAGAAACGTAAGAAGGCCGCAGCCCTTTCCCAATCATCTTCATCGAGTCACGATTCATCGTCTGAAACGGAAGCAAAAGTAGCAAAAAAGAAACTAATAGATGCAATGCCCATCGCTGGAATAGGAACGGCGGCACCATCAATTCGCGTTCAGATGCGAAATCTAAAAAAAGATAAAGAGCTAGAATTGGAAATGCAGGGACCGGCACCACCACCGCCACCCAAAATCAGTGATCAGCCAACGCTTCAAGTGAGCACAGCATCACCGAGTGAAGGTAATAAAAGAGATGACTTGATTTCGCAATGGAACATAGTACAACCGGTGATAAGTGACAGTGAGAAGAAACTTCTTGAGCAGTTGAAGGGTAAATTGAAAAACAAACCACCTCCAAAGGAGGAAGAGGAGAAGAAAAAGGAAGAGAAAGTTGTGGTGCAACCTCCGGTGGTGACATTTATAAAGGCAAATGAGAAAAAGAGTTCAGTGGAAATTAGAGAACGGGTTCGCAGCCCACTAAAACGAGATGATGATCGAGGAGATAAGGATAAAGAAATTGATCGACGTCGCAGTAGAAGTCGCCCGACCAGGAGAAGTAAAAGTCGAAGCCTCAGTCGGGGAAGGCGAATAAGAAGAAGTCGCAGTCGAGGTGGCGGTATTCGTCGCAGCAGGAGTAGAGGGAGAAGGAGTCCCAGTCGTGGCAGATATTCACCTAGGGGCTATGGAAGAAGGCGTAGAAGTCGTTCGCCAAGAAGGAGGTGAGTAAAGAAAGTTTATTTTTAATTTATGGTCCCCAAAACGTAAATTATTTCGAATCTAAATTTGATAGGGATTTTTGAACCAAGCTTCTCGTGCATCGACAAATCCATGAAACTTGATGAGCAATAGCTCACATCAATTTCAACATTAGGCCTAAGTTCTACTTTCACTGTGCTGTGCAGCCGTCGACATTTTTTTAGCCTTAGCAACCTGAAAACATGAAATTTCTGCATGGAATCGTATGCCACGATCTTTTTCTTTGTAGTTCAACTGTTGTTTTGTAAATAATATTCCAAGTATCGCACCTTGGGATCACAATCTAATCTTTCTACCAACGATTAGCGAAGAAGGCCATGCGATCCATACGATTGCTTGTTTCATTACGTTCCAATTTTTTTTTAAACTGACCACGCGCTGTGGGCGCCGTGGCTCAAGTGTTTAATGTGTTGGATCGCTGAGCGAGAGGTTCGACGTTCGAATCCCAGAAAATACCGAAAAGTTTTTTTCACGGTCCCACCTCTCGCGAATGTTTGACAAACTGTCAAGAGAAAGCTTCTCAATTGGCCTTTCGGATATGACCCTAAACTGGTCCCTTCCATTTGTGTGAACAAATATTACACGCACAACACGAATGGTCACGAGAAGCTAGGCCTGGACCACGTACGGTCCGTTGCGCCAAGCATTTGTATTTCTATTTTTAACCGCGCTGCATGGGTCGTAATATAGGCTTTAGGCATAAGGACAGATCCGATAAAAGAAAAGCAGAAGTATAAAGAGTAATACTCGTATTAATTATGTAAAGGGTATACATACAATGCTGGGGTCAATAGAAAGACATCAGTCAGAAACTTCGATAAACTGCATTCCGCATGAGTTCGCATTCTGCATGTTGCCATCAAGCTCGCAATTGATTATGATCACTATACCGGCGGGTAACAAATAGCTGTGCCGCTAAGATCTCTCAACTGAAGAATGTGTCTTCTTTATAAAGTGGAGAATAACTTACCAACTTTTTTCCGTCAGCATCATACTGACGTGTTCTTCTGAGGTGGACTGTTAGCAGAAGTATTTGGATATCTCTCGACACTTGTTGAAGATAGAGGATACTATTTAAGATTAGTTTTAAAATCGTAAGTACTACCTTTGAGTTCATCACAACTGTAGTAGTGAACGCCCATTCTCTGCCCTATAAAATTGACGTGCTTTTACACTTGCATTTCAAAACTTTCAAATACAAGAATACCAATTTTTTTCATTTTAGAAGTCGTTCTCATGGCCGGTCGCGTCGCCGCATGTCATCATCACGTTCCAGATCGCGTTCACGTTCGAGTAGTCATCGCATAGAGAAACCAATCATACGTCAGCCAGAATTCCGGCCTCGAGTACCCGAAGTCAGTAATATTAAGAAGAGTAAAACCAAAACTAATGAAGAGAAAGAAGAGCGCAAGAAAACTTCGTCGAAATCCTCCTCCAGTACAGCTGGTCAATCGAATAAAAAACTTCCGTTCATTGGACGCATGCCAGTCTTTAAAAAGCAGTCACAAAACTCCGAGAATTCCGAGAAGAAAGACGGTGAGGATGGTGATCTATCAACTGAATCCGGCCAGATGATGGGAACAATGTCAATGATGCAAGATTCATATTCACACGCCGGCTATGAACCGTCAATGATGTGCGAGTATGACGATTTAATGCCAGATCCGGTGCAATTTGTAAGTTTAATGGGTGCTCCCCCACCACCGCCATCTCAACCGCCACCACAGCAGTATGTTGAGGAGGAAAAGGACATCCTACCACCGGGTATTGATGAGACAGAGAGTGAATTTGTTCCAAAACCAATCAGTGATGCACCGATTCCGCGAAAGGGACCTCTACCCAAAGACTTTGAGGAAGCCCTAAATATAATATTCCCTGGCGAAAAGAAGCCCGAAGATGAATCAACGGCATCTAAGTCCTCTGGGGAGACGCAGATAATTACCGATGAACCGGTCATGCAACAGTCAGACTTAATCAAGGAAGGGATTCACATGATGACTGTTGAAGAGACTTCCCTTGTTGGCATGGACGAGGCATCACAGATGAGTATGAATGAGCCACTGCAATTTAATAAGCCCTCATCGTCTGTAGCAACACCGTCGGCCAACAATAGCGGAGAGAATTCCATCGATAAATCACCAACGGCTATGGATCCAGTTGAAGAAGCAGTGGCTGCTTGTGTCTCGGCTATTCCTCCACCTCCTCCACCACCCGTACAAGAGTATGAAATAGAGGAGAAGACCACACCTGTAGTGGAAAAAATTGAGCAAACACTAGGTGAAATTACTGAAATGTCTCCCCAGAAGGAATTGGAAATTGATGACTTTGAACCAAAGATGGATGCAATAGATCAGCCGCCATCGCCCACGGAGAGTGAGAAAAATCGACGACAAGAAGAACTAGATGACTTAGCAATGCTTGGCATCGATGCAGATGATATGGCAGCACAGTGTATGTAAAAATAATTCAAGACCACAAGTGGAAGTGGTGTGCCTTTTTGGAGAGAGTATTTTAAAAATCAAAGCCACTAAAAAAAAATGTTTCTTAAGATTTAACGAACTTAACTTAATAAATGATTTGGATTTCTAAGAAAAGTCTGATCGTTGTATGCTCTTTGTTTTTTTTAGTTACAGATAAGTGTTATTCTCTTTCCAGTGACTGTCTGTTACTTCTGACTTGAATTGGGATAGTCACTTTTGTTAGGACATATCAATCATATGTAGTATATGAAAAATATCAATTCTGGTCTTGAGTCACCGATAATGTGATCTGTTTTTATAAGTATCCAGGTGTTAAGAACGTTTGTGGAAAGAAATGTCCACGGGGAACAAATGCCAGTATGTCGATCCGCAAAAGAACACAAGCGCATGCATTGGGAATTGATAGAAAAAGGAGTATCAGCTTGATGTGGCGCTAAATATCAACATGTGTCTGGCCATTCATTTCGAATGAAAACTGCCTTCAGCTCCGTGGCGTACATTTCAAAGCACGCACGCCACCTTAGTGGGGACATCTTTTGCCCGTCTTTTTTCATTCCAGCCATATCCATCGGCTTGTCGATTG
The DNA here is from genome assembly GCA_946965025.1 of Blera fallax. NCBI lineage: Eukaryota > Metazoa > Arthropoda > Insecta > Diptera > Syrphidae > Blera > Blera fallax. Next base: position 9,088,992 of record OX337248.1, on the reverse strand, counting down.
GCGAACCCCAAAAGCGGACCAGTAGGAATGCAGTAAAGTGCGAGGGTTATGATCCCTATAATTCTGATTATATTCCCGCCGAACAAAAGGAAGAAGAAGATCCATCAGAGTGTCTAAATAATTAATTTTAGCCTGTATAAAACGGCGCAGTTTTTGGGACTTGGAAACTTAATAACGACCCATTGTGCAGGACAGGTGTCGACACGAAAAAAATCTGTAATCTTGGAAACGAAATTTGATTTTATACTAAATACCTACATCTCTTTATTTAACAAAAAAATATACAAATTCAGCGTGCACCTTGGCACTTAACAATGATAACTTTAACCTCACTTCTATGATATTCTAAAATTCAAGAAATAAATGCATTATTTGGATCAGTAAAATTTCTTATTACCCAGCAAAAGCAGAAATGCCAGTTATTGAACGACCTAAGATTAATGCGTGTATATCGTGTGTGCCTTCATATGTGTTCACTGCTTCCAGATTCATTACGTGTCTAATAATGTGGTATTCATCTGAAACACCATTTCCACCAAGCATATCTCTTGCCACTCGGGCAATGTCCAACGCCTTGCCAGCATTGTTTCTCTTAATTATCGAAAGCATCTCGGGAGTATGTAGATGTTGATCCTTTAGACGGCCAACCTGCACACAGGCCAATAAACCGAGCGCGATTTCAGTAGACATATCAGCCATCTTCTTTTGCATCAACTGATTCGCCGCCAATGGTCGCTTGAATTGCTTTCTATCTAATGTGTATTGTCTTGCTATTTCGAGACATGATTCGGCAGCCCCTAGTGCTCCCCAAGCAATACCATACCGTGCATTGTTCAAACAACTGAATGGCCCCCTAAATCCAACAGCGTTGGGCAATATGTTGTCCTCTGGCACTGGAAGATCATCCATAAGCAACATTCCAGTCATAGAAGCTCGCAAAGAGAATTTGCCTTCAATTTTCGGTGTAGACAGTCCCTTCGGAGATTCTTCGCGATCGATAATGAACCCATGCACTTTGTTATCGTCACCTTTTGCCCAGACAACTGCAATATCCGCTATTGGTGAATTTGTGATCCAAGTCTTACTTCCGTTCATTATATAACACTTGCTTTGTTTATCGTATTTGGCACGAGTTTCCATTCCAGCGGGATCACTTCCGTGATTTGGTTCTGTAAGGCCAAAGCATCCAATTAACTCACCTTTGGCCAGTTTAGGAAGGTATTTTTCTTTCTGCTTGTCGCTACCGAAGTCGTAGATGGCACCCATCACAAGGGAACTTTGAACACTCACAGCAGACCTATAGGCCGAGTCGATGCGTTCAACTTCTCGAGTCAGCAGACCATAGGCGACATTTGACACTCCAACACATCCGTATCCTTTCAGTGTGCAACCAAGAGCACCTAATTGGCCCAGTTCCCTCATGATCTCCTTGTCGAAGAACTCATTACGATTTGCCATTATCACTCGGGGCAATAATGACTTGGTACAGTACGTGCGAAATGTATCACGAATAGCGATCTCATCGCCGGTCAATAAGGATTCAAGATTTAGAGGATCTTTCCAGTTGAACTCCGGTTCACTCGATTTTGATGAAAATGCTGCTGTGAATGCCTTTCTAGCCGTTGGCACCCGTCTGGTGATAGTTTGGACGAACATTTTTTTCTTTTTATTACAAACTCGCGCAGAAGAATGAATTTAAAATTATCGCAGTTCTCCGTGGCAGCACAAACAGATGATCATTGAATAATAAAATTTATCTGAATCTGAGCATAACCTAACAAACACTTCACAAATAAACTTCTTATCACGAAGATAAGATTCGTCGGATTATGACCTCCAGCAAATAGCAACAAAACAAATATGTATGTATGTTTAGGATAGTTCAGGCGGTGAGGAAGCAGTGGTTGATCGTTCGATGCTGATTGGATGGCGTAGGGGGCATAGTTTGTGATCTCAAATCGAGGGGAAAAGTGAATGTGTTACCTTTATGAGGATTTTGAATTCTGATATGTACATCCCGAGGGACGAATGTGGACAATCGCTACACGAATTTTGGCGAGTTCATGCTAAAAAAAATACTTTGATGACACACTTACATGATCTTACATGGCATGTTAACGTTGCCGACGAGTATCTTAGATCGCGACAGTCCTAGTAGTATTTTCTGGAGCTAAGCTTGGATGATTTTCTTTCCTTTTTTTAGACATTACTTTAATTTTTTACGTGATTTGGTAAGCTATGCATTGTGACATTTTTAAACTTGGTTAGGCTGTTAATTTTCCTAAGCCACATTTCAAATCAATAAATTTCTATTGATCAACTTCGTAACGAAGTTTTATGGAAATATAAGCAACTTTGACAAGTGAAAAGAGTTAATATTACATCTATATGCAGATATACAAAAATCAGCATGGAAGTCATTCCTTATCAGTACCAACACAAAACAACACACTTTTAATTCCAAAGTTATATCGGTCCTAATATATGGATGCAAGATGTGGCTGGCTACTGACAAACAAGCTACAGGTTGTGCCTAAGACGCATTTAAAAAATTTGGTGGCCAAATAAGTTCTCAAATGCCAACCTGCACCAATTGTGCCAATAGATGCCACACGCTACGGAAGCCAAACTCAGAAATTTTCCGCCAAGCCTTTCATTGAAGTCTTATGCTCCCCTAGAAGAGCTGAGCAGAAAAACAATTTGTCGTACGTATCTCAGCACTAATGATTGTTTTCTTTTAAAAAACACTTAGAAGTGCTGTGTTCAATAAAACATTCTTAACGTTTTGTGAGCGTATTAAGGGTACATACATACATTCATTATGTACATAGTTGTGCACAAGGGTAAAATTATTCCTGCAAATTGAATGTTTTTACGCCATAATGTTTTTTTCGATTTTTACTCCTTCATCAATAAAACTTACAAAACATAGAAAGAGAAATTACAGATTGGCTCTTTTGACAGTTGGCATAAAATTAAATTTTTATGAGAAACGCCATAAGAAACCCTTCCCTATTTTTCATTTGTGTCAGTGACTTGAGAGCGTTCTCTCAGTATGACCGAGACTGTTCTTTCGTGTTAAGATCAAATAAAAATCAAAAGAGTCGCCAAATAAAAATCGCCATTACGGAAATGAGGACCGTTTTACAAAAATATGAAGTTGGCGAAGATTTGTACTGACAAACAATTACTACATATTCCGAATGCTTTCAGTTTTGAGGTTCTTCGCTTTATTTCCGGAGACTTCTTTAAGGTTTTATTTGACAATACGCATCAGTGAAACATAGAACAGTTCTTAGAAAATGAAACGTTGTCGAGAACTTGTATCGGCAAATTAATTTTCTTCCGAATGGTTTTATTAGTTTTCAATTTTTCCGATTCATACATTTTGTTTTATTTTTATTCAGCCAATTACCGATACTGTAATACTCTCGTACGCTGAACTATATGAAGCACTTCCACCTTCACTTACGAATACCTTTTGAAAGAAACGTCAATTAAATTGACATTCTTCCGCCTCGTTACTTTCGCAATTTTCCAATTTTCCACAAATGTACACATCTTTCATCCGTCATCGAACAGTGCTCATTTTGCGGCCGCCATGTTTAGTAGTGAGAAGCATTTCTCCGAAACCCGAAAACATTAATTTTTTCCGTGAAATAGAAAAACAAAAATACAAAAATCCAACTATTCAACCTACAAAATAGAAAAAAAATCTTACAGTGTTGGAACGGTGGAACGTGCGCGCGTCAGAGACGACTTGTGTTCGAGTTATCGTTGCAGGAATGAGAAGTGCATTCGTCGTCGCCCAGCATAGAATGAAAACTTTTAAGTGAATTGACCAATTTTCCGTTTTTCGTTAATTTTTCATTCGTTTTTCGTTTGCCACTACGAAATCGAAAAAAATAGTTTGCATTTGGTTTCCGTTCATATTATTTTTGCTCTGAAAATTCCCTAAAAAAAGTCCAATCCGAAAATATACATCTACAATCAGTTTTCCTCCGCTCATCTTGTGTCATTTGTGAAAGTGTATCTTGATTCGGTTTATTTCTTCTCCTCTTTTGTTCGCTTCGCTTCGGTGCTTCCAAAATAAGATAAAAGAAGTATATTGACACAGCACGACGAGAAATTTTGTTACTAATTTATTTAAAGGAAAAGCCAACATCCAACTCGCACTACACACCTTAAACTATGGCTGACTTTGATCTAAACGTGGACAGCTTGATCCAGCGTCTCCTTGAAAGTAAGTCCTTTTTAAGTCAAAGTGCTTGTTTACGATAATTCCTTATAAGGTTGAAAGTTGCTTACTGCTTTTTTTGTTAATAGAATTTCAGTTTTTTTTTGTTGAGTTTTCGATGCAAAATGTGTGATATGCATGCGAGTGTGTTTGATGTGACGTTTGTTTTATTTTTACACAGAGAAAATGCATTTTTATTTTATTTTGTTTCAATTTTACACACAAATGGTTATGTTTGTGCAAACTTTCTTAATGGGCTTAGTAATTATATAATTTTGGGAGTGCTAGACAATTCTTCTGTTTTGGTAGAAAAATAAGAACGGCGTTTGTTGGAAGTGATTATTTGTTATTTAGTTGAAAATCTGTTTATGCGAAATTTTGTTGGTTATCAATATTTGTGAATAAATAAATTCCAAAGGCAAATATTTTGCACATTGCCAAAATGCTCTTGTTTATCCAATAGGAATTGGTTTGACATTTGAATGCCTAAGGCCATGACACAATGTGTCATCTCTTGTAGTAAATTTTTATGTTATTTGAATCTCATTTTATATTTAATTCTAAGACTATTCGAGCCCTTCGTTGTCTCTAATTATGGGTACAGGTGTCAATACGAGTATTATTTTATGCATATTAGGGATTATAGGCGCGGGTGTCAATGCGGGTATTGTTTTATGTATGTTAGGGATTTAGAGATAAAGAGATCCCTAGATACAACTTCACTCAGACTAGTAAGGTCCATTGTGTGAGCACGGAATCAAAATATTCAAAGAGCTATTCACTGAATAAGGTGGAGCTAGTAATAAAGCATTGGAAGCTACTAATGTTTGCATTAGTCAGTGCTTTTTTCAACAATGTATCACATGCCTATAATGAACAAGCCAAACAAAAAATGGAGCTAGCTCTAAAATAACGGTTTTTTGAAGAAAGTGCGTTCGGTTTTGGAAGTTCGAAGTTTTTTTTTAGTGAAACCTAGGTTTCTAAATATATAAGGTCTCATTCTGGCTAAAGAGCTTGTTTTAATAAGGTTTAGGAAGTCACCACCCGTTTATTATTTTTTGCTTCAACACAGATAGACGTCAGTAGACTGAGGGTGTTTTTATCTCTGAAGGTTCATTGTAAAGCAGACTCCTTTTATTTTGTTGACAGGCTTAACCTACCTTGTAAGTGTCTGATGAAGTTCCATTTGAACAACTCCGTTTGGAGAGATATACCCCACATCATAACAGTTCCCTCGAAGTAAAACTTTGACTTGTAAAATGTTGGTCTTTTGAAAAGATATTCTTTGGTGAATGCTTTTATGTTTGTTAATTTGGAATATGGAATGTTAGCCGTTCAATCCTCCATTAAGTCTGCCCTGTTACGGTCAACAAAGAGTTATTTACTTGTCATTTCAAAAATCCTTGGATTATAGATCTTATTTTGACTGATGGCAACTGAAAATGTCAAAATTTGTGACACATTAATTGTTCTACTACTAATCAACTTGATTTTCTTAGTGATATACTTCTCGTTGGCCTTTGATATGTGTTTTCAGACTCCATTCCTTACTTTCCTGATCCTGTTCTATTGTTTCTGATCTTGTGAACAACATTTGTAACTATGTATGTATAGTGAACGATTTGCCAACAAGGTCAACAGTTTCCCTTCACATAGTAGGTCAAGAATAGATTTCTGCTCTTACCTTTTTTTAATTTATTTCCTTTAAAATGAGCTTTCCTTTAAAATGTTAAAAGAAGAAGAAGAAGGAAATTCGTGTCTAGCTACTACTTCGCTCAGTAGAATAAGTAAGGCTCATAATACCTTCCACGTTCTCTGAAAATATTCGGAAAAGGATCGCTAAATACCTTAATGTGCAAATTCTAATCCCTTGGCATGAATTTTAAACTTAAGTTTTCTATGCTGTACCTTACAGGTAGCAAGTGACCTCTTTTGGACTTCTCTGACATATGTACATATACGATCATTGGACAAATTAAAACAATGTGGTGATTTGTTTGGTTTTTTGATTGTTAGTGTATGTCGAAAACCTTTAATGCTTCAAAATTAATTCCAACTGACAGATCACAATGCGTCTTGATACCGCTGCCTGTAAATGTCCATAATGTGGTTGGGAAGCTGCGTTCGTGTTTGCAAAAACCTGACGCCTATAATTACTCCAGAAGGACCCAAACAAAATTTTGGCTGCGATATATTGACACACGTGTCTGGACAACCGTGTCTTTAATTCAGATACAGAAGCGGAAGATCAGATACTGCGTACTTTTAATGTTCAAAACTTTAGTTATTGCAGATAAAAAGTATTCTCCGATCGTGATTATATTTTAAGCAAGGCAAATCATTCCACATTCGTGTTGAGCGGTTCTGCATTTCACAGTCCACTCGCAAAAATACTTTACCTCCTCTGTTCCTCCAAATATTTGTTCTTGTAACCAGATTAACGTTATATTACTCACTTTATCAACGGCATTTATTTTCTACTAACCATAGTACATATAAGTATGTATGTACTTCTTGAGAATAATAATTCTTAATTCAATCGACTGGCAATCATTGCACTCTTCTTAGACGATGGTTATAATTCCTGTCCATCCCCTCTCAGCGTGATCATTAATTTTTCACGGGAAGCCCTAAAATACCCGATGAATATTTATCTGTATCATGGCCAGAGAGCATTGCTTTTGTTGTCGGGTATAATGATGTCATTAGCATTCGAGACCTTTGATAAGCAGCTTCTGGTATTTTGATCAGTGGCGCGCTTACATCATCATCACGTTCTGTAGAATGATTAAACACCTCTACTAAAAAAAAACGCCAGCGTTATTTTTATAGCAGCTGGCGCTTTCGAAACTCACCATACAAAAGGCGATTTATTATATGTACATATATGTATGTATGTATGTAGGTATGTATATGAAAACTTAGGTCCAGTTGAACACAACTATTCCCTTAGACAACAGGAACATGCTTTTGCATTAATTCAGGGTAGCATTGACGAGTGGCATTCATGACCATGAATTTCGAATTCAAATGCGCCTCCAATTGAACTGCGCCTGTCCGAAAGAAGACACAGACAATAAATAACCAACCGTGCATTTATACAAATCGTCAATCATCCAATTCCTAGTCGTCAACTCAGGTGAAGCGAATTTAAAAAAAAAACCCACACACCAACAATAGGCAGAGAGTAGCCAAAGAAGTGATTATCAAATTTACTACACCCCTCAATTCAATTGACAAAAAAAGAAAAAAAAAAATAGCACGTGACGAAGGCATACTGTCTGCTGTGAGGGACCAAATGCATTTGAATTTCATTTTATTCACATCACCATCACATCATCATCTTCATCAGTAGGCAGCAGCGTTGTTTTCCTCCTCACGGTAATTCATTTTGCTTAATCGAAGGGGGAACCTGAACATGGACCAAGAGCTGGAGAAGCACTAGCAGCGGCAGCGGTAGGTAATTTCCTAAGCAATTCATGAGGCAATTAATTTATTATTAGTTCAGCTAGTAGCAGGTACTGTCAAGTATGGCGAAATTGCTCCTAAGTAGCTTTCAAAGGTTTTTCCTCTAATGATGGGGCCCCAACATGTCTACTTGTGGCGGGCGGAAGGAGTTCAGGGGATTGGAAATAATTGAATTGAAGAACTGCACTCTTTTATCTGTTTGACATATGTACATATGGGGATTTGCAGTAATGGGTGGTATACGACACTCGTCGACAAGTGAATGCCAATGACAAGTTTGTGGTTACTTAACGCTTTCACTAGCAATGATGGCGAGTATTATTATCGTTGGTTGTTGGGAAAGCTGAGAGCAGCGATAATTCAATGAAAATGTGGGGGCAAATTTCTTTATTACACCACACACTGTAACTTTAGTCGCTATTGTGGGGTGTGTTTTGATTTACAATGAAATTTATTATTTAAAAATAATCAAAAAAAGACTGCACAAAGAGTATCTGTGCCTGTACATTGGGGCAATGTCTTGTTTTTCACTTTTTTGTATTTTTTTATTGGATGATTACTTTTACTTCATCTGTTTTGTTTGATCGTTTCTGATTTCATGTTTTCTGCTCTATTTTTTTTGCACAATCTCTCGACTAAAACTAGTTCTAAAACTGATTACTTCTAATGTCCCAAGGAATACAATAGTGTTCAACTCTATTGCTTTCACTTTGAATCTTTTGGGGTTATAATTTCCTAAGAGTTCTCAGCCTGCCTCAGACATGGTAGATTTTTCCAGGTTCTGGTCCTGTTTACCCTTTCCATTTTTCTGAATTCTTCTTCACTTTGCTTATCATCTTGTCTAATGTCTAATTGACTTCTCTCTTTAATTTTTGCTTGCGAATGGAGATTTATATTGAGTGCAATCGTGTAGCATCATTCTTCATTTACTTTACATCCCTTTTCGAATATGTCACACAGGGTTTCTTCAAACCTATCATTGCCTATCAATTCTTCGTCGTTAGAACAAGCCTGTCAGTTGATTTCATGGTAGCTTGTTAAGGTGTTTGTTCCAAAACATGCTCCGCACTAAAGGGCTCATTTTAAATCAATAGAAAAGTGCAACATTTTTATGAAAAGTCTGCCTCTGTTCTGCCTAAAAATAGTTCTTCTTTTGGTGAAATTTTCCATCCCGTTTTCGCATAATTGCGGCTGTATTTCGCGGGTAACTATTTTGTGGTGGAGCATTGGCATGGATTTTATCTTCAACATATTTACAATGCACCAAAGGAAAAAGTCTAATGGTGTTAAATCGTACAATCTTGGCGGCAAATTGAAATCTCGATTTCAAAAAATCACACGTCCAGGAAATTTGTCACGCAATAGAGCCATTGTTTCACCAGCTTTGTGGCATATGGCGCCGTCCAGCTGAAAATAAACGTCCCGTCCTCCACGTCTATAGCATCACATCTTTTGGTAACGTAATCCATTCACTGAAACGGTCGCACCAGCATCATTTTCGAAAAAAATATGTTCCAATGGCACCGTCAGCTCAAAAACCGCATCAAACTGTCACTCGTTGTGGATGGAGAGGTTCTTCTACTATTTCTCTTGGGTTTTTGGAGCCACGGTTTTGTTTGTTAACGTACCCAGCACCCAATCAGCGAAAGTTTGACGTTGTGCGTGGTATGCTGGCTTCAATTCTTGTGTCAACTGGATCTTATAAGCATGTGGTTCAAGATCTTTGTACAAAATGCGGTGCAAAGTGGTTGCGGATAGGCCCGACTCCTGCGATCGTCTCGAAATAATATACACTCTAAGCTACGGCGTCCATATTTTTTGCTGACCTTACCGGAATAGTTGGCGTGTTCAGAACACTAACCTGCCCGATACCTTAAAATTTATCGATTAAATTCACTATAACCGTGCGAGAAGGAGTTTGATGATGCCCAAACGCAGTACGAGCCTCACACTACGTTTCCACGATATTTTTACTATTTTTGTAGTGAATTTTGACTTTTTTAGCACGTTGTGCGAGTGCGTATCGATCCATATTTAATTACTTTTAAAATATATCAAAAGTCATCGCAATAATAGTTGAACGTTGACAGTTCAACAATGGCGCGAAATTTGAAATGACACCTGTTGTTAGATGACCCTTTACTATCTACCTACTTCTCATTAAAAAAAACTTTAAATGAATGGGAAATATGAGGAGCTGATTTCAAATACTATTCTACCTCTAGTAGAATTCTGGTCCTGCTCCCATTGAATGTTCTAAGCTAATTGATTTCGTGGACTTTTACTTCGGATTCGTGGTGAATAGAACTCCAAAATTGAGAATATTCATGGATGGGCTAGTTCAAGATTTAAACAGAAGGGAAAATAGCTATCTCAAATGTTGTCATGAAAATATAAAGTAATAACGTGTGATTTATGATAGCAAACCTTAGACTTGAAATTCCCGCTGATGGAAAAATTTCTGTACTTTTGAGAACAACAATATATTTCTTCCGAATCTAACTGCGTTATTTTTGATAGTCTATTCATTATTTCATTAAATTAAACTGTCGAAATGTCTGTCGAATCGTATAATATTTTCCCATGACTTGGTCAAGATATATTTGAAGATTAGATTGTGTAAGATTTGTTGCTTAAAAATACAAATACGTACTTCGCGATGGAATTGAAATCTTTGATAAGCTGGCTAAGAGCTGATGACTGATGATTGCACCACGATTAACAAATATATAATTGTCATCATATATAATTTTATGATAATTATTAGCCGCTACAGTGAACTTTTATAGAGTTTAGTGCATAGTGTTCCTATAAAATGTTACTGAAAAGCTATCCACCAGTTTGGCGGTGCTTTGGTTTGGGGGTCAGCTCTGTTCCTCTTTCCCCTTCTTCCAAACGCCCGTGCCCTGAGAATTCAGTATAAGGGTATTCATACCCCCTTTGGCGCGCGCGAATTATAAAAAAAAAAAAAGCTGTTAATAGAGCCGCGAACCTTACTCAATTTGCAAAAGTGCAGCGATATGCAACCCAAAAATGGGGTTGGGTGAGGTGTCTTCCCTGAAAAATTCAATCTTTGCATCTCTTTCCGCCTCCAAAATCATTGAAGCGTTTTATAGGCGGAATTTATACCGATAAAGAAAGTCTTATGTTGGTTGAAAAGCCATGCAATATCTGAATATTAGCATTTTCATTGACATCCAAGGGGCAATCAAACTGCAAGGCAGACGAGCTCGCCAGAAAAGGTACTCGTACGACTCTTACGATTCTGCCAAAATGGCAAAACCTGACGGTACCCCTCGCTACATGTAAATATCTACTCAAGCTGAACGTTTTCAGCAGGACCAACTACAGATGGGAAAATGGCTCGACATATTATGCTTATACATATGTATATCTAGACAGATCTGGCCTAAGTTGAGTCGGAAAGGTTGTGCCGGGTTGGCTATGCTAAAGTGATCACAGATCAAATTTTTAATCGGTGTCCTCACAGTGCACTGTCTAATAGGCAAAAATGATAAAAGGCCGGCGCCTTTTCCAAATGATGCCTTTCAGATATTGCAGGGGTGAAGAGGAAAAAGAAACCATCCTTCACCTCCTCAGTACTTGTCTGGCCATGCCCCAAAAATACTACTTTATTTAGGGGCTTTTTTCTTCAATGACCTCAGCGAACTGGTATCTGTAGACGTCATGGGCATCCTTGGCTTTATTAAAAGCTTCTTTTGATTTTGTTATTCCCTGCGTAGCCAAAATGGAAAGATCCATGGAATCATAAAGGACCTGGTCCAAGTGGGTTTGTATTCTGGGGTATACAGCCACCCCAACCTAAACCTAACCATAAATTTATTAGTCGCTTTGTTTCTCACAACAGTAGAATTCACTCACTTCTAGTTTGGAGTTTATGACACATTTGGCCTAGAACTACATACATATGTCTATTAAAATCGTCAAGCTAAAGGCCTGCACATAAAAGTCTTGTTCGAAGAAATTTCCAGTCCTTGGTTCGTGTAACTATTGGAAAATGTTTATATCCACTCGTTGGTTAGCAGGACGTCTATATTTTTCTCTAAATGGATGGAGAAGAGTTTTTTAAGTGAACGAGATCGACGTCAAATATGCTTATGTACGTTTAGTGAAACTATGTACCCAGAAATGAAAATGGAGAGAGTTTCGTCAATATCTTTGCTGTCTACCACAAGTTTATGTATGTAAGGTCCTATTAGCGGAAGTAGTTAGACAGTTATTGTAAAGGGGCGATTAAAATCAATCCTGGTAGACCCAGAGCATCGGAGTAGCTCTGTGATCATAGAACTCATCGACTGGTTTTAAACTGGCGCCGGTAGTATTTCTTTTAAACGTCATTAGAACTGCTATTTTCGTGGCAATATTTTATTTTTTTCAGTACGAAAGATTTCAAGATAGTTATTCCAACTTGTAATCAAATATCGGGGTAATGAACGAGGAGCTAGCTTATCGTGGAGTTGTCATTCAGCTGCAAGTCTTTTTCTTATTTTTTTTTTTTTTTTGAAAAAGAGCAACTAAATTCTAGAAGCACTTAAATGCTAGAAGCACTTAAACCCTATACGGTCCATTGTACTACAAGACAGCAACTCCGTTTTTGGTGTAGTAGTTGAAGTGACTTAGATTTTATTCGTTTCTCTGTTGTGCTTGGTGGCTGTGATTGTTGTTCCTCTAGTTGGGTTTGAACTTACACCGGCCAGGTCACAAACAAACACTACTTGCTATTCCGTTGATCACCAAAGTTGGAAGCTACTACTGTCAGAGTTCAGATGTATCATACTTATATTGCATTCGCTCGCTCCCGAATGTGGACTAATTTTTTTTGAAGGTTTTTATTGTTCTTAGTTTTACCCACATGCACTGAGACCATTCATCGAATTGACAGCTAGGTCATTCTCCTGCAAAGGAGTATTGCAGTGCATAATTTAATCGCCTCAATATCGAACAAAAGCCATAACATGACTGGGCATAGTAGAAACAGAAAAACAAATCAAAAAAATTAAAATGAAATTTCTTCAATTTAAAGTTCGTTTATAAATAGCACCCAAAATTGCACCAAACTGTGTTATTGACACAATCCGTTTCGTTTGTTCACTTGTAAACAACCCCTTGTGGGGCATACCCCAGATTTAGATAGCAAATATACTGCCTATGCCTTAAGTTGAGTAACTCTCTCGTGATATGATATTAAACTCAAAGCCATAGATAAAGTTTCCAAAAATTGTTCCACGTATGCGTAGAGTCAATGTCAATGTTTCTTGCGTTACCCCTTGTAGCCTCAGGGTTACCTAGATAGCGGTGGCTACACTTGCTTTATTGTGGTGCAATAAAGACACAATCCAACCGAAAGTGATTCAGTAAAGTTTATTGGCGTTCTATCAGTCCATTAGTAATGTCAAGGAAGCAATTGAATTTGTCACTATCATCATCATCTTTTAATTTTACAAGTTCCTGTGACATACATGTGCCAGCAATCGCACAATGCACGGAAATAGTCGCGTGCTATAAATTATTATTTTATAAACAAATGTATGTTCTTTCATTATCTGAATGTTAGTTTGTCCAACTAATAGATAAGAGTTGAATAGAACCAGGTGAAATGTTTTCTACTTTTAGGAAAGAAACGATTAAATAAAAAAAAAAGATTTACGTGCTAAATTTGTTGAGTTCCTCGGTCTGATTGAAATGTTTTTGTTCCTTTCTTCTCTAATCTTATCAGAGGATTACTTAAAAGCAATCAATGCTAGATAGAATGGGGGAAAACACAGAAAACACAAAATACTAGTATCTGCGTGGAAATTAATGGATATGATTGGAATGCGATATTTTGGTTGCTTGCTGAGGGCTTTAAACGACAGCATGTGGTCACTCGTTGGCCATAATGATAGAAAGTCACGCCATGTAGGTGGGATTTTGTATGGATGGACTTAGGAAGCTTAGGCATTCCATCAGTGTTGATAAAACAGTTTATGCTTTTGTTAGACATGTGAAAAGTTTGAGGTGTCTAATTGAACCTATAAACTTTCTTATCAAAGGACTTAATTTTTAAACAAAGACTTTGATGGCAAATAAAACTGTAGCTCATAGCTCAAGTGGACGTTGTGACTTTCGTGCTGTCGCTATTTTCTCAGATTATAACCGGTTTGAGTGCAATTGAGTGCAGGCATATTCCAGGGAACTGCATGATCGAGGTATGACACAATTATCTTGGATCTACTGGAAATGAGAGTCGTAGGACGTCTCTCACTGATTGTAAATTGTTACTGATTTTAGATGCGATCAACGCAGCCAGGCACAACTGAGTAGATGGTACTGTGGTTCTATGTCTCTAGACAATTATGGGCTGAAATGAAGGAGAAACGCTCTAGTACTTTAGTCTCGCTAGAAAGATTGCACATCACATCAGCACAGTAAGTGCTATTACGGTGCCCTGGGTCAATCTCTGGAGAAAATCGTTCTTTATCTTCTTTGTCCTTGCCCTTGAGTAGTTTCCTTTATTACACTTGAAGTTTGAATCACAATTGAACTAATTTTGGCCCAAGTATATTTGCGGTCTTGAAGACTGTTCTTTTCCTTGTTATTAGGCTGCTTGGTCCCTTGACCAAAATTAATGGCATTTTTTTGTTAGTTAAAGGAGATGGAGAACATTCACAGATTCGGTGGGTATAGGGAAAGGTACAGAACTTGTGTAAAGAGCTTAGTGAAGGCTTAGGTAAACCTGGTGAAAGAGAAGTATTGAATCAATGAAATATAAGCAATGACTAAGGGAAATTGCATTTCTCTCAATGTGGCAGGCTGCAAGTCTGTTATATTTAATTGTTTATCTTTACCAAGGTTTGGGCTTGTGATTCCAAATGCCGAATTAAAGACTTTCTGGCCTGACCTGTTAACGAAACAAAAACGATCCTCATATCTCTCATTAAATAATTTATATGTAGATATCAGCGTTCATATTCAATTGCTAGTTATCCGCATTTGAATTACTTTCAATACACAGTGTGTTACTTTAAAAATATTCTTTAACTTCCTAGTTTATATTAATCATCTTAAATTACGTAAAACGTACAGCACGGGTTCACCGTGGCGGTGGCCGCAAAAGCACCACATATTTTCATCGCCCCAAAAATCGAATACATGGATATTTTTAGATTTATGTTTCTCATAAAAGCAGAAAAAGAATACTGCTCGACAGCATACATTTAAGATTGCCTTTGAAAAAACGAAAAATCGTTTTGAGAAAATAACATTTAATGGAAAATAATTGGTAATTATCGGCGGTAATTTAAATATATCCAGGGGTGGCATAGAGGCAATTTAAAGCGATTACTCTGTGGTCTGTTAAGGTATGTACTTCCCTGCATACTTTAAAGTATCTTTGCTTTAGCAAATAAGATCTAACTACTATAACTGTGAATGCTGTAAAAATAATGAGTTGGAAAGAAAACCAGTTAAAGTAGTTTTTATTTTTCAAAGATGCTTAGAAGTAAGCAAAATATATGTATGTTTGACAAAGCTGTTGAAATTCAGATAATAATCTCGATTGTGTATCATACATGCAGACGGGTAGATTAAAAGAATGGAGAGACCAACTTTCGAGTTCCTCTATAATAACTCCAAGACTGATCAAAATCTCGACTCTTAGGTGGTAGTGAAAATGTGGGCAATTATAAAGCCCTAATGAGATGAGAACTTTTCGTAGATCAAAGAAATTCATTTTACACCTTTTTACACAGTATACAAATTTAAGGCAAGTCGTTAAAAATCTTTAATTGGTCAGCGAATGGTGTATGAATCTTACCATGAGCGACTCGCTGATTTCAACTTTTGTGGTTTCGCAAACAAGCTGAGTTTGCAGGACATGACGTGCTTAGTTAAGAGCGTCACGCAACCTTCCTTATCTCTATCCGCAAATACTCGTACATATTGCATATGTAATTTCCCAAGAAATTTTCTAGGGTGCGTGTGGCAGTATTCAGGGCTATCGAATGACCTAGAAAAATAAACCTTGCACACTTAGGTTTGATATACATAGAGCATGAAAAGGAAAGAAAATAATGTTTGATTTTTGAAATACGAGTGGGCTATTATGTTTTTGTCCTTCCTTGCCTGATGATTCATGATACTTCTCTCACACTGAAGGAGCCTTAGGTGATATAAACGTTCAAAGATCTTCTATACTTGTATTGAAAAAAATTCAAATTCAATAATTTAACACTAAAATGAGTTCAGGATATCGAACAAATTGTTATTACTTCTTTTTTTATTCATATGTATGCACGTTGGAAAACTGTCATTTTTAAAAATGGCGTCTTATGTCATCGCGATTTTGACATTTGTGAAGTAAGTAGAAGCAGAATACACACCATGGATTGCAATACTTTTCAAGAGGGCTGAATAATTGTGTCAATGTTTTTGATAAATGATCCGTCGGTGGTATTGACACAACGTGAATTTCGTCGTCGATTTCCTGGTCGTTTAGCCCGTGTGACTCCGTTTAGCCGGTCGCCTCGAGGAGACTGCCTGCAGACAGAACGGTAGCAGATGTGGCAGCTGTGGCCGATCCAACCAGACGGCGATCACGTCAATAGACGGTATTTACAGCGAATTTTGGTGAACGATTTGAAGATGCATCCGTACGAAGTGCAAGCAGTTTATCAGGTATTCAAATTAGAGCCAAGCCGTCCAAAATCTTGAGTGATATAAACATGATTTTCCATTAAAAATCATTATGAGTATTTCCACCGATGAGGAAACATTAATGGGCAAAATTATATGTAGCTCCTGGGGCATTGTAAATCTGGTTGTCATGAACGAAGAGCCGTTACATCCCCTCAAAGGCACAGCTCCAGACTTCTTTCTTAGCAGCCCTAAAGGAGAACATTCGATAAGAAGTAGGTAATACTTATATGTATCTCCGAAAGTTTTGAGAAAAATTATGGAAAATACTGTGGAAAAGGAGCTTAAATTTCCATCTCTCGAGTATATCGGCTTGGTTTGCCTTTCACCGCAACCTAAGCTACAATATTT
This sequence comes from Blera fallax, assembly GCA_946965025.1. Classification (NCBI taxonomy): domain Eukaryota; kingdom Metazoa; phylum Arthropoda; class Insecta; order Diptera; family Syrphidae; genus Blera; species Blera fallax. Next base: position 9,072,242 of record OX337248.1, on the reverse strand, counting down.
GCGCAAAATGGTTCCTCATAAGGTACAGAATGACAATGTGGATTTTGGACGCACAGGAAACATCCAGTAGTCTTTTACTAAAGACATATTGCCGAGTTCTGTATACCCGCACGCATAGGCTCGAGAAACATTTGAAACTATTTCATATAATGGAGTTGCATGAATGAGGATTGTACGAACGGAGGTAGCACAACAGCTTCGCCGCAGATATCAGACACTTGAAGTTAAAATGAGTTTTAAGAGATATAAATGCATCTTTTACATTTTTTATTATAATGAGCTTAACAGTCCTTAAATCTGATTCATAGATTGCCACGAAGTTATTGAAACTGTTTTGTAGCTCGGTTTGAAAATGTTGTGTTTCCAGGTACATATAAAACAGCGTAGTCGGCAAAGCCTTCGTACGGGTTTCAAGGTTTTGCCCCGATCATTTAAGAAACATAGATGTTAAAGTGAAGCGTTGCTATAACCATGCCTTGTGGAAGATGATTGATGATACTAAAATCTTTGCTCATCGTGTTTGTACAAGATAACATCGTCGCTGGTGCATAAAAGTAGGTACACTTATTTCGTTTTGAAGCCCCTAGGTTTGTATCCTTAAAGCTTTTCATTGACCTGTAAGTTTATACATTTTTGTATGATATCCGTTTTTTTTGGTTTCGGTGCTCTGTTTGAAAAAAAATTGTTCAGAAAGTCCCACCTCTCTGGAATGTCTAAAAAATGAAAGTACTTTCATGCGGCCATGAAGAGCTCTTTAGATATGGCTTCCATAAAACGGAAAGGTGTGTGTTCGCATATAGCATGCGGATTTTTGTGTCAAAAACATATGCTCGAATATCTGTTTCGTTTGCAATGCGTAAGTTGTTGATTTTCTAGAAGTTTATCCAAAGACGACCAATGATCGATATACATATTTTTGTTTTGACCAGGGCCACTTCTAAATGTATGGGTTTCGTCTATTTTTTTTTTTCGTAAAGTTACGACTTCTGAATGAACTACAATACACCGTAAGAGAAATTGATTTAATTAAATGATCAAAACAACCCCCATGGCTAATTTTTCCACAGTCTCTCGGTCTGACAATGTGTACTGATGATGATTTGTAACTATACATTGAGCTTCGGTTTATGTCAATTAAATTGTCTTTAATTGAACACAAGAGTAATTATTACGATTCAATGACTTTTTATTAGTAAATTCAATTTCGAGTAGTACACTCCCACCCATTTTTTATTTTAAACGTGTGACACAATGGTAGAATGTAAGAAGGTGGAAAGTTAGATAATGAAGTGGACAACGCACATTTGATCGAACAAAGAATATAATTACAAAGAATTTTATAGATAAGCAATTTAATTAAACATTGTTTTATTATTTTATTGTTATAAAATGGGTGCCGGATATTGACCTCTCTTCCTATGCACTACTCTCCAATGTGTTCATGACATTGTGAAATAATGGAGGCAATTTTCCAAATGAATTGACCGCTCTCAAGTTGTTCAAAGTAAAGAGTGTGGTGGCATCATGAAGAATAGTTTTTCGAATCTGAAATTATCTCCTCACTAAGTAGGCTTAGCATGAGTTGAAAAATGATTTTTGTCATAAAATCATCCTGTCGGAGCTCATTTTCTTCACGAACGCTGTATTAACAAGCAAAACTGTACGATTTGGGGTTCTGAAAATCTACACCTAGTAGTAAAGGAGCCAATAAGTCCTTAAAGAGTGACTGTTTTGTATGGATTTTGTTAAGTGGTGGCATCATTAGTCCCTAATTCTTTGAAAATGGAGTTGGCAGCAATATTGCTGTAGGAGTGCGCCAGGTAGACATGATAACTGATTTTTTTGGGTTTTTAGTTTCTTCAGGGTAATGCAATGTGGCACAGTAGCCCTCAAACAGTTGATCTTTTGCGCACTTAGTTCGGTAGCCCTGTTATCACCTCTATTGTTTTCAAGCCTTGGCCTGCGGCTGCGATTTGACGCGATTGAATTTCTTTTTATGAGAAACTGCAAAGGGGCTGAACAAAATGAGCGACTGAGTCTGAGTTTTGCAGCGCTGTCAAAACATCGCGCAGCTAGCGGCTGAAGCAAACAGAATGAAAGCGACTCTTGCGTTTTTTTTCTATACATTTTTCCATGTCCATTCCGGTGAACAACAAGAGCTTTAGTGGTTAAATCTTTAAACGTCAAACTTGCAGCGCTGCTTGGACGATCCACGACTCAGACTCAGTCCCACATTGTGTTGCGGCTTACGGCTATCTGTACCTTTAATGTTTTGACAGCTTGCGACTCAGTGGTAGCGGCAGACGCAGATGCACATTCTGTTTGGCTCTTAAGAATTGTTATTACTCTAATCATCGGAAAACAGTTGTCGGACTTCAAAAAAACATCCATCGAGCTATTCCCAAAAAGAGACATCGGCAGTGTATTGCAAAGTTATGTTGACGTAGTAATCATTTGAATGAAGTTTATTTCCAAAAGTAATCAACAAAGCAATAATCATACAAAAATATCCAGCGTTGTAATTTTAAAGGCAATTTCAAAAAGAAGCCAATAGATTGTTCATCCTTTATTTAATAATTGGGATGATAACTACTCAAGAAATATGTCGCGGATTTTGGATACACCCCATTACGTTTGGTATGACAGTTAAACTGAGGAGGATGTCAAAATCACGCTTTTAAAAGTTGAGAAATATCAACACAAACGTCAGATTTATACCTTTACATATATATATACGAGTATGTGCATGAAATCAATAGATAACTCCTCTTTTGGGTCAAATATCCAATCTTATCAATTTACGGTCTTTTTTGAAAATATTTTTACTGTTTTTGTGGTTGCGAGTACTAACAGTCATGCTCTGCAATAGAATGAAAAGTAAATCCCCTTAAGCTTTTATCGCTTACATTTTACATGTGTATACATATGTATGTTCGCACACACATCAGTTTTTTTTTTTTAAATTGTTTTTCATTTCTAAGATTTATCGGATTAAAGAATAATATACGAGTACATACATTCATAGTTTCAGTCTCTAGGGAAAATACACAAAAAGAAAATGAAACATTTCGCAAAGAAAATTGGAAAATCACCGATTCTGAAGGTTACCAACACCTTCACTTTGCTGTTTTCCATTGCTGAATGGTAATAAATTTAAAAAGGGGGAAAAACGATTTTCCAAGGTGTTTGTATCTACAGAATTGAAAAAAAAAAAACAAAAATCGATTAAAATTAAGTTCGAAATCGATTATTAGGTTATTTGTGTTTACGTGTGCATCAAATAAAATTACATCACGGGCTGTAGGTGAGTAGATTTTGTTTTACTACTTGCTTTTGCTTGTCTTCGACAATTAAGGCAAAGTATAATATTTAAATTGTTTATTACAACGTCTGCGTAGGTTTTTTATGTAATTTGACAGATTTTGAAAGTGTCTCTTGATGGTTTTTTCTTGTTTCGAAGGTTCGATTCCAGAAAACAGCGATCATTTTTTTCACGGTCCCATCTCTCGCGAATGTCTGACAATGTCTGCACCACATACGGTATGCTGCGACAAGTATTTTTTGTATGGCATGGATGATCATCTTGTTGAAAAATAAATCTGCAAGTTTTTCTGAAGAGCTCTAGTACGCAGGGTTCTAATTCGTTTTGTAGAACATGCAGCTAAACTGCTGATGTTAAGTTCAAAGAGCAGGTTCTACCACTTCTTCTCTAGACAACCATCCCCAGACCATTATAACTTTAACGTTTGGGGGCATTATTCGGAGAAATAACAGGCTGAGCCTGCCTTTTGGTTCTCTACGTACAAGGATTTTGCCATCTCCGACAAGCAGCTTAAACTTAGACTTATCGGAGAAGATGGTCTTGTTCCACAGCTTTTGACTCCAAGAAACGTGCTCTTGACCCACAGTTAATGGTTTTGCCTGACTCCTAGTGAAAAATCTTTCTTCTGTACTAGCTTAAGTGCAACCAGTCATGCTTTAGCCAGTCTTCTTTGGCCCGTTTTCAGTTGATCAAGCATTTCGATACGTTGTGCATGAATTGGAGACACTTATACTTTATCGCCTTGTCTGAATGGCAGAATTGAGAATAATTCTTAATAGAACCCGTCAAAACTGGAGGACAATCTTGAACCTTTACACATGTATTTTCTAAAAAAAATTTCGTAATTGAGAATATGAATTGACTTGACAACAGTGCTCGGAGAAATTGAATGGATAGTTTGACGATAAAGTCCCATTCTTTGCTCTGTGGTTCAGTGAGTTTCATCGTGGACATACTTTGCTCAAAGGGAAATTACTAGAGGGACTTCATGCGTCCGTTGTTTTAGAAACCACCGATAGTGTCTTGAACATAGTAGTAGAGGACAACCGATGCGTCTATAGAGATTTGTGATCCACATTCACATAATTCTGCGTAATCATCTGGTCGATTGGAAGATACCCGAAGATACCGGAGAACTTGAATTTGGAAATTTCAAAAGAAGGGTTCGACAATGCTTCTGGTGACAAACTTGGATTAACTGTTATGAGCCAGAGAGCAAGCGACAGTCTAGACAATAAATTTCTTTAGGCTGTCAACAAAAGTGAAGGATGCGCGAAGCTTTGTAAAGACAATGGTGGCAACAGTTCTTAGGTGTACGCTTCACGTTGCCAATGTTCCACAGAAGGATATTAAATGATACACGGCCATTTGTTTGGCGGATATTGCGAAATCAAAATACCTTCAAAGCTGTGAAATTTAAGAAAAGTTGTTCTTCATTCATCCATTTCATTCCGCTTCTCTGATTTTCTTTATACTTTCGACTTAAGTCGTACAATTGTATTAAATACTTAATTTAATAATATTAAGTTAATTAATTTAACAAAGAACGTGGGTGTTGTGACTCAGTGGTTAGTGCGTTGGACTACTGAGCGGGAACTTCTCGACGTTCGAATCCCTAAATAACACCAACAAGTTTTCCCCCCTTTCGCGATTGTCTGTGCAACGTCCCACCCTAATAACTTTCATGAGAAGCTTCTCAACTACGTCTTTCCTTTCCTATCCGGCATTAAACATGCACAACAAAAATGGCTGCGCGAAACTAGGCCCTAGGACGCCCTCTATGGGTATTCCCAAATTCACCACAACATAGTTTAATGGCACGATGTGTCGCTCAAAGTGAAATTAAAATTTACAGAAAAAGTGAAAATAAAGAATTCGTTTAACAAGGTACTCGTTAGAACGTAAAAAATGCAAATACTTCTTCCATTTCACATGCATAAATACTTATGGTATTTAGTACTAGTCCCAAAACAAGTCACCCCATTTCGCAATACCGGCCAACCAAATACAAATTCAGAACACACCATGTTATTTAAAATTGAATAACTACAGCCCTCCCACAGATACACAAATAAATTACACGAAACAAACTAACGGTATAGTTTTGATGATGTAAATTTTACAGCGGACTGTTTACAGAATAATTCCGTGTTTTGTTTTCCCTTTTAGCGCTTGTTCTTTCTTTGGCTCTGTTTCGCTTATGGCTATTGGGAAACGGATAATGCAAAGAGAATCTACACTAAACACTACCCACGCGCAAATATAAGCTATAAGGGTTCTATGTATTCAAAAAGAAAGGAAAATAATTCAAACAGTGTACCAAGCACCGAATCATTCATCTATTTTAAGATCTATTTGATACAATTAGAAACAACATCTGAAAAGAAAACAAAAATATACATCAGATGAACAAGGTGCATTTGCAAGGTGATAAAAATATACTCGCTAAAGGTTTATGACCGGTACGTTATTCGGAAAATCGGAAAACTTTGTGAGGAATTGAACTGAAATTTTGAAGTTGAATTATTCACATTTTACTTCGAATTATTTAAGTTTTTCAAGTCTTAGGCACGCAGAATGTTCTTTTAGAAAAAAATGATAAAGGTTTGTGTACAAATTAACTTTAGTACTTTAAACGGGTGCCAGAAATGTATCACCCTCTCTGATATATGTATGTATATATATAGGCTAGGTTAGGTAAAGTTGAAGTGTACACTTAGACCGAATATAGGACCATTGCGATGCCACATGGATCGTGGTGAAATTTCCCTGCCTACTCGTTAAACCAATTCAGCTTTGGCCAAATCTGTTTTGTCACTTTAAATGTTATACCACTTGCCCACCTAGTACTCGCTTAAATTTAAGTTTGCAAGTAGCGATTGGTATGTCTAATTAACTTTTTTATGGAAGGATGGGATTGTATAGTTGTTCCATATCTGGCGAGTTTGTGAGCCTTACAATTCCTTAGGCCTGGCACCCAACAGAGGTGAATATTGAACTTTTCTGTCATCTCTATGAGAGACCGATCCATAGCGGATATTAGGTTTTTTTTTTGCCCTTCCTTAATCGCCATTATTTCCGCCTGGAGCAAGCTACAATGATTTGGAAGACTGAAATGGAGACTAAGATTAAACCCACAGAGAAAACACATCCACCAACTGCGTCGTTGGCTTTTGGGCCGTCGTCATTGAAATGAATTGAATTGAAATGATATGGCGGGGATGGTGACTTGAAAGTTTTTGTCAAAAATTAGACGGGGGTCTTCTATCGCCAAGTCTGACATTGGATCTAACGCCTTATGAAACATAGAATGCAGTTTCCACTGATATGCATGTTGAGCCAGTGACTGAAGTTTTGTATTAACACTGTGGCGTGAATGGATACCAATCAGTCGATCTAATGTTTTTAGAAGGAATGACGGAAGACTAATAGGTCTGAAATCTTCTCGATTTGTATGAGAAGTTTGGGTATAGAAAACTATCTTAACTTTTCTCCACATTTTCAGGATTTTGACCAGATCTAAAAAAACTTTTTAAGATTGTCTTAAGCACCGGTAAGATTAGGTTAGGCATATGGGTGTCCCTGCTGACTTCGCGTCAGTAGCTCACTCAGACGACGTGCCCAATCTTAGAAATAACCACCCCGGGAATCCAGAAATAAAAATTTTAACATCACTTAAATGTTTCGTAACTTATCAAGCTCTGAGAAAAATGACTACCAGGAGTAACATTACAGCAGGCCAGCGCAGGACAGTCACATAACAGGTGACGAATAGATTCTATTCATTCTTCGTCCCTGCAGCTTCTACAGAAGTCATGATAGGGTAGACCTAGCCGGGCTGCATGGATTCCTATTGCCAATTATCCGGTCAGAGTGTCAATAAAAATGCAAATATCCTTGCTTCAGTAGACTAACCACAACGATCTGTAGCGCATACATCTAATCGGCACCAGCGTTCATTAGTTTTCTCGAGAGACTATGTCTACTTCCCTGTGTTATATACTAAGCAGTATACTAGCCCCATCTAGAGCATGTAAAGGGTGCATATCCAACCCTTTCTTGACTAGTTTATCTACTTTTCCGGTGCCGCACGTCCACATTCCCCGTTTTCCAACAGAGGGTCGCCTTCATCATATGTAGATGTTGATTATTTTACGAGCAAGATCAAGTAGGTCCGATGACTTCTGTAATTCGGCAGGTAATTCGTCTGGTCCTGCAAATTGTATAGTTTTAAGCTATGTAGCCGCCAATGTAGTTTGTTCTGTTTAATCAGATTGAAGAGTTGGTTATTTGTGCAATCGAGTACCAAGTAGTAAATTCAGCGAATCTTCGCTAGAAGTTGCCCTTTTAAATACCTTTCAAACCATTTACACAATTTGAGCCAGCACAGGTACTCGTACATATCTGAAATCCCTATTTTACTCGTATCTCTGAATGTTAGCTTTAAACTGAAACCTGGACGGCATCGGTTCCTGGCCTGTCCTTTCGCAAATTGCTCATCTACACGATTATAGGAATAATTTTTCGAACTCGGTGCACGTCCATATTTATACCTTTAGTGCTCTGTGAAAACTCACTCGGTTTCATATTGCACTGCAAATGTCGATTTGGATCTCTACGTGTGCTAAGCACCACATGCATAGCTTCTTCGCCTGTCGACAGGACTTGCAAATATGTACTCCTTGTTACGTTTTCATTACCCGCACTCTTCCACTCTGTTAAATTTAAAATTTCTTAAATTGAATTCACTAAGTAAACGTTCCTTCGGATTTCGGAAGAGATTTTCCGGCACCTATATCATTAAATTGATCTCATTACGTTTCCTAATCGATTGCTCACGTTTTGCGTCATAAAGTGTTGCTACTGCTGTTGCTTGCTTTACATGGTTTCAGAACCTTTTACCGGAACACCGATAATTGATTGCAATTAAGAGTGATGTGTGAGTGTATAGCAATTCTTAAAGCAGTTGTGGGTGCTGTTACTTCTGTCAGTTGGTCGTGATAAATGACGCGTGGGAGATGTTGCTCTCGGCTCAGGCTCTGTTGTTTTTGATTAATTTGTCGGTCGGAAATTATGCTCTGACTCAAGGTGCTGCCCGGTAATGCCATGTTGCCAAATATGGTGTCGATGGACATTAATTGAATTAAAAATGATTGCATCAGTGGGTCTGCATTAATACTGAGAAAATCGCATAAGGTTAAGGTCGCATCAAGTGGCTAATGACGGAAGGAAGCTGTACTATCTATGCATCAGGATATCCCATAAATATGGCGTGGTTATGTGCCTTATAAACTTATAAACAATAAGTCGTAAAAATATTTGCGGCCAGATTTATAAAATGCAGTGAAAAACGGGTTCAGTACACATGGGACTGATTTATTGTTCCCTGATTGTTCAGATGCTTTTGTAATTATTTCTGTGGGCCTTTTGGATTGTTTCTCTCAATACGAGTTTGTGGGCTGTCATTGTCTTCATGGAAGTGTATCCCTCAGTGAATAATGGAGACCGTTTGTCTTCGTGAGCTGCGTTAATCGGTTTAATTAATGACCATAGCACTCTTCTGTGATGGTTTGGTCTTCAGGAAGCGCTTTAAAATTGACAACTTCATGCACACCCACAGTGGAAGAGCACCACCTGCCTTACTCACTTCCCGTGTTTCCTTAATGTTCTTGTTAAAAACAAATTTTGAAATTTTGTGGAGAGTTTGATCAAAATTTAAATAAGGATTCCTGCATATTTAAGCTTGGCGGTTCCCACAATTTATTTATTTACTTAAGTGGCTTTACAGTTCCGGGTGAATTTGGACCTCAACTGCACCCAGTTGGGCGGTCGAAGCCGGTTGATGTAAAATTAGTCACATGACAGGCCATTACTTTGCCTAAATCCTGTGATCCATTGTCATCTTGCAGAGACGGATTAATTTGACAGGGATAGCAAATGTACGTAGATATTGCTTTGTCTAGCTCTGTCATATGCGGCCTTAAAATCAGACAAATGATGGTGGATATCGATTAGGACTTTCAGTTGTTGTATCTCAGTATTCATGTTCTGAATTTAATTTCTACAGTAATCAATTGCTTTTTGTATAAATTACTCATGCCATAATCTAATTAAATTACGAGTCGTAATTGAACAATCTTTTTTGCATGACACGAATCCTAGATCAAAACAATATACGCATGGGTCTCAAAATGTGTTGAATAGCTTACAAAAAAAAATTACATCAAAGGATTGTAACTCAGGCAAAGTAAAACCTCGTTTTCTTTACCATAGCAAGCAAACTTTTGTGAAAAGAATATCTAAAGGAATGCAAACCCACCAGCCAGAGTTTTGTAAAGAACGCAGCTGTGTCGTATGTGGAACATTTTATTCAAAATTCCATGAAAAATAAATGTAAGACGAAAACAATGTTTTATTTTGTGCTTTGTGTTCAATGTTGAACGCACAAATGTATCCCTTGTGGGTTTGTAGGTAAATTCTTTCTTTCTTTTAAACTACTGAGACCTCTTTTAAGAACTCTGGTTATTTGAAGTAAAAGATAAAGGATATTTCTGTGAGATTTTATAGGCCATCCGAGCATTCTTGAAAATGTCAGAAACAACTCAATCTTCATGATTGCTAACATTATACTAAAGAGACTTCGGTTCTTCAGGAAATTCGAGTGGCCGCCAAAAGTGAATAATGGTTTCCAAACACCATCTAACGCACAAATCTGGTACACAGCTCAAAATTGGAAATATGCTGGGCATGTCAAAATTAGTCAGCCTCCCAAACGATAGCCAGGCAGCGATATCTGCTACCGAAGCAATATCGAAGCTTGTAAAGTTCTGCCGAGAAGAGCTCTTGGAAGTTCTTGGAACGCAGCTTAAGGAAAGACGAAACGTTGACGGCTGCAAGAATGACGTGACGTGAATGAAGGTCAGTGTTGTCACAAAATGCGTTGACATACTATCTTTATCATAGCGATTTTCTCCCTTCAGTTTCAACGCGTCGACACGGAAAACGTAAATGCGCTGCGGCTGCGTTGACAGGAGTGAAAATCGGCGCGATGACAAGTTGTGTCAGCGGCACTAAAAATTCACAATTTCTTTTTACTTGACAAGAGCGTCAACGGAGTGAACAACAAAAACATCATCAACACAGACAACATTGACGAAGGATCCTGCTGTGTTAACGTTGGTACACGCGTTGACGGGCATTCCGAAAAAAACTGTTAACGCGACTTAACAGCGTTGGCAGGGTGCTTATACGGTCAACAAAAACAGTCAACGCTTTGACCCAAAATTTCGTGGCTGTCAAAGTGTTTTACGTTGACGATCGCACGACATGACCACTTTGGGACAAATTCTTTGGCCATTTTGACGCGTTGACGGTTTTCGTTGGCCGTGTAACCGCAACTTAAGTAGTAGATGTACTCTGATCATAATATACTATTGGATAGGTTATGCTCCATTAGCTAAGGAGCATGGGTCTGTACTGACCTGTGTGCAGCATAGAATCTCTCCTCTCTTACCCAACCCTCCTACCTAACCTAACCAACTGATTCTTGCAGTTTTCAATCGATTGGCAGTATTCTATCCAGAAAATGTTTTTTAGTCGTTGTGATAGATTGTTTGCATATTTTACGATAGTCTCTGTTAGGCTGCCAGTATTAACACCTAAAGCAGATATTGAAGACGTCTCTGGAAACTGATGACCAGCACTTAGAAGGTGTCGTATCATTGAGTCTCCTGCTGGAACAAGATCCATTTTCAAGGTTTTCCTGTTTATTAAATTGCAGTGAACTTCAATGTCTCCCCCTGCTCTCATCTTAATCCCAAAAGTACGCAAATACTCAGTGATATTGAAGCACTGGAACGTTTTTTATGGATATTTTTCATTTGTTAAAAATTGGCCCCCAAACCTAAAAGGTCACCGGTAATCAAAGTGAATAATTTTCCAATTGCGCCGTTCTTATTTTTTTTTCGATTTTTTCGTTTTGTACTAGTTTTCTTCATCTACTACAAAATACCATTTATCGTCCGCATTTTTCAATTAGTTAACAAAATGCAATTGGCAATGAGGTTACCATGTTAGGTGACAAAAACAATTAAACTCAATTAGAAGCGCACAGAAAAAGTCACTCGCTAACATTTGACTTCATTTACTCCGGTCATAGAACATATTTCACGTATGTATATGCACATGATATGTGTGATGATGATTTCATTGGTGGTCTTCCTTTGCATTGTTTTTTTTTTTCTTACATACTCGTATTTCATTTCAGTTTTTCTTTTATATTTATTTTTCTGTAATATTGCAAGCTTTTAAGTTTGTTGTGTGCATCTGAGTGTGTGGGTGGCATCGAGATACATAGATAATTTATCGCTAGAGTTAGCATCAGTTTCTTATTTATATTTCAATTGATTTTTATTTAAAAACGATTTTCTTTTATCTCAATGATTTCCTGCACACAAATAAAAAATAAAATATACAAATAAATAAAATAAAACCATAAAAATTGCAAAAAAAAGGTTATAAAAAGGAAAAGGAGAGAGAGACAAACGCCCTTAAGTTGCTGCAACAGGAGAACACAGACTTAATATCACCGCCATCAACTGAGACACATGTGTCAGCGGAAGGCGATCAAATAACCGTGCATCATCATCCCAAGGAAGAAAAGAAAAAGCCACGGCTGAGAGATTTCTTTATAGCCGAATTCGGTATTTAGAATGAAAACCACCAACCAAACCAGCTCATTCTCAGTTGTATACCTACTTACACAGTATGAATCACCATCACCACCTTTTTACCAAGTCCCCAGTAAACGGCTAAATTTGCATTTTGTAGTCGGTAATAATATCCTTAATAAAAAGATCCTTTGATGTTGTTAAGTGGTTTTACCTACACATATTTATGCATAAGAAATCAGGTCCCATCCTACATAGTACTTATGTATGTTTGTGCTAGTGATTTGAAAAGATAAAATCCTGGTCGTTTAGAAGTCGCATTCCTTTGTAAAATTAAACTGATTTTGCAGCAAAAACTTATTAATTCGGATAAGTATTGAAATTGAATTCTATGTTTTTTGTGTATGAAGGTAAAAGAAAGATCCTTTCGTAATGAATGTGGTAGAAAGCAAGCCTGTTATCATCTGATTTTGTGTAGGGCTTTGATTTTTGTTTATTTTTGAATTCTGCTCGCCGACTTAAGGAAGCAGTTCCGAATTGTTTGTTTACTTCCATCCGTAAACAGGATGCTCCCATGGTACTGTGCAGAAGTTCTGCATAACAGATGTGCAGAATTAGTTTGACATGCATCACATCGGCTACTGTCATTCGTTAACTGACAGCTGATGTAGTCTGACAATTTGTTTACCACTAAATTCTTTTAAGAATGAAATCGAAAATGATCGAATCATTTATCATTATCCTGGTCTCGCGAAAGAATGATAAGAGGAAATGGTCCGTCACATCTGCATTGTGTATACAAGACCCACAAGACCCATTGTGTACGTCTTTCCATGCAACTTTTATACAGTCATCTCCTGAATTTCACTGTAGGTCCGAAAGCAGGGTTTAAGATGTAGAGTATGCGGACGATCACACGGTCACACGTATATTTTGATTGAACAGGAGGGTCGCAGCTTTAGATATTGGCAAAATTCTTGTGGAAAAAGTCCGATCGCCGAACAGTCTAATACTTTTATGCAATTATCCCATACAGCACCTAGGACCCAGCTATCCACAGTCATTCGTACTATTTGTGACTTACACCAATGTCGTATCCGAAAGGCCTATTTGAGAGCTTCTTATGACGGGTAATAGCTCATACGAGTGCTATTGTCGGTTACTCACTAGAAGTTGTGGGGCTCTGTTTTTTTTTTATAGGAGGTGGGAATCTTTGAAAAACACCGTAGAAGTAATCGGTTCTACAACATTCTTCACAGGGGGCTTATTGTCCTAGTTGGCCTCTCTTTGCACGTGCTGCCTTTTCAGGCTCAGCTGTTTATCACATTATTCTGGATTACGTCCGCATTCCTCGCTGCTCGTTCCTCCGGGCGCAGTTGCTGCATCAGTCTTGTGATGATTTCGTTTGTTGTCTCGCTCGTCGTCAGCATGAACACTATGAGTGCTCCCGATGTAATTTATTTCTAGTACGTTTCCGGCCGTCGCGTACTTTCGGCATTCCATTAGGGCATGTTTCACATTCTGAACTTTGCCGTCACAGTGCGGACAGTTCGGGTTATCCACGTGCTTGTATTTGTGGAGGTACTCCCGGAAGCATCCATGCCCGGATAAGAACTGTGTCAGGTAGAAATTTACTTCGCCATGTTTCTTGCTGGTCCAATCCTCTATGTTGGGGATCAGCTTACGTGTCCATCTTCCTTTGGGTGTAGTGTTCCACCTGTGTTGCCATTCTGATGTGGTGCGGTGAGAAAACTTGTTGGTGTTTTCTGGGATTTAATCCTCAACGTATGTATGTAGCTGAACTCACTATCGATATTTGAACATATAGTAAAATCAATCCCATCGAAGAAGCTTCCGTTGAAAACATGTTTTATTGAAGTTTTTAAACTTGTTTGCATCATTTCCGCTTGTGATTGGAAATGTAGGCAAAATTTATTGGTTTTTTTTTTGTTTTTTGCTTTTAAAATCGTCTACAAATCCATTGACATTTTTGTTCAAACTGAGATCAGAGCCTAGCGAAGATAAGTACGGTGTACAGTGATAGTCAGGCAGCCTTTAAGGACTTAAACGGTAATCAAATCAAGACTAGTAAACACTTGCAGAAGACATCGAAATGAGATATCGAGAGTCAATACTGTTACCCTATGCTGGGTACCAAGGCATATGGTTATTGCAAGTAACGCGTTACATATTTCACAAGCTCTCTCCGCTGTAAGAACTTTCATTAGCCCTTTTAAAAAGCTCATCGACGACGAAGCCACTGTTATGGCCAATAGGCGCTGTGTTCATTTGGATACATGCGTGATGGCCAGAACTCTATGGTCAATCTATGTCAAGAAGAGATTTCTTTCTCTAGTTTAACTACACGAACATAACCCACGAGTGCATCACTACAGTGCACTGCGTCATTGGTATTCACGCGGAGCGTCTCGGGGTCGTCTGCAACGATTACCGCAAAAGCTGCACGGACGAAAAAGAAATCGAGTCTGTTCGTAAGCTACTATGTGAGTTTTTTGCTCTTGCTAACAAACAAATGAAGACTCTTGGTAGTCACTGTTTCATGGAAGAAAAGGACGAACAAAATCGAGCTAAAAAACCTCTTGATATTCATATCTTTATCTGGCTGCTTCTAATTCGTCGGCTTTCCTAATCTCTTTTTAGGTTCCCAGGGGAAAAAACAACTGAAATAGGGTCACATCTAACCTCCCTTGACATTGTTGATCTACAAATCTGCTTTTTGCAGTTTAGTCGTAGTTCAGGTATTTCTTTTCTTAAATGGTTTCATGCCTATTTCATGAATGAATCTGACGAAATCCTCACCCGAAAACTCTGCACAGTAATGAAACTTTACGGTACCTTAGTAACCCTAATTAACCGTCTTAATATCAAATAATCCCTTTCAGTAGCTCTGTTTCCTAGCAATAAACCTCTGAGAATCAAAAACCGTGCTGTGGAACATAATTTTCTAAACTACTTTCGCCCACACATACTTTGTTTATTCATCATCATCTCACTGTGAAATATTTAATTGTCCATGATTTTCCACCAACGTAAAATTATTTTCATATAAATATCCCCATAAGCTGCTGTCGGCAGTAAAAAGTCCCCTAAGAGAGATAGAGAGAGAGGGAAAGAGCGCAGAACATTGACTTGGTCGGATTTTCTAAAAATAAAAACATAGAATACGTTCTCCTCTTGTGTTAGCTTAATTCCTCGAAAGCCTCCTCAGCACTGTTGCGTCATAACTCTACGTTGGCTGCATTAATATTCAGCATGAAATGTGTTTTCAACATGCCCGGAAGAGAAAGAGACGAGCATTTTTGTTTCTTCAAAACCATGGCGCGAAAAAAAGGATTTCGCCAAATGACCTCCACGTGGTCGTTGAATATTGAATTTTTAAAACATATAACGTTTAACAGTGAAACGTGAGTTTACAACGTGATATTCAAAATGTCTCACGTTTATTTTCGAATCGCAATGCCACTAAAAATACATATCTACAATGTAGCTATGGCGGCCTAAAATGATTTCCCGTGTTCGTCGAGAATAGATAACCAAAAGAGCAGCAGAATTGTTTTAAATATTTAAGCTTCCAATACACAGATACACTCGTACATACGAGTACGAGCACGTTCAGTGCAGTTTAGTATTTTTATTTTTGTTATTTGGAACAACAAAAGGATTGTGCCAAAGAACAGATGTGAGTTGTGAATAATTAGCGAATGCAACCGAGATAGGGAAGCATGAAGAATTTCGTCAGAATTATTTATTGTCCGATTTGGGGGTCTCATCGACGGCGTGTGTGTGTAGTTAAGTTATTTTAAATGCATTGGGGGAAAAATTTCAATAAAATCCGAATGAATTATGGGATTTTGTTCGTATTTTTTCCTCTTTCTTTTTTTTGTCGAAGTGCTGTTCCGGAGTTTTTTGAATTTTTTGACATTACGAGGCAAAAGGCTATCCTTTTGTGGAGCTTGTGTTGACAAATTGATTAAATGAATAATTTATTTGTTTGCAGAAATTTAAATATATTCACGAATTGATTTAAACGTTGTCACTTAGCTTTATTTTAAGCGCAGATGCTTTAATACTCTGTTCCTAAAATAATAATTGGCAATTTGTAAAGTCGATTTCGTTTCCAATCGGTATCATATCTCATAACAGAAGCTTCATGTACATATGAATTGATTACAAAGCTGCAATCAGTGACAGTTAGAAGTAAATACGTACAAATATCGTAAAAATATAATTATGCTTACTTTGTAATTTCTGACACTTGTGGCTTAAAAACTATATTTTTTAAAATTTGTTTGTTTAATTAAATTGGAAAAGTTATCATTGTTTTCTCAACTTCTTTCTTATATCCTTCATAAGGTTGATGACTCACCTTTTTGGATGCTCTTTTCCATTTGACACTAAAATCCTTATGGTCCTGAGCACACTGCTCACTTTTCCTCAATATTGGCTTAGTCAATACCTTTCAATAGGACGGCACTGTGAGACATTAGGTGGCTTCATGTCTTTTGGGACAAAATCTATGTTTTTAGCCACAAGCAAGTTTAACGTCGCTTGGCCAAAATAATGTTGAACCTTCGTGTTTGTTTATAAATGGAACTCAATGGTTTTTTTTAGCAGAAAACTTCCGCGGTGATTGTTCCATTTGTAACAAACGCTGTGCTTCTGTGCCCACATTGGCAAAGAGCTTGCCACACGAGATATGTACATATTTCGATCCGAACTTTTCCACTTCAATCGATGTTTCTGATTGCGGAAGAGCTCTCCATCAAAAGAATTATAAAACTGGTCCCCTGGAAGAGTACTAAAGTCGGATTTAACGTAGGTTTCATCGTTTAAAACCAAGCAGGCTTTCTTGCTTCCAATCAAGTCGTTCAACTTTCGGGCTCGTGTTTTTATTGCCTTTTTTCAGTAAGTTTTGGAATTTTTTGTTTTTTCCGTGTTTTTAGACCAGTACTTTACCAGAAAACTTTTAAAGAGTTTTGAGCAGAAAAATATAATTATTGTCATTTAAAAGAAACTGCTGCCCGAGGTATGATGTCAAAATCATTCTTGACGATATCAACGCCAAAATCTGAAAGAAGGGCATTATAGTCGGAAAACGCAGTCTGCACGACAACACCTCCGGAAACGAATAGTCTAATCGCACCATCTCTTTAGTTCTATGGGCAGAAAAAAGAAAGAAGGTGAGAAGCGGGCGTTGGAGTCACGAATGACATTCGGAAATTTCACCAAAGGGTAGCTACAAGGCCCGAACAGAAGCCTGCAGAGATGAACATGGGAATATGATGGTAGATTCACAGTCGGTGCTGAGAACTTGGAAAAACATGTTTTTTTGCAGATTGTTAAATGGTGACAGCCAACATTCCGCTCTCAGGCAAAATGAACCATTCAACCTGGACGATGACGATCGAAACTTCAGTCCATCTGACCATTATATCGAAACTTAAGTCTAACAAGTCTGCGGCATCGGATAGTCTGCCGGCGTAGCTTTTCATAGGAGCGGGTGAAGACTTGGTAAGGAGCATACTTACATCAATTTATCTTAAATCATGGCATTTCTGCGAAACTCGTTCGTCTGTGCGATGGAGAAATCTCGTTGCTCCATCAAAATTGGCAAGAACCCTAAAGAACCCTTCGATGCCGGAAAAAACGAGACGACGGGCTATCCTGTGATCTGTTGAACTACCTATTTGAAGCAATAGTACGTAACTCAAACGAAAACATCGGAGGAACAATTCTTCAAAAGTCTAGACCGTATCTTAGGTGGCGCGCTCAATTAGACAGTGACCTCAAAAAAATTGGTGTGTGAAACTGAAGCCAGCTAGGTAGGGACAGAGCTGGCTGGAGAGACACATTTTGTGGCCAAGTCTATCCTAGACTGTCGAGTCTAGGTCCTAGTTGCATTCATCCAATCGTGCTGCGCGTGGTTTGTTTTTGATACAATTTTGTTGCAGAATTCATAAGCAGTTTTTGTCATAGCACTTATTATCTCGACTTGCACCTTGATCAGGCATTCGCCGTGAGCCGTTGAGGTCGTTGAAAACTATTTTTTGTGTGTTTCTTCCTTAGCGATATTTTTTCGCAAGTCTCGCTTAAAAAACTTTAACATTTTGGTCGAAAATTAAGTCTTCGACATAGAAAATGCAGAGCAAAATATTCTCCGCATTTAACCACAAAATATACACAGCTGATGTTCAAGTACTAAGTCTTCAGACGTGCATCCTTTTAGTTTCCCATGAATTACGTACATTTAAAGACTGGTGGTTATGGGCGAGTATTTTAAAGGGATTTTGCTAATTGAAATATGTAATAATCCACAGTAGGTGTGAAACATGAATTGAGTCATAAATTTCAATTTTTCGATAAGAAAATACAACTCACTAAGAGTCTAGGCCGGAAAAAATCCATCATCAATCAATTTCAATACTTTACAGGTGTTCCAAATGATTTTCGACGAATTTTTAATGACAAATTTTAAGATAAGATACCAAAGTTCAATTAGTTCCTTCCAGCCGTGTGGTTCAATACTTAAGTAGTAATTCACCTAAAAATGTCATAAATATCGACATTGCATAACCGGAAGAAGTAAAGCTTGATTTCACAAATAATATTTTCAAAGGCTGCCCATTAAAATGCATGGGGGCATTCAATTCGTTCGTATTTTTAATCCGTTTAAGTTTTAGTGCTCTTTCCGTGGGAATGGCCTCATAGAGTGTGAGCGGTCAATATCTGCTATAAACAACAAAAGAAATAAACAACATATTCTCGTCGAGACTTACACCAACAAATTAGTAAACATTGTACGAGTATTATATCTTTTCGTGGGCGGTGTTGCACTTGAAATGAACGTTAAATAGAACGCAATACGTGCAACTTTGTTGTTTCGTTTGTATTTATCGAGGCAGAAAATCCCTTTTGGTAATTACATGGAAGCGCAGTGAAGATGGTTTCATAAGAATCGCTTAAATTGTTTCGTCTAAACAATGTTGTTTCTGGCACTTGATGTGGAAAACTATTTTAGGTTTTTTGTAAGCCTTTGCGTTACTAAAGCTGAACTGAGTTGCAATGGCATTTAGATACTCGTAAATTTATCGGATATAGATTTAAGATTAGATAGGATTTTATTAATTCAATTTAGTTTAGTACTAAAGTACTAAATCTATCTTAAGTGACATGACCAAAGCCGTCTGACAAAGACTGAAAACATAATTTTGCATTTAATTGAATTACAAATTTAAAAATACTCCTGCATACTTCTTTTCCAAGCCAAACTTGTTTCCTCAATATGATGCAATAGCTTTCCAATTGGGCCCGTGTAGTGGGGAATTTCCCAAAGTGAGACGTCCTAAATCACAGAATATTGGACAATTTTCTATGGAATGTATGAAGTTTTCCCTTTGCGACACATTACACACCGGAAGGCTTTCTTTGCGCAGTATAAATTTTAGGGGTAGTAACACTCCCCTTGCGCGAATAGTTTTAGGGGTGAATCTAACTTTACTCGTGCCTTCAACGTACAATAATTCATAAAGTCCAGGCTAAGTTCTAGGTTCTTGTATACCTCCCAATTGGCTGACGCAATCGCTTGCTCTATATATGTATTTTGGTCGAATATGTGTATCTAAATGCGGAAGGAAGTCATTACGCCTACCCTTCCAACTTTGCTTTATGCATTCCAGCCACATGATCAGCCTAGTTCCATTTCTGTTGCTTTGCCTTTGTGACTGCATGCGAATAGTTCATTCGAACTCGTTTTGTTTTTGAAACAGTTCTTTCCATTGCCCTCTGTGTTATTGCCAGTTTCTGTATAGATTTGGCGGAAAGAGATCAAGTTTATGAGCCATATGTCATGACGGGTAGTACCGTTGCATCGAACAGATATTTCCTTGAGTTTGAGCAAATGAATCGCAATTCATCGCCTTCTAAAACTGAGAGAAACTCCAGGTGAGAGTGGATCACTTTGTCTAACTCCTGGGTTAAATTAATCATTTTTCACTCGCTTTTCAAAGATACTCTAGCGGTTGCATTTGTGTAAATATTTTGATTTGTTCTGATGCAAAAGGCTGCAGTCGTCAGTGAGTGCTGAATAATTGTTGCTATAGAGTTAGTTAAGCACATATTTTGACATCACTCCGAGTTTTACAAATGGCAAATGACAACGCCGCAGTGCGGACACGTCATCATGAAGCAAGAAAACAGTAACGTATCTTCTCTGACAACTTTCTAATAAAACTGCCAACAAGTAGATATCTATAAATGTGTGTGTATCAGTTTGTTGTTTGAGTGCCTTAAGTTCAGCGGATTAACCGCAGAAAATTTCGACCTGAAGATAGAAGCGATTATCCTTTAGCTCGTGAATTTGTTTTTGCTGAAAAACTTTTACATTCTGTGGTTCATACCATGGACTGCTTGCTTTTAGCTGTCCTTTTTAAAGCTTGAAGCAGGGGTCATGGCTTTAGGAGAGACAAACAACAGGTGGTCCTCCCTGGACACTTGTGCAATCACAAGAAGTATTTGGCATTACTTTGACAAAACAAGGAATGTAAAAAGATAAGAGATCCGTTTCCGCCCTAGTGTGAGTCATAACAGGGCATAATACCCTTTGGTACCATACGAAAAAATGCGACGAACAGAAGAAGAACTATGTCGAGGATGTGAAGATTTTTTTTTTTTTTTTTTTTTTTTTTTTTTTTTTTTTTTTTTTTTTTTTTTTTTTTTTTTTTTTTTTTTTTTTTTTTTTTTCTTCGTGGGTAGGTGAAAAATCTTCAAAAGACACTATGAGCCCGGTGCTCATAGTAGTGTGAGATTCTTACTCACTAAATAACACCTCCCTTCTATTGATTGACTACAACTAAGTTCCCTTATCAAGTAGTTTGCGTTTCAGAAATATTCGCGTTGGGCAGGCAGCTTTTCAATAAAAGCACCCGCTGTTTCCGTCATTACATACGGCTATCCCTATTACGCTAAATCGAACGGTTTCGTTCTTTGTAGTCGGCGCACAAGGTTTGTCTCGTCCAAAATTTGGAGTATGGCGTCATTACAATGTCCATGAAGACGAATACGGAGTTTGCGAGCAAAGTTCGTTATTTCGTCATCGACGGTAGCTACTCCTAAGTCTCGGTGGATATCATTGTTCCTGATATACCACGGAGCATTTACGATTATTCTTAGCACTTTGTTTTGAAAAGATTGTAAGATATCTCTATTGCTTCGTTTAGTACAACCCCAAAGTTGTACACCATACGTCCATACAGGTTTAAGCACTTGCTTGTATAAAAGCAGTTTGTTATATATGCTTAACTTGGAATGTCTTCCAAGTAGCCAATACATTTCTCTAAATCTATTTTCCAGCTCGTCGCGTTTCTTCTTAACGTGCGACTTCCATTTGAGTTTCGCGTCTAGTGTCATTCCTAGATACTTAGCCTCGTTTGCATACGGTATTTGTACCGAGTTAATGAAAATGGGTAGGTTATTAATTTTTTTGTTAGTAAAATTAACATGGATTGATTTGGTTTCGTTGAGAGCAATGCGCCAAATCTTTGTCCACTCGCAAATTTTGTCCAAAGCTCGTTGAAGCTTTTCAGTTGCTGACTCGATTGATTTATCTGTTGCAAGTATAGCCGTATCGTCCGCGAACGTGGCTACAACAGTTCCTTCTTCTTGGGGTATATCTCGAGTGTAGAGTAAGAACAATACCGGACCAAGAACACTTCCTTGCGGTACTCCGGCAGCGATGTCCTTAAATTCAGAGTATTCACCTCCGTGTTTTACACGGAAAAGTCTATTAGCAAGGTAGGATTCTAAAATCTTGTATAATTGTTTCGGAAGAACCTGCCTCAGCTTAAGCTTCAAACCTTCATGCCATACCTTGTCGAAGGCTTGGGATACGTCAAGAAAGGCGCTAGAACATATCTTTCTCTCCTCAAGGGTTTTCTCTATTTCATTAGTTAATCTGTAGACCTGGTCAATTGTCGAATGCTTAGTTCTGAAGCCAAATTGATGGTCAGGAATCAGTCGTCTTTCCTCAATGACCGATTGCAAGCGCTTTAACAAAAGCTTTTCAAATACCTTAGATATTATCGGAAGCAGTGATATCGGTCTGTACGATTTTTTGTCATTTGGAGACTTTCCCGGTTTTGGAACCATTATAACCTCAGCGACTTTCCATTGCCTTGGAACGTATAATAATCTTAGAGCGGCATTTATAATATGCAGGAGCTTGATCAGGGCTTTCTTTGGCAATTCCTTGAGGATCTGTCCGGTTATTAAGTCATATCCAGGGGCCTTGTTATTTTTAAGATTTTGTATTACCTGGCAAAGTTCGACCAGCGACACACTCTTTATTTTAAAGTTGTCAGGTGTCGTGATAGTACCACCAAGGTCTTCTATAAGCGCCTCTCCGTCAAATGGCTTAAACGTTTCTTCTAGGTGCTTCGCGAATAAATCCGCCTTTTCCTTGTCTCCTTTTGCCCATTCGCCATTGCTTTTTCTTATTGGTAGCGATTGCATTTGGGGTTTTTTAATACCTTTCACGGCTTTCCACAGCGAATAGTTTGAATTTTTTTCGGCAGTCAAACCTTCAAGAAATGTAGAAATCTCTCGATTTTTGAAATCTCTTATTGCTTTCTTGAGTTCATTACATAAATGATTTAGGATAGTTTTATGCTGGGGAGCTCGGGATTGTTGCCATCTTTTGCGTGCTCTCCTCTTTGTTATTATCAATTCTTTTATTTCCGGTGGATATTTACCTTCGCTGTGTACGACTTCTTTCCTCCTAAAGGGAGTATTGTTCCACGCTGCGTTCTGTATGACTTCAATAAATCTGCCGACTTCGTCTTCTAATTCATACGGTGTTTTAAGTGACACGTTCAGATCAATGTTTTCTTTACAATATTTCTTAAAGCCGTCCCAGTCAGTTTTGTTGTTAATTAATCTTGGCGCCCGTTCTTTTTTTATTAGACGCTCGCTTATTGACAAAATGACTGGTGAGTGATCTGAGGAGAGATCAAAGCTTTCCTCGACCTTTGTAAAGTTTTTAGGTACTCCTTTTGCGACGAAGAAGTCTACGAGATCAGGCGTTTTTGCTCTGTCGGAAGGCCAATATGTTGGTTTCCCTGTCGAAAGGAAGTCAACGTTAAATTGCATGCCGGTTTCGTAAAGTAGTCTGCCTTTCGTTGAAGTACATCTTGAACCCCAAAAAGTGTGTTTTGAATTAAAATCACCACCAACAATAAATTTCGGTCCAAGTGAGTTGAAAAGATTTATAAAATCGTTCTTCTCTAGTTTGCATCGCGGAGGACAATAAATGGATGCGATATTGTAGTATGAGTGCTTGTTTTTAACACGAACTGTACTTACTTGCATCGCATCGTTTTCAATAATTGTACTAAAAGAATGCTCAATACAGTCCTTGATGAATAGGGAAGATCCGCCTCTAGCCCTTTCTGATGGATGGTAAGCATGATAAGCACAGTATCCTTTTATTTTTAAGCTAGATTTATTTTTTAAGTGCGTTTCTGAAATCAAACATATATCAATGTTGTCTTTTCGCAAGAACACTTCTAGTTCGTCGATCTTTTCCAAAAGGCCGTTAGCATTCCATGTTAATATTTTAAGCAACTGTTTCATATTTATAGATTTTTTCTTGTTTTGCGAGTTTTAAGCTCTAGATTGCTCAATTTTTCAAATATAAGCTTGTTTGTTTTAGTTTGCTCTTCAAGTTTCTCGAGAATGATAGAGAAAACTTGTGAGATTGGATCTGGAGTAATGCCGCCTTGTTTATTTTCTTGCGAGGCAACTTGCGCGTATGTTTGCCCGCCAACGGATGGTGGTTTTTTCTTTGGGGCTTTGTCTTGTCCAACTTTCGTCCTTTCCTTGACTGGTTGTCTTGCTTTCGTTAGTTTTTCCGTATTAGCTTTAGGTTTGTCATTTGGTTTCGTGTTCGGACGTGAGGTTTTTTTAACCGCATCACGCCTTTTTTGGAGCTCTTTGGCTACATCGCAGCCTCTATAATTCGCTGGATGCTTTCCTTTGCAGTTTATGCAAGTCGCTGGAGCATGCTTATCTAACTTGCATTCTTCTGACATATGTTTACCGGCGCATTTTACGCAACGCGGTTCTTTTTGACAGTAAGTCTGCGTATGATTGAAACCTTGACAACGTTTGCACTGTGGGATCGATCTTGTGCTCTTACGTAATGGTTCGATTTTGATAACGATATTTTGAATAGTTTTTATATTGTAAATATCTTCCATATTTTCATTTTTATCGAAGGTGAGCATAAACAATGGAAGCCCACGCTTAACCAAAATTTCCTGATTTCCTTCAGTTCGCTGTTTCTCCTTCTTGATAATATTTACGGCATCAAGAATTTTCAAACCTTTAGCTTGAAGATCATTTATAATATCTTCCTTAGTCAGAGAGGGGTGAAGTCCTCTTGCTACGACACGCAGTGGTCTTTCTAACTTATTCTCGTAAGTGTACCATTGGATCTTCTCGGTATTTAATTTCTGAGATAATGCTCGGTAACCGTCAGGGTCATCGACGTTAATTTTCCATACGTCGTTGCGCAGTGGCGTTAATCTAAATGACGATGCCGACGTCTCTTTTAGAAGGCAGTGTAGTTTGCTAAAATTTGTAAATCCAACGACGTTTATTGGTGGCGGAGGACGTTCTTTTGCTTTTATTTGTTTCGCTTGTGACTCCTTGTGCTTGTCTTCTTTTTCTGGCTCGACTTCGGGCGAAGAACCAGCTCTTCGTTTCTTGCTAGGTCTCTTCTTCGAGATCCAATTTGTTTCTCGCGCTAGCTCATCTTCGTCCGTGTGATATTCTCGACTTGCTGAGTGGGGTGGGCTACTTTCTCGTTCTTTTAGCCCATGAGAGTTTTTTAAAGCCTTATTTTCTTCTCGGAGTTGGTCTATCTCTTTCTTAAGTTCTTGATAGAGTCGCTCCATTTTGTTAAGCTTTATGCGGAGTTCGTTATTTTCCTCCTCAAAGCTTTTGTGCTTCACTAAGTCCCGTTTCTCGCGAATTGACGCTTCCGGCGGACTTCTTTTCCCGGATACACGTTATTCGACTGACTGGCTTCCTTGGCCAATCTTAACTGAATTTGCAAAATCAGAGAGGGCTTTTTCTTGGCGACACGACCATTATAACGTAACGTGGTGCACAATGAATGCCGATATTTGTTTCCCATATTTTTTAAGGATTTCCTTCACAATTTGCCGTGCGCTTTAAAGAGAATTGCATTTGATTTCATTGACGATCAAGCGTTCTTTTTTTAGTATTTTATCTTTTTGGACTCAATTCTGCCCTCATAGTTATATTTTTGGCCAAATTTAAAATTTCGGCATTATAACGATTTTTTGTGTTTCACCTCTTTCATAGTGAAAAAAACACGAGAACCTTTTTTCATAACGAACTATTGATTTACGACACAATTACTCTAAAAGGCGAACAGTCTTGTACCACGTTTATATGGCGGATTGAATCCGGATTCAATTCAGGTTGAGTGCCATGTAAACTCAGATTGGATTGAGACTCGATCCGATCACAACATTTTCTGCGATCGAGTTGAGTTTTTGCATGTAAATGCGGATCGAAAGATTGAGTTTGACAGATAGTGAAAAAAGAGTTAGAGAAGTAGTGTAGACATAGAAGAACAAGCGTCAAGCTCAATCCTTTTTCGATTTGATTGTAACTCGATTCCCCAATCCGGTTACATCGAAAACCTGGATCGAAACTCAATCCTTCTTCAATCCGATCCTCAATCCGGTCATAAACGTGGTATTGGTTTACTGAAACAGATAATTTATAATTTAAACCGTTAATCGATATAAATGTCAAGTTTACAGCAGGAAAATAGAGAATCGAATATTAATGGCCCCTCTACATTTGTACCCTCTGCGTTCAGATGTGTATCGCTTGGTCCAGCAAAGGGCAGTGCACATCATTTTTTGTGTTTTACGAAGAGAGTAGTGTGCTTATAAATATTACAACAAAAGAATCGCAGAAATTTTAAGATTTAGTGCAGAAAATTCTCATGAAGAAATTTAAACCGAATATTAATGACACTCACTCGTATCGTTGGTACTGGAGTATAAAATAGTCCACAAACTTAAGCAGGGTTAATGAACCATTACAAGCAGTTGCTTTAAGTGCATATGTACATATATCAACACTAACACCATTTTGTGTAAAACAGCAGTTGCACATTGCAACCCCTTCCACCGCGTGTCCTTATCAAGAAACCCTACGTCGTCAGTGCAAACACAGTGAAAAATTAACAATTATTTGCATAATCAAATTACTTACATCATCAGCAGTGGCATTGTCTATGTTCATTTACTGGATATTTTATCATAAGAATTGCAAATTTCCATCAAGGAACACACATAAATGAATACACATGTACATATACGAGTATACTCACAATGTATCTCGCAGAATGAAATTCAAATTTTCTTTTCTTTCTGACCCAGTTTCAACCGAGTGAAAGAACCAAGTCAACCGACGCATAAATTCTGAGGCAGTGTCTGTGATAGAAGTATTAAAAATGATTTTAAATAATCCTCAATGGAAGTTCCCATCATGGGAAACAGATTTAGAACATGTCATTTAAGACTCATTCGAGTCGAACAATCGAGAGACAGATTGTATGTCATTCGTTAGAATTTCTTTCTTTTTTTCTCGAATGTACACACGTACGTACCTTTCATCCTTTTGTTTAGTGCGTAGATGACGTTTTGAAGTGTTGTTTTCCCGCCCTGATTACATTTTTGATTTGGTGGGCATTGGGCTGAATTTTGATGGTAAAAGGTTTTGCGATCTTCCACATATGTATGGTTGATGAGACTGAATTGAAAAGGAGCGGGGTGGCCGTGGTGTAGTGGGTAGTACGCTTGTTGGTTGTGCTAAATGTATTATACATTTCCGTCCACATTTTTTTGGACAATGCATTCTGTCGGATAAATCTAATCTAGTTTCGAATATTTTTTATTTATCTAGTCAAATGAAGAAATTAGTTGAAGACTTGGTAAGTAAAATGGAGTTAGACCTCTTTTCAGTCAAAAATCCACCTCGTATTTCCACCATTTTGGCTGTTAATGTATACATTCTATCGATCAGCTTCACTTCCAGGCAACTTGAAGGGTCGTCCAAAGTTTGTTTTCCCATTTTCGACACTGTCTTTGAATCTCTCTTGTCAAGTTCGTCCCAAATCAGTTCTATTAGGTTGAGGTTGGGTGATTGGGCAGACCATTTCATATTTTTCAATGTTCCTTCTTGATTCACTTGTCTTCCACAAAGCTTGTTAGACCACCACATTTTTCAGCAGTAGACCGCCGAATGTACTATCCTTTTTTAACAAAAAAACTTCGAATTTGGACTCGCCCTGGTGCTCTTTTCCTTAATCTAGCCACTCGAACTTGACTGGGAAGGCCTTCGGCAGCTACACGCCTTTTTGCTGTTTTTATTGATATCTGCTTTGAGTACGAACGGTTTAATTATGCGCAGGTTTCTGGATGTGTATGCTGCCGATCCCTCGTACTTATTACTTCTATAGTCTTAATTTGGACCTTCCGCTTGTCTTCCGAGTCTTAAGAGTCGATGATTCTGTAAAGCGACATATGGTATCGTGCACTGTCGACTTCGAAACTTGCTTAACTATAGTGACATAAAAACAGAAGATATTCCGCAGCAAACAATCATGATGAGAGATGTTTGCGTCTTATTTTGGCCTAATGGAATGAAAAAGATACTCGTAGTAAACTTGTTTTTTAAATTAAACGGACTAATCTAATCTTATCAACATCAACCAGAATAGGTGCTAAAGCATCACCCACCTCAGACGTATAAGTATAAGTACATAATAAGATATAGCATCTTTGCAAGTGAATGGAGTTTTTAGTAATGAAAAATTCTTGGATTTCTAGTGTTCTCAGTTTTCTTTGAAAATTGTGTATTCCCAGAACAGCTGACGGATTCAATTTCTTCTACTTTACTACAAATTCTGTGCAAAGAAAGAGGAAAACATGTGGTGGAGAACAGGGTACATGTGAATACTTGCTTTGTTCTTTGTTTGGAATTTTGCAATAAATACTTCATTTGTTATGAGTGGAACCTGGTTAAACTCGCATCCACATTTCCTTTTTTTCACATACGAGTAAGTCATTTGTTGCATAAATGGAAGGCACCTGCAATTTTATTATAAGATTTGAACGGCATGAGGAGAAATTTCTGATGGCAGCTGTTACTTACGCAGTTATACCTGACTTTATCGGAAGTCTAAAAACCCCTTAATAGGATAAATCATTAACTACTAATCCTAGATTATTTTTAGCAAAGGAAAATAATTACTTCACGTTTAACGGCCTCTAGAACTCGAATCTCATATTTTCTTGGTCAGTATGGTCGGGTGATTAAAATAATTTGTACACGATGCTTAAATTATTTTCGACCAATAATGTGGGACTTTTCAGAGCAAATCTTTATTTACAATTGGTCGCTAAATGGAATTAGATACCGCTATACCCAAACTCTACCCATAATGACTGTTGTTCTTCTTATAGTATATGCAGTCCGTAATCAGCTGCTTTCATGCGATAGATTTGTGTTGCCTAATCGTGCATCCGTACATCTCCTGTTTCTAGAGTCTGGGCAGAAGGTCATATTCATGTTATTCGATAACTAATCCAGTTCTATGTCTCTCTATATGTATTCGCGATCAGTTTAAATGCAATACATTAAAACTTAGATTATCCGGATCGCTATCATTCGGATTCCAATGTTTCAAACTTTTCAAATACTTTCGAAAGCGAAAATAGTAAAGTTAAAAAATAAACAGAGAACCTTGGAAACCATAATTCCACTCTTTATTATCCGAACAATATTTTCGTTTGAAGTTCTCGATATCAAGGTATATCTGTCTTAAACAAATGAATTGCATTCGCAATTTCCTTAATCGGTGAAAGGAGATGAATCATTCACAACATGGTTCTTAACGCTGGAACGTGTGATTTATTAATAGGGACCATCTCATTTTCGGTATAATCTAAATGGTCACCCTTTTTGTCTGTAGTTCAAATTGTCAGTCATTCTAGCCTATTCTAGAAAAAACACTGTGGTTCTATAGCTGAACAAAAACTGTTTCATATGTCATTTCAATCTCATTTACCTGATTCTAAAGATTAATTTAAAATAAGTAAAAAAAACATATCCATCTTAAAATACAGACTCCACCATTCCATTTGGAACACGGTATATGATTAATGTCCTCCTCGGCTTCTCTTGCGAATGGCCATGTTTTTGAGAAATATTTGCTTTATTTATTCGTACAATTGCGGCACGATTTCGCGAATAACGGCTCTGATATTATCTTCAAGTGCCTGAATCGTTTGCAGATCATTGGTTCGGTATCATTGTTCACGAGCGTAATCCATTGAATGTGATGGTTGCACCGCTTTTATTTGCAAACGAATAAGGCCCGATAATGCAGCGTGTCCAAAAACTGCACCAAACTGTCACTCGTTGTGGAAATGTCTCCACGAAATTTTCACCATTTTTGTAGTGAATTTTCACAATTCAATTGATTTAATATCATTCCAGTTTTTATTTAGTTTGGTTTTCACTTGACAGCTGTCAAGGAATGACAGATGTATGTTTGAAGGTCAATAATATCGCGAAATTTAAAATGAAGCACCTCTAACCCTTAGTTGGACTTAAGTTTAGGCTTTTTTGGGCTCAAAGCGGAGCACGGTGATTTGTTAATTTTTTTGGTAGAAATTTTGTATTTATTGACTGAACCTGGGAATTTTTTTTTTTTTACCGAAATCAGAAATATCCCCTTCGTGTCTGATAATACTCATGTCATCGTTCATTCAGAGCTTTCTTTTGAACTGAACAAATAGGCTCTTTCCACTGTTTTACTGCATTTTTGTACATATTGACTGTATGTTCAATAAATATTATTCTTTCTTATTTACTTACACCTAAAGCTAATCGCACTCCAACATTTTAAACAAAGAAATCGATTTCAGAAAGTCTTGAAAAGTGTAGAAAATTTCTCAAATCTAGCGATATTTGCACCTTAATGCAAGTATTTGTCGTCTCACCCTGAATAACATAAATAAACTGTATTCAATTCAATTAAGGAAGCCATTCTGATGTTATAAACGTGAACCTAACATACGAAGGCTTATTGTAAGCTTTCTATTTATCTGAGACAAAATTGCTTAGTTTTCTTTGTTGTTGTGTGGAACAATGCAGCAATTTAGTTAAGAATATTTAGTTTAATGAATTTTATTCTCCAATTTGTTAGAATGGAATGCAATGCATTCATGATTGGACACATTGTTAGGCTCAGCTTTCAATGGTCTGATGTCGAAGTCGGTTAGGCTAAGTTAACCAGCCACCCATCGCTTACACACAGCCATTGGACCACAGATAGGTCCATTGTGATACCACATGGATCATGAATCATGGAGCTTCTTTCCTTGGGTTTCTTCTTCGGTCGTGCAGCTTCTACAAAAGGTATGCACTCGAACACCTTGTTGCATGCTTGCCCATTGAAGATACCTGTTCAGCTCCAATATGCAATCTCTGTCGAGAGAAATCAAATTTTTAGAGCGTTTTAGATCCAGCTTTAGCAAAATCTGTTTTGTATACTTGTCTACTTGTCCATTTTAGATTAGTATTCTCAATGGCATCCAGCTTAAATTTAAGTTTTCACTTAGTACCTTTTTCTGGGAGGATATTTGTGTCAGTTGTGAGTGAGTTCGTCACCCTTATATAATTCCCCAAATTTCCCTATGTTCTGGCACCCAACCGAGGTGAATATTGAACTGCTCCGCCATCTCCATGAGAGACGATGGGCAGTCTAGAGCTGTTAATGAATTTAGAGAAGCCGATTCCAAGGATTTGATTGCTGTTTGGCTATCCGAAAAGATTTGTTTTTCTTAAGATAAGAGAAGACAAGGGACTTAAGAGAAGATTTGACAGACGGAAGGACAGGTCAAAAAACGACAAACCTTTCCGTTTCATACAAATTCGGTCATGTCTAGCCGTTTCCGGTTCTAGGTGTATTTTATACCCAGCCGCTTCCGCTTCTAAGCGAACGTTTTTAGGAAAAAATTCACCCTGTTCGCGATATACTCGTATGTTTTTTAACCCTCCAGCTTTGCCTCTTTGACAAGTCAGCTAACATTAGTAAGTCCATTAGCAGTCGTAAAATTTAAATCACACAACATTGCGAATTTTCTTTACGTCTTGACCTACTTTCCGAATGGGATTTGTAAGCATACAGCTGAACCTTTTAAATCTTAATTTGTGATGTCTAAATCAGCAATGAATAGGAACAGAATGCTTTCATCCAACATAATTGCTTAACAAAGTTACTCTTATGTTCTTTCGAACAAAAATACAAAGTTATGTTCGTGCCCCTCAAAGAGGGAGCAAATAAATTACCCATCACCTGCCAACTCCTGAAAATGCTTAGACTTCAAAGTGCTTTAAACTTTTTTTTTTTAAATAACTTACCGGCATTGCTGGCCGCTCTCACTTTACCTCCCCAAAAGGAAACATTATTAAAACGACAGATACCGACAAAACAGTACAAGTCGATTTCGTTCCCCTCAGTGAGGACGCTCTGGTTCAGGAAAAGAGCATCGATCCAAGAATCCTGCAACAGGGTTCTTTGCAAAAAGGAATTTCACGACTATCATATTTGCCTGAGTTAAACATTGGCAGGAAATATTTGCTACCAAAAGCAAGGATTGCCTTACAAGCGAACGTATACATCTAGCGCCAGTTGTCCCTCCTTGCAATGTAATGGAATGTTTATTTGAAAACACAAAAAAAAAAAAACAGGAGAAAGCTGAAAATGCTCCTTGGAATGTAAAGGCGACTACAAATACCATTGCGCGCAAAGTTTTCTCATTTCGTAAAGGTCAAGGAATAGGTGACCATAATAATACTGACACTATCCTATGCAGTAAAATAGTTCCTCGGTTGACATAATATTTTAAGTGCGAGTCACATTTGGTGCTAATTCCATGGAAAAGGATATTTCATAAACTATGAAAAAAGGTCAAGTTGTTATTTGGCTAACTTATTAAATATTGTAGAAATAGAGAGAAGGAGAAAGGGAGAGAGGGCGACGACAGAAACCATTTGCATACTTGGCCAAAAG
Source organism: Blera fallax (assembly GCA_946965025.1). Lineage (NCBI taxonomy): Eukaryota > Metazoa > Arthropoda > Insecta > Diptera > Syrphidae > Blera > Blera fallax. The sequence goes on along the minus strand of OX337248.1, from coordinate 9,040,048 downwards.
CCGACAATGAGGGCATGACATTGGTCGATTGCCCATTTGAATGGCTCAACTAAATGTAAAAGAAAAGAGGCTAAAGGACGCATAATTATTTTAAAGGATTTGCTTTAGTCCTTTGTCTAACTGCCATGAAATTAATGGGTAGAGTAGTAAGCGACATGGGTAGACCAGTGCGATTAGGGGAAAGTATGTATAATTTGTTGTGGCAAGGCATTTAGCAAGGTCAAGTAAATGGGACCTTGGCCAACTTGAAGCTTTTAGAAATCACATATAAGGAATATTTAAACTGGCTCTGAAGAAAAGTTATAGTTGGAAATGTATAAATAGAAATTTTTATTAAGTTCAATTATGTGTGGTGCAACATTGTGCGGTAGTAAATGTGTTGCTTGCACTTGAAAAAATTTACGACGCGACATTTTGTACATGAGTTTGAAAAGATTTATTGGTACGAGGGTTCTTTTATAAGTGTGTTACTTTAAGCCCGAAATATTTCGCCCAACGTTGTTTCAAATCTTTCTCCACCGAGTCATTTCTTCTTAATTTGAAGTAGGAAATAGCCACAGGCATCCAAATCCGGATGGGGAAATAAGTTTCATCATTCTGAATAATTTCAGACTCGTGAACTAGTGGATTATTTTGGTGAACAGGAACTTTGTCCCTTGCCAAATAGGTCGCTTTTTTCATCGATTCAGTATGGGAATCATCCAATAAATACAGTGATCGTTTTTCCCTTTTAGATTAAGATTATCCCAGGAAACTGACCATGACCTTCCCGGCTGATGGAAGTGTTTTAGACTTCCTCTTCGCAACAGATATCCTCTGTTTCGACGTTCTTTCGTTTCCTGAGTGTTGGAATGGATCTATGTATGTTTCATCAACGATAACATAACTCACAGAGAATTCACTTGAACAGGTCAATTCTAAGCAAATGCAGCTTCAATTTTTCTACATCCAAAGACATGTTTATATGGCATATGGCGCACCTTCTCCTCTGGATTTTATCAACTATTTTTTTTTCAATTGTGATCTTGTTCCGATTTATCGAGGGCTTTGCATTATCACTAGCGTTTCTACGACCATTTCGGAACTCAGCGAAGCCCTATGCAACTAAAGAGAGTCGCTCTTTTCAGTTTTTTTTTTCCAATAGATCTCAAAAAATAATTTGAAATCATCAAACGAAATTCACTTTGTCCCATTTTAGCAAAAATCATAAAAGTTAGTAGCTACCTTAATTCAGAGATTTCCTTATTTTTTACCTAAATATGATGACAGAAGTAAAAATGTTGTTATTTCAGCGCCATCTCTTTTCGAAATAACTGACTTATCACTCGCCCCTTTTAGACGTCAATTAAACAACGAAATTTTAATTTTGTAAATAAGAAGAAGGCAAGCTATTTGTGCGCCAAAATTTATATTATATATACGATATATAAAAAAAAAACAAATTCTTGGCGCAACAGACCGTATCTGGTCCAGGGCCTAGCTCCTCGCGACCATTCGTGTTGTGCGTGTTACATTTTTCAAACAAATGGAAGGGACCTACAGTTTAGAGCCATATCCGAAAGGCGAAGTGAGAAGCTTTCTGCCGGCAAGTCTTGCCCTCGGACGTTTGTCAGACATTCGCGAGAGGTGGGACCGTGAAAAACTTTTGGTGTTCTCTGGGATTCGAACCTCGAACCTCGAACCTCACGCTCAGCGATCCAACGCACTAACCACTTGAGCCACGGCGCCCAGCTACGACGCCCGCCTACGATATATGGTATAAATTAAACCTTACGAGAGGTTGTTCTTTTTGTTTGTAAAACTGCATGGAAAGCAAGTTGAAAAGTCTGACCCTTACCGCCACACAAGGAAGGTCTTACACCGGTGTAATACTTATTAATTTCAATTTATTGTTTTAAAAAACTTAAAGAACTGAATACACATATGTATGTATGTAGGTATACCCTAATGCTACTGAAGTGCGTTCCTGGTCAAGGAAAGAAAGGGGTCAAAATGGTTCTTCATCCAGAGAAACCGAGTAAACATCTTATAGACCAATTTTATCCAAAGTATTTGAGAGAATATTGCTTAGAATAAAAACATCTCATCCCGGATTACCAATTCGGCTTCAAGCATTCTACAGATGACCAAGGATAACACACGTAATCGAAATCGATAGCACACGTAATCGAAAATCTCTTAAAGAAAAAAGAGATTTGTTCAAGTGTTTTCCTTGATGTCTCTCAAGCCATTGATAAGGTGTGGCATGAAGGCTTAAACTTCAAATTTTAACAAGTTCTGCCCAAGCACTTATGTATATAATATTTTGGAGTCTTACTTCACAAATAAACTATTCTCCGTCAAATACGGAAACGAATATTCAGACTTTAGTAAATTATAACTGAAGTACCGCAAGAAAGCCTCTTTGGTCCGCCTTTGTATATATTGTATACTCGTGAAAGTCCATTCAATTACTCACATACATACGCCGATGATATTTATATAATCCGACGACTGCAGCGTGATATCAGTGGCGCTTTCGTGAGTATTGAGACGGAAGTGGTGAAAATGGGTTTAACGGTCAATGAGGACAAGACAAAGACATGCTGCCAACAAGAAGGGACACCGACGACGTCTCGGAAACAATGTTACCGCAGATAGATATAACTTTGGGGTAGTTAGAGACTCTACCTATATTCTGCTATTAATGCAGACATCCACATCAACGCTGAGATCAACCAAAAACTAAGTCCTGCTCCATGGCGTAGAAACATGGACTTTATGTACATATGTATGTACGTCTCAGAAATGAAGACAATATGCTGTAACATCTAAAACAAAACATCTGTTCTTAATATTCTACATCCAATTGTTTTACCTTGAAAGAACAATGCAGCCACAACGGTTACATTATACCTCATAGCCACTTGCTATTTAGCACAATGGAACATACCCACGTAACGTCCTTCATGTGGAATAAATATAATTAAAATGCAGCCACGTGCATATACGAGTGCATCTTAGGATGATCTAAGAACACGAACAAAAGAATTACTCTATGGCTGATTAAATTGCACCATAGTCTCAGTCATGTAATCCAGCAATGAACAGGTCTTTGTCAAGGTTTTGTTTTTATCGATTTTTATTTTCTACAGACTGGGAATCTAGTTTTTTATTAGAAATTCCAATAGTGGAGGGATAATTTTCAATTATCGTTGAACTACTTTGTATATTTTTTTTTGCATGTAAAGGATACACGCGTCGACGATAGCAGCTAGTGGTTTTATTGTCATATAGTTTTTCTACCCTTCGCCATCCTATAAGGGTTTGTTGCATAAATAATAAGATTTGTAATATATCCATCGCAGTTTGAGTGTTTGTCAAGAAGTTTGGTCGCGTCAACGAGAGTTCACTAATAAGTTTAAACGCCTTCAGAGACTAGCATGTCTTGGTGTTACGGGCTCAACCCCTGCATATGTATGCCTTTGGCAAAAAATGGCATTTCGCTGTGCTGTCAGTCTCTGAATGATGGATACTCCTTGTGATCTGTTGCATCTCATCCGACTTCCCGACTTTGCTTTGGCAAGAGTTTTGAGATTGAGATTCCAAGCCGGAACTCATGGATCACTGGCGCACTGCTAAAGGAAACATGCGATATAAAGATGAATCAAAAATGGATGCTGGCGTTTGTGCTGGCATATATGGATTGTTTTGGAGGCCGAGCCTCACCCCATAAAAATACGCGCTGGCATCAACCTGAACTCATGCACTAAAGGACCCACCATCTACATATATACATATTCACGGACTCGAGTGGCGCTGATTGCTCTCAGCTTCCATTTGATTAACCCCAAATCTGTTTTATGGTGTTTTGATAATCTGCAAAAATTATCCCTACGCAACAAAGTAACGCTTTGGTGAGTACCGAGCAATCTGCCAATCTGCTCACCTGGAAGAGTTTGTTTATTGGACCCGAAATAAAGCGCCTCCTTCCTAATAGGCTCTTGGTAAATAGCTGTCTCCTAAGCGATTGGCGCGTGTTATTTCACATTGGATGTCCGCTCTGATGTCGTTGGTGGTGTTCATAATAGAGCTAAGGTAGACGAACTCCTTCACTACCTCGAAGTTATAGTTGTCCATCGTCACGTTCTGGCCGAGAAGTCTGTGTTGTAGCTCGTAACCAAGTAATTATACTGATTTGTGAAAAATAATGCCTGTTGTGTTGACCTGGAAATTTTGCACCATTTCTTCGAGTGTTAGGTTAAACAAACTGTATGACAGTGTATCACCCTTTCTAAAACCTAGTCCTAGTGGTTTTAAAGGCCTCGGTGGTATACTTTCCGATTGTGATGGAGTCTCTCGCTGGTTCTCCATCACCAAAACTAGACATGACGCAAACAGCTCATCTCTCTTGAAACTATCATATGCGACCTTGAAATCGATAAATTGTTTGTTGGTATCGATCTGGAACTCGTGGATTTTCTTCAGAATTTGCTGTAAAGTGGAGATTTGCCTGATTTTTCGTCTTAAACCAAACTGGTAGTTCCCAACCATTTCGTCGACGCATGGTTTCAGGAGCTTTAGCATTACACCAGGCAAAATTTCATATCCGATGTTCAGGAGACAATTTCCTTGTTATTGGTGCAGCTGAAGCGGTCTCCTGCCTTATGGATCGGGCATATGGTACTAAGGTTCCAATCATGATACATGCATGTTTTCATCGGATAATATTTTACAGATCTCGATTTCGGGTATTTTGTGAAAATATATTATTTTCTACTTAACAGCGAAGAACTCTAAGATCTATGCTGTTAACTTAAGTGGCTGAGCTCATTCTATGTACTACCGGTTTGGAAGATGTGTTTAATTTATGATTTGACAATCAAGAAATATAGAGGTGCTTAGCTTGGGGATTGGATCATACTTGAGTGTCCGGGAGGTAACCCAGAATGCCGGGAAGTTATTGTCATAGTTCAGCTGACGACAGAACTTTTACACATTTTAGGTCTTCCGACCATTCCCGAGCTTTGCAATGGCTTTTTGGAAAACCTTAGATTGTTTCTACAAGGCTGTCATATTTTGTGTCTACGATATAAATTGAAAATAATCCTAATCGCTGTCGTACAACTCTGTAAACTGTTGGTGTAAATGCCCCGGCTAGCCTTAATTTAGAACCTTAAACGTGAGAACAGTTTGGTTAGGGGAAGACCTGTAATATAGAAATCATATGCGATCAGTATCATTATAGAGTGCCAACGAAAATTACTTTAGTAGCTACTAAGAGCTTGTTTAAACGTCTTACTTCCACTGTGCATGCAGAAGTATCTAATTTTGTTTCCTAAAGTGTGAACATTAACCTCATCTACCGGATAAGGTCTTATGTCACTCTTTACCTTCGGTAAATTACTCCTAATACCTTTAAGACATGCAACTTCTTAATAAATGCCTTCCTTGAATTTCAATTTGGAACGAAGGTAACACAGCCACTTCTATCTCACCTCAACGGCATTAACGTGTTACATGAAAGTAACAAATTTATTGGAGTATAAACAGTGAAATTTACTGCACTAGCACTAATCGCAGATATCCTTGACCCAGTTCCTTAGAAAACAACTCATATCAGTCACGACAGTGGCACCTCAAGTCAACGATAAAACCTCGTTTTTTTTATGCAGTCGCAGTCACTCTTTGGAGGGTTATCCTTATCCACAGACTTATCCACAGAACTGTCTTCTATTTCTATCCACAAAAAGCCAAAAGGACGCACCGACATTCAAACACTTTGTTAATTATTTCCCACCAAACACCCCGACATTCTGACGACAGCAAGGGTTACAAAAATATCCACTTTAGTACAATACGATTGTTTTTTCCTCTTTTTGTATAACAATGCAGAGAAGACCCGATGAGGATAGAGTGGCATACAATGTTAGGAAAGGTTAGAAACGACCGTTGTGGTTGGCACGCAAGGGAGGCACCATTGCGAGCTGTTTGGGATGTGTTTTCAAGGTTAGCAGCAAATGAAATATACAAAAAAGAAAGCTGTTAAAGGTTAGGTAAGAGTGGTTGCGTTCCATTAACCAAGTCAGAGTGTTTATTGTAATTTATGTAGCCTGTGGGGGGTCGAATCTGAAAGTGGGACAGTGAGTGAAAAAGGCACACAACTCTAATTAGACATCTCGGAACAGCGTAGCAATTACGAAATCATAAATTTCCATTATTTTTGGTGTTGATATTGGAGAGTGTTGGATTTTGACATTTACACGTGAGAATGCTTGAGAAGGCTTTTGAACATTCTCTGAAGTAACGAAGCGGTAATTTGACTCATTAGGAAGGAATTCGTTGTCGCCCAAGATGACTATAACGCCGAAAGGGGAAGAGACGACAGTTTCTTTTCGTATTTAAATCGTGTAATTTTTCTTACTAGGATTACGGAAGGAAATGTCTTATTTGCCTTTTGAAACCGGGGGTAGCCTTGTGCTTGTTTCCGGCGATAAGCTTGGAGGGGTTTTGACCTTTCTAATCGAGTGTCATTAGGGGCGAAATTTGCCTTTGAAAAGCGATCTAGTGCAAATTATAGGTTGGAAGGCTGGTTTTTGTTTGAAGAACCATGAAAGTTTTTAAATGAACCACTTAAGTAAATGTTACTTTTGATATTTCGGTTTTCAGTTGTTTTTTAGAAAGTTTTTGATGAACATTATTCATTAAAAACCAATCGATTTTCAATGGTAGCAAGTGGATAGTTTGAAGAAAGAATTGCTACATATACACGTTCGGAATTAGAGCTCTTTACCACCCTACTTGAAATGCAAAGTTTTAGCAAGACCCATGAAATTGATAGTTCTGACATGTCTAGATGTAGAAAAAGCGTGGCGAATTGGTCGTTATTTCATAGACCATTTGTCTAAAATCGATGTTAGGGCTCACTTACATATTATAGCTATAGACTTTGACGAACACAGTCGATTTATATAATGAAATTGTGACTGGAAAGAATAATAACGATCTGAAGAACGCACAAACAAGTGAAATATAAAAAATTATCGACAAAACTAAGGACAGAGGTTGGTGTAACAGAAAGGTACTGGCCAAAGGAGATCACTTCAAGATTAAATTAAGCTGTCGGGCAAAGGACAAAACCAACGACATGCTGCATGCGCAAAATTCGCATCTGATTAGTACAGCTTATGTTTGCATTTAAAATAATTTCGAATTCAGGTGAATGGAAAATATATTTTAGTGTAAATGTCTCTTTATACTTTGACATTATTCGCTGAATACTGCGAAATGTATTGCGCGTATATTTGAATCAATAGATCAGAGTTGTAATCCAGGTCGTGGAAAGTTAATTTGACCTCCACTCAGGCGTCCAACAAGCTAGAAGCGCGAATCCGAACCCCCGACTTCTTTACGAACAATTCTGTGGAACAAATTATAACTGTGTCCTGCGTTAAATTTATTTACAAGAAGCAACCAACTTTTGTTTTACGATTTCCAATGCCAAGTTCTGCGATAGATAGGTCTACTTGACGACTGTACTTCTGGACTAAACTCAACTTTACCTTCGTAACGTTTTTCTTTTTGTATACATATGTATGTCTAGATATATGTAAATGTTTGCCTTATGAACCATAAAAACCATGAACCCAATCGTATTCTTTCCACTTTTAGTTTTGACTCCTCGAGTATTTTATTTGTTGACTTTTTTTTTCCAAAATTAAATTTCCCTATTTTTGTCCCTTAACTTGGTCGTGTACTTGTTTTCTTCTGTGTAAATAAAACACATTTTAAATTTATGTTAACGCTGTCAAGATCCTGTATACTTTTGCTTTCATTTGCTGTCATGTAATCGATGTTAATACATTTAATCACGCATAAAATATTCAAACAAAACACTTCACCAACAAGCATTAGCCTACTTTTCACGTTTACAATGTAAACACTCACTCCTCACGCTCGTGTGTCGTAGTCATGTCTGCTGTGTCAGTTAAAAACACTTGGTAATCCAAACAAATTTCTGTCTCTTTCTCTTTCAACAGTGCGAGGATGTCGACAAGGTAAACCTGTACAAATGTCTGAGGCGGAGGTACGTGGTCTATGCCTGAAATCACGTGAGATATTCCTACAGCAACCCATTTTGCTGGACCTTGAAGCTCCTCTCATCATCTGTGGCGATATCCATGGACAGTACACAGATCTGTTGCGTCTCTTCGAATACGGAGGTTTCCCGCCGGCAGCCAACTATTTGTTTTTGGGCGATTACGTGGATCGAGGTAAACAGTCATTGGAAACGATATGCCTGCTCTTGGCCTATAAAATCAAATATCCCGAGAATTTCTTCCTCTTGCGTGGCAATCACGAGTGCGCCAGTATTAATAGGATCTATGGTGAGTTGGAATAATAAATGTAAGAGTGGATTAATGTTTATTAAGTGTATTTATGAATTCCTAGGATTCTATGACGAATGCAAACGAAGATACAACGTTAAGCTATGGAAAACCTTCACAGACTGTTTCAATTGCCTGCCGATAGCAGCGATTATCGACGAGAAGATATTCTGTTGCCATGGTGGACTGAGTCCTGACCTACAGAACATGGAACAGATTCGGCGGTTGATGCGACCAACGGACGTACCAGATACAGGTTTGCTATGTGACTTGCTATGGAGTGATCCAGACAAAGATGTCGAGGGCTGGGGTGAGAATGACAGAGGCGTTAGTTTTACGTTTGGAGCGACTGTGGTATCGAAATTTTTACGCAAACATGATCTGGATTTGATATGCCGGGCACATCAAGTAAGTTGAATATGTTTTTATGTATGAAATAGTGGAACTAAATCGAGAGCGTATTTGCATTTAGGTCGTGGAAGATGGTTACGAGTTCTTCGCTAGACGTCAATTAGTCACATTGTTTTCAGCGCCAAATTACTGTGGAGAGTTCGATAATGCCGGTGGAATGATGACTGTGGATGATTCATTGATGTGTTCATTCCAGGTGAGTCAGAACAGACTTTTATTTTTATTTTTAGTGATTGATTTGCACTCGTTAACACATATGTGGTATTTAAAATGTAATAACGAATAGGAACATACATACGTGTGTCAAATTTGTATCTGATAAGCGACAATTGCTTGCACAAATGAGGAACAAAGTTGCTTGAAACTTTTTCGATAAGCGACTTCCTATCGAAAACGAAAGGAAAAGAGATAAATCCAGCAACTGGGGGAAAAAGAGTGATTTTAGTCTTGAGTGACTTTATTCTTTCAATTATGGCCTTTTATGCTCATTTTTCATTTTAAATGTTTTACGACTCTGTCGACACAGTAAGAATGTGTGGGCTTTGTAATTACCTGCTGTAGAATAAAACCCCTTTCCAAATCTGGGCATTGACATTGTTATCAGCGAATGAGTGTCGTCAGTAAATAAGATTGGTGTCTACGAACTCCCCAATTTGGTTATTCCTTGTTTGCAGAGACAATAATTAGTCTGTTTTAACTGAAGCGTTCTTCATCCCTTTTATGTCTATTTAGGTTCTCTTACTCGAATTTTATGTGGAGGAGTTTCAAAAGCAATTATTTACTAACCCGTTCTTTTAAATTGCTTGAAAAAATAAATTAAAAGTTGTTTGATTGATGAGTTTCTTGGAAAACGAAGCCACAAATTTACAAAAAGCAATTGTTGTTCCAATTATATGGCTTCTAAGAAAGTTTTTCATTATTTGAATGCGAATTACGTTTTGAAAATCAGTGAGGTAAAGTTAGACCAGGAAATTGCTGTCAATTGAAGTCGTTGAGTTTTAACCTCTGAGAAGGATTCTCTTCTTATGATGTCTTCTTTGAGCAGGTAACAAAGTCATGGCAACACGAGAACGCATACAATTTTTTCATTCCTTTCTCTTTGGACTCTGAAACCACGAGCACTTTGTGTTCAGTACTTCAATACTTGACTTGATTTTTTAAAACAAAGGCTCAGTCTTCCTTACCTACTACACCTATTTACCTATAGAGACTTCCAACTTGGACTCATCAACTATTTTTGTTACAAAAGAAGTAGAGATTTTGTCATAGTATTACTCCCCGTTTTTAGTTGCGCATTCCAAGTTGTTTGAGATCATCTTCTACTTGTGCGCGCAACCTAAGGCGGGGTTCTCCTCTTCTGTGTTGTCCCTCCTGGCTGGATTCGAAGCCTCTGCGGCCTGGAGCGTTCGTGCTCATTCACTCTACCTGTTGATCTGGCTGTACCGCTCGCATAATTCTTCGCTAAATCCTCTCCTCCAAAGACTGTTGTCGCAAACAGGACCGAGTATTTTACGAATAATTTTTCGTTTAAAACGACCAAGGATAATCTTCATTTGCCTTCCATAAAGTTCATGTTTCTGCGCCGTAAAGTATGACTGGAATAATAAGGGACTTATGTATGTACATATGTATATAGAGTTTCCATAGCGCGGGGCAGGGCTTTGTTACTCAATTAGCCTTCTTAGCCCGGAGAGACAGGGATTGACCAAACTTGTTTTGGTTTCTGCGCTTATGTTATTGTCAGATGTCAAAACAAAGCGAACGTAAACAAAATCCCCTACTACTTCGAAGTTATAGCTGTCCATTGTGATGTTCTGTCCGATTCATTGATGTTGTGTGTACTTTCTTTTTGGTAACTCGACTCATTTTAGTCGTTTCTGTCTCCATGTAAGTAACTGCGCATGATGTAAAAGAAGTCACGAGCAGAATAGTGCTCTTAACCGCAATCAGAGCACTAAACTACATATTAAAGTTGTTAGCAACTTAATAAATTGATTCATCAGAACTGTAATAAATTTGTTATCATCATTGAAGCGAAGCGGGAACCAAAAGCGCATCTCTATGAACTGGGCCGTTTCTTTGACATATTTTTTCTGTTCACTGCAGGAGTAGTGAATGCTCTGGTTGCCAATAAGTCAATCTTTTTATTATGCTTTTCGCTTGGCTATAGGAGAAAAGGAAAATAGTTTGGATCTTATGATATAACCGACGTAAGAAATTTCTGTGTGGAATATATGTACATGCTATAGTGGAAGCTTAAGTTTATAGAAAGATGGGCGCCATACATCTTGGAACCATCAGTGAGGTAAACATTCCAGATGCCTGTCTCATTATCCATCATTTTATTATCAAAAGTTATTGATCTTCTTGGTGGTGCCCATCTGGAAAAAGTTTTGATTCAATTCGTGCAGTCGTGTTTATATATAATTTATTCATTTTAAAACATTCCAACAAATGGTGTAATTATTTAATTATGTATAATAGCTACAAAAAATTCTAAGGAACATTTTGGAACGATAATTATTCTTTTATTAACTCTTAAACTATAACTTAATAGTTAGTTAAATTTAATTGTGGAAGGGTGTTTTGGAAACATGTTCGTTTTCGATAAGAATTTAACATTCTTTTTAGGGAGGTATTAATGGTCTAATCTAATCATTAATATGCTTTTATGATGAGCCCTGAAACCAAAATTTAAAAATATATACACATTATATTGACGACATTTTCAAAAGTACTTCCCAATGTGAATCATGTATTTGCGAACCAAGTTGCTCCTTTTTCTTAACATTTACCACAAAATTTCAAATTATTTTTATCGTTCTGGTTAAAACTGAAGTACCATTACCATAAATTTTAGTCGAAAACTGATCACGCAGTCTTTCTAAATACGTCAATATCAATTTGTCCAAATTGTAGAGAAAATTTCATTTTTATTTTTGACCATTAGTCTCATTTTCAGTTTTTTTATCTATAAAGGAGCAACCAAATCCCAGGAGTACTCACTTTTTTTCAGTGTAGTATGTAAATAGTTGGAGAAACTCAGATTTTATTCATTTCTTTGTTGTACTTGGTGACTGTGATTGATGTTCCCCTAGCAGGGTTTGAATAGCTCTGATTTGGTTGACTTAAGCTTGCATGCTGACGGGAAAGTTTGCTGTCAAAAGTGTGCCGTTTTCTGAAATCTCCTAATGCTGTTTAGGTTACGAGACTTTTCGACTTCAAAAGTACGTAGGCTGGTTTCTTTTTGAACAATTCCATGTATTGCATTGCTTTTCTTCTTTGCATAATTCATCTCAAGGTTTTTCGTTGTGTGGTTTAAAACGCAATATCGTATCGGTAACTTTTCTAATGTCTGGTTTCAACGGTCGTTAAGCTTTTTGTTTGGTGGCCACCAGCACAGAGAACATCATCGTTCGAGACAAACATCATCAAAGTTATAGATCCAAATTGTAAAACTTGTTTTGTTTAAAGGCTGCCAGGAAGGCAAACGATTTTAATTTTAGTGCACTTTATATTCAGTTCCACTAATCTGCTGGATGATGTGTGTTTAACTCTAGGCGGTAGGAGACAAACATCATCAAAGTTATTGATGCAGATTGTAAAACTTTATTGAAATCTTTATCCACTTTATATATACATATGTACATATATGTACCTACAAAATAGGGTGATGACTCTCAACAACTTATACTACCTTGTAGTTTAAAATAGTATGTATTTTCTATGATAATACAGTGAAAGATGAAACACATTCCTAAGAAACGATAAATTAAAGAAATTTTGATGAAATTATAGAAGTAGTTCTAAGGGCCTAGGTTAAAGGTCTTGTATATAGATAGTTCCCTGTAAGAAGAACACCATTTAATGCCATTACTCTTTCGTGTAGTATAAGATCACTCATAAGAAAATTCATAACATGTATCTCATAAAATATGCCAATCCACTATTAACACATACTCAGACCACTTTATATGTACGTATGTGAGGTGTTTTTCCTTTGTTGGCCAATATTATAAATAACACTTTTCTCGTTTCTTTTAGATATTGAAACCATCCGAAAAGAAAGCCAAGTATTTGTACACTGGGACGAATTCATCACGGCCGACAACACCGCAGCGCAATACACCATTAATAGCATCGAAAAAAAATAAATAATATATCCATCCACTTCCATTACCCTAATTAATAATAAAAATTAAAACTAATAAACAAATCAAATCTAAACTCCATTTTAAGAACTTAAACTGATTCTGAAACAGAAAATACCAATTTGAATAGAATGAAGAAAAACACCACAACTATATGTAAATGTAACTCTTTATACATATTATATATAGTATATTATATTATATTATATTGTAATCTATAAACTAGTATATTATCATTTCTCGAAGAAGATAATTGGCAACAGCAAAAATTTAGAGAAAAAAGTAAACAAAACAAATTGAACTTAAATTGAACTGAGTGTCTAAATAGCAATGTAGTGATCTTAAATTTGAAAATTTAAATTGAATTAAAAATTCGAAGAAAAAAAAAACAAAAAGAAAAGAACGATGAAAGGTGTAGATAAACTAATGAATTACAAATTTGACTATCAGATCTTTTTTTCTTTCTTTGTAAGTGAACAATAAAATCTTAAACTATATGAATATTTAGAAATTCTTTGTATTTTTGTTTTGTTTATTTTAAGAAGTAATATTTATGTGTAGAGTTTACTCTTCTTTTAAAGATAAATATTTATAAAGGGAGATAGTCGAAAGAAGTATCTATTATGTGCATCTATTTATTTTGCTAAGAATATAAAAGATAACAACAACAATAATTGAATTGAATTTATACTTTTATTAAATAAGTTTTATTTGACATTTTTAAGGTTTATTATGTTTTTCTTTTTGTTTTTCTTCGTCCTTAAATTTTTTATTTTATTTGTTGTTGTGTTTTTTCTCTGTTTTTATGTTGAAAATAAAAGAAGCATTCAAGCATTTATAAAAATATTTAATTTTTTTTAATTTATTTTTGTTCTTCATATGTAGTTTTTTTCAATTCTGACTTGAGTAGAGTAGAATATACTGATTTTGTATAATTGATTTATTTATTTGTATGTTGGGACCATGTGGCGTTTTTATAGCCTATCAATCTTCTATGATGTTCCTCTTATATTCATTATTATCCAGAAATATTCTTTTTTTTCCTTTCTGTTCCTTGTCAGCACCATTGTGATTGATTCTTCGCAAAAAGCCATTCCAAGTGTTCGCAAAATCATTTTTCACTCTCTCTTGCTTAAAGCCGTTCTTGCACAACTGCTTCTCAATTTCTTGTTTTGCTATTCGTCCGTCAGTAGGTCACATTGAAAGTTTAACAAAACAACCCAAAAAACTGAAAATTTCTCCAAAGAAATACACGGAAACTAGTCGAAACGTAAAGTTTCGTTATACATTTTGTCCGCCAGCTGATAACATACGGCTGCGGTAAAAAAAATAGCATTATTAACATTTATGAGCGTGATAAGCATTTATGAGCAATATTTCTTAGTTGGTTCTATTTTTTTACCCCTGCATATTAAATCTCATCAGTCGAAGTGTGATCTTTTAAGTAAAACTGTTCACAATGATAGCGTTAATTTTCATGGCTGTGGATGTGCAGTCAAAAAAATAGCACCATCTACAATATAAAAGGAAAATAAAAACATGAAGGGCTTCCAAAGTAAAAAAAATCCTTTCTTTATAGGATTAAAAGAGTGATAAATACAGTAATCTAATAAGCAATATTTTCTTACATAGAACTGCCATACAACGTCGTGGCATTGAATCAATTAATGACTAACATCTCTTCACCGACATGGCATAGCAGCAACGTTGAATTGTAAATCAAAGACGTTCCTCTAAGACACCTTTATTAACATCAGCCCATAAATTACCCGATAGATTTAAGTCTGGAGATTGGGGCGACCATTCCATCATATTAGTCCGATTTTTTTCAAACCACCTCGTAGCTCTTTTGCTGATATGTTAGGGGTCGTTATCCTGTTAGAAGACCCATTTCAACAGCATTTCGTCGGAAGCAAATGTAACAAATTTTCTCCATATTTTTCATAAAGGTCCAGTATAGTCTTAATCCAATGTATGGACCAATACCATGGTAGAAAAAACATCCCCAAACCATTGTGCTGCAACCGTCGTGTTTGACTTTCTTTTGTTGTACAAGTTGGTTGAAACTGTGTTTGGAGGCTTTCTAACTTAACAACGAGACCCAACACCACCAACCAAAGAGCACGATTTTGATCTCATCTAACCAGAGAACTGTCCTGGGCTCTTGAAATAAATGCTAATAACGCACCTATATGTGTCACAAGTCATGTCTACGGGAATATCTGGATAGCAGATGTAACGTAAAAGTGGTTTTAAACTCATTCGAAAGCAGACAATAAATACATTTACTACTGAGACGCTAACTCGGTGGTTATCCTTATAAAAATATATTCATAAGGAATATAAAAACAAGAAGTATTAGGAACGAAACTATCGCTATGAATATTTCGACTATCTATTTCTTCGTCTGCTTGCGGTAGAATTGTTACACTCGTATTTATTGTATTTTCTTTCATTTAAATAACACAATTGTGGAATGGATACCCAGTCAATCTTTTTTTATTTTATATGGCGTCAGAGGCCGCACGATGCTTTGCCAACAGCTTCCAGAGTTACATATACATATACGGTCGCCTTTTATTAGATCCTTTGAACCAGAATATGAATTTGATTTACAATTTGTAAACGCAAATTTTATCAAAGCAAGAGCTTCAAAAAGCAGTGCAAACCATTTTTTTTTTTTTTCAAAACTGTGCACTTATCCGACTTATTTGTAATTTAAGTGTATATGGCCATCGATTTTGATAGACATGAATTACTACATATTTAATACTTGACTTCCAAAAAGGGTTGCTTGAAATAGTAAATTGCACACTATACGCGCCTTTCTACATTCTGTTTACAAAACACGCTAATGTTTCCTTAAGAACTCTTCCGTTGTCTACAATTTTGCTACATTTTGAAAACTAATGCATTTTGCGACACTTTATTTGTATTTTAAATTTACTAAATTATTTGGAATAAAACCGTTTCTACCTCTACATGCTTTCATAAGATTTATGAAAACATTTTTCTTTAGCAACCGTATGTCTTCCAACATTTTTTTCAGTTACTCAATCTGTTTGAATAACGCTTGCGTTATACATACATATGTATGTTTACTTGCTATTCTTTTGGCCACTACTTTTGCTATAATCATATCCTAAACTTTTTGGCTACAAAAAAGTTCTCTTAATTTACAGAACTGGATATGTTTCTACAAAAGTGTCGTTGCCCTTTATGCAAAATGTAATATACCCAACAAGAATGGCTGCGGGAAGCTAGGTTGTAGGCAGTACACTCGCGTGTTTGCGGCATATAAATACATATGTATGTGGTTATCTGAATCTTAATTTTTGCCTTAAAGAGGGTTTAAAAATGCATTTATTTGCTGGCGGCAGTGACTTTTGGCACTAGTAGATTTCGATGTTTAATTTTTATGGGCGAACTGAAAATAATCAGGACAAAAATTCTTTAAAGTCGCTGTGGAGGGTATGCTATACCTTAAGAAAAATAAGTACTCCTCCCCTCATGGAATGTCAATTAAAAGACAGAGGATTTAGGAATTCAGGCTTTTTTTTCTGATAAAAGTTGTGAAATAAGATAAGAAAGCTATGCCAAAGTATTAAAATCGAAATTATGTATGTGAAGTCATAAGAAGGTTATATGAAATCTCTAAAATCTCTTGGCATAACCAGGTGTTGTGAAGTAATAAATCACGCCATTCATATCATGCTGGATCTGTATATTTGTAAAATTCATTAATACCAGTTGAGTGATTTTTGAGTAAGGCATGTGAAGAGGATCATTTCAAGAAATATTCCTACAAACTAAATTCAATCAAAACCGGTTGTTGGACAAGGAGTGGGCTAATCCACAAAGAATCATAAATTGTACAAAAAGAAGGCGTAAGGTTTGACCAGTTCTTAAAGATGTTTTTCTTAAAAACGCGAAATTAAAAATATTTCCTTCTTTTTGGTATGAAGTTGTCAATTCTTGCGAGATGCAAATTACTTAAATATTTTTCTGCAGATATTATCATTAGTTCCTCAAAATTGTAGATAGCAGGGGGTATTCACTGTGCACAGAGAAAAATTGAATAAATAACCAAGTACAGTGAAACTGGTCATACGAATTGATACGTTCTCTATCCATAATAAATAAATTTACATCTTTTCCTTCCTTTTTCTTTTCCGAAAATATGTCTTTCACTTAACTTTTCATTTTCATTTATTTGTTCTTATTTTTTCATATGAAAATGAATTACAGTAGTAGAGTGCCTTTTTGCCTATTTAATTTACACTTAAACTTAAATTAGAATTAAAATTTAAAAAAAAATAACATCTAATCATATAAGAACTACTTTCATGTATCTGCGATTATTTTTACAAAAATCTTTGTTATACAAAATTAAGAAAATAAAGCAAATAATAAATGTGTGCGTACCTATCTGTATATGAAAGAAAATTGTTTTTCCTTAAAATCTGTTAATTGACTCCTCTTGTCACTGATTTCCTGTTAAGTTTTCAAATGTGTATCATATATGCATTATTTAAGTGTTTATTCTTATAATGTAGAAATCTATCTTATCAACATTGAAAAAAGGAACTTATCTTAAGAACGAAATCAGAAAGACTTGAGTAAGTTATAGAAGAGGTAGAGTGAAATATCGCAATACAAAGTGTTATACTATAAGCATTGTATCTAATAAAGAAATAAATAAATGAAGAAAATCTCGAAATATTATTCGTTCTACTGTTTTTAATTTGATTGGTGATTGGCTCATATTTTTTCGTCGCCCGACTTGAATGTTTTCATTTTTTTTTAACTACGGGTCTTTATGGACACACACCTTAAAGAATAACATCCGATTAAAAGGTGGGCGCCGTGGCTCAAGTGGTTAGTGCGTTGGATCTCTGAGCGGGAGGCTCGACGTTCGAATCCCAGAAACACCAAAAGTTTTTTCACGGTCCCACCTCTCGCGAATGTCTGACAAACGTCCGAGGGCAATAACTGTCAACAGAAAGCTTCTCACTTCGCCTTTCGGATATGGCTCTAAACTGTAGGTCCCTTCCATTTGTTTGAAAAATGTAACACGCACAACACGAATGGTCACGAGAAGTTAGGCCTTGGACCATATATGTACGTCTTTTGCGCCAAGTATTTGTATTCGTATCCGATTAAACCAGAGGCGGTTGTCATATGTCCAAGCTTCCGGCCAACTCTGAACGAAAAAAGAACTAAAGCAGTATCATGGTAGGTGTAGTAACTGGGCATTGTCCGATATGTGCAATGGCCGCCAGACTAGGCATAAACTCACTTGATTATTGCAGGAGCTGTTATGACACAAAAGAAATCAAAACTATCAGGCAATGGTTTTGTGAGTGTCCCAATCTTGTAAATCGTGGCTTCCGATACATGGGAAACAGACTCTTTGAAGAGCTGGAGGATTTGGCGCAAGTTTCACTCTGGAACGTGATATGTCTCATTAAAAGTAAAGGTTGGTTTGTTTTAAGACCAACCGATAGACAAGAATTTGAGCTGGGGTACCCAATATATGTACATGTAGGGAATCACAATGGACCAAAAGGCCACTGTGCAAGCACCTTCTAAGGTGCACTTCCCTCATACCATACCATCTTCGCGGCTTAATGGGAAAAATTCAAACGTCTGAATAAGAAGTACATATAATCAACAAAGTAATTCTTTTTATTTACACAGAAAGTTATCACCTCCAGACTTGACTGGCAAGGGGATCTTGGATTACAAAAGGAATCCCTGCTATTTTATATAGAGGGAACTAAAACAGAATTAGGAGTGGGTGAAGGTGCCTCCTTCAATGATCACAACCTTAAAATGTCATTTCTTTCTCTAATCACTGTAGCATCTTTCAGGCGGAGATCATGACGTTAAAGGAAGATTTGTCATGGATAAAGTACAATATGATAGCTAGGCGGGATATCATAATTTTTACTGACAGCCAAGCTGTGATCAAATCTCAGGGATCCGTCACCTTTAACTCACGAGATGGCTTAAGAATTCAATATCCACCTAATTTTGGTGCCGGCCCACAGGAACATTCGGGGGGATTGCGAAGCCCACAAGCTCATCAGGCATGGTACAATCCTATCGATATTGATGGACAAGGTGAATCTCCAACCGCAGATTGATAAATAGCACTACCTCCCCTATCACTAGACAGATCTGACCTAAGCTGGATCAGAAACGCTCCAACTGTCTTATTAGATAGAAAACGGAGCTCATTTCAAGCATAGTAGGCGTCGTTGGGCTGAGCCTCCTCGGAAATTATTTCGGCAGAAACAGTATGAAGAAGAGGTCGAAACTATACTACATCTTCTTTGCACATGCAAAGCAGTTTCCTCCGCTCCTAGGAAACTATATTTAGGAGTCTACTTTTTCCACAACCTCGGCAGACTGGCAAATGTAAACATTAGTTGTCTCCACCGCTTCATCACTAGCTCTTACTTTTTCGGTGGGTAACTCTTTGGAGATGTTGATCAAATTGATCTAACCTAACCCACCACCTTAGGAAATCGAGTGAGGACTTTTGCGCCAACCTTCCGGGAAGAGTTATAACGACAGAGGCTCTTTTTCTCTGGCGAGAAAGTAACTTGAGCACCAGAAAGAATTTGCTTCAAGCCACTGCCTTTGGAGGGCACAGAAGGCATTAAAAAATTATGTAATATTCTTTGGAGAGAAGAAACTAAGGCCAATTTGGTCTCCTAGGGTGCTATACGAGAAAGAAACTTAGGCACGGACGTGCAAATGCAAAGGGGCTGCTTTTGTTGGTACAGTATTGGTCTCATTTTTCGAGTTCACTACATCCTGACTTGATTCGTATACACGGACATATTGAAAAATTTCTTACTTCTGCTCACCGAGGAAAATATGTCCATCATGTGGCTCTTACAGCAGGATAATGATCCGAAACACACATCGGGTCTTGTAAAAGACTGGTTTTAAGATTAAAAAGTGTCTACAATGTCCAGTCAATTCCCAGATCTCAGTCCATTTCAGGACTTGTGGAATAAGCTGAGAAGGGAAAGAAGAAATGCTCAGGAGATTCGTTCGCCAAAGTTCATTAACAATGCTCAAAACCGACTCCTTGTGCACGATGAACACATTCAACACAGGTGGCGATAGTATTGTGAGAGACTTTTACATAGTTTCCCTGGAGAAGTATCCGATATAATAGTCGATGAAGTTGGGAAAGCGGTCAAATATTCCAAAAAGCAGAAAACAATTGGGCCGGATGAGTTGCCCTCTGACTTTTGGAAAAAGATGGAAGACAGATGGGTCCAAATGGCTATGAGCAGTTTGTTGTACATAAGTGGAGAGTTCAGAATTTCTTCCTGAATTCAATATTTAATTGTTCCTGTTTCTTTTGGATATGCTCTTTCCACTTTAGTTTAGCATCCAGATCGTGCCTTAATATTTTGCCGTGTTTGCATACGGTATTTAACGTGTATTTATTAAAATTGGTACCACATTTGTATTTTCAGCTGTAAAGTTAGTGTGCGTTGACTTTGATTCATTTAGGTTTGCTGCCCATTTTTTGTCCAGTTGAGCATTTCATCAGTTCCTTTTTGTAGTTTCCTGGGTGCTTCTACTGCATCGTTCCCCGATGCCAGAATTTCGGTATCATCTACGAATGTTGCCATCCTTCCTTCGGATGGTTCTGGTAAATCTCTTGCGTAAAGTAGGTAAAGCACGGGAACTAGGACACTACCTTGAGGAACCCCTGGCGCTATTTTCTTAAGTTCCGAGTATTCTTTGCAATTTAAACAGTAGCTCCTTATGACTTTGTCGAAAGGTTATGCTACATTCAAAATATGTCTGAACACACTTTTTTTTACATTGTATGCTGTTCACAATTGTGTTCACAATTCGATGGACTTGTTCGATTGTAGAATGTCTTTCACGTGTGTTGGTATCAGGTTTTTTTCTTCAACGATGGGCTGCAGTCTTTTAAGATGCAATTTTTCGAATAATTTTGAGATAACTGCCAGTTGGATGCGAGGGAAGCTGGCGTTGTTTCAAGTTTCTCGTGGCTTTCCAAAGCGAGTAATCAGTTTGTTGGTTTACTGTTAAGTTCTATAGATAAGCGCTCGCTGATTCATTGTTTACATCTTTAAAATAAATAATTTCGTTCACACTTGTAGGTACTTTATAGGTATTATGTTCCCTGAAATTGCATGTAAGTACCTACTCTCGAACTGCACACTTATTAGCAGTTTATGCGCATAATAACATATTTCCATGCAAACTTACCAATATTGTGGGGAAATTCTCAGTGCAAATAACTTCCTTCAACTCTTACAGACGGTTAACATAATTTACCGATTTATATGCGCAAACTTGGAGAAACCACCCCTTTATACCACTTGTTAACATGACTACCATACCCATGCAGCTGCAGAAAATAACTTCTTGTGAAATGCTGTACACATCCCCTTTGTAAGCTAACATTCGGCAAAGCGAAATGTAGGGGTAGTCAACCATGGTTTTGTCTTTCTCCACATTTTAACCGATGTTTCTTTTAAAGAATTCTGTTAAAATTGCAGGGGTTTCCAAATACATGTTATGTCCCCAGTGTTTGAGTTACACAGCAAAACTTTTTATTATTTTCTTTATTTTTTTATTTATTACAACCTATTTCGTTACATTCTTCTTACATCCACAGTTATTTGAAATGTTTACTTTAATATAAAATTGTTTAAAGTATCATACCTAAATAACACTATATAGCTACACTCATTTATAATACTTAATAAAATATGTGACTTAGGAAAAAAAAAATCAGAATCTAAAAAGCTTTTCAAAAACAACCCTAAGTAAAAATCACATGGCACAAAAAATAAAATAATGGGTTCAGATCCATCCTTTTTTTAAAAAAAAAAAGAATACACGTACTCGTGGATACCAAACTGCAGTTGTTTATCTTCCGATTTGTGATGCGGGCCGATATCGTCTCGAGCTAGCTGTATAGCTTGTGCTTATGCTCATGTTTCGTCTTCGATACTTATAGCCTACGATCAGCTCCTTGACAGTCTTTCGATATTTATCCGACAGCACACAGTAGAGGAAGAAATTTGAGGCGGCATTAATGGCGGCCAGCAAGTTAAAGATATTTCCAATGATATTCTGTACTCTGTCCTCGATTTTTATTAACTCCGATACGATAATGTAAATTGCCCAAGGTAGTTGACATATAATGAAAAGGATAACCACTGCGATCAGGGTTACTGTGATCCGGTTTTCTTGTGAGACGGTAGAGTTTTTGCGCTAAAAATGATTTCAAAATTCTCCATGAAATGCTCAAATTATTAAAAAAAAAATGATATGCTTACAGTTGAGCGGCGAACACTTGCATTCGTCATTTCTCCCCGACGGAGCTTGGATTTGCGAACAAGAATGATCAAAATGAAGTTAAATGTCGCCAGGACACCAAGGGGTATGAATACAAAAATGATTGACGTTAGGATGAGGAAAATGTTGCTGTAGGTTTCGTTCAGACGGAGGCTGGTAGCTTCGTTTGTGTAGAAGGTGATCTACGAGGAAGGAAGGGTTTAATGATTTTAAAATATTTTTCGTAAGGACTAATGTAAATAACTTACATTGTGACATTGATTCGTAATGCGTACGTAATCAGCACTACTGCTGTTATCTTTCCATGTTTGATCCAATAGCTGTGGAAGTTTAAATAGATTGTCTAGTTGGGTCTCACTGATGTTTTCTTTATTTGGAATGTTTGCTGATTGTTCTGAAAATGATGATAAATATAATTTTATGCAATGGATGCAATCTTTTTTTGTTTTTAAAAAGAGAAAAACAATGCATTTCGTAGGGACCTGTTAAACACGCTCTAAGTTCCTAATATAAGATTACATGATCAATCCATTTAAAAACATGTTCTTTTATCTAAAGTTTTAAATTTAATTTGTTAATGGATTGTTACCTCAGCCAATAAAATTCTGTGAGAAAATTTGACGTCAAGCAGATGCAATCACAAAAGATTGCAAGAGCGTTTGCCAATCAATGGCCCCTAAATCTCAAAAGAAATGTTACGTGAGCAGCATTAAGTGCAGAAAATTTTAAATTTACTAGTAGCTGCATTGCCAAAATCTATCAGGTTTGGCGCCTTTAATGTGCTGGGTTTTATTGGGAACATCACGACGAAACCGCTTGTTTGATGAAGAATGTTCGGTAGCACGTGCAACAAAAATACAAATATGTACATGTGTACACAAAAATCAGAATTATGTGTATGCAGAAGGAATTGAGGTGCTTAGGAGATCGACGAGTATAGGAGAAGGGAGCAACATCGATTTACCGCAAGGAAAAAGAAGAGGGGACAGGAGAAGTGACTGACTGAGGAAATAGGCAGACACAATTGCTGGAATGACGTTCGATAATTTTACCGAAAGATGGAAATGAAGACGTGGGCGCTGTGGCTCAGTAGTTAGTGTGTTGGACGAATGAGCGGGAGGTTCGAGTCCTAGAAAAAACTAAAATGATTTTGACGGTCTGTCATCAGAAAGCTTCTCAATTTGCCTTTTAACCGTAGGCCCCCTCCGTTCGTGCAAAGAAGTATAACACGCAATACAGGAATGATCACGAGAAGCTAGGCCCTGGGCAACATACTGTCTGTTGAACCAAATATTTGTACAGTTAGTATTTGAAAATAAAGACTATGAAGTCGGGGAAGAAACCTTCATTTGAATATGGAAGGGGGCCTAGTTTTGTCTAACTTCTTGCAGTCATTTGAATGGAACAGACCCACAGATCAATGTTACACCCGAGAGGCGGAATTATTGTTAAGGTCTCCATGTACATAGTTCTTATTGGACTGACTTATTTAAATGCTCTTTCGCATTTTACATTTCCAAAGAGTAGGTCGTGTCTCGTTAAGACGTTGGCGGTATTGCGAAAGATTTGATTGCTTATTGACCATCGATTGCGATTACAATATCAGTTCAGGACATCGCAATCAAGACGCATTACACCAAGTTCGACTAAATACTGGCTCTGTCGAGAGACATCGATGGGCATAACTCTCGAAGGAAAAGAAAAACGTAGAGATCGGAAAAAAATCCAGATGACTAGAAAGGAATATCATCCAAGAGCACGGAACGTGGATTCTACATTTCCTCTACATGTCGCCATTTTAGGCGTCTAATGTGACCGATTTTTTTGACTAAATCGAAGTCACTGTACAGCTCGTAAAGTTTTTCGTCGAATCTTCTCCTCGAAAGCTCGTCGATGCAAACGGAACAGAATATTTCGCGAAATTTTTTTCCCACGAAACGAACAGGATTGGAGTGATAAGGGTTTTGTGTAGAATATCCTTAGTTGTTCGGGATAGGGAGTTACTAATCAATTGCCTTCTCAGCCCAAGGAAACAGCGATTGGCAAGAGTAATTCTTTATTTTATTTCTGCTAAAGATTATTGTCAGAATTTATAGCTCAGCCGAGGTAGATAAAGTACCTCACTCACTTAAGATATAGCAGTTGACAAGTTCACGGATGTTCTGTGTTCCTTCTTGTTGACAGCATATTCTTTTGGTAGCTTCCGTTTCAATAATAACAGTCATAATGAGACTGTTATAATGCTTTTAGAACAAGTAAAGAAAAAAATTCTCATACTGCATTAGACCAGTGCGCACAAGTGTCATATGGGGAACGTAATGGACGCCTTGCTGCCTAAGGAAGGTGCATCTACTACATTCACTGTACTGTGCCAAATAGAAATCCTAAGCACTGGCGGATTCCATTGAAATCTTTAAGGCAAGCAAGATATTGGTATGTTTTAAATAAGTCCCTAAATCTGGACAAAGGCTCAATAATTTAATGACTTTCATTCCATTAGTTATCTATACCGATGGCTCAGGGTTGGTGTTTCTGAAATGTTTAATCTTAACCTCTCTTTCCTTACAAATCATTCTAGCGGATTAAGGAAGTATTATCTTGGCTAAAGATAAACGTCGATATCCGCTCAAGATATCCGCTTCTTTTCGGATAGCCAAACGGCAATCGAATCCTTGGAATCGGTATTTATAAATTCATTAACAGCTTTAGACTGCCGATCGTCTTTTATAAAGATGACGGAAGAGTTCAATGTTTACTCTTATTGTAAGGCTGGCGACTTCGCCGGATATGGAATAACCCATTCTTATAGAAAAAGTTGGCGGCCGTATTTACCTAATCTAACCTTCATTTATTTAAACTTTTTACCTCCACCTCCACCTATGTATATTTCAGAATAGCAGCAAACATTGATACTAAATTGATCCATAAATTCGATCTGCTCCATTGTAGGATATAAATGTCAAATAAATACCCGCGAGTTAGATTTAAATATTTTATTTTTCTATTACATTGCCATCCTGGAAAAATAATGCTTCAAAGTTTTCTAAATAATAACACTTACCTTGGATTCTCTCAAAACTCACCGCTCCGTGAGTCTGATTGAAATTTATTGTTTCGTTTTCACACGGTCTGCCATGGTTATCCCTGAGTTTCTGAACACTCCCCGCCTTATGCTCAAATGCTGTGGAAATTGTCGAGAGAAGGCAAAAAACTGCAACACCTAGGGAAAGGTAAAAACAAAATGAAAAATCGAATGAAAATCGTATGTAAATCTGTTTTTCCCCGAACTGCACTCTCTGCCGCCATCACTACGGCATATTTGCATAAAGTGCAAGCGTGTTTGTGTGTACCAACCTGCAATAACTCTTTTGGCCAGTGACTCTGTGCAGAATGTTTGTCTCTTCAACGGATATCGTATCGCAATGAAACGTTCTATCGTGAAGCAAACTGCGATGTAAATTGAAATGTAAGCTGTAAATGGAGGGAAGAGAAAAAAAGAAACAAAGTTTAGATCCAAAATTATGGCTTAGATTGTGTATTGGTATTTGGATATGTGGTAGGAGAACTCACCACATCCATCCGTCAGCCAAATGACAAGACCGTAGAATTTCCAATAAATCTCGTAGTGTAAATGGACAGTCTCATAGTGCTGTAGGGATAGCAGGAACACCATCGTTAGATAAATGACATCGGTTATAGCGAGTGCGGTTAGATAGATGTTTGTGGTGCATCGCATACGTTTCCTACAAGAAAGCGGTGAGAAATCGCTTTAATTGAATTAAATAGAAAATTTGCAATCGCTTAAGCACATTGCGAAACAAACAGATGCCTGGACTTTAGGCTATGATCACATAAATTTAAATGGGAAGATGCTCCCATTTTTGCAAATGGCGTCTTGTATCACCGTGACTTTGACATTTAAGAAGTAAGCAGAGACACAATATACGTAGACTACTATATTCTTCAAGAACGCGGAATAATTGTGTCATTTGACAAATAATCGGTGGGGGTTTTTTTCTCAACGTGAATTTCGTCGTTGATTCTCTGGTCGTGAAGTACCAACTGGGCAAACTCTGCACGTTTCGCTGGTCGCCTCAAGGAGAGTGGTTTAACACGGATTAGTAGTAGACGTGGTCTGCTTCGAAACAGCCGTTCGGCCAGGAATAATACTGCTGCGTACAAATGTAAAGAGGGCCTACAAACAACGGACCACGAAAGTAATAGACGGTGTTTACAGCGAATTTTGGTGAAAGATTACACCTACTAAGTGCAAACAGTGCATAAGCTATTGCCTGTAGAACGTAAATTACGTGTAAAGTTAGTCTCTTAAGTCTCTTCAGCGATGGGGACGATTTCTATTAAAAATCATCAAGAGCAGTTGAGGCGCATTTCTACCTACGTGAATGCATAAATCAGAAAAGTACAGTTTCTGGGGCACTGACAATCCAAGTTTAATGCAAGAATGTCACTGTTTGGTGCGGCGTTTATAGAGATTCCTCAGGATGGCATCGGCAACACTGTTGCTGAATCTGATTAGTGTTACAGAACCGTGATCAATGACTTTTTGTTGTCGCAAATTGACGTATTTGGAGAACATATGGTTCCAACAGCCATGTACTGGGGCAAGCGTTTCCCGACCGCTTAATCTCTCGTTTTGACAATTTTCACTGGTCTGTAAGATCACCGAATTTGATAATTTCAGACTCAGATTTTGAAGTCACAGATCTAGTTTGTCTAAGTGATCCGTTGACAGCCTCTTGTCAACTAGAGCACCCGTATACCTAATCCTAACGGCTCTTAAATAAATATCCAACAAGAAGTCGAGAATTTATCATCAGAAGTTTTGGGAAAAGTCAAGGAAAATGCTGTGGAACCAGCTCGAGTGTGCACCGTTCTGGCGACGGCCAGTTGATTTGATATTACCTTCGCGACTTCATGGAATACAATTCAAACGTTTGAGTAGAAATAATCAAAAAACAAAAAGTTACTGCCTTAGGAAATCGAGTATCTTTAAAAGCAAGAAATGGTTGAACCATTACGCTTACGACTGCAACATTACGGCCAAGTTTCTGTTGAACGTAAGAAAAAATGACTTGATTTTCTTACTGGGACTCGATATGGCCTTCACATCTTTATTCAGGAACCTGAAGACTGAGGTGCAGAGTCCTTATGAGGTCTGTGTTAAGAGAGACGAACATACGTTAGTATTCGATTCCCCGTAAGGTAAGGTCACACTAAGTCCTAGAGAATAAAACACAAACAGAGCTTGACTGTGCCTATACTTTTTGTGAACACCGGTTGTGGGCGAATTTAGTACATTCTGGTGGTTCATAACACACATAGTGTGGAAAAGCTTATTGAAAAATCTGCATTGTTTTACTAATCAACATATTGCGCTGCAGAATAAGAGTACAAAAACAGTTCCGTCATGGCACATCCGCGACGTTCAATTCAATGTCTCGAAACATCGATGTGGGGTAGACGTTCCCAAAGATAAAATTCAAAAATCAAAAACAAAAATGAGGTAAATGTTTTCCATATGCATGGACTGAAGTTAATTAGT
This sequence comes from Blera fallax, assembly GCA_946965025.1. Classification (NCBI taxonomy): domain Eukaryota; kingdom Metazoa; phylum Arthropoda; class Insecta; order Diptera; family Syrphidae; genus Blera; species Blera fallax. Next base: position 9,012,188 of record OX337248.1, on the reverse strand, counting down.
ACGCCCAAATGAGATTAATATGTATCCTCTCACCCCGCATGGTTCCACGTGACTAAATAAACAATTTTAACGATGTCCATATGTATTTAGAAAATAATTATTGAAAGTTCATTACAGTTCGTCGTGGTTAACGATTTCCAACCAAGCGAATACCCTCGGCATACCGGTCGTATACGTAACATTTTTAAATTACTATATTCCTAGTGATGATATAAAACTTTCTGCTTAAAACTTTCAAAAATAGTCTTTCAATACACTATAGATAGTCAATCATGCTGTTCACTTACCTTGTTAGCACAATTATGCTAACTGAATTGCCCAATAGTCCAATCACAAACACGCACGGTACCAATATACCCTGAACTATGTGACGTACATAAACAACATCCTCTTGCGTTACCATTTCCCATGGATTTTATAATCCTTTCTGTATCATAGGACAGAGATATTCCGTGGCACTTATAAAACCATTCAATCCAGTGACTAATATTTATCCCGCTAGAAAGATACAAACAAGGATAATTTTGTAAATATTTTCACATCTGTGCTTAAAAAATCAATAACTAGATTTGTAGATGAAATTCCTCCAAAATGAGCGGTAAAAAAGGATCTTTAAAAGGCTTTGTTTACAAATAATAAATTAAAATATTTATGCGAATGGATTTATTAATCTTTTGATGGAATGCAGTAAAGTTGAATTTTGCGAAATGGCTGAGAGAAACTGTAAAGTTTTATGGAGATACTTTGTTTTCTTTGGAACACCCGATGTCACAGTGGTGGTTTGGTTTTAAATCTTGCTATCACAGACTATTTTTATGTTGTAGGTACCTACATACATAGGTTTGAGGTTAAGTTCCAAACTAATTTCAAAAGAAGCCGTCAACCGATATATGTATTTGGTAAACATTTTGGTAATAAAGCTATCATGGGTCTTTACAAAACAAATTAAGTCCCCTTGAGTGTCTGTTCACCTCATCGCAGTACAAGGCTAATTAGTTAATAATTAATTAACTAATACGACCCGTGCCGAGGAACAACCTGGCGGAGGGCCCAATCGAAAAATAGCTCAGGCGTGAACGGAGTATTCGGATACCTGCGGATCTCTGCACAAACCGACACGCTCCTTTCTCTGCCACTTGTGGGAACACAATATGAATGCAAAAAAAACTTGAACAACAAACAACGATAAGTGAGACCGGTTCTCCCTTAAAACCGGACAGTACGACGCTTAAGCTGTGCTCCTTAAGAGCTGGTTAGTAGGAAGATTATAGCTTTACATGATCCAACTACTACCAATAGCCGCGCAGAGCCCCAATGTACTAGTACCCTCCCACGTTCCATTAGGGACTCTTCGAGAACAAGCGTATTCTTACGCCTTCAAAAAGGGCGTTCAAAGATCGACGCACAGCCAGCCGTATTCTGGAGCACTTTGGCAATATACTGGAGTATAAAAGAACCGATACGGTGAATGCCCGATTAGAATGGACTAGAAAGTTCGCCAGTTAGGAAGCTGGGACAAGCCGCGACTCCACGTCAAAGCAGCAACGATCGTTGGAGCGAACCGTGTCGAGTCCCTAGAGATCCAAGGTACATAACACCAGTACCTCTTCCTGGCCATCCAACGTCGTATCGAAGTCCTACAACGATGTCCTTTAAGACAAGTTGGTGCTGGTGGTCATCAACAAAAATGATGCGGACGGATCTAACGCCATCGCAAATTCGGGGAGGTATGGCCAGGCGCTCCAGATTGCTGCGAGAACTCGCGCTTGGATCCCCGCCTATCCCCCCGATACGGACACGATCCGAGCGATTATTAAGACCAGCAATCCCGAACTGCGAATGAACAATTGGAGTGTCGCAAAGCTGGATGAGCCAAGGAGTCTTTATAGAAGCGCACTCATTGTCTACCAAACTACCGTAGCAAACTATTGTAGCGTGTTCCAACCTGTTTCATAACAGCCCTGGAAGTGAAATTGAGACATACCGCCTATATTTAATGCTACGACAAATCGCCAAAGAAACCATATTAAGAATAAATAAAGACTGCGTCGGGAAGGAAAATTCATCATAGGCAGCCAGAAACATTTTCCAAATCAGTCCCCCTTCTGGATTGGCCCAGAGATGTTGTGGTCAAGAGATACTGCTCCAAGAGGAAATTCAACTGAAAGCTGATTAGCAAAAGAGAATGGAGTAGTGAAGTCGCGGTGTGCAAACTTAATATTTTGTAGGCGAAGCTTTGGAACGAACTCCCTAGACTTAGACTAATCGGAAACCGGCTGCGCATTTTACAAACTTCCTAACGGGCACTATAGGCTTAAAGTGCACCTCAGGAAACTGGGTATGGAGTAACGTGGAGACTGTAGATTATGCGGAGATGTTGGGAAAACCCCAGGATACCTTTTAAAGGAATGTGGAGCACTGATCCTCAAAAGAGAGAAACACCCGGATGCCTATCAATTATCAGATAAAGATATACCATTGTAAGATCTACTCTAGGAACTCCGATTCATCAAGGAAATTGGACTGGAGGAGGTGCTCAAAGTTGAGTATCTCATCGACTAGAGCTCCGAACCAGGGGAGAACAATGGATTTACGTCGGAGTATGCCTACAACCTGATCTAATCTAAGCTTTAACAATTTGTGACTTGAGGGTTTTGATAACTTGTCCGGATCTTTTTGTTTAGTATAAATTATGAGCAATGTAAAAAGTAGCTTAATTCTACAACCGATGAACTTCGAGCGTTTCACTGATTTTAGCTAAGTGAATGATAGATTAATCGCTCTGAAATCCTTTGGTGATAAGTTAACAGAGCTTCGCCTAAGGAATGTCAACTTCCACTTACTCTTGTAGCAGCACCGTCCACATATTAAAGAACCGAAAACTACGAAAGATTATTAATTTTACGGAAACTATTTATTATTAATTCAGTGATTAAAAACGCATCCAAAGTTAAGCCGTGACATACTACACATTACATACTACACATTACATACTACACATTACATACTACACATTACATACTACACATTCCGTGTAGAGTACTGAAAAATATTTATGCAGGGGTTCCAGCATCGGAATGTTCGCAAAATTAAAAAAATAAAAACTACAGATCTTTACATAATTAATCTCGTACTAATTACTGAACATGATAAAATGTATATTAAAGGACGCATCCTTATGAACAATTGCAATGCGCTGCACTCGAAAATAATTGGAACACAAGCATTCATCAATAAATTAAATAATTTCATTTGCGACTAAAGGGATAGCGAATGAAATAGTTACGACGAATTTAATTGCTGTTTGGTCTTAAATTTCTTTGCCTTCATATACAAGTATAATGGATCCTGGCTTTGGGGCCAGTGTGGTTTTCCATTAATGATCGGGTTTGAGAACCAGGGATGATTCTGTAGAAGAAAATAATCTTTGAACACAAAATTTAGAAAAGCATTTCTATAATAATAAATATTTTCAGTAGCATGCGTTTTAATGATATGAGTTCAGCGTCCTAAAATATGGGTGTTCTTAACTCCCCAGCCCCATCTGAGAAAGAAGTTTGGAACAGTCAAATCGGCGATCTTGCAGGTTGATGCAAATCGCCAAGTCGAGATACTAAGCGGCCGGTAAACGCTTGCTGCAGAATGTCGAATGCATTTGCTATGTGTGCAGTTGCAACGTTCTGCTGGCACCACATGTTCTACAAACCCAATTCGTTAATTTGAGGCAAGACGCCATTGATCGTGGGTATTTAGCACTCAGCAGTCACCGTGTTGCCAACTCCGTCCTTGATAAAATATGGGCCAAACGCCGCATCAAATAAAACAGTGACTGTAAGAAAGCATAAGGCTCCTTGCATAACATGGGGATATTTAGTTACCCAGAATTTTGCTTATTCAGATATCTGTGGGAGGGCGCCGTGACTCAGTGGTTAGTGCCTTGAATTAGTGAGCAGGAGATTCGAGGCTCGAATCGCAGACAAAACACCAAACCAGTTATTTCACCATTCTGAATCTCTGATAAAGACTGTCATGAGAAAGCTTTTAAAATAAACCTTTCGGATATGGCTCTAAATTGTAGGTCCTGTCCATTTGTGCGAAGAACTATAACACGCACAACATGAATGGTCGCGAGATGTTAGGTTCTGGATTACATACGGTCTGATGCACCAAGTCTTTGTACATATCTGCAGCGGTAAAAAGGCGATTTTTTTTTAAATAATTGCATTTTATAAAGGTTGCTAAGTTGGATCTTAGGTCACCTCTAACTTCATCAAAGTCACATTTTGTAAACACGTCATGGGGTGACAGCTCTTTGGCTTGATGTGTGGAAACTAGTCTCTAGCTGTTCATTCCTCGAAAATGTAAGTTCCTATTTTTACTCTCTCTCCAAGTAAATAGTTTTGGGTGCACTTTTTTAATGGCTGCATCCGTTTTGATTTTCCCTCTTTATCGGCTACGGTACCGACGAAATTACTGAAAGCACTGACAGCCCACTGCGCTCTTTTGAAAGATCATACTGCTGATCTTCTTTAGCACTGCAACCTTAGCGTGGACCTAGAGCTGTTGTTCTCCAATTGATTATTTCTAAAGTTCGTGCATCTGTAGAAGAATAGTCTATCCATCTCTTTCTTTGACCACCTTGACTCGTGCATCCTTCAAGGTATTCATTAGACGTCTAGCAATTCATCAACATTCATCTTAGTGAGATGTCTTGAATAAATTTCACAATGTCAGGATCCTTGTACAAAGCTTTATGTTTATTATGTCAACGAGTTGTCCAGACGCTTTCCTAAGTCCATAAAGGAGTAAATGTGCTTCGTATCTTACGTTCAAATGTGGCTCTTTGCACTTTTGTAATGCCTCAGGTCTTGGAACCATAAGTGACCACAGGATGGATCAAGGTTTCATAAAGTGTGCGTTTGAGAGCTCGGTTGACAAGTTTGAATCTATCTGTTTCTTGTGTCCAAAATATGTTCTGTTCCAGAGTTAAATCAGTCCTTTGTTGTTGGTCACATTTTCTTCTGCACCCAAATACACAAAATTTTGAACCCTGAGACGTGGTTGTTGCTGATAATGTCGTTCCCTATAAGCGCTACATAAGCACTTTGATGTGTATAGTGCCACTGGTTTCAGTTTTTGAGTTTCGGCCTATGAAATTTAAGACAAAGTTAAACAATAGCTGTGCTAATACATTTCCTTGTCTTGGTCCATCCTTGGTCTTTGGTCTTACCACTGGTTTGCTTGCTTGGGAAAGTTTGATGTTGAAGAAATCATAGTCTAGGCATAGTCTTGATGTTTAGTCGGAATTCATAAATTTCTTTCATACTACTGAAAGATCCAACGCTTAACTTTGACTTTCGCTAAAAATAAACATTCTTTTATCTAAAATTCACCAATTTCATCAGCCAGTTTCACAGTCATGGCATCTTTATTGAATTAGTTGTAGGTGCTTTGTCGCAATTCATAAAATTGATATTGATTATGTTTTCTGATCAAATTAACGAACAAAACAAGCTTAAACTTCAAGAAACATCTCAAGAGTATACGGTTGAAGAAAATGCAAGGCGGAAAACAACGCCAAGCACATAGGATTATAAGAATCAACATTTCGTTGTTAAATTGGTTCTAAATTGAATAATGGAGTGCCATTGATTAATCTACACCCTAAGATACACCACCAACTATGATTTGCATCAAGACGATGTACATTGAGCGATATACGAGTAAATGTGACTAACACCAAGTACAACAACCTATTTAATGAAAGTGATTCAAGAATTAAGTAATTGGCGTTGTTGTCGAGGAATAGGTCAACTCGAAGTCAGGGGCACAAGCATGTTCCCCGAGTGGCATAACGACCGTGATTATAGTCTAAGTTTAACTAATAAATATGTATGTACAAGCCATCGCCTTAAAGCTTAAATTATTTTAGTTTATCTCGTAACTTACGAAACAAAAATATGAGTTTTGCATAAAAATTTCGTTAGCTGTGCTCCGAGCAATTTGGCAGATGAATGTTTGCGCTGTACTTGGAGTAGCAAACTGATTAAAAGAAGAGAGATAGCGTGGTCAATTCAATTCAATTCTTCTTGTTATAGTCAGGATGCATACAAGTTCTTTTACCACTACGTAAGCTCTTTTCCTTACCGTACGTCACATAAAATTTTTCGGATAAACGGCCATCTTATTAGATATCTAAAAAATCATCTCTTCAATGAAGATCCAGTCAGTATGGTTTAACGACCCCAAACAGTGTAGCCCCAGCATCAGCGGGTATTTACTGGGCTTAACTCTGATATTGGCACAATCAACAAATAAGGTAAAGAAAACCAAGTTGAGTTCAACTCGTCAAAAACCCACTGCTGCCTCTGAAGTAGAATACTAACGTGGTTAAACTTGAAATGAATAGAATTGACTCTGAGAAGTCAAAAGGCTTATCAATGCTAAGCATGCATAAGAGTGCAAACTTCAGCTGGAAACAATATATTACTGAATCTACCAAATATGGCTCAAAATGTCTTAGATTTCTCCAAAAATTTTATTTTACTCCCGCAGTCTAAAACTTGTAGATAACCCACATGTTTGGACGGCAGATCCACAACCTGGTTGAGTCTTCTAGATCGTATTCAGTACCAAGCTGTAAACATCGCCGTAATGTTGGATATCTACCACTCCTTTATCCATACTTTCACAACAAGAGCTCGGATGAAATATTGGTTGTGTCCTGCCAGTCTGTCAGTTCAATCACAATACACGTGCGGCATCGTCCGCGTATTCCTGTCTTAATATCTGTGTTCGGACGCACAATGAAACAAGGAAGTTCCTTTTTAACCTCTCGATGTGAATTACCTTGCTCAAGATTTCCAAGACACTACGATCACTTTGTAACCTCCCTCATCCACTTTTTTTCCAACAAATACAAAAGGCGAAAAAAAAATTGTTAAGCATAATTCCATAAAATAAGAAAAGGATTCACAAAACGAAAACAAGATGAACTAAGTAACACAACTGTATCCGAGTTGAAATGATAATTATTTAAAATAAACTAAGAAAAATGTATACACAGTCCGTACATAATGGGCTAGTAATTTTCGTTAATCATATTAGTTAAGGTAGGTGCCGTGACTCATTGGTTAGTACGTTTGACTATCGAGCGGAAAGTTTGATTTGAATTTTACCATGGCCTTACCTCTCACGAATGTTTGACAAACGTAGAGTAGTAATAGTAATAGGAAAGATTCTTAATTTCTCCTTTCGGATAGGGCTGTAAGCCACGTCTATTCGTGCGCACTACACGCACAGTACAAATGTTACGTTTTCTTTCTTTGTTTGAGGCTTGATCTTCGGTACAAATAAACAATTTGTAAAAAATCCATTAAAGTATTTTTATAAATTAGACCGATGGCTGATTGTGAAAACTAGATATTGGGACACACAGTCTATCCACAGAGCCGCTAGGAATTTCAACTAAATCAATGAAGATTTAAGACATCAAGATTTACTAGCTCATGTTTGAGGGATACGTGAATAAGAGAATGCGTTCATTTGTACGCCTTCAGTATCTATCTAATGTTGTGCTGACAAGCAACGTCTTTAGTAAAATTATTTTTGCTCTAACCAGTAAGTGGTGCTGTAGTTTGGGGAGCACCTGAGCCTCAATGAATAAGCCTCTAAAGTTAGCTAGCTCCTTATCTAACAGCCCACTATCTAAGTTGTCCACTCCAAGTTGAGATCCATTTCTAGATGTGAGCGTCACTTAAGGCGAGGTCTTCCCCTACGGCGTTGTGGTTCTAGCTCGCTTCGAAATTTCTGCAGGGTGAACTAAAACATTCACTCTACTTGCCCTAGATTCTGAAATGTCCAATAGACCCTTTAATTTGTTGCTGAATTTCCTCCTCCAAATTTCGTTAAGGCATACATACATGATCGAAAGAAATTTTCTCATGAAACGACCAAGAACATCCTCACCCACTTTTGATAGATTCCGTATTTCAGCGCCATAGAGTAGGACTAGCTAGTATGACTAAAGTCTTATTTCCATTTAGCCTAATCCAAATACCTTGCACCCACACAGAGGACATTTTTCAATTGTCCTGGTAAAACTCTGATTCGAAATTGCTTATTGAAAGGAAACCTTCACCACTTTCGGTCGGCAAGCAGCAAGCAAGTAATTTTGTAAGCACTAAAAAAAAACAATACTGACACAAAATTTCCCTAATTTGCAGTATCATTAACACGTTTTATTTTATTAAACAATTAAACAGTGTGGCTTCGTTGGTTTGTGACCAAAGACAGATGCCAACAAATGCTAACCTCACTCTGGCTGTTTCGGGCAGAATGTTTAAAGACATTAACAGCCAGTAACTCGAAATCATTCATAATTATAATAAAATTGAATTACTAATTAAAATCTATTGCCACTCTACCATCTAATGGACACTTTCGATGTCGACGTGGGAGTTCAAAAAAGTATACGGAAGCGGCTAATTTATGCTCTTTCACTTATATTTTCTTTGAATCTAAGACTCGTTTATCTTTCAATACACTCACAGGAATATTTTTCTTAATACGTCAGTGCACCTTTTAAAACGTGGGGATATGTCAGAGGACTTCCCAAGTCCGTGTCACATATAGAAAACAAAAATCCAATTCAATAATAAAACAGGGGCCTTGTGAGGAACATAAATACATACATATGTACATACCCATGTGCAAAAGAAAACTCTTAAATTCGTTCATATTTTTAGAAACAAATTATATGTTTTGGTTGTGCCGTGTTGTTTGACTTCGTGTTTCTAAATTCTGACACAGTTCGTAAAAATCTTTATGGCCAGCTGGTTGATAAAACATGACAGGAGAACATTGGACTTTTTTGTTTAAACAAAACAGCTGCCATAAACACCTTTCATGCTAAGCTAACGCTAATGTCAACAATTTTTTTATGATGGATTAAAATCTATGTACCACATATGATATACATATGTACACATATCCGTTCGCCATTAAGTGTGCGAAATTATCCACGTGTTAATGTTTAGTAGTCAATTTTAGATCTCGGTCTGTGGTACCGGGATGTTTTTTCGACATACAGCCCTCCATCTGGCTGTCAGAACATGATGATGAGTTGGTGTTTTTTAATTGAACTGTTGAAAGTTGCACATGGAAGTCTATGTTTAACCACATTTTTAGAAAACAAAACACCTTAATTCAATTAACTGCATAACATAGAAAATAGTAAAGAAGAAAGGAATTTAAAAAACCGGCCAATAATTGCGAAGAAAATAATGCAAAATCCTGGCGTAAACACTACATATAGGGCCTACGATCGTCTAGAGTATGTTACATTTTGTGCACGAATGGAAAAGACCTGGTTAAGTTAGGTTAGGGTGGCAGTTTGCATCAGGATGGAGACACACCTAGACCAGAAGAGATCTTTCGTGATACAATGGGTGGTGTGAATAAAAATTGAGTGTGAGTGTTCCCTCAGCATTTTGGAGGGAACACTCCATTTGGTGTGAATAAGAGTAGGGTTCGTTAAGTTTAACGAAAACCCTCCACTCACATATTTTGACAGTTGAGTGTTCCCTCCATTTTGGTGTGAATAAAGATGGAATCAATCGAGTGAACACTTTAAGAAGTTGAGTGTGCATTGGAGGTAACTTCAGGAGATAAAAAAATGGATAATACTATTTCGGAAAATGAATACCTTGACGGAATAAGTGAAAAACCTTAAAAAAAAGATATCTGGAATGGACGAAGAATAGTTCATAAAAATTCTACAATTTTATTCTTGCTTGATGGAAAGAAGCCCAACTCCAGACATGAAATTTAAAAAGCAAATTTCGTTGGAAGCTATGGAAGAAAAAATTCCATGGCATTGATTTGAACAAAAAGGGGATAGAAACAAAGACGGGCAATTTTGCCATGATTTTAAAAGCCCATGACAAGCAGCTGCTGGATTTGACAGCTCTCAACTCTAGTTTTCAAACTTCAACTTGAGGGGATGAACCTAGTTAGAGGAAATTTTTTATTCACACCAAATTGAGTGTTCCCTTCAACGAAAACACTTCACTCTTGAGTGTTCACTCAGAGTGTTCCCTTAGTTTTTATTCACACCACCCAATGAATCTTTTCACTTTGCTTATCCAGGGACAGATGATGCTCATGACGTCTAAAGATGCCATTTCGCTGAAAGAAGCCCCTTAATGGAGTAGTCTTCCTTGGAACAGGGCTTGAAAGGTACAAGGGAGATGAAGATTGCTTCTTCCTCTTGTTTCTGTAGTTTCTGCAGAAGTCATTTGAAAAGAGGCCCAGCCTTTTACCGGATTTACCTGTAAGACAGTGCCCCGTGAGGACAGTGATTCCTTAGCTGATCTGCGATTACATTAGCACTGCATTTCTGATCCAGCTTAGGCCAGATTTGCTTAAATTTATGTTTACTTCTCGAACCATTTTCCCATCTGTGGTTGATTCTATTGAGAGCGTCTAGTTTAAGGACATGAGAATGATTTTCGATGATTTTCTATTAAAAATCATAATGAGTGATGAAGAGCACTTCCACCTTTGGAGATACGTAAATAAGGAAAAATTATCACTCCCGGCGCACAAAAAATTGCGTCTAATGCACGAGGACCTTCACATCCAATGAAAGGCGTGTACGGAGGAAAGTTGATTGGCCCAAATTTTTTCAATAGCTGTGATTACTGAGCGCTGCAGAACCATGATCAATGACTTCTTCTCTCAAATTGACGAATACGGTGTGGAGAACATGTGGTTCCGGCAAGATGGTACAACCTACACACAACATGAGCGACAGTGGGCATTGTAGATTGAATTTGGGGAAGTGAGCGCACTGCAAACTTGTAGATCTATTGTGCACCCCGTCTGGAGATTAAGTCGATGAGACTTATAGCTCCTTGTTCAATCCAGTTTCCGTGATAAACGGGAGTATCTGAAAAGATTTGCATTAGCATTGTGCCCATCGTGTCCATAATATCTCGGTAGAATAGATAGTGGATATTTTGCAGTAAGCGATTTCCGGTCGCTTTGTCTCTCGTTTTGATGATTTGCTGTTTCAGACTTCTTTCTTTGGGGTCCTTTGAAGTCATGGGTATATACGAACAAACCACAGATCTTGGAGAAAATCCGATAAGAAGTGGAGAATTTATCGCCAGAAGTTTTGAGAAAAGTCATGAAAAATGCAGTGTCGTTCCATCGTCATCCAGCATAAAATCAAGCGTTGTCCACTTGACCGAAATTATCTTCGCAATTTAAAAAAAAAATACAAATATTTAGCGCAAAGGACCGTATGTGGTCCAGAGCCTAGCTTCTCACGCCTATTCATGCTGTGCGTGTTATATTTTTCTACACAAATGAAAGGGACCTACAGTGTAAGGCCAAATCTGGAAGGCAAATTGAGAAGCTTTCTCTTGATAGTTATTACTCTCGGACGTTTGTCACACATTCGCTAGAGGTGGGACCGTGGGACCTCCCGCTCGGCGATCCAACGCACTAACCACTTGAGCCACGGCACCCCATCTTTGCTATTTACTTCAGAAAATATTTAAACGTCAAAATAATTCTTGTCATTCAAATAAAATTACTGCCTGGGTTTAGGCCCTTGCGTCACCTTTGATAAACAGATACGCCGACCGATTTGAAAACAATTAACATTAATTTTTTCACACCTTCATAGTTACAATTTTGGTAGTCCAAATTTCGAATAAATGTATTTTGTAACGTGTCCACGTGCCTGAGCACCAAACCAGTAACCCTTTTCAAATTAGCATACTTGAGAACGTTGATCAGCACGTTGATTGGATAAGAGAAGTATTTATGAAGTGTGATTCAAACGAAAGTCAATTACAGCAACCCTGATGTACATATAATGCAAATTTATGGTTGGCAGATATGTATATCTATCGGATACCTATGTCAACCTTTTTCTATTTCCTTGAAAATTGGTTATATTTAGTAAATTCTATGATGCAGATTGAGTTGACTGATAATTTAATTCTTCAAAGACTGACACAATTTCGGTCGTGTTTTTGCATCCACTTCAACTCCCAAAATATTTTCAAAGCCATTCATGTAATACAATGGCTCTTTTGATGCCATGCCAATTGATACAATAATTTGTGGAAACAAATATTGCGTAATTTATTTATTAGAAGCTTTTTTTCGACATTTTAGCCGGCTGAAATTGCACGAGCTTTTAATAAACATCTTTAACTCGAAGATCATCAAATTTAATTACTCTTCATGAATATATTGCCTCGTTATGCATTGGGTTTCATTCAATTTGTTTGTTAAATAGCGAGCCAATTAACAGAAAAGAACTAAAAGTAGCGAATTTATTACGATTTTTCAAGTCTTTTGTTTTTTTTTAATAGCCATTTATACCTAATACGAAAGATGAGATCGTAAAGATCAGAGCGATATTCTATTTGGTTATACAAATACGACTGCAATTCAATCTCTTAAATTAAAAAAAAAAAATGAATAGTCTGCACGGAACAGCAACTAACACCCACCCCAAAACAGATTTGGTCAAAGTTGGATCTAAAACGCTCTAAGAATTTCATTTTTCTCAATAGATTGCATATCGGCACAACAATAGGTGTCATCACTGGACAAGGCAAGCATGCTACAAGGCAAGGCCTCTTCGCGAACGATTTTTGTAGAACCTGCATGGATGAAAAAGAGGAGGAAACTATTCCTCACCTTCTTTGTTTCTGCCCAGCTCTCTCCCGTAGAAGGAAACTCCACTTAGGAGCTCCCTATTATAACGATACAGGCGACCTGATGAATATTGACATTAAGAGTCTCCTACGCTTCATAAGAAGGTCTAATTGCTTTTAAAACGAGTAGGTAGGGAGAATCTTTCTCCCATGATCCACGTGGTATCACAACGGACCTATCATTAGTCTCAGTGCGCTGGCGACTCCTAGCTGGCAGCCACTTCAACCTAACCTAACACCCACCCGTGAAGCGAAATAATGTCGGAACTTCCCCAATCACAATAACAAAAAAGACTGCTGTCTCATACTGAAAATTCTCGCCGCCATAAGTTTTTCGGCACGGCAACCCTTCTTTTTTAACTAATCAACACTCATGAATCTCAGATTACTCACATGTTTTCGGGATGCAGATTTGTCTTTGGGAATAGGTTGACTGTCAACAGTCATTGACTTCAATCCCATAAGCGATCACCTGGCATCAGGTTATCCGCATCAAGACTACATTCTACAATATCAGCCTTATCAGTGCAAGCGACCCTACCGAAGAAGCTGAAGACATTTTCAAAAATTTCTGCTCAGCAGTTTCAATACTTAAATCGGTAAGAAGATCATATCCCGCTTTGGCGGGGTAATCGGAAAGCACACCCTGCATGACACAACATTTAATAATGGCTTCCGACTTAATGACTTTGCGACAGTTGGTAAGACCGTGAGAAGGAGCATTTGGTTTCAACATAAGAGAATCCACTCAGCAACCTGGCTCTGCCCAGATGGTCGAACCGTCAACTAAATCGAGCACAAGCTTATAGATGTACGGACTTTCGGGGGGAGAAAGTGTCAACTCAGACCATCTTCAGGTCATTGCTAACTTTAGAGCTCGACTATCAAAAAACAGGAGGAAATTCAATATCAATTGTTTAAGCACACCAGAAGGAGCCAGAGAGAGCGATTGAGTAAGAAATTTTCCACCATGCTATCATCTACCACACCCGCCAACGACCAGTGGCACCATTGTCACAACATCATCAAGAAGAGGAAGAGTACCACTGAAAAAAAAATTCGTGGAAAGGCGATGAGAGCTCGAGTCGGAAAAGTCACAGAAAATGAATCTACATGCGTTGCAGCGAAAACAAGGGAAGAGTACAGAGCCAAAAAAAAACTGGAGGAAATGAAAGCCCTGTGTAGAAAGAAGAGAGCCTACGCAGCCTTCCAGTTCAAGGATATTGATGAGTCTCTTAACAAAAAACCTAATCCGGAATTACAATAAAGTCAGGCAAATGACAGCAGGTTTTAAACCCGGAACCCAGACTTTGGAAATAGTGGAACCCAGTCACAGACAGGCAGGGAATTGTAGATCCATTTAAGGAGCACTTTTAGCAGCTACTGAATGGCCATCAAAAATGGAGAGTGACACCGTAATAAGAAATCTCGCAGCCAGTCTATGAAGTAGATTGAAGGAGGTTCGCATGGCTATTACGGACGCTTTCAAATATGGAGGCGAGGCGATGTTCCAAACCATGCCGAACGACTGAAGTGTCAGCTCTGCTCGCATTTGCCCTATCTACAAAAAAGGTCTTGCGCAGAGTCTTCGAATCTAACCCGGAGGGACAACGCAGTAGAGGACGACCTCGCCTAAGGTGGTGCGCACAAGTAGAAGGGGACCTCAACCAACTTGGAGTGCAGAACTGAAGGCAGTTAGCTAAGGACCGGGCTAACTGAAGAGGCTTCTTGGTTGAGGCCCAGGTTCACCCCGAACTGTAGCGCCACCTAAGAAAGTAATGTCTTCAGCTAACTATCGAGGGGAAAAAAAAAACAAATATTTGGCGCAAAAGACTATATGTAGTCCAGGGTTAGATTCTCCTGACAATTCGTGTTCAAATTGAGAAGCATACTCATGGCAGTCATTACTCTCGAACGTTTGTCAGACATTCGCGAGAGCTAGAGAGCGGAAAAAGCATTTTTTTTCTGAGGTCCAACTCACTAATAACTGAGCCACGGAGCCTAGTGGTGTTACATATCCCTGCTAAGGCTCGCATATAAGATCCTGTCTAGCGTACTGTTGGAACTTCTTAAGAAATTCAATACTACATTTATCGGAATGTACCAATGTGGCTTTCGGCTCACAGAGCGTCTTGACCATAAAGTCAAATACCGTGCTGATCATTTCTAGCTCAGGAAGGTCAAAGCGAATAGCCATGTGACCCAATAATCTAAACGACTGGATTTCTGTAGAACATTGGAGATTGCTCTATTTTTTTTACGTTTACGGTGAGCTTAGACGAACACGACAGTACTGCCAGCAAAATCAAATCAAAAATGTCATTCAGTGGGCATCAATTCAAGGAATCCAAATTTTCAAAAGTCGAAATTTCAAATTAGCCCGAAAATATAAAAAAATGTCTTTGGTATGTCCCTATTTTTATGACCCATTATCCATATTCATATGCTACCTATACTTGATCCAAAAAAATGCTCTTTAAGTATGAAAAACTCTTCTCCAATTAAGAACGAACAGACGTCAAACATAAATATTTTGTGTGTCAATTTGAACTTCTTTTGAATATTATGCAAAAATGCGAACAATGTCGTCCTTGTGCGAGCATATTATCACTTTCTCTACCCGTTTGTTGGCCATAAATAAATTATTTTTCAATTTTTACTACACTCATGAATTCGAAATAAATAAAATGTCCCCTCAGTCCCAAACATCGGAGAAAATGCTCCGTAAAATACGTGTGTAGGCCGCCGCCCGCTAAATGTGTAGGAATCTTTTTTCGACTTCCGAAGCAGAGTAAATTAAAATTGAAAAGTAAAAATAAAATAAAAGAATAAACGCTACCCGTGACATTGGCGCTTCTCAGAAAAAAAAAAGAAAATATTTTTTTCTCATTCATTCAAGTGTGATGGCAGCGTGTGACGTGAAGAATCCACAATTTTGTGGCCAACAAACAGAGAGACGACATTTTTGCGGTAAAATATTGGCCAATACCGACTGACACTTTGTACGTTAACAGTTGTCGTCATTATATTGTTGTTTTCTTAATTAATGGTAAACCAATTTTGCACCCAAAGTCGCATATCTTAAAGGAAAAACTATAAATGCACCTCATGTAAATAAAAATAGACCGTTATGCAGGCATCGATAAATTTAAATAGACGACAGTGCCATTGTAAAGGATGAAAAGTATTTCTTGTAACAGTATTTTTTTGGCTGATTTATAAAAGTTCACTAAACTCGAGAGCATGAGTTTATCACTTGTGAAGAATTTAACATTAATGAGCCATTTAGGCACCAAATAAAATTATTAAGTACAGAAAATTTATTTTCAAATTGTGTATAACGGTTGTTTTTAAGTAAGTGCATATAAAACAAACAAAAACAAAACTATTTTTAGCGATGTGGCGCTATATTGTTTTCCATTTTTGTAAGCCATATGTCGTATGACAGTTGTGTCATTGCGAAGGTGGCCATTTCGATGGAAACTTTTGAAAGTCAATAACGGATCCCATCGATTGTCAAAAATACGTTCAATTTTCCTTGACCATGTAGGTATATATGTGGGAGGCATATATTTCATTTTTTTTTTTTTAGTAAATGTAGACAAGTTCAATAGGAGTATACATACTTAGGCGACAGTGACCGTGGTGATAGATGACCTTGATCTTCCTTTAAAACAAACGAACGACCTACGAAGATTCTTCACCTTTTCCATTTTAATATTGTGAAACGCCATGAGTTTCGTGTCGTGTCAAAGACTTACAACGCAATGTATGTAGATGCTAAATAAAAATAGGGTAATAAACGCGCTTGAAATTTTGACAGAAATGTAGTGCCAAGCTTCCGCGGTAAAAAAAATGACGTTTGGACAATGAGCGCTGTATTTTGATCTGAGGCGCGAACAGATGCTGAAGGTTTACAAGTTTTAGTCAGTCTAAGTACGAGCATAAGTTCTGAGTATCAGCGCAGGGAAGTCCTCTTAGAGCGAATCGAATAAATCTGCGTTGTACAGCTTCTTTACGGAAAAATGGGTGGGGTTATAGAGAGACCTAACTTGACTGGCATATTCAAGAAGAGCCCGAACAAATGCCTTAGACCAGCGATTGATAAAACCAAGAGAAGTGTTGGCTACAGTCTATCACAGACAACACCTAGGTCGATCAGTTCTGTCACCAATGGAACGGGTTCATAAAACATCAGAGAACTGCAAAGTATAGTTGGAGCATGCTTTCGGGTGCATTTTGTTGATTGACACTTATAGACATGGAGTTCTATGAAATTGTTAGCCACCAAGTAAAAATTTATCCAAGCCTTCCTGCAGAGGAAAATAGTCAGAGGAGTGCCGACTGACTCAAAAGTTGGAGAAAAGGTACCATTCGCTCTGTTAACTCTGGTCTGCGTGGGCTTTGAATGAGTTGAGAAAATACGATGAAGCTATTTTTCATCAACAAGAAAAACTTAGAATTTGCTGTCCGAAAATCCACACGTGCGTAGAAAAGTCAATACATCTTCAAAGAGTGACTGTGTGGTGTGGATTTTAAATTTGTGGCATCATTGCTACCTACCTCCATGAAAATTAACCTAGAATGACATGACATAACACAATTATAATTGTGTTGTGGTCGCAATTAAAATATTTAGGCTTGGAATTGCTATGGTCCCAGTAGGATGGTACCTGCCACACCACCCGTCAAACAAGCAATATTACGCACACTAAGTTCGGTTACCATTTTTACAGCCATTTTTTAGATGTGCCTTGGCCACCGCCCAATTAAAATTTTACGTCTCTACTTTTTTAACTAACTTTTAACTACTAAGGATACCAACGATCCACAAAAAATAGACGCACCTAACACAAACTCAAATAAAGTTATTTCGAAAATAGAGTCCCAAACAATGGAGAATGCACTGCGAAATTAGAAATAAGTGATCCTTGTCAAGGTACTTCTCTATCGAAAACGATCTCTGTCCTCTGGATCTATGCAGCAATGAAAGGGCAATCTTTAGCATATGTGGTGATTGTTTACTGAACAACAACAATATTTGTATGTCCTTTTTATTCAATTTCAAAGAATGGCCTGCTTTAGTTAGTTAAAGCTTTCTGTAGAACTCCTGGCCTTTTTTAGATGCACTATTGAACCTGCCTCCTCCTGATAACTTCATATATCATAAGCAGCACTTTCAAAGCAGTCCACTATCTTAGTTTAACAACATTGAGCATCAGTTATCCTACTGACCCTGGTTATTTACATACGAGTATGTATGCTGGTATATTAGGGAAAAGACAATATTGGGTAAGTCTTCAGTCGTTGATTGGATTTTTTGTGTGTGGCATGAATGCCCAGAATGCAGGCAGACGAAACGAATTTTTTTAGACTCCTGTAATAAATCTGCTATATTTTTGATGTCTCTTAGTAGAAAATACTGCATAAAACTTGTTGGCGTACTATGCTTTTAATAAGCATCTCAATACGCTAGGCTTAAGCAAGACATTAATCTGCACTGGAAAGACGACGATACTGCGGAATACTTCCTTCGCAATAGTCCTACTTTTGCACGTATTAGGTGGCAGATCATTGGTGCTTATTTGGTGAGTGCTGATATTCATAGCTCACAAACCACTTATATTGCTTCAAGAAGAAGGAAGGGAAGTCCATTGCATCTGAATATCCGGACTCCATTGGAGTTTTTCCTACCTCGCTAATATTTTATCCTTCTTTTTTTTTGCCCATACTTTAAGGGTTTCGAAAAATTTGCAATTTCGATATTTTAGTCAACCTTAATATAGCTACAGAAACTTTTTTTTTCCTTATAAGGCAATATTTCAAGGCTATGTCAAATTCAAACGGACGAAATAGAATTGTTCTAATTTTCTTTTTTTTAAAAAGTCTAGTGGGAGATATTGTCAAATTGAACCCTCTTCTAGCTCTGTGAGGATGTGTCTAAAACCCCGACAAACCGCAACTGAATTGCCTATTATTCACTCTAAGTTGGATGCTAAATATTTGCCTAATATGTGTGGAGTAGAAAAAAGTGGCTATGTTTGCATATTTTAAAGGTACATACATGTTGACGATCAACATGTTCTTTTTTTTAACCCACTTTTGCTTGCACGCATATTTCGAGAACCGGTTCAACGCTTTGTTTTATAAAAAAAAACACTAAGACAACATTTATTTTTTGTTTGTTGAACTAATAACTGCCATTATGTAAACTTAAGCTAAATTAACTCAGATATGAGTTGTGTACACCTAGGAATATGTATATACAATAATATTGAGCCATTGTACAAACATCTTCTTAACATTCCGACTTTTGGAAAGGTACATAAACTTACAAATTTTTTCAACAAATAGTTTTGAAATTTAAGCTTTCACCAGAACCTTACCAGAATGTTGAAGAAGCTTATTATCGGTTTATATTTCTTTAGATGAAAAGTATTTTCATAATAAGTGGAAGCCACTAAACGACCGAGAATATCTTCCTCCACTTTTGGCCATGCTTCAGCACCATACAGCAGCACTGGGATGGTAAGGGACTTGTATAGAATCTCCTTGGTTGTTCGGGATATGGCCTTACTACTCGATAGCCTTGTGGCGTACATGTCGGTAATATAAAATATGCTTACATACGCAAGTAACATTTGAAGTAAACTTTATTATGTTAGAAGTAACCCATGTATCAACATGAACTATTATTTATGAATTAGTATTTGTAATGGCAACACCTTAACAAACCTTAAGTGACATGCAAATTTGACAGACAATTCTTTTAGTTTTTAGTTCGACACAGTCCGCTTCCACGTGTTGACCTAACAAATTTATAACCTTGTAAATTAGAACGCAATAAATCGTAATATATATAATATTTGGACATCCACGTTTTTTGATTTTTCGCACGAGTTGTGTTGGATAAAACCACCACAGCCTTCTCAACCAAGAGCAACAGCGTTTGGCTAGAGTTATTCTTCGTTTGATTTCTGATGAGGTGTTGTTTTCAGAAATTATAGTTGAGCCTAAGTAGAAAGCCCTTACTACCTCATAAAAACGTTGTTTTTCATAATTTTCTCATAATTAAGTCTAATTTAGACCGGAATGTAACGAGTCTACAGAGTGAGTTAAAGAATATTAAAAGTAAAATTAATGGGCAAAAGTCTGGTCGACAGTCACAAGGGACCATTAATCCTTAATATCGTGTTATAATTCAATGTTTTGTGAGATTCGCCCCTGAGGAGTTTGTCTCAGGAGACTTACAGCCTGGGAATTTCGGTTTTAAAATGTATCGTCTGCATATAAATGTTATTTAATTAGTATACTCATAGAATACATGTCTGCAATTTTATTGTAAATACAATAAAAAGATTCATTAATAGAAATTCATAAAGTATAGCATTGGATTGCCGTCAGTCAGATAACAGTCTATCTTTTAGTGGTTGAACGGTAGGGTCTAAGAGTAAATACTACGAAAACCAAACTCAGTCTTCGGTAAAACATAGGTGTTCAAACCAAAGATGGTACACTGGGTGTAAGTTGCTTGAGAATAAATGCTATCTTGACAGCGTCTCAAAGATACAAAGGACAGACTGTTTAAGAGTGACGGAATCAATACGATCAAGACCTACATCAGCTCTAGAAATTATATTGTATTTCCTTCCATTAGACATATACTGTGAAAGCTTGGCAACTACAACTGCACTCAGGGCTACTGGTCTCTGGTCAGTAGGGCCCAATAGGCCGAGTGGAAAGGGACTACATCATACATTTCTTTCAATGCAAACGGAGATTCAATATCTAAATCCCTAACAGAAATGAGTGGAATGAAGGAAGAGTCTGCATCGAGGATGATGCTACACTGATGGATCCAAAATAAATATCTGTGCAAGAGCTGGCGTCTGCGATGGGACTTGGAATGCAAACAAGCTGTGGAAATGATTATAGAGGTGTTGACAGCCAAGCAACCATAAAGGCACTAAATCAACATCGGCAAGATCAAAGCTCGTATAACAATGCAAACTAAAATTGAACGAGATATTAACAGCCAACAAGGTGACCCTCTGTTGGATGCCATGGCATGTGGACATCACCAGAAATGAAAAGTCAAGAAAGGGTCGGATACGCACCCTTCAGATGATCTAGATGAAGTTAGCATACGTCTTCGTATATTACACAGGGAAATAGACATCGAGCCTCTCAAAAAAGCTAATAAACACTGGTGTCGATTAGATGCATACGCTATAAGTAAATCGTTGTGGGCACTTTAGTTAAGGACATTCGCATTGATATTGATGCCCTGGCCGTACACTGCGCAATAGGCAACCATGCGGCCTGGCTAACAGCCCTACAATGATCACTGTGGAACTGCAGAGACGAAGAAGAAATATAATTTATTTGAATCCTGCTATGAGATTTTCCTCCGCTGCCCAATTAAAGAAATGTTACTATTGGCAATCATTTCTTCTCAGATCTAGATGAACTACGAAACACTGAGACAAATACGAGTAAAATGCTGCAATTAGGGATATCAACCACTGGGTGGTTTAGTAAGCGACCGATACTAATGTAAAATTTGTGTTCTAGGTTCTTTATAATTGGACACAATGGCCTCTATGTGGCCTGAGAGAGCGGCTGACGCCCCGTCCTAAGCCTAACCAACAATATACCTGCATACTTATATACATACGTAATAGTGCTCCTTGTCAGTCTTTCTCCTTAAGACTTAAGAGGTTTTTGTTTTTTAGATCACTGTAGGAATTGCGGTCTAATTCTTAAAATTTGAAATCCGTTGTCTTGCTACCAAACTTTTGGTGTCTACATATGTCTAACACCAGACGAATGAACAAAATTTAAAAAAAATACCTCAAGAACCGCACTTATTTCTGTCAGACTTTAAGTTTTTTTTCAATAAAACAATCCCCACATAAAAGAAGAAGAAAAGAATACACATTCAAATGAAAAAATAACAAACACAATCCATCACTTAAGTTTAGCATTAACTGAATTCCTGAACAAACGAGTACGCGAATCACCACCACTTAAAGTTGTCGGAAGTCCATAGAATATTTTGAGTGAATTTCAATTGCCTTGGTCAAGAAAATTGTATTTCTATTCCATTTCCCTTATTCAAAAGGAAAATAAACCAAAACCGATGTTTCTAAACATTTGCCAAAGTACACATTGAATGTACCCATGCGTTATGAGGGGAAGTATCTGGCGTTCTGCATACTGTAGATACTTCTTAATAGAAACAATCTAAATGGGTTAAATGCTTTTAGCAAATATGAGCTTGTAAAAATCCTGAAAAATCGCCACAATCGCCACAATCGCTTCAAGAAATGAACTCACAGTTTATCGTCTTTTAAACATGCTGAACATCAATTTGGAAACAATAGGATAGATTTTCTTTTCTATAAATGAAAAATAATGCATCTTAGCACAGAATTTTGTTTATTTTTTTGGGGGTAAATCATTTTGACAACTGTCTTAGAATGTAATTTATAGCTTAGAAGTTTATTTACTTTCAAATATTTAGGGCAACCGCAATCAAAATTAGAAATTTTTCAAATGTAATCAGAAAGGCTGCCAATTTAAGGATGGAATCACTTCTCAGAGTTCTGGAAATTTTAATCGCTTTCTCATTGAATGTATTCGTACACATGTAGTTGGTTTTTGACCGACAGGCATCAAGCATCTCGTAGGATTGACCAGTTGAGGCACAGTCGTCGGTTTTAGAGATTTAATAATTGCATAATTTATTTTATAAATTTTTGCAACTACATTTGTGTAGTAATAACAGATGTACACCTACGCAGCGTGGAGGCAAGAGGAACCATTAAATTATTTTCACGCATGGACAAATGATGCATCTTAAAAGATTTAAGTCCTATTTTCATTCTTATCAATTTGTAGACGGATTTTTTTTTAGAAATCAGAACTGAAATCTGTCCAAGCTGTTGGATTTAACAACAAGGCTGCTGGACCCGATAGCCTACCATCCGAGTTCATTTGTTTGCGAGCATACACCAACTCATTTCCAAGATTTGGTCAGACAAGTGTATGCCTGGTGAATGGAATCTCAGCATCGTTTGCCCGATCTACAAGAAAGGATCAACTGCGCCAATTACAGTGGAATCAGTTTCCTCAATATCCCTTAAACGCCTGAAACCTTTTGTCAACAACCTGTGTCAGTGTGGTTTCAGGCCACAATCGATTAAATGTTCACACTACGGCAGATCCTGGAAAAAACTCAAGAAGTCCAAATCGATACTCACCATCTTTTATCGATTAAGGCCGCATATGACAGCATAGAGGTGACCTACACAGAGCCATGTCTGGTTTTGGCATCCCTGCCAAATTCGTTCATCTGTGCAGGATGACGACGGAGAACGATCGATACTCCATCAAGATCGGTTATGACCCCACCAAGTCCTTCGACGTCAAAAAAAGGTTTTAGAGAAAGTGATGCGCGGTCTTGTTACTTCTTTAACATCATACTTGAAAGAGTTGTGCGAAACTCACAAGCCAACACCGAAGGCTCAATCTTTCAAAAGTCTCTGCAACTACTAGTGTACACCCACGATTTTGACATAATTGAAACAGCGGGTTGTCAATGGTGCGTTTGCTAGAATTGAAACAGAAGCTGCCAAAATGTAGAAGCGGTAAATAAGGGCAAAACCAAGTATATGCTGTCAAATGGAAGGGAATAAAACAACATCGACGAATTGGACAGAAAGCCACAGATAGCGTTTCAATTGATGCATATATGTATGTATGTATTGTCTATGTTTTCATATATTTTTGAAAAATAAAAATTTTGGAAAACGGCTTCGCCTCACTGTAGACTCAATATTTCTACATGTGGGTAGTATCTGTGTCTGTAACTCGTAAGCTGGTAAGCTTGCGTTATAAAATTTGTTTAATTTCATGTTCAATATAAAAGTGATGATACTAGCTGTCAGCATGTTTATTATCTCAGAAATCGCATATATGAAACGAGAAAATTAACGAACATAAAATCAATCAGCATCCGGGCGTAAATTTAATTAGTTTGTGGGTATTGGGCGGACACAGTTTATTATAATTTTTTTATTATTAAAAGAAAACGTTTTATCTTCTTTGCAATTCTTCAATAAAATTGAATTTTGAATTTAGCAATCTGCCTGCTATTATTTTGCTGTCATTAAGTTAATAGTATTATCTTGAATTTAGGAAATACGACGATCTAAAGACAAAGATACATTAAGATGTATTTTTGAATTTAGTATCGGTTTTCCCTAGTGTATCACAGTAGGGCTGTATTTTTGTGATTATCGGAAAGGGATATGAGTTTTAAGCCACCACAAACCGATTGTTGTAGCATTTTTATTGGTGAGCATTTTGGCAATGCCACGTAGGTCAATCGGGGAGAAATTATATCACCAAAAATATTGATTTAACAATAGCTGCTCAAGCTCCAAAGTTTCCCAAACTTGTGACTTCTTCAATGTCGTGTTAGAACATTTAGTGCGGCGGGCGGGTGTTAACATGGAAGTCACTATATTTTTCAAATCCGTTCATCTGTTGGGGAATGCTGACGATTTAAATATTATCACGGGCTCCCAACGTACCGTTATTGAAGCATTTACGGCGATTGAAAAAGAGGCTAGACGAGTTGGCCTTGAGATCAATGAGATTAAAACGAAGTACATGCTGTCGACCAGAAACAACTCCGTCGCACACCGCATTGGACAAAATGTCACCATCGACAGCCACAGTTTACCTACCTCAAGGCAAACGCAAACAGATGCATCATAACCCTAGGCAACCACATCTACTTTGGCCTGTCTAAACAGCTAGGGTCCAAAGTCCTGACCCGAAGTACCAAAATTATGCTCTAAAAAACACTGATCTTGCCAGTCTTGTTTTACGGAGCCGAAAGCTTGACGATAAGCAGGACGGCAGAGCAGATCTTGGGATCATTCGAAAGAAAAATCCTACGCCGAATATTCGTTCATATCTTCGAGGAGGGCGGGTGGAGGAGAAAAGATAACCGCGAACTCTATGAGCTATACAAAGATGTGGATGTCGTCCAGAAGGCAAAAATCGGTCGACTACACTGGCTTGACCACATCGAATGGATGTCAACGCTCCAGTTAAGGGAGACCCAGCCCACTGGTTCGAGACAACAATGCAGACCGAACCTCCGGTTTAAGGACCAAGTGATCGCGGACACAAGAAATCTTAGTCTTGCCAACTGGGAGCAGCAAGCCCGAGACCGTGAACGATGGAAAACAGCAATTCAGGCTCTAACTCCCCAAGGGTCGCAGGCCTACTAAGTAAGTAAGCTCAAGCTCTTTAGTTCACAACTAAAACTCTTCAACGAAACGAAATGAGTGATATCTAAATGACTGCCAGGCTCAATTTATTTCCATGTTTTTCTTGAAAAAGCAATGGAACACATTAAACTTGGCACACTTATAGATCTCGCACCTTTTGGTAGCGGAATAGTTACCAGATTTGTATTAGAGAATTTGGACAGTTTCTTACATTTTTATTTTCGAATAAATGTCCATCATTTTTGTAAAGGTTATTTATACGATACGAACAAGTTTATTTTACAATGGATTTCAGAGAATTTAAAAACTTACTTATAGATGTCGACATCAAAAGCCTCCATGGTTTAACGAGTAGGTAGAGAGAAACTTTCTCCCAAGATCCACGTGTGAATTAGGAACTTATGTAAATGTCTTTCAACTTATGCAAAACAGAAGAAATGCGCGAAGACGAGAAATCTACTTGACCGTCAACTTTTAAAGAATTAGCCAGAGAAATAGAAAAAAACTATCAATCCTAAGGTGACACCGTGGCTCAGTGGTTAAATCGTTGGATTACCGAGGGCGAGGTTCGAGGTTCGAGTCCCAGAAAACACAAAAAAGATTTTCTCAGTCCCACCGCATCGCACGCGTAGGTCGTGCCCGTATTTACGTTGGACGCAGCGTAAGAGTCATAAATTCCTGTGCGGTATGATCAAAGCTCGTGAGATACTGTCTCGACGTACTTGATAGCCCCGCGTCCACAAACCAGGTAATCATAACATGAGCCCCTGGACCCATAAGGTCGTGAGGAAAACAAAGGGGCGCTGTGCGCCTGAAAAATTTAAAACTGGCAGATAGAGCCATGTACAGAGTCTGTGGTGAAGAGAGAATGTGAATGCCTAGGGACCGAAAAGAAACAGTCACTGCTTCTAGGTTTATCAAGAGCCTCAATTTGTTTGTGGCTAACCGTTTGGCCATTCTAATAGGTCGCAGTGCACTTAGGCTCCAAACTTACCCGTCACAGATGTTCGAACAAATTCAGTTAAAAAATAATAAATTTGAATTCAAAAATAGGCACTGAACAATAGATTGATTGCACACAATAAACTGGCAAAGAAGAAAAAACATGAAGGTTTGGGTAACCTTATACTATGTTCATAACCATTACCAGACGCATTTTTCCAAACCATGTTGAAAAGCGAGCACCGTGACTCAAGTGGTTCGTGCGTTGGATCGCTGAGCCGGAGGTTTGAGGTTCGAAAGTCGAAACCAATAGAACACCAAAATTTTCAAGGCTTTACATTGACTAGAAGCTTTAACTTTCTGGTCTGATGATCAGTGTTTCCTAATCAGGTGGTTTACAAATATTGATCTTAAGATAAATTTTTAAGTGCTGTAACTCAAGAATACCTAAGTTAAAAATTTTAGATTTGGACAGTCACTCAAATTTGTTTATTTTAACATGGTGTTCCTATCGTTATTTGAAGCTTAGTTTGAGTAGGGAAAGGGATGTAAGCGGCACGGGTTGTTTCATGTAAATAAGATAACAATGCACATATTCCTTTAGAACCGATAGTATACAGTCGTTCACCTTGATTCATAAATTCCGAGCTGACTGAGCTTTATTTGCAACAGAAATGTGTTTATAGACAAAATTTTTAAAATAGTCATCAGGCATGCTTTGATGCTTCCGAGTACTGGGCCATCCCTCAGAAACTAGAACAAAAGCTGCTGAGGTGGCCTAGTGGGGTGAGAAAAACGCCTCCACTGGTACTGGTATATTATGCGGACAATCCAACGACCTTGTGGTATTCCTGATGCTAGAATTTAAATCTCAGCAATTAAGTACCAATAACATCGTCTATCTTTCCCTCATCGAATTTCGAACTAATTTTAACCCATCTTTCATTTGGACTAATAATGACGACGCCAATTGAATTACAATCTAGCCCGTTAAGTATCAACAAATTTGTATTCTGTGGAATTTTTCTAGAACTCCGTTTATTTTCTAAATTTAACTAACAATCATCACAGGTTCATCATTGTAGCGATGGTTTTTAACATTTTTAATCAACAAATTGGTTTTTTTGTTAAATAAAAGCGATGATAGAACTGATACTACTTGTAAACAATAGCTGTGAATCATTTTTGGATAAGCAATAACTATTTGGGAAGCCCGTCTTTATATAACGCCAGTGCGACACATAAAATCCCATTACACTCTTCTAATGACGATTCACCCTAAACGCCATGGCGATCATTCCTCGAATTTGTCATCACATTATGACATTTAATTGTAATGATTTTCCTGTACAAAACTGCTCATTAAAACAACATAAGGATGTCATTTGATTATACTGCCCGTGTTGACAATTCGTACAAAATAACTTTCCAAATAAAGAAACCGATGACACACCCATTCTAACCGTATTCGCGTCAATTACCGGCAATTATATTCCCAAAAGAGTGCACCGCAAAGTCTTCAAAATTAATTGGCAATCAATTGAAATTGTCGATTGAAAGCAAACTAGAAAATTATATTTTTTCATTAATATGCGTGATTTGTTCGAAAAGCAGATGCCCCCTCGAAACGTCCCTGCTTACAGAACTTTTGGCATTAACCCAGCGGTTGACTATAATTAAATTTGCGGTGAGAAAATTCTCATAATTCTCTCCAAGCATGAGCAGCTATTTTCCCGCCTTCTTGCACTGACTTTGTGAATGCCTCGAAAAATCTAACAAATGTCAAATACGCCTCTATTTCGAAAACACTTCAATCCAATAATCATGCTCGGTAAATATTGATATATGCATGTTAATGCATAGATACACTGATGCAAGTCTCTAGTCAAGTACGGCACACAAATATGTACATCTGTACATATGTCCTACAGGTAATTTGAAATTTATTTTTAGGCGTTAGTCAAAACCACGTGAAGGCGAAGCTTGCTGCCGCATTAAAATGGCGATACATACAAATATTGAAATGTAATTATTTTGGCACAATGTCTTACGTTAGATGATTTCTCATATCATATCGAGGTTATCTTTGTAGTTTATAATTATGTACGTGATAAAGACCTGTACAGCTGTAGAGCCGATTAACTTGCTCAAGAGGACACAATTCGGGCTCCTCTGATCCTCGGGAAGGTTCACCTTGCTGCAGTAACAGGAAGAATGGTTAATAAGAAGTGACACAATATCGTCCATGACACAACATCGTGGTGGTAGATCTGACAAAAGTTAATTTACATGTCACAGGCAGATTCGGCATATTCCATGCTTAAGGCATGATTAATCGAACGAAATGGGATAGTTCCGAAGGGCTTATTAAAGCTTTCTACGTTTTCTGCATGTAAAATCATGAGCAAGTTGTCAGAACTAGATATCTTTGTCGACAGTCAGGTGGCAATTAGAATCAACCTCGACTACGTCCACGCTTGTTGAAGACTGCTAACAGACACTGACCCAGGCTAGCTGTAGTTTCAAGATCTCTCTCCTCTGCGTTCCTAGCCATAGAAACATAGAGGGAAATGAAAGAGCCCACGCACCAGCTACTTTTCACGATTCATTTGAGAAGGGAGTTTATTTCCCGCTAGGATTCCTGAAAAGAAATATCTCTTTGAACTCTACTTTAAAAGCAGCGTCTAGGTAGACGAATCTGATGAATTTCAAATCCAAAACAGAGAAATGGAACATGTATGTATATACAGACGTCGCTAGACTCGTAATCATAAGTACGGGAAACTAGGCAATAAGCGCACATGCAGCCAAATTCGGCATTCCACATAATAAACACTGCAGAAGTTGCAGAAATGCTTAAGGAAATGAAGCCTTGTTACATTTCCTTTGTGGATATTTAGGTTGGCCTCGTTCACGATGATCTCTCGGACATCTCAGACATAAAATTCAATGACATCATTGACTTTCTTCGCTCCACAGACATCAGTCCTAGATTTTACTTCCATTTTTTCTTTTTTTATTAAATTTACAACTCTCGTGAGTAGTGGTCTCAAAATGGTCCTCAAGCGCTAATTGCGTGTTCTCTTGGGAGGAAGCCGGGAGACCAGCCACTTTACCAGTCTACCTAGGAACAAAGCACCAAGGCACTTTAAGTTCGACAGAGAGTCGTCACTGGAAGACGATCCTCGTATGGACGGTTCAGGGCACTACTGATAAAATCACATCGAAAATCTTCTCATGGAGAACAATCGTTTCACGAAAAAATTGCCCCCAGAGATGCTAAGCCGTCAACTAAAAGTGTATTACGGATCTTGCACGAGAAATTAGACATAAGCAAGGTCAGAAGTCCCGTTGGGTGCCTAGAAAGCTGACAACTGAAAACAAACGTCAACGACTGGCGTCTGCCATTGAATTTCTCGACATGGCAGCGACGTGCCCCCATCAAGTTCAATGTTTAATCCACCGCCAGCAAGATCATGGCCTTGATTTTCTGGGATACGGAGAGAGTATTACTGATTGCTGACTATATCTACTATGCCAGCATAAAAATTGCTCGACGTTGACTAATCCAACGCACCACAATGGACCGGTTCACAAGTCGCACCTTGCACAGGTTGCATTAAAGGATGCAAAGTCCCAAAATTATCAAATTGTCGTAATCCAATAACTTTTTTGCTGCTTGACACATCTCAATTGAAATATATGATATTTACATAAGATGAATTTACATAAGAAAGTCCAGAGAAAATGGTTTACTCATTTTTATAAGAATTCGATAGAACATGCTAAGGCATTGAATGATTTGAAAAAATCTCATGATTCGCCATTCGTGTTGTGTGTGCTACATATTTTCACATAAATGGAAGGGACCTACAGTGGAGCCAATGTCACGAGTGACATTATAATTTTCGCTACAAATTAGCTAGTTAGCAAAGGTCGTTCAGCGCTATTATATCGAAAATAGTTTACGATAACGCCTAAGTACAGAACTGTGTCAGATTATGCTGGGTACATTCTGTGTACTGGCCAAAAAAGGAGCAGAGCTTCCACAAAGTAACATAGTTGAAGGTATGAAACCACCAATATGTGTGGAGAACATATTCTCGAAATAATCTTCAACTTGGCTAACCAAAAATGGCCAACTTAGAAAGGCATAGGGTGTCTAAGGTTTGGTGGCCAGTAAATTTAAGTAGAACTAGCAGATAACGCATAAGAACAGTCACTGAAATGCTCTCTGGTCATTGTCCTCTGAGAAAATAAGTAATGACATTAGATTTATCGATGTTTGCTATATGTCTCAGAGGACATAACGGAACATACTAGAACACCGTGGTGGATACTTCTTCGATACTTTAGAAGAGGTTGGATCTTTGATCCAAAATAATGATTTATCTAAATTCTTTAGGGGAATTAAGTGCATGGGTGAAATGGCTTAGGCTTCTTACCATGTGCTTTCCCAATGGATCGCGGTGGGCCTACTAAGGTGCCTGATAAATTATGATGACCTTATAAACCTACTCAACCTAATCTAATCTAGGCCTAGTCTATTAGGGAATCTACAGTTTTTACTGATTTCGATTAACAGTTTTCATTTCTACATTTGCCTTACTAAACCATCTGTATACTATACTAAAGCCCTTAGTATGCACTGCGCCCTATAAATATCTTGTACTAGCCCACACAATTTAATCAGAAGCTTTAAGTGGCAGGTTCTTAATTTCCTCTAGACTAACAAAATCCCGCACCAAGTGCAATAATCGTTTCCTTGCGGGTCCTGGACAAACGAAGAGAATATATTCTGCCATCTTTTTTGCTCTCCCAGCCAGCATATCATTATTTGGGCAGATTTCATTCTGGGCAGATGCTATCAAAGTGAACAAGTCATCTTTGATGAGATCGATCGATCGATGGTTTGGCTTTATATTGGTTGAAGTTGATGAACTTTATAGCTTGCCTTAGGCCCTAAAGATTGATGAAGTATTTAGCGTGTTTATAGATTTCTTATTGTTTTATCTTGTACCCCGAAATAGGGTGTAAGACCAACGAGTGAGCGGCAAACATTTCTTCTCGCTAGGCAGTCGGACCACTCGTTACTCTCGAACCTTTCATGGCCTAGAATTGAAGCTATGCTAACCTTGTTATTGGATCCAAGATTTTCGAGGAGACACTCACAGGCAAGCTATAAATGCGGGTTCCCTTAATTCTCCTCCGGAATCCCTCTCGTGCGTTCAATAGCATAAACTTCTGCTTGATATATTGTTGGTGACTTTCCAAGCCTTGCCACGCTGGAATATAGGGCTATATACCCCGGGATCAGTGCTGCCATTATTCACTTTGGAACCATCTGTATACCTGATTTGCGAATTTCGTACTGCTATGAGACCTTTATTTTTCTAATCTCAAGGCCTTGCCTTATTGCCAGAAATCTATTAGAGGATCCTTTGGAATAGTTTAGATCATTTCTATCTGTACTTAATTTTATGAATATGTACGAAAATATTGCCATCTTGTTTCCAATTTGCTCTGATCTTAATTTGTGCATTGAAATCATGTCCAATAATGAATATGTTAAAATTAATTTTAAAATAAATATCTAAGAGAAAATATGAAATAATAAACTGATTAGTTTTGCAATCAATTCAAGGTCTTTCGTCCAACCAGAGATGTGTGACTTGTTGGTGTCTAGAATACTGTACGTGCTTATTGCTTCCCAAATGTTTGTGCTCAAAAATTTAATGATCGAGCTTAATGATCACAAATTAACATATTTGTGGTAAATAAACGGATTGTACATATGTAAGATATCTACGAGCTTATTGACTGAATGATACGTGTAGCCCATAAAAACTAGCAATTCATCTTTATATAAAGGTTTTTCCTAAAGTTTTTCCTCCAAATTTACTATCTTTGAGTAGTAACTATCATATCTCCGCGCTAGCTGTGCTAAATCAATGCAAAAAATTAATCTAAATGTTTAGCTATAAAAAGAAAATATGTGTCGTTAAAATAAACTTAAATTAATTTACCAATATTTTTCTATTAAAACTTCTACTCACCAATTAAAAGTCCTTGTTAATCCTCTTTCCGGTTCAGTTGAAAATGTACAAAATTTGATTACCCTTTTCTGATTTCGTGCACACACTATATTGTAGAATAAAATATTCACTCTCTCTTTCTTTCGTACGGATTTATTTTTAAAATTTGTCGAAGACAAAAACGATTTTGTCACAATGATTATAAGATTTTATTTTAACAATAATTTATTCCCACTGAATAAAACAAAAGAAAAATGTAGAAATGCTCTCAAATCACCTCGTACTCGCAACTGTAGTAGAATTTCATTGACTTGATAACCACAATTATGCTAACAGAATCCTTCGGATACACATTAAATTCGATTTTAGATGATCTCTCCGTGTATTTAACTATTTAAATCTCGTGTAGTATTGGTTAATTGAATAAATTTTACACGCACTGAAAAACTGAACGTGAATAACCGAACAGCTAAGTAAAATTATCTAAAAGATACCCGCCAATCTGCGATAGTTATTCGTATGTATATTCTTTTCGATGCGCAAATATCACCCTGAAGGCACTCGGACAGCGACTACTTTAGCGCAAAACAAACGATCGTTGGGGATGTTAATTGAATGTTTCGCGACCATCATATCTATTAGATGAGTATCTGAAAGCTAAGGGAAACAGATGAAGAAAAGTTGCGAATAAGTTGTTGTTCTTTATGAGAGATGTGGGGAAAGCTCTTTTGTTTTGTTAGATAGATCACTGCTGTTATTGGCCTGTGGATGCGGGATAATTCAATGCATTTATTTTTTTGTTGATTTATTGGGTTGGTTAAGAGGAAGCTTTAGGATTTTAATTGCAGATTGTACTGTTGAGAGGAGTGATTTTAGGATTGCCATGCTACGTTGTTGTGTTGTTATTGAATGGACGTTGAAAAGAATTAAAGTCATTCATGGAGCATTAGTAATTCACTCTGAATAATCACTGAATTTATGCACAGCATATGCAATCAGCTTAGAAAACACATTGAATGATCGACAGACGCAGGGTTCCGTCTATACGAGTAAAGCAAATAAAAGGGGCGATAACGAGATGTTGAAAACATTTGGGAGCATTTTAAAACAATTCGTTTTTTTTTGCATTCTTTGACAGATGTTTACAATTTGATCATGGAATGGTATACAAATACACCTTAGCGCACCAAAATTAGCTTTCTTCATGAAACTCATGGTCGAAATGATGGGATAATTGAGTTGACTCTATTGCGGATCAAGCACAACCTGTAAAGCTTAGTGTACACTGTAAAGAAATAGCGACAGAGCTCTACCAAAGTCGTTTACACTGCTTGCGTCTCTACCATAAAACTGTTTGTAGGGAAACTTCTGGTAAATCTTTACCAAACGCTTCACCGGCCATCTACACCGACTATTCTTTTTTTATCTCAATGGTAGAGCTCACGATAATATTTGCATCTGTAGGAGCACACACGTGAGCACATACATACATATGTATGCATCTTGTTTAGTTGAAAAAAATTAATAAAACAAAAATGAGTGTTCGACAAAAACAAGTGAAGGCTGCTTATTTATTAGAAAATTCGAAAAAAGAACACAATTATGTCACCCCATCGCATCAGCACAGTACACACATCGCAGCAAAAACAATATGTTTAGAGCCCTACACTCTATTCAGTATGTTGGATAGAGAGTGTAGAGTGTAGAGAGCGTAGACAAGTCTCGCCTAAAAACTCTGACACTCTCACTCTACATATGTACATTTTTCTCTAAGTCTACCACTTTTTCTCTATAGTGTACGCAGAGCTTAAAACATGTGATATACATATATGTAAATTTCATTCGTAAAAGTGAGCATTAGTGTTCGAATTATGAGTTAAATTACCCCGTAGCAAGCAAAACGCGTGTTTCCTGTAGGACAAGCTTTGTCACAGCCCGGCGGGGTGGCATATGAAGCCACTGTAATGAAACCTAGGGCTTCGCAATCCCAGAGCTTGTTTCTGCAGAAGGGCCGAACCAAGGTCGACAGGTTTAAGTGGAGTAGTACGTCGTACTTAATCACTCTACAATACAATAGAAGGCAGTGTTCATACCCTAACGAAAGGGGAGGAATTCTCTAAACGAACTTAATGGTGAACTACTTGGTGAACACCTTATATGGGCAACTTCATATGTATAGATAAGTCAATAAGAAAAGAATTACTCGACGCTTTTCATCCAAAGGGTCTGGTCCTCCAGGTTAGAGGTTTTGCGTCAGATTAATATCCCAACCATAAAAAGTTTATAAAGTAATTTTTAGCCTCGAAAAAGGATGATCTCACTGCTGATAACCCTGCAAAACTAAAAAAGGAAAATGTTCGGATCTGTAGATGGAATTTTCGGACCCTTAACAAGTCTCGTGTAGCGAACAATTAGCAGACCCTAGATTTCTACAAAAAATATATGACAGCCATCCGACATAAACTTGGATCAGTAGCTTGTTGTAGCAAACATACGAATGCGAATATTCATACATCATACCACAGCAACGAAAAATTAAAGGCGGAAATATGTGCGACATCGAAAAGTTGCAATTGCAGCAGATCGCCACAACCTACTCCGATCACGTATCTCGTAACCTTTCGAGAAGTCTAATATCGCCAACAGCAAGACCAGTCTCAACGCTCCCAACAAGCCATGAAGGAAGCCTCAACTAACGTTCTGGGTTTCACTGGACTTCCAGTCAGAAAGCCATGGCTTGAGAAGGAATTTCGGGAGGCCCGTACAGCAAGAAAAAAGCCATACAAGGTGGCCATGCAATGAAAACCGAAAGCTGCTCGTGACCAGACCTCTACCAAAAGAGACGGGAAAAACATAAAGTAATTATGAGAACCCCTAGAACGAGAACATAGAGAGGTGTCATACCAGGAATGATGTTCACAGGCTTTATTAAAAGGTAAAAATAACAGGTCACGGCAACAAAACCAGAACAGAAACCTATAGAGATAAAGAAGGAAACCTTAAAGTAGAGTCACAATCGGTGCTGATGATATGGAAAAACTATTTCTGCAGAAATAGTGGCAAAATGAACGATTTAACATGGATGAAAGATAACCAAAGCCTCCGGTCTTATCTACCATATTGTTTGAAGGCCTGAAACCCTTCGTCAACAATCACCCCCTATTAATGTGGTTTCAGGCCTGGTAAGTCCAAAGTCGATCAAATTTTCACACTTCGGCAGATCGTGGAGAAAAAACGGGAAGTCCGAATCGATACACACCACCTCCTTATCGATTTCAAGGCCGCCCTTCTGTGCAGGATAACGATAGAGCTCCATCAAGGTCGGTAATGATCTCACCATGATAGATGGCAAAAAAAGGATCCGCTTCTTTAACATCATACTTGAAAGAATTGTGTGTCACGCACAGCACGCTGTCAGTGGTGCGTTTGATAATGTTGAAACGGAAAGAAGTATATGCTGTCAACAAGACGGGACATACATATAACATCAACGAAGTGGGCAGGGCGCTGCAGTCGACAGCTACAACTTTGAGATGGTAAGAGACTCTGTCTCAGCACAAATAAAACGAAGCATAACTCTTGCAAATCGCTGTTTCTCTTTACTGAGAAGGCAATCCCGCATAACTAAGGAGATTCTATACAATCCCAGTCTTGCTTTATGGAGCTGAAGCATGGACTCTTTCGGTCGTTTCGAAAGAACAATTTTTTGGAAAATATTCCGTCCTGTTCACGTTGATATGAGGAGAAGATTCAATGACGAAGTTTACGAGCTGAACAGCGACATCTACGTTGTCAAAAACCTGCGCATCAGTCGCTTAAGGTGGCTAGGACATGCAAAGCCAATGGACTATAATGCTCTAACACGCAGTAGAGGATGACATCGGTGGCACACATGATCGTCCGTCTGAGCAGGGTATTCGTCGAACCATCGCTAAATTAACATCCACGTCTACACTAGTGGGCAATATCCATCCAGTACGACCTGCAACTGTGTACACCAAAGAAAATATAGCCGCTTTAAGCGATAATATGACCGAACTTGGTGTCTGCCTTTCTCCCAAGTGAAAGATTTTGTGAAAACGTCTTTCTATCCACCCAGTTGTTGCAGGAATTAAAGCCACAAGACCATCATTTGAGGCGTTCGTTGATCGCTGATTGGGCTCTGAAGAAGTTTGGAAGTCAACCCACTTTTTTTACCGAAAAATTGTGTTCAGTGACGAGGCTGATTTTAGGGTTAACGGGTGTGTTAATAACCAGAGTTGCCACATTTGGAGTAAAGGCAATTCTAAAGAGATTCTTGAAACTCCATTACATCCAGAAAAATACACATTTTGGTGCGATTCATACGCTAGTGGAATGATCGGTATGAGGCCGCCACTTGGGTTATGGTCTATGGAGATCGGTACCGGACCATGCTCAACAAAAATATCTTTCAAAATTTGGATGAAATTAATATTTAACGAGAAAATAATTTCGCGATTTGGCCTTTGATTTGACACCTCTTGACAATGGCATTAGTTCATGTGGATAAACATGCAATGATTGACCTTTGGAACCCATTATGCAATCACGATATAGAACCCAATTTACTCGAAGAATTGGTCAAAAATCGAACCGAGAATGACCTTTGTACAACGTAGTCGAAATGATGTGTCGAAAATTGTATTCAAATGCCAAGCTTTTGCAAACCAATGAAATAAAAACATGGCCATTCAATTAATTTTTGTGTGTCTTATTTAACTTTTAAGTTCTGACCCTCTAAAAACACACTCTTTACTACTGACTCCTTATTACTGTTACAAGCAACAAAACTATTTTAAGAACTTAAAAACTTTACATTTTGGACTATGTGTTGTAACGGTCATTGATTAAGAATCAAATTAAAACAGTAAATGTTTACCAAATCATTTGTGTGGCATAGATAGTTTTAATTGAAAGTAAATAAACTGTCGCTCGCCAGGCTCGTCTAAAGTCAGATGCCGATTATGACGTTTTAAACGATGTCATGCGTTTTATTTACCCTATCATTTATGATTCATGGATTAACACTTTATGCATCGCCACAACCTTTTAAACAGATTTTCTTGTGAAAGAATTTTTTGAAGATACCATACCCATATATCACCAGACCGATTCGAACTTCTATTGCGAAAGCGAAATGTTTTCAGTGTTTCAAACCTTATCACGAGTGTTGATGTTGAAACTTTCAATCACGATATGCAAATTGAACATAAAGCTACTCAATTTGATCAGCTTTTTGTGATTTGTGAACTCATGGCAAGAGGAGGTATTTGGGATTCCCTAGCGATATGATCGTAACTGTGGAGGTGGAGGTTCAAAAGAGAACAACTCAATTAGCACAACCACAACTCTAGCCTGTCAAGCTCAGGCAAAGGATGAGTGCTCTATGAGTGCTGAGTGATCTCTAATTTTCCAGATTTGTGAAGGCTTGGCGAGAGGAAGTATTTGAGACTTCCTTACGATATGCTCGTAACTGTAGATAGATAGATAAAGGAGAAGGTTCAGTAGAGAACCCAACTAACATTATTTTGCGCGAACTCATATAGCCTGGTTGTGTGGTAAACTCTTAGGTTGAGATGAGTTTGTCGAGTTGACGTAGAAGATATATTGTCAGATATCTATCTTGCCATCGAATAAGGGTTTACCTAGTAGTCTGGTTCTCGCAAGTACGGCAGAAGGTGTTATGGAGGATGCCAAGTTTGGCTGCATTGTCTTCTATTCTGGCAATATATAGTCTAGAAAGCTTGTTTCACCCTAAGTTGTTATGTTAGGAATGTTAGCCTTTATGACTCATAGCGACAAATTGACTCATTCTGCCAGAGAGTCGTTAAGGGCTGACCCTTGCCTGGCCAGATCGTCCGCTTACCCGTTTCTCTTAAGGTTACTGTATCATGGGACCCAAACTTATGTTTTTTTATTGATTGCCTAGTTTGTTTAGATTAGATTTCTTCAATTGTTCTACCAGTTTTGATGATTTTGAAGCTCAATTACTTTTATACCAGCTTGGCTATCAGTGAAGATAAAAATTGCAGTTTTGGGGTTGGAAAAGTAGTAAGCCTCCCATATTTGGTTAAAAACACAGTCGAAATTCGGTACCAAAATATAAAAATTAAAAATCCTTTCAGTGGAATCTGAAATTTCGTGTTACAAGCAATTTATCCCAACTCACTTTTCACTTAAGATAAAAGCTAAAGTAGTTGCCAGTCATTTTTTGTTGTTGTACTCCGTGTTAGATTTTGCTTTATTTTACTGAGTAGTCTCACTAAAACACGCCTTATATGTCTCATATCGCAAAATGAAATTCCATTAGCTTGGGCTGCACATATAGAGCAACCAGATATAATATATCACATCATAACAACATAACATCATAAAAGGCGCTGTAGCGTCCGAAGCTGAGCCCCTAGACACTCTCTTAATCCAGCAGAAAATATACCACAACAATTTTCAATCCCCAGACTTGCCTTTATAGCAGTTACTTCAAAAAGCCCAATGAAATGATTCCTAATAAAAGTATACTTGAGCTTTCTACTAAAGAGATGATATGGCCATGTTTATGTACCCCTGGCAACGGCACCATCTCGGTTCCTCTTTTGAATACAACTCATTTTTTCTTGGTAATTTAGTTCATTTTAATTTTCAATATCAAGACCCGCACATTAAAAGCTGCCAAAACTAAAGTCTGTCACTATTTAATGTTAATAGGATTGCCTTTTACTTCATGCTTCAGAGCCTGGCCCGCAGGACCACGTACCCTCTTATCATAATGCTTCGCATAAATGTCATACGTCAATTCTTCCAATCCAATTTCTTTATCCACTTTAGACTGTGCAGCGGCTGTGTCAACCTCTATTTTGACTTTTTCATCTATTTTCTAAGGACAATACTATCACATCTGTATTTTTTTTTAATATCATTGTACATACCTTGTAATCCTCTTCACCTAACACCCCTGCTTCCGTGCATCTATTTTTAAATTGCGTTATCGGGTCCTGTTTGTCACGAACTTCTTGAATCTCTTCACGAGTCCTATAACTAATACCAGGATCAGACATGGAATGTCCAGAATATCGATAAGTGGACATTTCTAGAATGATCGGCCCATTTTCTATCGCATATTCGATTGCAAACTCGGTGGCACTACGAACGGCCAGAACGTCCATACCGTTTACCCAAATACCCGGAATCATATCACCTCGGGTAAAATAATCAGGATTGTATGACGAACGCTTGGTTGATGTGCCCATACCGTATTTGTTATTTTCGCAAACATAAATAACTGGCAACTTCCACAGAGCAGACATATTGAATGATTCAGCGACTTGTCCTTGATTCGCTGCCCCATCACCGTATAACGTTAAGCATGTACCACCATTCTTAGTGTATCTGCACGCGAAAGCAATACCGGAACCAAGAGGAACCTAAATGTTAGCCTGCAGATTTTGAATGGTATGACGCCTATGCTGTTTAAACTCTCACCTGTGCTCCAACAATACCATTACCTCCGTAGAATTTAGGTGCATACATGTGCATGGAACCTCCCTTGCCACGTGCGCAACCAGTCACTCGTCCAGTCAGTTCCGCTAATATGCCAAGCGCAGAGATACCCATTACATAAGCCCAGCCATGAGCACGGTATGATGTTATTATATTATCGTTGGGCCTCATCGCAGCATGCATGCCTATTATAAGAATGGTTTTCATCTAAATGTGCATAGAGTGTGCATAAAGACACTTACCGACACAGCAACCCTCCTGGCCACTGTACAAGTGACAAAATCCGCGAATACTTTTTTCCCTATATAAACTTGCCGAGCTATTCTCTAATCGACGGATTAACTGCATCCGTTCGTAATACAGCTCCGCATCTTTTTTGGTAAGTTTAACACTTGTTTGAGGTCCGGAATCGAGCTGATGTACTTTAAATGGCTGGGTAACAAAAATTGATGATTTAATTCGTTGACAAATATGTATGATAAATACAAAATCGCATCTAATTGAAGTGTCATTGAACGACTACTTTCTAAACATGGAGTCTATGGCTATAGTTGACCAGGTGCTTATGACTCGTCTGTTCCTAAGCCTTACCGATTTAGATAGTTCATGGTTTTCGTCGTACTCATATAAAAGGAAATTGAGTCTTTCAATTTGGACTGTAATACCGTCCGTATGTAGATAGCTGATCTCTCGCTGTCTAACCGGCTGTATGAGTTGTGGTCTCTAGGATCACAAACCATTTCGAAACGAAGGATAGATACATAGCGTATCCAATCGCAGCAAAAGGTTTTTTCGAATTTTTCACCAGTTGCTACGCATTTGCACCATGGTCCTGAACAAGTCCATTTTCAGTCAAATATAGAAGCATGTGCGTACAAGCCTGTCATGTGTTTTTTATACATTTTATAATGATTACTTCGATAAAGAACGCAAGTGATAGTCGGTCTCAACCAATTTGGAGCACCCAAATGAAGACAGCTGTTAATGGATGGTGTTACCTGACGAGGCTCGCTGGTTTTGACTCTGGTCAAAGCGTTTAGACTGAGCGTTAGGGTAGACCGGGTATCCAACGACTTCAGCGCGGAGATCCAACTATCCAACAAGCACCAATCGCTGTTACTATGGCCTTAAAAGACAATCATTTAGCAATGCCTTATCGAGAAGGACCAAAGTGCTCATCATCCGCGTTCTGCTGTATGGCACAGTAACATTGACTCTGTCAAAGTCGAATGAGAATGCGCTTGGAATCTTCGAGAGAAAAGTTCTACGTTCCATTTATGGTCCCACCTACGTTGAGGATTTGCAGAGGAGAAATTCTAACCACGAACGATACGAGCTGTGCAGCGCCACTGACCTGGTCAAAAGTATGCATGAACAGCGATGAAGATGTCTAGGTCATGTAGAGCGGACAAACACAAATGCTTCAACCTGAAGAATTTTTGATCCCATACTTGGGGGCATACGCAGAAGAGAAAGACCTCATCTTCGTTGGCATGCGCAAGTGGAGGGTGACTTCAACCAACTCAGCGTAAGCAACTGGCTAAGGATCGTCGTGGCTGGAGAGACTTGTTAGGTGGGGGCCTGGTTCACCCCGAACTGTAGTTAGTTAGTTTTTTTTTTTATTTTGCCCTGTAAAAATATTTCTTGAAAACTGCCATTATTGCGCCAGGGGCATAGCTTAATTCACCCATTTGTATTCTGCGTGTTATTAAAACAGATAGAGAAGCTATCAATGGCCTTGAAAAATACATATATTTGGCACAAACAACCAATATAGGACCTAGGGCCCAACCATTCCTGTTGTGTGTGTTACATTTTTTTGTCACGAATGAGAGACCTATGTACATATGTACATATGTTTAATGCCATATTCAAAAGTTGTAGTTGAGAAGTTCCTCATGACAGCTTTTGCTCTCGAATGTTTGTCAGACATTCAGGAATAGTGGAAGCGGGAAAAAGCTTTGAATTTCCTTTGATACGAACGTCGAACGCACTAACCACTGGGCCAAGGTGCCAACCTTGTCATGGATTGGCGCTCAAACTCGTGTTTTTTTTTTAAACAAAATAGTAGCAGTAACAGGAGAATATAACGAAATAGGATGTTGGGAGTAATTCTGAGTAGAGGCTACTCTGCCGGCTTTTCCTTAATTAACCTTCCGATGGCAAGTTTTTTTTTGTCTACGTGAATAGCAGAAGTAGTGGGGTTATGGGTAACCCCACTTGTGGTCGGAAAGTTAAGACGTCAAGTTACTCTCGACCCCAAAAATGTTATCCCACCAACGTTAGAATAATAGGCGCCTTAAAAGTTAGCTCTAAGACATTTCTGTCACTTTTTGTATGGGCCTTGTCGAACATAGCACTACGAAAAGTAACTTCCACACCTGTCCTCGATCTAACGCAAATCTAATGTAACTCAAAAGGTTTCCAATATTCGGTCGATCTAAAGTACGTAAATAGCCTCACGGTTTCCTATTTTCACATTTAAATAACAGATCAAGCAAATATCATGGCCAACGGTTTTTTAATTAACATAATAAAACTCACGTGAACTTCCATTGTAACTTCTGATGAATAGCTTTCAGCTTTGTTCCATGCGTTTGATGTCTGAAAGAAAAAATTTAAAATTTTAAGTCTTTCTCTTCGGATCTTCTCACTTTAACTAACTTTATATAGAACTCGCGAAATGAGTGGTAACTCATGTCTCGTACGACAAAACATATTATTTAAAAAAAAAAACAGAAAATTATTTTTTACGATTTATTTTTTGTTTCCTTGTAGGTACACAAATTATTTGACGTATAAAAAAAAATAATTAATGAATTTCAATGAAATGTTTTCTTACTTTGTTTTTTGTTGGCTGGATGTTGTGGAAATAGGGTAGCCATTGACTGGCATCTGGCGATGCTCAGTGTTGCAACTGTTACCTCCAAGTTGTAGCCATGGGATACTGATCATTGTCCACCCGAGCTCGGCTTGCGAAACTTATAAGCACGAGTGGTGATCAAGGGAAAATAGGGGGGCTATAAATACGTCCGCGGATGAGTTCCATCGATGGCACCAAGGGTGGCGTCAAGCTGTATAGAAACGAAACAGCACCTTATCTGGTAAATGTCTTTAAGCAGCACTTCTAGTAGAGAAAGAGTGAAGCACACCGCCGAATTCGGGATGCCGCTCAAACTGATCCAGCTGTGTCGCCTTAGGATGTAATGTGCAGTTCGGAAATAGTACTTCTCAACTATTCCAAACGAATACCGGATTTCGGCAAGGACATAGGCTACCGTGTGATTTCTTCAATCTAGTGCCTTAACAGATAGAGCGTAGGACAGGCGTTAACGCAGAAGGGAAGCCCAGACGACGTCGACATCATCGCTCTCAGCGTGCCGTCATAGAGGCTTTTACGGCAATTGAAGTGCAGGCGAAAAGAGTTGGCCTTAAAGTAAACGAGGACAAAACTAAATATATGTTATCAACAAGCAAAGCGTACTGCTGTACACCGCCTAGGACTATTGACAAGAGCAACTTCGAAGTGGGTAAGAACTAAGAAGAAATGGATGACATGATCTTCAACATCTCACACTATCTGCCATCATGTTTCCATCTTCGCAATTGAGAGACAGAGAGTTTCCCCGATAGAGACTACAATTGTGGACAAAATAGTCAAATCCATCTAAGCTCTACGTGAACATGATGAATGATGACCAAAAAAACTTGATAATTGGTGCAGATTTTATTCATCATTGTGAACTTACTATTCGCCTTATTCAACCCAGATGAGCATTGGCGAAAGTCTCGGAAATACTCATCAGCCTACGACGCGTAGAAATTCGTTCGCTAACATCGATATCACGCGCGATACACCAAACCCGTCGACTGGTTAGTGAGAAAGTTATCGCTGCGAAAAAGGAGTTTCGACTGACAATGGATCGAGGTAGATGTCCGCCATAAAAACCTCTTTACATGGAATATATATGTATGTATGTGGTTGGAAACTCCATGTCTATTACGGTGCCAGGCAACTATCTGATACTTTATTCACAAGTTGGCAGGATAATTCGTTTTTTATATTCGATCTTAAAACCGAAAAAGAAAAAGTTATAACGCCATTGCGTCTTCTTGAGTTCAACGTCTGGACCTTCGACTAACGCAAAACTTGAGTACGCAAAATTTGTACATAGAAACGCATCAAAACTTTTTTTTTAATTATGCATTTGTCGTGTTGTCTGGATTTTATTTTAGCAATATTTTTAGAAAAAAGTTTTTCCAATCAAACCATTAAGACCCAAGGTGTCATTGCATTTCGTTTAAAAATTGCATAACGCCATGGCATTATTTTTAGGTCAGGTTAAAAGGATTATCAACGGGGTAATACATATACAATTAACACATTTTTTATCCTATTCAAGTGGAAAACAAAATTTGCGTTCAGAGTTCTGTCTGGAAAAATGCTATTGGCATAGATATCCAAGACTTGAGCTTAAATTTCTCTTAGATCTTCGTATTTCCTACTAAGAAATGCAACCCCTAATTCTTACTTATATATCTATGTACATATGTACATAATTACTTAGTTTTTACTTCACTCTACACGGTACGTTTCATATTCGATTGGTGTAATTATGTCCAAGAAATACCCCTAATAATATACAATAGAAGCTGCACATACAAACTCTAACTTTTGCCTAAGGGTATACCTATTGATATAAATAAAACAATTCCAAGAAAATATTTAGAATTTTATGAGAATCTACTTCGTCCGTTCGGTCCGTATAGATGAATTTAATTATTTCTTAATTTTTCGCCGGCTATTTAAGGCATATTCTCTGCTATCA
Organism: Blera fallax; assembly: GCA_946965025.1. Classification (NCBI taxonomy): domain Eukaryota; kingdom Metazoa; phylum Arthropoda; class Insecta; order Diptera; family Syrphidae; genus Blera; species Blera fallax. Next base: position 8,967,816 of record OX337248.1, on the reverse strand, counting down.
GGGCTCACATATTCTCTGTGGAATTGACAACTGGTGACTGTGATATCTCAATTCAGATTTCTACAATTTGTAAACGGGTACCTTTGCAGGATGTTCGAGAAATTTCACACCTTTTTCTGAGCAAACTCATTTAATTGGACTAAATCAAGACTCGCCTGTGAAGATAATTTTCTTCAAATCACGATCGACATTCTTCTGAGTGGATTCAATCCCTTTTAAATGTGTTTTTCACGCTGAAAGTGCTTCTTAACTAATCTTTATTAGTGAAACATGAATACCCTGCTTCACGAGTTTTTGTGGCTTTCTTCAACTTCCGTGTGCGAAGATGACGATGATTATCTTTTCTTGAAAATTTTTAATTCTCCGTTTTGATCCCCTTCTGGTTAATCATCGATATTTTGTCATTTCTTCACAGAGACTTGTAGTTCACAAGAACTTTGATTCCTTCGTTATACTCCATTTCGGTCCCTTGAGTTGGTGTGTTAGGATGAAAGCTTCAGATTACTTCTTGTAGTTTGGACTTATCGCTATGACGGCGCGAGTGAAACTGAAATGAACCCTTCAGCACTCAAAATGAACCCACTTATATGTATATGCATGTAAGATACCGTTTTTTTACATGCAAATGTGATAATATATAGGGGCGAATCGGGGCATCAACCAATAAGCTTCTTCAGTTAGCTCAGTTCTTCGCTATATTCCTCCAATTGCGCATTCTAAATCAGTTGAGATCCTCTCCTAATTGTGCGCACCACTTAAGGTGAGGTAGTTCTCTGTTTTGATCCTTCAATGTTGTCGCTCTGGATTAGATTCAAAGACTATGCGGGCTCGAGCATTGGTGTTCATTCGCTCTACATACCCTAGCCATTTAAACGGTCGATGTCTCTTTACGGATCGTAAAGTTCGTCGTTGAATCTTCTCCTTACAAAGCCCGTTAATTATTCGCCCAAAATGACAAAGGATATCTTCACCCTCTTTTGACAGAGTTCATGCTTAAGAGCCATAAAGTAGGATTGGGATGATAAGGGTCTTGTAAAGAATCTCCTCAGTTGTCTAAATCCTTTTCCCCCCCTTTTCCTGCACAGACAGATGAATTTGGGAAGGACTCCAATATTAGACACGGGTCTGTATAGTTCGTCCCTATTATGACTGTCATATACGACCTTTAAATCCTTAAAAACATAGTGGGTATCGATTTAGATTTTAGACTTAGACTTAAAAATTGCGGAAATAATTTTGATCCCCAAAACAAGAAAAGATCTAAACAAAATTTCATCCCATAGACCAGTGTCTCTGTGTTCAAAATATTTGAAAATATCTTACTAAGAAAGTGAAAATATGATCCCATCCCAACAACGGATATGTACATAGAATAACTAATATTAAACAAGCATTAGGACACAAAATTTTATGCTCAGTAATATTCTTGCATGTCAATCGAGCCTTCGATAAAGTTTGGCACCAAGGCCTGTTGTATGAATTTAAAGATATCTCTCAAAAAGATACTTTCACATCGAAAAACAAGGAGCTTATTCACATTTACCCCAAGGAAGTATTTGCGGGCCCAACGTTGTATATATTTTTTACAAATGATTTACCAGTTCCTCAAAACAGTACCTCAATACAGAAGAAAATTGTAGGTACAACAGAATAGAAAATTGAAGAAACTTCATTGGCTCATCGACTAAAGATCGAAGCTATAAATACATAATAAACTCTTATTTTAAAAACAAGTACTGAGACCTGGTATAGATATGTAAGGGACGAGGACCTGTACCGTGACCATAAACTGAACACAGTAAATCAAACGATAAATGAAAATAAAAAGACACAACCAGGGACTGAGGCATCATATACTCGATAGTGTAACTGCAGATAGTTGCAGTATACTGTTTAAAAAAAACTTAAAAATTAAAGGCAAGTGAGCGATAACGTTTCAAAGAGATGCAACTCTTGGCAGCAACTTCCAGAAATATCGAGCTAACAAGCTCCTGAAATTCATTCAATCATCTAGCTGGTTAAACACTAGACCTAAAATTTGATAAGATCGTAGGTTCCATGAGTTTTTAACCTAATTGATTACAATGGACCCTATCTACTCTAAGTGAACTTTTGATATTTAGAAGGGCACCTATATAAATCTTGGAATTTAGGATAACACTTCCCAACCCAATCCCTTCAGTAATTAAAAAAGGAAAAGTTCTGAAGTACATAATTATCTTTTTAGTGGAACGCTAAATGTATTAACTGAGTTTACTCTTATAATATTCGACCACCATTGATAATGGTTGTTAAAAATTTGCAGTTTTTGAATACTCTACGTAAATGCCATGCCTGGCAGTTACCGAATGCAATTTTCATTTGAAATGACAATGCCGTCACTTTTCAGATGCCCACGCACATTCATCCATGCGTTGGACTGCGACAAGAATTCACTCCGAATTCATTTCATTCATTTTCCATCATCCGCACGTTGGCAGCCATGACGGTCAATGCCTGTGGTGGCAGCCATATTACAAAATACATAGGTTGATTTTTTTGCTCTCTCTGTGGGTCTCATCTACGTGCTGGCTCTGCGTTAATTTTTTTTAATTCTTCGCGTTCTCCATAATTCCGCAATCAAACAAAATTATCTAAATTGGGTTCCCGATCGTTGAATTCCGGTTCGCTGCACCTCAAATACGGGTAATTCAAGTGAAATATTAGTGAAAACATCGAGAGAAAAAAAGTTCCTTTCTCAGCGAGCAAAATTTGTTCCTCGAAAACCGAAAGAAAGAACTCGTAGTGATGTGTGAACGTGTGCACAAAATCGAGGAACAGGAATTTTTTTTTCTCTAATAAAAGTGATGAAAATTTCAATTGGAATGTGTTGAATTAAGTAATTGGCGTCGAAATATTCTCTAATCGAATGCTTTGTGAAAAAGAAAAAAATCCAAATTACAGCAAAGAGAAGAAAAATCTTTTTTTTCTCGATATATGAAATGAAAGTGCTTTGGATGTAGTGGTAGTAGTGATAATGGTGTGGTGCGCTGCTTGCTGCTGTTGCGAGGTTCATTTTGCTCTCTACACCTCTTTCTATGGATAAGGAAAAAAAATTTGTATAAAACGAGAAGGGAGACGTTCGACTTTTCCACTTTTTCTCGAATCTTTTTTTTTGCGGTTGAATATATGAATTACATGAATAGTAGGAAATTTATTCATCAGAAGGGAAATCTAGTAGTTTTTAGTGAAAAATGTCGCTAATTATTCTTTTTAATTGAAATATTCAGCGTAAGGTGAAACATGACGTTTGAAGAAAAATTTCGCACATAGCTTTTCTTGAAGGAGAACGAAAAAGAGTGAGATGCAGTTATGTGTGCAGTGACTGAAAGTGTATGGGGTCGTGCTCCTCGGGTTTCTATGTGGCGACATTTTTAGCGAAAAAATGCTTAAAGAACTTGCTTGCCGTTAAATGAATTTTGTTATAATTAATGAAATTGGTTAAAAAATTTCAAATTTGTGGGTTTCTGTTATTTTTTTTTTTAAATTTGCAGTTTTTTTCGGTGTCATGTAGAAGTAGTGCCATCTCAGTTGGTCGTGTGATTTTTGTCCCTGCAGGAGAATCGAGTATCGAAATGCGATGAAAGAAAGTATATGGCTATCCTTTTTTGTCAGATTAGAAAAAAAGTGATTCTACTCTTTTTCTGTCCTCTGAAAAGTACATACTTAATTTTTTTTTTTTTGTGAGGGGAGAAATTGGAAAAATTAACATTTTCCTTCCAGTGTCAGTTAGCGGAGGGCACTTGAAATAATCAATCGAAAGAAAAAATTAAATTCTCATGCTAATGGCGAGCAAATTACTGGGTTCTTCGACTTTGATGTTCAGTAAAGTGCACTGCGAACAATGGAAAATGATTAATTAACTAATTAAGTGGTTATGTGTGATAAAAGTTTTTTTTTCTTGTGAAACCGATGATGCAAATTTTTCTGAGATAATTTATGTTCTCGAAATAATTTAGGTCATACGTTCTTAACAAATATTTGTACGCACTTGCTGCCAATATACACTTATGCATGCGACAAAAGTTTCATAATTCGATTAAGTAAAAAAATTGCGTTTGAGTTTATTGATTTGAAACGTTTTGTTTGCGTCGTTCTTGGTTCGGGTTACTTGACCTACAGCGAGAGTGGAATTGTTGGTGTCTTCCCATTACGCATTTTTATCACATATTGATGTGAAACGAAAAGAAAGTGAGTTTAGTTGGGCTTCCATGACGATGATGCCTATAGGGTCGATGACCTCATGTTCCAAAGCCGTTTGCCGATCAGTGCATTTGTTCAGTTCGTTTCTATTCAATTATTAACAAGAGAAGAAAAGTCTACTTGTCCTCAAGAGTATCCGAATCACTAATGTCTGTGCAAACATGGGCGACAAAGCCCGGAACACGGGGAGAAATGTACTTGGGAACACGGGTAATAAAAGGGAATCTGACCTACGAACACATAACAAACCAAAAGTCCTCGCTATATATGAACAAACATCTTCACATGTATATTCGAGAAAGTAGCCTTTTATCATTTTATCAAAAAGATAGGGAAACATACCATTCCACGAAAATGTGTAGCTATGCGCGTTTCTCTAGACAGGTGATAATTTGATAACACGTAATCAATTGTAGAAGGATAGAAGGTTCGACCAGCAAATGCATAAGGGTTTTGCTGTAAATTTGTATAATGAATGCTCAGTACCTACAGTAAAATTCAGTTCCTCTTTACTTTGGTCCTTGGACATCAGCCATCTACTAATAGAACTTGACAGTTAAGGCCTTATGATCTACATTACACATATGTTCATATAAGAGCGATCGATTATGTTGATGATCAAGCATCCTTAAATTTCTACAACGCGTTTTAAAATAGTCCAACAATGAGGTACACATACCACATTCTTCCTCATGAAGAAGAAAAAGAAATATCAATTTTGGTCCTATCATCCTCAATGGTACAACATTTGTTTATTCCAATGAGATCAAGTATCTGACAACGATGTGAGTTAAAAATATTAGATGGTATTGAATAGTCGCACGGTGGGTGGTCCAGAACTCTAGTCCTATGAACAAACTGATCGAAGATGGAAATTGGTCTCCTAGGATTCAACACCTAAGTTTTAGTTTTCCAGGCAGTAATCGTTGCCATTGAAATCCAAGTCGGGAGAAACTGTGAAAAAACATTAATAGCCCTATAAATTAAATCTATTCATATAGCCAGGCGTAAAAAAACACTGATCTCCTACTCAGTGTACTCCAAGTTGGTCAAGCGATATTTTGATGTCTTTCAGTCTTTAGTCAGATACAATGCAATGAAATTTGGTTGAGTACCTGTACCACTCGGAAACTAATTGAAGTTCGTGCTGATGAAAAGTACAACCAAAATTAGTTTCTACTCGTACTCTACATACCCGAAGCATTTTGAAACAACGTCTATAATATGGATGTCAGTAAAAAGCAAGAAGCTTACATTGTTCATGTATGTACATAAACTGCAACTGGTAGTTAATTCGTATCCTTCCCTCTACCATTTGTAAACGAATTTAATAAAATCGCATTAACATTTTTGCTTTAAATAGTTCTAGCGTTAACTGTGAAAGATCCTGCAGATTTTGGTGAAATTTATTGGCAGCATTCATCCCTGCGCTTCAACAACTCAGCCTTAACAATATGATTCACACTACATCTACAGCATGTTTTTGGTTAGGTTAGGATAAGATCTTGACTGTTAGAAGTCCTTCGACATAGCTACAACAAAATATGCCAAAACCGTTAATACTTCTATTATTTAATAGTTCTTGAACGACAGCTCTCCATTTCTATGACAAGATTTCTATCGCAGTTGGTGCATGCATTTGTTTTTACATAACAACAGATTGTTGGAAAACAGATTCCTGAGGGATTCCACAAGGATCAGTATTGATTCGCTAATAATTGTGTATACCGATGAGACGAGTTATTCCTTGGATTTGATTAAGAACTATACACAAACGAAGATTAATGCATTTCATCAATTCCAACTTACAACAAATTTGCAATGTCATTTCAGATGTTAGCTCCGTAGGCTTCATTTCCGTCCAAGTGTAATTGTGGAGGTAATCATTTCCGGCGGCTTAGATGGTATATTAACCACTGTTCTAAGGAAGTATTCTTGTACGGTGACAAAACAACGACACCAACATTTTCATTAGTTTCCCCCGGGAGATAAAAGATTTAATTTGGCCCTGCTGATCTAAAAATGTGAATGGCACTAACAAAAATGAGTTCAGAATTTAATGCGGTTCATAATCAAAATTTCACTGCTGTGAACTTGCCAATCCGACTCCTAAAAAATTGTTGAATTTCAATTCAGGTTTAAATTATGCATTTTCTATTCGCTGCTCTATTATTCGTTGTGTCTGGGCGTCGTGGCTCAGTAGTCAGTGTGTTGGACTAATGAGCTGGAAGTTCGAAGTAAAAATTGCAGAAAACACCTACAACACTGCACCATCTCTCCAGAAAGTTTGACAAACTTCCGAGAGTGACAACTGTCTTGAGACAGCTTCTCAACTCCTCTTTCGCATGGTCGTTATAACTGATATTGTCTATAATCCTCACATAAACTACTTCGATTTATTTGTATGTTTTTTGAACTCTTAATGTATTCCATTAAGCACTTAAGAGGCGATGCGGCCAGCAAGACATGAATAATATCCAAATCACGTAAAATTCATTCATCGCCCATTTTTTATTTTAAATGTCTTTAACTGCCACTTTAAATTCGATTACGGGTGAGTCACAGATAAACTGTTTTCTATTTTAGAAATTAAATTAGAGGCTATTTTAATACCGATTTTGAATAATACCCGATTTGAAGAAAAACGTGAGCTTAATTTGTTTATAACTTATGATCGTTAAATTCTCACTCCGACAGCATTTAAAAAGGAGGGACAAGCAAAACGATTTAAATGATCGCACGTTTGATGTCGCGGACAACGGATCAGTTGCTAAATATCATAAACGACGCAGAAAATATTTAATTTTGGGTGAATTTGATTATATCACCAATAAGCAAAGTGCTAACAAAACCATACTGTATCAACTTGTCCAGAGCCAGAAATGTGTCCATTCAGTTCCCTCGCTATGATTGCTCATCCGTTCATTCATAGGTTTCCTAAGGCGAACGCAGAATTCTTTGCTGGTATCTGCGATCGATCCTACCGACAATAATTTCTGCTCCCGATAAAAGTTCTGCTTTTCCCGTACTTCAATCCTCTTCTGTGTTGAGTGGCATGGTGCTGATGATTGTATGTATATGTTGCTTGGCAAAATTGTTGCTAATTTGTGGCTATGCTTTCGCTGCTTTGAACATTTTGATTAAACCAATGTAAACTCGTCATCTGCGTCAGAAATTCAAACGAAATTTGATAACCTACCACTGATCGCCGTATCATCAATTTATTCGGAACTTCGCTGGTGGTTCAAACGACTATGGCAGGCTTCACTCCTGCTTAATTAGCACCACAATACCTACGATAAGGCGATTAATGTTGGAGCAGTCTCAAAAACCGTGCGAAAGACATGGATGGAATTAGAACGGTCGACAACCAAAGTACGATGAACGAATTATGAATTAATACTTGAATAAAATTTATCAGTGGGTACTCAAGAACAACTTAGTAGTTCGGACTTGCAGACTCGTTTGTCTTTCGTCAAAGAATACTTGTTCAACTCGTCATCAAATACGTTAATATTTTAGAAAATTGTAAGCATATTTCTATTAAGGCAGTCGCATGACGTGAACATTTACGAGTATACGCAATAATTTGCAAAAATTTAGTAACTTTTAATTCGGAAGGATATCACAACGCTTTATAGGCGCCGTGGTTCAGTGGTTAGTGCTTTGGACTACTGCGCGGAAAGTTCGAGGTTCAAATCCCAGAAAACACCTAACGTTTTGTCTTTCTTTTTGGTCTTTCTGGGACTCCAACTTTGAACCTCCCACTCAGCGATCCAACGCACTAACCACTTGAACCACGGCGCCCACGTCGTATTCCCTTTTGCCATCTACCCTGTCCCATTCCCTTTTCCACTTTATTTCAGACAAGTGATTAAACTACTATTGAAGATACGTATACGCACTTCAATGAGAGTTCTTCAGCACTATGACTGAATTAAACATTCGCTTTGGATTAGAAATAATTTACAATTTTTGACATACGTACATACATAAGCATGTACTTGAGAATATTTTGTCGAAACGATCGCTGTTCTATTGATTATATTCATTAGTATGGCAAAAAGTTAGGATGTAGAATTTGGCATTTGGTTTGACTTGTAAAACGAACCGCGCACCAGGCGTTTAAATTGCAGCAAGGAAGGAGGCCATGGTCTATTATTATTACTTTCTAACAAGGCAGCAAAGTAAGTTTCTTTGAAGATGAATTAGTTCCGGCTCATCCCGAAGACTTCCTTCCGTTAACAAAGGAATGAATGCAGTATTTTCTCAGAAAGTCAAAGATGGAATGCAAACATTTATGCTTCATATCAAAGAACTGTCTCTGATAAGTGATATGCAAAACAGATTATTCCTCATTTGATGGAAGCCTTTATAAATCTCCAGCCTGCCAGTGCACGCTCGTGGTACCTTCACTACAATAATGCATCATCAACAGACTGAAAAAATAGCCCTTTCATACAGGCCGATGTAGACTCTCCAAACTTAAGTTGTTCCTCTTCTTAAAATTCACTTAAAAGCTAGTTTTTCAAGACTTCGATTTTGAATAAAAGTACAATGGGAACTTAAGATTGATGATTGGCTTGAAGGTATGAAAAAGTGTGTTATGAAAAATGGAGACTATATATACGAATTAAATAGACGATAGTTTTCTAACCACGTTATCGTCTATCAATACACCGATAAAACTGTCATCAAATAGCCCTGTACTCGTAAGATTTAGAAGAATCGTTCGGTCGCTTTTGATAGCATGAATTGACGCTTGGAAGTTACTATATTTCACGAGCTAAAGCTCCCTAGGTTTCGCCATTATGTGAAGGGTAACAGACATTTCAGGGAAGTAAAGTTCGAGTATTTATAGAAGGTCGCTCCGCTACTGCTACTTGGATGAAATGGATTTAATTTTCAAAACCTTTTCAATCTTGACATTATAGAGAAACTTAAAAATTAAGCCTCCAAATCCTGTCCTATCTCACTTTATTCAGTAACCGATTTATGAAAATAGGGTTCCTCGACTATTGTGCTTAAAATTAATATCTAAGCAATATTTCACATATGCAAGGATTTTGAGTGCCAAGTTTCGGAAAGTTGGCGGAGAAAGTTAGTCTTTAATTAGATTTTTTTTTTTTTGAAATTATCATTTTACAGATTTTGCCAGAATATAAAATCTGAGTGATGAATAGGTGCAAGTACGTGCGACCAAGTGGTGCACTTTTTTAAACTACAACAGCCTGTTCCTCATGATTTAAATTTCTTAAGAATTAATTTTTACACAGAGCAGAAGTTTTTATAAATAAAAGTTAAAGAACTCTTCAAATCGTATGACTAATGTGCTTTTTTTTTACCTAACTCAAGTATGAAGAACACCATCGTAGTGCAAAATGCTCTAGGAAGCACCCTACATCTGGCATTAGAAAGTTATGGGACTTACAAAACAACCGGGAAGAACTAAAACAAAAACTTCTATCAAGGTTCAATTCACTAAGAAAAAAGCACTTAAATTTAATTCGTTACTGAATGAATAGTTTGCACAATATCTGTTTAATTCAGTTAACTGGAATCCTTTTGTAGCTTTTATCTGCTTTATCCTGACATTCCCCAGTTTAAAATGTCATCCGCATGATCATAGTAAGCACTATGTAAACTACAAAGTAGGCCAGTCGTCTCTGTGCCATAAAAATTAGGTTAATTAGGTAAATGTTCAATTTTGAGTATAAACAAATAAACTAGGTAACCAGTTAGGTGCAGCCAGTTATGTCAGTAATTCTTCAGTCAGTTTACATATCACACAACTGTAAACCCTACACTTTGTACTTCCAAAATTGTTGCCTTGGCAAAGATTATTGACTCTATATTCCCCCAACGAATCTCAATTAGACTCTAATATGAGCCATCAAAAGTATCTATCTAGCTTTTCTATCACCAAACGTCACCACTGTGACGTAAATAACCTTTAAATTCGAACATTTTGTTCCAATAAACTTATTCTTTTGCGTATGTTCCCCCAAAATTCGCTTTTCTTCTTGAATTTGGCTCCCCCAAAAGAGAACAACAGAGAATGACTGCTTTTCAATTTGCTTGAAAAGGGGGAGCACATTCCATCCCATTGAATAACTTTACCGCAGCGTAGTGCGCATCCTCGTTCTGTCGATTCTATTCTCTCATTATGCCCCTCAACATATCCCAGAGAGCGAAAATTCAATTCGTTTGTGGTACTGCACCAACCGAAACGATGATGACGACAAAAAAAAATTTCGACTGTCATCGAGCTAAATGGACAAAAAAAAACGTGAAATTTTCATCCTTTAGTCAAATTTAAAAAAAAATGTCTTTTTACTGATTTCCTTAAGTTTAAGGATCCGCATGGAAAATTTAAGAAATTCGCAAATAAATCAGGTCGTCAACCCCCTCGCTCGGCGCAGTGTGCAATCAAAAGTGATTGTCTTCTGGTGTAAAATCACCAATAAAATGAGTATTCCTTTTGCAAGTGATAGAATTTTCAATTTTCACATATTTCTCGGGACTATTTTTCAAAAAAATGTGAACATTATTTCTTTAGATAAATTACCAAAGTAAAAATTCCAATAAAAATAAAGAAAAAGTGAACGCGAGTATATGAAAATCGATGAACCACTTTAAAAAGAAAAGTTGTTCAGTGTGCGGTTTGTGATAGGTTTTCTAGATAAAACGAATTTATTTGAAAAATGCAATTTGACAAATTGACGAAGACGACGGCGTATTTCCTGTAAAAAAAAAGAAATTACTTTACATTTGAATTTTCCGGCTGCTGCGCAGAACTTAAAATCGTTATTGTGTTGGCACAGTGCACAATTGGTAGAAGTTTTTTTTTGTATCTTTTCCTTTTTTTTTTCATTATTCGGGAGTGAAATGTGTTGTGTTTTGTGGGGAAAATGTTCAGAAAACTGGATTATTTGTCAGTTAAAACATAAGTCTTGAAAATTATCCAAGAAAATGCGTGTAGAATAGCATTACATGAAAAGAGAAAAGTTGCCTATTTGACTAGTAAGTTCTCAGCCCCACCCCAGTTCGTATAGGGTTGCCAAGATTACGAAAGTTTTTTGTGCCCATTCGTTGTCGAGATTAAGTGTTTTCTGGCAATAAGTTGTTTCTATGACGCAAGATTAAATGTTTTCAGATTCCACAGACACTACTCAGTGACTCAGTTCTTGGTTAAATAAGTAGCCGATATTTACATATTTTACATAAAGTTTGACCTAGTTTAAACGAACCTTTAATTTCTGAAAACTTGTAGATGGAGTCCAATAAATATTGCTTAAACTAAATTAGTGAATGAAATGAAGTGTGCTCCGGCAAAACTGGAACAGAAAAAACAGCTTTGGTTTCAATTATCGACCGCACCTTCTGAGCCGAACCTCCAGCGTCTTATAATTAATATAACCTACATATGTTATGTCTTATAATTAATATAACCTACAATTTTAATATAAAATGAGATTACTTGGTAATCGAAAACTTTCTGAGGAGTCCCGCAGAAAAAAGGCGAAAACATCCATAGCAATAAAGGGTGGCCTAGTGACCTAGTAACCAAGGTATCCCCTTAATCGTTAGACTTATTTATGGTGTGGACTTGGTAACAGTTTTTCCTATAAACGGGAAGGATATTCTTTAAGTCCTATATTACGAAATTTCTTCGATTTTTTTTGACGTATACCTCAAGTTATGGTTATTATTATTCTCATTTAAAAAAAAATAGAATTCAAACCCAAAGCTTGATTTATTTAATGTATTTTTTTTTTTCGTAATCCTTACGCCGATTACAAATGTAATCAGAGTTTATGGTTCGAGAATTTTTTCAAATGAAGCCTTTGGATTCCCAACAACGATCGTTATTGACCGTAAGAATTTGACTTTCTTTGGAACTTGAGAACAAGGCCTTTTCCATTGGTTCGACTGTTCTTTGAATTCTTAAGCATGATGGTGAATGCATGTTTCGTCTAAAAATTCTTTTGGATCAACGTCAAGGATCTCTAAACAGTCGCTTGGCTTACCAGCTTTGATTAAGCAAAATAAGGGAAATTAAGTAAATGTATTTACCTGCGTACTTAATGAGAAATTCAAATTGTGTGTATTTTGGTGCGATTTTCACAATCAATCAGGGAAGGTATACGTACATATGAATATTAGCAAAGAATCATTAGGATCCGCCGTAAGATTCCGCTGAACAATGGAGTGCAAATTTACATATCTCCATGTCTGAGAAACATTCTTACGCGACGGACGAGTTCTCGGTTGGGGATCAGCTGGTTAAAACAAATCGAAGAATCCGATTATAAAATCACTTAGAGGTACAAAAACAATAGTTGGTAATCCAGGCAATATAAAGCATCATAAAGCAGAACATCTTGACCTTCTGACACCATCCAACAAATTCTGTCAAACGATTGGGTGTCCCCACAATACTGTATACAACCTGACCGGCCGACAAGAATTTCAGAAGGTGACACATTTATACAAGACCTGACACCTGAACGAATCACATCTTGAGTTAAGGTCTTAAATCTTGCCTGTACAGAAAAATTGCATGTTGATGATACATATTGTTTCTACCATTTGTACCAGATGGAGCTTATTCTACGTGTGATGTAATTGTCCAAGTTCTGTTTTCTTTTTGTGTTTTTTTGCTTGTATATGTACGTATAACATCACCAAGTTGTATAGCAACGGTCTATAAACTGATCCTTGATGTATGCTAGTGGTGCCGTACATATCATGTGGAAAAGTTATCAAGGTGCCACGCTTTTACTCTGTATTTGGTTTAACCCCTTTAATTTTTAAGTTGTTAATGCAATCGAGTCAAGAAAATGCTTGGAAATAGTGGAGTTAAATTCCATCCTCAAGGTTATGATTTAAATTTGTTCAGTCATTTGAAGGGTTATGCATAGTAAACTTGAGATCGATTAAAGGATGACTATTTTTATTTTAAATGTTAATGATGAACCATCTCTAGCTACAGCATTTCGTCTGCAATCCATTGGCCCATGTCCAATATGGTTAGTCTTTAATTTTTGTTCATAACTCGTCACTTGCAGGCTCCTTGCACTCACTAAATAACGTTTGCTTCAAATTGGTGATCTTATTCTATTATTAGTAGTTACAAGGGAGTACTATATTATTATATCTCTGAATCAAGTTGGTCGCTTTTCGAACGCTTTTACACTAGACCTTTTTGTTGTTTCTATCGGACAAATTAGCTTCCCATTTACTTCCTGTGGGGTAACCTTCTAGCTGCTGAAAGAGGTGAAAAAACAAATGACCATTAACTCCAAATGTTTGATACATGTCTACATACATATGTGTATACTTCAGTTTCATCCTCTGGTTGTCCTATATTCCTTCCTTGTGAATTCCGGCTTATTGATCAGTTTCGTAGCAAATCGTTTAATGAAATTGACCCTCCGGTCTATTTCATTTTTGCGGCTTTGTTTTAAAACGCATCTTGTTCCCTTATTCCGGATTCTTCGAGGTTTGTGGTTCGCGGTTACTTCCTTATCCTTCACTTTGTGAGGTTCTATGCAGAAACATACATAGTTCGTGGTATGATAAATCACATTTCATTAAGATCCGTTCAGTGAAATGGTGTGCACATTCAAATGCTTTTAAGCTGTGCAACCTGTCCGAGAAGTGTTCTTTTAAAACTTTCCTTTCAAATACCACGCCAAAATGTTAAAAACTTGTCAGGCAGTAATGTTTCGGCACTCTAATATGTGGTTTGCCCTCTTGACTGCCTAGTGTGAGATAGATTTAAACTGCTACTAAGCCAACCTAAGTGTTATTTCTCCTGCATTGTTTGGTTTGAGTCGAGACGTATGTAGGAACAAACGCGGTTTTATTCCTTTTTAAACTTATATACATACATACAGGTGAATATAAACTTAAAAAAATATATGCGAGTGAAAGACAAAAACTAAGATTTTACTTAACTAGAAATTGCAAAAGTCTGGCAATGCGAAAATAGCATAAAAAGAGAACAGAGCGCACATTATGGTTGTAGTGTACAGAGAATTTTTTTTTACACAGCTATCTGAAAATGGTGAGGGTGTATTTATGTACATATCTTCTATTTGGCTCTGCCTTTGTATCTTCTAGTTCTCCCGGCGAGTATCTTTCTCTCTTTCTCTGTGCACCATCCTCTTGTCATGCTTGTACGTTAGCTTTTTAGCTGAAATGTAGGTTTTTGTGCTTCCTGTACACCTTCCTACGTTTAAATAATAATAATAATTTCCCTCTACTTTTTCATCATTTCTTTCGGGGCTTATTGATAATTGGGTCAAGTAATTGGGTTGCCGTGTCGTAGTCATGGTTTTGGTTGAAAGTTGTCGCTTGATGGTTGTGATGATGCTGTTTAGCTTTCAGTTGGTTGCCTAGGCGATGATTACTCGTTCTTTACTCGTCTATTGATCATGAATGAGCAGCAGGAGTAGATATGTTGATTATTGAATGGCTAAGCTTTTTGTCTTTGAAAGGCTCAAGTGTTGCAATTCTGAATTTGATTGTTTTAATAACAATTTGGCAACATGTACTTAAATTGTATTCACGGTCAGGTTAGTTTGCGATGCAGTCGAATGCTTATTGCTTGTTGCTGTGAGGTGAGATTTTGGTTTCTTAAAATAGTTCACTCGGCTGATGAATACATATTTGTACGAGTATGTGTAGAATCGGATCAACTGAATGGATTTATTTTATTTTTCCTATCCGAAGTCAAGTTTTAACCCTAAATTAACGAAAGGATGTGAAAATTTAAATTTCCTTGAAAACTACTCTAAGGTTTTTTATTTATAATTTTATGTTTCGGCCAGATTGTTGAGGATATACTCCCGCATGCAGAAGGGGTGACATTTTGGATTTCATTACCTTCTTAAATTGTGCTCGAAGCTCTTTTTTATAATTTTAAGAATGGCTGTTTGGTGGAGACACATGTCTACATACATATGCATGTACTCTCAAAAGCAGAAGCAGTGACTTTCGATTTCATCACTCCAAACGTGGATCGTCTTCTCCACCCTTTTATATAGAATAAGATAATAACAGTATAAATGCAGTATAAAATTTCACTGACTGTACGCTGTTCATGCTTTTTTCATTATCCTGTTCAAATATTTACTAGTAAAACTGGTATAAAATACCGCACGCTACGCGAAATCTAGCCATTAAATTGCAGTTTCCCCTAAAATCTTGGTGCCACTGATTTTACTGTCTTCCTTGATTGTGTCTTGAGATTGCAGTCGTTCAGCGTTAAACTTCTTTACGGTAAGGGAAATGGACCCTAAATCATTAGGTATTGGAAAACATACTCACTGTAAACAGTATGGCACTTCCTAAGATTCATTATACTACATGCTGGAGGAGTACCTTACCTTCTTTCCTTTGCTTAATCTAGATGGATTGTAATTAATGATTTGCATTGACCTCACCGAATATATCTTCTATTTCGATCTTGGCAATGTAGTTCTATAACGTCTTATGTAGGGTATTGCTCTTAGGAATCTACGTTGAACGCATGAAAAACTGAATTTTTCTTCTAAAAGTGGTCCAAAAATTTCTGCTGGCAAATGAAATTCAGAAGCAAAGCATATTGGTATCCTACCCAGTTCGAACAGTTTTTAGCGCAGTCCTTAATTCATGAACACAGAAGAAACAGCTAGTAAAAGAAATGAACCTAAAGCTCGTACATTGGTAGGAAATATTTCCTTGTTTGGCGTCGTATTGTCCTCGTCTACTATACTATAATCTCAAAATCGTCTGAATGCAGTAAGGAAGGGTATTGGAAACCATCATTTCCGACCCCTTGCCATACAATTTTATTTGCTTTTTCGTAATATATGTATCTACAACCTATATACTGCAATAATAACACGTTTAAATTCTATAGACGGACCTTAACCACCATTCATCAATGTAACTGCTCTAGATAACAGAGTCTGGTCTCCTGGGTGGAAACTTACAAAGTAATGACTTCGCCAGCGACATTATACTCTTTGAACATTTTTTCGCAGTCTGAGTAATGACGGATTATTTAGATTCAAATACACTGGATTCATTTTCAATACGACTGGACCAACAAGCTCTTCAGAAAGTTGATTGAAATGCTTATTCACTTACTTATGTATGTGTGCGAAAGTGTGATGTACAGGGAAACACTCCACCCTGGCAGTTGGAAGCACGTGGTTGTATCTCTTTCTCCATATTCTGACAAGGCAGATAGGAGAGCATACAACTTTTTGTTGAATTCAAGGAACGCTTCGTCTTCTTTTATATTCTTTATTATAGTGTCACTTAATTGGAAAACAAATTCCACATTTCCTTGAAATTGAACCTACGCTGATGGGCGACAATAAATTGGACTACAAATTCCAACGTGAAGCATAAGTATGGCGGTCAGAGGAATCACAGTTTCTAACAAATGCGATTTTAAAATTCCACGATTTTTCGATTCCTAAGTAGCTCAGGTGCTAGCGCATCTATTTCGATTACTCCAATAACGTATGAAACTATGTACTTAAGAAGGATGAAGATAGTATTAATTTTAGGTACTACTTAGTAGTAGCAGTATTTGAAACTGTTTAATTTTAGTGGGAAACAAACTAATTTGCCCTACTGTTGGCCTATTCGTGAGAATTTGAATATCGAAGGAAATCAACCGCTTGTCCATGTGTTTCTTTAGGAAAAATTAAATTTGAAGGCGAAAAGTTATAATTTTGTCAAGACACAATGTGTCTGTATTGACCTGAGTGTAGTGTTGTGGATCACTTACACCTCACCTACCCACTTATCTCACCTAACCTTCCAATTCATACATACATTATGTTTGGGGTTTAACCACGTCTTCCCAATCGTTTCTCATGGCGTTAAATAAAATGTCGTGTCCATGTCAGTTACATATTTGCTCCCGCATTTATAGACTATAACCCAGCATCTTATCCCGATTTGTGGTTTTTTGCCCTGAAGTTGTTTATAAATATGTACATGGTGACATCTTAATGGAGACATTTAATTCCCAATATTTCACAGTTTTACCGTATGCAAGCAGAAAACATACGTATAGATAGTCAAAAACTTATTGCAAATCCACATATTCGTTGCGTCCTTCAAACTACTACCTGCTTCGACCGCCAATAACAGCAAAAGTAGTAAAACAAAAATGCCGGCTAACACAAGACATTTTGTTGTAAGAAATTTACTTGGCCAGAATTTCGTTTTTCCCCTGACAATGAAGCCTTCGGGAGATCAGCAAAGGACGGGTCACTCTTGAATATAGAGAACCACCTGCAAATGGGAACTCGAATATACATACATACATATGTATGTATTCCGCAAATCTAAACTTTTATAATCTGTTTCTTCTACAGCTTGGCCTAAAGGGCTGTCTAAATAGAACTTTATATGGCAAATAATGGAAATCCCTTCTTAAAATTCTTTGCAAGGTGGTCCGCGGGATGTTTAGCTGGAACGAGCACCTTCTGGTCAATTTCGAAGAGTGTGCGTCAACGGTTGCCTGTACGCGGCTTATGTTGTCTCGGGAACGTCTAGACGCGGGTCTCCCAGAGTTTGAATTGATTGAACACAGTTCCTTCTTGCCGAAAACGGGCAACAAAATGCACTACAGCATCTATAGATGGGACACTTCCTACATTAAAATGACTGTGTCCTTACAATTGAGGATTTATGCCTATTCGACGGCGAAAATCCGTTGTGGAATCGTTCGGTGCGTTAATATTTATTTAATCTAAAAGAGAAACAAAATTGTTGAAAAATATTGCCTGTTCCAAAGTCATTATTTTTCAAATGGGGACATCTGCACAAGATGATTCTAGGCGTCATGTCTATGAATGTAATTTCAGCCGTAGGAGCCACGTTTAAAGTTGGCAATTTAAACGAAAAATTTGTTTATGAAGAGAATATTTTCGCGCAAAGATTTATTGCGACGTTCAGAAGTCACTTAGTCTGCTGTAGCGCATCGAAAGGTTTCACTTGTGTTTCGTGATGAAACGCATTCCAAAAGTAATGTTTATGAGTTCAGGCGAGGTCAGTTACCGCATTCAGTCACTGCACACCTTACAGCTGCAGGTTCTTAAAGCGTCCCTTACATACTCATCGAAATCACAAACAAAAATGAAAAATGCTCTAAAGTTATACGACAAGGGTTCAAATTGAACGACATATCTGTGAAGCAATGCAAAAAGCTGAAAAAATAAAAAACATGTACTACAGATTTGATGACTTGCTTGACGAGCGTTCGCATTGAACTATTTGGTCGGTCGTCAAGCAAATTATTCAATGTAAACCCCGTTTTTATATAAATTCGTATATATTCGAATGAAGTCCAATAAGCCTTTTACCCTTTTTTAGAGTTTTAAGCTGGCAAGAGTAAACTCAAGCTCATCAATTGATAGCTCATCGATAGATAGTAAGCAGTCATATCTATCCTTTACTTTTATTATAAAACTTATTGATTGCAGTACGAGTATCTTTTCTCTTGCGTGAGGTTTAATGTTTAATGCAGCTGGGATGCAAACAGGGTAAAATTCAGTTAGGTCCCTGGTCACAAGAGCATTGCAGCCAACGGATCTGAGGATCAGATGACCTAGCTAGGGCTGGGTCAGAATGTGCGTTAATGGGACCATAACCTTACTGTGTCGTCAACTGGGCTGCCGCCGCACCGCTGATTAATGACTGCGAACAGTCCACTGGGAAAAATTCCCAGGGCTTATACAATCCAAACGATTAATCATCATCATCATCTATGTATTATTTCAGTAGTATGGATTCCTCTTGAAAGTCTCACACCTAACCAAACTTAACAAATGAGGTGTCAAACGAAAGAGAATTTCCCGAAGCAGTGACGAATTGCATTCTCACTTTTTAAATATTAGCAATTTGGTAAAAAAAAAAAAAAAAACGCGTTTAAAAGACTTCCCTTTTTCTATGAAGTTTGTCCTTTAGTAGCCTATACTTTCTCCTCTCGTCAGCACAGGCGACATGACGCGGTAGCAGTGTGCTCGCTTAACGATCGGTTTGTCGATGGATCGATGGATCGAATCCGGGTTTTCTTTAGAGTTTTACTTTCCGATACCCAATTATGATTCTAAAGTTATTAGAAGGCGACTTTACGCAGTTCCTATCGTCCTATGCCCAAATGAGGATCGCGACAATTTCAACGATTACCTTAGTCAGGACGTTGTTCAAGGTGAAGCAAAAATTTATTACAGTTGTGATTCCATTCAATGCGACGATAACTCTGCGACACATCTTATGCTGTTGAATTCATCAATAGTGTAAATCTCAACGCTAAAGAAGGCCTTATTTAATGGGGGAGAATGGTCACAACTCAATTGAGTCAATTTACTATAAAACATCAATTTTGGAAAACCTGTTCTTATTCCGATAATGTTTCTAACACCATCAATTCCGGCGATTCTCTTAAATATGACCCGAAAACCCTTACCCACTAAAATTGTTTATGCTATGACCATTAGTAAATCTCAAGGTCATAAGTTGCAGGGATGTACTTTCCCGATGCCATGTTCTCGTCTGGACAACTTAATGTAGCTCTGAGTAAAATGCTCTTTCTAATATTTTTGTATCTACAAACGTAGGAAAGCGAACTTCCAATGTTGTTTTTAAGGAACTGTTGTAAACTAGTATCTCCAAGAATTTTTGTAATAGTATTGAATAAATGTTTGTGATATTTTTTTTATACATGTAAACACACATGGGCGCCATGGCTCAGTGGTTAGTGCGTTGGATTACTGAGCAGGAGATTCGAGGTTTGAATCCCAGAAAACACCTAAAAAGTTTTTTCACGGTCCCACCTCTCGCAAATGTCTGACAAACGTCCGAGAGTAATAACTGTCAAGAGAAAGCTTCTCAATCTGCCTTTCGGATATGGCTCTAAACGGTAGGTCCCTTCCATTTGTGTGAAAAATATAACACGCACAACACGATTGGTTGTGAGAAGCTAGGCCCTAGACCACATACGGTCTGTTGCGCCAAGTATTTGTATTTGTAAACACATCTTTTAGGATGAAGCAGAAAATGGGAGCGATCCCACATGCAAGATATCTCGCACTGGTACTCTAGTCAAGCCTTACACCTGCAAGGAAGTCCTTAACTTATCTAAGCACAGTAGTATTACAAAGTTGGTGAGCTTTCTCCCAGGCCACTGCGGCCTGAGGTTCCACCTTAGCAAATTAAATCTGTGTTCAAAGACGGAATGCCAATTCTGTTTGGAGGAGGAAAAATCAATGGAGCACATTCTCTGCGACTAACTAGATTGGTTAGGAAGACGTGCTTTTCACAAAGAAATGCAATCAGTCACGAAAGTCTAAATATAGCCCTGAAAAAGCTTGACTTGTAATTTCAATTTTTCGCTTTTTCTTGTTTTCTTTGAATTATCATAAGGAAAGGGCTCGTTTACTATTAGCATTGATTAAGCACTTTTCAAGGCTCTGTGTAAACTTTCGTGACGACTGTACGTTCGTCGGTGGAGTTGAAAATCTCTACTCCTAAGAGAGGTGTCTACGTCTATTAGGTCAATTCCACCCTTTTTGATGCAATACATCTTTTAGGTCGTACTACCGGTCATATGGACAAGGATTCAAGGTTTAATGTTCCACAGAGTCTTTTAAGAGCTATGCTTTATATTTTTCTTTAAATAAAATGTTTTCAGGTATTTATATGATTTGTTTATTCTGTTTTCAAATGTATTCTAGATAGTTAGATCTGAATTGTACACTCGAGGCTAAATTTAAAACTATAGAAACAACTTATATTGCTCTAAAACAAACACCCTTATTCCGTTTTTTGTGGCGTTTCATTTTTCAAGTGTTATTCCAAAAACTGATCGCCAAAAAAACGCCTCCGTCGGTTAGTAGATTTACATTCCACATGCGATCCACTGTCATTGCATGATTTACGTCTGTAGTAGATAAATTTCAAATTATTCAAAGTTGTGAATAAGTTGGAAAACAAAATGAATAGTATTGCAATGCTTTAGAGTAGCGACGAAGAAGAAAATATGCAAAAAAAAGGATCTCATTCACATATGAAGAAACATACAAACAAAATCTAATCCGTTGGATTTGCCGGATTTGCGGAGTAAATAGCAAGATAAATCTCACTTAAAAATTAATACTTACATATATCGAGGCTTTTCAGATTTAAGATGTTTTTTCGAATGTCCAAGGAAGCATTCGCCATTTGCTGGACGAAACAAAAAATCATATCCATGACACTACAAGCTCGGCATCGGTACCGATGGTATTGAAGCTTGCTGCCATTCTTCTGAATCCTTTACCCAAATGTATATTTGCTTCCGAATAAAGTTGTAAACCGCTTCTCATTCGTTACTCTTACCCCATAAATCAAAATAAATTAATTTCTTTAGTGAAATAAATTAAAAATTCATAAAAATTTCATTTTGAACGGATTTTTGCTCTTAGGCGTTCAGTATTTTCCGAATGACAAAAACCGTCGTTTTTAATCGCGTTTTTTGGCATTTAACGCCTCGCGGAATAAGAGTGAAAGAGAAAAAACGACAATGAGTTCCACAAGGCATTTAACGCCAAAAGGCGTTTAATGAACGTCAAATGGCGTTCATCGACACAAAAACGCCACACGTAATTCGAATATGGTGTTTTTTTTTCACGAAACGCCTATAAAAAGCCACTCAAACGCCACACGGAATAAGGGTGAAAAATGTGTAATGTTCAAAAACTCCACTGTGATATTTATGTAAGCTTAGGGAAAAGTATATTTCCACTACGATAGATTGTTGACTCTAACTCGTGTTTAAAGTTCATTCTAAAGACCTAGGGCACTAATAAAATATGTAGAGCTCCACTTTCTTTTATATTTGTTGTTTCTTGTTCACGCGTCAAATAAGCATGCAGCCGCAGCCACACAGCCACATCTCGGACTAATTAAGTAAACAAATCAAAACCAAAAACTTGCGCTTTCAAATGAAATCGTCATCACTTAAAAAACAAACAAAAAAATTAACTACAGTCATCTCATGCAAAAATTTTTATTTATTTTCCACAGACAACCACGTAATCTTCCCGTATGGCTCCAATGAGAATACTGATAATATGCTTCAAATCGATTTAACATAAAAGTTAAATGAACTCTATTGTGCAATCAAAATATCGAATTAATAAAACAAAAGAAACTACAAAATTACGCTCTCTTTCTTACGTTGCTCCTCTATCTTTGTTCTTTGAGATTCTCCGCACGCAGAGTTATACAACAACAATCCCTGTGTTAATATAATAACATTTGCAGAAGAAACCAGCAAAGAAAACAACAAAAATAAAAAATAAAAAATAAAAGATATTTATTTTCTTTTTATCTTAATTTTGGTGTGTGCACTTTTTTTTTTGTTAGATATCATAGAATTCGTATATAAGAGATAATAAGGTGAAAAAATTTTAATAATACAAAACAATGTTAAATTGAGTGCAAAAAGGATTTAATTATATTTTTTTTTATTTTGTGTAAACTGTGTAGCGTTGAAATTAAGAAAAAAAAAATAGAGAGTGTTTTGAGAGAGTTTGAGAAAGTACTGTATCACAGAGAGAGATAAGTGAAGAAGGTCCGGGGGACCATCAAAAGCAACTACTGTATCAGCCCACAGACAGGACATCCGTCATCGTAGTCATCATCATCGTCGTCAACGTCATCGTGCAGCAGTGTCACACTCACTGCAAACGATTATTATAAGGATTTTTCTTTTTGTAAAGTTAGAAATACGGCAGCATACACGATTTCATCCACCAGTGGCAGTAGTAGCAAAAAGAACGCCGAAGACGACGACGATATGAGTGGGCGTCCAAGGACAACCTCATTCGCTGAGGGCAATAAAAATCCGCCCAACTTAGTTTTGGGTGGTATGAAAATAAGCAGTAAGTACACATAAAGTCCTTATTACTCCCATTATATTGTACAAAATACATTTGTTAGGAGATCTCTCAAGTGCAAGAAAATTACAGGCTGATAGCGTGGTTATTCATTTATGAGTTGATTAGGGGATGGAATGATGAATTCTTTTGATTGTGGTTGAGTGCGTGGTTTGTTCTCGAAGGTTTTCATGTGAGCAACAGGTCAATTTGATTTTAATCATAGATAATAAAGTTGTATCGCAACAGTGTTTTTTTATGTGTCAGCATCACTGACCTACATTGATATGTGTACTACGACCTGTAGAGTTAGGAGAGCTGTAAAAGTTGGTGGTCGAGAGCCAAGGAAATATTTAGGCGATTGGTTTTACTGATGGCCTCATCTAGAGATGATTCTAAACCAAATCTTATTCATTTGTAAATCGGCAGGTAGTTAAACATTTTACCGGACTGTTATCCAACGGTTTTGGAAAATTAAGCGGATTTTGCGACGCCACACAATTTTTAAGAAATGATCCCCTTCAATCACATGCAGTTTGGTATTTTCTGGGAAGTGCCTGTATCAATTAAACAATTAGGGGAGGTGGAGGCATGCATTCTTCTTCTTCTTTTTTGTTCGGCGAGGTTATGATCAGGATTATAATCCCTCCTTTGAACATGGAAATACCAACTGAACCGGTCGTGCTCCAATTTGTTCAAGATGGGTTCTTTGACGTGAAGGCTTCCTCGTATTTTCGAACTTCTAATTCGATCAAGTTTTGTTACTCTTGCTGTCATGCGAAGCATCTTCATCTCAGCTGCCGTTAATTTGCCCTCATATTTATTGTACATTGTCCAGCTTTGCGAACCGTATGTCAGTGCCGGACGAACAACTGCGGTGTAGAGCGTTCCTTTCAACTTAGAGGGCATTTTTCGGTCACAGAAGATAGCAAAGTTTTCCTGCCACTTCATCCACCCTACGCTTACCCAATGATTGATGTCGTCATCAATAGTTGCTTCGCTATTGATCATAGATCCCAGATACTTGATACTTTTCGCACTTGGGAATCACTTTTCCATTCAAATAAATGTAAGGATTAGGTCGAAGTGGATCAGAGAATGGGCAGTACAGGTACTCCGTCTTTTTTGGACTAATGCATCAAGTGCTCGTGGCACGGACGTTTGATCCCCACTTGTGATGGCTCCATCGTCAGCAAAGAATAACTATGTAATACACTTTGTTGTCCGTCACTTTTCCTTCAAGCAGATAATTTAGGACTGCAATAAATAGCAAATGACTAAAGACGCTTCCCTGGTGCACACGGACTTCAATTGGGAACACTTCGGCGACTCCGGCGGGGCATCTTACATTTGTCTTTGGTCCGTCATACATTAATTATTAAATGTAAATGCCACCTTCTAAAATCAGTTCGGAAGTTTATTAAAGATGACCATCAGGGATGCAATATAAGTAAGAGGCCACCCAAATTTACTACAAGCGATGTAATTGCACCTGTGCAGAAAATCTAGAATGGCGATTCTTGGAGGTTGTTAAAGCACGATGCTGTGAAGAATTTATGTTTATTTTATTATTAGAAAAGATAGCTCTGCATTCTACGTTTTTATTAGACTAAAGGAATTCCAGCACTGATGGGTATTATATTTCTGAAATTTAGCATATAACTGGATGTATAAAATTATGATTTTTTCCTTTTAAATAAAAGGTGTACTCTGGGTTTCAGAGTTGCCACCCCACAAGTGCTTGCTGAATATTAGTTTTGCTGTTGATCTGCATTTTGCCAAAGGTACACATCGATACTGTTGGCAGTGTATAAAGCACGACAAACGTGTTTTAAATTCGTTTATAATGTATTAAATAGAAGAATATACAACTCAACTAAAATTGATGCTTCACCAAGAATATCATACAATAAGTGGCTAAGCGTGAGATAAACTCCATAAACTCATAAACTCCGTATTCTATTGCAGGATGAGGAAGAAATAGAAACTATAAAATACTTGCTCTGCGACTGCCCAAATGTCCAGAAAGCTGAATAAGTTTGCGCAAGCTGTGCTGATTGACTTTATGCAATTCTTAAGGAGCACGTGCTAGTTCATGCCTGAACCAGCTAACTAGCAACAATGTTAGACGTAGTTCTATTATTCTGAGGCGCATCACAATGGACCAATAAGCACTCGTCGAGCTACATATCCCCTCAAACTAACCTAACCTAACCAAGGTTTCTGCAGACGCCGAAGTATAATATACTACTCCTAAAAAGCGAATACGATCTTAAAACTGAGTTCCGCACTCATTTGAATTCACGAAAAAAGTGTTTGGAAACGATAATCGCTAATTATTCTTCGTTTTCCGGTAAAGAACATAAAACCAAAGGGAACAAAAAAAAAGAAACCTTTACATGCATATGCCTGTAAAATCAAAGAAACAAAACAAACGGGCAAAAGCTGACAAGTGAAAATGACGATGTTTGGGTTACAGCTATCTATGTATCTATACGTGCACTCGAGTTATGGATGAACATAGCCTTCTCATTCGTGAGTCACCTATATTTTTTGTTTCCTAAGGTAGCACAAAAGTTATTAGTAAATGTGGCAGAAAGCGTATCTATAACAAAAAGCCTTCTTTTTATGCCCCACCACCTAAGTTCCCGCAGAATGTGCTCGTCTGATTATTTCCTTTGAATTCGTCCTTTACTTTGCTTTAGTTTGGAAAAAAGAAACTCCGCAGGGTTATGAAATGTTTGTCATCGGTTGGTCTTATTTCTTAGCTAGCTCGTCACTCTTCTTTTTTGTAGTCCTTGCATTGTTTTCATGTATAGTGTGACATAACCAGGTGGCTGAATCTATGCAGCTTTGTGTAAGCTAATTGACAAACAATTGCAGGTTGCCACTGGTATTGTGTTCGTTACTGCTTAGCCTATATGGCACGAGTTTTGTGTTTTTGGTAAAATAAAGTCGTCGTTATGTAATATATTCACGATAGCAATGTGTTTCTTCAATAGACGGGTGTATGAGTGGTGTAAGTACTTGTGATTCACTGTGTCTGAAAGCATGATTAAAAGAGTTAAGACATTGATATCTTATCGTGAGAATTTTATAATTTTTTTTTGGACACGAGACTTGAAAAAAATCCCTTGTTTTATATCCAAGTGACTTTCTAGCTCTACACTTTTTGGTTAGATTTTTGAAGGCAGTAAATGAAAAATAATCTGTCAAGTTTTATGGAAAAGTGCAGCTAATGACCCTCTTCTCCGAAGCAAGTCGCAAAAATTAAAGGCGGTTTTTACACCCGGTGTTAATGAAGTTATTTTCTGCGACCTTTTGTATTGTATGGCCTGAGATCTGATTCACGGTAAATGGGCTAGATGCCTCCAATAGGTTAGTTTGAATTTGAGGGTTGCTCAAATAAAGAAAACATTCTTACGTATGTAGATGTTTTACATACAGTGGCGGAAAACTAAATAGCACAATCTTATACCCCCACATTAATTCACATGTATTTTCCATGAAACTGAAACTAACGTCGTTTGTTTTCGTCTGCACATACATATGGATGAAAGCAAAACGGTTCCTTTTAATCCTTAAAGTGAAGCACAAAGGAGTGAATCGTCATTCTACTTGTAAAGCCAGCCAAATCGGGTGGAAAAATAAATAGCACGCTTTGTGTTTCTTAGTAATAAAATAAATTTCTTTGTAAGTTTAATTTTATTTACTATTCTAAAGCAAATCTAAGTAATTTTGTATTAAAATAATGGGAAGGGGTATTCATTGCTCACCTGAGAAGAAAATCGAAAGAAAGGAACGCACCAGAAAAACAACAAAAGCCATGGATAGAGCAATGGTAGCCGCAAGATGAAAGGATCCATTCAAGACCTCAACAGAGCTAAAACAGAAGATTGAAAATGATTATGGCGTAAATGTATCGTCAAGGCTTGTGCGATATCGCCTTACCGAAGCAGGGCTATATGGCTGCATTGCAAGAAGAAAGCCACTTTAGAAAACGGTTAGTGTTTGCGAAGGTGCATCTGGAAAAGACACCACTCTTTTGGAAAAATGTGCTTTGTACCGATGAGTTGAAGTAAAACAGATTCGGCTTTGTTGGAAAAGTTAAGGTTAAAGTTAACGCCTTTAACTTAGGGATTGGTCCACGGCAATGACCCGAAACATACAGCCAAATCAGTACCGGTTTGGCTTCGGGAGAATAGAACTCAAGTTTTAAGTTGGCCAGCACAGAGTCCGGATCTAAATCTAATTGAAAATCTTTGGAATAACATCGATAAGGCGTTAAAACAGAAACAAATTGGAAATTCGGACAATTCATACAAGAAGCATGGTATACCATCCCAATAACTCGTTGCCAAAAATTTGTGGAAAGTTTTCCATAGAGAGACAGTTTTAGAATTTTTTTTAATTCTTTTCCTTATGATGTAGCCTTTTGCGATATTTATATTTCCATCCTTTTTTAAACGTTTGAATATGTATTTTATTTTTTTGTTCTTACTTTTGGCACAATGTTAAAAATTGTTATTGAATATGTAAAACAAATCATGTAAAAGCTCGATTCTTTCTTATTTTAAAGCTTCTACAAATCTTAGTTAGGTATGAGTGCTATTTATCTTTCCACCACTGTATATATGTATGTATGCCCGCGTTTGCAAAATTTTAAAATTTTTAGCTGGTTTTTAAAGGATAAGTTACCTCAAAGTATCCAGTTACACCTGCCATAACATAGGAATATCCTCAGCATCTGCAGATGTTTTTTAAAGAATGTCCTGAGTGTTTACCTAACACGTTGTGTTTTCTGTTGCTAAGGATCTTAAACTCATGTCTGGAAATATGGGCTTATTTGGTCGATGAGTTTTTTTTCATTTTGGCATCTTTTGCTTTTCCAATTCTGCTGTATCGCATCCAGTTCGGTGCCAGTCACGCTCCCTAAATAAAGGAAGCTATTAACTTTCTCGACCTGCTGACCAGCAATGTTTAACTGAGCATTGGTGTTCGAGAGACTAAGAGTTCTAGTTTTGGCTTTATTAATTCTCCGCCCAACTCTACTTGCCTCAGGTACTAAACTATGGGTCATATCATATGGTGCAAGTCCATAATTCTATGCGAAAACAAGCAGACATTGTCAACGTAGTCTAGGTGTTCTAATTTCGATATCATTGTTCATTTTAGCCTGCAGCATTCTTTCATTAGGTCTGCCTGGAGCACATCGCTTATTACCACAAAAATAATAGTGGTGATAATATACATCCTTGTCGCACTCTGTTACGTAGAGTTTATGTGCTTGCTTATTTGACATCGAGTGTTGACTCCAGGTGTTCTTTGAAACGTTCTAAAATAATTGTAGCTGTTATCTAAGCATCCGCAGGTAAGTTTCAGCACTGCATTTGGTTGCCTTTCTCCTTCCTATGGGAGTATGATGATTATTTCTTTCTTCCTTCGCTTAACACGAATGCCATCAAACCCTACTTCCTTATTTTTCTTAAGTGCTCTAATTGCTAAGATCTGTGTTTTGCTGAGAGTCCCAATACGTTATCTCCATGTCCTGAGTTGATCCTGGGTTTGTCACGTCTCACACTACGCTGGACTTCTTTACACTTCATGCCATATTGGACCTCAAGCTCTCCGCTCTCTACTGCTGAGGCTGCTGCAATTCAAGTTTTAAGTGCTGTACGCTTTAAAATTCGTCTCCAGGTATTTTCAAGTAGTCATGTGCTGTGAGTCTCCTGTTTTGTACTTATACTTTTCACAGCTTTGCAATGCTCCTCTATGCTCCTTCAATCAGGTAGTCCTTAAATTGTTATTATATTTGGGATCCGAAGCTCGTATAGTTACTTCGGACGCATTCGCTTCGAGGGCTTATAAGGGTTTTCATGAGATGGTGATCGCGAACCATTCCGATCCAAAAAGGAGTTGCTCTCTGAAAGTACAATGAACCGTCCTCGGGCTTGGTTGCTCTCTTCATTAAAAAAAAATGAGAAAAGCACATTTTTGTGTCAGTTTTGGACTTGACATACGAGTTCCACGTCATCATTTTATGTAGGACAACTGCCACATGCATATGTGACTTCATTACAAAACCTAATAGCTGTACCGTTAAGAGCAATAGAACCTAGATTCAACTTACTCCCACTTGTTAATTTCAATCATTTTGAAATCACATTTCAAAAAGATAAAAATGTACCATTAACAAAAAAGAAAAACATTCTTTTTTTTTATTCTGACTCACTTCGATCACGAGTTCTTAAATAACGCATTTGTTTTCTTCTTAAAGGCAGCATAAAAATGTGCGCATATACATACGTACAAAAAAAAAGTTCTACAACAAAAGAGGCCAATGCTACAGGAGCTGAATAAAATACCAAGATGCTTCTTTCATTTCAGAATT
Organism: Blera fallax; assembly: GCA_946965025.1. Classification (NCBI taxonomy): domain Eukaryota; kingdom Metazoa; phylum Arthropoda; class Insecta; order Diptera; family Syrphidae; genus Blera; species Blera fallax. Next base: position 8,938,248 of record OX337248.1, on the reverse strand, counting down.
AAGGTGTGCTCAATGCTAATCGTTCTTCTCAAAGACATTGCCTCCTTTCGCACAGTGTGTACCGCCGAAAATATATTTCAGTCATATTTTCACATTCTGGAAAACTGCCAACACACGGCATTCGCAAAATTTTATTTTCCCAACTTTACCGTCGCCGTCTTCTAAAAAAACATGACATTTTATTTTTTGACACTCATCTCAATCGCGCCAATTTCAAAGGGAATTTCATATAAATAAATTCAAATAATATCTATAAAAAAAAAATCAAATAAAAGCAAATATGTTTTTCTCAAGTTCTTGAATTAAAATAGAAAACTATTCACGATACTATTGGCACGTTTTTATATATTCTTTTTTTTTTTCTATATTTGAGAGGAAATAGAAATACCGAATCAGAAGTTAATTAAACAAATTGTTAGCCAGACATAGTTGTTTTATTAATTAAAAATCTAGGAGATGTGTGGACACGGGGAATCCATTTGATCGATTTGCGTCATTCGCTCTGTTGAACTGAGCTGTTCATGTTGGTTGCTAGTTTTACGCATTCTTTATAAGAAAACCGCTTAAATCTTGTTGAGTGACAAGTATGGCGGAGGTGTGAACAAGAGCAAAAATTAAATAAAATCAGGTGAACCGAAGCTTCATTGAAATCGTTCATAACCTACGAAATATAGATAAATACGTACAACCTATGTAAAAAGTGAATAAGTGAATACAGTGTATCCTCTCCTTACGGACACTCCTCATAGCCGAACAGATTTCAAAGAACATTTCTGTTGTTTGTTTTCTCATAACCGGACACCTCTCATAAGTGGGCAAATTCTTCGGAACCGTCAGTGTCCGCTTATAAGGGAGTACACTGTATATAAGTACTTGGGACAATATTTTGTATCCCTTCCTTTAAGGGAATATTAGTATACAATAAAATAATTATAGCTACCAAATGATGATCGCAAGGGGGGGTGCTTTCTCCTCTGAACTTTGGTTAAACACGAACTCCTTGAATTACAGTAAAACTCTTTTATCCGGAATGCTCGGGACCAACGGCCTTTCGAATAATCGATCCGGTTATTAGAGCTTTAAACGAAAAAATAATTTTTTTAACAGGTTATTACTTTAATTCATATTTTGAGATCTGAATGAGTGTGTAGGTACATATATGTTCCGGATATTAGAGGTTTCTCCGGATAATAGAGTGAATATGAACAAAATACTTGCTAAACAGAATGCCGGATATTAGAGTTGCCGGTTATTGGAGTTTCGGATAAAAGGGTTTCAACTGTACTAACAAATTTACATGCAGATGATTTTGTCATCAACAAATTCGAGTGCACTATATCAGAAATAATGCAATTTAAGGGCGGTGTATAAAAAGCTATACTAAGTGCTCTTAATCTGTCACAGATACTGAATCTTAAAGCCGGTAACATATTTTTTTCGTTTACCCAGGAGCCGCAAGGAAAAGATGACTACACTTGGCGCTGCACTCTGTTAGTCTAGTGGAAACTAAAAACCTTGGAACCTAAAGCTATACTGAAGTTTATTAAGAGCTTCAATATATGTAACTTCTGGATAAATTTTATGGGCCAGTGCAAAAGATCTTATATGTAGGTGCTCGATTGTATCCTTGCATAACAGTATTAGTTATGGCTTGTGGCCACAGATATGTATGTTGGTAAACACGACTCTCACACCAGCGCTTTGGTACACGTATACAAAGAGTAGATAAATCCTTTGGGAGTAAGTCCTACCAAAATACAAGGATCAATAGCTCGTCTATTATTTATAGTCATTGGATTGCTATAGGTTCCAAAATGAACAAACTGAAACTACTGAAGGCGCTATTAGTAAAACTGGTGCCAGCACTATTACAGTACAGGTTGTCATACATTTGGAACGAGCAACGATTTACCTTTGCACAGCGACATAGTAATATATCTATGATTTAAAAAAATAACAAGTTTTATATTATACTACAACAATTTTAGGCAACCATTCATAGACCTAGAATGAGTACAAATTCGTACATTGTTATCGGAGCTTTCCTGATATCTTGTGGTGTTTCAAATTTATGGGAAAGCTGAATGATATGTATAAGATACTCTTAAGCACCAGCTGCAATTTTTCTGACTCTATACTTATTTTATTGGGCCCCTACACAGGACATACGAATCAGAATCTATTGGTTCTAGCGGTGAAATCTTTAATAAAGTATATAATTATGTTCCTGGTCATTCTTCAATATCTCATAAGCAGTTGTTCTGCACATTGCTCTCAATCCGTGAATAGTCTACATCTGAAAAATTGAAGCCTTCCCTGCTACATAGTGCATCCGAATTAAATACGAGTTATGTAAATATACAGATCAAGCTGCATATCATTCGCAATTGCTTGGTATTCAAAACGGAGAAGCCCATGGATGTGATTCAGGGACCCTTCTAGTTGTAGCGTTTTTGTCCATTCACTTGAACAAGCTGAGTCAGCGGTGTTGTCAATCCTTGATTTTTTTACAATTCTACTCCCTCACATCACAACGGACCTCATTGGTCTAAGTGTGCTGGCGACTCCTAGCTGGCAGCCACTTCAACCTAACCTACTCCCTCACACCGGGCATGCGACAAACGATTTTTCTTCCTCAGAAATCCTTACCGCTGCCCGAATTTGACACCGTACTCGAATATTATACGATAGAACTAAACAACGTTACTTTAAATCTCTGAGTTAAAAGTTGTACAAGTAACCATCAGATGGATCACCCTTTATTTGATACATGTCTAGCATCAACTACTACGTGGTCTGGATTTGGGTTTTGATTGTGCACATTGTGAATCTTAAAAGCAAACATTTTCAAGTACCACACGAACACAATTAGATAAATCCCAGTCACAAAAAAAAACTGCTCAATCTCCCTTAACGTTAGTCAAAAGAGGATTATGATTTGAAATCTCATTGCATATGGGTACATATGTATGCATTTACTTTAATTTATGAGCAAATGTTTCTTTTTATTATTTTACTATCGATTTTCATCTCGACTCATAATGCTGCAAAAAGAAATGCATACCCATTGAAATTTGGATCTCTGAATTCATTCATGGACAATCTCATGAACCTTCTTTTACTGTATCTGCTCCCCTTGTGCACTGCATTAAGCTAAGTGAGAGAGAAAATGTCAAGCACTGACCCAATTTCCTAAGTAAATAAAAGTGATACAGCACACACGCCCATGAAAGCAGGAGCTGCATGGTCTCGAAAATATTCAATCGCTACAATAATACGAGGGTCTTTCGTTTATTGAAGGATTAAAGAAGTCGTGCTTTATATACATGTATACGTACGTATGTTTATATCGAAGCGTAATTTAATTTTCTGATGTCTGGAATGTCAAACATGACATCAGGTTATTGATATCATCGGTATTGTCCGAACAATTTACATATCGATTACATAGAATTTATTTATAAAAGCAGCACCGTCTTGGATGATACATCATCACTCGTGGCATATCTAAATATTTATTTTTATAAACTAATTGATGTAGTGCGATGTCGAAAGATGTCAATAGTGAATTATTAGTTGGGGGATGGATGAGCAAACTTTGACCTTATTACAAAGTATGTCATAATGTACTCGAAAAGACTTAAAAAATAATCTTGAAAATTCGTTTATATTCTTGTAATCGTACAGTAGCTAATAGTTTTAGACAATATGGCTGATATTGCGACCGCAAAGATCTATTGCATCAGTGCGGAACTCACCCACCTCCCTTATGAAGGTTAGTATGTCCTTAGTAGCAGAGTTTTTCAACTCGACTGATGAACATATTTCTTTGTAGGAAACATGTCTCCTGAACCAATGTAGTGCCGGGTATTTACACAGAATGTGTTCAGATAATTCATCTTCTTCCAAACGGAACCTGCACTCGGTGTCTGAGCACAGAGGTTATTTGTAAAAGTGATACTTCCAGCCACAGTTCTAGTGAGCTCTCCTTATCCTATCTAAGTCAAAGACATCATTGTAGCAGTAAGGCTTGATTAATCGGTTGGATTGTCGAAGCCCGGAGTTCCCAGTGGACTAGATAAAATTTGTATTCCCAGTCAGTAATCAGCGCTCTGACGGCAGCGCAGTTGACGCCTATGAATAAAGCCTATGAATACAGATTGTGAGCCAGCCGTAGCTAGTTCATTCGTTGCCTGTAATTCACTGGTGATCATGGACTCAAGTCTTACCCCGTTGTATCTAGCTAGAGATTGTAACGCATCAAAGCAGCATTTTCTGATATGGAGTCCACTGACTTGCGCGATAGCGCTTTAAACGCTGCCTGACTATCTGAGAAGGTATATTTCTAAGCAGCACAAGCTATACAGGCAAGAAACTAAATCCACCTAAGGTCACAAGGCACTAGACAGAGTGATAATTAAATTTAAAACAGTCTCTGCATGCCAACAAGCTATAAACAGAATGCAACATTCATGAAGTCACTCTGTGCTGGGTCCCCGGACACGCAGTAGCACGAAGAGGAATTCAGCTATAAATCAGTAGCTATCCATAATTGTGTACTAAAAAGGAAAACCGCCCTTAAAGCAAGAGAAATTATCAACATCTCCTGGGCAACCAGAGACAGCTACACATATCTCGCAGCTTATGGCCAATTCTGAACGAAAAAATGACGAAAAGTTACTGTTTAATGCGGCATTTTCAGATGTATACACAGACAGTCATGTTTAATCCTTTTCTCACTAACATCAAACGATAATTGGGGCTTTCTGTCAAAGCATTTTCCCAGAAGGTTCCCTCTACCTGTGATCACCTTAAGATTTTCATGGTTCGTTCTAATTAAACTGACAAGAAATGTTTTTACCTTACCTTCTTACTTACTTATGTGGCGCTAAAGATCGAGATGAGCCCGGGCCTTAACCAATAAGCCGCTCAAGTTAGACCGGCCTTAAGCTAACTGCCTCCAATTGCGCACTCGGTTAAGGTCCTCTTCTACAAGGCAAGGTTTTTCTCTACTGCGTTTTCCCTCCAGGTTAAATTTGAGGAGTCTGGGGTGGGGGGACTAGTGGCATGTAGCCCACTGATGCGCAGTTATTTTTAAACTAAATCGATGTAAAGTTCGTAGTTGTATCTTCTCCTCCAAGGCTCGTCAATGCAAACGAGAGCGAATATCTTACGAAGGATTTTTCTCTCGAAACGACAGGATTTTTTCATCCACTTTCGACAGAGTCCATGGAAATTTCTTTCCAGTAACTCTATACTTCACCATTCATCCCTTGATTAACCTAACGACTGATTCGCCATTTATGTAATCGTACGTTATGTAGAGTAAAGGTTGTTAGTAAAACCAGCTGCAAATGAGTTCCATTCGTAACCAAATCCTGGAAGCACTTGGAGTACTCGTTCCTATGCCCACCAAAACGTACAGTCAGTGTTTGTTTGTAATTTTATGCACCCTCAAAACATTTTGCGCAGATAGCAAACTTACTGCCTAAGGTCTGACTTCTGCCAACGGAGTCATTCATGTCATACTAAAGCCTTAACCTAATCTCCCAGAAGATCCAATTTGTTTAAGAATTGAAGGCATTGGATCATGGCATGCGTCGGACTTTCGCTGAATGAGCTCAAAACCAATTGCATGATGATTCGGAATTTATGGCAAAATGGTGTTCTTACTCATTGGATACGTCAGTAAGCAAATGGCAGTATTTGGAAAGAGCGACTCTTTCGACACGATTACATACACAAAAAAGTACTGTGTGGTGTGGTTTGTATTCCAGATACCACTGGCATCAGGCATTATTTCTTTAAATATGCAAGAGCCCACGTTACAGTCAATGGTGACAGATACAGTAAGATGATCAACGAATATTTCTTTCCAAATTTACTTGACATGGATTTTTACAATATGTGGTTCCATCAGAAGGGACTACGTGTCATAGTATGTATATCATCAGTACCATCGATTTATTGAAATTCAAGTTTGGTCAAAGAGTAATTTTAAGATTGGGGCCTGCAATATTACGATCTAATGCCGCTCGATTTTCTGTGCGGGTGCACGTGGATAAACCACCAACGATTTAAGCTTTAGAAGACCGTATATGACAAGTTATTACGGATAGATCCCAGATCCTCGAAAAAGTCGTCAAAAATTGGACTCATATTATACGCCTTATAATCATCTTTAAATAAAGAATTATCTTTCGAAAAAAGAGCATTTTTTAGATCAAAAGCCAATGTCGTGTATTTTTGTTTAAATTTATTTTCCAGACCGTCGTGAAAATAGACGCTTTAGTTAAAAAATTAAATTGTTCACTGTAATTCAAGAAATTTCAACCGTGACTTAATTTTTCAAACTGGATTTTAATTTTGGGTTGGACTGTATTTAATATTCTCAGCAGTACACTCATGCTTGATACATATTTTAATAACCCTAGAGCACTTACATATGTATCCACATAATACACTTGAAATTACGTTTATACGAATATCCAGTTGATTACGCAAATTTGCACGCCTTTTCTTTATTTACCTATGCATTTTTCTTCTGTAATCAGATACCTTCTCTTTTCATTAAGGCTTGTCTGTGAAACTACCATCAGATGCCTTTTACTCGGGCTAATTAATATCTAGTAGAAGGAAAAAGTTGAACGCATCGTATATCAGCAATCAATACGTTAAAATTAGAACCTGTGTGCTTCATAGAGGAGAGTATTGTGCATGCATGCATCTAATATGGGAAAAAACCAAATTAGGTGCAGTGCATCAGACAATATGTGAATGCACTTTCGAAGCATGATTCGTAGAGTGCACGCTGTAAGCACTGATGCCCTTTTATGGGAACTTGTAAAATACTAAAACAGTTTTATAAAGCAACGTGTCCTTATTGCTTTACACGCTGCCTATCCTTCATCTGTACAGACCATCTGTATGCAAACGGGTCGACCTTGAATAGTAGTTTCTTTATCGAAAAGTTATCTGTTCAAATAGCTGGTGGGGACAACTACATAATTGTATTATATTTGTGGGGTACATAGTGTGAACTATACACTCTTCGCTGTAGCGTTCCTCTTTTCCACGACGCACTGCCTGCTTCCCAGTCTGCACTCCAGTTGCACCTTTATTTAGCCCAGCTATGTCACGTTTTCTTCATTTTGCTGGCTTTCCGCTGGTCTTCTTGCTAACAAATCCACCTCGTTGGAACTATTCTACATGGTCCCGACGCTAACTTCAGCACCAGTAACTTCTCATAGGTCAACTTTCAACTCCAATACAGTTTCTCAAGCTTACCCTCTTCAGGTCCTGATCTCCTCCACCTCTTCAGCCATCTGTCAATTTTTCTCTTCAGAGTGTAGTCCTATTTCCCGAAATGATCTATTCCATTCAGATAAGGCCGCTATTACACAATTATACCCTTTTAAGCATCGCGTTATCAACTTTTCAAATTTTGCGTAAGGTAAACAAATGCATGCACTGTAAATGCTTACCTAAATAAATTTCGATGCAAATACAATTGAGGAAATCCCCCAAATTTACCCGAAAGCATAGAAAAACCGAGTGTTAATTTTTTTTGCTGTGCCGGGTATATGATGTACTTGGCGACAATCTGCTTTTTTCACGTTCCCTTAACCCAATTCAGCGATACTCTTTGTGAGTTGTCTTGTGCTGCAGTTTTAGTGTAATAACGTCTGACAGTCGCGCAGTTTGACATTGAGGTTTAATATCTTATTGATTTTATTCGATCCTGTAGATTTCAGAGCAGCTTGACTGCCAACAAAGATAGCTAATTCCGATCTAGAAGACCCTGGGGGCCTTTGGTGGTAATTATCTACGGCAAGCGTAGAGCATAATACGAATGCGAACCTTATTTCTTCCAATTGGAAAAGCAGAATTGGTGATTTTTTTTAGTGTCTAGTGCCCCATTTAAGAAGTGCAAACCGCAGTAGTTCCATAATGAGGTGTCCCGATTAAAGAGACTATGTGATATAGAAACTTGAATGTGGGTCAGCCCAATTGAAAGGTGGGGTCTCGATTACTGTGTGTCCCAATTAGGAGTTTTCACAGTAGATTCAGATTTATTTAAATGTTCATTTGAATTCTATTCAGGTGGGACCGTGAAGAAAACTTTTTGCTGAAGCAATTAGACATCCTTAAACGAAAAGCTACAAAAGCCGTTTCAATGGCTAATACAATTTCAAATTTTATTCGCTATTTCACTATTTGAAAACTAATTAATTTTTTTTTTTTTAATTTCAGGTAAGTTTCAATTTCCATTTGTTTTACATAACATTAACCAGGTAAGTTTCTGAGCACCACATTCGATAATAGAAAGTCTACGTCAATTACACAATGCAGTACTACAGTGAAACAAAACGAAACCAATTGTTCTACCGGAAAAAAAAGTTAAAAAGGTTAAAGTGTGATAAACCTTTTTGCAATAAACTGGATGATGTGCTGAATGAAGGCATCGGCAATATGACTACGATATACATATGTGTACGAGTATATCTAGAACAATTTAAAGTAATAAATTTACGTGTAAATAATTTTCTGAGCTTACTGTGTAAAATGTTGACTGACCTACTACTATCGCGGATATAATTCTGACAGACAGTTTTTTTTGTAAATTGTTTTCCCACGAGAGGGAATTAAGCGAATATGGAAATTTACACGAAATTAATTGAAACCTTGTTATGACACCAAAGCCTAAAAGGTTAAAGTTGGTAATTGTGGAAACAAATTTAGCTTTTAATGGTTTAAAGAGTGTTTGGTTTATTCTTATTTATATGATAATATATGTATGTACATTTAAAGAATTACAGAGAGATATTTAGTTCATAGATTCGTTCTTCGTGAGTCTATTAGGTGTTACAGTCCTAAATTTTTTTCGCATATTTCTCAAGAGCAGTTTTTACTTGCTTTAAGTAAGAACTGATATAACTACCTACCTACTTTTGTACGTATGTTTGTGAAAGGATGTGTCTCTACGTCTGTCTGTTTGCAAAGCAATTTATTTTTATGCTGTTTTTTACTATCATATAGTTTATTTCTTGAGGGGGATTAAAGTATCAAGAATAGGCGTGTTAATAATGTACGGAAACCTTAAAGATCTGCTGGAAATATAAGAGTACATTAAATCGTTTAAACCCAAATCTCTCGCTTTGAGTTATTTTTTCAGAGCCGGAAGTAGAAAAAGACACGGGGGGGTATAAGAGCACTTGGAGATAGAAATTCATATATGTATGCATTTGTAGGTCAGGGCAAAATGTTGTGGTAAAATGATTCACCACCAAAGATGAGTCTTCGTCTTTTCTGAGGTATAGTGTTGTGCAATATTTCAAGTAAATCAGCGCAATACGAGGTGTCCAAGAAGCGATAATTTTGCTTATTTAAGTACGCATTCTCATCGCGGTATATGTTGCACTGTTTGCATAGTACTAGTATATCTTCAAATTACACCAATATTCGCTGAAAAACCGTCTATTGATGGCCAATTGCATGACGCTTTGTCTGGTCGATATTTGACGGTCCTCTTGGAAATCTAGAGCCACAGCAGCGATATTCTCGACTAAACGGCTGCTCCGTGCGCAGCCACATATGCTGTCGAACCAATCTCCTTGAAGCGACGCAGTGTTTGCCACACAACCAGGAAATGACGTCGAAATTCACGTTGATCCAAAACCACCAAAGACATTGACACAATTAATCCGCGCTCTTAAAGGTATTTTACGTCTGTTAACTTCAGAAATGTAAACGTCGTGATGACATAAGACGCCATTTGCAAGAACGAGAGTATCTTTCGATAGCCAGATGACTTGCGCCACCTTATAGATACCCGTGATCATCGGCTTAGTCGAATCCGTTAGTCACTGGTGCTTCTTTTCAACCATCAGAATTCTGGGCACTCAACATGCTTTTTCTTGAGGTATTAAGCAACTTAGGTAGACAACCAAAAGTAAATATCTAGCGGGTTCCTTAGATATACGTTTGCCCCAGCGTATGCACCTGTTAACAAACTTTTGCAACTTGCCAAAGTATGCTGAACGAAAGATCTGTCAAATTTGACAGCTAACAATTAACCCTACTGACAAGTCTATTACGTAAATTTATTACTAATACACCCTTTATATTGATGCCATAAAATTATAAGGGTACTGAATTCGTTTTGAGTTTCCTATAACATACATTTCCTAGGGTGCGGTTATACTTTTCAAGGCACTGTACGAGCATGTACATATGTATGCATATTTGAAAAGTAAATGCCGCAACAACCACATTTTATCAGTTTTTTATTCATACATTTGGCAAATTATTTCAAAGAGACATTTCACTAATCTCTTATAAAAGATAAGCCTCAAAACCAAAATTAATGTAAACATAAAAGCAGTCGTTTTTTTTGTTGGTGTGTGCCAAAATATACTTATACATATGTATATTCGAAATTAAAAAGTGAAAAAATCGAAGCATTGAATTCGACGTATCCAACTTTGTATTCATCCCTTTTGCGCAGTTACCGCACACTACTTTCCGTAAAGTTAAGGAGCTGAGACAGTGGTTCACTAATTTCTTTTTCTTTCTTTTTTTTTTTTTTTTTGAAAAAGTAGAAACAGTGACAAACAAAAATTGACGTTAACGACGTCAAGTGCCCAAGCAGCAGTGTGTTAATGACCTTTTCTACGGCAAAAGTATAAAAATAAAAGAAATAATAAAAAAAAAAAAAAAAAAAAAACGAAGAAAGAAATGAAAAAGAAAGAGCATTCAATGGGTAAGTGGGTGCGCACGTACGACGTGTTCCGTTGACGCATTTGTGGTTTCTTTGTTACCAATTGCAGTCGCTGCGATTTGAATATTTTTATTTCCCCTGTGGCTCGCTTACGTGCAGGTTAACATATACTGCATATGCATTTGTTAGGTTACTTCGTAGAACACTGTTAGATGTTCTAGTTGTCATAAAAAAAATTCTTGTTAAGCTTGTTGCAGTAAGAGTGCAAATTTAATAAATGAAATGAAAAACATGACAGCGCGCTTTTTGTGTACAGTTGTTCGCGAACAAATTAAATGAAAAAAAAAGAAAAAAAAAACTATTTTTTATTCTTACGGATATGAATTAATTAATTTATTTTTTAAATATTTTCCACCGCTTTCGACGCCATGAAGGGATGATAGGGTATGGTATGTCCTTAGTATATTGTGTATCCTTATTTGATAATAATGTTTTAAACATTAGTTGCCTTGATGGCCTGTTATCGTCGTTAGAAACTACTCTCTATAATTATGCAGGCCAGTGGTATTTATTTATGAAACGTATAACTCGCTAAAACTTTTCCTGTATTTCAAAAGCACTGTATATACATATGTATGTATAAATGCCCAAGGACGCATAATTTTTGCTTTTGTGTGAATATAAAGGCGCCAGAAATTCGGGCTACACTAGATAACCAGCGCAATTTGAGAAATCGAGGAACTTGTGTTCTTTTTTTGTTAAGAGCTATTCTATCTTGTTTCAACAGGTTGAGGTTTGGACTGCAAGCTGGCCAATCATTCAGTGACATGAAGTCAGAAACGGTGTTATTGACCCACTGTTGAGTGCTGTGAGTTGGAAAAGAATATTGTTGGAATGTCCACGGGTTGCTGACGAACATTTTTTAGTTAAGTGACCTCATAGGGTCTTTCAAAACAGTTGCCAAAGTTTTAACTTTCTCCTTTCTCACAAAAATTAAGGTTTTTAATGCAACAACAACAACCCACTTTTCGATTTTGCCCCTTTCAAGATTACACATCTAAAGCCAGGAAATTTTTACATGGCAATGTTGCATAAATATCATGTCATCAAAATATAACAGTCATCATGAAATGGATACGTTCAATACTTCATTTCTAATTGTAATTGTACTTCTAGTCGTATACCTACCAATATTTATGATTGGACTAAGTATTTGTTTAGTTTCTAATAAAATTATAAATACAACGGCATTAATTTACAAGTGGCGCGTGTCAGTGGCGAATTTTTAAAATGTTTACACTTGTACTGCTTCGGGTTTAAGAAAGATTACGTATAATCTTCGACTTTCGAACTCAAAATTTACGGTTAAAAAATGATGACACACAAATACACTTCAAATTGATTAAAGGCGCTCGATTGAGCTATGGTTTAGAGACAAAGCATACCTCCCAAAATATATTTCGCCTCTGTGGAGTAAGATTTTTTAGGTTCAGGCAGTTTTCCTAAAACTAATATATTTTATCGAGTTGGTTAAGAGTATATCAATTTCATATTGTGTTTCTATTTAAATATGTACCAATTCATGTACTATTGTGCATTAATTCTTATAACACTTCGAGTATAAATACAGAAATAAACAGATTAAAGTTAAAAAGGAATTTCTTTTGGAGCTTTCCCAACGTCCAAACAATTAAATTAAATTTTATGTAGTCATTAAAAGCGTTAATCTCCCAATTCGATAAAAGAAATACTGTGCTACCACACATAGAGATAGAGGTGTAAATGTCCGATAACCGAACCTATCTACATATACTTATAACTGCAATTTTAAAGCGCTGCCTTAAAATGAGCAAAAAAGTGAAATAGATCTAAGTATGTACGACCTACTTGCGCTGGTGTTGTCCACATTTTAAAAGAAAAAACCGACGCGTTCAAGTTTCAGAGCGAAATAATACGCATTATTTTTTGCAAGTTCTATTTATATGTAAGCGTACTTCGGTCGACGATAACAAGCAAATTCAATAAATAGAGAATTTCACAAAATTTAAAAAAAAAAAAAAAAAAAACCACCACGAAGCAAAAAGCTTTCGAAATATTTTTTTCGGCCTATCGCATGTTTGCCGAACTGGAGGTGTGTTTCAGCGTTTTCATATCGATTCATAAATAGGAGCTTTTTCGAAATTGATCATTACTTTTTTGGTTTAAATAAAAAGGCAATTAGTTGATGCATATTTCTAGGCCGCAATAATTTTTCCACAAAAAAGCTTTTTTCATTCTGAACCGATGACAAGTTGTCATGTTTCTGAATATTAATTGTATTAGTTATTCATGCTTGTCATGTGGTATATTGAATTTAATTAATTAGATTTCTTTTTTGATTTAACACAAGATTATGGCGGAAATTCTTAGGTTGAATTTTATTTTTGGCATTTATTAGGATTATTTAGGAAAATTGGTTTTATGAAGACATTTTATTGAATACATTCAGGCAGTGTCACTCATATTCGTACAGATTACCTCTTTTACTCCTCTAGTCACCTCCCATGAACAGATTACTTGATTTTAATTCAACGATTTTATTAATTTTATGGAAGCAAATGTTATAGCTTATGACAACAAATTAAAAAAATTAAGTTCAGTAATAGCACTCAAAAGAGACATATTCACAAGTCTGAGGTTACATTCTTATTCGTACAGCTAGGGAATTTAGAATTTTTATTTAAGAGTGAAAATAGGCTTGAGTTAGGTAGTTAATACTTGCACGTGTACTCGATGTTAACTTTTTGTTAGGAATTTAGTCAACTTATGTACGTGCAAAATCAGTTTCTATCTCGGACCATTTCTGGAGAAGCTTCTGCTCGAGTTCCCACTTGTTATTAATTTGGAACTTTCTAATCCTAGCATTCAAACGATCCCACAAATTCTGAATTGGGTTTATGTCTGGGAATTGAAGAGGTGTTAGAAGAACTTTTGGGCAGTTTTATGATAACTAAGCGCGAATTTTTTCTCTTTCATCGTTACAAGTCAGAATTCTTTTGCTTGATTCCTCTGTCTATTTTCAAGTCAATATATTGAGCTATTGATCGACTCTTATTTCTTTGAAAAAACGGAATCAAATATAATTTAATTTCGACGTGTTTCGGTTTCATTCATACATCGATCACTGGTATAAAACGTTGAGTTCATCTTCGTTTTAAGGATTCGATTTGCCAGGTATTTACTGCGATGCTTAGATTCCTTTCGTATTTTTTTTTTTCGTCGTCTACCTGGCCGTTTTGGAGTCGCTCGCATTTTAGTTCTTTCTATTTTTCAGCGAGTATATCGACGAGTAGCATTGAGGATACGACGGTGGGCAGAATTAACTTTACGCTCGTAAGACTTAACTTTCGTGGCACTTACCCAAATTTCTGCTGCGACATATGTACATACATATGTATGTATAGAGCAGACAACTCTCTTTTATTCTAATGGTTTTTGAAGCTTAATGAAGTGAAGTGTCAATATTCACACCAAGCAACTTAATAAAGGATAAAGAAACCACTACGTGACACTCTTACCGTTGTCGTTTCGCGAACTATCGTACTTGTAATAAACAAGTTACAACGGGGGTTAGATTGTCAAAGACGTACAGTTGCAACTATCTCGTTGCAGTGGGGTTCAACATTTCCAGGGGTTCTTACAATAACCAGAATCGGTAAGCGCAAAGTTTCGTCATACATGACGTTCCATAGGCCTAGGTCCAAGTTTTGTGGCACACCACCAGTTACTTCATATGTCCTAATATCTTTGTCAGAATCATAGAGGAGGACTCTGTTCGCAAAAAAGCTCGTTATTACCGTACAGAGATATGTATATATCCACACGATAAAGGTAACTCATAATAAATTCCCAGTTCGTTGAGTTAATCACATTTTTCACGCCGTCCATTTTCAAATGATTTTTCGCATATTTTCGTAGGTATGTACGCATATGATTGTGACTGACTGTATGCTTGCACATACATATTTAATAATGTATTTACGTATAAATGTAACGTAATTTGAGTTCCAATAAACGTCAGATTAAATAGATTTCTTAAGAAAAAAATTCATCTATTATTAGAAACGTAAATTTCTTTGTTGATTCCTTGTTAGATATGACTTAGCAAATGTAGACATTCAAAGTTAAATTGGAATTAGCTACTTATATTGAAATGTTAACTAATGCGGATTTGTGAAGTAAAACAGAATTTTGTAAAGGAATTTGCGCATCTCAGCATTACTTCTTCTTTAAATCGGTGAGATCCACATAAATATTTAAGATAAAATGTACCTGTTGGAATTCTCTTCACTAAGAAGTACTTTATAAATGTGTGGTTGTAGTAGATGTTTATATTGAATTCACGGGTACTTTAACCGAATCTTAAATCATTACGATTTCATTTCAGTTGTGGAAGTAATACCTAGCCTCTGCTGTATCTAAAGCATCCGGCTTAGAAAGTTCTGATACACAATTTTTTCCAGGGCTTAGGTATATCTGGTTAATTTAAAAATTCGACAAATTCTGTTGGTATTCTACGACATTTCGTCGAAGAGAATAACATATACATTACTCATCACTTTTCATTAGGTAAGGGAATTAGTTAAGCAAACAGATAATATTATTATTTATGCTTAACGTGTTTTATTTAATTATCACATGCATTGGGAAGATAAGGCGCATAAAATGTTTGATTCATTTATTAGGAATTCCAAAAAATGTTAGTCTACAAATAGCATCGGGTTTTATCGAAATTTAAAAATGGGAATAATATTTTCTATTGAAAATCCACAATCGTCCTTTTGAAAGACTTGTTGTATTTAAAGAGTTTATGTATTATGAGTTGAAGCTAAGTATACTTTCGAGTCCTACCCCTTCCTTAGACGGATGTATGCTTCAGTAACACAGCAGGGTTTGCTAGTGCTTCCAAAAATGCAAGTATTTGTCACAAGAGACCACATGTGGTCCATGACTTCTCGCGACCATTCGTGTTGTGCGTGTTATATTTTTTTCCGACAATTGGCAGAAACCTACAATTTAAAGCAACTCCCGGAAGACAAATTGAGAGGCTTCCGCATGACATTTATTACTCTCCGATGTTTAGTTTCATTACACTTATCTACACGATAAAAAAAATATTCTAAGCTCCCTTTGCTCTGGAACCGGACAACGAAACAATTGGAGGTCTTGCGATGGCATTAAGTTTACTTTATCGGTGACTTATTCATGTTATCTGTATACGAGGGTGTTCAAACGTTGGTCAGACATTTTTGGGAACTTCGAACCTACCACTCAGTAAACCAACGCACGAGCCACAGCGACAACACCCACAAGGGAAAGAACAGACTGAGCTCAAATAAGTTTGGATAACATTTTGAGATCGTGCTTTGAAACCTGACCAATGTATGCTCAATCGGAGGCAACCATTTGCGAACAATATCGTACTTTATAAATACAATTCTAGATGAGACACTTTTCTAAATTTCCACTTCTCTTCGACTTACCTTCTTGGTAATTTGGACCAATAAACCGGCGTCTGCTGGTTTTTAACTTTATTCATAACGGGCCGTCAATCGTGATGGCGAACTTTTTGACGACATCTTGTGTCAGTGATGCCAACGCATCGCTAACTATACGTTAAGCTAAATTTGTGTTTTCAAAAATGACACAATTACGCACAAAAGAAAGGTGCCATCCCTCTTAACAGCCGATGGGCGTAAAGCGGGACGTCTTAGTTCATCCACTCCGATACCGTAAGAAGTGGTTACAGCCAGTTAGTACAATACATCGGAACGAATCTTAGTACTCCGGGATTTACTTGCCAATTTTCGGAAACCAAACCATTTTTCGGTTATCAAAATTGTCTCTGAATCACGAACAGTAAAAATCGTTATTCTAACAAAATAAATCTAAATCTCTGTCTAACGATACCGTATACAATTTGATATTTAAATCTTCTTTACCAAAAGAATTATAACAGAAGCGTCTGGCAAACATATGATAAGATAAACATCAAAGCAATCGATATTTACAGCCATACGTTAACTATATCAAAAAATAGTCGTTTTTTTAGAATCACTATGAACTCGTTATCCAAGGTCGACCTTAAAGTACCATTTACTTGTCCATGTGGATATAAATCGATAAAAGCAACTGAATGCATTCAAAGGGGAGAAGTGAAAAAAAAATCACTTGAATTGAGGAACAAGTATAAATCTGATCTCAGTCATAGAAACTAGAGCTTTGTGCACTGAAGTGAAATAAAAATCATCTGCTTTGCAATAATCAGCACTCTTTTCGTAAACGTGTTCACAATCTAATCAATTGGTTACTTTTAGCCTGGACACAAATTTAAATTTATCAATCCGATTAGATAGATATTTTACGAGGCAGATAAGTAGCTTCATATGTATGTATATACATATGTCGACTTTGGACCTTTGTTCTATGGTATATAACATAGAAAAAAATGTAGAAAATGGGTTTATCTACCCCTTTGTATACTTTATTTTGATAAGGTTATGATGAAAATCCAACCACACAGGAATGACGTCACCTTACTTTTTTTTACCACAACAGGTGGACAGGTTCACCCTATTTCAAAGGAAAAGGTGCACTATCTCAATCTATAGGCTTTTTTATTAATGCCAACAATATCACTATGCGATTTTGCTAGAATTGTTTTTTTTTTTTTTTTTTTGTAACATTTTGGAGCAAACATTCTTGTGCAAAGTAGAAGAAATCCGTCTAACTTCTAAATGATTTCCGAAAATAAAATGTGTGTGTACGCATCGGGTATATTTTTTTACTATATCCGTGGGTGGCTTACCCGGACATGAATTTGCGATCTGTTGTTTATTTATTTAGTGAATCCAATGGAATTTGATTCACGCTTTGGCCAGGGAATTTTGCTTATTAGTCTAAGATGCTTAATTTTTTCTTGTGTACATCACTGAATGATTCTTGTCAGTTTTGTATTACAGCTGTTAGTCCTTAGCCCCACATAGCTTTACTTTAACAGATATTTCATCGAACTGCAAAGCCCTTGTAATGTTTTCTGTACCTTGTCAGGATTCTATGTTTGATTAATGAGATGTCAAACAGTCTACGATTCGATTCGAAATGAGAAACGTGTCCCAATTGGATTCACTAATTTATTTGATAAAATTAAAATTAGTTTCGCATTCACATTTAACGGTCTTCATTGCTATTGCTGACGTTTGCTTGTACAATTTGCATAATTTTTCAGCACAATCTTGCTAATACTATGCCAAATAGACTTAACAGCCCGAATAAGTTGCGGTACTCGTATAGTTTCTTTTTTTTTTTTAGCTTATTCTTTATTTTCAATAGAATAAGAATAGAACAAACGTTGTTACATCTATAATTCAATTCTCCTTTGTGTTTATGCTACTGCTTTTGACTGAGCTGGACTGCATTGATTGAGACATCTCTGTCCTCAGATTAATTGTTGGTGTTTTTCTGTCCATGCCCATATATGTATGTATATGCAGAACCCAATTATTCATCTGATGATCCCAACATTCGAAATAAATTTCGGGAATAGTCAGCAATTACAGGACACTAGTTTCGGCCAATGAGTCACTGGGCAAATTTTATAGGTATATACTTGTAAGCGTTAGAAAGTTGTTGGTCATTTTTGCACTGTGAGTAGGTACATGGTGATGTAAAAAGTACCAACGTAGGTCCCCTTTCTTTGGTTTCCCATAAAATGTTTGAAAACTTGTGGTAAACAATATTCAGAGTACAAAATAGCAGTTACCGCCTACCCACAACGAAGTAAATCGACTTATTTTTTGTTCCTGAGACATTTATACGTACATACGTATAACAAGAGAGAAACAGTCATCACGTTTTAAAATTTTATTAAAGCAGCTTGAATCCCAATTTTTTCCGAGCAAAATGAACGCGTTTTCGTCATTTAAAATAACGTGAAACCCATAGAACACATTTTTGTCGTATATCATTCCGCGAGTCAATCAATTTGAATAGATCGCCAAACGAAGATTTGGGGAGAACTTCACGAGGGTCTCTACGGAAAATCTGACAAGTTTGAAACGACTTGGAAACAGCTGCAGGAGATGATGTTATTCACTTTGAATTGAGGTGAGATTTCTTGCTGTGTTGATGGTGGAATTCGTACCGACGTTACTTATAAATATTTGGCGCAAACAGATTATAAAGACCGAAGGGATAAACCTCTTGCTGTCATTCCTGTTCTATTTTTTCACACCCATGGAAAAGAGTTACAGTTTGAAGCTGTTTCCGAAGGGCGGAACTGAGAAGCTTTTTCATGACAATTATTACTTTCGGACTTTAGTCAGATATTTGTGAGAGATGTGGCCGTAAAATAATTCTTTTGAGTTTTCTGGGACTCAAATGTCAATCCTCACTTTCTCCCTTTCTTAGAGATTAATGTTTAAAATTTTAAATTTGGAAATAGACAGCCAACCTTTCTATTTTCGAAAACTAATAAACGACCATCTATTTAGCAAACTTTTGCCAAATCATTCGCGTGTTCTACGACTTTTCATGAATATCAGAGAATAACTCATAACCGGCTTAATATCTAGGCAGTTACTTACCAGTTTCCGGTTTCTGACCAGTTACTTACCAGTAACCTAGGGAAATTAGTAACACTATAATTTAAAATTTTGTGGACAAGTTAAGTGTTTCCAGGAATATGCTTAGATGCTATGGCCCTATGATAGCTTAATCATAACGCAGAGAACTCAGAGTCGATTTCGAGTCGGGTCACAAGGAAACACACTACCTACCTCCACACAAATCTTAGTTTTCAGTAGGGATGTCACTGTTCAAGTGACACCCACATAGTTTTGATTGCAAACTGACCTCAAAGACACATAAACCCTTTTGGTTAACATTTCCTAAGCATTCTCAATCTATTCAGGTCATATACAAACTCAAAGATAAAATTATACCTCACTCGGAGTGTTCCCATACATATTTTGTTACTACTCATGAGTAACCTTCATTGTAATCGCTGACCTATATATTCCTTGTTCACACGATTTACAAGCACTTAGATTTTATACGAATTCGTGGTAAACAAACTCTCATATTAAATATGTATTCTCATTTCCCACTGATTATCCCCTATTGTTTCACATTTCCATCTCTATGGTAAGCTGACTGACTGTTTGAGTTCTCTATAATTTATAACTGCGCCGATAAGAAAGTCCTAGTACAATATTATTTACCATCACTCGCTCTTTGTTGTAACTAATTCCAGTGCATCTGTAACAAAGAAATACAAATTTATTATGTTTACAAAATGGAGAGAACTTTCAACGAACCCACAGACGATAGAAACTAAGGAAAACAAATATACACACAAGTGCTAGTTATCGTTTCTTGAACTCTATCGAGAAGCATTGCATCCTCGGCTGATAAGTGCATTTTTATTGTTTCAGATGTTCATGTCATCAGTGTGAGCAATATTCTTATTGGCGGGTAATTAAGTTACAAAAGCGAATGAGAAACTTGATAATAAATGGGGATATCCGTCATTTAGAGATTACGAGTATGTTGCTAAATTAACTGCAAATTATTTTATTTTATTATTTCTAGGGGTACTGTGTGAGTGTCAGAAAGATAATTCGATTTAATTATGTCGCCTTTAATGTCAGATTGATTTGTTTGTACATTTATGTTATGACATGTGTGGCGAAACTTAGGATTGCAGTTTTACGTTCAAGTCATTACTTCTGGACAACTTTGCCTTGTGATTAAATTTATCGGTAATACAGTGGTAAAGCGTGCGATCAGATTTAATGTTATTCGTTTCCGCGAAAGAGAAATATGCTAAATTGACTATTTGCGTGACACATTAGTAAAGTAATAAGCAAAATGCAATAAATGGCCGTAATAAAAGTATGTACAAATTTAATCAATAAAATGTATATGTAACGATAGTGATAAAGAAAGTAGAGATTAAAGAGTACAGGGTGGACAAAATGTCTCTTTTCAAAATGACAAAAATGCTGCAAATCACATCGGTTACACTGCAACCACAGATGCAAAATGCAGTGAAAAGAACCAACGCTAATTTGTTATTACATATTTTCTTTCAGCTTTTACCAATTCATTTGAAATTTATTTATTATTCGAAAAGGAAGTTTTAGTCCACCCTGTATTAGTTTTAAACAAAACGACAAAACGTCACTATCAGCAGCTACAACTTCGACGTAGTTAAGGAGTTCACCTAACTCGAAGAAAATGTTAACTTTACGAACGACACCTTAGTCGAGATCCGGCGACCCTAGTAACTGGCTCCTACTTCGGTTTGGCTAAGTAACTGGATTTAAAACTTCTAACACGATCGACGAAAGTGGAACTTTAGTCCTGCCATATGGCGCCGAGCGCAGCGATAAGCAGGAAAGCGGTGCAGATGCTAGGGTTCCTTCGAAAGAAAAATACTTCGTAGAGTATTCGGTCCCATATGCGAGGAACTCAAAACAATTTAAGCAGGTCGATGGATTTCAAGTCTGATATAGAGTACACTAAGAACTAAACCTTAAAATATTTGAAAATTAATGAGCCTTCCATCGGTGTGGCACACCAGTACATTGCACAAATAAGAAGCCTGTAGGCTGATGGATGTGTTAGGATGTATTCTTGGCTCTGGTAGAGTAGTTCCCAGAAAATGTAGATTTCCTTTCCCGATTTTTACTTTCAATTCTTGTTTTCTCCTTGTTGATCCTCTTTTGTTAGCATATCGTAGCCATCCATCGCAACGTGGCCTGACGTAAGCAGTATGCTTTCAAACAATTCCACATCATTTTGGAAGTGGTTTGGTAGTTGGCAACTTAGAAGGACTACTTAGGAAAATAGTACCGCGTCTTAAACTATTGTTAGTTAGCTAGTTCCTGCTCGAACCAGCGTATGAATGGCTTTAGCACCATCAGCGAAGCTTGCGCAAACTCGCCTAGATCTCCAGAGAGTATGTTTCCCATACTGAGGAGGCAATGATTTTGTAGATTCATTTCTTCCTTCATTCCATTGTGGCCATAGGCTGCGGTATCACCTTTCGATAACCAAGCGGTGCTGGTTAGTTTCCTGCTCCTAAGATGTCTCTTCCCTGTTTCTACACCAAGAGGATATCTATTTGGGTTTGAGTATACTCTTTGTCTAGTTCCGTTCCTTTCCTGGCTAGTTCATTCGCTATCTCCTTCCCTTGTATATCACTATGTCCGGGAACACAGCAAAAGTTGACCACGTGGAATATTTGCCCATTACTGAGAAGTGATTTTTTTTTTTGCCCAAATACTCCGACTGCAATAGCACCTCATATGAATGGTAGAATTTTTGTTCTGGTAAACTTTTGTAAACCAAAACTCTTTAAAAAAAAAAACAACGCATTCTGAACTGGCAAAGCAAGGAACTTTAAAAATGCTGCAGACATATTTTTCTGGTCGGAACATTGGTTACATAATACACCTGTCAACTTGACATATGTATGTATTTGTCAAAATTTATTAGGTTTTGCTGTTTGCTTGCACTTTGTATTTTCCTGTACTTAGTACGTGTGATGACGACATTGATTTTGTATCCTTTGTTTTCTATTTTCCCTTTTCACTTAATGGTTTTCATAATGTACGAGTACTTCTTACTGTTTATCACATCCACGCCCGAACTCTAGGTCATATGCTAAATGTGAGATTATGTCCCATAAATCTCATTCTGGTGGGTAGCGTAGATATTCCAAGTTAAACTGCTTCTTCATCAATTTTCCCTTGTTTTTCAAAATGGTAAAGTTAAGATGCAAATTATGCATGAAGAACCGGAAGCTCTGTTCCATACCTACATACCTTTCCATAAAACATGATAAAAGCCAGTTGGTAATTTATTCCAATTGATTTTTCATTCAAATTTATTTCCAAAGGCTTTAGATTTTCGATTTTGTCCTTAATTTTTATTTGACTACTTACAACGTATTGTGTTTTGTTTCTTTTTTCTATGATATTTCAAACAGAAAATTTGTGAAGTTTGTTGTGGTGGTGGTAATAATAATTAAGCAGAGCGAATCGCTTAATGTTACACTGCAAAACGAATTTAAAGTTAATTCCACTGTTTTGCTATACAGACTACATTTCCACCATCGGCAGCGAGTCATAACTGCCTCTTTGGCCAACATCCAATCAGTAGGGGCTAAGATGGGTTTGATTGTATAGACTGTAGACTTAGACAATAAGTATAAAACTCTTGGAACAGTCAGTCTTATCCCTCCTTTCATCAGTGTCTTCCGGATTTATCACCTACGATACTTGGAAACTGACAAGTAAGCTTGTTTAACCAATACTCCTACTACAAGTGGTTCAGAAAAGTGCTTGGCTTTATACAATTTTTTTACCAGAGAGGCTAACCTATAGATAGATAGAGATGTCTCTTCATTCTGTTCTTGAAACGCTGTAGATCGCAAGCTTCTGCAATAGTTTCCCAGAAGAGAGGTTCAAACTTTGCTTGGCTGTAATAAAAAAAAGCACGATTGGGTCGTACGTATACTTGTACTTGCAAATGAATTCTTTTAAACTTAAGCAAAGTCGTTAAACATAATTCTAAAAAAAGAGTCATAAGAGTCGTTTGCGAACAAAACTATTTTGACGGTTAATTTTGGAGTTTCGACTTCGCCTCAAATTGTGACTTTACGAAGCCTAGATATCAAGTCCAAACAAAATACATCCTTCCGTTTTGGATACAAATAAAGTACCATCTCGATAATGTGAACCTGGAAAATGTTAATTATCCAAAAATGCGATCCAGAAAAGATTAAAAGCTACTCAGGATCGCTAGATGAGATCCGTTATGTTGTCTCTAAATCCCAGATTATTGCAGTTAAGAAAAACTCAAAAAAGCGTTTGGATTTCTATGGGAATGCGGAATCTAGAAATAATAAAGAGAAAACTGTCAGATCCTTCGAAATGCCCCAATTAAAAGCTGCTTTATTGTGCACCAGGGAGGAAAACAAGCAAATAACGGGTAACATTTTTATCATTTATAAATGCGACTGGATTACATAAAGTAAAACCGCTCATAACTGGAAAGTCTAAGAATCCTTTGGCATTTTTCAAAAGCATAAATACAACGAACGGGCGCCGTGGCTCAAATGGTTAGTGCGTTGGATCGCTGAGCGTGAGGTTCGAGATTCGAGTCCCAGAGAACACCAAAATGTTGTTCACGGTCCCACTTCTTGCGAATGTCTGACAAACGTCCGAGAGTAATAACTGTCAAGTGAAAGCTCCTCAATTTACCTTTCGGATATGGCTCTAAACTGTAGGTCCCTTCCATTTGTGTGAAAAAATATAACTCGCACAACACGAATGGTCGCGAGAAGCTAGGCCCTGGACCACATACGGTCTGTTGCGCCAAGAACTTGTATAAATACAACGAATTTTTTTGTATTCAGATATCTGAACCCTCGAAAATGTGAACTGCCCATGTTTTTATTATATAGTTCACATTATAGAGGTAGTGCTGCAGCAGGTTCATACGGACGAACAAAAGGAAGACAAGTATGTACTCTTTAGACTTTCTCTATAATAGTCATACAAAGATAGATCAAAATCTTCAGTTCCAAAATTTTTACGAAACCAATTCTTGTTCTTATGGGTGCCATACCCACTTTAAGCTGATAAAGCTTTGGGGCTTACGTCAAAAATATTTTTGGTCTTATGATACAAAGAAACTTCGTCCATTTTTTAAAACGGTTCATGTCCTTTAGTACAATAATCGTAGAAGCCATGATAAAGAGTTAATTATTCGCAAGCTCAAGCTCAATTGCAATGTTTATGCAAATATCTTCAATACGTTTAACACTTTTTTTAGTATCAAATTCTTTTGTTTTTGGTGTTTACCTGTTGATCCAAATTTCATATGACGTATCTACACATACATATGTATATGAAAATATGTCAAAGGAATGATCAATTTACGTGGGCAGTTTTATGTCTGTCTTGATTTTATTGCCTTTTAATAAAAAAAAACCCAAAAAATCCCGGTTTCGTAGCACCTATATTTTTATTGTTTCATTTATTTTGTTTTATATTCGTGCATTTTAAAGAGAATCACATATGTGTGTACACGTGTGATTCCCGGTTTGTATACACAAGAAAGCTAAACATTTAATCATCTCTTAAAATTTAAAATGTTTCGTTTTTGATCATAGAAATTCAATTGATGCGCCAAATAAGGTACAAACCACCAAAATTTGTTCCCTACCCGTGTATCTATCGTCTGATTAGGTTATGACTTGCTTTAAATATTTTCCTTATTTGAGATTAATGATTTTTTTCGAGTTGGTTAAACTCGGATGGAGCTACCATATCCTCATTTTTCTTTTTTACCGGCTCTTTCCCTGATTGGCTTTTAGTAAGCTTCATTCGTCATTTGATTGTCCAGTTTAAAATTTGGTGTACAGCTGATTATAGCTTCTGTGCTTATTCTACATTGCTTAAACCTACAGCTAGAATTGCAGTGTCATTAGTAAATGTGGTCATTGTGCTATATTTAAGCTCTGGGAGATCACCAGAATATAGGTCCCAGCCCATTCTAAATTCTTCTTTTTATTACCAAATCCTCACTGCTACTAGTCCATGGAGTGCAGCTTCTCATAATCGCCTTTGCAGTGTACTGTCAGATAGAGGTTCTAACCGGTTCTCCTTGACCTCTTAGTGGAGCTTTTGCTATTCTTCCCTTCCGCTTGCTGATTGTTTTTATCAGCATGTACATACATGTATGTACATATATCCGGTCTGCTAGTTGTAGCTCTCGATCTTCCTGACCGAAGTCTGTTCTGAAGTTTGACGATGTCGGATGTTTCTTAGTTCGGTGAACCACCGATTTCAAACATTTCTACTGAGATGTAATCTCGTTCTCTGATTTCCCAAAAGTGTCATTAGAAATCCTTTTTTAACATTAATTTCGGCGACTTTTTCCATAAACCGAGTGTTTTTTTTTACTTCGATTTCAAAACTTTTAGCTAAGTGCTCAGAGTTTTATGATGAGCCATCCTACCTAGAGTATGCAATTGTTGACTTAATACATATGTATTTATGGCAGCCATTTAAATTTTCGTGAAAAAATATTCGCTGTCCATGGTCTCTGTGCTGCAGTTCAGAATTTTGTACGGGTTCTAGGCCAAAATGCGCTAAAGGGAGCCATAAGACAAACCTAAAAGCTGCAAACACCGACGAATCAACAATTTTGGACAATCGGCCACACTTCCACTTCGCAGCCGCAATATTTTCTGCTGAACGGACGCCACAATTATGCAATTTACAATGTTTTCAGTGCCTTAAAATCTTCTCGTATAGAATTGTTATTTCCTTACAATAATTGAACAATTTTAATGTGTTGAGTTGTGGTTAAACCACCCATTTCGCAAATGTGTTGTTCCAAACTAACATTTGACACTTTGAAAACAGGTGCTTAATGACAGCTGACATTGCTGCTAAAATAGGAAGCTCGAATTGGATCACCCTTTTTTATGCTTTGCCAGAATCTCAAAATATAACCTTCAACATCTTAAATTCATTTGTAACCGTTGTGCGTGTGTTTAGGCTATTGTGGTGTGAAATAAAAATTTAAATTTAATATTCTGTTTATTTGAACAGAAATAAAAGAAAATCGAAACCACACATTTAATTTATTTATTCAGCGATAATACGCTACGAACAATAGAGGCCAAACACTTCGAATCATTACTTTTGGACCCAACTGTAGAAGAAATAAGATCTTCTGGCACATGATTAAAATCACATGACTGGTGAAATTCTTTTAATTATCAGAACAAGATTGATGTCTCAATTCACCAACACCGATCTCTAATTGAAAAACAAACAAAAAATCTAATACTTTTTAAATTACATTTGAAAATGCCTTCGTCACTGGGGTAAGCCTTCGCGCGCTCATAATGAATTGACCCCACCTCCGCGTACGAGTAAGCATTCAATTATACTACCATTGATAAGCAAAAAAAAAATTAAGTCTATATTGAAGCATAAATTATGTAAATTCATTCATGGAATTCGTGTATGTTATCTGTTAGGTATGTCACAGTGTACCTCAATAGACTGTCACACTTATCGCATGGTCTGCAGAACTTTAGTTCCACCCTGTATCCTATGTGGTACTCTCTAGTATTCGGCGCTTATTTCCGTTCGCTGCCTGCTGGCGCTCGCTCCGATGCATACCGCATACGACATCGAGTTCTCCTCTCTTTCACTTCATTTCATATGGGTGATGATAAAGAGACTTAAAACCTCTCATCGGCCAACAAAAACCGAACGCACAAGCACCAGATACCAGCGCCCATACACCAGCAGCAGCAGCACCACCACAACACACCACACCGCACCAGCCAGAGCCAGAGCAGAAAATATTGGCGGGCGGAGGCTCTACAATCACTGTTTCTTTTCCAGCAATTTAGTATTGCTTCGGACAATCGAACCGCTAGACACGCGCGTCAATTCAACTCAATTTACTTAGTAGTTCAGTACCGCCGTCACTGTCGCCGCCTCAGCCGCCGATCACACTATAAGGAATTCGATGCGCATGCGGCTAATAAAAAATAAAAAAAATTAAAAGTTGAAATACAAAATTAATGAAAGGAATTTAGCCATTTTTTGGTGAATTTTTCAAAGTGAATTTGATTAAATTTTATGTGTTGAAAAGAGTGTTCAAGTGATTTTTATCTGTTGCATAAGTAATTCTAGAAAATTCTTCGTTCTTGGATTTAATGAAACGGACTTCATTCTGTGTTCAATCGACGATGAAAATCGAAACCACACACTAATAATTGGTAAATACAGAGTAGCAAAAAAAAGAACTGCTTAAGTAATTAAATGCAAAACAAATGCATTCGTGTGAACAAACTCTCCACAGCATGTTTTCACCATCAACATACACCGACCGAAAAGTACAAAAAAAAAAAAAAAACCAAAAAACTCATCAATGGAAAATTTTCTGCAATCGGATTTTTTTTCTTTTGCTTTTGGTATCTTCGTTTCCCTGTCTCTTTTTTTCACTTAAACTTGGACTGAAACTCTGAAACCAGTCTTATTTTAAACTCCTCCGTTTTTTTTTTTTTTTTTTTCTTTGCATTTTGCTTCATCATTCTTCGTGTGGTTGAATGTTTCATTGAAACAATTTTTTTTTTACTGAAAGAAAAACGAAAAAAAGGAAACCACCGCGCGTACTGAAGTCAAAAAGAATACAGAAAAAAAAAAAGAAGTACCAGGCGCTAGTGTAACGATGGATTACTTACTTCAGTTTGTGCGTTGCGATCGTTCCGCGGCTGCTCCGTTTATGCCCCGATCTTAAGTAGCTACACGCGCATTCGTACAGCATACCAATGATGCTGTGGGTATGATATGTGTTGTGCATGTGTCCATGTGTCTTGTATTCGTGGGGATTTTTAGACAAACTGGTGGATGGAATGCTTTGGGGGCTTCACTTAATGAGAGCAGTAGCTGTGTGATGTCGCAATGCAAAATGCTATGTAGGGCCTCAAGTGACGCAGATTCACATGTCGCGACAACGAACGTCGTCTGTCTGATGAGATGGGTGCTGATGCTATGCTATGTGTCTCCCTATCTCCCGACCACCTCGGGAAGGTTCATTTGCCGCGGAATGTTGGCAAACGATTATGATTATGTTTCCCCCCGTCAGATGGGAGATGAAGGGAGAGATATGAAGTGATTCTCTACCGGAAGAGGTTGGTTGGAGATTATGATGTGGGCTTAATGGCGGCTATTCGTTTGGGGGGTTTGCGGTGGTTCAGAGGTGCTAATTTGCCAAGTTTATGCTCGTATCTTTCCGGTTTATATTCTAAAGAGAGGATGTTGTCTGTTGAACGTCCTTCATTTTTTTGTTTTCTATTG
Source organism: Blera fallax (assembly GCA_946965025.1). Classification (NCBI taxonomy): domain Eukaryota; kingdom Metazoa; phylum Arthropoda; class Insecta; order Diptera; family Syrphidae; genus Blera; species Blera fallax. Next base: position 8,909,589 of record OX337248.1, on the reverse strand, counting down.
TAAAGTATACTGCCTCACGGAGCATGCCTGCGTTCAAAGAATTTGTTGACCTTTTGTAAAAATTCCATTCTAATTCTCCATGGATTATAGTACGCTAAAAATACTATCTGCTCCTCTATCTACACTTGAATAATTCAGAAAAGGCTATAAAAAGATTTATGACTGATATATCTTTTTTAGAGTCCTAATATGATGACATAAACTTTGCAAATTTCGTCAGTTAAATTAAATTGATCCAGAATGTAATGGCATATAAAACTTCTGTCTTCGAAGTAGGCAGATCGATGTTGCCACTACATTTGATTTGGAGCACATGAACACACTTACGTGGATGAATTGTACAGGGTGGTCATAAATTCACATTGCAATTAAAAATAGATAAATCTTCGACAGTGAACATCGTGGCCTGTGAGGTTAATGTGTAAGACTGAAAAACTGTTGACGAGCTTGTAAACAGGGTCAAGCGTCGGCAAAACATCGCATTTTTTCTAATCTAGTATACATTCCTATCTAGTACACATACATGCATACATATATTGATGTACATACATATTTAAGTTCTGTTATCCCTCCTAAGACATAGGCATTTGCAGCACCTGCATGCCATAGCTTTGCAGCAAGTCATTTCTTATTCTTCAACGGTTTTGCGTCACTTTTGTTTGAGAAAATCCACTCATCGGACAGATTATGTAACTAAGTGAATTCCATTTCTTTATGTCGCAAAATGAAACAGCTGAGTTTTCCCTTCTTTTCGAATTTTGCGCACTTCGTTGTCATTGTACTTTTTGGGATTCCAGTCCAACTCTCTGGACACCGTGGCTCATTGCGTTGAAATACTTAGCGGGAGGTTCGAAGTTCGAATCCCAGAAAATTTGAAAGGTTTTCAGTTGTCTTTCGGATATTTTCTTCCACTTGTTTTCCATGTTTCCAGCCCGATTCATATGACGAGATAAGGTCGATCAACACTTCGTACTTTGGTATGTCTGAAAATATTTCTTAATCCTCCCTGAACCGAACACAAGTTATTACTCTCATCCAGATTTAAAAAACAACATTATATGGATAACAGGAACATTACTTAGTTAATGCTCCTGGTAAGCTATACCAGGAAGAAACTGCTACAAATCTGTGGCGCATTAGCAGAATACTCCGTATGTACTCGCATGTCTGCAATCTTCTCTTCCTTTCGTACTTTTCTTACAAGTGAAATCCCTTACAATACATATAATGAGTGGCCTGTCACTCAAAATTGAGGTGCATACCCTAACACATATACTATTGTACTTGGAGAGAGAATATGCTCATTTCACGAACGCAAAATAGGGAAACATATTCCATTCGTATCTTGGATCTGTACTCTTGGAATTCGTATTTTGTCCATCGATAAGAAAGAAAACAGTTGTTTCTTGTTATCTTTTTCTGATAAGTCTGAGAAGTCATTCCACCTTCCGGGGCTTTGGCAAGGCCAACTACGCGCTGTCACGTACTCACACCTCTTATTTTTCTCATTTACCCTTTCTTCGTTAAGTTTGTTCTCGTTGTTTGATAAAAAGATTTTTTTCGAATAAGAAAAATGGAAATAACAATTATCATAAACTATAATACGAAATTATTCAACGAAAATATTTGAATCAAAAGTTTTATAGTATTTTGAAATTTTGCATTATTTCTTTCATATATGACCCCTCGGGCCTTGAAATGACTAATGGCCAATGTACCGCAATATTTAAGTCATGTGACATCTGACACCATGAAAGTAAAATGACACTTCGAAATGACGTCAGCATGGCGTTATTGGTGAATACAAGCTGCAAGTGCTTTATTGGTTTGGAGGTACCCTCGCATCATGCAATTCATACAGGGTACCTTTCTACTTGTGACCTCGATCGGAGGTATTGTTTCTTTCTGTGTCGTCCTACTGGTTCGAATGCGAAGGTCATTGAATCGAGTACATTACATGTTCCTTTCCCTTCTCAAGCATCATTTTATAGAAAAATCATGATGAGAGTAATCCACCCATAGACTGAGTTCAAAAACAAAACTCACCCAACAAAAACTACCTCTTCGCTCTATAAAAAGTGAGCATGTGGCCTTGATTCTACTTTCGAAGCGTCACTGTGCCGGTTTCCGAAAATAGCTATGTAAATATTATCTAAAATAAATTCTTCAAACCAGTAATAACCACCTCTCAACAAATTGTTTATCTACTTTTAACGTCATCGGTAATGCTAACTTCCTTTTAAGTAATCTATTTATACTCGATCACGATTGATGCAATATTTCCTTATAATTTCGATAGCTTCAGTCTACCTTAAGTTCAATGAATAATAAATCACCATTCGTATGGCGGATAACGATAAATTGGTGAAATATCTAACAAAAAAAGTGCCACCACTTCCATTCGAAATTAAATAAAGTCAATCGTGCGCATGCAAATTTAGAAAGTTCGATTCAAATTGCTGTTGTCGCACTCTTATTTCTCTGTCCTTGAATCCTGTGACTTAATTTAAATTTTAAAATGTATTTTTCAAATCAACAAACTAGTTATGAAGATCTAATTTAGTTTTGTAAAAAAATATTTTTTTAAAAGGTTTCCATAGGTAGTGTGTGGGTGTACGAGTATTTATGTTGTCTATTGACAACATTCCTGCTGTTTTTAACGGCTGCAAGTGTACACGTCAATTTGCATACGAACGTCTGTTTATAACTGAACTTATCAGTTCAAGTTGAATGTCATTTGTTGTGGGTCTGTTATGCCAAGAGTCGAGAACATAACAGTTGAGTTTCTTATAATTTCTCAAAGCCTCGACAATGACTTTGAGACAAACATACAAACATGATATCTGCATCACTCGTCGTGTGTTATGGTAGAAAGAGGCGATAACCTCTGGGAACCTGACCACTACCAAGAAACCGCTGTTTCGCTTGTAGAGGAAAGACTGTCTGCTGGACTTTTGACGGGGTAGTGCGCATTTTTTTTTTGTTAGATAAACTCGTTTGCGCAAATGTGTTGTAGTGTAAAATATATGTATGCCAAGTCAGCGCTACTAGGTGAGTTTCAACTGACATTTGACAAACAGTTTTGCATTTTCGAAACGCTTAGTATGTGTGCTGAAATGTTTCACATAATATTATTTTGTTCTTATCAATAGTTTCGTAACTCTGCTCTAAAATCAAGACAGGAGATCTCTGAAGATGACATTATGGGGAAAGCAATCTCATGCCTTATCACCTGCATAAGTATGTACAAACTCGCATTATGCATGTAAACACACATCATGTGTGTGTGTATTTTTGTTTTGACTTTGAAATTGTTTTCGAAATTTTGAAAACAAAATAAAATTTTCGTCAATAATAGATTTGGTATGTTTCTCAAAATTGACGACGTTGTGGATATTTCCAGTAGGCGACGCTTATAATAATAAATTTAGATTTTTTTTCGAAACTATTATTTTCTTAGCAGAGCCCAAAATATCCTAAACCCTCATCAAATTTGGCACGTACCTACCATCCGATTATAACTGGGACTTTTTAGTTTTTAAATTTTCGATTCCCGAAAACAAATGTCGAAAATCTGTAATCTGTAATCAGAATGTAAGCAGTCCAGCTTAGGGAATATGGATGCTGTACCGATAAGTCTTATGACCACAGTTATGTCCTAAAGACGATACCAAACGAACTGGTTGCGTCTCCGAATGACTATAAAACTTCTAGTAAAACTAGAAGTAGTAGAATAGTAAACTTCTAGATTAAAGCTCCCAACCAGAAAGGAATGTAAGAGCAGGGAAGAGTTCGAACTGCTCAAAAAATGGAGAATCTTCTGATCCACCCCTGACGGACGGAGCAGTAAGGGATGTCCGCGGCTTGGTGTGAAACCTCAACCAACTTGTGTGCAAAACTGGAGGCAGCTAGCTAAAAATCAAACTGGCCTCCGAGGAAACAATAATTTTGGGGAAACGAACAAGCAGGCGAGTTGGTCAGGCTAGGGTCAGCACTTAAGAGGTCTCTAGCGGAAAATGTCCAATTAGGAATCGTTAAGGACAATATACACCATCATTTTTAACAACTGTCCAATCTCTAATGGAATAGTCTTACTAACAGCATTGTATCAAGAAGAAAAAAACTTAGCTCGATCAAGACCAGATATTGCAAGAGTGGTATCTATTAGCAGAGGCCACAGGCCTATAAGAAATCATGCGGCCAAGCGAGATATCCCTTACATTACGTTCGGTCGTAGCTGCAGAGATGACGAAAAGGAATTAGGTAAATCCTTTTTTTATGACCTTAAAGAGTTATCTGGAGAAGGATTGGAGAAATCATTCTTTTTCCGAACTCCACTGATTAGTTCTAATATTACCTAGCAATTAGTTTTTACGATTTATGGTGCCGAAACGGCATATCATAGTGCTAATTGAGTTTTCCTGAACGGAAATCGCCACTCGTACCTAGCTCTAGACAGCAACTGTTTTTACAATTTTTGTATACCTGTTTTCCAAAAACTATTGCAGTTATGTCTTATTTTCGAGACTTAAACAGGAACAAATTATGACAGCTATGCCCGATTTCTTTTAAAGTCTTAAAAATCGAGAAAATTTAACTTGAGAAATAAGATACCTTTTCATTTAGGTCAAGGAACAAGGTGCAGCAGAGATGTGAGTGGATTAAAATTGCTTTAAAAACGATTGTAAATTTTTGTCTTTGTCTTCTTTTTTTTGAGCATTTTTTAAATTTGAACAGATCAGCTTAAATTAAAGCACCAGCTGAAGTCTTTTTTTGTTTCCCTGGTAGAGGTGTTCGTTATAGATAAAAAAAATCCTTAAGCTTTGGCGATCCTTTTGGATATATCCAAGTTGATTCCACCATCGGTCAAGGCAGTACTCGTTGGAAATCAATCAAAATACTGGAAATTATCTACACTCTCTCTCCTCCCTCTCTCGCTCTATGTCCAGCTTGAGCCAAGGCTGAAAATTTTAATTAGTTTTTGTTGTATTCATTTTCAATCCAACGACGCCTGCCTCTCTGCCATTTTGTGAAGGTCCATATTTCTGTAAAAGACTAAGTACACATCATCAGTGTAATCAAGATGTTTCAGTTGGGATGTAAGAGTCCATCAAATTCCTCCGGTTCCCGTCGACAAAGCTTTACGAAGCACATCGCTAATCACCAGTCCGACTCTACTTTATTGTTGACTATTCGCCTGTTAAGATAATCGCCACACAAAGACGTTTTATTTTGAATCCATCACTTGGTCATAATTTCTTTGGAGTTTTTAAAGATAACACTTCAAAATGCAGACATTTTAGACTTTTATCACGACTTTATCACAATGAACGTTTCCATATCACAAATAATAATTTTTATCCGACGTCGTACAATTTAATATTGATACTCTTCATCTGTCGTATGTGAAACATTTTTTTTTCATTCTTTCATAAATAAACCCATTTCGGGCTGTCATTTTCGGTTAAATTTTTTCTGGTTTATTTCGCAAGCACAACGCTTTTATTTGTGTTATAGATTTTGCCACAATAAAGTATTTTCATTCGCACCTTACACAGGGTTACAAACGATTTATTTCGTATCAATTCGTTTGTTGCAACGCAAAACTAAAATGTTAAATGTATTAAATGCATGCAACTATTTTGGATTTTTCGTGTAACGTATACAAGCATTGCAAGGATAAGAAAAAAATTTGTCTCTGACTTAAAATTTGTGTCACAAGCACGAGGCCAAATTCTGTTCATTTTAAATAGAAGCTTTATATGAATTTTCAGCAATTTTGATAATGACTATAATGTTGGCAATCTAGAATTTGAAAAAAAATTTGGCCGAGATCCAAAAAGTCAATAAACTTTGGTTGCCTCACTATATCTCTACCGTCGTCGTGATGCAAAGTCTAAGTTTTTGTGATACCCTGATTTTGCGATGTTATTTATTTTGTGACGTTTAGAAATAAAATTTTAGATTTTTGTATTTATTGTTATTCTCATTGCTGATGTGATTCTGGAAGTGTAATACGTGCACATATTCATGTTCTCAAACACTTGACTTTGTGCGATAGTAGCTTACACCACTGCGCTGCTATGCTTCACTGACTTCTCTCGACAAATCCTGATAAATTCATAGAATCTATAAGGACTGGCTTTTAACGTGCACAAATGAAACTCGTACTAAAGATAGATAATTAGGCAGCAAGTAAAGCCCTGGAATCGCCAACGATAAGATCTAAGTCAGGCTATGTATTTGACCTGTAAGGTCTTGACTTTTTTGGAAATTAGCAGATTTATCTCGACTCTAAAAAGAAGAAACAAAGGCTAGTGCCAACGGTTATCTGCTCCGGTTTATCTCAGTCCAAGGGTCACAGGCCTCCTAGTCCAATCTCTTGAAAGAAAAATACAAGCACGTACTTATGTCAATCTAAAATGGTTGCAAGTGTCAGTGATTGCAACTCCTTGGATCTTCCTTTTGATCCATATGTGTCTTGCCGTAGCTTGATGCTAATTTTAGCATGGAGAATAAAATTACAATTAAGTCGTGAACTTTGATCCTTCCATACACAAATATGTATATATGTATACACTTAAGTCTGTTCTAGATTAGGAAAACGCATCTATGACTAGTTCCGGGCTGTACTGGACCTAGTCATATATGTACATACGAGTACGTTTATCTGCCATGCATCCATTCGAATTTAGGTCACAATTTCTTTGCCGCAATGCAACACCATTTTAAATTTCGCAAACGGAGAATTTTATGTGTTTTAATGCACTTTTAAGGTGGCCTGTTGAGAGCACAAACTAAGGTCTTAAGAATATTAGTCACGAGTGGCTTGTTATTGTTGTCTAATGTTCAAATTTTCACTTTTCACTCGTTATCTTTAACTTTCTCTTAATAATGGAAAATAAGTCAACAAGGCAAACAAAATGCGTTGTTGGACTGCTTCCAGTGCAAAGACCTAAATTTCATGATTGTATAAAGGACTTATGGGTAAAGTGCTTTAACTTCTTGTTCCTTCCTTTATCCGTACAGATACCTATCAGAAACGTTTTTTAATTGCACCCTCGTTCATATAACTGATGCTGACTCTGCGACCTAAAAGATCTATTGTATCAAATAGGTGGAATTCACCTAACATACGTACGTACTCTTATAAGTACCAGCATTTTCTAACTTCATTTGCGAACGTATTTCTTTGTGAAAGGACACACACCGATGTAGGTCATTCACAAAGTGTATTTGGATGATTCATCTTCCTCCAAACAGAATCGAATTTACGTCTCTGGTCACCGATTTATTTTGTTATGGTAGTACCTCAGGCCACAATTGCGTGTCAGAAAGCTCACCAGCTTTCTAATGGTTTCCTTATCTAAGTTAAGGATTTCCTTATAGGAGTAAGGCTTCCTTAATCGTTTGAATTGTCTTAACCCCTGGACATTTTACCAGTTGACTTGGCAAATTTGTGGTCCCAGTCATCAATCAGGGCTATAACGCCGGCCCAATTGAAGCCGATAGATTCAGGTCCTATGAACGCAGATTCGGAGACAACACTATATATCTGCAGGATCCTTGCCTGCGATTTTCTCGACGTCTGACGCTCGATGGCGATTTTGATGTGTGAATTCCAGTTAAGTCGTTTATCTAGGATGACGCTGATATATTTCACGTCATTGTTATAGTGGGATGCCTTTTATGAAAGTGGGTTGACATGTCTACTATTCTTCCATACCAAGCGATCTGGCATTAACTCCTTCATCTTCGTTCTGTAAATAATGACGACGTACGACTGTGTTGAAAAATAAAAAAAAAACATTCTAACCGGATTTAATGCGTTTGTTTTCTAATTTATCGCTTTTTGTAGATACTATACCCAAGCTGGGCACCAATTTTATTTTCTTGTTTTCGCATTTTCATAGCAAAATATTATTGTTTTTCAAAGTACTTGATTTATTAATCTTTACCGCTCCCTATTTTACTTATAAATGCACTGCAATTCCAATCTAAAACCAACCACTAAGCTAGTTTATTTAAATTGATTTTGTACACAAATGCATATTTAATTTAACAAAAAAACAATACGTCACTAGTATTTGTTTACATTAAAATGCCACATGTGTTTGCACGAGGCTAGAAAGTATCTACGTTTGAGTATAAAAATTGCGCCTTTTTTTTTACTTGTTGGTGATTGTTTACAATGTGGTCGTTTTTTTTTATTTGCTCATTAAGATGAAAGACATACTTTAGGCTTCATGTACTTATGTATGTATGTGAAAAATCAAAAGAAACATAGCAGAAAGCGAAATAAGCCTGCAAAAAGCAGTCGTAATTTTTAGGCCACCATTTTTTTTTTTTTTTGTGGGAAAACGATCCTGAAATTCACATTCGAACGCAGCATAAAATAAAAAACTTCATAAACTCGTTAACCTTGCATTGACCTGGTCCTTCACAAAGTCAACAAAAAAAAAATCCTGTCCCCATAACTTCTAGATTAACCTTTCCTTTTTTATGCAGTTTCATGTGTCTATACTCTCCTTTCATGTGTTTGAGTGCAGTAATCCGTTTGCCTTAATGATTCAATGAATTGATTGAATGACGCTCTTGACTTTCTGATTTTCTTATTACTCTACAATTCTTTATAACTCTGCGCAATGGATATTTTACTTTACCTTCTTTAATTTTTTTTTAAATTTTTTAAATGGCCTTCGGCATTGAAAATTCCAATGAAAAAAAAAATGTATATCTTTTGAAAAACCCCGTGGGTTTTTTCAGTCAAAAAGTGAGTAGAACAACGCAAATTGTATGATGCAACATTGGCCCGAAACTACATTATATCAATTTTCGACCTCCTCTATCACTCACTACTTTTTTTGCCACGTTGCGTCGTCGTTCCGCCTTCACGGATTCGTGGAAATAGTTTAATCTACACAACTCTCGCTATGTGTCATCCCAAAACAAAAAGACAAGCAATTTTTTCGATATTTGAAAAGTTTGCCAAAATTATTAAAAAGTTTGTGTACGGGGACGGACAAAGATATAAATAAAATCCACCATCAATTTGTAGAGGTATAAATAAAATTAGTAAACGCCAACATGTCAGATAGATACTCAAAGGCAGAGGCTTATAAAGTGAAAAGGATGACGAAAAAGCGACAAAATGGCACAGCGATCGTGAGAAGATAATAATTTGGGGGGAAAGGTACACTGTACATACTTACTATGTATCTTTTGGCTTTAAAGTGGGGAAAAGCTTGATGTGGGGACAAGCCCCCCGAAATAAGTCATTTTTTTAAGAGTTTCTTGTGTTCAAACGTTTGACCATATCTCTTTCTGTTTGTTTCTCCAATTGAATTTTGTGATTGTAATCACATATACATACGAGCGTCATTGAAATATTATTGAAGAGAATCGAAAGGTGTTCAACACAGGCACGCACTCATTCATATATAGACAGAGAGAGAGCAACGGATGATGAAATATTTTTTAAGTTGAATTTTGAAAGAGTTTTTCGGTCAAACACTTTTGATGGTAGATAGTTTATGAATTACCATGAACTTTGAGGCTTGTGACGCACAGAAGAGTGGCATTCGATTTTTGTAAATGCGTTATATAAAACGATACGCTGCAGGGGTATGATGAAGTACCTATTCTATTTTTGGAATTTGAACTAGTTTGGAGAAATTTTTTGTTTTTCTATGTTTGTTTTGCTCTCAATTTCGTCAATGATCGATAGTTGAGTGGACTTTAATGTTGATACATGTTAACCGAATGTTGATTAATTTTAGATTTTCTGTAGTTTGGCGAGGATGAATAAGTGGGTTTGGGAAATTACCTCAAATGGGTATTGAACTCAAATTAATTGTTTTGTGTCTCAATGTTTGATCATGTTGAAGTGGTACATGACAATTTGTTGAGCAAGAAAATGATTTATTATCTATAATGTAGTAGTCTTCTGAGATCTCGCGCTATTTTGAAATGCACGTGAAGAGTTGAAGATTCCAAAATTTTACAATAATATTTATAAAATAGGGATATTTACTAACTGGCCAACATCCATTTCCATGTGACGTTCAAAATTTCCAGGTTCTTGATCGAAACTTATCTTGAATGGTCTAAGAGCCTGAATGCCAGATTATGGTATCTTCAAAACAAATATGATTGGTAATAAAGTTCTCGGACGTAGGTCCTGAACTTAGAAGTGAGTTGTGATGATGAAACCAACGTCAGAAGAGCAGAATAAGTAAGAAAAGATCGCCATTTCCAATTTCTCACCCAAAATCATCTTCTTTTTGCGAGATAAATGAACTCTTGAGCAGCCAATTGCTTATTAGATCATAGAGCTAAATAAGCAAAAAAATAAAAATAAATTAGACATTCACGGGGATAACATTTTCTTTTTCTCTTCGGTCATTCATCGATGAGAATTTTAAGCTGTAAATCTGCTTTGTACTCGTTCGTTATCCTGAAGTGGAAGGTCTTGCTTCCCAGATGAATATAAAATAAATATCTACCATTCAGCTACTACCGTCGAAGCTGGTTATAAAGCGGAGTTATGTGCACGTTCAGGGACAAGAAATACAGTAAAGTCAAATTTCTTTCAGCCTACGAAAAATTTTGTGTGCGACTGTATTTACACAGAACTCCCATCAAAATTGAAAATATGTGTGAACTAGTATAAATGACTACCACAAAATGTAAATACATAACCAATATAAATAAATATAAGAAAGTTCATTAAATAATACATATTTACACAAATTGTGTATCGATAAAATGTATTTCATAAATATTTCAACAGTGCATCGTTGTCATTGCCATCCTAGCTCAAGACATTGTTTGTTAGGGCAAGGGGTAGTCCCACTACTTTCGTCTGGCCACTCTAAATGCAAAAATTCAATGCATTTATTTTCTATTTTTATTCAATTAATTCATGCAGAGCACGTATCTCCACGCGAATTCCACATGAACGAAATGCTACTATGTTGTCTTTGTCAGGCACATCAATGACTGGACATTCATCTACAAGAGGATGTATAATAATGCGAATTGTAAATAAATTCGTATTTGATACACTCGTATATACATACATATATAAACCATCGCTTGTGTATTGATTCGCACATTTTCATCTGCATGACACCAGCTGCAGTGTTCGCAATTTTATACACACAAGACGCCTGTCTATCCAATTTGTGAACGTTTTTTTTTTACTTGTGTTTTCAGCAGTTTAGGTTTTATAACAGACTTGGGGTTACAGTTGACGGCGATGGTTTTAAAACTCTTTGAAGGTTTAAACAGCTTCTCAGCGCTGACACATGATAAGCCTGTTCTGTTAGTTACATAAAGCTATCTTAGGTTATCCCGACATTCGCGAGAGGTGAGGCCGTAAAAAATGTTTATACTTTCTGGGACTCGAACCTAAACTTCACACTCAGTGTTCCTACGAACTAAACATTGAATTACGGCTCGCATTTTATAGTGGACGCCAGTGTACACGTCCACAAGTTTTCGGACATTAGATTCTGTCAAAAAAATTTATGTAACTTCTCGTCTTTTTCGTTTCAATAATCAAAATTTATTTTAAATAGCTTTTTCAATATTATATTTATCTAGTCAAATGAACACGGTAATTGAAGACTTAGGTAGTAAAATAGAGTTGGACCCCTTTTTTGTCCAAAAAATCCACCTCGTACTTGCACAACTTTAGCCGTCAATCTAGACTATTTGAGAGATCTCCCATACTTCAAATTTTGACTTATCTGTCCGGAAATCTTTCGACCAGTCGGTTAATGTCCAGTCCTGTTTTTTTTTCTCCAATCTAGCTACTTGACTTTTTTGTTTTGTGGTCGTAGCAAAGGTTTTCGTAATGCTATTCGATCGTTAAGACCTCCTAAAGCTAAACGCCTTTTTGTCGTTTTTACTGATATCTGCTTTGAGTTTGAACGGTTGAACTTTGCGCAGATTTCTGGAACTGTAGCGGCCGATTCGTCTTGCTAATTAATTTTATAATCCGGTAAATACCTGAATTGCAGTTTTTTTCGAAAATTGCTATGCACAGATAGAAGGAAAAACGGTTTGTCCATATGTAAACAACTTTGATGCTCATCAGTCCAAATCTGAATGTGTAGCAATATTTTTTAAGACGAGTGTTGAGTTAATCTGAAAAAAATAAAAACATCTGAATTAGATTGACACAATTCGAAAACATTGAGATTGAGCAAATGAACTTCTTAAGGTCACTGTATCTGTAGTCAACATATCAATCTAACCCACAGTTTTCTCAATGCCATTTAAATTGTGAACGTAAATAGGAAACTGAAAGTGCAACTACTACGCAAATTCTTCACCCACTTCCCCGAACGAAAGCAAGGAGAAGAGTTAAATGCAAACATTTACTGCTATAAAGATCCATCAATAGCGATATTGAAGTTAATTATTGGATCAATGATTGTTTTCCATCTGACCGAATGACTTTGCGTACTCGATCTTATCTTATTGATTCAATTTGAGAGGTAGTCCGCACAGAGTCCAATAAACTTGGTTCTCAGATCACGTCATCAGAGGGAAAAGTACTTTAAAGTGTTTTGAAGAGTATCGCCAAAAAAAACATTGTCCACTGGTCCGCACTCTTCAAAGTCCGCAACATTCTTGTTTTTATGGAGTGGCTGCGATTAGAATAGAAGTTTGTGTACAGAAATGGCGCTTCTTTATTATCGCCCAAACGAACTTCACAAGGTCTGTCTGGAAGTTTTGTGTAAGCAACATTTATTCTTCTTCTTTTTTTTTTTTTGGAATAAAAGTAAGAAACAAAAAAACAAAATGCTGCAATTGTTTTTATTTGTTTTTGTTCTTGGTACTTACGAGTATTCCTGATCTTCGTTTGCTATACATAATTTGAGTAGGTTCGGGCTTTCATTTAATGAGGTCACTTGATCGTTGACATCTTTGCGAATTAATTGTTTACACGTGTAGTACATTTCTTTTTGTTATTGTTTAAATTCACAAAGGAAAGATAATGATAAAGCTATAATCGAAGAAATGAAGACAGCAGTGATTGATTTTTATTTACTTAAAATGCTGAATTATGATAAAATTTGGATCAAATCGGGACTTAATCCCCTTAAAATACTGGTGGGCGTGCATTTTAGAATAGTCCTACTTGATCTAGATCAGTTTGTTTGCTTGATTAGAAATATGTTACTACTTGACAGTCATAGTCAACAACGCCTGTCGTCATTCGCAATACTCTTGATTTCTATGTGACAGGTGCCATTTTATGAGATATCTATCATTGTCAAGTGGATATTACTACTTTAGATGATTGAAACTGTTTTCCTCATAATAATAACGAACCTATAACTATGAATGTTTAAGATTCAGTGCCTGTGATGTAATTTCTTAAGTATTTTTGATGCAATTTCCAGAATACCTCCCAACATTCCCTGTCTAAACTTCGACAAAAACTTCCAAGTCGTCCCTGGCAGGCGGGAGTCGAATTTTTAAGAGAAAAGTTAACACATTTCTACATTGACGACTAAACAACCAACGACTGGGTTGTTGAAGGTTCTATGTCCGTCTTCCAAATCATTTTAGCGTGTCCAGCGGCAGAGCAGATTTGACAAAGCTGAATTTAAAACTCTCCACATTTAGTTCTCTCAACAGATTACATATTGGCGCTGTAATAAGTGTCATCACAGGGAACTGTCTAATAGGCAAGCACGTAACAAGGCTTCAGAACGATTTTTTAAAAGAAACTATTCATCACCTTTTTTGTACACACCCACGCTCTCTTTCACAGACCACCTAAGTTTCACTTATGAACTTTGCTATGCAGTTACCAACATGTTTGTGGTTCTCATCCGCCTCTAATTTTGTTGTCTATCAGGTATTTGGTCAAAAAGTCTGTTTCCCATGTAGCGGAAGCGACGAATTTGAAGATTGGGACAGTCACATAGCAAGTGTCCCATCGCTATCTATGCACAGGCAGTTTCCCACTTAAATGTATTTGATGTGATTTTTCATAATGTCGATTCAAGATCTTAAACTTACTCGAATTCAGATTACTTCGTTTTTTTCCTCTGGATATTTATAGTGCAGTTGACGTTACTAAACGTCAAATCCACGCCCATTTATTTATTTTAATATCACCCACTAAATTAATTATGTAGGTCTAGGACGTTGGCTTCTTTGTATCATTTCTACAATAAAATACAAAGTACACGAATAAATATGCGTATTTTCTAATTTATTCATATTTGTAGAGATCGTAAAATATTTTTAAAAATGTCCTTGAAATAATTAGACTAAAAAATAATTGCGGCGCCATCGTAGATGTATTTTTTGTCAGTTAAAGAATATTTTCAAACGCATAGTTTCTAAACAATTTGTTGTGTTGAGTTGCGTGTAAATGTAAAATAAAAATAGAATTTTCAAAACTTAAACAAAGGAAATAAGAACTGTAAATTAAAGCTCTATGGTGTCTAGAAAAATATACGAGTATTTATGTTGAATATATTGATAAAATGTGAGGAAAATTCTTCGAAATACGTACGTGATCCCTGCGGAGTGAACAAAACTAGAAAACGAAATAATTGCTTAAACTAAAACGAAAATTTAATCCAGCCCTTCCCTTAATAGGGATCAAGGTAAAAAAAAAATAATATTAATTAAGTCCTTGGGATTTGTTGCATGGAAATCGTGCGTAAATCGTATCTAGGTCTGCCCTTGAATGACGACGATGACAGAACATGATCGCGTGATACACTCATATAAGAAATTTTGTATGTTTGGGAGTGTTGTTGTTTTGGCAAATAAATGAATATAAAGCAATCATTTCGGGGAAAAGAATTCTTTTTTTCTTTGTTAACTAAAGTAAAGTTTGACGGAGTTGTAAATGAATTACCTGGTTTTGTGACAGTGTCTCTTAATAAAGACTAATTTCAGAATTAATGTTCTTAACATTTAATCGAAAGATAATATTGGAAATACGTTTTTGATAGCATAAATAATTAGGCGACTTATAGGTATAGGTATTCTAATTAAGGGATATCTTCGTATTTGGCTAAGACATGGTTATAACCAAAGGTTGACTGTATTCAAATCCACGGTAAAGGCACGTTTTAAGCATATTTTCTAATATACTCGTAGCATGTAATATTTCCTTTTTCAACCAAATAAGCAGCACATTTAAAAAAGTCTAAATTTGGCGACTTCGATCTGGATACCTCATAAACTAGACACCGTCCTAATATAACATCGTCAAAAAGTTTGAAGGAGAAATATGCGATTTTGGAGAAGTGTGTGTTCCTTAAATCAGTGGCAGTTCTATCCGTAAACTTAGATTTTGCTGCAACCCGTACTGCTCCAGTTTTCTTAGATTTGCACTTACAAATACAAATACTTGGAGCAACAGAACGTAGTCCAAGCTTCTCATGACCATTCTTGCTGTGCGTGTTATATTTTTTCACACAAATGGAAGGGGCCTGCGTTTGTCAGACATTCGCTAGAGGTGAGACAGTGAAAAAACTTGTTGGTGTTTTCTAGGATTCGAACCTCGAACCACTGAGCCACGGTTTCCACTAGATTTGTGTCTACAGTTTGAAATTGTCACATGGAGAGTGCTTCCAACATGCTTGGTACCAATTGCTTAGTTATCAAGTTTTGGAGTACCAGTTTCCTGCAATTATCTAATGATTGGTCCAGTCCATATAAAAGACAAATCCTAGAATAAATCCCTAGTAAAATAAAAATGATTTGATGAAATTTTGAAGTTCAAGTCTGAACATAACAGACTTAGGCTGGGGTTTGATCTAGCACTATCCATCGTGTGTAGCCATTTACAATCTCTTGCGTATGATTGCATTTTAAATCATTGCTCTGTGGATTTAGTTCTTCATACTCCTTCTGAACCATTTTATATACTGAATTAATTTCACTAGATCACCTTAAAAGATGGTTGTACTCCTGTATTTTTCGTTCCTACACAGTTGCGATTATATTCGATACGATTATAAAAAAAAGGTTCCACAAAATAGAACACACTGGGCATACATATATGTATGTTAACCTAGAGTGCTATTCGGATCCGCAATTTTTTCATCAGCATTTAGTCAGTTACATGCGCCTCACCAGGTACATGTTGTTGTACGGCACGGCATATCAAATTTTAAACAATAAGGATATTCGTTTTTTTGCGAGGTGTATGTCTGTTTACCCTGTGGAAAAGAAGGGATATAAAAGTGCAGTGCAGACATGGGAATTGCGATGTATCACATAGTATTCTACTATTCGAGGCCGACTCGCACTTGGGAGTCAACAGAGTAGGTAGGTACAAGGTTCAATTGTCTTTTTTCGTCATTTAAACGCATGATTATGAAACGTGTACATAGTGTGGATGTCAACTCCTGAAATACATTTTAAAATGATATGTCGTCAATCCTTTTACGTTCTTTGAATATGCAGACCAAATTAATGAATAAAACGAGCAACAGTCAAATTTAGTTCTTTCATCGACCCGAGGCTATCTTAGTGCTTACCCATTTCCAACGATACAAAATCTTGTGCACGAAAAGGACACGTCTAATAGTCTCTCCAATGTCATTTGTGAGTCAAACTAAAATAACTTTTGAGTTCGCGTGACCGAAAATTTACTACACCCAGTCTAGAATTACTTTCTGTTTTCCTTTTTTTTTCCTTTTATTCGGTCGTCCATTCTTATGAACTTCAAAATCCTTTATTAGCGAAACTATAAAATTAAAATATTAACAAAGGAGAGCCATAAATTCTTGAAGCAAAAAAAAAATATCCTTTTACTAGAAATATTTACAAAGTGAATTTTTTCTGCAGTTGTTGTTCTTTATCTATTTATATCATGTAAAGCCAAAAATAACTCAAAAAAAAAAAATAAGACACCATTTAGCAGAATGACGAAAAAAATTGTGTGTATTTGTTCGTCTAGTCGAGTGGTGATGAGCATAGCGCACCCCCACTTAATAGAAAGAACTTTCGCTTTTATACTCGTCGCTCCCATAGAACACACTAAAAACAACGCACCACTTTCGGTTGGCTCAGTTCATTTGGTTCATTATGGGCGAATAGGCCGAGGAATTTTCTTGTGCGCCATAATTAAACAAAAATAAAATTAATAAATAAATGGAATTTATTTCACCTGAAAACATGACTGTGGAGATGTTTGAAAATATTCGTACATACAACATTTATTATGGCACTCGATATAACAAAGCATTTTTTATTGTAGCACAATTTGCAATGTGACTCTATAAAAAGGAAATTCTATCGTAAGTGGAAAAGGAACAAAAGAAAGGACTTTTATTTTAACTTCAAAGTGTTTATTAAGAGTGTAAACAAAAAAAAATAATAAGTAAAATATAAATAAAAAAAAAACTATAGAACTAGTAAGAGTCTGAGAAAAGTGCATGAAAACAATTCTGATGGAAACAACACCAGCACCAACGGAACCAATTAAAATTCCCTTGAGCGAGAAGTTCTCCTCATCCACCATTGGTCAACAGCAATACGGCTGTTCCGCCGACAGTGGTGTAATCACGCGAAAGACTTCTAGTCAGAGTCTACACATTCGTAGTACGTCAGGATCGCTAAGCCTACGCCCGCCAAGATGCAGCAATCTAAAGTTACCTTATAAACTTCTGTCCCAAGACAGTGGCATTGAGAGTGTTGCCGATGGTCATTGTGGCAGTGAAAGTGATTTAAAATGTCAAACAACACGATCCTCGACAGTGTCGTCGTCAACAGAGTCCCTAGGAACGAGCTCCTCGTCGGGAAACTCATCAGGCAAGGTATCCGAATGCATAAGCAGCAGCCTGCCAATAGATACAGAATTACTGCCACCTGTAAAAGAAGGGTATGCCACTGGGGAAGACATCACCGATGTAGCCAGATCTGCTGTTGTTCCTTCGAGACTAATAACAAAAGTAAGGACAAACCCGATCATTGCAGCAGTAGTTGTGGGGGATAGAATTGACGAAGTCGTCCTAGAGGATGACGATACCAAACATGATACTCAATCTACTTACTCGAAAGAGAAAACCGCGGCCGTTGCAGCCGAACCCGTCAGAGAAGGCTATCAGAAAGCCGATGACATTGATTTGTTCTTTCCGATATTCAAGAGTGCCGATGAGCCGATGATCGATTCAAAGATGATCAACAAGAAGGACGGCTTGCAGGATACAATGTATTATTTGGATGAATTCGGAAGTCCAAGATTGCGTGAGAAATACGCCCGCAAAGAACGCCTGAGGGAGATTAAAAAACAAAAGTCTAATGCTAAGAAGAAGACCAAAAAAGTTGCAAAAACAGCTAAAGTTCCTAATGACGAAGCTGCTGCTGATGGAGAGGAGGATGTAGATGTTGAGGAGGAACAACAGAATAATTGTGATAATAGACATTTAAGTGAATCTAGTTTTAAGAGTATATCTAAAGAGGATGATGATGAAGCAGCAGTAAAGGACGACGAATGCAAGTCTGAGAGGATGGCGAATAACACGACACCAACTTGTGTTAGTTGGACGAAAGTATTTTCGAAATTCCGGAATATTTTGGGTAGGTCTAAAAACAGTGGTGCTCAGAAACTATACAAATTTATTATTTGATTGCTATAAATTTATTACGCGTACTAACTTTCTTAATTTCTTTTCAGGTAAGTGTGCAACCGGTAATGACATTTCACTTATTTTACAAATGGACCAAGGTAAGACACAAGAGTTATGCAAGCTTATACATATGTAAGGCAATGAATTTTAAAGTAACATAAAATCTATTGGAATGTTAGCATCAGGGAATCAAGTAAAAAAAATTATTGGTACGGAACAAGTACAAAATGTCGAATGTTGAAACCAACTATTTCGAAAAACAAAGACGAAATGTAGACAAAAATATCAATTACACTCGTAGTTGTATCTTTGGAGTGATAACTTGTTGCTTCTAAACTTATCTTCAAAATCAGTTTCTCCACACGTGTTACAGTATTTATTTGTATTGTTACTACGCTGCTAGCCACTTGAGCCTTTCAGAAGTACACAGTGTCAACTCAGAAAAGATAAAGTTTAATCTCAGATATCTCCATTTACAAAATCCTGTAAACATTTATTTAACCTGAATTTGTAGTCTAAGTTGGAGTGGAAGTATTTTTTGACTTCTGTTATAAATAGTTGCATTCCGTCACAAAATTTTACTTTCAACGAATGCTCACCATTGCGCCTATACTTGGACCTCCTAGAAATGTAGAATACTAATCAAGACAAACGAATATTGAATGAATTTTATTTCATTTTTCTTTGAGCAGAAGTTTCACGAATGAGAAGTGTTTTTCTGCAACCATCCGCTAGATGCTCATCGAACCTTGGCAGTACGTATTCTGAATCCCATTAGATCTGTGAGTGGTTTGCATAAAATTGTTTTCGTCATCGTCGGTAAAAGAAGCCTAAGTGCAATATGTCTTGATAAGAAGTTTTCTCTCTTCACTGCTGATAGATTGTTGAATTTAAAGATAGAAATGCCAAAGATTACGTTTAATCATAGTCAACTTATAAAGATGAATTGAGCTTAACTAGCGTTTTGGGTTTACTTAAAACTGCGAGGCTTTTCTAGGAACGTACTCGAAATATTAGTCAGAATACATAGAATGCTAAACAAATATATAACACGTAGAAGTTATTTGTATAATGGGTGTCGCTTTAACATTCCTAGCACCATTGTAGTAATGTAAAAATCTAGTTTTAGTCGTAGTCTACTTGAATCCTTTACGTAGCTCCGTATGCCTTCAGATTTAGGATCCTTATTGGTTCACTGCTTGTGAATGCATATTTTCAGCCTGCGATTGGCTTGCGGTTGGAGCTTCCTGTTATGTCCTTATGCCTATAGCTTCTCTGAATGAAATATTGACTCTATCTCTCTTGCCAAAGTCGATCATATCAAGCAATGTCATCGATGTTAAACTTTCATTGAACATAATTGTTTTTTGGTTACGCACAGTTCAATAGGAGTCAGATTAGAATAACTTAAACGTTGCATGCACATACACACATATGTAGTTCCATGGCTTGGATGAGATGAATGGCAAATTACTTTGTGTGTTAATGTCGCCTTACTTAGTGCTGAATGTTAGGACCAAATATATGTTCTTGGACAATATTTGTAAATTATGTAGGATATTGAGTTGTAGACATAGTCTAATCGTTTTATACATAAGCTCGTATATCCTCATATTTTTCTTGAATTTGGCTAAGTGCACTTATGCAGATTGTGTTGAAATATTGCCGTTTTAAATGCTGTAAGCCTTACAATACACGTTTTTAAGCCAATGGCACTGATGCGAGTTAATAAATCTTCACAGGGTAGTCACCCATCTATTTTAAATAGTCCTTGTGTGAGGACAAAATCTCATAAGGACTCAGCTTAGAGTATTGTTAATATTGTTTCCAACCACCTATGTGCATACATATCTATGTATATAGGTTGTGAACGAATTGCAACATTACAGCTACACCTATGATTAGTACAAACACATAATTCTTTCTATGATTTGTTGTGGGAAATGTGAGAAATGTTTTATCTGGCGAAATCATTTCTGCAATTGAACGAATACGAGCAAGAGAAGTAAAAGATCTTTTGTGAAATGAAATATCTGAATCGTACGATTTTATTGAGTTTGTAAAAATTAAACAAAACTAAACGGTCCTCCGATGTTAGCAGATACGCATCTTATTCAGCTTTATTTTACTTACAAACTTAAGGGCAGGGATCAGATCTAGAGATGAAATGTACCTTTCGATTATCTGGTAGACTTCCAGAGAGCTTACTCGATTGCTAGTCGATGTCTTACAATTCTTTAAAATATTCCGCATAAGTTTCTTATTATTGAGCCTTCGGTGAGGAAAAATATAAAAATTCGTGCTAATTTGATGCATGTATTATATAAACGTACATACATACATATATTGAGAGGAAGAGTAACTCACGTGTTCCGGAATAAAAGTGGCATTTGAGTCTTTCACCATGCCCTTGGACCAGGACATGAATTAAAAATTTATGAGTCTAAATCCACTTGCGTGTTCGAGCCTTCAAATTCTCTCGAGGATATGAAAACTTACATTGAACATCAGTGAAAATCAATTGACGTTCACGTGAACGCAGCGACGTATTTAATAATCTATTCCTGTGGCATTTTTCTCCCTGAACTCAATTTAAAATTAAATTCAAATTCCAAAATACACCCAGTAAAGGTCATCGTTATACAATTTGTTCCGTTGACTTTAAATTCATTAACAAAAATATTTTTTTTTTATACTCGAAAGCTCACACTTTGAACTCAGTTTATCAGATAATTATTTCGAGTTACACAAACTCGTTTCAATTATGTTTTTATACAATTGCATTTTTTTCTTAATTTTCTACTGAAATCTCGGTTAAAATTTCATCATCATTCATCATGAGGCGAGACCATTATTAATTGGAAAATCCTAAATAATGTGATTTGACTTCCTTTCTGAACTGCGTAATATATGTACATACATTATTTATTTTTCGGCTTTTTTGACACACATCCGTCATGTTTAATTATTATTTTTTTTAACCCCCCGTGATTCTTATCAGAGGAATGTCATCGATGTGTGCGTGACATTGAGTGACACATTCTCTAAACCTCATAACTGAAAAAAAAACCAAAGAATTGTTTTTGATTTTTTTTTTCTAATGGACACAGATACACCCATCTATTACAGAATAATTTGTCGACTATTACTTTGTCTGTTTTTGGACATTTTCCAACCTCGAATCACATGATTGTGAGACTAAGGAATTTCGCTTCACATTACTACGTTGACAACGCAAAATGTTCACCAATCAAAGTTGTTTACCCGACACGCCTTCTTCTTGAGAACGCAAAAAATACTCGTACATTCCATTTGGCCCATTAACTCAAAATAAAATTTGGTCCCTCAGAAATAGTCACAGATACAGTGAAATTGTTTAAACAAAAAAAAAAAAACTAAAGACCTCATCTTGCTTGTATCTCTCTATTTCATTTGTTTATATGCTTTATTGGTGTTGAGAAGAACAATAAAATCATCAGACTTTTAAGAGTGTTAATAAGTTTTTTCTTTTGTTTTATGTTTATATCATTTGTTTGCTGTTGTCCCATTCTTAAGTTTTGCACGGTAATGCAATAAACAAACGTTATCACTTAGTAATAAAGCTCGTGATAACCTCTCTCTCACTCTCTGGTTGTTGTAATCTTATCTGGGATGGGTAATATGGGAAAATTATAGTAGAAATTGTTTGTATTATTAAATTGTACTAATATCAAGAATACAATACACAAAAAAAATGAAGTGTATACATATGTTTATAATTTTGTTCTTTTCTTAGAGTATATTTTGGATCACCCCACTTTAATAATTTAATGATATTTACAGGTTTAGTTTTTTGCATTCAAGGTAAACAGGGATTAATTTTTGATTGTTCACCAAATAGAAAGTAAAAGTACATATATTATTCGTGTGTATAGATAGATATACAATCAAATGAGAGTGCAAACACTGTTATTTGATCGCCCACATTCTACAGAAGAATTTTGTTTTTTCTTGAGTAGGCGTCGAGTGGTCTTAATGATCCTGTGATAAACGGCACACGTTTCATCAAAATCATCCGATCACACATAGAATAGAAATGTTGAGTTTTTAAAACGAAGAAATATTAATTTTTTATAGCTTTTTTTTATTGCATATAAACCGTGTTGCCATGTCTATTTTGACATCGAGATTATTCTCTAGATACGATTATATCAGTTGGGCCGTCCAGTAACGCTTGTGGTAAAAATGTGAATAGGAACAAGCGCCATAAGAGAGAACAGTAAAAATAAGCTCCAATGAATTCTGGCACAAAATTAAGTACCCATTTAGAATAGTTTAAGTACATTTTTCTGGCAATTCTCGGCCTTTTCTAGTAGTAATCAGCAATCAGAAACTTAAAAAGGCCGTTAAGAATTTAGGCATGTATAAGCTTTGACAGGGATTTTCTAAAATACAGACCTTCATACATATGTTTTTTTAATAGCTTTTAATTTATATTTTATTGACAGATTAAATGGGTTTCAACATTATGTATGAAATATGATGTCCGTAAAATGGCCGCGTCTGTCAAGGCATTCCCTGGCAATTCCTGTGCACGTCTTCCATGAGATGTGCCCGGACATTTGCAAAATGGGCAACCTTAATATTCTGGGCCGTATGTTAGCTACGTGGGCGTTGGACTACTGAACGGGAGCTTCGAATTACAGAAAACACCAACAAGTTGTTTCACGATCCCACTTCTTGCTAATGTCTGACAAATGTCCCAGAAAAAAAGAAGACTTTCCGATATGACTCTAAACTGTAGGTCCCTTCAATTTGTGCGTAAAAAATATAACACGCACAATACGAATGGTCGCGAGAAGCTAGTCTTTGGACCACATTCGGTCCGTTGCGCCAGATATTTGTATGTCCTCGAGACCTTATCTCCGAGTTTTTTTGAAATACTCATGACACGCAATTTCCTTCGCGCATTCACAATTTAACAATTATTTAAAGAAATATCGTTGACGACTCTCCTGTAAAATATGGACTGACAAATGACTGTCAAACCAAAATGACAGCCAAACAAAACCGTCCTGAAATATAAAACGCAGCCTATATACGAGTATGTGTCGCAAATTACTTAATGAAAGTGGCAGAGTGGTACTACATTATATTCCAAAGTGCTCATTAATCTTTCTGAACCTACGTCAAGGACTTCGGTTTCGTTGTGAATGAACAATAGTGGGTCAGACACACTCAGTTTGAAGAATTAGGACACAGCCAAACACATTTCTTAAGAGCTTACGCAAAACTGATGATGATTCTGGACAAATTCAAGGAGTCTTTTCACTCCTTTAGTTCAAAATTTAGGTCTACATTGAAACGAAGATTCTACCTCAAATGACTCTTTAGGGTCTTCCAGCTCCATTATTTCCCTATGTTACAAACTATACATTAAAATGAATATATCCCCATCTCTGTGTAGAAAATATTTATTCATTGACTAGTGTTCAAATATATTCAGGTAGAAAATAAGTCACTTGTTCATACATATATTGTTTAAGGTTTTTTGAATTATTATATTCTCTTCGAAAAATACGACAATGTCAAAATAAGTGTCATTTTCTTAAATTTTGTTATTTCTTTTTAAATGTACAAATCTTTCATGGGACATTTCTGTTTTTCAAGTCTGAAGCATAGCTTTGAACAAAAATGAGAATTTTTCCCGTTCTACATCATAGTGAGTATTTGTTTATAACTTAATTGATATGTCTAAATCTATGCACTCTTTGTGCACGAAATTAATTCTAGGATTGTATGCGATAATCACGACTCTTCCGCGTGAAATTTTCGCTCGATTTATTTGATTATCAGATAATCACGAGCTCTATATTAGAATTGATCTAATTAAAAAATAAAAATAAATAATAACCACCTTATTGTGTCAGAGATTTTATGCAAAATAAAAAATAAAACAAACAGTCTATTGTTGAATTGAAACTGGATCGGTTGAGTTTTTAAACGAAATTCGTGGTTGATTTCGTAAATTTTTCGGTGAATTGTAATTATTTCATTTTGTACAACATATGCATCTTATTGCATTTCGCCATTTCTTTGTTTTAATTTATCAGTTACTCATAGAGGCAAAGGAAAAAAAAGGTTATAATATAATTTTTTTTTTGTCTTTTTTTTTTTAAAAAAAAAATTTTGTTCAAATATTTAGGATCTGCAAGTAATCAAAAATTAATTAATTTTCCTCCAGTGCCCTTAAAGAGTATCCATTTACTTTTGACGAGATTACGGTTCGGAATGGACCTGTGAATTAATTAACAAGTTCACCAGCGAGCTTCCTCCGATTGTTGATTAAATTTTTTTGTCGCATAACATTCAATCTTTCTCGAAGAAATTGCATTGACTTATGAAAAGGGTTCGATCTGTTGTTGATTTGGGAGACTTTATTCTGAAGAACAACTCAGTAGTGGAATTTTTTCGATCAATATGCTAAGTCAAAAGACCTGCCGAGAAATGGAAACCCTGACTAAAGATAAACGAAAATCTGAACCCAAAATATCACCATATCGAACTCCGGACTATACAGGTGGGCCGCTCCAGTTTTATAAATATTGGGATAATTGCATATTGGTATATGCATACAGTAGAACATCGGAAAGATGAACTCTTTGATAAGATGAACTTATCGGAAAGATAAACAACATATTTTTACCTTCACAGTGTTCTAAAAGTTGAACGAGCGAAACTTAAACTCTTTTCTTAGCGCTATTTTCAATGCGTATAATCTGCAGTCTGTAGATACGTTTCCCAACTGTGTTTGCTTGTTCGGGACTTCCCCTTCAGTTTGCATTGTGGTTCATTTTAATTGTGAAGTGAATTCATACACAAAAAGATGCATTTAGTAAAAGAACGAGTTAACTTTTTAAATTAAAAACAGATTTGAAATTTTGAAAATAATTAAAGTATAATTTTTCGAAAAATATGGAATGGCAAAATCGGCGACAGTGGGAATCAAAAAGGAAAGCGTACTTATGTGCCAACCCTTTTTTTTTGAAATTCATAATTCCTCTTTGTGATCAACAACCTCAGGTACCTCAGGCTATAATCGCCTGTGAGAAAACTCACCAGCTCTCTAACACTTTCCTTATATAAATTAAGAATTTCTTCCTTGTAGGAATAAGACTTGGTTAATCGTTGGGATTGTCTTAGCCCCGGGACATTTTCCTAGTGTTTTAGAGAAAGTTGGTGTTCCCAGTTTTTAATCAGCGCTGTGACGCCACAGTAAGGTTATGGTTCTATAAACGCAAATTTTAGAGCCAGCCCTGGTTATTTGTTGCCTGGAATTCACTGGTGACCAGGGACCCAACCGAGATTTAGGCTGTATTGCATTTAATAAATAAATAATAAAGAAAACAATTCGAAAGTTAAAAATTAAATGCCCTTATAATCAGGTAGACTACCTGATCATTTCGGGAATTTCATCATTTACAATAGATTCACTGTATTTAAACTTTTTTTTTGTCATAAACGTCCTTCACAGGAAATGAGAGAATCGTACCTTTGTGCCAAAGAAAAGCTACTTTTTAACTATATCCTACTTGCACTAAACAGTGAAGGAAACAAGTCCATAAACTTCTCATTTTTTGTCAGATCCTTTTTGGACTTCTTCCAGAACTACAATCGAATTTAATGTTTCCTGGAAAACTTTTAATTGAAATATTCCAGAGCCGCCATCCACGATGTACAAAATCTCCGTCGATTTATTTTTTATCTTTGTGTTTTTGTACGCAGCTCACAATTGGAAAAGTCTCAGTCTTCTTCTTTGTTTTTGTTATAAATTAATCGTCTTGGTCATTCTCTATGTCGGAATTTGTCTTTATCTTAAAATTAATTATAGAAATAGTGAAGAGGACAAAGTCCAAACTCGACATTGTTTTCCATTTCCTTATTCGAATGCATCCAAGAGTTATGTACTTTCTTTGTAAATTAATACATTGGATGCGTTAAATGTGTTACTTCGCTTTTCCGTAAACAACTTATGACTTTCAATTGATGATTGTCTCCAATATAACAATGAAAGTGTACATACGTTGGATTTATTTTGTTGATTGTAAAAAATATCACGGTTTTTAAGAGATTTTAAGCACTACAGATGTTGCATGGGTGCCAACGATGAATAGATCGGGTTATGGTGCATAAGAATGTGAAATGTAACATCGAGAGCGGATATTCTTCTCAGTGCAAGTGGTTGACGCAAACTGGCTATTGGGTCATGATCTTCAATAAAAAACATGTTCATACATACATGTCAGTCCGTTTTTAAGAGTTTTTTAAGCTGACTATTCTGACAACTGATATTCAAACATTTTAAAAACTTGGTCGAAGGCCCTTAATTTTTTTTTTTTAAATGTCGAATTTTAAGTGGTTTTTTTTTTTAGTTTTAGATTTTATTATCCCTCTTTTTTGTAACAGATCCAACTTACAAGTCTTTTACAATATGGCAAAAGCCGTTTACCAGACTGACAATTCTAAGGATTCAATAATTTATGTATTATTAAAAGGCTGTGAGACTTGATTTCTTTAAGAGTTGGAAAAACTCCTATTTGTCATTCAAATGTTGTATGACTTGTAATTAAAAAAACGTATTGACTGCTTCTTCCTCTTTGCCCCAGCGTTTCCAGAACTGGGGTCGGCTTTTTTCTCCAGTTCTTAGCAAGCACCAGATTCTCTTGCTCTGTGTTCTTTGAATTCCTTGCAGCATGTACATAATTTACTGCTGGAGTGCTCAATCTTCTTGGTGATGTGTCGCGTCCTACTTTATTCGTTGGAATAAGCAATATCTTCCTTACTGTACTCGTATGTCCATACCACAATGGTGGGTTTTCTTGCAGTTTATCTGTGAGGTGTTATCTTGAAATTTTCGACGCGACCTTGGCGTGCATATTGCAGAGCTCATATAGTCTCTGTTCTTGGATGGTTTTTATTAATTTACATTAAAACGTTAGCATTTGTGTGGACAGATTTGAAATATCCGTTAAATTTAAAATGCCGACCCTTACATATTAATAATCGTAATAATCCTAACAATTATATCACATCTTTGCATACAAACTTAGGGTTTGTGCAATGGGTACAGCCCCCGATTTCGACAAAAATTTATAGAATTGTCAGGATTAAAAAAAAAATGGATTTTATGGATTTATGCGCTTAAAGGATCGCTTCACATCACGAGAACAACACCCTTAACTTCAAAACCTTCACCGCCGGAAGTATGAGTCACTTGCTTTATTGAACTTTAGACGTATTTTTCTCATAAATTTTCAATTAACTATTCACTCTTTTATCCATGAATAAATTAGTGTTGCTATGCTAATTCGAATACAAGTCTTTCTCTAAGAAAATAAACGTATCTATTAATAGTATGTAAAGATTATTATACCAACCTACTGCCCACGATCAGACTAATTGGTTGTCCCCACATACGAGTATAACAATCCAGATTAGGTTGGTTCGTACGTATTTATGAAGTTGCATCGCGTGATATCGAATTGAATTTTCATATTAGCAAGAATATATCGTAAATCACAATTTGATTGTACAAATAATATATAATCATAAAGCAAAATAAGCTAACACTGTCAGACCATTTTATTAAGCCTTTTATGCAGTACCCGCAAATATTTCGCACTATTGTTGACCTGCTCATCATCCTAATATTCATCGCGTAATTATTTACTTGAGAACATGTGCGCCCTCGTGATTAATTCCGTGCTAATTAAATTTATTATAACAAAATCGTGACATTGCAGTCCTAAGAGGAAGAGTGTGGCGGACTCTGTTGTATCGCACAGGGATGGTAGATGCTCTTTTTTTTATTTATTAAACTGTCTGCTCATTACACGGAGTGAGTTTCGCAGATAGTACTTAAATAATTGATGTGAATCAAATTTACATGAATGTGTAAAAATTGAATGTATTTTCGAATAAATAGCGAAGCATTCGCTAGACCGTTTAATTTATTTTTTTCTATTTACCAATTGAATGTGAATACCGATTAAAGCTATTATTTGTGAATACCGATCTACCTTATGTTAGTTAATGACCCATTTTAGAAAAAACATAGTTTTGCAAAGGTGATTCACAGGAAACTTTAGATGACCCAATTTCTCATATAACAGCTCTGAAATCATCTTTAAACGCTTTAATCATTTGTGGAGTATTGGTGTAGACCTTACCCTTATCGTATCCTCAAAGAAAGCAGTCTAGAGGCGTTGAATCAGAATATCTAGGCGGCCAATTAAAGTCTCCGCCCGCGAAATTAATTAATTAATTAAACGCCCCATTCATTTCTCACGCAATAATTGGTTGTTTCACACGCGACTTTTGTAACTCGTAGCTGCATCTTCTGGAAATTAACATCATTTAAGTCTAGTTCTTTAGTTTCAGGCAAAAAATCGGTTGACATTGATCAGTAGTATACCATTGAAAAGCTTTATTTTCGAAGAAATAAATGCCTATGATTCCGCGAGCCCAAAAACCACACCAAACTGTCACTCGTCAATCACTCTGGGGTTTTCGGACCCCAAGATGCACCAGTTATGTTTATTAATGAAGCCTTGTAGATGGAAATGGGCCTCGTGGCTCATTATAATTTTCTCGAAAGAATCAGCATAACCTGACTGAATTTCTAAAGCTCAAATAGCGAACGACACAGCGTTGTCCATAGTCCGCCGCCGGTGCGGTGTAGGCTGGTTTGGGAAATGAGTAATTACTGCGAACGTCTTTTAATGGACAAACCTGGGTTTTGAGGTACAAACAAATGAAGTATAGAAGAACCTGGAACCCAGATATCGTCATAGTCGTCATTCCTGAAGAGCGGAACGACATAGAAGATGTTGGATCGTTTCTATTTCTTCTTCGTCTTCGCAGTTTCTGCACTCCATTTGCTCTGATGGCGCAGTGAAGTGCTTATTCCCGTGAGTTTGCGAATCAATCTCTTGTCTCTTAGTTTATAATCCCACGCAGTAAGCCAATCGGTAGTGGTATCGAGGCGTCTGCTTCGTTTGCCCACCTTAATCTTTCTGTTTCCTTCGATATTGCTACACATGAATACATCAGAGCTCGATTTTGTGGTTATTAACGTTCTTAATTGAGTTCCGACAAGAAGGCGGGTAGATGGTCAATGAAAATAGTTATATGCGAGGTGGGAATGTTGTGTCTCCGCTTAGAAAACGCTTCAGAATTCAGAATTCGAGATCGCTTACTGTGTTTTCTTCCCATTCATGTGGTTTCTGTAACTACCTGTAAAATACTGAGAGAATTGACCTACAACTTTACTTAATAGCTTTTATTACATTAAATTTCATTTCCACGTGGGCGTTACAAGAATTGCAATATATGACAGCTCCTATCATTATTTCTTGAAAACGACGAAGAAGTGCTTGCATTTTGACGTTTGCTATTGAAAACCTGAAAGCTTAGGGTGGATTCATATTTTATGCTAATTAAATAAATAAAAAATAGTAATTAAAATTATTATTCTGGTCCTCAACTGGTTTTATGAAACTTTCTCAACTCAAAAACCAAAAAAAAACTTATTTATGGTCAAACTTCTCTGCTAGGAACTTAGATATATTTTTTCTCAAGTGCTACAGTCAATGCTGATGAACTACCATGACCTCGATTTAATTTTCAAATGAGATAATTTTTTTTTTGTTTTCAAGTTCTATAAATATAGTATCATTTCGATAAAAACAAAAACACAACAAAAATTTAAAACTTTTCCCCAATGCACTTCAAAAGCACGGGTTTTCGCTAAATGTGTCTGTTCTTCCTTTGTACCCCTTATTACACTGTTTACACTTGTGAGAATCTAAAATTCAATTAAAATGGAAAAATCTCTGAATTTCAAACAAAAACAAAATTCCACAAGCAAATTTTCTTGGTTTTTTCATCTTTCCACCGATTTAGATGAGTTCTTAAATTTAATTGCAATTTCAAAGATATGATGTGATGCGATGCGACTGCTGTTTATTGCGAATAGGTAACATCAATGGAGGAGAGTCTTATGCGGCTGTCTGTCTGATGTTTCCGGATGTACATACATATGTATGTTAGAAGGGTGCCGAGGTCAGCATAGACTTCTTTATTCTATTTTTCCTTCATTATCCTTGCGTATATCGTAAATCTCTGATGCGCTTGAATTTTGGTTTTTAATTATAAAAATAAAAATGCATCCACCGTATACCACTTAATTGTTTTTGCATTAATTAGATAAGACTGCAAAACTACAGAGTTAGTATATTTAGACAGAGTATTTTAGAACGGTTGAGAGATTCATCGCGATAAGAAAATTTATCGAAAGGAGAGGAAAATAAAACAACAACGACAAGCAATCGATTGTCAATCGATTCATTTATCTTTTTTTCCTCATCTCGGTCTTCTTTATATAAAATTTGTTTTTTTGTTTTATTTTAATGTCGCACTATATTTTCGGACACATGAAATGCGCAAATTTTAATTAGTTCATGATTGATTCTCTACTAAATCGGGGTCGCAATAGTTCGGTTTTTCTCTGTCTCTTTGTACGGTCTAACGTTCTTTTTTTTTAAAAAAAGAAAATCCTTTCAATATAAAAAAGAAAAATAAATAAATCATTCTGTGTGTATAGTAGAAAGAAAAAGTTTTTTTTTTTTAATTTTTAAGCCGTTCGCATTCCAGTTAAAAGTGTTAAAAACGGGTCGTTTAAAGAAAGTAATAAAAATCAGGCGTAAGAAAAAGAAGAATGATGATAGTAGTGAGCCTGATACGGACCGCAAAAATTCGAATGCGATATCATTCGATAATGATGATGGGGATGCAGAATACGATAAAATAGTTGAGAAAACAAATGAGTCTAGGTTAAGACGACGTAGTAGTGATAAGAGTAAATATGATTCCGATGCAAATGAAAATGGGATTTCCAATTCTTCGTCAACGAGCACAACAACATCATCATCGAAAAATAATATTAAACTTACTCGATCAGCTTCGAAAAAATACTCAGACTCAAGTAAAGTTTTAGATTATAGTGGAATTACCAGATAAGAGTTAAAAATTATGACCAACTTATGTAATTTTGTCATCTGTTAGGTGTTTGGATAACGAAAAACAAATATCAGTTTATCTAATAACAAAAAATAGCCCACAATTGTGGGGTGCGTGTTATGCTATCGATCTAAGAATAGCAAAGATCTTGAGTTCTTTTGAAGTGAAAGTTATTTTCTTTGGTCTTACTGTGGCATTTGATCTTCACTTGAATGCTGTGACCGTGTAATACATCACATTCGGTTAAACTTGATGTGTAAGAATGTATGTCGAGAAATGAGGTAAAAACGAAAATTGCGCATACATGAGGGCTTAGGTTAGGTGGGTGCCCCTCGGACTAAAACGGAAGGTCGACTATGATACCCATACTGGCTGCAGAACTTTGCAAGAAGAATTATTTCTTTAAGAGATAGAATTTATTAACCGCTACGCTATTAACCCGTTCCACTAAGATACTTTGTGCGTAAAGCAATTTGATACAGAGAAAAGGTGGTTTGCGTTTTCTTTTAAGCACGTTGCTTGTGGATTTCCTTCCCAGTTCATAGGGCAGGGCATGTACCTAGGAGATGAGTTATCACGTATTCGATTCAATTATACAAGTAAAGCTCACTTTTTTTTATATTCATATGTTTATTCGTTTCCTTCCTACAACTTCGTGGTATTTTTTTCCTTTTTGTACAAAAATTAATCGGAAAAACTAACGAGACTTATTGTGTTATGCCTGGCAAACACCAATATTGGATGGGACATCTCTCTGACTCATACTTTGAACGACCTTCTGCATTTCACATGTAGATACTCAAGGAGGCGTGTAACCAAATCTGTATTTTCAGATGTACTTTTCTGACCTTTTTGTCCAAAGCATTGGAAATTCAAAGCGTTTTGACGTAATTTACAAAAATATTTACTAGAAATTTTTTGGGCTGTTCTTCCAAAAAAAAGTCGGGCGTAGGTACTTGCTTATGGCATTATTTCCGGAAGCCTGCTCTTATAAACTTACGTAGTTGGCAAAACTATGTTTTGGATTGAAAACCACGTCGCTAGCAGAATTACATTTCGTCTTCTTTTAGACCTAAAATTTCGGAATAAACAAGGAATATTTATAGATTATGGAATTTCCGCATAACAAAACTTATCAATCAATTTAAGTGGATTACAGCCGTTGCTATACAATTAAATTAGGTGATTAATCTGTTTCTATCGATGGAATTTGTTTGTCACACGTAAACAGCTAAGATATCGATTAGCGGTCTTTTGCAATGCTACTCGTTCTAACACATTTCTTTATTTTTCGACCCCTAATCTCTTAATCGATTTCGAAACTCAAGTAATTCTCCGCAAACAATTAAATCACAATAAAAACAATCTACATTGTTTCTTTTGTTTTTTTGCGATATCATTTGGTAATTAGATTAAGTAGAACATAAGTTCCAAGGAGCTCAAGAGTTATCAGCAATTATGTACTATAAATGACCGCTGCGGTTGCTAACTTTTTTCTAGTCTTATCTTAAATAAAAGGCAAGTGTACACTTGCTTGTGTTTGAAAGAAGCAATGAAAATGAAATCTACTTGCGATTATTTATTTAAATATTTATTTAGGGTTTAAGTGCACTCTTAATTTACTGTTTAAAAATAGGTTTGGCGGCGAGGACATATGTACGTATAAAAGTTCTCTTAACGCACCAAGTAATAAACGTGAAATAAAATATGAATGATCTCATTCTTTCAGAGTTGGTGTGCAAGCATTTGGTTTTGTTTTTCTTGCTATTTTCGGAAACAAACCAAAACACCTGATAGTATTTTTATTGGGAACTAAATTGAACTCAACTATCGCGGGCCATGGCATTGGTTCAAAAAGCAAAGAAAGCTATAAATAGCTGAAAGGGAATAACATCACGGTCTCTTGTAAAGAGAATATGCAATCGCTTGATAAGAGGGGATAATGATGAGTTTATTCGAAATGTTTGTCATTAAACGCCATTTGATTGTGTCTAAATTAGTATAAGCGAAGTGTGTGGTCTCTTTATAGTGTAAACAAACAAATTTTGCTGTTTATGCGTTTAAATTCGTTAAAAAACAGGTTAATTGAAAGTCGTCATTGTCTAAGCGAGCTATCAAGACGTCTGGAGTCATTGTCAAAGTGAAGGTTTCCAACATTCTCAATAACTCTGCCTTTAAATATTTTAAGAGCAAGTTTAATTTTCCTTTTATTTTAAATGGCACCTCCAAAATTTACCCTTAGCTTGACTGTTAAACTGTACACATATGTATGTATCTACATTCGATCCATTCAGGAACTTTATGTTTCTTTTTCGAGGTCCTTCAATGTGGTAGGTGTTGCCCGTCATCTGAATTATTATTACTTCAAAATAACCTGTGGAAATACCCATTTGATTGACCCATTCACAAAGCATGTGACAAAGAGCCGCTCTACATGGCATATTGCCCAATAAAAGTGCCTGATATACTCGTGCTTCCCTGCACGAGGTGGTTATAATTCACTTTCAATCACAACAATGTACCTACATGCATCTACACAGGCATATATCCAAGGGAATTCACTGAATGTTAATGGCTTCGTCATAGTCGTGTGCGCAGATCCGAATTTCTTTTAAGATGAGATCGTGAAAAGGTTCCACTTGTAAAATTAAAGTCAAATGGATATTTGAATTCCACCTAATTGGTTACAAATAACACCAGTCCGCCGGTTTAAGTGCGTTGCACTACACCAAAAACTTTTTTCACGGTCCCAATAGCTATCATGAGAAGGCGGCTTATGCGTCTTTGCCTTTCCATTTCCATTCGTCCGAAAAAATAAAACACGGACAGCACGACTGGTTGTGAGAAGCTAGGTCCTGGACCACATGCAGTCTCTTGCGTGAATTATTTGTACATATTTGTAATATGTATTGAACGCCAAGTCGTTGTATACCTCCACTAATGGTATTAAGACTAATCAAATAGTCGACGGCTATTGGCTCATTGTTTTCGATTTTCCCGACTTTAGAACTAGATTTCTCTACACACCTGCTGGAAACTTTTTCAAAATCTAAGATGTAGACAGTGTTTCCTATTGGTTTTGTGCATTAAAATACTTAAAT
The DNA here is from genome assembly GCA_946965025.1 of Blera fallax. Taxonomy (NCBI): domain Eukaryota; kingdom Metazoa; phylum Arthropoda; class Insecta; order Diptera; family Syrphidae; genus Blera; species Blera fallax. The sequence continues at coordinate 8,874,806 of OX337248.1, read as the reverse complement.
GTATATCATATCCCCTGTCGAGACACATCTCAAAAACGACTCCGATGACGATCACTTAAGTCAGTGAAGCCTGGCCCAGAACTGTTTTATGTTTTCCCCAAACGTTCACAGTTTGGCCATAATGCATTGCGCATAGTATAGGTACATGTGATACTAAGTGTTTCTGCCAGAATCATCATTGGGAGTGTTCCGGCGGTAAACAGCTTATTCTGTAGCTCTGCAGTTATTATAAAAATCGCATATTTTTCAAAGGAGTGGCTGTTTATTAACAATAATACGCTAATAGTTACTAATTCAGTACATTGAAAATGCAAATGGTTATAATTGTATAATTTGTTAGTTTCTGATTTTTAACAGATTTTCAATGTTTAGTTATGGACGGTACTTCATTTTAGTTTTACCAGTGTTAGTTGATTTTCGGTACCTCAGAAAACTTACAGGCAGTCTTTAGGCAATAGCTGACGCACTATTTGCACCTTGCATGAGTACATGTACAAGTTTTTCACCAAAATTCATTTTAAAGATCGTCTATTGATGCCTATTTGCGTGGCCCATACTTGGATTGATGTTTAAGGGTCCTCTTTGGATATTTGCAGCCACAGCAAGGATATTCTCGACCAAACGACTTGTCTAAAAAAGTCTTAGACAGTTTTCATACGGCATTCGCAGCTGCAGTTTTCGAGTCAAGTCGGTTTGATGGTAATTTTGTCGACCAGTTATCGTGCCCATATATATTGATAGATCCCGTTCTTCAAATTCAAATTAATATCAATCAACTAGTGGCAGACCTGTGGGTGTACTGCAAATCGTTTACCTGGAGGACAGTGTGTTCTAAGTCGCCAGCCTCTCACTGAACCTTTTTTATCACAGCATGCCACAGAATCTGTCTAACCCACCCAGTCAGGCCTGTCTACAGCTACCATTCCTGCGTGATTAGTGGTGACTTAGTTAAAGGTCTATACACAATTGCGTAACGATTTGAAGGAAAACTCACTAATCTAAATGACTGAAATTTAAATAATTCACAAAGTCTACTACTTAGGTGGGACAGAATTCCTATCAATAACGTCAAAACCTTAGCAGATGACAACATAAATGACACAAGATGACATATTGCTTAGACAAATTGGTTATAGAAACTTTTATCTGGAGTTCGTGAAAAAACTAGAATAACTAACCAACTTAACTAACTAGGTATTTAAGTATGTGGTCTAAAGAAAAAAACATTCTTTTAACTAGGTATGAAACAACTTATCGGCAAATTACAAGATCTATGGCCGGAACATAGTGTGGCTCTTTCCATTCCAAAGGAAATAGATAAAACGAAAGAGAAATTGCATGGCGTTCCTTCAGAAGGTATTGTAGCAAAAAAAAAAAAGTATCAAAACATGTGACTGTTCCAATTCCTTGATCCGTTGTATGAGGTAGATTTTTATATTCATTAAACGTATTCAAAAATTTTGCGATTGAGTCATTATTGCGTTGAAGTGACCTCAGATATGTGTGATGACATAAAAGTCCAATTGTCTTCAATTTCGTTTATTTTCCACATTTTATTGTTGTTTCATTTTTACTGGTCTGGTCATTGCATTGAGTGACTCAAAACTGCAACTGCAGTCGTCAATCTGCATTCTTTATTTGATGTTATAAAATATTATTTAATAAAAAGAATTTATGTACACTGCCAACCTGAACCTTTTATGACTAAACTGAATATCATTTTACAAAATACTAACTTACAAAAATGAGACGTTGCGACGTTAAATTTACACATTTTGGACAACGTGCTTTTTGGGCAGTAAAGAGTAAAGAGTAAGTTTCCTTACAGTGACTCACTCAGTACTTTGCTTAAAAGAACTTATTCAATGGAAGCTAATGACTCCTTTCGCATTTACGAAATTATTTCAAAACTTTAGATTTTGTTTTATTTTTGTTATACCTAATTTCTAGTTTCTGATCACATTTTTATATTTTATTATTCATTTAATATTTCGCGTATTTTAAATTCAACGTATTGTTATCTAACACATCTTTTTTTTAAATGTACATACATATGATAAATTCATATCTGAAAAGTTTTCTATGAATAATATTAGAGGCCAAATTTTTCATAAATAAACACTGATTTTTCTTACGCAAGTTATAACCAAAATGCTGATACTTTCGTGAAAAAACAATTTTGCTTTTTAAGGTTTCAACTGTATACTCATAATCAAAATTAATTACGATTTACCAAGAATTCCAAGTTGATCTGACGGAGATATTTATTTTGTTAAGTCCCCATCCACGAAACGGATTTTTTTGAGCAATACAATGCATTTTATTTTTAATATGTGTAAGGGGGAATTATTTTTGCGGGGAATCCCACTCAGTGTCAAAAGCGCTTATGGCTTAAATGATAATTAAGAATCTCTTAAAGTTGTGGATGCATTATGTAATAAAAGTCACAGAAAGAATTCAAGAAAAAAACAATTTAATTTCAATACTATTTGTCCATATCCTCTATCCAAACACATGTCTTGCAAATGTCTGTTGGGCTAAATCGCATTAGGATCTTGATTTGGATGTTATTGATATAACAGCGAATCGAACAAATTATTATTAATAAACATTAGAACAATGCACTGATACAGAATTTAACTCTGAAATCTGCAATATGAAACAAAATTCTCTGAATTGAAATTTGTACAAGTCAAAGGTATAACATATAAAATTATATGACTTCTCAGATAGTCTAAAGAAACTCACATTTTTAGAGAGCAATGCTTAAGAGGAGCACACAAAAACGACAATCGTTGAGAAAATAGCCCTAAGCACAGATTTATTTTTATTTTTTTCACTTTTTAGTGCTTTCAATAATCGATTTGGTTCATTACATATTTTTAATTGATTTTTGGAAATCACTATTAGTTCAAATATCAAGAAAAAGTCGGCTCAAAAAATAGAAACAAAAGAAACATAGTGGTTCGGCAAATCTCCACTAAATTTAATTGTAATTTTTACTCGCACATATTTCCAATATACATATTTCACAAATGATTTCACCGTCCAAATAAATTTTACCTAATAGATAAAAGCTCTTCGATCAACTTACAATTGCCTAACTGAAATGCCAACTATGCCACAATAGAATATTCAAGTTCACCACGCACTCTTCCTGATTGAAATTACATCCACAAATCCCTTCGACCATTGCAATTAGAGTACATTAAATTCAATTGGCTTTTTATACTTTCATGAATGAACTCACCCTCAATAACACGTTTTGTCAATAATTAAACAACCCCGGCGAATTGAACAACATAAATTAATTTGTGTGTCCGCTTTTCTTAACTTGAATCACCTTGTAACATTCCAATGGATTTTTATATTTGAAAATGCTTAGAGTTAACATGTTGGTTAACTTTCTAAAAGGTTTACATTTTAATATAAGTATAACTCTTGTATCCGATTGGTTCTTGCGGTATTTATAAAAGAAAATCGTATTAATTTTTTGCTTGCTGTTGAAAATTTTTAGGTAGAGATGGTTCGAAAATAACAACAGTAGTTGCCACACCTGGACAAGGCACTGATCGTGTACAAGAAGTTTCATATACAGACACAAAAGTAATTGGCAATGGAAGTTTTGGAGTTGTATTCCAAGCTAAATTATGCGATACCGGGGAACTGGTAGCAATTAAAAAAGTTTTACAAGACAGACGATTTAAGGTGAGTTTTGAGATACACGTATACATATTAATTTTGGCTTGCGTTGAAAGTTCTAGTCGCATTGTAAGTCCTGAAAAAAAAACATTTTCTAAAATAACTTGGGCACAATGGACTCATCGTTAGTCTAAGTGAGCCGTTGACCTAACCTAACGTAAAATAAATTATTAGCTTCAGTCCATGAACTCAGAATTGAGTATCTGTTGATCTCTTCGCATTTAGAAATATGCAGATTATCATTTGTTAAGCCTTTTCTAGGCATTATTGGGAAAAGCATTGCTCCTGCTGAAGCAAGGGATTTGAAAAATAGCAATTCCCTGTTTTTTTATTGTTGAGCTTGGCTAACTTACTCATCGAATATACACACGCCAATGCCGAAGCCAAAAAAGGCAGAAAATGGTACAAGAATAAGCAGTTTTACGTTACATTGATATCTGGTTGATTTGCAACCCAAAAGTGAAATAAACGTTTTACACATTAAAAAAAATCAAGCTACAAATCGATATGAATTTTCTACTCAAGCCAATTCAGAATTTTTATTTATAGGAATCAGCTAATTTTTACTTTTTTTTTTACAGAATCGGGAATTGCAGATTATGCGAAAATTGGAACACTGTAATATTGTTAAATTGTTGTATTTTTTTTATTCGAGTGGCGAAAAGGTAAGAAAATGTGAAATTTTATTGCGATTATTTTTTTTTTTCTATTATTTGTTAGTGTTCTTAAACAATTTGCCTTTTCATTCTCTGTTGCGTGCATTTTTAAAATATATGTATATCATAATTGTATACTAGTTATAGCAAGCATTGCTGAAATGATTTTTTCGAAATCATTTTGGCACTACACACTTTTATTGGATACAATTAAATAAAAACGAACAAATTCCTTTTTACTTTCGATAACACCATCAAAAAGCAAAACAAACTAATTAATAATAATGATTCTACAGTTCCTCTAGTTCATTTTCAATCTAAAACACACAAAGAATAAAGCAAAATTATTTAACTTTTTTTTTTCTGATATATTTTGTTAATAAAATTTTACGTTTTTTTCTTATATTTCGTTTATAAATTATATAAATAAAAAATAAATTCAATATATATATACATACATATATAAAAAAAAAAAAAAAACAAAAAAAAAATATTACTATCGGCCATCAGTTAGCCGAATTTCCCATCGATTTGGGGATATTTGCAGGGGTGCTTAAACCACAGGTAGTTATTTTTCAATTAAAAATACTTTTCACCCGTACATTTAATTTGTTATCTTAATTTGATTTCTTTGTCCATACTTTTCTTTTTCCTTTTACAATCGGTACAAGTGGCTAATTGAAAAGAAAATATCATCGAATACATTTTACCGCTCGTCCACATGTGAATTCATTTTAAAATTTTTCTTTCTTTAAAAAAAAAACAAGTACATCTGTTAATAAAATAAATTATCGCTAAGAAGTTTCCCTTGCGAATGTGAGGACGTGTTTCAGAATTTTTATTAATCGCACTGCTACGTCGTTTTTGTATTAGATGGAAAAAAAATATTCCATGCACAGATTTCGAGTTGCATGTACTACAAGTTTGGCACTTCACATAGTGTTTGTCATCTCCTCTCATTGAAAACACGAGTCAAAAGTACGTTTACGAAATAATTTCACAAACAAGACAAGTGCAAATCAAATTGACTTCAATAATACCCATGAAGGTACTGTCACAAATTACTAGTAAATTGTTTAATTCAAATACAACACCAACGCAAAATTCAAAGAGATGAAGTTACTATTTCGTACAAAATCATTATACACAAAACAATTTTAGACAAATTTTATTAAGCAATCTAGTTGCTTAAAGAGGACACGATGTTCTCTTTTTTTAAAAAAAAAGTTGGTCCATTTTACTTTTATGTTTAATATATAGGTACACATACGAGAGTACAATAACTACAGAGGTCTTTTCAGTTGCAAACTCGATTCATTTATTCGGTATTGTGGAAAAACCGAAGTAGGAGGAGTTATGATTGAAAGGCGTCTATTTAACATTGCCCTATAAAATACTAATCTTCGTAAATTTGTAATGTGTCAAATCGTTGAAACCCTTTTAAAATCCTCATGGTATTTTGTAACGCAGTTTTAGATCTTTAGGGGCATTTTTTTCTGGCTTTTACCTTTTATGTCGAAAGAATTCATATATACTAAGGAATTCTTTTACGTATTGAAAAACACATAACAACAGTCAGGTTTACCCCTAGTAATTTTTTTTCATAAAAATGTCCAACATGGATGTTTCATTGATCTCGGTTTCCAATTACTATGAAGAATCATCGAAGACTAAACAGTACCAACGAAGTTTTGAAAATCTATTTATACTCAGACAAAAATTGTAGTAATGTATGTTCTAAGGTACTTACATATGTACGTTATACCATAGATAAATAAGATATTCGTAGAAGTCTCGTGCAGACGAAAACCTTAATGTAGTGAAGTTCTCATAACGCTTCGATGGTCTTCAGTTATGTACATAATTTTTCGCATAGTCGAAGTAAGAAGGTCACATCTTCACACTTTTTTCGTTTCGTCTGCTGTAAAAATGCATTAAATGCATTTGATAAAATCTAAATATTCGAACGTTTTCTAAGACATGCAGCAAGACTCATTTTGCTCTGTTGTATATGATGTCAATTTGAGTGTGAAGGTTATTCGCCTGAACATTTTAAATATCAGTTTTTAAATATTTTTAAATCATTTTTACGCTACGTTTTCCTTTACGTAATGTTGTCACTACTCTTTTTATTAACCCTGTAACACAATATCAAAACATCCTTCACTTATTGTGTTAAAGGATCTGAATGGCATGTGATAAGCTATAAGAATTTATAGCAAGGTGGGAATCGTATGTCTGTCTGCCAAAATAAATACACGGTTTTTTCGTTGTTGCCATATTCGCGGTAATTAACGTAGTATTCTTAGACAGGTTTGCAAGCAAGTTGAGATTTAAATTACTTATCGACTTAAATTATCTTTTTTAAATGCGAATATCTCGAATAAAGTAGTTATAACTGCAGTTTTAAATATCGGACTTTTCTCAAAGGTGTTTGCATAGTTTTCAAAATTTTCGAAAATCGTGTGGAATTTGCTAAAATATCGAACTTTTGCCGAAATTTACGGAGAGTTTACGCAATTCCAAGAAAATGACTATTTTCACCTTTAACAAAATTTTCTATGGAAGTAAAAATTTCACCAAATATAGGACTTCGATCCGAACTAAATGAAAACCATTTCTGAATTCAAATACATGTTTTGAATAGTACTGCAAAAAAAAAAAATACATTTTGAACCAGAGTTCAATCTTTAATTAGATTTTTATTTTCAATTTGAACAATCTAATTAAAATTTGAAAAACGTTTATATTTTAAAAACGTGACAAAAGCCAATAATGAAATTCAACCATATTATACGCAGCCCACGGTTGCCATTATTAAGTAAGGTACATCGTTTTTGGCATGCAAGCAGTCTCAAGTTCTTCGGGCAAAGGTCGCTCGTGTACTAATGTATTCTTATAAAGCCCTGTAATTTGTTATTTACTGTATATTGGGGAAAGGAGGACACACTTTCTGGACATTCATTACATATATGTACATGCGGACTATGTTAAGTAACATGAACATCCTATTGTAAGTCTCCATCAGGCTAAACTATGTCTATTTACCAATGAAATTAATAATATAGAATTGCATTCAAATAAAACAATTTTATTTTATTTTTCATTTGTGTTTAACTTCTTACATTATAAGATGAATAACACCCCCAAAAAGTAGGTAATAACTCGTTTTCATGTTAGCATGTTAATAAGTGCACAGTTTTCTAGTGATTGCCTTGATGTTCTTTTAAGTTGTTTTTTTTAGTCATATAAATAGTTTCGCATTCGAAATGTGTTTTGTGATACTTTATTTTTGAAATAATATTAGTTGTACGTTTCCCTTGGTTTTATTTTGCTTTTTGATGAGATCTTTTGTCGTCGTTTAAAATTGCTTTTTCGCTTTTAATTTGCTGTTTTATTGTAGAGATATATTTTGTGGTTAAACGAAAAACACTGTCAGAAATTGTACGTTTAGTTGGTTTATTATATTTCATTTATTCATCAAAGAAACACACTTGTGTGTCAAGAAGATATGAAAAGATAATTATAATACAGTCGTTGTTGCAAACTTTCTTTTGTTTCAGCGGGATGAAGTATTTTTGAATTTAGTACTCGAATACATACCGGAAACCGTATATAAAGTCGCTCGTCAGTATGCTAAAACTAAACAAACGATACCAATTCATTTTATCAGGGTAAGTAGAGTCATGGTTCGAAAAAATTAGACTAAATCTTAAAATATACTTTTTGTTCATTGCAGCTCTATATGTATCAATTATTCAGAAGTTTGGCATATATACATTCATTGGGTATCTGTCATCGTGATATTAAACCACAAAATTTACTGCTGGACCCAGAAACGGCTGTGCTTAAGCTCTGCGACTTTGGCAGCGCTAAACAATTGCTCCATGGCGAACCGAATGTTTCGTACATATGCTCTAGGTATTATCGCGCACCCGAGTTGATATTTGGCGCAATTAATTATACCACAAAAATTGGTAAGGCTAACGAAAACTATTGTTGAATTTAAAATTTTCAAAATCTTATTTGTTTTTTCTCTTATAGATGTGTGGAGTGCCGGATGTGTACTCGCTGAATTGCTTCTGGGGCAGCCAATATTTCCTGGCGATTCTGGTGTCGATCAGTTGGTCGAAGTGATCAAGGTATTGGGTACACCAACACGGGAGCAAATTCACGAAATGAATCCAAATTATACGGAGTTTAAATTTCCCCGAATTAAAAGTCATCCATGGCAAAAGGTGAGTTTTTCAATACGCTTGCAATGACTATTTGCATTATTTTTCATACGTGTACATGCAAATTCTCTCATTTATATCGAATTGGTTTGAGTTTGCTCTCATCTGACTTTACCACCTACACACTGCATGTGTGCTTTTATATTTTCGATCAATTTAAATTGTCATACCATCTAATTTTATAGTCGAATATTCGCCAAAAGAGCAAACAGATTAATGAATAACTTCCAATTAAATACATACTTTTTGCAGTCACTTCTTGAATGTAGTCTATTCCCAAATGCGCTAAACCAGAAACAGCGTTGGAGAGTAAGAAAATCACCCCAAGAATAAAACATAACAGAAACCTGATGTTATTATACATTCACCGAACATTGAATCATTCCAAATGATTTTAATTTCCGTTAATTGTTTCAGTTTTTATTTATATTATGTTTCTCGAGTTAAATGGCTTCAATCTGAACTTTGGTAATCATGTTAATCGCTTAGACATGTTTAATTAAAATTGATTCCTTCATACGCATGTGTATGTGCATCATTATAGAACATGATCATTCTACAAGATGGCTCAACAAATACCCATACCGGCCAGATCAAAAAGTTCATTCATCTTAACATACTTTGTGAAACAAAAGCACAGAAATAGTTGAACGCTAAGAGTAAAATGTGATGCATATTGCATAGTCAGCGTTTTTTAATTGTTTGATACTAATTTACGTGGCTGATAACTTGGTAATGTCTGCTTATTGCGTAGTCGTTACCATAAATTCCGCCCTTTCAATAACATGACTTTTTTCTAATCAGAATGTAACAGATGAAAATCGTTTTAGCTTTTTTTTTTAACGCACTTCTATTACGGGCTGGCTACTCGTCTATTGCCGCAGTTACTACTTTATAGCGAGCGATGCTGCTACATTCACAAGTTATATCTGCAATATGTACTGCTACAGTCGTTTTCATCTGGTCTATTTAAAAGTCGTTGTTCGTAAGATATTGGTCTCAGATTTTGTTTGATTACGACTTTCCTTTTTATGTTCATCTCTCGAACCATTTCTGCAGCGCAATGCGTTTCGGGGAATAGTAACGTGTTTTTTGAAGCAAAAGGCCTATTTTAACTAGTTATAATCTTTGACATGCGTATTTTAAGGAGCAGAACTTATGACTCGACTACATATAAATGTAGATCACATAATTCCAAATCACTAATCTCCCTGCTATCTTTGAGTGTTGTACCAAACCAATTCAATGGCAACCCTTGTAACGCAACTATATTTTCGATATCGTTAGCTCTAGTTTAAATTTGTTTTATTTTTTCTTAATTAGGTATTCCGCATCCGAACACCTCCAGAGGCTATAAGCCTAGTATCGGAACTACTTGAATACACACCTAGCGCCCGAATTACGCCCCTCAAGGCTTGCGCACATCCTTTCTTCAATGAGTTACGCGAGGGTCCTCAAGTTTTACCGAATGGTAGAGAATTCCCACCATTATTCAATTTCACTGAGCATGGTAAGTTTATATGTTAATAAGTGTTTTGCAATAAGATTTATTTATGTGAAATTTGTTTTTAGAACTTTCAATACAACCAAGTTTAATCCCACAATTGTTGCCACAACGACAACATGATACTTCAAATCGATCAGCATCTGGCGCTCCAACTGCTTCTGGCTCAAATTCAAATCCATCAAGTGGCGCCGGAACGCCAGGGGCACCCACGCAATCAACAGGTAAGATAATTGGTGTTTAATTTCTGACAACTGTATTGTAGTAGTACTGTAGATTTTGGTTTAACACATTATCAGTTATTTGGTACTTTTTTTTCTTATTCATCGGAGCAGTATGAAAGCATTACTTTTTTCACTATCGCTCAAAATAAATTTAATATAAAATCATTGATGTGTACATACATACATACATACATATATGGAATGGGAACTTAACTTTTTTGAAAATATAACTGATGGTTCAAACCGGGATAAGCTTAACGGTGTAACTAGCATGTATTGAACGCACACATTTTATAGAACTTAATGTCGATCAGGATTCAAATCAATAAATTTTTTGAATAAACATACATATCTGATAGACAACCGCTTTTTAAGAAGCTGTTGTGAAGCAAAATCGCATGTGTTGTTCTCCGTCGTCTGTGAGACTTATTTTTGTTTTAAGCATAATTGAGAACGAATGTAAGTGTATTCAACGTTTGTCTCACACAAACCGCAATCACATAAAGGTATAAATGGTTGGCGATTTTCTTAATTTCTTGAATATTAACATAGTCGCTCGACAAGGGATAGTATTTACATACACGTGCATATATATGACAATATTTTTACTAAAAATTAGATACGTCTCAAAGTAGATACCCGAGCCCTTTTGCGTAAGTTCTTTCCAAGCTGACAACTTCCCAAATTCTAGTATTTTTTCACCTACCCCGGTATCTAGTACGGCTTAATGTATTTTTAGTAAAATTGGAATTTCAATTACATGTTCATTAAGCTGTGCTATTTCTAATTAAATTTGTTCAAATTAAATTCGAAATGTGTAAAGAAACAATAAATATTGTACGTAATCGTACATATCTCTTTTTAACGCAAAATGGGGTAAAAATTATTTCAAGCCGTAGTACGAGGTATGTATGCCTGACGCCATATATCGTATTTCAATGTGGTAAAAGTCCCACTGATTTCTATACCCTGCTCGTTCCCTGCGGTACCGCCGTAGACATTTCTTTACAGGGGCAGGTTTGACATTCGTATTTCTTTTTCACAGCTTCCAAGGTTGGCAGACTACTCATTGTACATTTTTCCTGGCGTAGTTCCTGTTTCAGTCTCGCAGGCTTCCTTCGTCGTCAGGATGAATGTTATTAACCCTCTCGGTGCCATTTTCCCACCAAATTCCCTTTCTAGGATATTTCTAGCCGATGTACACACATATATCTCTGGCATTCCATCAAAACACGTTCCACGTTCTGCGCTTTACGTGCTTATATTTAAAGAGACACATCTCTGTGTCTTCTGCTAATCTACTCCTCTATGGATGTAATGTAACGACTGTGTTACCGTTCTTGCTGGTATGGCCTCGAATATGCCATAGTATACCCCTGGTTACACTTAAATGCATACATTTTTAATGATTTTATGCAGAAGAAGAAACAAAACATATTCTTTACCTACTACATCCCATGTGAGCTTAAAATTATAAATGAACAAGAAACCGGACAATATTTTGTTTAGCCAATTATTTATTTATGTTCTTAAATATTTCCAAGCGATAGTGAGGTGAGTAATCCTGTGCAAATTCTATCTTAATATGTTTTAATCTACTTTACTTACTCATATCTTCATTATAATTCTTCCCCTTCAAGTTTTTTTTCCCATTTTTTTTATTTGTTCTACTTTCTATTCTTTACAGATTTGTAGTTGGCATTATGAAATATATATTGCTTTATTTAAATGTATAAAATTAAACATACATCATACGTATAGTAAAATAAAAATAGAAATAAAATACATGCAAACTAAACTAATTGACAAAAAAAGAGACAGAAAAACATACTTCACTTTAATTTCTTCCTCTTAATTATATGTAGTAAAAAAGAAACAAAAAAAGAGAAACTCTTAAGACGTTTTATTATTTATAATGAATAATGTTACAAAACGATAAATATATAAATATTTTTTTTTTGTTTAATTTAGAAAATGTACAACATATTACTTTCGTTTAATTGAAATGCTTTTTTTATTATTTGAAAGAAAATGTGAATTTGAATGTTAATTATTAAAGTTAAAGGTATCCTCGACTAAATGAATTTTCTTGTAATTAACGCTGATTTTTATTAATATATAATAAAATAAAATATATGCAAATGCCCATAGAAATGATTTAAATTTGTATTTTCTTTCTTTCGTCATGTTTGAGAACGGAAGTTGGTTTTGATCATACTTGCACTTGAACCAAGTTTTATCTCATACACGCGCACTTATGCCCACAATTAAAACCGACTTCCTTCTACATTTCTTTACTACTATTTTTATATCGTTCGTAGTGTTTTTTTTTTTTTTTTTTGTTTACTCAAGGTAGCACGAGAATATGTGACTATTCTTTATAAATATGTGCAATTTTGCTTATGTTTTTTTGTTTTTCTAAATTTTTACAGGCAACCAATCATCGAACGTTGGCGGCGCTGGTGGTTCAACAGCATCTGGTGGCGGCGGCAATGCAACAGCAGCAAGTTCCAGCAATGTTGGTACATCATCAACACAACAGCAGCCGGCTGAAGGAACAGCAAACAATAGTCAAGCCCCAGCAACATCAGCAACAACAGGGGCAGCAGCAGCGGCAACAACATCATCGGGGGCAGTGGGAAGTTCACAAATACAACAAACAGCGACGACAATGGGTTAGCTAGCTGCATTAGGGCTAAATTCGCATTATAATACAATAATAGTTATTATAATGATTATAACAGAAAATATTAATAAAATTTATATTATTATTACATTAAAATTATTATTACTATTATTAAAACCAACTATTATAAAAACTATTAAAGTAAAAACAAACAACAACAAATCAAAAAATAAATAAACTGCAAACAATTTTTCCAAAAAAGTAACATGCACCAATCTTTTTTTCTTCCTCTTTAAGAAAAAAAAAAGAAAGAAGGCAAAATGAGCATACAAATTTATCACAAAAACAAAAAGAAATTATCATCTCATTTTGATTCACATCATGGTTTTCTCATTCATTTCTTAGAAAAAAAAAATGCGTATAAAGTTAAAGATATAATATAATGTATACATAAACAAAGGCATTGAAAATAATAATGTTCACACAAAAAGAAAAATAAAAAAAAAATAATAATAACTCCCTTCCCCTTTTAGCGAAATATTATATAAAAGTAAAATTTTAAACTAATTAAAAAAATATACTATTTGCAAAAAAAAGAAACATGAAATAAAATCATTTTACTTGTATCAGTAAATTTAGAGAAAACAACAATTTGAAAGAAAAAAGATGGTAACATAAATAAAAAATTAGTAGCAATTTGCTTTTGTTAAAAAATAAAAAAAAATAAACTTCAAAAATAAAGTTAAATTTAAATTAATTATTTTTTAGTAAGACAATAGGTACGATTACTAATAATTTAATTACAAATAACATTACTATATGAAAAATATAAAAAAAAATGTTATAAGAATAGCTACCGCCGCCGATAAGAAAAGAAATCTTTAATTTTGACGATGTATAAATAAACAAAATTATATAAAGTTTAAAATTGAGTAGATATTAAAAGGAAAAATATTTAAGATTAAATAAAAAATCATACCACACATTGCAAATAAAAAAAAAACATTAAAAAATTGTAATACACAAAAAAAACACTATGTCCTGCTGTACTTCGTTACTTGAGAGACTATGGTCAGCAATATTTAAATATAAAAGAAATATTTAAATTAAAAAAGTAAAGTATAAATATTACAGAGAAGAAAAGAAACATACATATGTATATACATATATATATATAATATATAATTGTTTATATATGCATATATATACGTACATATATGTGTATTAAAACTAAATTTAATATAAAAGAATGTTTTAGTGTCTTTTTAGTTGATAAGTTTTCAAACATCTTCATAAAATCTATACAAATGGCAAAATAAATGTTTAAACAAAATCTATATTATATATTCGTTTTGTTTTCAATTTGAAAACGTATTTCTTTTTTTTATTATCATTATTTCATCGATTTGGAAATAATTTTTGAATGTACCTCATATTTCAGTTTCTTTAGTTTGATCCTTCTGTTGTCGGAAATAAAAATAAAACATAAGCGTCACTTCACTAATTGCTTACATTACGCAGGGCCAGAGGCAAATGGTATTCTTTGTTAAATTTTATTCTATTCGTATTTTTACTTTCTTTAATTTAAGCAATTATGAAAGTCGTTTTTTTTTTTTATTATTTTAAATGCTTCTCGTATCGCTATCCCTTTTCATTCTTTTTCAAGTTATCAATATATAATAAAAATACCTTACGCTACCAATTATATATTTCTTTTTAGTTGTAGGTTAAAATTCATTTCACTTTTGCTTATAGTTTGTACCTATATTATTAAAATTTCAAATAAAATTCTATAAGTATATGTATGCATTATACATATATTTATTTATATATACAAATATATTTTTGTTTAGTTTAAGAACTTTTAATTAAATAAAAAATTAAAACAATTTAAAAAAAAAAAACAGCAACAATTAAAAAAAAAATATTTCGCAGGTTATGTTTTTTTATATACATACATAAAAAATAATAATAATAATTAAATATATAAATATGAAAGAAGAACATGATACAAAACAGCAACAAAAATAGTTTAAAAAGGGAATACTGATGTTTATTATTATTATTATTTAAATTTAAATAAATACAAAAGAATAAAATTAAATATATAAAAAAAAAAACAATTCACTGTATTTTCTGATAACATTAAAACTAAATAGAAAAAATGGTAATGTAGTAGAAAATAAATAACGGTAAATAAAATGATGAGAAAAAAATAAAACACATAAATATGCCAATCTTAGTGGAACAAGTGTTGTTATTTTATCGGTGAACTTATGACCACTTCCAAATGCAGTTCTGCGGCAGTAGTAAAGCAACGAGTTCAAAAATGCAACAGTTTGGTACTACAACTCCAGTCAAAAGCTTGTTTTGCAGTTTTATTAGGTGAAACATAGCAGCAGTAAGGGTGTGTTCATAATTGTTGTAAATTTACAGCAGCAAATTCTGAAACGCAACTTCTGTAGCATTGATGTCGCAGCTGTGCATTACAAAACAATCTACTGCAAGCTTGCAAAGCAAAGGCAGTCATTTGATGCACCGAAACAGCTGCAATGGTAATGCACAAACTCTGCAAAGCTGTTATGTGCTACGGCTAGTTACAACTCTTCTGTTGCAAAGTACGTGTGTTTTTTTGGAAAATGAACAAAATTTACAGTTTGCTTACAAAATGTAAAAAACTGTTGTAGTCTACACAACAGTCTGAGGACATGTTTCGAATTGCTTTGGTGTCCACCTAAGAGAAACTTTTTTATCATTTATATAAAATACGCGTGTCCGCGTCCAGCCAAGGGAATGGCTGCCCAAGAGAAATTGGAAAGCACGCAATTTATATGGGGTCTTCCGTTCACAAAAAAATGTGTCCGCCTAAGAGAGATATCCGCAATGGGTGATTTCACTCTATTTGTATGATTTTAACAGTCGTAACACCAATTTAATTACGAGAAATGTAGAGGAGTTCATTCTGAAATGACTAAGGAATACATATGTATATCGTCGGAGTATTCCGCAACTGTATCAAAGTAGTTAAAAACTTTTGAAATGCTTATTTTCAGCACTGCCATTCTTCTTCGTTTGGCTCCTTTTTACTATATAATATGTACATACCTAATTTTTCTATAAAATTATTCAAATTAAAACATTTAATTACGTTTTACCTTTGTTTCTGTTATACCACAGCCGTTTATAAATGTTAAAACGATTGTGCTCGGTTACGGAGGGTATCGGCTTCAAAATAGCTTCAGTGGAACACCTCAAGGTGTAGTTTTATAACCTCTTCTATGCCACAGTTGTGAAAATGTAAACGAGCAGGAAACTCTGTGCATCAGTCGCTTAAGATGGCTAGGACATGTAGAGCGTATGGACAATAATGCTCTGGCCCGCGGTCTTCGAATCTAACCCGGTTAATAAAATTTAAAAGTTAAAGTTATAAAGTTATTCCATCTGACTGCAATCAAACTTTGTTTAGTGAAACACATTATCCAACTCAGTACCTTGCTACTAATGTCCTATTTTCCATTTTGTTGTACAGTTTTTCCCTTCACACTCTATCCAAAGCACCTTTCAAATTTATGAGGATATCGTCTTCAGTATTTTAGATGTTCAGTATTTTAAGAATTGTTGTTCTATTTTTACAGTTTAGGTTTTTTATCATCTGTAAGAAGATATCTTCGCATCCAGGGTGTTTATTTAAGCTTAACCTGCACCTAGAATACAAGTACAGACCTGGCGATCTTGTGGAACACTTAAAAATACTTGACTCAATTTTAAGAAGAGACATGTTTTGCACTACCCCCGACATTATGGTCAGCGAATACTGTTTTAGAAGGTTATTTGAGGTAGAAACATTAGACCGTGTAAACTGGCATAATGGCCTTCTGATACTAGATCCTAGAAGACTGATCTGGTTCACCGACGGATCGAAAATGGAATCTGGAGTTGGAGGTGACGTCTTTGGACTCAACCTCAATTTCCCTCGATACGTATGAGAGTGTCCCCACCGTGTTCCAGGCTGAAGTCCACGCCATTCAAATGTGCGTCAGGGTACATATGTACATATCTTCTCAGATATTAAGGTAGACCTCAATGCACAATCATAGTTAAATGCTACTATGATGCACTACATCTGCAAATGAATTACCCACCGCGCTGATTAATGACTGACAAACATCAACTAGTCTACTGGGAAAATGACAATTCAAACGATTAACCAAACCATATTCCCACAAGACGAAACTGAATCTAGTTTTAATCACTTTCTTATAAATGCATTGTATGTATTGCTTCGTGTTTAAGAAACGGCTCCTCTTGCTTTTTGTAGTTCGTTTTTAAATTTTGGTTCTAAGTGCCTTTGCCTGCACTGACTCATTTTTATTCGTAGTTTTACTTAGGGAGCACCAGGGAAGAGGCGGACTGCGTTACTCCACAAGGACTTTGTCTGGGATAAGCTCTGCTGTAAGCGCAGATAAAGCGAAGAATCGCTCTATTCCTTCGGATATGAAGTGATTGAGTAGCAATGGTTTCTCAGAAGCATGTGAAAGCATTTAAAAAAAAAAGATGTAACCAGTGAACAAATAGTTGGCTAAAAATTGAGCTTGGTGAAGAACTTTGTCGGTTGAGGCCCAGGTCCATTCCGCTCTAAAGAGCCACCTTAGTGTAAGATTCATTCCGATTGTTTTTGCAAATAGAATGATTAATTTTTGCGGACTCAATGTTGTTAGAATTTCAGTGAGGCTTTCAACGCTTCTTAAATTATAAAATTCGGATTCAGTTGTGTTAAAAAACCCAAAATTGCATGCACAGCAACAACTTGACTTGAATTGGAGTTTGTTCGCACAGTAAGTTATGAGTAGTTTGGATTGTCTTTTAGTAATTTCCGTGCAAAAATGTGGCAAAGCAGTGGAAGATTTATAAACATCTATTTATTAATACAGCAAACGAACAAAATGAACTTTTTGTCTTTATATTTTAATAGTGTAGAATGTAGATATATAATTTTCTTTCAATAAATCTTTACATAAAATATAAACAAGCATACGGAAACAAACCGAAATATTAGAATGTACTTTTAAATAAAAATTACGTAACAATAACTTAAACGTAAAAAGGGTATTCACGACTAGGTTAAATGTTAAGTGTGCGATGTACGCTTTTAGTCCTGGGGTTTTCTATGCAAAAACGATTTTATAATATACGTTTTACTTTTTCAAAATTGAAGTACAAAACATATTGCACAGGAGACAATGGTTTGTTAAGATAAAAACAATCCATTGTACGTTCTCTTCTGCATTGAAATCGCGAATCCCCTTTTCGTATTTTCGTATTTAATGCACATATGTATGTATGTAGAATACAATTAAATTACATTTTAAAATTAAACGACTAAAACTGTTTCAACATTTTTAATTTGAAAATCATAACATAACTTAGCAAATAATTAATAATAATTTTTACAAATAAAACTGTTCTACTCTTTCTGGGTGATCAAATTAAAACATCTTATATTCTCTTGAAAAACGACTCTATTCTTGGTTGGTTACCCGGCAAATTTTGACTCTGGAGATAGAAGAAAAAAAAAATAGATTTGAGAAAATTAATTGCGTTGCGTTGTATACATCTGTACGTACCGTAAAACTGTGGGAAATGCGTTTATTTCTAGGTTTATGTGACTTCTGTTTTCCTGGTGCATGAAGTAGCAAACTGTAACTATGCAGGAACGTCTCTTGAGCGGTTCTAGTTTGATTCACGCTGCTAGTAGTCGTGCTATTAGATTCTGTTTTGACTGCAAATTTGGCTATTTCCACGTTTTTGGGTTGCGGAATGTTTGATTTATCTGTAAATAAATATCGTTTATTTTATTGTACCAATTATCCATATACTTCCTCTGACTATTTATAGTGGAACTATAAGAGTGGGTTCACTAAGCTTACTCATTCTGGCAGTGTTAAGGCGAAGAAATTAAACGATACGACATAGCAATAGTACAGCAGCCATACATACATAGGTATATGAGGAAGGCAACGGGAAATCACCTCATTAACGAATTCCCTAGTAAATCATCATCATCACCAAAAGTGAACAACATGAAAATAACAACGTGGAACGTAAGAAATTTGTTTCAATTAGGTATTGGGAAACCTAAAAATAGAAAAAAATACAGACTTGGAGGGGAAATTTTTAGAGTAACATTCAGTAGAAGGATGGTGGAGATTTTACAATGACAACTTGTACGCACTAGCATCAGGAAAACTCAAGTACAGATCAACATTAACTATGCTTTTACCTAACTTAATAAATACTCACTAGTTGAAGCTAGAAAAGATTTGATGACCGAAGAAATTCTGCGGGTAATAGATGAAAGAGATACAAATAAAAACAATAATCACCATATCTACATATAGCGATCCCATCACGCGATAAAAAGTACTAAGAGACATCCCTGAGAACAATAATATAAAGAATTACATAACCTTGAAAGGACTAACAACAGCTTCAGACTAAACAAAAACTTAAATGCATTACTCACAGAAAAAAAACGGAACAAGGTTAACTTAAGGACAAGAAGAGTTTCATCATAAACAACATAGAATGGAACTTAGTAGATGGAAAGAGCACGAACGCAGCACAAGAAATTAATGCACCGACACAACAACGGAAGGTCCTGACATCACTCCACATGGAGTACAACGGACTATACAGAATGCCAAAAACCGATTTCCATGGCTCCTGACGGGATTCCCAACGAAATTATTAAACTCCTAAACGAAGATAACAAAAAGAGCCTCACAACTGACTATAAAACAATATACAGTTCAAGAACAATTCTTCTCGAATAGCTGAAGTCGACTTTTTATTACTACTGGAAAAGAATAACGCAACGGAATGTATAGATTTCAGAACCATAAGCCTAATGTGTCTCTATCGGAATAATTGTAATATGGACCCGAATGAGATACTGGATAGTAAAGAATAGCTTACAGTAATTTCACTTACCCTTACTAAATATTTGTCCAACCTCGGGCTCCACTGGTTCTTTCGTTGAAAATTGTTCGGTTACCATGGATGTATCTGTAATTGAAAATTTTGTCTGTCACAAAACAAATGAATGCATGATGATTAACAGTGGAATTTAAATAGATGAATACACACCGTCTTTCTGTGAATCCCTATTTTTAACATATGCTGGAGTAAGAAACGCATATAAGCCACATAAATATGAACTGAGAGGCGATCTACCTCTCGACGGACGTCTTTTAACCTTCATATTAAGACTCTCACAATCGTTTTTATTTTCATCTGTCTTGCTATTAGTTTTGTGTCTCTTATTCTGCGTAGTCCCATTGCTAGATATGGAGTCCCCTCGACTACGTTTGTTTGTAACTAATTTTAATAGTTCACTAGACGAGCCTCTTCGGTGTCCTGGCTGCGGTGGTGTGCTATATGGGCTTCGAAGAAAACTCCCTCGACGAGTCCTCTCTAAAGCAGGTGATGATTTTGATGGATCTTCAGAGTTAGTTCGTTGACGCGCATTTGATTTCTTTGCTATATTTTCAGAATCAACAGTTAAGTTAAGAGAACGCCGACGAGTTCGATGTGCTATGAAAGAGTTCTCAGGGGGGTCAACATTTTCATTATTAAATTTAGATGAACCGATTTCAACAGTATTAACAGTGGTCTTTATTTCAGTTTGAGATTTAAGCTGTATAGGAGAATCTAAACCATTCAAAATGTCCTCCTGTACCGTCTCGGTTTTAGGAGCATTGTCAACAAATGCAAGTGTACTAAGAGCAGATTTTCGTCTTAAGTGTATGCGATCACATTTCATATCTTCTTTCGCTTTAAGCGAATGTAAATATATCTCTGCGCCCTCAGATTGACGCCTTGTACTTGGTCTTGTGTTCCTATTTTCAATGGGGATATCATTCAAAAACGTAAATTTCCTAACTCGTTTTTTCGTCTCGTTGAGATTTTCAAGTTCTTTTGGCTTTACGTCTTTTGTAGCCTGAGTCTTTTGTAGTTCTGATAAATTTGAGTCATTGATAGGAAACTCTGATGGATTATTGGTATTCAATTTATCTCCACTACTTCCAGAGCGATCACTCTCCGCTCCACTATCGAAAAGACTTTCTGCATCACGAGAGGCCACACGATTTCGTTTAACACACTGGGATGCGTCTGAGCTCTCAACATCTGAGGACAAAATCCTTTTAACTCTTTTGTGAACTTTATGTTCAAAAATAATATCATCTTCGTTGTCATCGTCTTCATCGTCCGACAACATACTATCGTCAAAGATACTAAGCCCCTCCTTTTTTAACCTGCCTAAGGGGTATACAGTGCCTCCGTCTTCGTCTGAATCTTGAATTTGAGGATTGCTTAAGGTAGGAGGATCATCATCATCATCCGCACAAACGTCAACGTCAACGTCTTCTTCTTCATCACTGCTCGTCTGTTGGCTTATATTGACAATAGATGCATTATTCACAGTTGCAATAATTGAAGAGCAGTCATCGCAGTAGAAATTATCGGTTTGCACTGTCATACACCTGCGATGAATGGCAACAGAGCCACAGGTTCCACAAAACACCAGTTTATTTCGGGTGTTGCAAGAAGTACGCCCACCTTTTGCGATACATTCACCTGCTGAACATATTTTTGGTCGTTCTAGTAATTCTGCAAAAGCATTAGGTTCCAGTTCCCAAGCTGCATCTCTAAAAAAAACATAAAAAACAAAGAAAATTATTAATATTTGGATACATATCCATATAAAGCAAAAAAGTGTATGTACAGAAAATAAACAAATTAGCCAAGCTAAAGCCTTTTCAGCTAAGTAGGATCAGGTGTAAAATACGCGAAGACAAAAACATATATCTTCGAGACATCGGTGTTGGTTGCCCTTTGTAAATACATACTTATTCTTGCCCGCTAAACCTATCTCCGCCGTTTCAGTCTCAATACCCACGAAAGCGCCTCTGACATCACGCTGCGTCCTTACGAATTTGTCAACAAGGTCGACGTATGCAAGTAATTGGACGGACTTTTTGAAAGATTGTGTCTCTGGTGTGGGTATATGAGTTTAGCTCTATTCTTTCAAGAACGATGTTGAAGAAGTCGCGTGACAGCGCGTCGCCTTGTGTGAATCCTTTTCGACATCAAAGGTCTCGATGAGCTCTTTATCGACCTTGATGGAGCAGCGTGTATTCTCAATCATCATCCTGCACAAGCGGACGAGTTTGGCAGAAATGCCAAGTCTAGACATTGCTCTGTATAACTTGTCTCTATAAATGATGTCATAGGCAGCATTGAAATCGAAGAAAATATGGTCTATTTTTTCCAAGGTCTGCCGTAGTGTGAATATTTGATCGACCGTGGACTGTCATAAAACCGCACTGATATGGATCGATCAGGTTGTTGATGAACGGCTTTAGACGTTCACACAACTTGGCGGATAAGATCTTATATGCCGTATTAGGAAGACTGCCGTATTATGAAGACTGAAGACTGACTCTGTAGTTGGCGCAGTTTAGAGGGTTTCTTTTTTTAAGGATCGGGAAAACAATGCTGAGGTTGCATTCATCGGAAGTCTCGTCGAGCCAATTCGTCACCCAAGCAGTTTCCCGGGACGTCACAGTGACCTGACACAAAAGGATGAAATTGTTAATTGTCCAGCTATCTCGTTTTAAAATACAGGCTAGATGCACTTGCACTTTGCCAACTAGCCAAAGTTTAATTGTTCTCCTCTGGTGAAGACTGTATCTATGCTGTGCCGGTCATGGAATTTGTTTTACTCCAGACATTGGAGGGTTATTTGCTACACTTTGATGATGCTAATATCCAGCCTCTGCAACCCCTAAGCAGTTTCATCTCTACTTACATATATCATCCGTTGTATCCTGCCTTACGCTCTTATTATACCTAGTTATGCGCAATCACCTGTCGAAAATTGTATTCCAAACTATTGAAATTGTGTCTTTATCATTTCTGATAGTCAAACCCTAAACAAGCTACACCGTGATGAAATCAAAGCCGGGCGAGATACTAGAGTAATTGAAACCGCAAAAAACTTATTCCGCACAACATGTAGGCTGTGAAATGGTTAGCCTCCTACCCAAGACTAATATTTCAGGAAACTGGACCTTTCGTAATCCCTGCGAAAATATGGCAGAGTAGACGAGGCAGACAAAATAGTTAATAGCTGTACTTTCCTACAAGAAGTTTTCGAGACTGAAAAAGAACCAAGGAATCATACTGCCACATTCACAAATTAACACCGGATCCAACCTATATACTATATATATTAAAGCATTAGTCTTTTTCGACACATTTCCACAGGATTCGCGCACTAAAACATATAAGGATTTGTCTCATGACCAATTAGTGATTGAAAAATCAATAAGCAAATTGCTCTACAACAAAAATCGATCAGCGATGTAAGACTAATAATCAATAGCAATAATTAAAATTACCTGTCTGGTATGAAGACACCCTTATACACCAAACGTTGTCGGAACACTTTGTTGTCATTGCAAAGTGGACACTTAAAGAAGTAACCGGCGCTCTTAGCAAATGCAGCCAAACACCATTTATGGAACCAGCCATTCTTGCAGCAAGGAGCCCGAAGCATCGTCACACAATTGAATTTCCCGCTATCGCCTATAATGTTCTCATAACAAATGCAGCAAGTCTCATTCTGTGACGGACGACAGCACTTCTTCCCCGTAACATGACGATCACAATAAGACTTAAATGTGCCGACGAATTGATTTTCAGCATCATTTTTCACACCACAAGTTAGATGGAATGTTTTACGGCATTTTGGCGCACAGCAAGAAATGTTAGCATTTTTTTTCTTACAGTAGCAGCACACCTACATAAAAATATAAAATTTATATAATATAGAACATGGCTTCCATAAAAACGTTTGCCTTACCGCGGGTGCAACCCTACTGGCTTCGTCCTTAATATCAACTAGTAGAAATCCCAGAAATCCTTGATCATCACGTCCCCTTTGTAAGAGATTCGATGTGAGGAGCTGCTTAATTAATAAAACTTTACTTTAAAGAAAACTGAACGGTATTTTTCTTGATATTAATTACCAAACAAAAATAGTGCACAGAAATTTCCTCACGGGTCATAAATTCTCCATATTTAACCTCGTCACGTTCCTTTGAATTACACAAGAAACACTTATCCATTTTGGAATTAAATGCATTAAAAATTCAAAAATTGTCTTTTTTCTTTCAATATTGGATGGTTGTAACTTTTTTTTTCACTTTTAACCGCGTCTGGTAACTGATGTACTAAATCACATTTTTTGGCGGAATAGTTGGCAGCTGGGATATTTTGGTTTACATCAGCATCACAACAAACTGTCAGTTCAAATAGTGGGAAAATGGAACGTTTTCTCTCCCAGCTGGGTTTTTCTTGAAATATGCTGTCAGCGCTACCTTGTGTTGCTTAATAGCTGAGCAACAGTACACAGCGGGAAGATTATTTACGACGCAAAGTTGGTTGCACTTGAACAACGATTCGATTTTAGAACTTAGGCATAACACAAGAATGACAGAATATAAGATTACGTTGTTAGGCGTACAAAAATGGATTGTTCTGTACATGACGAAAATCCTAGTCAGCAGTGACGTATTACAGCTGTCAGAAAAAAAAAACATGGTGGACTTGCGCAATGCGTAATCTTATATTCTGTCATTCGTGGGCATAACGTTACTACTGCTGTGAGCTGTTCCTGTGTCCTATTCCATTGAAAAGCATTGGTTCTGAAATTTTGGTGCGGCTGTCAAAGTTTCTGTTGCTGTGCTAATGTATTTCAGCTATAAAGAAGGTATTTTTAAAGAATACATTGGCTCCGAACATTTAAAATGTAGGCAGTTTATTTGTATTTTATGCGGCTTAGACGAAACATACATACAAAAAATGAGACAGAAACTGGTCTTAGAAAACAGAAATATTTCAGAAACGTTAACGATAGGGATCAGATTGTAAGCACTAAACAAAATGCTCCAGATCCAATCCGGTGGTTATAAAAAGTTTTAGTTTCTATATGGCGATAGTAATAAGTTTTCTTAAGACAGCTGAAACTAGTCTATTAGATACAGTAGATGCTCGATATAGTGAACTAATGATAACCTGGCCTGTTCACTGTATCGGGATTGTTCATTGTATCGAAGCTAATTTCATTAAAATGTGAATGTTTTTACATACTTTTAAAACTTTTCTGTCCAGTTACTTAAAAACAATCCAATTTTTACTAAAACGAATAATTTATTTTAAACAAAAACAATTTGTCCGTAATGCATGCAATGTAATAAAAAAATAAAAGATAAATCAAATGAATTCAAAGTGTACTAAACTCAAAATTCATATAGACAAGCAACAGGCTATTCAAACTTCTACTGATCCTCTGCAGTTCGCGTTTATTTGTTCACTATTTGGAATAGCCTGTAAAAAAATATTATGTGTTCACTATATCGAGCGCTTACTATATTCGTGAAAAGTAAAATTGTTCTGTGATTCATACGTAGAACCTTTCAGCTCTAACTATGACGAATGATGAGTGTATTTAACGTGAAATACAGTTTTGGATTGAAATTTTAGAAGATGCATGTTATGGGAACTACCAACATAAATGATTTATAACCATTGGGAGTACGAAATTTATTAAATCATGAGTGACCTAAATCTTCAAATAAGTTTTGCAGCAAGATCGGAATACATGGTAGCTAGTAAACTCATGAATGACAATGTAGTTCATTTGGGCCTCAAAAGAAATAAATGCTTCATATAGTCGGGAATTTTACATTTGTAGTATGGAAAATTGATCGCAGGTTTATAAGCTTGTATAATACAATGTTTCACCACGTCGAAAATTGCTTTTAGATAACTTATTAAAAATTCAAACATGTACGAATAACGGACACAAACAGTAAGCATTTCATCCGTGTGTGCTGTAATTTTCGGACAAATGGAAACAGACAGACACCTGAAGCTTTGCATGACAGTTATTTCTCCCCCACTTTTGTCAGACATTGGCGAGAGCTGTGACAGTGAACACTTTTATTTTGCGTTATTTTTTTAGGATTTGGACCTTGAATATCATTTCTAGTTAGAGCCTTTAATTATTTCAAGAAAGACATAAAATAAACAAACACGTTCAGTGAATTGGCATCCGACTTTCTAAAAGACACGAAAGCAAGCGAATAGGGGATACGATTAAAATTGATTGTCATGTTAGAAGTGTTACATGCGATAAGATTGCAAATTTCCCCTTTAACATTACATATTACGTTAATAAAAATCCCATGGAATATGAGCACTAGGGAAACGATTCACCGAAATGTCAAACCACGAACAATTCGTTTTTGTTTACTTCAAGTTTTTCACTTACATATCTTTTCCTCATAGTTTGTAATTGTGTTTTTTGTTCTCAACTAAATCTAAATTCGAAAAGCACTAACTAATAAACCACATTAAACTTTATTTTCTTTGCATTTTACTCAATTAATTTTCAACGTGGATGCGTTATAGATTTTAGAAGTTTGGCCTAATATAATGAGATGCTTCCCAGGCAGTACAACTATGACTTAGATTTTCGCAAAAGGCAAATAGACACGCTAAAGATTTTCAATGACAAGTGAGCGCAGCCTTATTTATAGCCTTTGGGTTGAATTCCAATTGTAAAAATTTACAATGTAAAATTCACTTGCAGTGTTCGAGAAGTTGCCGAAAACGAAGAGTACTCGATACAATTTGAATCGGCAGGTCGTGTTTTTCAGCTTATTGTGCAACTGAGTCCAAGTTTTCCAAATGAGAAACCTAAAATAATTATATCTCCTTTGGTCCAACACCATTGGGTAAACTCGAATGGAGCTGATGTGGAAAATGCCCCTGGATTGCTAAATGTACGTATGTATGCAAATATAACACAATCTTGCTAGTGGTTGACCTTTTATTGCGTTTCCTGTTAAGCCTTATAAAGAAATCTGTGTATAATATTTTAAAATGAATATTAATTGCAGTATTCATTGTTTAAATTAATCAGAAAACTGGAGAAAACTGGAATCAAATTTATTGTTTCACCCTTAAGAGAGGAACTAGCCTCTAGAATATGTATTCTGCTTTTAATATGACTATTCATCAGTTGATCCGATTTTATTAAGCATTAATAGGTTTGAAGTTAATTTATTCGATTATACTCACGGTCGTGCACGTT
This sequence comes from Blera fallax, assembly GCA_946965025.1. Classification (NCBI taxonomy): domain Eukaryota; kingdom Metazoa; phylum Arthropoda; class Insecta; order Diptera; family Syrphidae; genus Blera; species Blera fallax. Next base: position 8,847,635 of record OX337248.1, on the reverse strand, counting down.
AATCAATTTAGAGAATTCAGTACGTAAGCTGCAACTCTTGCGTTCTATTAGCGATGAGCTATACTAAGAAAAAAAAAAAGATTTAGCAAACATTTTATTTGACTTGTTCTCTTCAAGAGAAAACATAAGATATCACCCTTCAGACCCAAGGTAGATGGTTTGCACTTATCCCTTGGAACACTGGAAGTATCTTGTTCTAATTCTGGATAGAATTAAATTTAAACATATTTAAAATTGCTCTTAATTGTGTAAGAGGGCATCAGAATGATTCTTTAGCATCGGGCTATAGTAAGATGGATAGCTGCTTCCAGAATAACTGTACCGGTAAAACTAGCGGCATTGCAGAAAACGGTGTTGCACTTGGGGGTTACAACTACTCTGCAATCGTTTTCCATGAATGCTTCGGCGCCGTGTTCAAAGCCCGATTATAAAGTGCTATCAGATGGAAATAAAAGAAATGGGGGAGAAATAGCACAAGATAAAACAGTGGTATTAGACAAAATTACCAAAATAGTTGACTAAAGTTGATCAAACATAGGTTTTCTATGGACCTTAGCTGTCGTTAGATCCCAAGAAAATTAAGTGAACTTAGTAAACTTAAATAGCCCGACAACGTACTCTAGTTTCCCCCTTCTTCGACGACCTGAGAGGGATATCGGACAGAAGGATTGAAGCCCTCATTCTCCTCTACCTGAACTCGACAGGATGCGTGTACTATATCTCTCAACTTAACTGTAAACAAAATTATACAACCAGGTTACATGAGTTTTGTGGTATTAAAACGGCGCATTCTAACGCTAATTGTGTTTCCAATAAAAGAAACAGCCACCTCTACCTACCTACCCTACTTAAACAGCATCTCGACTACGACGCCTTGGTACATGCAGGCAGGCGAAGATGTGAATCAAGACCACACGTGCGGACAGAACCAGGTTTCTGCTTAATCTATCCAAAAGTGCCCTTATATCGATTACAGAGCTCATCACGGATTTTACTTAAGTTAATGAAGTAAAACTGAAAACTATAGGCCTTAAGAGTCGGGGCTTTTAAGGGGCTTAGAAGAGGACGAAACCGCCACACACTTCTTGTGTGGCTGTCCTGCTCTTGCACAAATCAGGCACTTTACCATGTACATTTTCATCATTTAAGCTCAACCTCGCCGATCTGTTGCGTTTTGCAAAGCGCACGGGCGAGTTTGGAGTATGGAAAGGAATATTGTTACTGTCTCACATGGGTGGCCCTCAGCCGAAGTACAATGGTCACTCACTAACAGTCCACACAAATACAATACAAAGTGGCCTTAGGCTAGGTAAAGAATAGCCTTAGGAATTCTATTTGGCCACTTCTTTTTGAAGAAATATGCGATGAAACTAGGACTTACAAATATGGACGTATATAGGTATTATGCGGTTTTATTTTTTCTTAATTTAGAGGAGGGAACTTCGAATCTTGTTTTTCGCGTTTGAAAATAAACACGATATAAGACAGGATAATTACATGCTAAACGAAGATAGTGGACGCGTTTGATTTTCGTTGACCGTGCAATTGTAGCTTAAGTCATTGAATTTGTTCCTTATTAAATATTGTCTGTTGCATGGGGCTTCAATGTCGAATGCCAGTTAACAAAAACAAAATTTATTTGAATTTTTACATTTTCCATAGTATTCGCAGCATTCCGACTTGGGGCGAGTAGTTCAAGCTATCATTCGCGAGTTTGAAAGATTTCCTCCACCCCTACTAACGGCAAACGATGTCAGTCCAAATGCAACGGCAACAAGCAGCAAAGATGGTTCACCGTCAGATAACTCCACTACAACTTCAAATAGCGATTATGATCTCCCAAATCTCTCAACGATGTCATTGGATGAGCTCAAGAAATTGGACACAGATCCAGAGTTCTTTGACGATTTTATCGAAGAAATGTCTGTTGTACAGCACCTCAACGAGGAACTCGATTCAATGATTAACCAAGTTGATAATATATCACGTAAGTTTTGCTATTGCTCAATGTATGTATGTGCATTTGTATGTCCTCCTTTTTAGGTGAAAATGAGGCAAAAGAATCGCACTTGGTTGAGTTAAAACAAAAGTTAAGCGATGATGTGACCGCTTTGAGAAATCTTGGCGAAAAATGTGATCAACTTAACCAGAAGTATGTGAAGAAGTCAGAGGAATTCGCTCCCCAACATATTAGAGTAAGTGATAAAAATGTATTTCATATTTCAGACTATCATAACTTTGTGCATTGTTCTAGGAGCTTCTTCAGATAGCAGCTTCAAACTCCGATACCGATTGTGAGAAGCATGTTGAACAATTCTTAAATGGAAAAATTGATGTACAGACATTTTTAAATAGCTACACATACTCAAAGAAGATAAGCTCAGAGCGAAAAGCTAAAGAAGAACGCTTGGGGCATCAGCTTACCGCGTTAGAAAGGGCTGGTATATAGAGGTGATGGCCTAGAGTGTGCATTCTGTATTGTGTAAAGTTATTTAGTTCCCAATAACTTTAGAATTAAAATTGTTTTGAATGTTGATGTAAAAAGCTAGCGAATAATTCGTACTCTATTTAATAATCCGTTAGTAATTAATTCTAATTCCATTTTTATAATAATTTTTCGTCATTACATAGGGTCGTAGACAATGTAGACGGAGATGGAGCCTTGTTGCGGTTAAAAAATAATGTTTTTGCTATAAAAATAAAACTCAAGTTTAACTAATTATTTCTTAGAATGTTTATTGTAGTCAAGGAGTTTATCAGTTTCCTGCGGTAAACAAATCTCTTTCGCATATAATTAATTTTCTTAAACTGTGTTACAACAAAACTAAAATAAGGTATAAGCTTCCACTTAAAGACAGGAACAGAACAGCACCTGTAATTTACAAAGCAGTTTACATTGAATTCACTTATCATAATTCTAGCACGATTTTGATTTTATTGCTTATGTAAATTAAAACATAAAAAAAACTTCTTGTTCGTGGTGAGTATAGGCCTCACAATACCCGTATACATCCACAGGATGATTATGGGCCTTGGTCACCAATTTTACAGAATATACATATATACTGCAGCAGTAGAAAGCTAACGGGAATGTCTTAGTTCTTTCATTTATATTAATTCTCAAATTTAATTTTGCCGAGCACTAGTCGCAGATATTTGCCGCTTTCAAAGGTTCTGAGGGGAATGCCTTCAAAAGCAGAAGTTTTGAATTGCCTCTTCTTTGTAAAAAGTACTAATTTTGTTTTTTTGTGCATTGACCGTCAGGCCGCCTTTCAATTAACTCAGAAAGAGTTGAAAGGTATTTGTCCATCACTAGCAGAACCTTTACTTTGATTCCGCTATTTTTGAGTTTTATGAGTCTTTCGCTAAGAACAAGAATCCATAGTGGAGATATGACTCCGTCTTGAGGTGTACTCGACACAGGATTTATCCCTGTGGAACAATATGGGACTAAGTGAAATAAAATGGTTAGATACAGGACCGAGCAGTACTGAATCGATAAAGCTTTAGTCTGAGGATGAAAAGGATACTTTTACCATCAAGAAACCAACCTCAATGTAAATATAGGAATTGATAAACGCTCCGACAGAAGAAAAAGTGCTTTGACATGTAATTGGAAAACTTTCCCCGGTGAATTCGATTACATCAGTGATATTTGTGGAAATTGCTGTTAGTTGTTTTCCACATTAAAAAAATGCATGTAAATTTAAAGCAAGACATTGCACTTGATTTTCATAAATGACTTAGTTAAAATAATATTCGAATAAGAGAAGACGAAACTGAATCTCAATATCGCTTAAAATGAGGGAAATGCAGCGCGAATGGCGCAAGATTATACGAATATGTACTCGTAAAGTGTCAGCCAGACGCTTTACGAGTACATATTCGTCAAAGGTCTAATGATGATCAACGCCCGAGTCAGTTATCCACTGATGAGAACCAAATCAATATTCCTTCTACTATTACAGAAATTAAGAGATGTCAACTGAACTCTCTCAATTGGTACAAACTTGTAGGCTAAAAGGGCGTGTATTCTCCCCGAAGTTGCCAAAGTAATAGCAAAAAAAAAATAATTTCAGACTTAATGAAGGATTGCTTTTTAGCAATCATATCGTCTACGACAGCATCAGACGACATTTCCCTACCTTTAGTCGACTTGTAATACCAAATATTGCATACGTATTGTTAAACACCAACCACTGCTTGTTTTGTAATAGAAAACAATTTAGTGTAACTGTATAGAATTTTTTTTTAACTAATAGTTCGCCTCCTCGCTTGTAGTAGAAAGTACTACTTTATTTTCGTCGAATTTCGAAATGTGATAGTGTAAGATATGTTCCAGCTAAATCTTTGACAAAAAAAAAATTACTGGAAAGTTAAGAAAATACGTTGTTAGTAATATCCACGAAGGAAAACTTCGAATCCTGATGTGTCGACGGAGTCTAGCCCACAGTGATGCGTGAACCGTACATTAAAAGAAATTTGAAGTTTTAGAGCAAAGAAAAAAACCATTTATATGCCCTTTAACTATTAAAAAACACATTTTATTCAAATTCATTTTTACAAATAAGCAATAATTTGTTTACAGAATTACTTTTATTTTTGTGTTCAAAAAAGAAAAAAAAACAACAAATACCTTTTCACAACTAGGTAAAACGTTAAGAGCGAAAGCCCAAGTCCGAGTTTTATATTTCAAACTTACCACCTATAATCCATCAATATCGCCGTTTTTTATCATTTCCAAAAGCTCTATCAGTTCCGGCGAACGCATTGCTACAAATTCAGTCTGATCCACACTAATAAGGCACTTTATTAGAACGGTAATTAAATCAGCATTTCCAGAGCGCAAGCAAGCTGCAGCCAGATCATTGATATGTTTCATTCGAAATTTATAACCATCTACCTGTGAAAACTGTTCTATTGTTGTAGAGAACATTGCCGCCCCGGATTCAATAATAATTTCGAGAAGAATATCTATTGTTAAGTGAGACTTTTCTTTGACACGACTCAAAACGAATCGACATGCGTTAATTCTATTTAGCCCGGTACCAATTAACGCTAAATAGATATTTCGAAGGTATGGTAAGCAATTTGGCTGCATTTCACAATCGGTTATCATGTTCGAAAGTTTGGTGCGTATATTACGGCGCGCATATTCCTCGCAGAAAATAGGAAAGTAAAACTTAAATAGTTTATGATGCCTCCAGATAAATCTGTAAGCCAAATGCAATACCTCATTCCGAAGAAAACTTAGGGAGGTTATTATGACACTAAGTTCTAATAGCTGATGACTAAATTTACAATTTCTGTCGAAACACTGATCGGCTAAAAAGCCGTAACATAGTGAGCCAAACATTTTAGATATCTCTCGAGTGGATACTATTTGAGAAGAAGAATTTGCTGTTACACTACTGTCGATCGTAAAGCTTGAGTGGACACCAGAAATCAGAGGTTTGGGACCGTTTCCTGGGTAAGCAGATGAAACTGTAGTATTTGGTGCGTTTTCTATGTGTGATTTAGGTGCTTTATTTATAGAAATCTTTGCTGATGAAAGATCTCTTGAAGTTTCATTGGTTGCCTTTAATCGTGGAATTTTAAAGCTTTTCAATGCTAGATTTAGTTCTTGTTCCTTAGGCTTAGAAAAATTCAATTCCAGATGACTCCTTGGCACCGAGGCAGAAGAGTTGTTGGAACTATTGATGTAGGCAGAAAGTTTGACATTTGATTCGTCAACATCCAGAAAATTTGAACCAGCAAATCGATCTTCAGTGGGAGAGCTTTAAAGAAAGAAAAATAATTTTGTTATTGTAAGTTGTACCTTAACACAATAAATATACAAGCAGATATACATATAAAAAAGAACCAAGTAGCTTGAATAAAATTGCAATCATAGCAAGTCTTTCGGTCACGTTTCAGATGCGATTATTTAAAGCATCAGCAGTCAATTAACCTTTTACTTTATCCTTTACTTTGAGAACATGCGATGGCTGCTGGTCAATAAATTCCTAACTGCACAAATCATGGATATGTTCGGTGGACAAGGCTAAGTCTACTTAATAGTGAGCACCATCTACTTTCGATGTATCATGGTAACTCTACATATCGTTCATCAACGTTTATTTTAGAAACGTGCTATGCAGGCCTCCTAAATTCTACATCCAAAAGCAGAGTTTTATAACTAATTTAACACCATTCTTGAAAGTATTTAAGAGCGTATGAACAAATCTGATAAAAAAACGTAATAAATAATTAAACTTTTTAGGTAATAGAAAACTTTGTCGTATACAGATAGCTACATATGTATGTATGCACTTGTGCAGTATCGCAACTTGGCAACGACAGTGGAACGAATCCTCAAAAGGAAAATGGACGCATCGTCTTATACCAGTGATTGAGGTATGGATAAAGAGGATCCATTGCGAAATTAGCTTTTATTCCACTCAGCTTATGACGGGACATGGCTGCTTCAGAGAATATATCTTCAAACGCGGTCACGAAACTATCACTGTGAGAATGTTTGGGGTAATGCTGAGCATGTGTTCTTTTGGTATGAAACCGAAAGGATCGCCCTCGGGGACCAATTTGAGAAGTGAGCCACTCCCGAGAATATTGTAAACTACATGCTTCAGAATGACGAAAACTGGACAAACATCAGACCGGCAGCCTAGTAGACGTCACAATAAGGTTCTGGTCCTATGAACTCAGATTCTGAGCCAGCCTTAGTTAGTTCATCTGCATGTTCGTTGCAATAACCTGGTGACCCAGCTGAGTTTTACCTTGTTCTGTCTGACCTGACATGACAATGCATCGTAACATCGTTTAACTCTAATGCAGTCCACTGAGTTGGACAACTTGGCTTTAAGCGATATTATATTGAACTTTTAGTTTTAACCTGGCGCAAATGTCAATAGCTTGGACTTCAACCTGTATTACAGTGGGACACTTCCCATATGTATTCGGACTTCGGTGTCGGATCCAACATGTCAGCTCCAACACCAGATTTCACTTTCGATCCGTCGGTGAACCAGACAAGACATATAGGGGGTATTACTGGGATACTATTAGATCAGTTTACACGGTCCAATATTTCTACCTCAACTAACATTCGGAAACAGAATTCCCTAACCATTATGTGAAGGATAGTGCAGAACATATTCTTTCCAGGAATTGAGTCAAGCATAGGTATTTTCATGTGTTCCACAAGATCGCTTGCTTTGTTCTTGTATTCTAGCTGCAGTTTTATAGCCGTCTTCTTAATGAATACTTGTAGAAAGGATAGCTCGACAACAGTTTTTAATCTGGTCGTGGTAACAGGTACAAATGGCTTGTGCAATACCGAAATAGGCAATTCTTGAGCTTAGTTGCCGTTGTCCGTTGAAGAACGATGGCCACGCACCTGATAATGGGCCGTCTTTCGTTTTTTTAGAAAGACGCCGAGATATATTACCTTACCTGTCTCCTTTTCGAACAAGGCACTAGACCAGTCTTGCTTACTTGTCGTTGCACCATTCTTAAAAGTGTAGCAAAACCCCTTGCATCGCACTAGTAATGGTCGTGCTGTGCTTACCACTGATAAAGATCGGTGGTTCAGTGGTAGAATTATCCCCTGCCTACACCTTATAGATTTTTGCATAGTCAAAAACACTGAAGTAAAAGATTGGAAAAACTCATCATTAGACTTGCAAAAATCAATTTAGGTCACTCTCCCGAAATTTTCAGAGACGAGTACATCTGTGACATAACGTTTTTTTTTTGTCAAACAAGCGGACAAATGTATGTCGCTTTTGAAATAGAACCTGTCGTTAAGTAATAAAATTTCAAATGCATTGTTTCAAAATTGTTAAGCACAATCGTTACTTACTTAAAGCACGACGACGGTGCAAGTGACAGCAGATCGTCATCCATGCAATTGTCAAAATCCAATAGAGAATCATCGATGTCTTTCTCGATTTCCAGTAAAGACATTCCCTTTATTACCTCTGGCTTAGTTTTGTCTTTAAGAGGTGTAGGTGTGCTCTTTGAACAATTCGCCACTGCAAACGATGAATCTCTGGATGTGTCCTTTCTCTCTACTTCAATTGCAGAGTCCGTAATTGAATCTTCAGCCACACTGTGCAGACTGTTATGATTAGATGCTGGTGAAGTATTTGGTGCTATACTGAAAACCACTTTTTTCTCTAAATTGTCGCCACGCTGTGGAGTAGAACAAAATAAGTCTACTTCCATATCATCTAGAGATGGCATACTACGGGTGGTGCTAAAGATTACAGTCCTCTCTGCCACTTTGCCTGGAGAGGATGTAGTGTTGTCGGCTTTCTTTTGAGTTAAATCCAAAACATCAGCATTGAGGGTAGTGTTATTTTCTTTAGAAAGATCTAAAACTCCGTTGTTGGTACTTATTTTCCTGTTGTTTCCTGCAGTAGAATGCACTATATTTATGCCGTTTCCATTGTTTGATGCTTCAGTTTTTCCATTGACAATTTTTGATGTCAATGGGTTTTGTTGGGATGTATCAATATTGTCGACGCCTTTAACCGTTTGAGGATTATCAACACACAGACTTAATACATCAGATTCACTGCACTGGGCTGTATCAACGGCTCCATCCAGGACCCGTGCTATTACGTTATTTTCAGCATCAAGTGATGGATTCTCTATGAAATTTACCTAAAATATTAATAAAAAGAATAGTTAATTACACCTCAAATGGAGCATGAATATATAAAAATTTGACATTGTGTTGCAAAATTAGTTTTTGAAAAGTAGCATTAAAAAGGAGTGTTTAGGTTCTACCCCCGAAAATATTCTGTAGCATACATATTTTCGGACAGCTATATAACGTTTTAGTCTGAACAATCTAACCAGTTAATTTATGTCTCCCGTTATCGTCTTCGTCGTTGTGGATTACAACTTAGGAAGTCCAGGAATCTAACTAACGTTATGGAGGATTAAGAGGAAACACGAGAAACTTAACAGATTGCAGCGTTTCTAAAGAGGACACTCTTTATTAAAATAATAGGTGTCAAGGCATGTTCCCCGGCGGGTGCACAGGGTCACAAGCTAATAGAGAATATCCCACACCATAACCGTCTTTGTGGACATTGCTACTGTATTATACAATTCAGTCGGACGCCCAACGTTATGTAGATATATGTATATTATGTATACGTTCACACGTGGTGGGAGACTTTTTGTTTTTCCGAAATCTAATGATGTACATAGGATATAACAACTTTTCTTATGAATATTTGCTGTACAGGGAGCTATTGGTGATGATGCAGTGTTTAATATTCCACAATTAAATTTAATGGAGCGAAAGTCTGAGATAATAGCAAAAAAAAAATTTACTTACAAAATCCTCGAAAGGAATAAACGTCTCTTGCCCGCCACCAGTTCCTTCTTCCAAGTTAACAGCGCAGTTTGTTGTTGAAACAAATTGACGTCCGTCGTTTGAAGGAGCACTTAAAGTCCATTCACCGTTCATAAAGTAGGCAATTTGACCGCTTTGCTCCGGTAAAATATCCCAATTCTGCGTTGTCGAAGTAACAATTTGTGAAACAGCTGATGGCGACCCGGCATTACATTCAAACATCTCCACATACTTGGCGAGTTCGCTTTTTTCATCTTTTTTTTTATTTTTTGAGCCCAGCTTACGGCCGCGTTTCTTTGGTGGATCATTTGATGGCGGCTTCGGTGTCCTTCGTTTTGGGCCACGTTTATTACCTACTGGCCGAGGCGTCGGTGTCTTGTTTACATCGATAGAAACAATAGGCTCCAAAGATTTTGGGGAATTAGCAGTATCTGGTGAAGGTTTTACCTCAACTTTGTTTTCAACGCTATTTGTGGTCTGCGTCTCATCCGCTGTGTTATGCGATTCGAGGTCTTCTTTTATGTCGTGTGTTACTTTACGCTCTTGATCGTCCTGATCAGTCCTGTCTGCTATATTTTCAATAGCTTTCACGGGCTCTTCTTTTGTGTCAGTTTCTATATTACAATTTACATGTTGTCCAACATTTAAATCTAGGATCTTCTTCGTTAAGTCCAAACGATTCAAATCGATGGATATCTTGTACTTGCAACTGTGCAATTTCTCCTGCAGAATTGATGGTACGAATATAGTTAGTAGATTCGTAGAGGCGGACACTGGAAGACTTTCAACCTGTACAAGGGCACTCAGTTCGGATATTTGGTGGCAACATTTACTGTTCGCACATGTTGGCGCTGTATCTGCTTTGACGGTAGTCGATAAAAAATTCTTGCGGTCCGATTTTATCCCACAGTTGAAAAAGTTTACAACCGCTGGATCCTGTTGAATGGTTTTTCGAACTCGTGTAGTGCGACGTAATTGCTGCTGAGCTACTGATTCATCGATTCGCCTTTGAAATTCGGACAGAGATTTTTTGACGTTCATAATGATGCAGTTCAAATCCAGATGCTCAAGCTCAACTTGAGGGATTTTACAAATAAGCTGTTCATTGAGCTTTCGTCGGAGATCTATATCTGCCTGTCCATCATTAGACGGTAAGTGTGGATAAAGAACATGAACTTGTTGTACGAGGGCATCTAAATTTATGTTGGTTGCGTTCTGCATTATTTGCAGTCAGTGCCCTGGATTTCTGACGTCTTTTGGTGAACGTAATTTTACCAAAGAATTGGGTACTGTTAATATTGCAAGGGTGTCAGCGACTTTAAGCATAAATAGTTGTGAGGACTTACCGAAGAAAGGATACAAATTTTGCAGTTTTATCAAATCAAAATACGTGTTACATTTGAAACGCAACAATTGCACAAGGCCAAAGAGACATATGGAATCTCACCGTTACATATTTCCAATAGAATTCATAGCATGCGATTTACATGGGCAGACATAATATTTGAGTTTTCAATTAAAATCGAAAGCACATTTTTTTACTTTTGTATGCATTAAATTACCTTAAAAGCACTTTTCTCTGTGCATTAAAAACGAATCAGCAACAGAAATAAAAGGAAATGGCAAATACAGCCCTTGACTATTCACTTGTTCGTTTGCGTGGTGAGCTTAATCCGAACTCCGTGCAAACTCAGATCAATTAGAAATACGACAATTTAAACCGAACGGAACGGTTACAATTAGATCAGATCCGGTAAAAATACTACAATACTGAAGTTTTCCATACAGAGCAGAATTCAGAAAAAGTAAAAAAAACAAAAAGACAACCAACCAAAATAGCGGAATGGCAAAACTAATATAATAAGGGTGAAATTCTAATAAGCGCTGAAAAGAATATTTTTGATCCAACTAGATTTTGGTGGTTGCACAAAATACTATAATGAATATATTATAATTCCATAATAAACTTTTCATTAGCAGTGAATAGTTAAAAAACAAGAAGTCTATTTTTTGTTTTTATCACATTTAATTGGTCGTATATAACCATGTAAAATAATGCATTTGCAATGAAGGTGTATTTGATCGATCAACAAATCGTCCATCCTCTATTGAGAAACTTCCCGATTTCGGTTCGTTGGGAACATGGTATAAGTCAAACAAATGCATATATTATATTCTAATTTTCAAATAATTCTTCTATTTATACTTCTTTTAAAAAAGGAAGGCCAAAAGTCAAACAGCATTTGCAAATCTTCATTATAACTTTTCGAAGTAGTTATCAATAACCTGAACGCAGCCAAAAAAGAAAAATCGTATTTATTTTTCTCCTTTTTCGATTCCGAACAGAAAGTTGCATTTCAGGCAATGCTATCCAACTGTCAGATGTACCACATTTTCACCACGCAAGTGTCAAACTATACGACGGCAGGTTTTCGCGTTACATCATTCGAGTTTATTAGTGCGAAATAAAATTCATAAAAAAGCAAAACATTTAAAGAAAATTAGTTAATATTAATCCTAAGCAGTAACTTTCTTTGTTATGTTACAATCCGAAAAATAGAGAAGAAAAAATAATTTACTGAATTTCAAGCAGCAATTGTGGTATTGATGCCCAACTCGGTCACGTAAAATGTCAGAAATCGATCAGGTTAGATGAGTTTGAGTTCTAAGTTACGATTTTTATTTTGGATTTTATATTCTATTAATTAGATTTGATTTACATTAGTTTCTAGCGAATATTGCGTACTTTGTTTTCTACGTAGTAGCTTCTGTAGGAGGCGAATCTACGGTGATATTTTTAGTAAAGTGACAATTCTCTCAAAATTGACGTAGTATCGAAGGAATGCATAATACATTTTTGTTTTTATTTTTATTTTTCAAGTTGTTTAGTAATAAGTTTGGAAAACAATATACATATGCATCAAACCGTGCTAGTGTTTGATTTGGTTCGGCTATCCTGGCCTATAGAAATGGTGTGTACCTGTACGAAATTGGAATAGAATGAGAGCACCTTTCCGTGTGATCTCGAATTGATACGCGCTAATTCACTAACATTGTAAACACCCCATGCTAAATTTCTTCATACATGAACAGTAAACAGTCTAAGTTTAAATAAAAAGATTGAGCACTGAAAAAAAACAAGCAACTGCTGCCAACAGTCTGCGAGTGAAAATCTTGGCATCATATAAATGCGTTGTGATTGATATATCACAAAACATTTGGATTTGATAAAATATGAGCCGGCTAGAATTGGTTCAGCTACCACATTCTTAAGCTTGCACTCTTATTATGGCGTCCACATTTGAGTCGGTATTCATTTAATTTATAATCACAAATACTAACTTCCTCCTACTGAGAAATTATTCCGGAGCTTAGATAATTCAAGAGCAGAATTTAGTGTTGATAACCCGGCTGATGTGCTTTGCCCACCAAACAGGTATAAGATACTTTTGTAAAAGGGCAATAACAAAGGTGATAATACGTCCATTTTTCCTGGCAATAGGACTGCTTATTTAAGATTAGATAAGGCATGTGAATGGGATTACACACAGCACAGCTTACACACCATCAATATGTTTTTATATTCAGCACACAAATAAACCAAAAAAATTGGTTTATATTGATGTATATATATTCCTAGAGCTCACTGGCACTAGAGCAATGTATAGTATCTCTAATCATTTCACAAAGAGTTAAGGGTGTTACGTTTGTCTCTTAATTTAGATTGCAGCAAAAGTCTTGCTGTATAAACAATCATTTTAATTTCCAAACAAAATGAAGGCATTGCAGTTTATAATTTTTTAGTTTTCATTGTAATAAAATATCCTCACATGCGGATTGTACAGTAGCGCATAATTCTGCTGTATTATTTGGTTTGGGTTTGAATACAGCTTGTTTCATATCTGTCCACAGATTTCCGATTGGATTTAGATCTGGAGACTGAGCCGACCATTCTATAACCTAAATCAAATTATGTGGACAAATATTTAGTCAATCTGCTCGTACATTATTCAGCGTAAGGTAGCATTATGGAATGGAGTATCTTCCATTATTCTGACGTAGACTTCAGAGGTCGCAATAGGTTTGATCAAAAATATTTTTCCAGTACAATAATAGAAGTCTGCCGACAAGTGTTCTGCTTGTGGGAGTCCCATATTAAACAATTTTCGACAATGGGCCAGTCTCAAAGTGTGTGATGTGGTAATGAGTATTTTTTTTTAGCCATTCGGCTGATGTGGTTGAGACTAGGTTCATTAAATAGGGATGATTGCAGGTACTGCAATGACCTACATTTATCAGAGAGGACATAACACATAAACTCTGTGAATGCCAAAGCATTGCACGGAGCAGACTAAAACACATCGGAAGATATTTGTTTAAAAATTTAGAAGAGGTTAGGTTTCTGACCCAAAATCATGATTTATTTAAATTATGTTTCTAACCGTGAATCTCCTTAAGGGATCGCGATGGCCTCATAACCCTACTCAACACAACGTATATTCTACTCTACACTCGACATACTCGTTTTAATACAATGCCTGCTGTGGCACAGTGATTAGTATTTTAGACTACTGAGCGGAACGTCAGACGTTGGAATCCTACGAAACACCAACAACAGTTTTTTACAGCCCACTTCTGGGGAATTTTTGTCAAACTTCAGTTTCTCAATTACATAAGGTGTCCCGTTTATTAGTATGAACACGAATGGATCCCAGAAGTATAGATCTGCTATTTAACAATGCATTGTACATAATATTCTTTATTTCTGACACCTTAAAGCTTCCTATTTAGGTACCTAATAGTGGTGGTAAAATCCCCGCAATTTGTATTTTTAGAATTAATTTTTAATCAAGTATTCTTTCTTTAGTTCTACATACCATTCATACTATGCGTTTTTACCACCATAATTCGTAAAGAATCATTTTAAATTACTTTGTACAAAAAACATTTTATTTTTACTAATAGTTTCCTTTTATTTTGTGACTTTAATTCGGTTATTATATATTTATTTTTCTTTCAGTTCAGTTGCTATATATTTTAGTAAATCCATTCTACCCAAAAAAAAACTCATTTTTGTACCTATTCATATAATGAAAAAGTTATAATTTGATATAATTTATTGACTGTTATAATTTGCACAAGAATATTTACTTTTTTTTAATTTTTTATCTGTGAGTTTATAAAAACGAAAAAACACAGACAACTCTATTAATTGTTAATTTTAAATAAAAAATAATGGCGGCATATTTGAATCGCACACTTTCAATGGTAATCGGACACGACGGCAACACGACTTCATCGCTCGATACAAACGCTCTAACTGATGTTCGCTCTCTGCAAAATGCGGCGGCTTTGGAAAAATCTCCACTGCAGGTCTTCGTGAGAGCCAAAAAGAAAATCAACGATATTTACGGCGAAATCGAAGAATATGTTCTCGAGACCACACAGTTTATTGACAGTAATTACTATTTGTTTATTGATTTTCCGATCGGAATCATTTTGTAAAAATATTTTCTTTACAGTTCTACCAGATGATGTTGAAGTTGTCGATAAATCAGAAAGGGAACTATTTCACAGTTACGTGCATAAAATTGCAGCAATCAGAGAAGTTCTTTCCCGGGATCACATGAAAGTCGCCTTTTTTGGAAGAACCTCCAATGGCAAAAGTTCTGTGATAAATGCGATGTTACGTGAGAAAATTTTACCGAGTGGGATTGGTCACACGACAAATTGTTTTTGTCAAGTGGAAGGTAGTGATGACCAAGAAGCTTATTTGGTGAAGGAAGGCTCGGATGAGAAACTCAATGTTGTGGTAAGTTTGACTGGCAATTTGTTTTGAGAACTCAAGTGAATCCTATTTTCTCCTTGTTAAATTGAATCAATGAAACCGTTGAGTTTAAGAACTAACGCGTGCTGAGTTAATGCTAAAAAGTGAAAAGAAAAACATACAGTAGTACATACTCTAAAAGTTGCAAATTTGTTTTGCAATTTGTCGTGCTTCCAGATGAATGTTTTTCTGTTATTCTACAACCTTTGAGTTAGAATCTTACATGTTATAAGCACCACACTCTTAACATCATTGTTGTTGTATAACTCGTACAGTTTGTCATTGAATCGTCTCCTACACTTTCCGTTCCATAAACTGGACCGAAAATTAGTCGAAGAGCTTCTGTTTCAAAACAGCCAAGTTTAAAAAGGTTTTTTTAAAGTAAATATTTTTGTGCCATACACGTAACGGTGAATGACTTATTAAATGTCACCTTGGTTGTGCTAGGGAGAGCTTTACTACTGAATTGCCAAAGAAATAGTGTAATAAGTAATTCTTCGCTTAAACTTGCGATGTTTACAATTCTATACATATATGAAGCTGTGGTATTTTAACGAGCATATAATGGTTTTCCTTTTTTAATGGCAGCATAGACATACGTATTTGCTTTATTTTGTCCTAACTAAAAGATTCATTTTCCTAGTAAATCGATTTCAGATCTTAGTAAGCACCTGTTGCGACGCTCGCGAGCTCACCACAACGCGAGGTGTTAAACAGACTTTTGAAAAATGTTTTCTTGGTATTTTACAATCACACAATAGCACTTTGAATTGTTTTCAACTTTTATTACTCACCTTGATGGCGCAGGGTTCATTCTACATTATTGGAATGAGTTTGGTAGGAATTTCTAGACTACAAATGGCGTATATCTGTAAGATGGTGCGTATTTATTCAAAGCTCATAGGTTTTCTCTAAGACTTGTCGCAATGTGATCATCTGATCTGTTGTGGAATTTTCTGGTCTATCAACGACCAAAAAAGGTGTTTACGTAACATAGCAAACAATATTTTTTATACGCTGGTGCCTTCATAACCGGCACAGTTCAAAGGTCCTCTTTCTGCATTGGGCAAATGATGATGATAATTTATTTTTCCGGCATATTTTTATTCGATTAAATTTCAAACCCACTCCTACTGATTTAAAAAGCACGACAGTTAGATCTTTCGCTCAGAAAACTGTCAAATATTACCGAATCTCACACTTTACTTTCTCCGAGGTCCCATGAATTTTTTATTCAAATTTTCCGAGAGTTGATGTCACTGATTACAAAACAAATTTTAATTTACTTCTCTTTAGAACATAAAACAACTGGCTAATGCATTGTGCCAAGAGAAGCTTAGCGAGAGCTCATTGGTACGCATATTTTGGCCACGTGAACGATGCAGCCTACTTCGCGACGATGTCGTATTCATGGATTCACCTGGCGTTGACGTTTCACCCAATCTGGACGACTGGATAGATAATCATTGTTTGAATGCTGATGTTTTCGTTTTGGTGCTAAATGCTGAATCAACTATGACTCTTGCCGAGAAATCCTTCTTTCACACGGTTTCACAGAAGCTCTCGAAGCCAAATGTCTTTGTCTTGAACAATCGCTGGGATGCGTCAGCTAATGAGCCAGAATGTCAGGAATCGGTAAGGATAAGCTTTTGATCATTACCTTCACATTATTATTCACTTTTTAGAGAAAATATACAATTTTTATGTTTTTCCGTTCATTTATATCCTTATTGGTATGTACAGGATCTAGAAAAGGTAAATTTTCGGCTAGCCCTCCATAGTGACATCGTTTAGTTTATTTATTTGCTGTTAGGATTTTGCAAGCTTTTTTCTTTTATAGATTTCTTATAAACTGTTGGTTCATAAATATTTTTCATTTGAAGGTTAAATCACAACACACCGAAAGATGCATTGACTTTCTAACAAAGGAACTTAAGGTATGCACCGAAAAGGAGGCTGCCGAAAGAGTCTTCTTCGTTTCCGCTAGAGAGACGCTACAGGTAAAACGTAATAAACGTGGTATTCGAATGCTTAGACTTAACGGTTTTATATTATTTCAGGCCCGCCTTGAGGAAGCCAAAGGAAACCCAGCTCATATGGGTGCTATCGCTGAAGGATTTCAGAATCGCTACTTTGAGTTCCAAGACTTCGAACGTAAATTCGAAGAATGTATATCGAAGAGTGCTGTGAAAACGAAATTCGAGCAGCATAGTTCACGTGGAAAAAATGTCTCAGGTGATATGCGTTTGATGTTGGACAATATTTACGATCGAGCCAATACGTTCCGTAATCAAAAGCTCGATCAAAAGACACTGATCACAGACCGTATTCAGGGCACAGAGACACAAATGATGCAGGTTACAAGGGAAATGAAGTTGAAAATCCACAAGATGGTCGAAGAGGTTGAACAAAAAGTTTCAAAGGCTCTGAATGAGGAAATTTGGCGTCTCGGTGTGCTAATCGATGAATTCAATATGCCATTCCACACAGAACCACTGGTTTTGAATATCTACAAGAAGGAACTTAATGGACATGTAGAAGCTGGTCTGGGATCAAACTTGCGTGCGAGATTGTCAATGGCATTGGCCATGAATGTGGAAACTGCTCAGCGTGAAATGACAGGTAATATTAAAAACTTAGTTTATTTTTTAAGTTGCAAATATTAAAACGCTCTTTCGGTCTTTGTGAACTAAAACACAGCTTGTGTTCCAAATGTTTTTTTTTTTTTTTTTTTTATAATTTACCCACACTCAAGGGGATATGAATACCCTTTTAATGTGTATACACAGTGCGGGGGTTGAAGGAAGATAGAGAGAGAAAGAGTTTGGTGTAGTGGTTTGAAACTCAGGTGTATTAGGTTTCACACATTAGCTCCAGGGGTGGGTGTCCAGATAACTGGGGAGGCTGTTTGATGTCATTTATTTGTTTTGTCTTCGCTTCTGATTCACAGTATTTTTTTCCCGGTCAACCTGATGTCATAAGCATATCAATCATCAACAGAGCGAACAATTTCTCCAGCCATATGACAAACCTACTGCCAGTGTTATGCCTTCGCAGTAGTGTTGTCATAAGCTTTCGCAATCGTTCGGACTGCCTCTTATCATATAATGCTTGCTGACATCAGGGATTGAACTGTGAACCATCAGCTCGACAAACGATGACGCTACCACTACACCATTGCCACCCCTTGTAATAGTTTTCGCCGTTTGCCAGCTATTCACCTATGTATGTACATAAGGCCTTATTGCTGAAAATCTTTGTTGAAGCTGACACGACTGGAACTTAATGCTTTTTGTGGTTGGGTACGATTACCAAGTCTCCCATTTTTACAACATTGTCGCTACTCTGCGATAATCTTTGCAATTGTCGCAAACCTTAAAATTCATTATCTTTCTGCTTGGTCCTGGATTGCATTATAGTTGAGCCCAAAGCATTTTTGTTCCTTTTCATTTGGGAGACAGAAAATATTTTTTTGACTGCCCCTTCTTTTTATATTTGTTAGGACGTCAATTGAAAATGCTTTTCTCATCGGTACATCTGTAATTTCGGAACATGGTTTTTATGTATGGTTATGTATGTATATGTGTGTATGTATGTCAGCATTCGTATATTTAATGCTTTAGATGATCGGACGTTTATAAAATAAAGACGAGTATAGCGCAGCGTTATTACATCTTTTAATAATCTTGCGAATGTAACTAGAAGAGAAAAACATATTATTTTAAACATGATTCACACAAGATTCACTTCAGTTTCACCACTTAGTGGAATTCTGCGTTTCGTGCAATTCAAATCTATCAATTTAGCATGAATTGTTATATTTATTGATCGTGCACCAAATACGTCCTTTTTTTCCTTTGTTCAATTGAACTTGGCAGCCACAGGATTAGTAGGAGCGCCGAGTCTTTGGCGATTTAATTTTCCTCAGAAACTCTCACCTGACCAAATATTTAACTAATAATAGCAATTTCAATCCTAATCAAGATTTTCATTTTTGTTACAGATCGAATGCATGCACTAGTACCTAGTGAAAAACTTATAGTTCAAACGAAAGTAATCACACGAACACAACCATTCGAAATGCTTTATTCGCTAAATTGTCAAAACCTTTGTGCTGATTTCCAAGAGGACCTGGAATTTAAGTTCTCATGGGGTATAACTGCCATGATACATAGATTCACAGGCAAAGTCAAAGGACACAAAAAAATTCCTGCAATAACTTCAAATCGACAGAATAGCGTAAGTGCAGTGATTCGTGCAACCTGGAACTTGGAATTAAGTTTTTTTTTTCTTAAAATTACAGAATATGCTATCCCCAGTGACTCCAGTTTCAGAAACACCATTGTGTCTTATGCCAACAAGCGCTGGGGGAATTACACAAGAACAACTGTCTATGATTTCGCGTTTTGCAGTTGCCTCCATCGGTTCTCAGGGAACAGTAGGTGGACTGGTTGTTGCAGGAATCGTAAGTTTGTGATTAATTTCTATTGTATAGTACTCATATTGGAATCCAAATATACATAGATGCTGAAAACAATTGGCTGGCGAGTACTTCTCGGCGTTGGTGCTCTCTACGGTTGTATATACCTTTACGAACGCCTTTCGTGGACAAATTCAGCAAAGGAGCGTGCTTTTAAGAGCCAATATGTGCGCCACGCAACTAAAAAGCTAAAAATGATCGTGGACTTGACTTCTGCCAACTGCAGTCATCAAGTGCAACAGTAAGCTAACACAGTTGGCCCTTCGAAATAAATTGTATTAAATATGTTTTTAATACTTGCAGAGAGCTCTCCAGTACTTTTGCACGCTTGTGTCGTGTTGTGGATAACGCGACCACTGACATGAATGAAGAACTCAAAGCGATTGAAACATCTTTAGCAATTCTTGAAGGAAACCAAAAGCAAATTAAATTATTGCGTAACAAGGCTAACTATATTCAAAATGAATTGGAGATTTTCGAAAATAACTACATCAAGTCGAATTGATCATCGGCCAAAAGGAATCCTGCATTCTATAATCGGTTAAAATTTTCCCAGCGAAACATACCTACTCGGCAACTGACTAAAACTTGTAAAAACTTGAAGTTTACCGAAACGAACAAACACTATAATAAAATTGATCCCATTTGCGTTAATCCATAGAAATTAAAGTGGCATTAAAGAGATTTGTGTGAGTGAAAGCTGCTGGTGACAGCTTTTTTAAAAAAAAAAACAGCAAATAATACTTATTTTTTCATACGAACTGTTTTTACAGCACTTATGTTTAATTTGCTATTTGTAATTTATGTCTTTGAAGGCCATAGATCCCTCATTTTATTTATTGCCTCTTTAAAATGTTGTTTCATATTTATTGAAAGAAAATAAATTAAAATGTTCATAATATTAAATTGAAGCCAAAAACTTTACAGATTACTTTAAAAAAAGAAATTATCAATTGACTAGTCAAATAGTTCCGAACATAATAAAACTATATTTTCAACTTCAAGCATTGTGCAGTAGTAGAATAATAAATAAGTAAATTAAAGTGATTCTTGTATTTCGAAGGGATGGATTAATTGATGGAACTTTTAAGAAAAAACTAAACTTAAAGATATTCTATAGGAAACGATTTAAATAATTAAGATAGCAATTCTTTCTCAACTGAAAAAGATATACATACGTACATATAATTGGGTATGTCTATCTATATTTACAAAATGAAATAAAAAAAATAAAAAAAAAAAATAGTAAAATGAAAAATAACTTCTTTTATTTATTTTCCAAAAAATACAAAAAACAGTCACCTGGATATGGCCTTATAACAGCAGAGTACAAAACCAACTTCCTAATAACTCTGTTGTTTATATAAGAAATATTTTTCGATAGTATGAACATCAGCATAAACGTTTTGTTTTGAACAATATTATAAAAAATGTGCAAAAAAGAAATGAGCTCTTCTACATTTCTTGTCATCAAATTTTTGTTATGAATTTTTGTTCTAATACTAAAATCATATATGTATGTATCACATTTCCCGGAAGCTAAAGAAATGCATTAAGGTCCACTTTTTGCATTTTCCACCGCTAAATATTTATTTTTCAAAAGAAAAGTTATTACTGCGTAAGTTGCTTCGTTTGGACTTTTACATAGTTACTTCTTTGAAACTACAAAAACGAACTTTTGACTTGAGCTGTAGTACCAAAGTGTAGCAATTTTGAACTCTGCCTCTGACGCAAAAATACGTTTTGAAATGATCCATTTAGGGTTATTGGCAATTCTGGGAGAAGATAAATTCCGCCCAAACATTTGGCATGATGGGCATAAACATAAACTAAAACGACAACCTCAAAGTCATATTTCCAAAAAGAATGTGCTTTTATGTAAAATATGATGACAAATATTCCATGTCGGCTCAAATGGATGCTGAAGTACCTCAGGGAAGTGTTTTTGGTACACTGCTTTGCATTTTGTTTTTAGCTTTTTTTACCTCAACAGATAACAGTTTTGCAGACTACACTTTTTTACTATCAAAAGACAAAAAGTTGATTACACCACCAGAAAAATTACAACGTATTCAGTTCAGACATTGACATTGAAGTCCGTCCGACCGAGTTCATCGTGTGTGGCGTTGTTGGATGCTCTGTCACACGGTCTGTCCGGCGGTCGGATGGATATCAAACAATGTTTGGGCCTAGAAAGCACTGGCTGAGTTAGATCAGTTTCTTCCTTCTCAAAAGGAGAACAACTTTATTTTAATAGGATTTAATGAAAGCCCATTCCTAGAACAGACGCTCGGTAGGCATGAATCGACATCATCTGCATGGGCGTAGATGAAAGAGGATTAAAAGAGGAGACAAAATGCCACCTTGTGGGCAGCACAATAAAGGTTACACAACAAAGGTTGCATTATCAAAATCACTCTTATAGACGAAAATTCCTATAGAGTACTTCTTCCTTTCAACCGCGCCTTCAATACTTCCTATAATCTTTTGAGCGCGGTGTCGTAGACCTTTTCTTGCTGATAATCTTGCTCCATACCTACCAACCGCGCCTTCAATCCTTCCTATAAGCTTTTAGGCGCGGTATCGTAGGCCTTTCCGCGCTGACAATCTTGTTGCATCTGAGAGAGGATACACACTTTCGAGATGCAACTTTTCACACATGCAATTCAACCAGTGTCTCTCTCCATTTTATCTGATACGACCACAAAGTAAAACGTGAAACAATCGTTCATTAACTTCCTTGTTGTTATTTGCATCCTGCCTGTTCCTCTTTCAGGCATGTTTTACTTTTTTCAAACTTTGCTACAAAAAACTAGTCACTGATCACTTAATTTAGACACACTATCTGTTTTTATTTTTATTCAATTCTAATAATCATCTTCGTCGTCTTCATCCTCCGGAGTACCTTGAGCAGCTTTCATCTGCTTGTGCATCAATTCAGCGCTATGTTGTACAGCTGTAGCTTGGAAGCTCATCCATTGAGCCTGTTCTTCCCTTGCCTGTTCTTCTCTTGCCTTAGCAAAAAGTTCTTGCTGCTGTCGTAACAGTTCCTCTTCTGGTATTCCCAAGTGTTCCAATCGTGTACTTTGACGTCTGCGTTTAGCTGCAACTTCTTTGCAATCATTCAGAACCGCCTCGGCTTCATGCTTATAGTCTTTGAAACCCAAACGATCAAGTGCTTCCAGGACATGCTCAGCATTGATAGTTTTCTTATTTCTCTGGTTACACACTTCATTGGCTTCCGAACTTATCAGATGAATAAATTCTGTGCAACAATTTAATATCAACTCCCGACTTTCATTGGCTACTCGTATGCAGGGAACCTAAAGTGTAAAGAGCTAATTATTTGTTCAGTGGTTGAGTGCAATTGTTTTTGTTTACGTACTAATTCTTTTATGATTTTGTAAATGCTTGCTCGTGGTAGTGTCAGCTCATCGTCTTCCGTAGGAGGTGGACAAAGTTCATCCTGAGGATTACTCATTCTGATTTATGTGAAGGAATATTATTTAATTTTAGTTAGAACTGGAATTATTCAAAATACACAACGAGTTATATGGAATATTTATTTCAATTCCCAAAGACAGGACTCCACTGCTATATAATTCAACTTGACAGTTTATAGTAAATATGACATAATGAGTATGTTCCGCGCTCATTTCGCAGAATATGAAGTGTGTTCGAGTCATCCCATACTTCACAATTTGGATAAGTTCATAATTGTTATATGTTACCGCAGCTATGCAGAGTTTACCTTACTGACTGCCTTTGTTTTACAAACTTACAGTCGATTTTGTACAGTCGATTTTGTCGTCAGACGTTCGAAAACGTCATCTGTACTGTAAAAAAGCAGTCAGAAATCTGTGCTGAGCATTTATTTTTATGAAACCGCAAAAAAAGGCTTAATCGACGTGTATTTAGCAGTTTTAGCAATAAATTCTCTTTTCAATGAAATCTTTTTAAGTCTGAAACAAACGATGTTTTGATATTCGTCATCCTTAAGTCTTGCAACGACGACCTTACGTTTTTGAAAACGGCATACAACTGCGCGCATTATACCATTATTAGCACGTTATTAGCATTTATGAGTAATATGTCTTAGTTGGTTCTGTTTTTCCCTTATTATTAAATAAGGTGAGTGGAAGTAAAATCGTTCCCAATGAAATCAGTAATTTCTATTATCTGAAATTTTGCAATAATGTCCCTGTGGATGTACAATGAAGAATAGGAGTAATGAATACAAATTATTTTATTCATTTTAATTACTAACCATTGACTGACATCTCTGCAAGGTGAGGGCATACCACCAAGTTGATCCTCTGAAAAATATTTTTTAACATCGGCACACAAATTTTCAATGGATTTAAGTCTGGAGATTGAGGCCACCTCTTAGCTCTTTCTTGGTATATTTGGGATCGTAAGTAAATGGCAATAAAATTTCCTCCATATTTTTTACAAAGTGGTGTCGGTCCAGTATAGGCTTAATCCAATAATCAAGTGGTTAGTGCGTTGGATCACTGAGCGGAAGGTTTGACGTTCGAATCCCAGAAACACCAAACAATTTTTCACGGTCCCACCACTCGCGAATGTCTGACAAACGTCCCAGAGTAATAACTGTTCTTAAATTGCCTTTCGGATATGGCTTTAAACTATGAAAATGGAAGGTCCCTTCCATTTGTGTGAAAAAATATAACACGCACAACACGAATGGTTGCGAGAAGCTAGACCCTTGACCACATACGGTCTGTTGCGCCAAGTATTTGTATTTGTAATAACATGGTAGGAAAAACATTCCCAAAGTGCGGCCGTTGTTTGTTTGACCGTTTTTGTGGTGCACGAGGGTGGGTCAATAAGCCCCTGAAAATTGAAATAAGGAACACTTTTTTCCGCAAAAAACGTTTTATTTTTCAACATGATCTCCTTTTAGTTCGATACACTTCGTCCAAGGTTTCTCCAATTTTTTTATGCCTTTCAAATAATACGGTTTTTCAAGGCCCTCAAAATAGGCGTTTGTTTCATTGATTCGACTCAAATCTCTTACCGTCGTTTTTTCATTAGAAGCAGGAATTAAACAGGATTAGGGAGCAATTCGTTACCTAATTCATGCAATTCTGCCATTGCGTCTTAGGCGTCTGTTTAAAATGGCTGTCACAACAAAACTATTTGACAGGTCTGTTTGAAAATTTGGGTGCGTGTTTTTGAAAGATTCTTCTTGACAAGCAAATTGTTGGATTTGAAGTGGCAACGCCATCTGTTTTAATTTTCAGCGACATATTGGGCCACCGCAACAATTTTACTCCTGGGTAAACTCGGGGTAACTTTTACTTCAACCGCACACTGGATGAATAATCGGGGTAAAATTGTATATACATAAACCAATTTTCATTATAGTGGTTATTCTATTGTATCTCGAAATTGACAACTTGTGTGTGTATTGGTTTACCCCGATGTTAAACCACTTCAACGCTGGATGAAAATTTTACCCCGTTTCATTATGTACACTTGCCCTCCCTTTTCTATAAACTGAATTTTACCTCGGGGGAATTGATCCAGTGTGCGCTGGCCCATTGACCCACCCTCGTAAGTTGATATAAAACTTGTGTTTGAGGACCTTCCAGCATAAGAAGTTTTAGTTTTTTCATAACTATTTGCTACGCGTTTCCCCATGGATTGTATTGTAGTTCATACCTGAGAGCGTTGAAAAAATACCCGCTTGCTTATTTTTATTAACTGTTTTCTTCTTATTTGAAATTGTTCTCGCGAAACGTCATAATCTTCTGTATTTTTAATTCGGATTCTCTGTGCGTAGATTAGGGGTGTCATCGTTCTACCAGTACACAGTTGTTCTGGCGTTTCCTTTCCCCTTGCGTGGGATGGAGGCGTCGCATTCTCGATATTGGAAACTCGTCACTGTCTTGGCTTGATTTTCTGCTCTACTTGATATGTCCACGGTGTCTAGCATATACAAGAGCATTTCGATATCTATGTTGCTTGTTTTCCATTCCATCTTTTGCACTTTCGGAAGGGGGTTACAGTGGTGGAGACGTTCCGTACTCTCTGTAAAGAACTTGGTGGCCTGGTGGCCACTGTTCGGGTACGGGTCTGAGACCTGCCATTTCACCTTTCTCTGGCGAAAGTTAGATCGACCATCAACCCATAACCCACTCTACTATTGTCAAACGTGTTACTGCTTCCAGTAACAAAGGCCTCTAGTAGTGCCACGTCTGTTTTGTTTATCCCAGCTTTATTCCATTGCCCATGCACTGAAGTACCCGGCTATAATTAGTGTCCAGAATCTGACAATATTCCGTCATTGGCAGGGCATAGAGGCTAAAAAAAATGAATTCCCTTAAATTATGCGTAAACGAAGTTCTGAAGACGCCGTGGATCTTAGTGTTCGAAGGAGCACGTCCAACGGCCTTCTTGTTTTCGCCCTCCACTTATCTTCTGCTGCAGTAAGGTGTTGTGTTCTATTCGTAGAATATTATACTATAATAAGAAATACTACAATAAAAAAAAACCCAAGACGTGACGATCTTCTGAGCCGACTGTGAAGAACGTAACAGTTCGGTTCAGCACAGTAAGGAGTAACTACGATATTAGTGGGTACGTTTCCTGTTCACGCGAATAATTTTTGAAACTTTAGCTACTACCGGCCCTTATAGTTGCTATGAAGATTTTAGATGCGTTGTTTGTCGGTCAGTTTATAAAACGAACTTGTAGTAATACTCGCGTTTTCATTGTACGAGCAAAGCAAACTGTATCACTAAGTATCCGTCAAAATAGTTCAATAGAAAAATCTAATTTCGGAGCTACCTCATTTTCCACAAAAATCATCAGTGCCGGTGTTTATGTTTATGGACATAATGTCACGGCTCTATAAATGCAGCACAAATAAGTTTTTATGAGGAATAGATGCGATTTTATGTATTTTTGGTAAAACTGTTGATGTACACAGTAAATATACAATATCACCTGTATTCTTTAATTAGTATTCTTTAAGTCCAGGAAGGTGATGAGAAGAAAAATCGCTATACCAGCCTTAGAAAAATGTGGCAGTGTTCATTACTACGAGTAAACCCCAAATTGAACTCGGGATCAAGTCGTTTACGACTTAGCAAATACGTGTGTATATCTAGCTATTACAACCAATATTACTTTCATTCATTATTTTTATTACTCTTCATCCAATCAAAATCATTTGAAAAACTAGCGTGTACTAAAAAAACACATTATACAAATAATCTTTAAAAATCTATTCATACAAATATTCTTCACACATACATAAATATATAAAAACTTGTGTATACGGTGAGCAGTAAATGTTAACTATTTTCTTCAAATAAATGGGTCTTGCTACATTGCCTATGAAATGTGGAGGGTGAGAGGAAGAACACAGACGGGAGGGATAGTAGTCGATTCAAAAGGGTAACAATGATTTTTTTGCTTGGGTAGTAGAAAGGCTTTTCTTTTAGTATTGTTCTCTTTATCTTAATTTATTTGTCTGTATACATACATATTTATTTAATCTAATTGAATAGTATTTAATATGTGTACAAAATGTTTTTTTACTTTAATTTCATTTCAATTTTATGTATTATATAAGGCTTGGGAATCACTAATTGATCTGTTAATATATCTTTTTTTCACAAACACAAGTTATAATTCTGATGTTTCTTGTCTTTCGGTGATTGTTCCTTTTGTATAAATATATATAGGTGCCTTAAGGGCAAATTGTCAGGCTTGCGATTTAAATTCTGTTTTTGCCTGTCTATCGCATGCTTAAAACTAACAATCTACCCCCTTTTTTTTATCAAATATTTATGTATAATTTATAAAAATACATTGGTTTTACTTTTCATAATTGTTTTTTTGTTTGTAATTTTACTTAAAACGAAAGAGTTTTTATTAATGCTCACAAATTGAATAGAAGAAATCATAAATTTTGATGTTAAAAGAAGTGTAAATGTAACAAAATACTTTTTTTTTGTATACGTAGTGTAGAGTCCTTGAGTTGCATGTATATATTGCCACTATATATGATGTAAGGGACGAAAATTATTAAATAAAACAAAATAATTATACAATATACCTATTTAAATTTGCAACTATGTACGTATGTATATAAATAAGAAAAAAAAATAATTATATAATTTTATTTTATTTAATTACAAAAATCTTTAAATACAAAATAATAATAAACGTAAAAACAATAATGTGATAACCCTAATATTATTTTACAAAAACAATCAACTTTAAAAAAATACAATTCCTACAAATTACCTTATTTTTCTACTATAGCTATATATTTTTTTCTGGTCTTTTATTATATATGAGTTTCTTGTTTTTTTTTTATTTCTCCTCGAGCCGTTATTTTTATTTCTTCGCTCAAGTAAGATAGTTAAAGGTTTTCGTGGAAGGCTAACAAGCCATTGATGAGGCTAAACCGAAGAAGTAAGTTGATAATGGTTTATTACTTTTTATAATGTTGCAAGAACTAACATAAATATTGCAAGAACTTACATAAACAAAAGATACATTTTTTTTTTAATTCTCATAACGAATTTGGTTTTAGAAAAAATAAAATCAGTAGCCAGCACTCCTTTACGTATATTAACAATGTAATTTGCCAATTTAATACTTTTGCGAAGTTTTATAATGTTTTCTTATTAACTCTGTTTAGCTGTTATATTGACTAACACAAATCTTACGATCTCCACAAAAGTTTGTTTCCTTTTTCTGTTTATATCTGAATTTTCTAGAAATTTTTTCTTAAGTTTACATATGTATAGTGGCTGCTGTGTATCTGGCTTCTCCGCGCCTCCACGACCATTGACTTGGACGGTACTGAAATTAAAATACGTACATAAGTATTTATCGTGAAACGAAAAAAAAAAATATTGAAAAAAAAACTAGGTAACAAGTAAATGGAGATGAAAGGATAGGAAAGATTATTATTTTAGTTTTAAACTTATACGCAATACAAATATAAGATGAAAAAAGCAAACATGATGAAAGAAACTACATAAAGGGGAACTTTTATGCCACTAAAAAGATAGGAGGTTATATGTACGTTGGTAATAATACGATGACAACAGACGATATTATTGCTAGCAGCCACTTTAGCAGACTAAACAACTACGAAGATTTATTGCTAAATCTAGTTTGCGTGATGAATTTATATCTAAAGCTTTTCACAAGCAACGCGACAGTGCTTGTTTCGATGTTTTAAGCGATGAACAAAAGTGGCTTGCGATAAAGAAAGCATATCGATAGCTGATCGTATCGTTTTGCTAGAGGATTATTTCGGAGCTTAGCCAAATCTACGCAGAAAATTTACTAAACGTTGGATGGTACTCCTCCGCTTTGTAAAAACTAAAAATACATGTTGTTCTTATATACTTATTTTAATTAATTTATTATATTTCTCTATCCTTTAAAAGCATGCCTTAATTTCGATTTAGTTATGGTTTTGATACTACAAAATCGTGAAAACTATTTATATTGTTGTGTATACTATATGATAAGCAAAATGTATAAGAACCAGGCAGTGGAAGCGAA
This sequence comes from Blera fallax, assembly GCA_946965025.1. NCBI lineage: Eukaryota > Metazoa > Arthropoda > Insecta > Diptera > Syrphidae > Blera > Blera fallax. Next base: position 8,818,400 of record OX337248.1, on the reverse strand, counting down.
TTAAACAACATCTCGTAGACACACTTGATGCCGAATAAGCAGGCTTCCGCTCTGGATCCTCATGTGTCGACCACATGAACACCCTGCGGGTCATCATCTAGCAGGGCGTTGAATATCGTACGCCAACTTGCTTGTTGTTCATCGATTTTGAGAAGACGGTCGATAGTGTTAACATGAAGTTTATTTAGGGTGCCTTACGCAGGAGAGATATTCCCGATAAATTAATTGATATTATCAAAGCTACCTGTGATGGGCTTATATTTCACGTTCTGCACAGAGGAAGGTTGTTTGAGGAATTCGAGATCCAAGGTGCGGTAAGGTAAGGCCGTATTCGTTCACCAATACTATTTCTCTTGGTGATTGGCGATGTACTTCGTGCAAGAAACTCAACTGACTTGGAGTGCGCAATTATAGGCAGACAATACAGACCGGGCTAACTGGAGAGGCACTTTTTGCTTTTCGTACGAAATAAATAATATTTAGACTTTGGAATAATCTGCCATTTAACAGAATCTTTCGGGTAGAATATTTGCTGACTTCTCAATTACCTTTTGCACTGTAAGGACAATTTTCTTAACTTTTCTTCAAAAATTGTCTCAAAAAGTGTAGATATCGATTGCACTATTAAAATATATTATCTAGACATTTAAATACATACAGTAAAACTGTTGAACTCACAACTCAATAAAACACTCATACTCGCAAATAGGTTTCATAAGACTTATATTATGCTTAACGATTTTCGCTTAAAAAACTGTTGTTTTGTTTTCTTCATTACTTTTAATAATTTAAAAAAAAAGAGTATGTAGGCACCAGGCTCGAATCCACCACCCGAATGTTAATTTACAGCCTACTTACCCTCTGTGCCACCACACCCCTACTCATGACCGCGCCAGAAACTCCAACTATGAGTAAATTGAAGTCCTTGTCGGAACTAAGGCATACTTTTAGGCGAAGAAAGAAATATAATAAATTAATTAAAATTAGTAGGAACGATTTTTTTGTAATTTGTTACAAATCGGAGAAGAGCACTAAATGTTAAAATTTAACTATGAAACTCCATCAAACGAAAATCGGAAAAAAATGGATTTTTATTGGCAACGCAGTCTTGAAGTAGTTTTTTTTACTTATTTTTCACCAATTAGGTACCCCAAAATTTAACTTTCAATCACCACTCAACGATTGATCGATTTTTATTTTTTGAGTCTGTCTCAAATCAGGACTCGACTTAACGAACGCTTACAACTGTTAACTTTCTGCTAACATTTCTGGTTCATGCAAAACGCGATTCACTGGCTAAGAATATAGCAAAAAGGTATAGGCCGTGTGATTGAGAATTCAAATCGCCCACGACTTAACAAAATCTAAGATCGTGGAAGACCTCATACTGGCTTGCCTTGAGAAGTACATAGTTTCTTAAACTGACGACGACAAGGGATATCTCTTGACTTTTGCCCATGACAGATCTACAAAGTAAGTGATTCCACATCATTTCTATGCTAAAAAAGTACACTAGGTGTTGAATGGAAGGTAAAAGATTTAAATACCAGGGAATTTGTCTCTCAAATAAGGAAGTTACTTTTAGACTGCACGTGGGTGCGAGTACAAAATACAAATATTTGGCTCAACAGACCGTATGTTATCCACGACCGAGCTTCCCGCAACCATTTTTGTTGTGCGTGCTATATATTTTCGCCCAAATAGAAGGACCTACAGTTTAGAGCCATATCCGAAAGGCATATTTTTATTTGGAAAGCTTTCTCTTTACAGTTTTTACTCTCGGACGTTTGCCAGACATTCGCCAGAGGTGGGATCGTCAAAAAAAAAACTTTTTGGTGTTTTCTGGGATTCCCACTTCTAATCGCCTGCTTTGTAGTCCTATACAACGCTGAGTCACGGTGTGAGTAGAAACTATGAAAAAGAAGAGACACCAAAATTCGATACATTTCTCTCCCTTTTTTCATAAGTGCTGTGGTTCTTCCTATCTTCCATGAACAATTTCCACATACTCGAATAGGAGAAACATTTCATCCAGTATTGCATATTTGATTTAAAATCAACACATTATTTCCTTGCGATAAAACAGGCGGTGAGCTCACTGATCAGATGCATCATTCCATTTACCTCAGTATCGCAGTTCAAATGCCTTAATTTTCTAGTATGACGTTCCTAGCAGTACTAACAGCCTGAAAATAAAAATTTTTCGCCTGAAATCTGTTGGGTGTCGAAGTTGCTGTACTAATGTGTTTCAACTTTATGACGTGATAAGTTCACACTTAAAATAATGTGTATCCGGAAAAATCCCTCCACAAAGTTCTTATCGATTATGTATTGTATTACATGCTTAACTGTTATAATACTTTTAATTATTGCATGTTCATACATGCATACATATGTATGTACTACAGAAAACTTGTATACTTCATAGATGGCTCTTGCACCAGTTTTTTTTTCACATTCATCCCATATTAACATATATTTTATGATACAAATGTAGTTCAATCCATCACCATTTTTATAACCTTTCGGTACCGAAGCAATACAAATGTTAGAACTTTAGAAAAACGCTTCCAACCACGCCCTTTTTACCAAAATTAAAAACACAAAAAAAAAAAAATAGTAGTTAGAACATTTTATAATGTGATAGGGAGGAGTGTATGGGGCGGGGCCCTCATGCATCTGTTTGGGATGTATTGTGTATATATTATTAATTTTTCCTTTTTATCTTGAATAAAAAAAAATACAAATACAATTGAAAAGTGTCTGTTATTAAGGGTCGATCGATCTAAAACTAAAATGTACGCTATGTCTAGAAATACTTCCAAAAAATGCTAAATTTTTAGTGGCATTAATATTACCTCCGTCGAGTTGGCTCCGAGTTTAAGACAGATTTAAAAAAATAAAAATACATCAATTGTTGATATTTAAATTTCGGCGTTTGATGGTACAAAATTAGTGGAAATAAAATGGTCACAGTAAAATTGGCTCTGGCACTAGTGAAAATCAATTTTTTTTTGGTTGATCAGTATTTGGTGTTATGTAATAAATTAAACAAAATTTGTTGTTACTACTTATTTTGATTAATTTCTTATTTCTTTCTTTACCTGCAGGTTAGGTTAGGTTAATGGGTGCCCTTGTTGACAGAATTGTCAATGGCTCACTTAGAGTCCATTGTGCCCAATATTTAAAAACCCTGGGAACCTAAATCTCAGTCTTCAACCGATACGTTAAACCACCCAGACAAATGAATGAATCTCAGGAGTTTGCTTAGCTCAATGTTACCTAGCTCGTCTAGTTCTGAAAAGAAGTAACTGCTAAGAGCACGTCTTCTTTTGGTGGCCAGTGCTGGACAGTTCTTTACCTACAAGTATGCCTATTGAGTTAAGTTCTCTGGCGCGGAAATGTGCAAGCTATAAGTGTAAAACGAATATTTAACTAAAATCTCAAGTCAAAAAAAACAAAGAACCACAATTGGTATTTATTTTAAGATAATTTATTTGAAAACGAGAAAAAGTACAAGATCAGCAAGAACAGGATAAACATTTGAGCAAATAAACAATGCAGCAACAACATCGCAGTGCAAAAGAAACTGGCGGATGTCACTAAAAATATGCAGGTTGAAGAAATAAAAAACCTAACACATTGCACAATGACCAGAATACTTGATGAAAATGACTGAGATAATGTGCAACGAATTACTAACGCTTCAAATAAGCAACACAACTCGAAGAAAAAGCTAATGAAAGCAACACCATTTCTCATGTTTCTCCTCAAATGGGTTCGGATGCGGTGAATAAGGAATTGTGTTTGAATTTTCTTTAGACAACAAATTATTATGAATGTTCATTAACAAGATAAACGCCATAGTAGTTAACAAACCTACAAAAGTCATTCTGGAATTGGTAAACATGGTGTCCAACGAAAATCTACAAATAAACTGCGGGACAAGAGATAGAAATACAAAAAAAAAAAAAAATACACATGTGTGGCGCAACCATTCGTATGTGGTCCAGAGCCTAGCTTCTCGAGATTATTAATATTGTGCGTGTTATATATCTTCGTACAAATGGAAGGGATCTACAGTTTAAAGTCATATCCAAAAGGTAAATTGGGAAGCTTTCTCAAGTCAGTTATTACTCTCGGATGTTTGTCAGACATTTGCATAAGGTGGGAACGTGTCATGTATTCTGGGATTCGAACTTCGAACCTCCCGCTCAGTAACCCAGTTCATTAACCACTGATCCACGGCGCTTGGAAAAACAATGCTCAAAGATTTTCCACTGGCAGCGCGAGAAAGAAGAAAACACTTGCCGAAATTGAATGTAGACATTTACAACATTTATGCAAAGGCCAAACTCTGCAGTTTGGAGAAACATTTCGCAACATTTCGGACCCTGACAATTATAGAAGTATAATGCAACATAAAATTTTTATAATGATCTTGCAGAGCCCCCTGATTACTCTTCTCTTGACTTTATAGTGCTTTCGAGAATTATTGCGGAATCAATCCTGATATTAGGTAGATCGGACTAGTACATAAATTCGTCAAAACTTATACAAAAATACTCTTTTACTTATTTTTTTTTACCACTAAACTGTGTACCATTTACAAACCTCAAAATTTAACTATCAATCGCCATCAAACAATTGATATATTTCTTTTATTTCTGTCTTAGACCCGGAGTTAACTTGGCGGAGGATTAATAATTAACTATAAAACAACCAACTGCATTCAAAAAATCCTAACTTCTACTTAAATACAAACCTGAAGATGTTTGGTCTGCGTGAAAGAGTTAGATAAACATTTTAGACAATGAACTCGAATTTTCAGTTTTTTTTTTGTTTTCCAATTTGCACATTTATGAATGCAAATGTGAAATAACATAACTAACTTACCTGAATCAAAAGTTGACCACTCTTAGTGTGTGGATTGCGGTATGCGTATAGTATCCAAACAAGGACGACCATAACCAAACAAATTGGAAGGATAAAACCTAGAGTTATACCCATACTATGTGTTTCACCCCCCTCCGATATGTATACATCACTGGCAGCTTCTTTTTTCGCAGGAAGCACTGATTTAGATGAATGTGGTATCTCAGCACTTCCTTCGCTAGCTTTCGGTGGGAAATAATTGGTGCCGGTATGACTGCTGTCGCTATGATCCGTAGTAGTAGTAGCATTTGCAGACTGTGCAGCATTATTGCCCTTCTGGCCTATAGCGGGGCATGAAGCTACAAAATTTATTTGTCCCCTGTCGCAACCTAAAAATACATTTTACGTATTAAGTAAATGAATAAGAACAATAAATAAACACATATTTCCCTATTACATTTACTTCTTAGAAATTTACCTTTATGCAACCAATCTTGACGTTTTCGGTCTGTTCCAGTCGAACATCTATTTAAAATTGGACACCATGCACACTATTAATACAAGAAATAAATATTTTCACAGATATCAATCGAATACAAAAATTTTTAGTATACCTCAAATGCTGTATCGTGCTGAATGCAGGATGCGCAATCTGTATAGCTCAAACAAGTGGGCAGCGCTTTAAGAAAAATAATTGTTGAATTGTTTATATCAGAACTGCCAAAGTTCACACGATGGTATTCGTAGATTGTTTTTCTCCTAGCAACTGAAAGTAAAAAAAACATCCTTCAATGTTTTTTAAATACTAAAAGGTCATAGCTTACAGAAAACAACTTTGTCAATTATGTAGGCATCTGATAAGCCAACTTTAACTGGATGTTTATCATCCTGGATCGAATTAATTAGAATCGGCACGCTAAAGTATGTGAAAACGATATCACCATTCTTATGCAACGTGGTACTGAAAGTAAATGTGCCAACATCTTGTTTGTCTTGCAGTGATACTTTTTCCCAAATAACTGTGAATGCAGTGCCTGTTATTAAAAAATGTTTGCTATTAAATCCAGTTTATGAAAAATGTGTTATTGTCTGTAACAAACCATTATCGTAGAACTTTACGAATGAATCATTCGACAAACTCGTATCGAAATTCGCCATTAACGGTGCTATATACTGTGTTGCTGCTAACCATGAATGCACATACTCCCCAGTGTAAAGAAAACCTCCTGTTGCGACAGTGACATTCCTAACTGGGTTACCATAGAAGGGAAAATCGAAACTAAGTTCTACAGTCTGAGAAACAGTGCAAGAAAAATTAATAAATTTTTTTTTTTCAAATTGGTTTATACTCACCATTGCTCGTCTATGGGACGCAGATAGCATAGCATTTGGGCTGACATTTTTGAATGAGTTCCAAAAATTGTCTGCTTGGTCCTTACTAATGTAGATCGTGCTGTTATAGTAAATATGGTGGTCCTGCCAATGACAAAAAGTTTTTTTTTTATTATTCAGTATCATTTTTTCTATAGAAGATAGATTAGAAAGTATGCCAATTTGACCAAGACGTGAAACTTCAACATATTCAACAAGCGAGTTCTAGCACATAAAAGGATTTTCTATTTAGCTTTAGAACTCATAATAAGTAATAGATAAAAATATTGAATGCTTTTAGTACATTTATACAGATTGTTCACTAGGCTGGGTATGAGAGAAATATGGGTGGTGATGCTCTCATGAAGGACTGAACAACTTCTTGCGGATTTCTCGTTATTTATTGTGGGTAAGATTCAAATCTGCTGTCCTTTTAATGAAATTTTTAATAACATCGTTGCATAATTGTGGTTCAATAGGGGCAATAACACTTGGATTGGATTTCCGCTTTAAGCTTTTTAATCGTATGTGGTTTATTGGCATAGAAATCTTTTTAAAGAAGTCGCAGGATGTCAAATCGCACGATCTTGCTGGCTAACTTCTTATCCGCTCTTTTCCAGTTATCATCTTTTTGAAATCCAAACCATTACCTGTAATCGCATCAAAGAAGAACAGGGCAATTACTCCACTACTCCAAACGCCGCAACAAACTTTAACATCTGGTGGATAAACTGGCTACCCTTTAATTATTCCTAACTCCAGCTTTGCCTATTTATTTAGCCACTGCATGTCAAATGTATCTCATCGCTAAAGGTGATTTTCTTAGTAAAATTGTGGTTCACTAGCTGATGTTCCATCAACGAATTAACAAATACTCTTCCCAAATGGTCTTCTAGTTTGTATAGATATATGGAAAATATAAAAGAAACTTCAGTAAAACAATACAACGTAGCACGAACCAATTCTCAGATTACTATTTCGACCGAATATTGTAAAATACAAAGTTTGCAAACTGTTTCATCAAAGCTCTTCGCAATGAGTTTTAACGTTAATGACGTGTCGTTTTTCCGTGTAGGGTCCTACATTTATTAAGCACAACATTAACATATGTATGCCATCTATGAAAGTCTGCCTATTGAAAATGGGTACGGCAGGATCTCCTGCACGAAGGCGATACTAGCCAGTCTTTAAAGTTGTAAGCCGAATCACTCAAAAGCACAGTTCGTGGACGCCAACCATTTTCCATTTTTTTTTATAGACTATACTATTTATGAGAGCACGAACATCGTGTTGGTACATTTAGAACTGCAGTAATAAAATTGTATGTAGGTCCAGTCCACAAACCAACATACAGTTAATGGAATGATTTCCATTTGTGATCTTTATGATTTTTTGATGCATCAAAGTTGATAAGCCAATAACAGCAGGCATGGGATTAATTAAGTAAAATCTCCTTACAACACTGTCTATGGCGTTTGCAGCATTTTACTACGTGTGGAAAACCTTTTCGTTTTCAACTAATTCCTTGATTACAATTCCTTGATTTTAAAATGCCGTTCATATTTGCTATTCTCGATATTGACATCCGTAAACTGCTGTAAGTAATATTTGTTTGCGCGACAAAGCACAATTTTCAAGATAAAGTTCAATTTGTTGCAAGAGAATCACTATTAATTCGGAATTTCTTATTTAATTCTGGTATTCATTCCATAATTGATTCTCTACCTGAATACCCGGTGTGCGAAAATATTTATGAAACACTATTTTACTAATAATTATTAGACTTTTAGACTTTTATGAAATAGGACCCAGAACTAGCATTCACTTTAGAGACTTGGTTTGTTCTGCATTTTTTCTTTTTATGTTCTACAATATGTACATGGATATTTCGTAAGTTGTATCCGTATGATATCACATAATACATATTTTATTTTTTATTTTATTTATTCATATTTTATACGTAGTTAGTATTTCTCAGCACTGTTCGTCGGCATTTTGTGAACTTTAAGTTTTAAATTCTATTTGATTGTATTTCTTTGAATCGGTAAAAAAAGCATTTATTCATTTAACCTAGGTTTCACTGAGCGAAAGAAGCTAGATCTAAACCCTTTCTTCAGATATTCCCAAAATGTATATTAGTAGTTCTTAGAAATGTGGGAAACCTCTTTTATTTTCATTAATTAACAAAGTAAACAAACAAAACAAAATAAATAGCATTAAATATGTACATGTTACCAGTGCTATCGAAAAAATGTAAGGTTTACCTATATATCTATATGCAATATATGCAATTACCGATTATTAGAAAAATGTCAAAAATAAAACTCATCTGCTGGACATAACTTTCGAGAAAATGACTGCAAAATACTTACAGAAGTTTGATTGACCGTAAAGTTTCTATTTTCTAGAGCTTGTAACGTCTCATTTTCAGGTACATCGACATTATCAACAAGTTCCTCCAGTGGTGTTTCTGTGGACATTAGAATTGTTGGCACCGCCGCAGTGGCAGCTAACGCCTTCTTTGGGAACGTAGTTGGTTTCTTAGAACCTGGCTGAATTGGCTCCGAAACGACAGCTGGTTTGGTGATGGATTTATCTCCATAATCTTTTCGTTGACCCGTACCGTTCACACCGAGCAATGGTTTATCATTCGTATCCATGGGAATGATAATTGATGGTGTTGGGGTTGATTGCGCGCCATTGCCTGGTGGTTCTTGTTTAACATCAACATTTGTTGTGCTGTTATTGGATTGATCTGCTGGTGGTACAGATGTGTTTGGATTCTGTGGGATGCTCTGATATTGCGTTTTTGAATCCGTTTGTCGTTTTTCTCTTAATTTGACTATCGAATAGGAAACTAGATTTGATGTATTTGGTAAATCTGATAACACATCATCGTATTTATACGCTGCAAAAAAAATAATTATTTTAAAAATAGTTCAATGCATTTGAATTGTTATCAAGAAAGTGTCATAATAATTGTTTTTTAAATATAACCTTTGTGTATACAATTCTATACATAGTAGCATCAATCCAAAAGTGCAATTATGCTAAGATGTCGCTATTAATACCAAATCGAGAAATAAGGGTCAGGGTGCTTTGCCCCTCTGATAATTTTATTTCTTATGAAAAAGCTTTTGTCAAGATTTGTTTTCGTTCTATTTTGATGGGAAAGAAGGAAATATTTGGTGATTTTATTTAAAAAAAGGTTTTTGTTTTAAGGAATCTTGATTTGTGAAGATGTGACTGGAGTTTCCAAATGTGACGTTTTTAAGAAATATTTATTGAATGGGTTTATATGCACATATGTACGTACATATGTACAATGTGCAACCAAATTTTCGGCTATTAATATTTAAAACAATACAACGCACGAGGTCATCATCCATCTTGATGCCGTCGGGGTGGTTCCAACGAATGTGCTGAGAAAAAGAAATTGTTCTGCAGGCATGTTCTATTGGGATAATCTACTTATGTACGTGTGGGGACTTGAAGGAGAATGATCTACTCTGACCCCTAAAAGGTTCTACAGATATTCCCTTCTTGAGATATTTTCTTTAAAATCTTTTCTATTACTTTCCTTTAAAACGGTCGCTTTGAACACATTTTGTGGTATTTTTTGATGCAGTTTATAATAATAAATAAGATAAACATATGTACATATGTATGTCTAACAGAAAATGTGTCATTTCCATGGCATTCAACAAATTGCATAACACATACTCACAAATATTCTTACTATGACTGGAACTTGAAAACTTTTTCAATTGATACGCTACTAGGGCAACTTGAGGGGTGAAAATGAATTGTTTCATCCAGTTCTCATTAAAATTAGTCTTGAGCTAATGTAGCAAAATTGCACATGTTTACCACCTAATAAAATCAGCCAGCCTCCTGGCGAAAAAGTAGATCTGAAATGATGGAAATTCACCTACTTTATCGAAATATTGCATGAATCGTTTTTACTCAAATAGAGAACATTATTCAGAATAATGCGCATTTCCTACTTCACACGATATTCCAAACAAGTGTCGGTATGTATGCATGCGAATGGATTCATTTCATCAAGTTAAATTATATGTCAATGACAATAATAATTTTAATTTGTAATGCTAATCTAACATTGATGCAGAGCGTCACAAACGGGTTGTCAAGTTAATGCCCTTAGCTTCAAATAAAGACAAAACAAATCTGAAAATAGAAATTGTCGAAAGAACGGAAGCAAAGAACCTATACACAAATTAACTCTTGTAAGCACAATCCAAATGCAGGCTGATTGAAAATATTATATATGGATATGTTCATATGCAAGTAACAATTTTTTATGGGATCAAATGGAACGACCCATGAATCAACAACACCATACAGTTCCATTACGAAGAAAAAGACTGTTATCTCTGGGTGCGTCTTCGTTTTAATTATCTGTGCCGCTGTGAGTTGTTTTGTTTTTCCGTGTATTACAAAAGTCATGGCGCTCAGAGCTAGTGCTTCTTGTTGCAATCACTCAGTAAATGTACAGTTGTTCTGATTAATCAGACATTGCTTAGACTCATGTAAATAGAGTATTCAATTTGTTGTTCCAATGACCTTTTGCAAAAAGGCGAGGAGTCTGTTAGACCCTGTTCGTAATCATCGAATGCTCTGAGTTGTAAATGTCTTAACGCGAGATATTTCATTTTGATTAAGGAATTTTGTTCACTTTTCTGAACTGAATCACTTTCGTGATTTAATAAATTCAATTTCCATTTTGAATTCTCGGCCAATCGGTAAAGTTAATTATATCGATTATAAAACTTAGGTAATACAATACATAGTGACTCGCCTTGTAGTATGGTACTACCGCTTGGGGAGAGGAAACAGCCCAGTTAAGTGCCATTCAATTCAAGGACGCATGTTGTATAAGTGAGAACGTACATACATGTATGGGAGAACAGGTAGGTAAATGGGTGGCATTTCCCTAAAACCATGTGAGAATGAAAGGTTTTCTATTTCCCCTCTTTTTTTGCATTTCGTCGCGCACATCAATACTGTCATTTGCTTAGTTAAGCAGAATGTTATTTGCTTTTGAAGTGGCCATAAATTCAAGTTGATATATCGATTTCATTATTACAAATCTAACGCCGCTGTTGATATGCAAAAAATGTTGCATTGTTTTTAATTGTTCATAGAAAATTAATGAATAAAGTTATAACGAAGTCCTATAACTTATTCATATCAGAATAATGTTGGAATTGATTACATGTACGTGTACTTCCACGATAGGATATTGATTAAATGAAACTTTGTACGAGTAGGTATGTATATTGTTCTTATTTTCAATTTTCATATCATGGTCAAAAACAAAGACGTCTCGTGACATTGGTGTCGGAGGTTTCATAATAAAAAAAAATTGTCTGCTATTTCCCAAGCAACGTCATTTAATAATTACGCTCCTATTGTTTCGAATAATATTTTCCCACAGATATGATTCTTAATGCTAACTGTGCACGAGTTCGATTTATAACACTTAACATGTGTTTTAAGCATTTCACAACACAATATTTGCCAACTTGGATCTTATTGTCGCCGAATACTAATTGGCATCAACTGCTGTGATTCTCTGAGGCTTAATGCCGCTAAGAGTTTCCAGAAGATATTGACAGGTAACCATAACCTGTATGGTTGGATGGTTGGTTAATGTGGCCCTCGATAAGGTACACTTAGACAGTGCACAAGAAGTGAGGGATTGATTCTTCTTCCTCCTCGTCTCTGTAACTTCTGCAGAAGTCGTTATAGCGGATTCCCAATCTTTGGGCATGCCTGCCTATCGTGCAATGTCTGGTTATTATGTTGATTAGAGTAAAGATGGTTCCTCTCTTATGCTTAATAAGTTCGGTAGATCTTCTGTGGTCTAGTTTTGGCCATAGTTGCCTAGCGATAAGGCACTAGCCATAATTATGCTATTTGTACCTGAAAACCCTCGTCTAGTCAATTCGTCAGCCACGCAGTCCCCCGGGACGTCACAGTGATCTGGTACCCGGCAAAGGGTACCAGGCAACAACTTCGTCCGTTAGAAAAGCAATAGAATACCAGTAAACAACACTTTCGGCTCTCTCAACTCTCTCAGGAGAGCCATCGAAGGAAGATATGTTTTTAAATAATAGAAACTTTAAGGGTCTGTCTCACAGCGGCAGAAAATCTTATCTTTAGTCGTCCAAGTCGTTATACAGCGTTATAAACAATCATTCTCATACAAGGACATTTTTCATACAAGTCGCACAAATATATAATCTGTCTCTGACGAGATATGTACGTAATCGATGGTCATTTGAGAATGCATCGGCGTAGATCAAATTTCTTTTCGATACTATCAATCATACGGCATAAGTATCAACATCAACGATGTAAGCAAGAAAAACCAAAGCAAATCAAATCTGTGATTTCAGTTTTGTGGTTAGAGAGCCCGCTGTTCAATCGGTTTACATTACGACCTACCCACGAACCCGTTGTTTCATTTGTGCCATTTGTTTATGTAACACCGAGAACGGTAATTGAAACCACATTCAGTTGTTTTTAATCCATTAAGTGCGGATACGTAGGAGCTTCCAAAAGGTGTTTGACGCAAGATTGATTCAATCGTACTGCCTACTCATGAATGACAGGTTTATGCGGCATTACGATATTGTCATTTTCAGTTTCTGTGCATATGAATAAAATACAATTAAAATCCAATTTTCCATAAGACTACGTCACCAAAGCTTTTTGTTGACTGCGTCAACCATTTCCTATGGTCATTCCCCCTCAATTACATATCACTCGATGCGCTTGCATTCAATTGTGAAATCATTTTTACTTGTATCTAGAATGCCGAGTTATTTTCGATCTGAAGAATTTCATTTAACTTGGAATTGGAGTCTTAACGAATGGACGGTTTTTTTCATCAAAGTGGACCTCTGAGGTCTGTAGGACGTTAGTTCGTATCACGATCGGAATAATGGTATCCGATCAATTCAGTAATAAAAATGCATCTTAAATAAATAAAAAAGTGCGTTGGACTACTGAGCGGGAGGTTCGAGTCCTAGGAAACACCCAAGTTTCTTCACGGTCCCACCTCTAGGGAATGTCTTGCAAACGGCCGAGAGTAATAACTGTCATGAGAAAGCTTCTCAATTTGTCTTTGTGACACGGCTTTATAATGTAGGTCAATTTTACTGAAATATAACACGCACAACACGAATGTTAGCGAGAAGATAGGTCCTGGACAATATATAGTCTGTTGTGTCAAATACTTGTAATTTTTTCGGTTGGAAAAATCTTAATTTTATTCGTTTATCTTTTATGTCTGATGGCTGTGGTTTCTGTTTCCCAACGAGAATCGAACATTCACCGGCCGTCACAAGCAAACACGCTCCCATTGCACAGTGCTAAGCTTACAAATTTTCATTACTTACATACTACTATGGAACAGAAACTTATTAACATATGACTCGATTGCATGACTCATTTGCAAATCACTAAGTTTTGAAATTTCAAAAATTGTTAAATTTTTCGAATAAAAAAAAAAGATTTTTAAATCTCAAAACTCATTTAATTCGACTCGAAAGTTGAATATAGATAGCAGTAAGAATTATGCAATGCGGTGACAGACTGCGGTATACAGAACGAAATAGTCTAATAAAGCCGCGTGACGCTGGAAAACAGCCCGAGTATTTTGGAAATAATTTCTCTGAATTATTCTAAAAGTGTAACGGATATCTGTTTCAAAGCTGTCTTTGCTGCTAGGCTAGAAAGCTGGATGAATATGGAAAGTAATTTTGTTATGCAGCAGCATATCGCACTAAGAATAGAATACTGTTGTAACTCAAAATTTTTCAGATTTGAGATAACATATTCAAACGTAAAATTCAATATCCTATGCGTCAATAAGACCGTCGTTAGAATAGTGCAAGAAACAAAAAAAGAGATGGCACTATGAGTCATTGTTCATGATTGACCCCCACCGATATTGCATCAACTTTAGTTACGATCGAAATTCGTATTTTGAGTTACAACAGTATTGTATTATTAGTGCGCTTTATTAATATAATAATGAACCAACAAAAATTGGGTTTAGACGGCATTTGAGCGTTTACCAAATATGACTACAGTCGAGTACAATTTATACGAATTTGAGGAGCAGCCTTTTAGCTTTTTCCATGCAATTCAAGTAGTTCGTTCATTTTCAAAACAAATTTCATTATCTTTTAAAGAATTGCTACAAAATTTGCCTTATTTAAATTTATATACATATATAAATTTTCATTTATGCGAATAAACGTTTGCTCTTCGTCGACACACAGTAAATCAATAATTTGTTAAGCTCTAAATAAAACCTGAACATTTCACTTCTCACAAAGTCAATTAAATTCTTGATAATGAACTGCCAGAATGTATACAATATGCATATACATACCTATGTACATACATAAAACTGTAGATGTGTATAGTAAGTATACACAATTTATCGATTCAGGCGTTTTTGGGGGAAATAATGTATTCAAGTAACTGCTTTTGTTTTTAACTCCCCAACAGGTTATTCCATTGATCGTAAAAACACCTTTACTTTATTTCTTCTTTCCATATAATAATCTTTTCAATGGAACAGAAGGTAGCCTTCGTCACAATATTATTTCTCTGATCTTCATTGCGTCAGTAATTGTTGGAAAAAACAAACGCTTCGTTCAGCGTAATACTACTGATAATTTCGCAATAAATACTGATTTCCTACTGAGACAAATGGATATTCGCTAAAAAAGTGAATCATTCTGGAATAAAGCAAATCATGCTAATGGGAAATCTCATGGGGCCACTACCAGTAAAGCAAATCATGCTAATGGGAAATCTCAAGGGGCCACTACCGGTTTAGTGACACTTAGTCATATAGCAGAGGAGTTTAGAACTCATTGGCAGATATCGAATTTTTGTTATAATACACAGTCAATTCAATTGATAAGTAAGCTAGGAGAAAATAATCCACCTTAGATGGATAAGAATACAATGAACAGTGTGTTAATTGATGAAATTAATAAATAACCTACAACAATTTGGAATTAAAAATTATTGGAAGGAAAAATTATCTAAAATAGATCTGCAGTTTCTGCAAAAATAATCAGGAAACTTTCACTACACATAGACACAATTGAAATTTGAAATCAGTCGGTGATAAGATTAGACATATTATTGTAACTCGCCAAAATTATTTTCCTATCAGACGATCAACATACTCGTACATAGTCAACGGAAAAATCTACATAGCAATCTCAAGAATTGTTATTAAAAAGGTACACATGTGCATACATACATACATATTTATGTACATAAGATGCAATTAAAAAAACAATAATTAATTAATTAGAAAATCGCGTCGTTGATGTCCCATAGCCGTCAAATCTGGTTTGTAAGTTTAAAATCTACATATGTACATATGTATGTTAGCTGGCTAATTTGAAGACCATCTACGTCGGAGCGAATAGAGATAAGCTATGGTAGCTGATTTTTTTCAAAAACTTTGTGCACCAGATGAAGGTTTTTAGTAATCTTATTATCAGTATACACCGAAGCTTTGAACATTTTTTTCGCGTTAGTACTTGGCGCAGTTAGTACATTAGAGCCACATCCACATATGTACATTGGAGTACATTGGATTACTGAGCCGCTGAGCGTGGGGATCGATTGTCAACTTGTCTTGAGCCCTACTTTAGGTATCTAGATAGATAGATAGATAGATAGATAGATTTATTTTCCATATAAAAAAAATTAAATATTATTATACAACATTATCTTATCTAAAAAAAAAGGTATCTAGATATTATTTAGTATTCAAATCAAAATTAAAAAAATTAACTACATTTTTAAAAACACTGCCTCTATTGATCCCTAAATTAACAGGTCTCTACTTCTTGGCTGAAATAAAAAAAAGTATCATTCAAATCGATACATTTTTTTTAAAAAAATTGACGTACGAAAGAAAGTAAAAAAAATTATTCGATAGACACCAAAACTATATTTTTCAAGTTCTTGCTAAATAACAGAGTTATCGTTCACGAACAAATCTATGGTTGCTATTACGAAAACGGACAGAAAGAAACACGCGGAAGCAGTGCATATAAGAAAAACCTCGTTTTTCAAAGTCTAATTAGTTATAGTAAAGTTGAAATCTGGCCTTATTTTTGGTAGGATTTTGTTAACTCTATCACCCTACTTCTATTTCTAAAACCATGGAAGTGAAAATGCGTTTGTAGGATTAAACTGTATCACCCAATTTTTGAATAAATTATAGGAGTATTCACGCTTTGGTTAGGTAAGGTTATCGTGGCAGGCTGCAGTAATTGCAACCTCACTTAGACCAGTAAGGAGGATTGGCAAATAGTTTTGAGCTTGAACCGATGGGCCGAGATTCGCCTTGTCCGACAAAGCGGCCATTCAATTCCCTAGAATGTCCCTTTATCCGCCATCCGGTCTTGTATCGTTGTGAAAGTGTATAAGTGTATGATTTTCTTACAATAAACCTATAAAATGCACTGGCTGTGATTTTATTACGCGTTAGCACTGCTGTTGAATTACTAAAGCCCGTATGACACTACATTTTTTTCTCATTTTTAATGCATTAAATCATGTTTGAGTGTCAGCCTTGCATAAAAAAGACAACACGATTTTTTAAGAAAGGGAAAGCAATTATTTTGCAGGAAAATAATAAACTGTCAGCTTTGGTTTTTGTATTGAGCCGAACAGAATCACAAACGGCAAAAATTAATGGGGAATTTAGGTTTTTGTTTCTCTTTGAACATTTCCAAAACGGTTGCTATTAATAAATTTATATTTAAAACACACAAAATAAGTACATCTGGATCCATTTTGCAAATTCAAAACAATTTAGTTTTGCAATGACTCAATTTAATGCAGAAATGTCAAAAACAAGCTGCCAGCGGCTGAAAAATGTAGTTTGGGTTACATTTTTAATGCATTTTTTTTGACATTTTCACATTTATTAGGTTAGTGTGTACGCACTCACACTTAATGGAAATTTCAGTAGTGAATTTTTCGTACTGCTCTAATTCCATTTCCAGAGCATTAAAAATGAGAAAAAAATGTAGTGTCATACGGGCTTAAGCGAGAGGTTCAATGTTCGAATCACAGGAAACAATAAAAAGTTTTTTCACGGTCTTACCTCTCGCGAATATCTGACAACGTTTTTGGGAGAAATAATGTAATAACTGTCATGAGAAAGCTTCTCAATTTGCGCTTCAGATATGCCTTTGAACTGTAGGTCCCTTTAATTTGTGTGAAAAAATATAGCACGCACGACACAAATAGTCGCGAGAAGCTAGGCCCTCATGGACAACATACGGTCTGTTGCGCCAAATATTTTGTAAAAAAATACTCTTTTACAAGACAATATACAACGAGCCTTAAATATCCCTATTATTTCCATGGTAGTTCTTAAACATGTAAAATCCTGAACGAGCCAAATTTTATGCCAGGGTACTGGTACTGTCCAGGTTTATTTGATACTGGAGTTAAATGCAACCGATGTTAAATGTAACATGAATCGACATTCAAAATATCTTAGACGTATGTACGTACATATGAACATAGGATGGATTATTAGTCTTCAGACTACAGAATTTACAATTTGAAAATCAAAGATGTTTGCAGCATTATTTGATATGCGCATAATTCTTGACAATGGTTCGTTGTACCAATAGTTAGTGCGGTGAGAAGATATGCGGAATAGAGAAACAGACCTAAGATTGCGGGGATTGGTATTTAGAGAAACTTGTGGCAGGTTCAGGTTATCAGTCCAAGATAGGCCGCGTAAGGCGAAGCGAATGAACCTGCGCTGCACAACCTTTCGTGGTATGGGCAGCATAATGCGGAGACCACATTGGCTGGCTTACTCGAGGAGTGGTCTTACGAAGGTAAGATAGAGGTATTTTGTTTCGTATGGGCCACAAAGTCAAGTGCTGTGTTGGCTCTACTTATGGCATTGTCGATGTGTGATCGAAAGTTGAGTTCATTATCGCAGATGACGTCCAAACCGCGTGCTGACGTGACTGAGGGTACTAGCTCATCTTGAATGAAATAGACCCTAGGTGATGGTGGGAGACGCTTACGGAAGTGGGTAATCAAATGACATTTAGCTCCAAGAAGCTTTTACCACACCAGATGGAGAAATTATTTAGATCATCCTGCAGAAGGAGAGAATCAGCGGCAGATGAAATACGTCTAAAGGATCGAAGTAGTCTCAAAATATCTTAGAATACAAATACAAAAAATAACCAGACTAAAGAATTTGAAATTTATTTTCTTCATCCATCAAACTCAAAATATTTACGAAGACTTACCAAGACCAATGCTTCTTAAAATTAAACGCGATGGGTATAACAAATTTAAAAAACAACATAAAAGAAAATTAATCAAATAAATAAGTTACTGTTAATTAAATTACAATACTTAAAAAGTACTAAAAAATTATTAAGAAAAAAATATGTGATCAAAGTTCAGATACATATGTACATTTGTATGTACATACATCCATACTCATAAGTGCATATGTACATATATACATATACCTATATGAATGTGTAACCTCATGTGTAGATCAATCAATCTGTTTTTTTCTCGGAATAACTTTACAAAGCTCAGTAGGCTGATGATTAAAGTATGACAACAGGTTTATCTTCATTATCGTTATGCTTATTAAAGGCAGCCGGTGATGCGCAACGTTTTGAGACGAAGAAGGTGCATTATGCGTGAAATTTTATTGGTTACTTGTATAAGAAATGAGTAGCAAAATAAGTGTAAAAACCCGAGCAAAAAATAAAAATCCAACGAAATACTATTTATGCACATGTACGTCATGAACAATATATGTACATATGTACATATGTATGTGGAGAAGAAGATAACAGTGATTTACCTTCAATTTAAATGCATTCAGCAAGTTAATAGCACACACTTAAGTTTTATTAGAAGTCTTTTTAATGTACAATAAAAAAACATTTCACAGAAATAGTTTTATTTGAATTTTTTTTACTTAAAAAAATACGTATTAATAATAACAAAAGCTTCTCATACTCATCCACTAGATAATAGTATAAGTTTGTAGCAACTTAAGCCCTGAAGTGTAACATTCAAACTTGAACGTGAAGCAAAATATAACTGGACTGTGCTTGTATTATTCATACAAGAAAATACCTGATAGTATTTTTTGCATATTTATGTTTTTTCCCACCGTAGTGTTTTTAAGAACAGTAATAATTTACTAACCGCTAAATTTAGTTTAATACTGAAATAAAGAAGCGGTTCTGTATCCATGAGCGGTGTTCGTACATATGTTAGGACACGATTACTTCACCAGAGCGAGCATTGATTGCATGAGTCTTTGATAAAATCCTGATAGCAGTGACCTAGCGACGGGGGTCAATATATTATACTTCTGCTATCCTACAGATCTTAATGTGCACCGCGATTTATAAGATCTTTTGTATTTTCCCATATAATTTAACAAGAAGCCTTATTGAGGCTCTTAGTAAACCGCAGAACAACTTTTGGTTACAGGTTCTTGATTTCTGCTGGACTTACAGAGTCCCGCACCAAGTGGAGTAAGCTTTTCCTTTCGGCTTCTGGGCAGACGCAAAGAATATGTACCTATGCTGCCTTTTTTTTTCTCCACAGAACCGGCCTATGTACATATGTATGTACATGTATATATATCAATATCTGACAATTTAATTTTGTGCAGGTGGTATCTAAGTGGACAGGTAGGTAGTAAAGGATCTTAATTCGGCTTTGGTGAGATCGAAAAAAGTCTTGGCTAATAATCGTTTGGAGTTAATGAACTTTTTCGCTTGCCTTAAGCGCCCAGTAGTCAACCTACCTGTCGGTCTTGGGGCACTGTTAGTCAGGCACACGACAAACGGGTGGGCGAAAATCGATTCTTCTTGCCAGGCTAAGAGTGCCCGAAATTACATATCTAAATGTGGGCTCCCTTAATTCGTCTCTTCAGGTATTCTTGTGCACATATACATACATATGTAGTTTTATAGCATAAACTTCTCTTTGAAATATTGTTGGTGACTTTCCAACCGCTGGTGAACGTCGGAAACTCGGACCAGATTTGGGAATTTGGTTGTTGAGACCTTCATTTTTCATCCTTCGCGGTCACCTATAACAACTTCAAAACTCCTAAATACAAATATCTGGCGCAACAGACTATATGTGGTCCAGGGCCTAGCTTCTCGCACCATTTCCGTTGCGCGTGTTATATTTTTTGCACAAATGAAATGGACTTACAGTTTAGACCCAGAAGCGAGTTTTTTTTTTTTGATTAAGAAATTTTCTTATGACGTTTATTACTCTCGGAAGTTTTTCAGACCTTCGCGAGAGGTGGGACCATTAAAAAAAAAACTTTTTTGTATTTTTTGGTATTCAAACCTCGAACTTGCTCAGTAGTCCAAGGCACTAACAAATGAGCCACGGCTCAGAAATACTGCGCTTCTTTATTCTGAAATAGATAAATGATAAAGAATCTTACCACTTTAAACGGTGTTCAACTGAGACCAAGTGTAGAAAAGCAAAAATGATCGTTAAAATGACTGTACCATTCAAAATGTTCAGAGAAGAACACTAAAATGGGTAGTAGAGATGAATCCATTGCATGGAAACTTCAGATATAATATAAAGTAGAATAGCAATACCTGTAAACTATGGCTGGAAGAGGTAGGGACAGCGAATGCTGTTGTAGTGTGAACTTGGGGTATTACTGGGTGGAAATGGAGTAGATAACTTTCAAATAAAAGCTGGTGTTAAGGCAGGGGTATCTGACTGGTAATGAGTTGCAGAAGAGAGACGAAAAGGAATCCAACAAGGTGGTCTGATTCCTATATCTCTCAAAAGAGAAAACTAAAATAAAATAAAAGCATAACAATAACGTGAAACGTGAAAAGAAATAAAATTAAAATATAACAATAACAAAAAACAATAAAAACTGGAAAGTAGGAAGATCTGTGGCGCAACTACCATAGAACTACAACAAAAAATACGTAAAGACCTGTCAATAACATTGGATTTTTCCACTTGTTTTCCTCTGTTTTTTTTTTCGTTACTCTTCGCAGTGACGGTTTTTAGTTCAATGTTTTTGCTTAATTTTTAAGAACCAAATATTGTAATGGCGGCGAAAGAAGTATGTATCTACAACAATGGTAGTCACTGCTATAGGGATGGGACATGACATTGAAACAGCTGTACACGGCGAATGATTGATTTTAAAGAACATTCCCGACCTTGTTCCTGGCACAGTGTTTCTTCTATCATAAGATGCAACTGAGCCACAAAATTAATTGACAATAAAGGCGAATTTGTTTCTACTTCTGAAAAGCTTTTATTTTTATTTCACTTTTGTGACATACAAACATATGCATGCATATATGTACGAACAGACATGACCCAATCTATTCGCCTGTTGGTAATCATAATATACTTATGGGAGTATATCGGCATTATTCTTTTACCGTTGGGCTAGATAATCAACTTTAGAAATTTAAATCGATTTTTGTTTACATTATTAATAAATTAATTTTGTCGCACATTATTCGCATTCCAGTGCTAAACTTATAACGTCATTCACACATTCTTATCGTTAGAAAGGCGCTGAAAGATAAGTTCTTGTCATTAAGTACGTACTCAAATAAATAGTAAATACTACAACTTAGGGGCTAAGGTCTTGCGTTGAATGTTCAAACTTGAAGAATAACAAGTAGAGCCAGTCAGTGCTAGTAGGGTCTCGCAGCACTAATGTTTCAATCCACTATTTCAATGAGTTCAATCATGAATATGAAATGAATTAGTACTGAGTGAACCGAGTGATTTTTTTTTTAAATATTCTGGAACTAGACAGTACATCATTTAATGAATCTCTATATTTGCAAAGCTGTAGTCTTCGCTTTTGATATTCCACGAAGCCAGCAGAGATTCATAAACTTCCATGCACTCTAAAATTAATTTTTGATCGTCTTTTTATACTTTTGCAAACATTTTTTATTGATCATTCGCGGAGCTGTTGATTTCACAACATTTGAAAAGTAACTGAATCAATATTGTGCAATATTACCTACAAACGATGCAATTTTTCTGCATTCTGCAATAAATATTAAACCCATTTTGATTTTACGCAATATATTGTACAACCTTGCAATATGATGGGTAGACCATAGAAATATTGCACAATAATATTGACCGTCTAGGAGTCGCTAAAGGGTGAAGTGAAAACGACATTTTCAGTTTTTTGTCAAGCTAAATGGTTATTTTCACAAGCGCAGAATAATTCAGCAATACATCAAAGAGTAAAGTAAAATATATGTTCTTATACTTTACAGTTTGAAAATGAAGAGTACATATTTGGTGTGCACACTTAATCAACAATGAAATATAGATATCTTTAAAAATTAAGAAAACCATACATTTTAAAAATGAATCAGTCAACAAAGGAGAAATTACGTTTATGCGTCCTTTCACTTAGATACTTTAAAAGTGAAAAACTTTATAAGCAGGTTGATCCAACGCACAAAACTGTGAAAAAATGGTAGATTTCTAATGATGTGAGGAGGTTTTGGTGTTACATGCACATATAAACACCAAATGCATTTCGCCAAAGCAAGGGGGCGCACAGTGCGTTGACCAGTGGACAAAAATTAAAAAAAATTAATGAGTGATTAAAGCTGCAATGTTGTGGAGCTCAACTAATATATGTTTAATAATTGTTATTTGTTATTAGCAATCGTTTATTCTTTTCTTTTTGGTATATTAGCGGCATTGTTATTAGCACTCAAGGTAATTTTAGCTCGGGTTCTGGTTTGGAACTAGATTTTGGTGCGCCTTAATTGATCTCGTGTTAAAAAGTGACTGCTATTATCAATTTTTTTTCTTATAGATAATAATTATTGATACCTTTAGAGCTGGTATGAGTGATTTTCAAATTATATTTTAATGAAATTAGTCTTAACATTGATTAATCAAAAATAGCCCAGTTTTAAGGCATGGAAATTCCTTTAACTTGAGATTTTAAAATAGAACTTACCAAAGTATAGCAAAATCTTTTATCACATTATATTCTTCTATTGCTGTACTTTGTAATAGTATAAACTTTCATTGCTACTTTTTGCGATCCTACAAAATATTTAACTTTTTGTAGGACAAGTCAAACCATAAAAAATGATAATTTTTTTTGAAAAATGGGTTTCTATTAGAAAAATCTTCAGAATTGAACAACTTACCGGCTTTATATTCAATGAGTTAAGAATAAACAATTTTTCTTATGCAATTAAAAGTGATTTGACCCCTAAAGTCAAGATTTTTGACTCAAACCTTGAGAGGCGATGGAAACAATGATCGCGAAACCACGCTCTACTTATCAAGCGTCATGGAGTTTGGTAAAAAGTGATTCTATACTTTCTTGTGGTATTTTAAGTATTCTTGCCAATAATGCTTCTAAAGGTCAACTGAGAACTACTCACGGAAGACCTCAAAAGTTATTCGAAGAAGCTTCCCAGAAGAGGATCTTTTGCTCTCAAACACGAATGAAGTTCTTAAGTTCGCAGCGGTACTGTCTGTATGTTTATTTGGTGGTGGGATCGATCGTGACGATAATAAAACCGTTTTAACTCCGTTGTATTTAGATCAGAAAAAAATATAATGTATTATGAACTGTTGTTAATGCACAAAAATTGTTTTCCCAGATTTAAGAACTCTTAAACAAGACTGGAGAAAGTACTACTGAAATTTCTCAAATACATTATGACACAACTGCTACGTTGATCTGTAAGTAAGATGGAAGTTCCGGGTCAGTACAAACAACTCTTTACTGATTCAGAGATCGCAGACGAATTCCTTTTTCTTATAGCGCTTTCTCCTTTGGAATTGGTTGAGGACAGTACTGATATGGAGCTTTGGAAAAGTCCCCGTTCTTCTCCGACTACCTATTGTAGACCAATATTCAAAGACCACTGCAGAACTTGTCAGAAATTGTCAAAAGATGACAATAGGGACATTAGAGAATACATACAAATGCCGGAAAATTCGAATTCATCATTGTGTTATGCTTGAAAAATAAATTTTATGGTACTTTTCTTCTAGTATTAATACAAATTACAAGCTAAAACAAATGATTTTCCGATATTTTTGTTTGTAATGGTCAACCGTCTTTCTTCTGTTTGTCATTTTGTGGCCGGTCCGGTCGTCTTGAAGGTATCACAGAGCATTTAAACTCTCTGTGTTGATTAAACTTCACTTTCTTTTGTATTTTCAAGCCCTATTTTACACACAGAAACCCTATTTTTTTAAATACAGATTTTTGTCCACCATCTCCATACATTCGACGCACTGTGGGGCGGCTACACTTGAGGGTCAACTATCAAATTATGTTCATCTGTATTATTATAACACGTTTGTAAGTGATTTAATTTTGTTTTCACTTCACATCAACCTGCGAAGTAAAATATATCAGCTTTCATAGCTTAACAGTCATAAAAATTTTATATCTCGTTAGTAGGTCATGCTATTCTTAAGGATCACGTGACACAGGTTAAATTTGACAGATTAAGATTTTTACGGTGGTTTAAAACACAAATTGTAGACTAAATAGTTGTAACTCCTTAAACTGTTTATTCTTTCCCATGTACCAATCGCCGCAGTCTTATATTACCCAGTGTGTACGTGTGCTTTAACTAATTAAGCTTTACTCACGAGCGATACCTTAGACGTCACTGGTGTTTATTATCAATTTTCAATCAGCTACATACCCTATATACGACAACGAAGTGTGATGTTTGAGAGTCGGCCAAGAAAGAGAGCATCCAGGTATAGTTAAATTAGTGGATCATTAGTTTCTGAAGCCATAACAATCGCAGGATGGCTCTCCTCCATTGGATAAAAGTGTTTTTTTCGTTTTGCATTTAAGAATGGCTTGTATGCAGTGTTCCCAGATTTTCTAAATGAATTTCCAATTTTTTCTCTGCATTTCCCCCTTTTTTCAGTCTATTTACCCCGCAAATTTCCACTTTTTTTTAACAAAGGAAAAAACACGTATTATTGAAAACTAATCAATAGCATATAATTGAGCCTCTATGATACATATGTATGTACATACATATTCAGCCTTATCGAGGTATCCGCTCAGAAAAATTTCCGAAACGTTAAAAAAAATCCGTCCGGAACGTGTATCAACTTCCTACTATCCGTCTTCGAACAGAAATTATCAAAGTGTATTAACGCATGGACTTGATACTTTCTTACGCTGCTCGGTAAAACAAATCATTCATTGACAACGAAGATTTATGCATGCTGGTGACTTGTTATTATAAGATTTTGTGATTTCGAAAATAATATTTCAAATACGCGTTTTCCCCTTTCACCGCAATCTGGGAACACTGTTTGTATGGCTGGTTTATTATTATTATTAATTTAACAGTTAAGGAGATCAGCAAAAATCATTAGCCGCTGCGATTTGAAGTTAGGTAGACTCGGATAGCTGAATCATTTGTCAGCCAATTTGGTTACACTAGTGTTACTCAGGACGATGACAAAAGCAAAACGTCGTTCATAGCATACGTGTTGCTTTTGAAAGAAGTCAGTCGAAAAAATCACATCCCCTGTGGTTCGCCGTCGAGACGCCTAACTAGTTAATGCTGTCAAAATGTAGTTTTGTTGTTGTAAGTGGGCGCCGCGGTAGGTCTCTTCTATTTGCGGGAAAAAAATATATAACACGCAAATCACGAATGGTCGCGAAAAGCTAGACCTTGGACCGCATACAGTCTGTTTGTAGTAAGTAAACACTCAAACTTTACCTATTTTATTAAAGAGCACAATTATGTTAAAAATGATCTCATTCTCAATGCAAAACATAAACATATCTGGCGTAAAGAATTCATATGTATATAGTCAATGGCTAGCTTATCCCAGCCATTTGTGTTATATTTTTAACATGAAGGAAGGGACCTCCAGTTTAATGCCATATACATAAATACGAAATGTGTAATTGATCTTTTTATGACACTTTTTACTCTCGGCTTACTTTGTCAAACATTTGCGAGACGTGTGGCCATGAAAAGACTTCCTAAATATACGAAGCATGCAACAAACTCGAAGAGGACATTATAAAATGGTCATGTGTTCCAACCGACTATCAATAATAACTTCAATACGTCCGTTGTCGAGAGCGGGTCAGTGGTTTCCTAGCGACATACTCAGGACAAAAACTTTAAATTTGAAATATTTATTTAATTATAAGAGTCTCTCTAGTTAAAGAGAACCACATTGACGACCCAAGAATAATGAATTCCTTTTTTCTTTAGAAGTACATATCTCAATGTACGATCAACCGCCAACGTAAGAAAAAACAGAAACGGTTTTTTCCTCTAAATTTGCTCAGACTCAGTAATAAAACTAAAT
Organism: Blera fallax; assembly: GCA_946965025.1. Lineage (NCBI taxonomy): Eukaryota > Metazoa > Arthropoda > Insecta > Diptera > Syrphidae > Blera > Blera fallax. Next base: position 8,791,691 of record OX337248.1, on the reverse strand, counting down.
TTAAGTTGATAAAATATATTAATATAATACTACGATGAATACTAGTTCGATATATTCGCGGCCTGAGGTACTCAACAACTCATGGAAAACAGAACTAGCTGCACTCTTTAGAAGTATAAATATCACCTCGTTCCAATTATAATCTTATTTTGTTATTATCCGTAGTAAGATAAGCATCACCATGTCAGCCGAAATCGAAAAATCTCGAAATTGTAAACACCGTGCCATAATAAAGTACCTTTTGAAAAAAGGAAAATCGCCCAGAGAAGTTTTCGAAAACATGTCATCGACTCTCCAGGATCGTTAAAAATGGGTTCGCATATTTCAACAAGAGGGAGATAGCTGTGAGGTCAGCTGTGTTAGTGGTCACCTCAAGAAAACGTCGGAAAATCAGTTCTAGTTGCACATCAGCAAAGAACGAGCGTTCGACAAGTAACGACTACTCGAGTGCTACAAGCACTTTTTGGTGATAGCCGGGGACAATCTTGACGAAATTTGCAACCGATCCTAACTGTAGATGAGACTTATGTACGTTCGCCAATACAACCCGGAGTCCAAACAAAAGCCTATGCTGTGTTTTAAAAGAGATGAGAGGCCGCCGAAGAAATTCAAGATGAAAAATTCGACTTCGAACCTTTTGGCGACTGTTTTTTGGAACAGAGAAGGTGTTTTGCTGATTGATTACCTGCCAAAGCGGACTACGATGACTGGTCAATATTACGCAAATTGGTTGACTCAGCCACGTGACGCAGTCGTACAGAAGCGGCCTGGGAAACTCAGGCACCGAGTATTGTTTAATAACATACCTGTTCTCAAGGCGCGATTTTCGAAACAGGCCTTAACAGACGCAGGTTATTCAACGATAGACCACCCACCCTATAACTGCGCTTAAATAAATGATAATAATTTTTTTTTATTATTACGACGTCAAATATACTTACAATACCAAAAAATATAAATTTTGATTCAACTCAAAGAGATTTTTTCAACGATGTGTCATATCAATATTTTCACTATCACCTTACACCTGAAAAACCCAACAAAAAAAAAAACGGTGCTTTGAAAAGTCACATTGTCGCTGTGTTCCGACCATCACATAACATCTGTATGTATGTACGTACATAAAATAAATCATGTAACATTTATAGTCTAGGAACTAGAATGCGAACGCACGAGCGAGACTGAAAAGGTATCCTTTAGTGCACCTCATCTTCTAAGAGCCCTTCTATGATAACGGAAAAGAAACCAATGCCATCTGCATTAATAAGCATTTTCTGTATTTGGACTCAACATGACATTCCTGTTTAAAATAGAAAATAACAAGTCATGCACTTTACAACAACTATTCACTAAATTCAATTACACACTTATTAGAGCTCTATTTTAAATTCTGCCCTATCTTTGTCGACATCTATTACCCCGCTTAACACATGAACCATCGCAAACTGTCTCTAAATAGTTACATTACTCGTATTCCACTGTGCCGATCTTCGTAATATACGCCATTCTGCTTCACACTCTTTCATTTTATACTGTTTGTTCTAATAAATTAGAGTTATTACCCACATAGTCAAGATTATCTATGAAAAATAAAAACTAAGATGAATAATGCATACACGAAGGTTGCCTTGCTGGTTCTGATGATGATGATAATGACGATGGTAAAGTAGCAAGGAGATACAACTCATCTATCCTCATGGAGCCATTTAGCGATCATTCAAAGCATATATAGACAGTACATACGTACATATATGTATGTATAGATATAAAAACGAGTACATGCAAAGCAATTTAGTCAATCACTTGAACATTATACTCTATAGCTCTCGAGCAGGCTATTTAAGACAATTTCTGAAGTCGTGCATAATTAAATTATTATTAAAACCACGTCCCTTGCATCGGACAAAAACACCACTCAATCCAGAGTGTGCATAAGATTGTTATGGACACACGGTACAACACGGTGATATTCCCCCCCATTTAATCCAAATTTGGTGGTACGATGACGACGATTTGGTGGTCATCAGGTCATCATATTCAGCGGAGTGTGCCAAGCAGGCAAACTATTTTTTAAACGCGCAATCAGCGCCACACACTTTTCCAAAACGAAGTTCTTTCAGAAATGTGTGAAAATTAGCGCAATGACATGTTATTGCAGCAAGAACTGATTATTTTTCTACGATTTGTATAGTTTTTTAATTGGATTTTTGAATAGAGAAATTTTTCTCTCCACCATTAAGAACAATTTTTTTTCTTATTTTTGATTGATTGTGGTAATTGGCAAAGAACTATAATTAATATCGATTGTAAACAAATCAAGGCACATTTAAATAACACATTTTATTATCAGTTTACAAAAGATAATAGAACTTACTTTGTTCAAGTTCTAATGAGACACAAAAACTGTAATTAATTAAAATAAATGTTAATAATCCAATTGCCGTAGCACCGTACATGTTCGCCATTTTTTTACAAAACTACTACTGCCATCACCAATTTGACCGATGGTGCGAGATGAACTGGAAATGAAATGAAACAGAACTGGTACCCCGTACACATGCAGGATTGAAAGGTCGAGTCGAAACGGAGTTGAGATTTCAACCTGGGTACTTGCACTCACCGAATCGAAAGATTGAGTCGAAATTGGATTGAAAGTGAGTTGAACTGACAGATGAGCATAGCCGCCATTCATTCGTTTCTTAGCTCTGTTAGAGTGTGTTTCAATATTTCGTGTCTTTTCAATTGTTTGAAAATGTCTAATAACCGCGAAAAAACTATTTTATCGGCTTTTTTAAGTTTTTTTTAACTCATTGCCAAGCATCCTGTCCAATTCTTCGAAAAAATGCACACTTCCCTCTTATTCCCGCTTTTATTATTCTGTTTTTTTTACTTTTAAATAATTTTTTTTTTGATTTTTAAAGCGGGTTTTAATTTGCTTATCATCTTTCTATGAAAATCTGCGCTTATTCATTTCTTATTTCAATTTCTTATATATTTCTCCATTCCGAAAGATTCTGCCATCAAAATGCTTTATGGCATTTACTTCTTTCGTTATACTTAATAGCACTCGCGTCTCTTCGTGCTCCCACATATTTCTTTTTGCCATATTAGTATTAATTAATAACAAAAAACTTAAGAATTTTAAAAAACAAAATCTGCGCACTTTTCCGCCCAATAAGCTCGTTGGCAAACAAAAATATCCTCGACCAACATCCATTCTTATATATATAATTACGCAAATTTTCGCCTCATCTTTTCAGGAAATGCAAAAACGGATGCAAACTTTAAAAATAATTACCATCCGCCCGCCAAACGGAAGCACATAAAACGAACGGGTTTTTCCTCTCATTAAAAGAAAAAAAACCGAAACTACGACCATCTGTCAGTTCGACTCCTCGACCCAGGTACTTTGGCATATTTTCGACTCGACTCAGCTCAAATAGTGGAGTCGAGTCGAGCCAACTCGGTTTCGACTCGACCCGCGTACACATGAATTTCGATCCGGTTTCAACCTAGGTTCAATCCTGCATGTGTACGGGGTATGGTTAGGAACCAGTGAGGTTTCAGTTCCATTTGCATGAAAATGTGAAGTAAGTTCGGGTAGGCGTTCGGATATACTACTTACTTAAATATGGGAATGGTCTACTAATAAATAAAGAGCATCCAAAACTTGGTGCGAAATCAGCCTTCTGAACAAAATTTATTTTTAAAGAGTAAAAAATTATGTAACACCATTAATGGCGAAGTAAAACATAATAAAAAAAAGTTTGTATTTCTGGAGAGCAGTATTTCTTAACTCAAATAAAGATATTTTATACCATATTGCAAATACAGATAGAGATTAAATATAGATCAATTACGTTGCTGTAGAATTTTATTTATGGCATTAGGTTAATGATAATGAAACTAAATGTAAACAACCATGGTGGATATTTATTATATAGATTATTACAGAAAAATTTATTAAAAATTGTTAATTGACAGTTGGGTGCCTAGAGCGATTGCAAATTATTATGGCATGTAATTGGGGTGCATAGGCGAAAATTTGCGAAAATATGAAACATATTTAACTTGTTTGCACTGCACATGTTGCATTTATTAAATAAATTATTACTCAGTATAGAATTTTACTTAATTTGTAAAACCAATAATTAAAAAAACGAAAACAGTATTCGCATATCTGAGATGTGTATATGTACTTTTAAAGTCTTTTTGATTGGGCAATTCATTATCTAAATATATAAGTAATACTTTTGTGCGGAAAAAACGATTTATTGTAATTAAACATAATTAAACCAGTTTGTGTAATCTATACATATAAAACTCAATGTATCTTTGTATGTATTCTTTGGACTCCAAACCACTGAACCGATTAAACTCAAATTTTTTTTCAATCTTCGGTATTATTCTAAAAGTATTTCTGTGAAGTCTGGTCAAAATCGGTTCTGCAGTTTGCCCACAACTGCATTTTGAGTGAGATAAGTCGAAAAAACTGCCGACATGACGTTTAATTTTTTATGTATTTTCAAAAGTTCTATTCGTTTTAACGAGTGTTCAAGCTGAAAAGCTGGTATTTATAAGAGAAATGCCGCTTGTCTTCTTCTATATATACATAAATAAAACACAATGTATGTACATATGTACCTGTTTCTATGTATACTACAGGCTTAAATATGGGGACCGAACCGATTGAGCTTAAATTTTCATGCAATCTTCGATATTGAGAGTATTTTAAGATCTGACTAAGTGGAAAGTGTTTTGGCGAATTAATTCGCTTTTCGAAAAAGAACGTTTCTTATTATTTTAAAGACCACATCATCATTTTGCCGAACAAAGTTGGATTGGTATCACTTTCTTGTTTCTGTCGGTTTCTCATGTTCTTTCGCCCATTTTCTTTTTCCGCTTCGCGAATTCACCTTCACCACTACTGGAGGTGCATAAGTAGAGTAAAGTGACCAATGTGAAAAAAGGAGTTTGCCTGTTCTGTGTCCAAAGTTTTTCCATTAAATCTGCCCCCGAAGAAAAAGTTATATTTGTGGCAAATAGCCTTACCGGAATCCAATTCTCATTAAAATGCAATTAGTATTTCTGTAAAATGTGAAGTGATTAATTTATTCCGTAGAAAAATGATGAAACTTGTGTTGCACTCTGAGAAGTAAGGAGCAGAAGAAAAAAATGTCTTCGCATTTAGTGTGGTGAAAAAGGGAAATGGTTTTATGTCGGTCGGAAAGCAGCACCAGCACCAGACCCATACCAAAAAAGTCCCAAAAACTAGGAAAAAAAGTGAATACGAAGGTTTACAAAAGTAAATCAACGAACTACATAATCTTGTCTATTAATTTCTGTCGGAAAAAAGAAATATTTCAGAACACGATATTTGATTGAGACATTTTTGCTGCAATTGCATTGTTCTGTCGCCCGTTTAAGGAATGTAAGTGTCAATTTTTTTCCTTCACAAGTTCTTTTTCTTTTTTTCTTTCGAAAATTCCATGCATTATTCCAACGAATACTGCAGCCCTGAAATAAAAATTGGAAATTATGTCGGGAACTATGATTTGTTTTCATGTGGCCACGAGAGAAGAAAAATACCAACACTCCTGAGTAAAAACGAAATGTGGGTTTTTTCTTGGATTTTTCTTCGGGAACCTTTATTTGAGTATCTTTGTGAAAAATACCAGGATTCATTTCCAACCGTACCTTATTCGCGATTTTCTACAAAAAAAAAAAAATCTCATAGTTTGCAAAAAAAGAAGAAAACCCGAACAGTGATAATAAAAATACGCGACATTAGTGACGGTGGACGGGTGTACGACAGACGAGGGTCTACGTACGACACAACGACGAATGAATGTGTAGTATCCACACCCAAAATAGACGATAATAATGTTTTGCAGCTGAAAACATTGAAGGCTTTTGAAGTTTTTCTTTTTTTTTTTTTTTTTTTTCAAATTCTTGCTTAGATCGAGGTGTTTTGGTAGTTTCATAATTATTTTGTGATAAAATGAATTTCTGATGTACAATGTGCACGGCATAAAGCGAGTGTCTCACATTTTTTTTCGTTAGAAATAAAGGTGCGTGCAAATTGTAAGTTTTTAAGGGCTAAGCTCTCGTTACATTGCACTCGATAGGGTCAAGTAGCTTCTTTGGTTTATAAACCATAATTTGGAATCTGTCGGTATTTAATTTTAACCGCATGAATTATGAGAAAAATGTGCATGCAATTAAGTTTCCCCCAACCACGCGCTACAATTTCGAGTTATCTAGTTGAAAGCAGTGTTGTTGGTTTGAAAGAAAAAAGAAAAAAAATCGAAGGTGCTGAAGTTTTTATGCAATTGACCCAAATATCGACTGTTTTATAATCTATTTGATGACCCATCCTAATCCAATTTGATTTCAATTCCATTTAAAATCTAACTATACGAGGGTGGATTGAAAGGTTCTTATTTAAGCAAGAAAATGAAAGACGATTTTTATTTTCTAAATGCATATTTATATTTTTGGAAAAATTAGTATCTAAATATGCGTTTTTTCCTCCTGATTGTAATAGCTACATACATATCTGTCTTACAGTTTCTTTTCTTTAAGTTATGGAACAGAAGTTATTCGGATACAGCAGGACAAACGGTTTTGAATATTTTCGATCGGATTTATACATACATATGTCCTGGATTTATATATTTATTCAGAGTTTACGGTTCGAACCTTCTTCAAATACTCTACGACTTTAATGATTTCGGAAAACTAAATATGAATGCCATTAAGTTATTTGCTGACGAAATTAATTCGGCTTGTAGAAAACATTTTTTGTACTGCCGTTGTGATAGTTGTGAAACTGTATTTCATGAGTTACTAGGTCGTCTTCAAATAGGTGTTAGTTTCTGCTCAAGTGAATGAAGTCTTGGAGTGTATCCTGCTGACTCTAAACTTTTCATGATTGTTTTGCACACGTCCATTATACATGCCCACAACCTTAACAACCCTCCCAATTTTTAACCTACAGTCTCCTAAAATCAAATCGCAGAATTTCCGACCTCATATCGAAATAGTTGGCCCTACAATGATTATATTCGATGATTTTCCCACCCTTTAGTCACTTTACTCTTTATTTACTGGACAGATTCCCTTATTGTTTCAATATCCTCATGGAGAAATACAAATTCGGATAACTTCTATATGAGGTTACGAATTGTTCAGTCCATCTTCGTAATAAATTGAATACAAATGATGGACATGATGGTAATGAAGTAAAAGAAATAAAAATGGGTTGTGGTGTCCCCATTTGTTATGTGACATTATGACATTACATATGTACGTCCTTCAAGTAACTGCGTAATGGCATGTAGGAATAAATTGATACCTAGCGCCGAGTTTTTGTCTGCCTTGCATCAGCTTCAGTGAGAGATTTTGCGAGGACATTTCGTCAATCATCTTCTCTGCCGTTTTGTAATTATCTGTTTTGACTATCTACTTGATTCATGCTCGACGTTTTCAGTTTGTTCACGACTATTGCATTATGCAAAGAAGTTGTTTATAGTTACACGGCGCTTTGCCGCCTTTGTTAGACACCATTTCGGACCCTTAGGATTGTGTGTTAGAAAAAAGCCAAGGAATAAGTCCGAACGAAATAGGATTAAGTTGTTATGCAAATAGACAGTCAAAGATATTTTAATTTCTTAATGATGAGCATTACAATTGTCACTTTTAAGTTTAGACCTATACTTACTGATGTTTAAAATTGTGTGCAATGAGAAGTGTTTAAAATTGTCTATTCTAATCGGAAAGTGGCTGTGTTTCAGGAAAAAAGTTATCAAACAACTTGTTGAAAATGGATAAATTTAAATATTGTCCAGTGATAAAGTTTTTGAAAAAAGAGAGAAAACTGCCAACCGAAATAAATGCAGTGTGCTTCAACGACCGTTTTGAGGTACTTTGGAGTTTTGGCTTGTATTATGGGTACGCGCACCAGCAGATATTAGTTCTGTGATGTCTCTTTTTTATGCTACATATTAATAAAAAGGAAAGGAAAGGGTTACAATGAGTCCGAAATCGATTGTGTAATGTCTTTACCTTTTAGATCGAAGCACTAATGATGCTGTATTTATATATGTAAAAGAATAGTATTGCAAATAAATGCATATAGAAGAAACGGAACATTCAAGCACTCAGCCGATGATATTCATCATTTATATACACATCCACTTTTGGAAATTGTGTAGCTCTATTGTTTCTCCATGTTAGGAGCTACATGTATGTATTTAAATGAAATCTATTAAAAGCAGAGGATATAACGATTGGTAGAATTAAAGCAATTTGTAGATGAAAAATTGAGAATATAATAGCATGTCTTCAACAACATCCGATATATAAATACCACACTGCTGCAGCAGTTTAAAATGTACTGATGAAATCAGCATTATGTATTGCTAAAAATAGAAGGCCAAAAGCGAATAGGAACAAGTCAGTCAGACAGGAACCTACTGTGAAGGTTAGAGAAAAAGATTGGATGTTTTCGCTAAAAAGACAATGTGATTAGCTAAACAAGCAATAAAGGATACCTTTAGGCAGTCCTACCTACATACATATCGTCGGTTCAAAGGTAAAACTCACTAAGTGCAAATTTAGCCAAAATGACTTTATGTCACCAAATACCGCATTTTTCAGTAATCTATCACTAGAAAAAGTCCTTATGTCCATTAAACGATTCAAGATACCAGTTTCAGATTTTTAAAATTCATCATTCATCATTACGGCAGGAAAAATTCATTCAAACCTCATCTCCAATAAGCTCTAAACGCACTTATTGAGTTTAACCTTTAAACCGACGATATGTAGGTAGGAGTGCCCGAAGGATATCTTAGCGTGTGCAAAAGTTCATATGCGAACGAATATAAAACATTTTCTGCCCTTAATCTATTTCGGATGGCTTTGTTTAGGGCAGATGCCTAATATGTATCTACAGTATTAACTGTTCTATAATTTTTCACGGGCATATGCCGTTGTCTTTCTTTGGTTCAGAGAAAAACAATAGATTTATGTTTCAGCTTAGATTTTTCATGAATGCCACCTCCTCTCACTCTTTGGAAGACACTTCTTCCATGATATCTAAAAATTATTTGCCAAATTGGTGAATGATATCTGCAAATTTATTTAGTCCTCAGTATGGATTGAAAAACAGGCACAAAGAGGGGTCAACGTATTTTGTACATTGTACATATGTACTTACACTGTTATAGGGTATGTTCCGCGTGAAATAGATATTTTTATTCCAATGTGCTTTTGATTAAGGTATCACAATGGCCCTGCATGTTGTACCTGTATGTGGCGTAGAGTAGTAACTATCAGATAGAAGTTCCTGCCGGCTTTGCAGAGTCTTATTCTTTGTGAATGCCCTGCGGCCGCAAAGAAATGACACTTTGAATATGGAAGCAAATTAAAGTTTAACAAGAGCCTTAATCAAGCTTCTAATTAATCATTGGGATATTGGAGCGATATTGATATTGAGAATTGGGCCAGCGCAAGCTACAACTTTCTTTTTGACAGTGTATACTTCGGCAGAATTACTTATGAATGGTGATAATAAAATAATTAGAAACTCTTAACCGCTTTTCTATCTCTTTTTAACTAATTTTCATCTTCCGTTTACTGTGGGTTGTTTGTGTACGCCACCTTTTTACAGGATTTAGCAAATGAATTTAGTAATCTACTGTATAGTTAATTTACAACGGATTTCTTTTGCGCTCTAGGCGTGATCGAACTGTTGTCATTTTCTTTGTCGTTTTCGTTGTTTATTCGTTATTTTGCAAAGTTTGTCAAGAATTCTCGACGACGATACTCCTGGACACAGCTTGTTTTAGAGATTTAATACACAGCCCACACAAATTCCAGTGAAATGCTCTATAATCATGTCTTTCAAAATATACCATTTCCATACAAAATTAGCTCTGCTACACTGAGCAAACAAGCATTGTGTATTATATGATCTATTTTGCACTTTGGAGCTACATATTTCGCATCTTCACACTCTAATATGCTTAAGCCGAATTCTACATTGCAAAACTTAGTGTATTCAGACAAGTTATTGAACCAGTAATTTATGGATGCACTGTACGTACACTACACACTCATTTATAATCAGGAACGTATGCTGAAAGAAATCGTCTAATCAGCTGCGGTGTTTTTTTGTTTTATAGATATCTTCAATAAATTACATGAAGTGAAATCGTTTCTTTTAGTTTTTTTTTTTTTAGTTTAATACCAACACGAAATATTTGTTATGTCGTTTATCTTTTCAACGAAAAAAGTAAATTATTACCATAAAAGCAGTCTCAGAATCAATAGCCGTATGTGACGTAGTTTTCTTCCTTCTTCATCGAGTGTGTGCTGTGAAAAGACAAAAAAAAAATAAAAAGTAAAATAGTTCTACTGATTGAGAGCAGAAGTATTTATGTGATTATTTATTTTTAAGGTCGTCCGCATGGGTTAAAGTTGCATTGCTAATCATTTATTGTGACTCTGTGTGGTATGTATGTTTGGTGATTGACAATTTTTTTTTTCATCAAGTGGAATTTACAAATTTATCGTGAAAAAATGAAATTAACATTAGTCATGGTTTCCCGGAAATGTCGGCGTGAAATTGAGGACTTTTTCATTAATGTATGCTTTCGCCTTTTTTTTCTGCTGTTAACAGGTATTGAAGGAATGTTTGTGAAGTTTTATGAATTGAATGTATGGGTACATAGAATGCTCTCCTTCATTTATTCTTTTACAAAATAAAACAAGAACATACGCAAATGCTGGAAGTGATTTAGCAATTGGAAATAGTCTAAGTAATATGCACGTGCGTACGTACATATGTACATATATACATTTGCATGTATATACATATTTTTTGTACATATACATATGCTCAATTTTTTGGAACTATTCCCATTAATTGTACGTACTTATACGAGTATGTACAGACATTTCTCTTCTGCCTGCTATTACCTGCTGGTATTGCTTCCAAAATCAATTACATAGATATTTGCAAAAGTCGGTCATATACGACTATCATATTCATTTTTGTTAAAGGATCTCAACATTCACAAATCCGCTGGTCCAGATGGTTTTCCACTCATAGTTCTTTCACGTTGTTGAAACCACTGCCTAAGTTTTTTTCATTATTTTTCTGGACTCTTCCCTACTGGAAAACAGCATTTGTCCAATTCGTCTCTAGAAAAAGCGAATCTTTTTTTCCCTCCAATTAACCACCCCTAGCACTTACATCCCTTCTTTCCAAGACCATGGAAACGCTGATAAATTGTCAGTTTATAAAATATCTCGAATCACGTAAGCTTCCCAATGACCAGGCAACTGGTTTTCGTGGAAAAAGATGCATTGGTGATTACATGGCACATCTCACGGAAAAGTGGAAGCAATCTCTTTATCTCTCCGATAAAAGTAAGATTATTGCGCTTGATATTGCTAAAGGTCTTGGGTTCAAGCTGCTTTGTCGAAAATGCTTGCATATGGTATCGATGGGGGAATAAAAATCACCTTTCTGACCGTCCAATTCAAGGATAGTTTAAAGTCTGAAACTCTCTTAAGAACACTCATCTAACGCATCATCTGTTGTACTAGAATACTAGAATGCTTAAGTGACGTTACGGCTATAATGAAAGACATTAAAATGTCAGTCAAATACATTCTTCAACAACATAATAAATGAAACAGCCTTCCGGTCAGGAAGGAACACCAGGATATGCTCCTAGAACATCTTAGAACATCAAGAAAATGATATAAAAAAAAAACACAAATGGTCGCGAGAAGCTAGGCCCTTCGCTGACGACAATATTCAATATATATTTCCACTCCTTTCGACCTGGCTGCGATCTATAAGGTGTGTATTCGCCCAAAGCTTGAGCATATTGACCATATATGGTCTGGTGCCCCGAGCTTGGTCAAAAATGGGTCAAAAATCGTGCGTTGAATTTTGTAGGGGACAGAAATATGTATAGCTGACGCAACGTTTCTTACCTGTCTCCGTTTTATCGCTTTTTCTACAAGCTGTGCTCCAGCGAAATAGCCATTTGCATTCCATCTATCCACCAATTTTTTCGTAATATGTATGTAGTTGCAATATTTTCGGACGTACTGTTAAATATAGGGATTCAGTCTTCAGCCGTACAGCACCAATGTGGAATGCTTTGAACCACTTGGTTTTCCCCTTCATTACAATTCACAAATATATAGATATATAGATAAGTGGAAATTGCTATAGGTTTTCGCTGGCATTTGGAGAGTTTGCCGTTTCTTCAAAAATACGCTTAGTGGACAAGCAAAGTAGTTTCCTTAGTATGCCCTTTCTCCTAATCAGTGTTGATAAAGTCAGCCAGCGTAGTACTTACCATAACATGGATGTGCAACCCGAATATCCACTGCGGAACTGTTCAGGAACGTCACCTTTCGGATGATAATTGACCTCATAAGAGGAGAAGCACTATAAGAAGGAGAAGAAGATCATCATCCTTTCAATTCACTACACGATACGATGAGTCGGACAGTCATTGAAGTCCGTACTACCGATTTCATCGTGTGTGGCGTTGTTGGAGGGTCTGTCCGGCGCTCGGATGGATATCAAGCAATGTTTGATATTTTAAGGCGGTGCCAAGCTGTCGTCCGACTAATTGTACCGTATGTGGCGAAGTCTGTCCAACCGTCGCATAGTGTGTGACAAAGTAAAGCACGGTCGGAAAGACAAATAGTATCGTGTATGGGGCGGGGCCTATAATAATTTATAAAATGTAGGCAAAACAGACAGCAACAACTCTTCAGCAACATAAAGAGTTAAAAAGAGATTAAAAATGTCAAATACAGGCTACAACAAAGGCACTTTAAAAAAGATAAACAAACCCATCTGTGAGTTGTTAGGAGAATTACGTCAATACTCTAAAGCAGGCCAGCTAAATATTGTTTTTAAAAAGGAGTTTAAGTCTCAATAAATATATAATAAAGCATTTGGAATAAAAACAGAATCACAAGGATTAGCTGATGGAAAAACAAATTAAAAAGGAACGTTTCTCTTAAAAATATTGTACATACATATGTACATACAAACATATTCGTTAACTGTTACGCTGGACCCTGTCAAGATCGATTTCTTTATTGAATTTGTAATAAGCTTTGGGTTTGCATTTTCTTTAGAGTAGAAAGTCGGAATTTAGTTTAAGACCGTCCTCTGTCTTATTTATATTCAACCATATATTCTATATTTACGATAAATAAATAAAATATTTATCTTCCTTTCAGGTGAACATACTTTAAAAAAAACCTCACTTAAATAATGAGCAATGCCTTCTGCACGACCTGGTAGCCTAAAAGATCCAGAAATCGCTGATCTATTCAATAAACATGATCCCGAAAAGATATTCGAAGATCTCCGTGAAATCGGCCATGGGTCGTTTGGTGCAGTTTACTACGCCCGATGTAATCTTACCAAAGAAATTGTGGCCATTAAAAAGATGTCATATACAGGTAAACAAAGCTTGGAGAAATGGCAAGACATCTTAAAAGAAATTCGGTAAGAAAGAACCTACTCGTACATACATATGTAGTTGAAATTTTTCCAAAAATATTAATAAACTATCTTTTTATAGTTTCCTTCGTCAATTAAACCACCCCAATACTATCGAATACAAGGGATGCTACCTGCGAGAGTCTACAGCATGGCTTGTAATGGAGTACTGCGTCGGTTCGGCGTCCGATATTATCGAAGTTCACAAGAAGCCATTACACGAAGAGGAAATATCTGCCATATGTTGCGGAGTACTCAGTGGTTTGAGCTATTTGCATAGCTTAGGACGCATACATCGTGACATCAAGGCGGGAAATATTTTGCTAACAGACAATGGTGTTGTTAAATTGGCAGATTTCGGCAGTGCCGCCATTAAGTGTCCAGCAAACAGTTTTGTTGGTACACCGTATTGGATGGCACCTGAAGTTATACTCGCCATGGACGAAGGCCAATATGATGGGAAAGTAGACGTTTGGTCGCTTGGTATAACCTGCATTGAATTGGCCGAAAGGAAACCGCCATATTTCAATATGAACGCAATGTCGGCGCTTTATCATATTGCACAGAATGAATCACCATCACTACCGGTAATATAGTACTTTGTTGTTGTTGTTTTTTTGGCGTATTTTTTTCGGGTAGTACAACGACCTAAGTGCAAAAATGTCGATTCTTTAGAAAACACATTTGAAATTTATCTAATGACTGACAAGGGCGTTAGATCCCTTGGTGACTTAGGTCGTTATAGCAGCGGAGGTGCGATATTATGATTATTTTTACTCGTAAGGTACAGGCGAAGAGGACAACCTCTTGTCAGCTAGTGTTAAAATCGTAAGAAGGACACTTTTTTTTAAAGATTTGGTTCCATATGTCTTATTTTTTAATAACGTGTTATTAACTATCTTATTTCTGTTTCTAGCCAACGGATTGGTCGGACACATTTTGTAATTTTGTTGAACTGTGTCTGAAAAAGTCACCAACAGATCGCCCATCATCAACAAAACTGTTGACACATTCATTTGTGACACGACAACGTTCCGAGACGGCACTGCTCGAACTAATCGCTCGAACAAAAGCGGCCGTACGTGAATTAGACAACTTAAACTATCGGAAAATGAAAAAAATCCTAATGGTGGATACGTGTGAGACTGAAAGTGCAATCGGCGATACGGATGATCAACAGGACGAACATGCCGGAGGCGATAGTAGCAAAAGTAATAGTATTACGTCGGAACATTCAATACATTCAGTTGGTGTGTCAGCGGCCAGTAGTCAAGTAGTACAGAAATCCAACAATATTCATCAATTGAATATTGATCTTACTGACACGTCTCACTTTTTTATGTTTCAGAGCTCCTCATCAAATTCAATACCAGCAGCAAATCACGGTGCGCCTCCTCCACCCAACTATCACAATTTGCCAGCAGCAGGGGCTGTATCACGGAATTCATCAAGGCATCGTAATCTTCCACCATTGCCAAATATGATGCATATGAATAACAATGTGACACCAACTAACTCAACGTCGGTTGTACCCGCACCTGTGATGCAAAATAATAGTAATGCGGGTGGTGGCGGTTCACCAGCTTCAAGCGGAATGATGATTGGCCAAGGCGATCGCGTACTAATGCAACCACCCCGATATTTGTCTTCACCTGCAGCGGCCGCAGCAGTATACGCTGCATCATCACAGCAAGCAATATCCAATGCAGTGAACGATCATGGGCCAAATAATTTCGCAACAATTCGTACGACGAGTATTGTTACAAAACAACAGAAAGAACATATGCAGGTGAGTAGTCGTCCGAGTAAACTTGATAATTTCTCAAGTAGTGGTAGTCGCAGTGATCCTTTCAAGATGTTTTCTCTCCTATGTTTTCTATCTTTTTGTTCTTTTTTATTTTGACTTCTTATAGGAGTTTCCGTATCTTTGTTCAGCTTTATGTGGAGGCCGTAGTAACTGCACGGTATTATAGCAAAGTTATTTCTTATTTACACGCTAAAACTGTTAAAACAAGGATAACTCTGGTTTATGAAATGATAATTGGATGATATATATATTTTTTTAATTTAACGATCTGCTGGTGATGTCTTCAACGTACGTTATAATTTATTCGCCTTTCCAATGTTTTATTCTATTTGTTCTGTTTAAAATTGTTTTTTTTTACGGTGACTGATTTTGTAAGAGAATTATTTTTTTTTTGGAATGGATTTTCGTTTTGTTTCCCTGTCATAGCTTGCAGGTAGTGTTAATTCATAATAAAGATTTTGTTAGTTCAAGTCATTCCTTCATCGATATGTTACCTTTATCGCTTGTGTGAATTTTTGCGAACTACTTGTGTCGTGTATTGTAAATAATATCTTGAAAAAATAATTGTTATTGCCTAGTGAAAATAACTTTAAACCAGGGCTTGGAGCTTACGTCTCCGAATGCGTGCGAGAAGATATGCAAGCTATATTTTGAATTCAAATGATTTCGTGCTGTAACGTTGTCAACTTACACAGAATACTAACAGACATCCCTGACTTCTCCTGCACCAAAAGAATATTTTTAATCACGACACTTTTTCTATGTAATTTCTGGAGATAATCTTCCCGAATACTATTAAGCTGGTATAACGACTAGAAATGCCAGGAGATGTCTATTTATTATTTGAAACCTTCTAGAAATATGTCTCCTGAAAGTGAATTTAAGAGTTTGCTTGTTCTGTTTCTAGATGAGTAAAGAACATTGGAGTCTGTCTGGTGGAACTCCTAAGCGTCGTAAGACGTCCACGCACCATTCTGGTCATCTACCAGTCTATGATGGGTCGACTTTTAGAGGTTGGGTGTCAGTGCCTAATGTTATTTTATCTAACCGTGCGTTTCTGAATTATGTCCACTATATTTAAAAAAGATAAATGTTATTCGAGTTCCGTGATAACTTGTAGTTTGTATAAAGAGAACTGTGGCGATATTAAAAATCTATTTACTCTGAACAAGTAGCTCAACTTACTTCATGGGCACTAAATTGCAATGTTGTATACATACATACATACATATGTATGTGATCTGGGTTTGGTTGCCTTATTATCTATCCATTTGAAGGTAGTGTGCATTAGAAGTACATATGCTTTCTGTTGTTGTTGGTGGATTATGTTGTTTTGGTAATAAAGTTAACTATGCTTTCTGTCCCTAACCATCCATTTTTCTGCAATTGTGCATTTTTGGTGCATCTTTACAAGTTGCAGACACTCACTAGCATGAAGTTCGTGCAAGATACTACCTATGGATTTTATCGAAATTCTTATTCCAGAAAGCATCCAAATTGTATTTCTCAGTTCCATCTCTCGCGAATGTTATCGAAAATTAATAATTATGATGCGATGTTTCTTCATTCGTATTGGGGACAACGCCTTAAGTTTTTCGATCGTAAAGGTTTTTCTGACTTCTCCATGTGTTTATTCCCTCTGCTTGTCCCCTAAAGACACATGCTACATTATGGTATACATACATAAGTTGTATGATAGTTAGTTCGTTCCATTCATACAGACCTATAGACAATCAGATATAGCCACACTTCCATTGACACTATGTCATGATTTAGCGTTATGCATGTACATATAAACGAAATTTGAAGCACACCCACACTTGACACGCGTTAATAAATTTATATACTGCACAATTATAGTTTTACTCTCTTACAATACCCTCCTGCAAAACTTTTTATTTTAATTGTCTGTGCGTAAAGCAAAGATATAGCCTCCAAGTTAAACAGATAAGTATTCCTTTTTTATATTCGAATGTACATATGTACATATGCGTAACATTTTCTCTGTAGTTGGAAAAATCAAATCAAATACCACCAAATACATAATAAGTTCGGTGGAATTTTCTTTGATTTTGTGAGAAGGTTTGTTACCTACGAAAACCTTTTCGCTTAATCTTCACCCACCTCAAGACAATGTGAATCTTCGACAAATCGCATCGTCTAGTGGTATACCCCTGAGCGGTACGTTACACAGGCTAGCTTCCACATGATAAACTTCTGTGGGCTTTAAAATCTTAGCATATTTCTATAACTTTATGGAAGTCTCTATTGGTTTATTTTATTTATCATTGTATAGTTTTTAACCGATCAAGCTTATCTTACTTGTCCCCTTTTGTGCCTTGAGCTCCCATCACGCCTACGCGTCATTACACAAGTTCAATTTTACTATAACATATCTCATTTATGGAAAAATTGTTTTTGAAGAGACCGTGTTTCGCTCTAGAACAGAAATTATGTGAATTATTTCTATTTGTTCTTGTATGACTTTAATCGAATCCCATAAGGCGCTTGCAAACCTAGTTATTAAGCACAGACATTTGTGTTTTAAGCATCACTTAGTTTTTTGTCAGTCTTATGAAATTCGTAAAGTGCAAGGTGTCCTCGTTATTTTTTTCCTTTAACTAGCAACAAAGAAAATACTTAATTTTGTTTTCTAATTTCTTTCTTTATTTTAAGGAGGAGATGCATGAGCAAATGTCTGGCTACAAACGCATGCGTCGTGAACACCAAGCTGCGCTTCTGAAACTGGAGGAAAAATGCAAAGTCGAAATGGAGGCACACAAAGCTGCTTTAGATAAAGAATACGACATGCTTTTGCATAATTTCACAAGAGAACTGGAGAGGTTAGAGGTAAGTGCAATGAAAGGCAATACAGAGAAAGGTTTAGCAATAGATTCGTGCATTTTTGTTTTCACTTCACATTTTATTTTAGGCAAAACACCAGCAGGAATTGGAGCGACGTATCAAACAGAATGCGGGCGCTGAGAAAAAACTTCACAAAGATATTTCCTCGAAGCAGGAGGGTGATCGTAAAGCGTTTGACTTGAATCGAAAGAAAGAGTACAAAGCAAACAAGGAGCGATGGAAACGAGAGCTTTCAATGGATGAGTCGACACCAAAGCGCCAACGTGATTTGACTCTACAATCGCAAAAGGATAATTTGAAACAAGCAGAAGCGCAAGAGGAACAGCGGCTTTTGCGGGCTCAGAAGCAGTATATAGACTTAGAAATGAGGAAATTTAAACGAAGGCGTATGATAATGTTGCACGAGTTGGAATATCAATTGCTGCGAGATGTCAGTTTTAAACAATCTTTTTAAAACAAAAAACAATTTTTATTAATGCTCTAAATTCATTTCTTGTAATTTATAGGAACTGAGCAAAAAGCAATTCCAGTTAGAACAAGCTCATTCAATGCTCTTAAAGCATCACGAGAAAACTCAAGAATTAGAATATAGGCAACAAAAGAGTGTACATAATTTAAGAGAAGATCAAGTAAGTAATAATGTAGTGCACAGAATTTCTTTAATTGAACATTTTTTTTACAATAATTTGACTTGTATTTCTGCAAGTACATGTGTACGTTCAGGGTAAAGGTAAATCACTTTGTAGTTCTTAAAATTGAGGAAATCTTAATTTTATCTACATCTACATTCAATTACATATTTCATTTTGTAATTTTTAAAGAAAGAAGGGAATCAAAGAAATGCAACGTAATAGTTGCAGTTTTTTTGTATTAATCATCAGAGCTCATTTGACTCGTTAGGAGTAGAAGTTTTATAAGCATAACAACTTTAGCAAATCGCATATTATAGGACTTTCTTTCCTTGGAAATCACTTAGAAGTTTAACTTTAACTGTCTGGAACTAATAACGAGTTAATAGCTGTTTCTAATATTTAAGATAATTAAGCTTGTATAAACACGAGACACTATCAAATGCTTACCGTTCATATTTGATTTAATTTTCTGACCTGACATTGATTCGTTGTCCGCGATGAAAAAATATTGACACGTTAGGATGAATGTACACCGGAAATAGCTCAACTACCCTCTTATCCACAAAAAAATGTTAAATCTTATACTAAATCTAAAATCTAAAATAATGACTGAAAACAAAACTGTTGGTTCATGGCATTTATTAAGAAGAGAAGCACTATGTTGTTAAACTCTTACATTAAATCCACATTTTCTTCGAGACTCCTCATGATTATGGTATAGAAAAGTTGATTTTATGGGTAACCGTAAAATATAGCCAAACTCTTCATCACCTTTCCTAGTGCTAGGCGTTTTGATGTCACAGTTCCTCCTAATATTTTTTGTGAGTCGCCTGAAAATCATCAGTTGTTAGAATAATAGCTCAGGTATATTTGCTTGGGGGTGGCAATGGTGTAGTGGTAGCGTCATCGTTTGTCAAGCCGATGGTTCACAGTTCAAACCCTGGTGTCAGCAAGCATTATATAATGAGAAGCAGTCCGATCAATTGCGAAAGCTTATGACAACACTACTGCGAAGGCATAACACTGGCAGTAGGTTTGTCATGCTGGAAAAATTGTTCGCTCTGTTGATGATTGATACGCTTATGACATCAGGTGGATCGGGAAAAAAATACTGTGAATCAGAAGCGAAGGCAAAAAATAGATGACAGCAATCAAATCTCCCCAGTTATTCTGGACACCACCCCTGGAGCTAATGAGAAACCTAATACAGCTGAGTTTCAAACCACTACACCAATCTCTTTTTCTCTCTCTCTCTCTATCTGTATTTCTAACACCCGCACCATGTGAAAACATGTAAAAGGGTATTAATAACCCCTTGAGTGAGTGCAAATTATAAAAAAAAAACAGCAACGTCGCTAAAGCGTGAGATAATAAGTTATTCATCGAGACTCTTCATTTTCAAAGTTATTCTTTGTGTATTACTTTTTTAATCTTATGTGGGAGACAGACTGCTGGTATTGATACATGGTATAGCTATACTACGTTCTATACCACATGTCCGTCACTGCAATACCACGTTAAAACCTAGTATACCATGAATAGAACCTAGTATTGAGATTCGCAAATTTTTGGTGGTATTCCACCATCTTATCGCTTGCAGCGTCACTTTCTTTCTGTTGGTGGTTCTTCATAGCTTCTTTGACAATTCAAAAGCAAGCAACCACAACGAAAAATGGATTAAGGAGGACAATTTTATCTCTATTGGAAACAATAAAGTAAGACAAGTTTAGAGGAATTATATCGGCGAGCTACGAGGAGCAAGACGCAATATTGGAGTGTTCCAAAAAATATATAAGGAGCTGGAGGAGGTACAACACAAATGTCAAAGTATACTACGTAACGCAAAAGTCAACGTATACTACGAAGTGCAGTCTGTCAGGGGTTATAGTATTCACTATACCATGGTATTCATACCATGGTATCAATACCAGCAGTCTGTCGCCCACATTAGAAGGAATTCTATGCAGACGTGATTAGTATTGTTACAACTTCTTCTTAAGGTGCCTCTCCTTATACATAGGAAAAGCAGACCAGAGTGCAACCCTGCTTTACTTAAAATATTGATACCGACTACGCCATCTATTTTGATGTATGACTTGATTTTAATATAACGATTCTATTAGGTTGCAATCTTTTTTGAGTCAATTCTAATTGCTTGTTGTAGCTAGTAAGTACGGGTTGTTACTTTTCATATGAAATGTAAAAAATGGCTAAACTCATTTACGTCCTGCGAGATTTTGCGTTAAGAGCTTTCAAACATAGTTATTTATCGTCTGCACAAAGTTTTTAGAAAAACATTCGGTCATGAAGCAATAAACGCAACTATAACTTTTATACCTTAATATTTATAATGTACACTGATGAATTTATCAATAACTTAGATAAACAAACAACACGATACTGAACTGCAAAATCAAAAGGACTATATGGAAAGGGTCAGAAAGGAATTGGTGAGGAAGCATGCCCTCGAAATACGACAACATCCAAAGAGTTTGAAGGTACTATATCCTAATAAATTAATTTCTATTAATTTTCATCCATTCATCCTGGAATTATTTAGCAAAAAGAACTGCAAATACGTAAACAGTTCCGTGAGACATGTAAAACTCAGACAAAACAATATAAAAGGTATAAGGCTCAAATACTCCAAACAACAGCGAAAGAGCATCAAAAAGAAGTGATAAAGCAGTTGAAAGAGGAAAAACACCGTAAACTTACATTGCTCGGTGATCAAGTAAGTTTCCCAGAGCGTTAGATGGAAATAATTTCTTGTTTATATTTATGTATGTCTACTATTTAATTTTAGTACGAACAAAGCATTGCTGACATGTTCCAAAGTCAGAGCTATAAACTCGACGAAAGTCAAGTCATTGAATGCCAACGAACAAAGGAATTGTTGGAGTATGAACTTGAAGTTCTGACCGCTTATCAGATTAAAAATAAGAAACAAGCACAGGAGCAACGTGATAGAGAACGTAAAGAGTTGGAAAATAGAGTAAGCGTTCGTAGAGGGTTGCTTGAGAGCAAGGTAAGCAAAGAAAGAGTGATTTATGCAAACTAGAGCAATATGTAAATATTTGATTTAAACATTAAATAACTAGATGGAAGCTGAGCTACAGCAGTTCAATCAAGAAAGAGCTGAAAGGCTAAGAATGAAGCACGAGAAGCAAGCCAAGGAGCTGGAAGCATTCGACGAAGAGTCAGCTGCATTGGGTTTCAGGTAAGAAGTATATTTTTCCGTCCGCTCTGTTTTTGAACGTTATTATTGCTTTCCCCTAATAAACGGCAAGTAGTGTTTTCGTGAATTTGATTCCATCTGAAATGTGACATTTGAATTAAGCTAAGCATTTGCTACCATATGGTTTCCGAGTATTCTCGAATTTTTTTTAATGCAAGCAAAATGCAACCTCTTAGTCGAAGAAATCCAATGCAATCTGGTAGACATCAAGACAGGTCTGCAACTAATTTCTTTGTTCAGTTCTATCCCTATATAAATCTCTATCTCTTGTGAATATGCACAGAAACAACCTTAGAAACTCAGCCAGTGTTTAACGGTCTTAAAAAGGCATCTGCATTCATTTTCTAGAGTATGTCTTAAGTGTGACGAGAGCTCTCTTCATATTCTTAGAAAATGTCTGGCACTAATGCATGATAGAAAGCGGACAAGTTGTTCTAATTATCACTGTATTGCAATTTATACGATGTGAGTTATCCAGAAACGTTGTCTTTTGTAGTCACTTAGACTGATAGTTTTGTCAAACACATTTCACTCACTGACTTTAGCAATGGAATTCCCAATTTTTATGTTATGCTCCAGGTTCAACAAAGAGTCGGCTGCTAAAAGGCTTGAATTTGAAATTTCTCATAGAAAGATGTGAAGAACGGTGGATTGATTGTAATTACAACACTGACCTTAACTATAATAGATTACAACGATACTCACACTCAAGCGGCTGTCGTTCGACTGACGCAGGCGAACAAATAGGTGTACATAGCACAGCACTGTATGCTGTCGCTGCTGAGAGCTCATGCTTCTTTTTTTGGATGCGTTTATTCTAATTATGCGCACAACGCTACTCCTCTGTAGACGACTCACGCACACCTGACTCTGGCTCTCAGACTCGAATTTTCACTCTTTTGACAGACAGGGTCGGCATATGTTAGTACAGATCTGCACAAAAGTCATTGAACTCATCAGTTGAGAGTTATTTGTTGTTGATCTAATTCTGTGAAAATTTTAATGTGGATAGCAGCCAATTGTTCATTTGTGTTTCTACTGTAGCACGTCACATGTGCAGGGTTTTGTTTCAGCTATAAAACCCGAACGTTCAACATATGTATCTTCGGCATTCATTCTCTCAAGATATAAATGATAAGTGTACTTCTAGTAAAATGCATTTTATTATTTGCCTTTCCTAGCAATAGTCATCTTATACAGTAAAGTCACACATTCCTAAAACTAACTAAACACACTCGGACATGTTCGGCGAGTAAGATTACTCTAGTCGGACAGCGAGCAGAACATGTTCGCTGTTTACTACCCAGAATCCGAAAATTTTCTATGGGAAGCGAAGAGCAAGCACATCATTGGCACTTTATATTATCTTCGTTGTTCTGTTCGATCTCCTTTGGTACCATGAACCAAGGATACCAATCTAAAATCAGGGTCGTAAAGTTCACATACGCAAGGACATGCCCACAGAGGGTGTCCGACAGTATGTGATTGCTTTATATGCTAATCTACCTCACTTTATGATTTATTTAATATTCAAGAAACTGTTTAACCCCAAAATACTAATTGTTTATTTTGTATTGTTCCAGTGCATTATCCATAAACGAGGTATCACGGGAGACTTACCCAGATGAGGAGGGTAGCTTATCAGGATCAATGATTAGTTTAGCACATAGTAATAGCTCTACAAGTTTTCCGGCTGGCTCCCTATAGCATATAAACGTAAATAATTTTAATGCAAATTATAACACTAATAATTACCGCATTTCTAGTGATGGTAAAAACCAATTAAAAGACGACATTGAAGCAAATCGAATACAAATGTCGCTTTCTTCAATGTAAAATAATAATAATAAAATAAATCTATTTAATTAAAATAAGTAAATTAATTAATTAATTAATAAAAATGAAAAAAAAAAAAAAACAAACAAACAATTAACATAAACTCAAAGGTTAAAATTCAATTACGAAAAATAAACATTCAACCACACAGCAAACCCATATATAATGCATATATATTAAATAGAAGATTAAAACACAAATCACACCCCATATTATTACATCTACATCTTCAAGGTAAATTACTAAACAGCAATGAAAAAGATTGAAATTCCAAATAAGAATAATTCAATTAAATGCATACACAAAAAAAGTTAATAAATTACAAAATCTAAAGATACATACACCAATCATTTTAGAGTAACCTATATAAATTTGTAGAATTTATAAAATAAAAACAAAGAAAACAAAACAACATAAAACGAAAAAAAAAAAAAATAGTTTTTTATCCGTAAATTAATTTGATTAAATAAATAAATAAACATGTTTATTAGTACGTGTAGTACATGTACCGTAAGAAACTATTGCACAATTCCTTTTTGTATTCAATACATCGAAAAACATAGAAGTTTGCATACTGCGGACGGAGGTTGTTCGCTATTCTGGTTAAAAATGAATAAATAAATCTGTGTTTTACGGATTTTAAAGACTCGAAAACGATAGTCCCAAAAATTGTCATGATTGTATGGCGACGAAGCATTATTCGTTTTGTCCGAAAACTAGAAGCGGACAACCACTGCAGGGCATGCACCTAAAAGAGAATGGTGGCTTAATTTTTCAAATGTATAAGTCACTGGAAGATAGTCGTACGGTCTAAGACTCATAGTACTTGGAGACTACCAGTTAATTGCTGAAGTATTCCAAGAAGTGTGTGAAAAAACGATCAAGATCATGCATCAATTTTCTATCCACATATGTACATATATATTTTTAGTTCAGATCCAGGAACTCTGAGCTGAAACAAAATTTCTATATCTCGGAATTGAAAAGGTTTCTGTGTTAAGCCTTACCTATATTAAATGAGGAATATGAACTGGAAGAATGGAAGAATGTTGTTTAGAGCACCTGCTGGTATCATATCTTGAAAAACATTTAGTCGCGAAACATTGAGGATCAAATGTCAGAGAGGGAAAAGATCTGTGAGAGGATTCGTTGGTTCTGAACTCGATCACTTGGCAATTTATAGTCGCTTTGGAAGTTGCATCTTAAATATCCGAAATGGTGTTAGAACTGACATTATTATAATACATGAACTCCAACTTGTGATAGCCTTGCAGTACGTACATTTATTCGGGGCAATCAATTTGGCGAGTAATGAGAAACTATAAAGTATAGATGTGCACTGTATAAAGAGTAAAAAGTAGCATAACAGGAAGTATACCAAGGATCATAGGTGTGTTTTTTTTTTTACTTTTGGCTATTCGTAATACAACTACCACTACATACGTACGTAGTAGACATACGTCAACAACCTGTGATAGTAGTGTGTATTATATATTATACGGGTTTCAAACGCCACTTAAACGCCACACGGAATAAGGGTGAATACTTGACCTTTGCTCCTTCCTTACTGCTCATTCGTGATTAGAGTCCAGCAATCGTGCCGTCGTCAGAAGCCTGGAAAGATTGTTTAGGGGAAAATCAAATATTTCTTGTATGTCCTGGAGGTAATAAATTCCTAATGATCTGTTTCTTAAATTACAGAGACCTGGACAATGAAAGAGGGCATGTATTTGAAAGCCTCGTCATCATCACAGGTTCTACCTATATTGTCGACGTTGAGTTTAAATTTCATTGTTTGGCTTCTTAGAAGGTTATGGCCAGTGGGTGCACCTGCCAACATAACATAACAGAGTCTTTCTATAGTTGTGTTAAGGTTTTTGTTGGTTCTGGCCGCCTATCATTAAACCAGACCTTCCTTGGTATGTCGCAGGTGGTAAGCGAGTTGCACGTGCTGTTGGCTATCATTTGCGTCTTACGCTCCACTCGCTCTTGATTCATTGGACCACAATCGAGATTCGATTCTTTTTTGCGAGCGCGTCAGCTATGAAATTCCC
Organism: Blera fallax; assembly: GCA_946965025.1. Lineage (NCBI taxonomy): Eukaryota > Metazoa > Arthropoda > Insecta > Diptera > Syrphidae > Blera > Blera fallax. The sequence continues at coordinate 8,765,707 of OX337248.1, read as the reverse complement.
GAATATTTCCTCATATCCAGGAACCCAGCAGATATTAATATTGTACTGCGAGCCAAGAACCGTCAGTTCTCTGCGACAATGTCGAACTACATAGCTTTGACATAATTCCAAACGCAGATATTTAATGGCCGCCTACCAATAAATATGGTAATATCATCGTCTATTGTTACCGTATCACCTGCCCCAGCCATTAGCAGAACCTCTGTTTGGAAAATACTGCTGTAGTCAGGAAGTCTGATTGAGCTGTGTATATTAAATTCTTCGAATATGACGGCACCTGTGCCTATTTCCACCTTTGACCTATCTGTGCAGATAGATATTGATATTCCGTGCTGATTGAACGTAAGTATGAACATTAAGACATTAGTTCTGTCTCAACCCACACGAAGTCCGCTTCGCTTGGATTCCATCTATGTATTTTGACGACACTTTGGGAGAATGCATTTCCATTTCCATTCTTTGATTGATTTTCAATTTTCAACTTGAAATAAAACAATCCATTATGATTATAAATACGTTATTTTATACATGTCGGGTATCAGTTTTAAGTGATAATTAAAGTGAAATTTTATAATTTATATATACTTATGTATGTATGTATGTATGTATATAAAACAAAACTATCACATATGATAAATAGACTTTGCTCAAGATATAAGAAAAAGCGATGCAATAACTATCTTAAATTTTTAGGCAAATTCAATCAGAGTGTCTAAAAATGAATTTTTGTTCAACAATTTAGTGGTGGCAATAACAAACTCCACATTGTTATCCTCCTGCTGGGAAAGAAAACGAAGTGCTGATATCTCTGCAAAGGTGCAGCCACCAACGAAAAATACCAATATGACACGTGGAACATTTAGTGAAGAGCCCTCGCTGGGAGTGGACGATTGTCGGCCATTAATACCAATCAACTGAGCTTGGAAATCTTCGAAGGTTCGTCCTGGAAGGACATTTATACCACTTTTAAGAGATTGCCAACCGAGTGGCTTTAAACTTTGCTCAACGATACGCACAGTTAGCGGTGCATAAAAACTATGAACGTAGCTGATGTCCTTGGGTGCTACTTCCACAACGTCTTCTACTGTAAGATTGAGGGTCTGAAATTTAGAACAAAAAGGCTTTAACAATTTCATATTTATTCGATTGAAATATTATGTAATATATCTACATCATATATTGGTGTTAAAAAAGTAAATTCCCAAAAATAAAAAAATATATCTGTTTGTCTGTTTTATCAGTAAGTGAACTTATGTTTGTTCTCTAAATTGGTTTGAGTGGATTCAGGTTTTTTTTCCAATGGACCTTTCATATAAATATACATGTGTATGTGTCTGCGCAAAAAGCGATAGCTTCTCGCGTTCATGTTCCTTTTTAGTACTGTATTCGAAACAGATAGTTCTCATGACAGTTATTACTCTCGGACGTTTGCTATACATTCGCAGAAAGTGAGACCGAGAATTCCAGCGTCGAATCTTCTCCCTCAGAATTCGAATCCACTCAGACACAGTGCACACAAGAAAGAACTATAAGTCGAGTCGACTACATGATATGTAACTTACTTCAAAAGATTTGCAGCGCAAAAAAGGCAATGCCCGATGACTATACTGGTTGGACATAATAAGCATATGGACAGCATCGCTTTAGTCAGGGATTCGCAGAAATATAAGACTTCCGATTTGAGGATCAAGACTTCACGGATTTCTAAAAATTTGGATTAGTCCTGGTGTTACGAAAGTATGTTAAGCTACATGGATACGAAATCAAAACGCGATTAAAAAAAACCTTTCGCTAAGGATCGTACTTGGGCTTCGGTGTCCACTAAGAAAAACAGGGATGTTTCTCGTTTTGCATCGCCACAATATTTTGAAGGCGTTGTTTGCTTGACTGAAGCCTTCAAGAAACACGGTTGTGTGAATATAGCTTGCTATGGAAATATTCCGATGCATCTACTGGACCTACAATTTTATAATTATACACATAAGACAAGACGTGATGAAGGAAAAAAAAAAGATTTGACGTCATGTGGATGTAAGCAATTTTAGCAATCCGTTTAACTACAGTTCACCCTCAGGTCCTTGAAACAAAATAAGTTCCCCACAAGAATATAAAAATTGATTCTAATAAGTACCTTTCTTAGAACGGCATATGGCCTGGTCTCAGTCTGCGTTTTCAGGAGGCCGGTTTTTTCCAAGTTGCTTATGGTTAGAAGAACTTGTATGCCATACACCTGAACCAGCTCTCGCTTGTAATAATCCAAAACCTATGAAACAAAATGTAAAAGTAAAGTTGTTTTTTTTTATAGGAAACCAAGCTAACTTTTTGCTTAAATCCTGATGCAGCTGCGCATTGAATACACATCAAACGTAGAACGTTACGAAAGTCTGATTTCTTCGCGATCAAATCTTCAATATACGCACTTGGTTTATCAATGTCCTCGCATACCATGAACTCCTGTTCGGCTGCTAAGTCATCAGTGAACTCATAGGCATCCAAGTACTCTCTTATCAACTCCGCGATTGTTGTATGTGTCGCTATTGATTGCTTTTGGGCCAAAAGATCTGGTAGCTTGTCAACAAACTTCTTCATATCCTGAACTGATTTTCCCTGGCAACTCGCATCCATTTGTGAACTAATCGACTTGGCACTCTTTGAAAGAATCTTACCGACTTCATTGTAATTTTTATCTCGCAATTCAGCGTACAGTTTCTCTCCAGAATTCAAATAAAGGATCTTTTTCTCTGCTACCAGATTTGCTTGCGAAGCGTCTTCATTGGATTTCGCAAAGTTTTTTCCTGGCAGTATCACTTTATTTTGATGAATCGAATAAAATTCATCGATAAGACCTTCATAGGTAAGTTGAGTCGCCAGTACGCTCATCAAATCTATACTGCGATCCAGAAGTATCATTTGGTCTATTGCACCTTTGTCCGAGTTGAACATTGATTTGTCTTCGGTACCCATTAGTTTTGCATGCTCCCATACTTTTTGAGCGAAGTTGCCCTTCCCATAGATCTTTGGAATTCTTCCATATATTTTTTGGATGTTGACCAAACCAATTGCTGCCTGATACAAACAAGTGGGGTCTCCATCAAGTGCGAGATCTCTAAAGCTGTTTGGCAATTCCATTGAGAGAACGTCACTGTCTACTGGGAAAAAATTCCAGGGTAAATCTTCTATGTTGGTAAAGTTCCCATACACGCCTTTAATTTCAAGTTGCTTGGTGCAAAGGCATGACTTGCGAGGAACGAAAAATAGATTATACGTTCGGCCGGTAGTTGCAGAACCATGAATATGACCAGCTATGATGTCCATATGTTTCAACTCTGGCCGAGTAATGTAAATTATATTTTTTGCATCTTTTGGAAAACGGGTGTCGGGTCGTAAACGTAGTAGTTTTATATTTCTATCGGAGAAGAGTGCGGGACTGGCTATCAGCGATATCGGACCAAGCAGATTATCGTCCAGTACAATCACCTTGGAACCATCGCACTTTTCGAGGATTTCTAAGAGTTCGCGACAAGCAGTTTCTTGGTATAACTGAAGGTTCACTCGGGTACTACTTAGATATGGAAACATATTTCTAAAAGTTTTAAGTTGACAAAATTCTTGTAAACAAGAGGCGTCCCAAAACTTCACCCTTTTTTCTAAAAGTGACGTTTAGGTGAATCAGCTGCTTATCAAACAGACTCCGAAGTGCGTTCAGAGGTTAGCAGAACTTAAGCAGCTAAACGCATTCAGCGAAAAGAAGGCATCCCCAATTCGTAAACAAAAATCGAATCAAATTAAAGAGTTTAGATATTTGTTTTTTTTGTTTATTTAGTTATTTGTCAAATAAATTTCATCTATTTTTAATTTCATTAAAAATAAGAATGTGTCAGATAAAGCCCCACAGACCATCAACAGATCAGGTTTGACATACCCGAAAAATTGTTGTTGTTGTTGAAGCAACTATGTATGTTAATTCGTGTGTGGTGTGTAGATTGTTCTCGGAACTGTCCAGGCCCAGAAATGTGGCTGCTTCGACGGGGTGTGGCTGCATAGGGATAGCGTTGTTAGTGATGTCGGATGAGACGGGCAGCTGAATAGATGGAATGTGTTTTGTGGTGACGCACCACAATCAATGCATTGATCGATGATGCTGTAGCGAAGACGGTGTATATAGCTGTTTAAAAAGGAGCTTCAACCTGATCTCAGTTGAGATATTGTGGCGTTGAGATATAATGGCGCGCAATCACCCAGAACGATGTTGTTTGTTGTTGTTGTTGTTACCTAATCGCGATACATTCTGATATCTGATCGTATTTGCCTGGGGGTGCGTTGAGGGTGAGCAGGTCACGGCACGGGTTGCTGGCAGGCCAGTAGGAATTGCTTGGTGAGAAGCTCATTGTGCTCTTTCACTTTAAGCACAAGGGTTTTTTGATGAAGATAGACCTCATGTGATATGCGATGACAGTCAGTAATGATGGGCAGCGTTCTGAGCTTCTGCCATTGTGTGCGGCAAAGACGGGGAGTCCAGATGGGTGCAGCAGTAGTAGTTAAGGACTACAATTACATTCGTATACTCCGTCACATTCTTCACTTAGATATGATTCAAAGTTCATGAATTGAAATTTTCCTCACGCACTTGTTCTCTCTAAACTGGAAATGCTTGTTATATCTATTGAGACCATGGTGGAGTCAGTAAAATTTCTCACGGGTCATTGTGGCCTGATGTAGGAACTCACCATATTAGTTCTGTGCTCAGAAACGGTGAATTCGATTCCTAAATAAAGCATTGATTGCATTTTCAATGAAAGTAATGTGTGTTATTATGAAAATGATGCCTGTTCACTAAAAAGGAGGGCGGTGCGAAAAAATTGTGAAGCACTACTCTATAGCATTAATCTTTTCTCACAACTAAAGTTCTGTCTTTAATTATGTTTCAAAAATAAGTGCACAATGATTCCGCTCCGATATTTATTACTTTATCACAGACTTTTCATAACCTAAATTTTAAGTCTATTTTTATAACAAATTTGTCGTCTGTACAAATATTTTACAAAATTATTCCCACCGATTTCATCAAGTGTGGTTAAATTTATAGGCTTTACTTTAATTTGGCTAGAGTCCTCGATGTGGAAGTAGAAGCTTGTTGGAAAATGTAACATACTCCTAGCTCTATGTTATTGGATTTCTGTAGAACTGCCAAAACATCAGATCAAAGGGAAATGTCAAAAATTTAAATTGCAAATAAAAAACAACAGTTGTTTCTGAAAAAAATAAAAATAAGACAAAAATATAAATCTTGGAAATAAACTGTTATTAATAGCAATCCCATCCCATTTCATTAATTAAAAATATGAGCGACCAGAGCGGGAAAGATCCAGTTAGAGTGACACTGAGGAAACTAATTGAAAGATCGAGGTACATGCTTCGAGTTTAATTACTTTATTTGGCTTCTTATAAACATTTGTTTCGTTAAAGTGCAAATTTTTCAGCAGACGACGTACTACGTGAATTTCGTTTAACTAACGACAAAAACTCAAACAGAAAATTGTTGAAAATATTGGACATTCTATCCAAACATCAACCGAATGGAAAGGACCACTTAATAGAGGCTGCCAAGAGTTTAGAAAAGTAAGTACCTAATGCGTTTTTAGAATGGCATTCGTTGTTATGTGGTCTTTTATTTGAAGGAAGGACCCGCTTTACTGTTTGCTACAGTTCCTTAATCACTATTCCGAAATGAATATAATGCAGGTGGCGCGGAAGAAAGAAATACCAACGTCAACGCCCCTACTTAGTTCGACAAAAATATTTGAGACTGTTACACCCGAAAATGTGTCAGATGTAAGTAATATAATTGGTGATAATCAAAGAGTCAATGCAGTTTAACTCCTAGGCGAATTATTTTAATTTTTTCCTTTTTTTTCTTAAGGGATTATTAGGGTGTATCTGGCCAGTATAGTGGTATCAAGAAATAAGTTGGGTCCGCCGTCTTGACAGTATTTTTCTATCTCCTACTTCCACGGGCAAGTTGTCTTCAGATAGGAGTCTACATACTATCATGCTCGATTGCCTCTGATGCCTGACCCTCTTGATTGGGATGTCGATGTAGTCGAGCAAATTTAGTCTGTCTTCATGGACTACATTTGCGTCTTGGTACATCTAGTAGAATTCTAATTTACATTTTCTCCTTTATTCGTTCTCTTCGCACATATCGCCGAATATTCGACGAAGTATTTGTCTCTCAAAGGGATTCAGTATCTGCTTTGCTAGCCCGTTTCGGTCCGATATTCTACAGCATAAGAACTAGTAGGGCATAAACTTAGTCTTAGCTGGGTAAATTTTCGTCAGATTTCCACGATGGCGTCGTATATAGAATCTACGTTTACTTTAAAACAGATTAACTGAACTACCTAAAATTTGTGGTGGTCGGCAGTAAGGCTTTGCCCTAGATGGGTTTCCGGTTTTGAATTAAGACCCATTCTGTGCTGTGTTGTAAAAGTTACTGTTCATTGAGTCATGCAATGATGGGGATACCGTCGTTTATAAAGTCCCCTGCCCCTGCAAGACGGACTTGTGGATGATAATGTTTCTCACGGTAATACAAGTTCAGAGCACACTGTCTGCATGATCACTAGAAATAATTCTTATGATAGCACATCTTGCATAATTATAAATACTATCGTAAGCGGTATTAATTTCAATCGTCACAGAGGTCTGCATCCAGAAGGAATACGTCACACTGGTGTGTAAAACTGAGAGTGGAGCAAAAAGGATTCAGGTTTTCAGTACGCTGGGTAGGATATTAGATGCGCCATTTAGCAGTGATATGGCTCTAGTTTTTGTAAGATGGATGATACAGAGCTGAAATTTAAGTTATCTGCCATATTTTTGGCGTTTGTGCTTTCCGTTAATTAACACGTGTTCAATTGGGTAGTTGGCTTAATCGTATAAGGACGGGCATGTTGCTGTGTGTGTGATGCTGTTATTACTTTTTGCTGCTTAGATGATTCATTGAATTTTATGTTTTATGCTATCGCTATTTATTCACGTACATACATACATATGTATGTTTGATTTCATGATTTTGCACTAAGTCGCCTACTTCATAGGGATTCCTCAACGACTTCCCAAGTTTCCTAATGGTGTACTTTAATTCTTTCCTATCTTTTCTTAATTGCACTGTTTTCTCTCCGATCACTCTCGACTATGTGTTTCATAGTCGGTTTCCTATTTTGTCATCTTGGGTTAGCGAATTCCTTTGCAATATGTGTGGTGTGGTCTTTTTTTCTAACCCTTCTCTAACAATAATAATCCTTGTAGAGACAGTGCTAAATACTTAATATATGTAATTCGTAGACATCGATTTCGTTTCATTGCCGATATGACAAAAGCGGAACATATTCGCTGTCGGAAGTTAACAGTTCCACATGAAAAGTAAAACGACATTCCTCATATACGAGAAAAAACAATGGGAATCGGGATGAATCAATCCATGGATCTTTTTTTTTTTGTTGCGTTGTCAGAAAAAGAGAAGTGGTTATGAAACTCTAAAAAAACATACATAGATATTGTCATGGAAGACACAATAATAAATATTACCGAATGTTGTTGAGAGCAATTATTGTTTTTTTGTGTATATTGTTTAATTTTTTTTGTGTTTAAATAATTTTCCTTTCATTTATTTATAGATAAAAGAGCGTGTTGTTCAAGCTGCTTGCGGTGGTATCAGTAAAGCAGCACAGAATACATCAATCGGCAATGCACCTGCTTTGGTCAATACTCCTAATCTCTTCCCAGCATCTGATAAAAACCGAACAGATGCTCTCTGGGATTTTCATAAAATCGATATGATGTCTTTCCAGCAGAGCAATATCGCTGCCATTCCAATATCTAGTCAAGAAAATCTGCTTTTGTTCGATTTGCTCTACTGTTTAACAGGAGTGCGTGGATCTTACATCACGCCAGAGGAGAGCAAAAGCAATGAGTACAGTTTGAAGTTTAAAATTTCGGATCAAATTCATAGCTCATTGAGGGATATCGCTCAGGAGATTCTCCCCTTAGCTTCACATTACACATGTGTGCAGAAATTTATTCAAAAAGCTAGTTTTGCCAATTGTGGACAAGTGCTGCAGGCGCTAAGCGCATCATTAAGGGACCTAGTTCATGACTATTATGTAAGCATATTCTCTGTTTAATTGCGATTGCAATTAATTGTTTTCAAATGCAGCTTCTTTTGGCCCAACTTGAATCTGAATTAATAGCTGAAAATCTCACATTGCACAAAATGCTATTTTATGTCCGTCCTACGCTAAATACTATGGAGGTGCTAGCTGGTGCTGTCTCCGACATTGTTTGTGTAAGTCATTTAAAGATCTATTTAAAAAGAAAAAAAAAGTATTAATGGTATTCTAACTTAAGCACGATCTGCGTGGCGGCCAAGCATTGACATTGTTATATGACAAAATAAGTTCACTTACGGGCGATGAAGAATCTCAGAAATTTATGATACAATTAACGCAGCTGGCTGCAGTGCCGTATATGGATATACTACAACTTTGGGTGCAAAAAGGTGTAATTAATGATCCACAACAGGAATTTTTAGTAGAAGATAATGAAGTTATAAGAAGAGAAGAACTTCCAGAACATTATTCGGCGGACTATTGGGAGAAAAGGTAAATGACTTAGGGACTTCAGTGAACGAATTAGTTATACTCACAAATATATTGATTTTATGGTAAGAAGCGAAACGAATGGGGCCAAAAGCCATGATTACGATTCAGTTGCCACCCTTCATTCTACTCACGTTGCTTTTTGAATATAAAACACCTTGATTATTATAAAAAAAATGTTCGTATAGTTCGCAAACCAGTTTGTCTTTCATTTAAATGAAGAAAAGAGGATTAAAATGTCCCGCACCAATCGAATTTAACGATGTACGTATGTATTACAGACGGTTGAATGCATTTTTCAAACAGACACTAGCTATACGAATTGTGACAAAGACTTGTGTGTAAGTGTCTGATGTAGTAGTGACTCTTCGTTCTTAATTCTACAGGGTTGCGTCCAATATTATGTTTTTGTTTTTCCCAATTTTAATGTTTTATTTTTGATAATATATGTATGTCTGTTTATTCTTTTAGATACACAATCCGTCGTGAACGAATTCCTCGTTTCTTAGAAAAAGTGTCTGACATCATCTTGCGCACTGGAAAGTATTTAAACGTTATTCGTCAGTGTGGCAAGAAAGTCACTCCACCACAAACAATGAATCTCCAATTTTCTCCAGCGAATCAAAATCATATTACTGTTATTCAGAATGCCTATCGTTTTGCGTCGAAAAATCTCCTTGAAGTTCTGCTCAAAGAGAATGATCTAATGGGACATCTAATGTCTGTGAAGCGTTATCTACTCTTGCATCAGGGTGATTTTATCACCCAATTCATGGATGCATGTGAAGAGGAGCTAGCGAAAAATGTCGATCAGGTCTTGCCAATGAAATTGGAGAATCTCTTAGGTTTAACATTGCGCCTGTCTTCTGCCAAACATGATCCTTACAAAGATGACGTACATTGTGAGCTGCTTACATACGATTTGGTTACACAAATGTCTAAGATAATTAATAATGAAGAGGGTAACAATGACTGCATTAATCTTTGTATAAAAGTGAATACAAAAATTATAAATTTTCAGAATATTGGCAGTCTCACGATCGATTGGACTTGGTCGGTTTGGAATGTTTTGCATTTAGATACGAAGTTAAATGGCCCGTATCCTTAGTACTAAATCACATTGCAATATCCAAATATCAAATGCTATTTCGACAGCTTTTCTACTGTAAACATGTCGAGCGACAACTGTGCAAGTAAGTAATAAATGTTTGAAGAGAGATTATGCATCGTATATGTATATTTTGAGACATCCTTTATGAAATTTTGTTTTTTGTTCCAATTTTGATTGGCTAAACCTGCTAACTTCTGAAAATTATTCTTTAACCATCAAGGGTTTGGAAAGAGAACAGTACAGCTAAAAAATTCTCACCTCAAGCTGCTGAACTGTATCGATCAGCTTTCACACTACGTCAGCGAATGATGAACGCTGTTCAAAACTTGGAGTATTACATGATGATTGAAGTCATTGAACCCAATTGGCACATATTTATTCAGAATATGGGAAAGGTGGGTATTATTTTATAAATCTTGTACAGATCAGCAAAATACGAAAATACTGTAGTTTGTCAATGTTTTACGGTAAAATCGAAAAGTTTGACTTATTATGGCAGAATGTCATTAAATTAGAGTCATAAGTTACGATCATCTGTATAAGATTTCATTTACGTTTAATATGCAAAATAATTCTATTTTTCTTTCTTAGGTGGAAAATGTTGATGAAGTTTTGGCCGTGCACCAAGACTTTCTTGATTCATGTTTGAAAAATTGTATGCTAACTGACCCCACGCTATTAAATCGTTCCATATTCAAACTCTGCAATATTTGTTTGAAGTTTTGTGAATTCATTCAGGTAATTTATCATCTACTAAACAAACTTTCAAATCCATTCCGCTTTTACTAGATAAAACAGTATGTGTGGCAGGTTGTGGTGATCTATATTTGATTACTAACATTTAAATTAGTTCTCATTGCATTCTGTTTCATAATCATAACCACCAAAACATGTAAATGAACACACTGAGGCACTTTATATATTCTTAGCACTTAAACTGCTCGGAATTTCTTGAGTTAAAAGTGAAGGCTGAAGGAAAAAGTTACTACTTAAATAATTTTGGTGGTTTGCGTCTACTTTCAAATTCTGCTGAATATATGTAGATGAGGTAATCAAAAACTGTTTCTGATTTTAACCGCTTGAAAACAATCAATTATACGATCAACTGGACATATGTAGCTATAAATTGCGTGCGATTGATAATGTTTCCGATACAATCGGTCTAAGCGTCCAATGTGCCAACGATTTATATGGGTTTTAGCTACTGATTGAACGTTGCAATGCCTTCTGAAATGAATAATGCTTAGCTTTGCAACCACTACCTTTTGTATTATTTGAAATCATTTGCCAGTGATTCAAATCAGAAATTTTATTTTGTAAGGGAGAGTAGATTATTGGCTTAAAGCGTGCTTTGATGATTACTCTCCACTAATGTCCTGATTACACACTGTAGTGCCCATTGCTGCACTATTTTGCTAAGGTTTAGGTGTAGAATGAGCGTTCTTCAAAAGCGGTGCCTGCAGCAAATAAAGCAATAAAACGATGAATCTATACATCAGCTGCCCCTGCATCACTCTTTTTTTTTCCTTGCAGTACTGTACTTATTATTCGTAATTTCAGCCTTTTGGCTTCAACTGTTACATTTAGTTTTAATTCGCCTAGTCGTCTTTTAGTTTTACCTAATTTTTCTATCCTCTTTTTTCTATTTACATAGTCTTAAGTTTGGAATCAAACAAAGTAAAATAATCCTCGTATATTCCAATAAACGCTTTCGTTTGCTCTTTTCTCCAAATATATACAATCAATATACAATCGACCAATATCGTCCCATTGGGGGTCCTTAGGGGTAAAATCTGTGCGCGCTATCTATTAAAGGGTGATTGTAGATGGCAGGGGGTGCAGAACTGTGTCATATCCAGGCAGATGTGGCCCAAATACTACTTGAACAGAATGCAAGAGGTATTAAACAGAAACGGTGCAGATATTGCAAGTGTCATGACAATTTGTACTGGCCACCGGCCCATCGGGGTTCATGCGGCCAGAATAGGCATTTCATTTAATAAACATTGTCGCCGCTGCAATGTTGCCTACAAAAAAGGAGCAACTCTACACCTCCTTTTCAAATGTCCGGCTCTAGGCAGGGCCAGACAATTCACATTAGGTAACCTGTTCTTTGACAAGCAAATAGGGTTAGCGGAGATAAGCATTGGGGACATTCCCAGTTTCCTCAATGTAACAGGATGTAATAACCTTTACTCTTTTTCCCTTATCCCTATTAGTTTTACGTTCGTTTTCACATCCGACAGGTCATTTGAGTTGTATTAAAACAGCGCTTTTGCGCTAAGTATGTTTCAGTACGGTTGGCCGACACAACCAGTTCTACCTACCTACCATGTGTTTTTATGAATATGTACACACTTTCCAAACTCATTAGGACTCAATATGTACACATTTTCCAAACTCTACTGCAAGGATCTAGATCTTTTTACAGTTTCACTAAAATGTTTAGGAAGTCGCATGGTAATAAAACACAAACATTTCTATGAAGCTCTAAAAACATTCACTTGTTTAGTTTTATTCATATAACATTAAATAATTTTGCATGTTTAGAATGTAACAAACCACAATACAAACTAACACTATCCTCCAATTACATTCTATTGTAACTAACTGATTAACTAACTTTCAATCCTTTGCGCACTAAAAATATTAATAAAAAAACTGTAGAAATCCCAACGACATTTCCTTGATGCTGAATTAAAATCGATGGTTTGTGATAGCAATGATGAGGATAATTCTGATTCGGATGCCGATTTTTCGAGTCAGAAACAGGTACTTCTTATTTACTTGGTTGTAGTTTATGTTATTTTCGAGTGGAATTCAATTTAAGACTTTTTTTTTGCATGCAGTTGTGTATTGTCTATTTAAATTTTACAGAGCTCTTTTTCGTAGGAACAAACAACTTAAATAACTTTTTAAATTCGCAGACAGAGTCATCTCTTGCACCAACTGATACATTTTCCGAGCGTGTAAAACGTTTTGACTTGGAATTCACGGGCCTGTTGATTGGACTTTTAAAGCAAATCAATGATGTGGCATCGGATAATCCATCGGACCGTTTTATCAATCTTGTCCACCGTATTAATTTCAATTCATTTTATAATGAACAAATGGATAAACTATGTGCTAAGGACTCAATGGCAACGAATCACAGAAGCACAAATTAGTAATAGTAATTTATTTTTGATTATTTTTATTAATATCCACTTTTTCCCTAATGTTACATTTCAATAAAAAGAAAACAAAAAAGCGTTCCCCAGTTAGTTCTACTATGCCTTGAAATATTTGTTGTTATTTAAATAAGTAATTTAAAGCGTTTTGGGTTGAAGTCATCAAACATACTACATATGTACGCGCTTGTTAACAACCTCGAATTCCATAGTAAACCTTTTTCTCCACGATAAAAAATCCGGAACAAATAGTGTGCACAACAGTGTTTTGCTTCTATGTACTTAATTTTATTTTCAAATCTTTTAAATTAAAAATTTAGTCTAAGAAATAACGAAAATAAAGTGGACGTACTTGCTGTTTCGTTAAATTAAAATCTGCCTTAAGAAGAGCTAAGTGAAAATTTTCGGTCTGGCAATTAAAGACTGTGTTTTCAGTTTAAGAATCCATTTCTTTTTCTATGTAGTTCCCATTAGTGCAGTTTGTCTAACTTTTCTCCAATGAATGAATACCATCGCTGAAATACGTTTCTGGAAGGTGCCCACAACACATCTACGGCTGCTGTCACCACTTCATTTGACCCAAAATATTTTTTCGGCATGAAATTCTGGTGAATAGAGTGGATATCTTAACAAATCGTACTTCAAATCCCTCAGTTTTCACATTGTCAAAGCACCTTCGTGGACAGGGGCATTGTCCTGTTGAAAGATGAGGAAAATTCAAAAAATTCCAAAAAATGCGCATGACTTGCGCAACACTGTAAACTATGCGCTGTTTTTACATTGACGATTCTTTGTTGCCATGCCATGCGCCACCGACACCGAGTTTCTCTATTTCTCTGCTGCGGGTGGATTGAAATAATCGACGTCTCGGTGAGCGCATGTCTATGCGATCTACTCTGCAATCGAAACTTTTTGACCAGATCGCTGTGTAATCTACTTCTCGTCTACATTGGATCTTCTTCTCCACACTCCATTGATAAAAACGACCGATTATTACACGAAGAATATTTCTTTCAAAGCAACCGAAATAATTTCCATTCGCTTTTGTCAGAGTCTATACCTTTGTGCCTTACCGGTTTGACAAGGTGCGAAATCATCTTGAAAATGCACTTGTCAGTATACAAATGATGCTGTTCAATGGTAGGTATCAAAAACTCTTTTATTACTTGTCCATATTTTTGAGCGTTCATAGTTCCATTAACAAAGTGCAAAGGGCCCAAAACGTAAAATGAAAAACATCCCCAAACCATTCGGCTTTGAGGAAACTTCACTGTCTTGACGATGTACTCGTCCTTAAACCTTTCACCTGCTGACCGTCGTCCGTATGGGAAATTGTCGGCACACAGCAAATTAACTTTACTTTTGTCGGACCATATCACACATCACAAAATCATCATGCGTCCAATCTTGATACTTTTTCGCCCACGTCAAACGAGCTGTTTCCATTTTTGTGGTTAGGAGAGGCTGTTTCCCCTGGTCGTCTTCCATATAAACCTATCTCCTGCAGCCTTCTGTGTATCGTTTCGGCGCTTAGGTCAACTTGATGAAATTCATGCAGTTTTGCAACTTGATGAAATTCACCTCTTCTGCAATAGCTTTTATTATAGCTAAGTTAGAGTTAAATCTGATCAGGATGAAGCATTATAGGAGACATGAAAATTGCGAACAGTATTGTTTCGCAGAAGCACCGACCGCATGTCTCTGTTTTATCGACATTTTCACGGAAAGTCGAACAGCCAGCAGCATTCCTCCCCTTTGTAATTTTAACTGCAATATTCGTCGCAACCGCAATAACGAATGCGCAACAATTTATCCTAAAGCCCATTCTCGGACGTACCATCAAATATAGGGATTCTTTCAAGAGCCGCACAACATGCATATACCTGTGGAATGCTCGTCCAAATTCTGATTTTCCTCTCCATTATAACTTCCAGACATTCAAGACCTGCATCGGTGCCTTCTTCCTTTTTAACCCTTATTCCATTAATGCTTACGCTATGTATCGAAATAATACATAAAAGGGTAGACATAACCCCTTTCGATCGAGTGAATTATAAACTTACTAGTGGTAAGTCACGGTAATGAAATCATGCCCGTCCATATGTGACCAGTACAAAATTTTAAGCTAAGAAGTGTAACTGTTTTAGAAATCTGTAGCCAAATATGCTCCCTTTTTAGAAAAGAGATATTTTCCAAGTTGCCGTGTATATATAAATCGCAGAACCCTGTTGCTCCTGAAAGCCTTGATAAAATTTAAAGGCTTTAACGTTTCCTCTAAAAGCACAGATTTTGATTTTATACGCTATATTAAATGGTAACAGCTATGAATGTATGTCCACTTTTATTTTAAGAAAATATCCTAATTTTCAAAAATAGAGGAAATATCGAGTCGCGACAAATTACAGCATTTAAAAAACGTTCACACGGCGCACCCTTTTCATTAAGGATGGATAAGAATATGTATGTATGTACCTAGGGATAGAATATTTTACAGTCCGTTTCAAGCAGGTTGCAGTTTTTCTTCAACCAATTACAGAGTTCAAAGAATTTACTTCAATGAACCTATACACAGTCTGTTAAAAAAAAAAACAAAGTACATACATATGCATATGCGGATGTAAATAGATTCATATCGAATTCTTAGACGTACTTTTCATTCAGTTTCGGTCACGCCAATAGTTAAACAGGTCATAATCCCGGTAAGTACGCTATACAATAGTCGATTCTAGGGTTTTTTTTTCTTACATACCATTTCAAGGGACCGAAATGGAGTGCAACAAAGGAAGCATAGTACCTATGGTCAAAATGCAGAATCGCGCGCTGAAGCTGATGCAAGCCAGAAAAATCTCGGCTCGAGGTACCAATGCATCCCTAAATACTATTAGGCAGCAATTAGGAGAAAATAGTGTCTCTTTTAAGAGTAACGTAAAGAAGGCCTTTTTTGGTGAAAAACTCATTTGGAAAAAACTTCAGTGGACTCAGAAGAATGGTGACCATAATTGAACTAAAATCATCTTCGTAGACGAGTCCTTTTTCTGGTTGTTTAGGCCAATTAAATGTTTTTGCCTATGGGTTATGGGTTTATCTCAGCGCAAGGATTTGGAGGATTGATCTTCCTTACGGAAATTCTAAAGACAAAGTGAATGAAATCTTACAAATCTTGTTTGTTGAAATCCTCAGAAAATCTATACCGGGCATGCAAGCGGCCTCCAACAAGAATATGATCCAAACCATTGCAGTAGACCCTGTACCCAGAGGAAAAAAACCAAAAGGCATCATTACCATCGATTGACCATCAAAGTTAACGGATGCCAATCTAATACCAAATGTGTGGGCTCTAATGAAACTCATATGTGAGCTAAAAAAAATTAGGGATCTTTTCGTCAGACAAAACCAGCAAATAGCCAAATTTTCGCAGCTTAGATTTCAAGAAATACTAGTATGGGAGATTGGACTAAGTCTGCAATAATATGTCAAACATATGTAGGTATACTATGCATACCTATAAAATGAAATAATTTTCGAATAAAACCTTATCTTAATCCCAAATTCTGATTCGTTATTTTGCAATTTGAACACATTTTTATCAGATAATTTCATCGTTCCTTAATTGAATTCTGTTGCCATTCTTACTAGGACCACATATGTATGCTTTACTGACTTCATTTCCAAAAAACTCACTTTAAATTTCCCTTTTAAACTTGTCATTCCGAATCAGGCTTATTGGGATAATCCTCAAATCCCTCAATTCGACCACCAGTCCAATTGGTTCACCGACGGTTCGAAAATGGTAATTGGGGTGGGTGGGGAACTTGCTGTAGCTGCGGTACTACTATTTTTCAAGCAACGGCTTATGGTTATGGTTGGCGTCAGATAATGCATTAAAAGAAACCTTCCAGATCTCATTTAAATGCTCTATTGGGTAGCAGGATCTCTAAAATCTCTTAGTTTTGAAGTAAGCCAGCTTGGAGTTGGTTACATACATACATATGTATACACAACTTATAATTAAATCACCCTAACCTGGGTCCCTGGTCACAAGAACATCGCGACAATGAGATTGCTGATGAGCTAGCAGGATCTGGCTCCCAGTATAATTTCATTCCCCTCTATCTGCTAACTTCTACCCAACTTAAGATGGAGCTAATTCTTTGGCACGAAAAGATCTTACATATATTGGAACTTAAAACAAGGCCCTCCACCATCCCATCTGAAATTATTTCCTCCTCATGCAAACATTTCCCAGGGGTATAGCACAAAGGATCTTTTAGATTTACATAATATGTGCTTTGGTCTGGTCCTTGTTGCCTTAAAAAAACACAATCATCTCATGGCATACTCGTATGAACACTTTTTTGTTGACTCATCCTTGCGAATTGTCAGAAACGTTTTTGCCACTTATTTATACTTACTTACTTAGGTGGTACAGTTCGGAGTGAACCTGGTCCTTAACCAATACGCCTCTCAAGTTAGCTAACTCCCACCAGTTGTGCACTCCAAGTTGGTTGAGGTCGTCTTGTACTTGTGCCACCTTAGGCGAGGTCGTCCTCTACTTCGCTGTCCCTACGAGTTAGAGTCGAATACTCTGCGGGCCAGAGCATTGATCTCCATTCGCTTTACATATCCTAGTCGTCATAAGCGACTGATGCACAGTCTCCTCCAAAGCCCTTGAACGCAAACGGGAACGAATATCTTACGAAGAATTTTTCTCTCAAAACGACCGAAGATATCTCCATGGGCTTTCGAGAGACTCCATGCTTCAGCGTCATAGAGCAGGACTGAGATGAATAAGGTCTTGTATAGAATCGCCTTAGTTGTTCGGGATAGGGCTTTACTACTCAATTGCCTTCTCAGCCCAAAAAAAACAGCCGATTGGCAAGAGTTAGTCTTCGTTTGATTTCTGCTGACATGTTGTTTTCTGAATAAATAGCAGAGCCAAGGTAGACAAAGTCCCTTACTACCTCGGCGTTATAGCTGTCGTTCTGTCCAATTCGCCGTCCCTCCGTGTGTCCTCCTTGTTGATAGCATATACTTGGTTTTGCCATGATCTACAGCTAAACCCATTTTGGCAGGTTCTGTTTCCACGTATGCATTTTTATAAAAAATAAAAAAAGTTGAGTCTGTTCTTCTTCGACCGTGACAGGACTCGAACCTGCAATCTTCGGATCCGAAGTCCGACGCCTTATCCATTAGGCCACACGGTCATATCGACATGTTTTCCAAAACTGTTATTGGATACTGTGCTTTAAATCAAGTTTTAAGGAATTCTCAAATTGATTTATTTACAAGAGAAATTTAGAAATATTCGCGTATCAAAATGACGTCTTTGTATTAATCATGCAAAACAAGTAATTATGGCGCAAATTAATTTAATGTGTTCGTCATTGAAATCTTTATTATGATTCACTCTAGCTACATACTATGGTACTCACGATAGCACAAGCTGTCTAAGTTGAATACTGTTTCTTCCGCCTAGTATCTTTGGGGTAAATTTTAAGACTCTACCTGACGGAGTAGTGTAATTCATCAGTTTATGCTGTATCATATGAATATCCTACTATCCAGGTAGGTTTGTTTGCTATTAGCTTGTGCATGCTGTGTGCTATAAGCGGAGCTTTTGGTTCACCCATTAGCCAGCCATCCAAAGCCAGAGCTAAACTTATGGAAACTAGTTTATAAATAAAATTCAACGCAAGAATTAAGGCAAAATATGAAATGAAAATAATGTTTAATACTGACCAAGCAACACGCAAATCTCTTATCGGAATGACTCATCGACCGCTAATCACTTCAATAACAATCAAAAAGCGACCAAAGAGTATGAGTCTGAAATTTGTCTACTTTCTCTGGTATTGGCACTTCGGTAGGGGTCCTCCTTTATACACAAAAGCACTCAAATAACTATGTATGTGACTTTGAACCTACATTCGTCTAAACAAGAACAAACTTTCAATTTAAGCGAAGTTCCTTGGAAAACTCCAAAGTATTAATTGATCTCATTCTCACCTGTCTTCCGCAGGAGAGTTTAAGACCATGCTGTAAAAGATAGGGAAATACAATTTCCGGTCAATGTCCTATGAAAGTGTTGCCATCTCGTACAATCTACCTCTCAAGCCTTAAGGCGCAATAACTTTTTTTGCATCAAAGTAATTTTGTACAAGGACATGTTAGGTTGGTTAGGTTGAAGTGGCTGCCAGCTAGGAGTCGCCGGCACACTTAGACCAATGGTAGGTGGTCCATTGTGATAAGGACATATTAATTCAACTCCAAATGTAGGTTATAAATAAATTCGATAAGACAATGGCGAAGTGGTTTTAATCGGGAAACTGTTTTGCGAGTCTTGAGTTGTTACTTTTGTGTGATCCACCTATTATTCGGTGGTACATATATGTGTGGGCGAAAGGTTGTCACTCGCACCCCACTAGAATGTTGAATAAATTGAGCTCCCGTGCCGGTATTTCCACCAAGGATAGTTGTGTCCTATCCAGCTACTTAAATTTAAACGTTATAAGATTAATAAAAGTAGGCGTCTGGAAAGGAAAACGCACATAGACAGCGAGAAACACTTTTCAAATTAGTCCCTCTTCCGGATTGGCCCAGAGATGATATGGTTAAGAGACACTGCTTCGAGAGGAAATTCAACTGGAAGCTGAGTAGCAAAAGAGAATGGAGTAACGAAGCCGGCATGTATCAATTTAGGCAAAACACCATCAACTGGAACACGGAATGATCGAAAACATCCATAGGAACCGGAGCAGGTGTATACAGGCCCAGAATCAAGTATTCGGAAGCCATGGGAACATACCGCAGCATCGCAGTATCTTCGTAATCGAAAGATGCGTTCAATTTAACCTCGTTACAAAGTATCGCGGGAGAGACATCACTATACTGTTGAATAGCCAGGTCGCAATCAAGGCTTTAAACTCCTATAAAATCAGGGCTGCACTGGTGTGTTAGTGCCTTGCCTCTCACTTGAACCGACTAAGTGACACAGAGTCACCCTCTATTGGGTACCAGGTCACGTGGAAGTGAAGGGAAATAAAGCAGCTGATAAACTTGGAAGAGAAGGATCAGAAACCGTCAACCGGTCCGCAAGCATTTTCTGTGGGGTGGAGCCGCATACGATTCGGAAAGAACTAAGAAGACTGCAAAAGAGTGAAATGTTGAGAGGAACTCCCTAGACTAAGGCAGGCCAAATAACTTCTCGGTAACTACAACCGGAAAAGAGGGTTTATCGGCTGCGCTTCCTTATAGGCTTTCTAACAGGTCACTGTACGTCAGGAAACTGGGTATTGAGCAACGAGGAGACTGCAGATTCTACGGAGAAGGAAAGCCCAGAGCACCTTCTAAACAAAGTGCAGCACTGATCCACAAAAGAAGACACTCCTGAATGCCTATCAACTATCAGAAGAAAATCAGCCATTCATTCATGAGGATTCATCAAGGAAATTGGACTGGAGGTGGCGCCCAAAGTCGAATATCTCATCGACCAAAGCTTCAAGTTGGGGAGCACAATAGATCTACAAAGGTCGTAGTGCGCATATAACCCACCTACATATGTATATGTATATGTATCGACATATGATATTCTATAGCACATTTCAAAATTCGACAAAAGTTTATGGAACACAGTATTTATGGTATTTACAGTAAAAATTATTTGCTGATTCGAGGATCAAAATTAACCTCTACAAATTTGTTCAACTCGTAGGCGGAACATAACCTAGACAACACTATGATTAACTGTATGTCAAATTCACAATTATCTTGTAAATATTTTGACAAAAGACCCCTCCTGTGCGTGTGAATTAAAATAGAACCAGTGTTTGTGAGACTATGAAAATCATATTACGAACGTGTCACGTGTTTACACTTAGCGCGTATACACTATCGTCAATTGAGGAGGGTGACACCAAAAGTGGGCGGTTTCACAATCATCTGACACGTGCGATTTATTAAAGACGCAAATATTCCACATGCTGTGTCAAAGTTAATTCAAAGTCACCTCAATAGAAACCAAGAGATTCCTAATTCGGCCCAATAGGACGTCTGGGAAAGGTGGGAGTGTAAGTATGTAGCTGGCAATGCCTTTTCATTTCATATGATTCGCTTAAGGTATACAACAAACCGTTGCGTTTTTTATGTTCGATTAATTGAAATGTCTGGGTGTATTTGGTTAGGTGGTCTTTTCGAATTGTCATGAAAAATGTGTTTGATTACACGTGAACTATAATTTTGAGGGGATGAATGTTGAAAATTGAACAAAAAAATCACAACAATATATCAGAAGCCTTTGTTACGTGATGAAGCTGATTCAGAGCCGTCCGGTGTACACTATATTTGATTATTACAATTGTTGACGCAACACAAAAAGAATTGTAATTGCATAAAATTTAGAATTCATTGTGGCCGCACTTTTATTTATTTAGTTTAGGTATTAAATCTTTTACCTGTTATATGGAAATGTATGGACATGTCCAAGCGTTGAGTGTTAAAAAAAGCGAATATGTGCAATTTATATCATGAAGCCATGAAGGGTTACTTGGGGGTTTCTGTTTCGATTTTATCATCTTGGGGTAGCTTATGATTATTTAAATAGCAGCAAATATCTTGCTCAGAAGATATGGATACTAATGGATGTGTTACTAACCGGGTTTTTGTTCATAGAGAAAAGGATGCCTCTGACGTGTGTGTTCGGCAGGTCGCCAAGGTTATCCAAGAGGGGGATAGATTATAGGGCTGGATTGGTGCAGTGGAAATGGAGGATGGTTTCCTCCCCCTCTTCATCCCTGCAGATTCTGCAGAAATCGTTGGATAAAAGACCTAACCTCTTGGCAGGTAGTTCTGTAAGGACACTTATAGATCTGTTAGGACACTTTTTAGTGCTTCTGAATTAGCCAAGACTAGATCCATTAAGATATTTGACACATTGTGGCATCCTCCCATCTGCGGTTTGTCTTGCTGATAGCATCCAGCTTGAGTAGAAGTTTACTCATAGGTCTTACTTTATTGAAAAAAAAAATCTTTCGGAATCAATATGGTGGTACCATTTATTGTGTACTTTAGATTAGTTGTAGGGTTAAAACGGGATCCAATCCCTAATTACTACGGCCAGATTTAAGCATAGTTTGTCGTAGTTAAAGCTTGTGCCGAAATCGGCGCTGAAACCTCCATATTTGTATAACCTCCACTATGTATAAGAATTCAGTGACTGGATGCATTATGCTAACCAAAACATATATAATAGGTGAACGACACTCAGGAATTTGTCCCAGAAACACCAATAAGTTTTCTCACCGCGCCATCTCTAGCGAATGATCGAGTGTAATAACTGCAATGAAAGCACTTTAATTCTTTCTTTTGGATTTCGGCGATGAATTAAAAAGTGCCCTGACAAGTTGAGTCAAAGAGAACGTATAATTTCGCCCACATGGCGGGAGAAATAAATAATTATGTGCAATTGAATGGTCCTGATGAATAGTATTTACAGACAGCACTGCTGTTCGGATTGCCCCTTGGCTTCTTAATTTCTACCAAAAGACCTCCCAGCTAGGCTGATTTTTCTCAAGTCAAGTTCTTTGACGTCCCTTTCTAAGTGTTCCTAATACGATGTCTTTCTTTGCTTGGTTGTCCCTCTGGGTTGTATTCGAAAACCATTTTTTAATAATTAAATAACTTTCGTGGTCAACGCATAGGATAACTAAAGTGTTCATTCGTGTAGCATTTTTAGGTTAGGTGTTAGGTAAGGTTATATTGAGTGGTACAGAACCTGGGTCCTTCTAAATCAAAGGATGCTGCTGACGTTAGTGTTCGCTAGATCAACTAAGAGAAAAGTTTCCAAGTGAATAAGTCTTCTACGGGACAGGGCTCTTATAGGTACAGAGTGAGTGGGGGATAGTTTCCTCCCTCTCCTCGTTCTGTTGTTCTCGCATGAGTGTTGCACTATGCTTTCCAGAACGATGATAAAAAAGTCGTATGACAGCGCGTCGCCTTGTCTGAGTCCTTTTTTGACATGAAAGCCCCCGGTGAGGTCTATAATGACCTTGGGGGAGTAGCGTACATCCTCCATTGTTATCTTGATTACTTGATTATTTCTAGAAAATTGAATCAAAAAGTTGCTCTGAACATTTTCCTTTATACCATTCACAATTAATTATGATAACACAACATCTGTGCCGTTTTATTTCCCTTTATCACTTGTAAATCTACTTCATCTTGATAAAAAGTGGTAAACGTATCACGTTTCATATAATTGAGTCATCTCCATTTCAACTCAACCCTTATTCCTAAAAATCTTTAGAATGTATTTATGGCTTTTATGAAATTGTCAGCGTAATAAACTTGTTCGTATACGAGTATTTAAAAAGTTGTATAAGTAATTTGAATACTCCGAGATAAGTACAACAGAACATCATCTATCATCTGGTTATCACCTTATACCAACTGGCAGTTGATGCATATCTGTATATGGATATTCAAAATAATAATAATTTTGCATTTATAATCTGCTTCATGTGTATGAGTATCAATAATGAAATGTGGTATATCCAATTTGGAATTTCAACTCATAGGACATGCATTTGCTCGAGGCGTAGGATTTCAGTGTGCATTGCACTATCGTCGCTATCAAGATATACATATCTGCATCGTATGTGTGAGCTCGGTTCTGTTGTTGCTGGCCGTTCACCAAAAGAGCTTTAATCATCATCAGATATTGTAGTGTGGAGATCTCACTCGCCCAATCTAGCTGTGTCCAAAGACGGTAATTGAAATTTATATATTCATGCGAAATGAAATTGGTAATTTCAGCTTTGGAAATTGCATGCATGCACATTTCTATTCATTTCTCTTTGAGCAACTGAATGCAATGCATGATGATGGTGATGATGGTGCGGATGATGATGGGGAATTCAGCCTAAAGGATCCTGTTATTATTCACTTTGAACATACATACATAAATAGGAGTACATATGTGCATATGCATTTGTACATATGTGCTCTTTGAGTGGGTTGTTTGATGAAGTGTCGTGCTCACGAGTTCGTATCAACTTTCTGATGGCTTTGCCTTTTGCGTCTGTTGGAATTATAATAAATTTATAAAATCGACTTCTGAAAACGTTACATTTTTGAGTTTTCCTGTTGCTGCTGTACATGACCACGGTTGTTCATTAAAAAGATCGAGGTTATGGTTCCATACATGTTTGTATAAGTAAATTCAGAGAGGCATTAAAACATACTACCAAAGTTGAAACCCTTTTCGTCTCTCTGAAAAGTCATCTTGGCCAGCGTTACTTCTAGAACTTCTGTATAGCATCCCTGGAGGGTGATTGAACGGGAGCCTTTTGCTCTATTGTGATACCGCTTCTAATCTTAAAACAATTCAAGTTTTGCTCTTGACGAAACATGCGCTAGATCCTCCAGATCTTCAAAACCTCTGTTTCCTATCTAGCGGAAGCGAGAAATGTGAAGGCTGAGACAACCACGCGGCAAGTGTTTCGATTTCTCACTTAATCTGCTGAATTGGTACCTAGTCTGACAACCATTGTATTTTGTCTCTTTTTGTTCATTGTCAAATAAGGTTCTATTTTTTGTTCAAAGTTGGCATTAACTGCGAGATATGACCCAGTTACCTCTGGTTTCCCAGGATGTATTGATATTTTTTCTTGCTTTAAGGTCTATTTCTCTTCGTGATAAACCAATAGGCATATCTACCGATGTGTGGCTGAATACTTCGTTTAATACTGACAAGGGCGGAGTTTCTCACACGCAAGCTCAGTAAACCACAGCACCTTGCCTGTGCATCACTGGCGTGATGAGAGGAACTCCGACTGCCGCAATGGAAGCTCTTCTGAGCCTTCCTTCCTTGCATCTCTTCATCGAGTAGGTGGCCAGGAAAGCAGTATTCCGCATTGGAACGCTGCTTGAGCGGGCTGTAATCTTTGGTGAAGGGCCCAGAGGAGGCGAGGCTGAAGAGCTTCTCAGCCTACTCCACTCGTTCGGGATGGGGCCTTGTATACCATGCAAACGTTACTCATTTTTGAGCGCAGATTCTGATGCTCTTATCCGGCACGTTTGGAATGGAGAAACGGCAGATGGGCTATTACTATTACTGTCTGCTATACAGACGGGTCTTGGGAGCAGGCATGAAAAACATGCGCCATCCGAAATGCGAAAATTCGTGGACATATTCTCTCATCAGCGTATTATTTGGAATTACATACATATTTCTTCCCACATTAAGATGGTATACTTTTCCGGGAAGATACTTGATCCGGGTCTACCATGCATCATGGATCTACACCTGAATAACTACAAAAACTGGCTTCTACAGACATTCCAACAGGAAACCGAAAATAGACTAGAACGGATACTGTATCGTGATGATATCGCGCGGATGAAGGTCATATGTATATGTACAAACACACATTTATGTCATTATCAAAATAATTTAAGTTCTTAAAGTATAAAATGCTCCGTAAATTGAAAGCCACACAATTCAAGACATTATCCTTTTCATATTGAGAAAAAAAAACAAACATATTCATTCGTCGAATTTAAATATCCATTGTATACATGTCCACATATTTATTCAATGAGGAGCTGTCAGATTAATATTCCTGTTAAGCACTTCATTCAGCCAGGCAGAAGATACAAACTTCGCACATCAGTACGAGTATCATCTATAGGCAGGTCTATCAAACATTCTGGTACGGCTGCCATAGGAATGCACAGAGCCCAGCTACCTATCACCACACCATCGCACATAGAAATCAATCAATGATGCTAATGGAGAGAACAGCATAAACTCGGAAAACATCGGAGCGAAGAACATGGAGATCTCTTTGAAAATTGATTCCCTATACAAATTCATTTGTCTATGCAGGCTTACAAATTTGTTTCCAAGCAAATGCATAGACGAGTGGTGCCTTGTGCCAGGCTCAGCGTAATATTCATGCATATGTGGACAAAGTGCATAATGAATTATTATGTATTTGGGTGTTTGGGTGGAAAGCTAGAAATACCATCGTAGTCAACAGCATCATCGACATTATCATCATTAGCATGTCAGTCATGTCATCCTTGCTGTTATTGTCCACATCAAAAAGGAGTATGAATCTCTTATGTATAGTTGCCTTTAAAGTGGAACTGGGGCTTTGGAGGATAAATTACTGGTATCAAAGTCAGAGGTAATTTGGATTAAAAACCAAATGAGACCCGAAAACATAAGGCAAATTAATGTTGTTTTCTTCTGGAAATTACACGAACCATGTTGGGATAAGACATGAGTTTTAAAATTGTGCCGAAATTTCAAACGTTTTTTCGACGTTTGACATACCAACAAGGTTTTTTCACGGACCCACTCTCGCGAATGTCTGTTGAGAGTAATAAGTGTCATGAGAAGTTTCTCAATTACCCTTTTCGGATACTCAATTAATAAGTAGATGCCCTCATCCTGACGAAAAATATAACACGCACAACACGAATGGTTGGAAGAAGCTAGGCCCTAGGTTCTAAATAGGATGCTTGCGCCAGATATACATTTTTTTAATCATTTAGTTATGAAATGAGTCAGATGGAAACACGGGCTTGCTTACATAGAGTGTGCGCGAAGTCAATATAAGAAATCTTTGATTAAAGATCCTAAACTGTAGGTCCCTTCCATTTGTGTGAAAAATATAACACGCACAGCACGAATGGTTGCGAGAAGCTAGGCGCTGCACCAATTCGGTCTGTTGCGCCAAGTATTTGTTTTTGATGAAAGCACTTATAGAGATGAGCTACATAAATATTTAGAGCGGTGTCTAGTTTCTATATCCCTGCCTGTTTCTACGTCGTCCGTTTTTTCAGGGTGATGATAAGTAATCCACGCTGCTTCATCAAGGTCGGTAACGACATCACTGAAATATTTGATGTCAGAAAAGGGGAAAGTACAGCATCGACAAATAGGACAGAATGTCACGGTAATCAGGTATAACTTCGACGTAGGACTTTGTCTATCTTAGCTTTGATATCAACGATATCTTGTCAGCAATCAAACAAAGAGTAACACTTGCCGACCACTGTTTCTTTTGGCTGAGAAGGTAATTAATTAGTAAGGTCCTATTCCGAAAAACTGTGGATATTAATTATCCCAGTCCTACCCTGGATGAAATTACATATCTCGGTCGTTTTGAGGGAAAATTCTTCGGAAAGTTTTCGGTTTCGTTGACGGAATTTGACGGGATTCGGAAGACCGACAGTGACGTCGGCCTAGTCAAAAAACCGCGTATTGGATGTTTGAGGTGGTAAGGACATGTAAAGCAAACGGACACAACGATCCGGTGCAATAACTCGACAGGCTTATTACTTTTTCATCTTTGTCATGTCATCTTTTCATCTTGAGCCGTCTTCTTATGATAGCTTCTTTATGTGGTAAAGCATTGATCTCACTCATGCGTGCGTCCGCATGATTTACAATAGAAAGTCGGTGTGATTTTTCAAAAATATCGTTATTTTGGAGGTAGCTCCAGTCCAAGAAAAGGCGGCAGTAACGCTTTTTTTGCCTATAAATAGACAAGTGACGAAGTGTGAAAAGAGCTCTTTAGGCGGAGTCCACATTAATGTGTCTTTCATAGCTTAAATCTTAGAAATTACTTCATGATTCACGAAAGTTTACTGAACTATTTGGCCTGAAAAATCATACTAATAGATCATTTTCTCACCAAAGTTGGTTCAATAATTACGAAATTTTATGAAGAAAAGGGCCAACAGAACGGGCAGTCAACAATTCTTATGGAATAATAGGTACATAAAAGTCGCAAAAGTCATCACCCTATCGGAAGACGCTTTCACTTTTGCAAATGGCGCATTCTATGTCATCGCGACTTTGACATTTGTAAAGTAAAGAGAAGCAGAATACACGTAGATGAACTATCGATTGATATACTCATGAAGAACGCGACATATCCGAGGGAAGTGAACTCCATAGGAAGTTTTTTTTGTCGATAGCAAAAATTTGGCTCTGTCGCCTTTAACGTTCAGACCATTACAAAGCTTTGAAAGCCGTGAAAGCCTCTACAATGACTTGCTGGGAACGCCCTATAATGTCGATATCGTGTGCGATCCCAGCAGCTACACTGACTTATAACAGATAGTACCTTCCGCGTTGACACTAGCCCTCCGTACTATTTGCTCCAACTCTAAATTGGAAAAATCGCACGATAAAGCATGTCCTTGGCGAAATCCGGTGCACGTCGGGGAAAGTTTCGAAGTGGAGATTTCAAACTGCACTACACACCGCGTGTTTTCCAGCCTTGTAGAGCTCCAATCGATGAATGCTTTTATACCCAGCCGATTACATTCGGTAAACAGATGCTGTGCTTCGACTTCAAGAAACACACACGACTTCAAGGAACACACCATCTGTTGTTCGACTGTTATCGGCTGTATATGAAAGCATTCATCGCATTCGTTGGTCTTTTCCAAGATTTGTCTTAGCGCGAAGATTTTGTCTATAGTCGACCAGTCGGCCTGGACGCCAGATTCGTATGCGGTGCAGAATGGCTTAAAGTGGCGTTTACAGTTCCAGTCCAGTCGAACTACTTGGTGAACGAGATTCTTTCTCATATTCGAAGTAGAGGTCCACAATGACAAGCTATGCTGACCCCTTCTGTCAAAGGAGTAGCCAAAAGGACGCCTTCGCCTATTTGGAGGTTGTGCGTAGGAGCAAGTCCTCACCTACGTAAAAAAAAACATAGTTATGAGAGACACCCCATACCACGCATGCTGGACCCCTTCAACAGAGCTACAATTCTACTTAGTGGATCTCAGAGATTCTTTCAAAGTAAATGCCAACAAAAAATTCAATTACAATTCATACCCCAAAAGGGGTTCAGGAGTGCTATCTAAACCGCCTCCTACGGCAACAAAATGGAACTCTCTTTGATCTATTGCGTATGACTCTAAAATCATTCTAGACAGGACTACTAGTCGCCTGGAATATAACTTTCTTTTTTTCAATGTAAATTATGCGCTAAAAATGTAGACCCGTGTGGAGTTCATCATTTAGAAATATGCATTCAATACACTTGTCTCGTCAAATTGTCTACATTTTGTCCGAAACAGCTTCAAAAGACCCAACCACCACTGGCAGGCATGAACACTGTTATCCGACATTTGTTAGAAAAATCAAGTGCTACGCCCTCCTGCTGATGTCAATTCAGCCTCAGGATGCACATATGTCAACTTTTGACTGTAACTGCTGGTGTAGCTGCTATCGACTTGCAAAGTAGTATTTAAGTGAAAAACTTCTCTCCCCCATAGAAATCGGAAATCGGAAACTTTGAAAGGACACTCGTAGAAATCGTGTAATTTGAATGTAATTTGCAGTTGAAAGGGAAATAGGAACATGTTGTGCGTATACCCTCCACAACTGTGTGTCTGGGTAGAACGCTTGTATTAAAGTTTGTTTCATATGTTTTTAGTGTGGGACGTGAGTGCTGTTTTCTATTTTCTAAAATATCTGTTCTCTAAGTCACAACTACGACGTTATCAGTATCTTACATCATTTGTAGATACTCTTATAGAAAATAATATTTTATTGGTTAATCTGATAAGATCCCGTAGAGTTTATCGTGTACATGTGTACATATGTAAGTATGGATACTTTAATGCCAAGAAATTCGTGCACAGATAAAAAAAAGGTTGACTTTGTCGATGAATTTAAAAAAGGAGACTCTTTCTTCCGGTTTTTTGTTTTTTAAATACAAGCCACGATACAATTATGTAAATGTGAAACACGATACTCGACTTCTCTTGGAAATGTTTATCCTTTTGAGGAAATTTTGCATGACGCTTACTCATAATTGCTGCTCGATTTCTCGAAAAACAGCTCTGATATTATCTCTGAGTGCTTGTGGATTACCGGCGGGTTGTGGACCGTTGGAGTCTTCACATCACTAGTCTGACCAATTGACTCAAATTTACTGACCAGTTTCACAATAGCAGACCAAGAACGTGCTTCACTTACTTTATTTCTTACTTATGTCCTGTATCCCCTTGTCAATTCTCTACAATGCCTCTACAATGCCTTTGCGCCATCGTGTGCGATTTGTGGCAATGTGCTCCAGCTCTCCCCAACTCGTCCCCAGTTGCCGTACCTTCTTGACTGTTCTGCGCCATGTGCATGTGTTTCTTGGACCGCCGCGTATTCTACCATCCCGAGTTGGCTGGTTCCATGGCATCGCATGTTTAGCTATGCGTATGTCACCTTTTCGAAAAGTGTGACCGATCCACTGCCACTTCGGTCGTTCTATGGTTGTGCCTATTGGTACCTGGCCCATTCTCTGATAAAGGTGTTCGCTTGAGATACGATTTGGTCGGAAAATTGTTAAGATGTTAGGCGTTATTAACGAATGTTTGCAGCTTTCTCGTGATAGTAGTAGTCACTCTCTAAGTACCAGATCCATATAGCAACACGGACTCAACGTTGGAACGGAACGGTCACAGCTTTCTGTTAAGACTGATTGGATTGCTTTGCCAATTCGCAACAATACAACCTTGTCAAACACCACTATCTTAGCTACAGCAGGTAGCACGCAGATACCTCTCTAGTTTTCGATCCCCTACTCATCCGGAAAGCTCTCGGCTTCTCATGCCCTTCCAACAAGTGATGCTCGGCCGATACTGCTGCTCGAAAAACCTCGTCTGGAATGCCGTCTAAAAGGTGCTTCATAGCGACCGAAAATGGTACGAACTTTGTCTCTGTGAAATTTTCACCATTTTTGTAGTAAATTTCCACAAATTCTATGCGTTGATCACGTGTATATCGTTTCATTTTCTTAAACGGAATAGATTTTGCTTGACAGCTGTCTGAAAATGACAGCTTTATGTTTGAAAGGTAAAAAAATACTGGGAAATTTAAAATATTAATGGAACACCCGTTAAATACATTCAATGTAGCTCAAAATATTGAGGTGGAGCGGTTAGATCGACACAATTATGTTCATCGAGATATTTCTACATACGTATGTACACAGACATCCATATGTACATAAAAAATGTAATTGATACGAGAGGAATCGTGATTTAAAAATTATGAACCACTCCCGCCAGCATTTCGTATTTACATCCAATGCAATAAAACAATTTAGATGTTATCATCAAAAACATAATCTTCTCAAGAATTCTTGAACAATCTCGCACCTACAAAGCACCAACTTGACATCAGATGAACATCAAAGCACAAGTGCAACCAATTTCTTTTCAAAGGCAATTGAACATTCGATTTTACCCTACGAACAATGAAGAAAGACCTCTAAAACCTTAACAGGATTATCAGATGAGGGTGAACCATAGTGAGATGAGCCTCAGTTGAAATATGTGAATGCAAGGGTAGTAATTATGCTCTAAATAGTTATACGAGGGGAGTGATGGGTTGCATTCAAATAAAGAAACCTCCGTGACGGCTCTTCTTTAAATTCGTCGTCATTGCCGTCGACATACATTCATTCCAATTGACTGACAACACCTTGGGGTGCCGCTTTCGAATGTTTCGATAATGTTGTAATTTGAGGAATGCCATCAGGGGACTTTTAGTCCATATACATATGTGGTATTACTGCTGTTGCAAGGACATTTTCTATTATGCCACAAAATTTGAAATCAATTTGTTGCCGGGTGTCGAAGGGTAGTGATGATACGACGAAACATGTAAGTATGTACATGCCCACCTAGTTAGGATTACGAAGAGGGTGGATTTGGTAGCACCAGGGGTAGTGTGGAGGTTTATAAAATGTAGTTGGTGTTGATGATTTCAAGAACTAGATCGAGCAGAGTGGTGCTTCAAGAGCCATTCGATAACAAGTGATTACATGCATATGAATTCAAAATGATTGACAATTCGTAGTGGACAAGTTGTTTTGTTTACGAAATGACACTAGGATGCTTACTACACAAAAGGACGAAAGAGACCTTATTATAGTTTTTTTTTAATAATTCTTTTGTATTCACATATTGTTTGCATATGCATGTATGTATCATTCTTTTCAGATGAAAAGGGAGTGATAAAATGAAGAAAATATTTCAACGAGAAAATTCAATAATTTGAAGCTAATTTATGTTGTACGAAGCAGTAGAATGCCTAAGTAACAATGTCTGCTCTGATTGTGGTTGTAAGTTGAAAAGCCAGTCTATAAGATACCAAATTAAGAAAAAATTACATTAAATTGATTAATTTGAAAGTGGATCAATTTTACATCATGCATGTATTAAATTCTTGACCAGAGAGAACAACCAACAACAACCAACCGAAATCAATAAGCGCCTGCAGGCTGTTTACAGTTGATTGAGATGCTAAGCATCTCAACTGAATCTATGTTGAGGACGAAAAATTTGTCATGAATAGGGTCAGTTGTGGTTCGGTACTCAGAATGCTGACGGTCGAAAACAAGAATTAACAACTGTTGGCTACAAATGCGTTTTGCGTCATGCGCAGATTGATCCAAATATCGGAATTCACCTCTACGACCCAAAGACCTCGCTATGTTCAAGGTTCAACTTAAACTCCAGGAGATCTTGGTCTGTGCTTTCTAAAATGTGGAGGGAATATTACTAAATGATTTTTACCGCAAGGAACCACGTAAAAGAGTAAGGAGTAAAATTTTGAACCGGCTACACTGAAGGGTTATGTCTTCTAAGTGATTATTCACTCACTTCATCCAGAGCCTCAGTGACCATTTTCAGCTTCCGAACTTGAAGATACAGCTTACGAGTAAGCTATTGTCTCCCTACGCACTATCTGCTTCATCACAAGATTGAAAAAATCAAGATTGAATAATTCAAAAGAGCTACGTGTTATCTAGCGTTACCCGAAGCAGCTGGAATTATTTTGCCCTGATCCCGAATCCAGACGATGAATATTTATAAAATGTCCACTTTTCTGGTTTCACCGACGATACATGATTTTGTTTATGAGGCAATCGACAAATCCTATGAGCAATGCGTCATTTGACTTAGAAATCTCAGCAGTAATATCTATCGTCTTCCGTAAATGGGTAAGAGACCTCGTAGGACACGGGATTCGATTTCGGGAGACGGGCTCATTCCAATTTATTATGGAGAAGACTCTTGAATACTTGCCACTTCTTAATTGAAAGCTAATAATAGCGGGATTCACATTGAATGACTTGCTTGACGACCAAATAATGTTTGACAGACTTCATTTGTGATAGAGATTTCGAACTGTGAACATATGCCGGTGGATGTTCCGGCTCTAACAAACAAAAACAAAATCGTCTGAAGTTGGACGACAAGCGTTCAAATTCAGCGTCTTAACTGTCAAGCAAGGCAAAAAATTGAAAACTTTGAAAACATGATTTTAGACAGTGCGATTCGAACCTCTTAGGATAGAATATCGGGCACACTGATGATCCATATTAGAGTTTGTCCTTAGACCTACGAACTTTTCCAGAACGATTTTCTGTCTAAGAGGAAAATTTATATAACTCCTCTCTCGTACCGAAAGGCACTTTAGAGTGACCCTGGTCCTAAACTAACATCTGATTCGATGTTTGCGAAACCTAGCAGTTGTACTCACTAGTAAAAAAATAGTACCAGTCGTGTTGACCTGACTGTTTATTCTGTTGAAGAAGTTACATGATAGTCCTTTGCCTTTATTTGAACTCTGTAGCCGTATTGAGGGTTTCGGGGGTATATTTTCCAATTTTGACGGTACATCGTCATTCAAAATATGCTAACAACTTTTTTTAAATCTTGGATTTTCTTCAGGATTTGGCATAAAGTAAAAATTTGGTCGATCGTCGGCTCTTCAAGCTTGGAAACACAATGGTAATTTCCAACTTGATGGTTGACATATGGTTTCAGGTGTTTCAACATTGCACCACTTGAGGTCTTATAAGCGACGTTGAGAAAGCTTAAAAATAGAAATACTTGACGCAACAAACCTTAGCCCAGCCTTTTGCTTTTGTGCTGTGCGTGTTATATTTTTTCACACAAAAGGAAGGGTCTTACAGTTATTACTCTCGGACTAACTAATGTTTGTCGCTCGCGAGAGGTGGGACCAAAAACTTGTTGGTGTTTTCTGGGATTCGAACCTCCCGCTCAGCAATCCAACACACTAACACTGAGTCACGGCGCGGCGCCTACGTTCAGAAAGAATGCTTGTGCCTCTGCAATACACGCAAGTGAGGTGTCATCTTTATTATTCATTGGGCAGATGGTGCTAAGGTTCCAATCATCGAGCATGTTTTCATCGATGAGTTGGAGCACACATCTTATTAGCCTTGATTAGCTCAGCTCCTAGAGCCTGCGGCCTTATGTGATTTTGGCTGGTACAACTTCTCTACGGTCCAGGGGATTGTAATGATTGGTTGTCCTATAGATAAATACTGCCTAACTGCCTGACAACGGATTTGACAATTCCCAGAAGTAATCCTTCAATATTTTCAGGACCGCGTTTCAACAATGGTGTTCTGGTTTTTATCCTTGTAGGTTCCAACTCAGATAGTGAAATCTTGAGTTGCTCCTTCACCCCTGAGCAGAAATTCCGCATTCCTTTTCCACCGTAATATTACTACTTCCCCTGGATCTCGCGATTCTCTTGCCCTGCTCCCTTTTGTTTTGTTTGAGTATACTTTTTTGGCGCCTCCTTTTCTGCTCTTAAAGGTGACAAAGGGCTCTCATTTTGTCTGTGCGAATTCAGCAAGTGGTGGAGTGAAAGCTTGCACATCAGTTTTGACATTTCAAATAGCTTGCTGGGAGCGGTGGCACTGGTCTTCTGCGTCTGTTGTCACTGCTGGAAGACTTCTGGAGAGCTCACCCGGTCGGTCGGCAAAGGCCCTTGCTGTCGATTACATTTTTATCGGTTTTTATTGGTTTATTGGTATATGTATGTATGTTCACATGTATGCACGTATTTAATATTTTTTCTTAATTTTTCCCTGTTTATACAGTTTACTGTTTCTGTGATAATGGGATGAGTTTGAATATATATTATCATCTGCATGGTAAGTAAACAATCAAAATTAAACGAAATTTATTGCAGTAAGAGTTTAAAATATCTTAAAACACACTTTTCAATAACCACAATGTGAAGTATACACCCGCATGCCTTTTGTTTTGATGAAACCAAATAAATCACAACATTTGTTGCAGATAAATTATTGCTCTAATGGGTTTCTGCTCAATTACATGTGCGTCGAGTGGTCGAAGAGTCTTTTCATTATTTACGTGCATGTGCTAATGCACTAATCCCTTTTCAATTACAGTTATTTTGTGGATGTAGGCTTTGTCCTATATTTTCCCAATATAAGAGTTCGAGGTGTCAAATTATCACCCAACTAGCCCATATGTCTGTGAATATTTAGCTGTCACTCATGCTATGTCGGAGGGGTTGGTGTGTGTTTATATGAATATATCTGCTAACTCTGTGCATTTTGCCGTTTTTTTCCAGATTAGGGTAATAAGATCTTAAATTCATTTTGCTGTTCCATATAAAATGTAGACTCATACGGGGAATCTACTTTAAAGAAAAGTAGAGTAGTAGAGTTTAAGAGTGATGGAGTTTTTGCAAAAAACTAGATGAAAATAAAACATCAAATCTCCAGGACTCCGTGCAACTTCTGGTACTTTACTGCTGCAGTTCAAAAACAGGGTTGTTGGAGGTGGTTTCTGTAATACGCTTAATCGTAACCTCTCTTTCCATACTCCAGAGAATTACAGCGTGTTTCAGGTGATAATAATGGCGAATAAGAAAGGCTAAAGAAAATCGTGATATCCGCTAGGGATATCCGCATTTTTTCGGATAGCCAAGCAGCGATCAAATACATTGAATCAGTCTCTCTAAATTTATTAGCAGCTTCAGACTGCTGATCGCCTCTCATGAAGATGATTTTAAGGCTAACGAACTCGCCGGATATGGGAGAAATATACGCATACTTCCAGGAAAAGGTACATTATGTGTATGGATGGCTGCTGGCAAACTCAACTTAAAGCTGGATGCTATCCAGAGAACAAATCCTAGGTGGATAAGTGGTATAACATGTCTAGCGACAAAACCGATTTGGCCAAAGCTGAATCTAAAACGCTCTTAAAAAAATATTTCTCTCAACAGATTGCACATTGGCATTTTTGTCATCAGTGGGCACTATCTAACAACCAAGCATCCCACAAGTCTTTGGGTATTTGAAAGATTTTTGTAAAAGCTGTATGGAGGAAAAGTGGAAGAATAGTCATCACCTTCATTGTACCTACCCAGCTCTCTTCCACAGCAGGAAGATTCACCTAAGAGTACAAACCCTGAGGTTAATAATAGAATACAATGTCCGCCTCGGCTCTGCCTATAAACGTCGTCCATGTCCATAGCAGTCCATTTGAAGCAAAAAAAAAGTCAGTTAACATCGTTCGTTAACGCAATTTATTCACTGAAACGGTCGCAACAGAATCATTTTCGAAAAAATACGGCCCCGCCAGCTCAAAAACCGCACCAAACTGTCACTCATTGTGTATGAAGAGATTGTTCCACTATTTCTCTTGGGTTTTTGGGGCCCCAGATGCGACAGCTTTGTTTATTTACGTACCCAGACAAATGGAAATAAGCCTCACCATTCAGAATAATTTAATGTAGCTTAGGTTAGGTTAAATAGGGTTATAAGGAAAACCTCATACAACACTAGACACCAGAATGGGCCCTTCGGGATCCCTGTGGAACCTCCATAAAAAGCAAATGGAAACCTATACCTTCTAGGTTACTGAAAAGTAGTTATTTACCTAGGTGTTTCCTACGATTTCGAGCTATGCCCAGTTTTTTGGCGTGCTTTCCCAGAAGGCAGTATCCGGACAAGATTCCTACTGCTGTTCTCAGCTGAATTCTGTTTAGATTTAGAATTTCCCTAGTTCTTTTCCGGTCGAATTCTGGCCACAAGGCCTTAGAGACCCATCTTTGGTTGGATGTTTGGAATACTTTGCCTTTAATGGTAGACTTAACTTCGCACAAAGGTGGTTTGATATCCACGGCTTCGTCGTAACTCCTTCCTGGGGAGTTCCTCTGATTACTGATCTCCTTATAGAGCTATTTCCGAGAACGGAGTTGATGTTTCGCGTGTCGGGCATTCTACATAACCATTTTGTTATTCCCTGCTCGACCTACGTGCTATCTAAGGCCTGTTTGATGGCCCTACAGTATACGTTGTTAAAAGCCCCTTCTTCACTTAAGTAAGCCGCTAGAGCAAATTCCTCATGATGCAGAATAGCCTCTATTTTCCCCACTACTTCGTGTAGATCTGTTTCTACCGATTTACCGTTCATATATGCGTGTTGTGCTTGGCACAACTGACCATTGTTGCATTTGCTCCTTATATGGGCATCTTGAAGCCTTTCCAAGGTTTTAGGCACAAAGGAGGAGTCTTATTGGCCTGAAGTCCTTTTCTGTCATGTGGCCCTGTTTGCCAGCCTTGGGTATAAACACTACTCTTACCTCCCTCCATGCTAACGGTATGTTCCCTAGTCTAAGACAGTGTCTGAATATTTCCCTAATTTTGTACCTAGCATTTTCCGGAGCTTTTTATAGCATGATTGGCAATATGCCATCCGAACCAGGTGATTTATGCGATAAGAATGACCATATGGCCCACCGTTTAATTTGGAGTAAGAAACCATGATCTTCTTCTTTCTTTTTCAGCACCTAATCAGCGAGAGTGCGGTGTTGTGCGTAGTCATTTGGCTTCAATTCTTGTGTCAGCACTGGACCTTGTAAGGATGTAGGCTAAGATCTTTATGCAAAAGGCGGTACAAAGTGGTTGCGGATAGGCCCAATTCCTGTCATCGTCTCGAAATCGGCAAATCTGGGATTTGAGTGACACTCTCAGCTACATCGGCGATACATTCAACTGACCTTTTCCAGACTGACACGAGTTGGATTTTTGATATCCTTGAAAAATCTAAGCTAAAGTGATCTGAAAAAGGCCTTGAAAATGCTAACAATTTTTTTAAAAAGGACTAAAACAGACAATTTTTCTGCAACTTTCAAAAATCATATTCATGCGAATACTTAAGAACTTGAACGGATTTGTGCTTGATCATTTGTGGACCGTCAATTCCGCGTGGTATATGAAAAAGAGTCTTACTCAAACCATAGAGTCTTACTCAGACTCTATTCTTACTCTTACTCATTATGAATATGAATAGGCCCTACATGGCGTGCCTGCCACTATAAGATACCCTCCAACAGAGGTAAGGGTCTTATAGAACTAAAACATCAAAATGTCTACAGTCGACAAAGAAGAATGGGTCCAAAAGGCAAAACTTGCCGTGCAATCCGACTTATTATGGGAGAATAGTTTGAAGAGAAAACCTAGCTTATCAAGTACGGTTTGAAAGACGTTGAGTTTTATTTTTTAGATGGTTCGAGGGTACCCTAAACCCTTACCCCTTCCATCGGAGGAACTCTAATCACCAATATTTACTCCATTTGGTTGGTTAGCTGA
This sequence comes from Blera fallax, assembly GCA_946965025.1. NCBI lineage: Eukaryota > Metazoa > Arthropoda > Insecta > Diptera > Syrphidae > Blera > Blera fallax. The sequence goes on along the minus strand of OX337248.1, from coordinate 8,727,285 downwards.
ATAATACTTCCAGTGTAGACAACTACGAGTATATTTCAGTTACCAGAAGCAAGCAGTGTTTTCCAAGAGTTTGTTCCAGGAGTAGGTTTGTATCGATGCATCTCATTCAGGACTACTTTCTATTTGCATATCTATCACATACCTAGTTATAAGAATAAGACTACTGGTGGAAATAAGTGCGATAAAGTGACAAATGTGTGGATGATTTGAAGCATTTCCGAACTTAAACACTGCTCCGTTACTAGCTATTTATCCTTATTTTTTAATTGCTTCTAAAGTTGGAGGACTTTGATCACCTTTAAATATTCCTGACTCTTACTATTTATACATTTAGAAGAATCCAGAAGTATGTATGTAAAAAGTATACACATTAAAGTTCCCACCAACTAAAAGTACATCTCGATTCGTTTTTTTTCTTCAGCTGTATTCAACGAAATGGATGAAGTATTCAAGGGAGTAATATCAGTTGCTCTCAGACGGTAATTGGCTAGCAAAGCTTTTAAGTTCATATCATAGTAAGCTATGAACATACATACATAGATATGGAGATACCTTGAGTGTGCATCTATCTCTAAAACATGTATGCATGCATGTACGTTTTCATGTTGTATATCTGTTTTATGCCAGCATAATAACTTTGTTTGCCGGCTTTGGTGCAGGATATTTTTGTGTACGTTCATATATACCCATGTATGTATGGATGTACATTTTTGTTGGTGTATTATCTAAAATTCCGTCTGTATTTTACAATGAGCTCGTTCGACATATCCCGTTCAAAAATACAAATTGTAGATACATTTTTATAATGTTCACCCCCGCATAGTGGAACACAGCAAAGCACGAATGTTCCTAGTTCACATACATTGTGGCTGCAGGTATATATACTCGTATGTATGTGTGACACAAGAACCGTAATTTTCTCGTAACCAAATATTTGGATCTATTAAACAGGACACAGGACATTTCGTTGTTGTTGTTGGTCTCGTCTTGTTTGTTGTATAATTTTGTCATCTGCGTACTGCCTAGAGGACACAGAATCTCATTTATCGAAGCAAAATTATTAATGCATGGATATGCGGACCGTCATGAATGTGCGTGTATGTGAATGAGAATTGAATGAAGTGTGTTCATTATAATTTTTGGTCATACTTACGTATGTATACATATGTGTGTATGTCGATGTAAAATTAGATGAAAAGAAATAATAATTTTCAATTTACTGCATATAACCACTTAATAAAGGTCATTTGTCAGAAAGTGTGGCTGAAATCTAATAAGTTACTAGGTCCGTTCGCGTACAAACAAATTTGTAGTTTCTCATATTTCAAAGAGTGGATGTGGAAAAAGTAAACGTGAAAAGTTGCCCACTTTTTAAACGTCAAATGTCAAACTTGGAAAAAATTGTACGGGAAAGAAGTTTATGGTTTATTTTTGGAGACTTTTATTTTATTTTAGCTTTGCTCTATCTTTTTTAATTTTTTTTGCCGATTTTGGCACACAAAACAAAATAACCAAACAAGCCGACAAAAAATGACGTACAGCTATTTGACAGATTTCATAAATCTTCCAAAGAAAATTCATGGGCTAAAATTCGCAGCATGGGGAACTTTCTTACTCTCTCGTGAGCACTCTATTTTGCAAAAACTATGAAATTTCTTCGTACTCGAACAAGATTTCATAAAATTTAGTAGAATTTCGTAAAAATTCGTTGTTTTGAGAGGGTACGTGAACAGACCTATTGGAATTATGTAATCTTTTGTTCGATTTCCAGTCTGAAACTATGTACTCGTAATTGCTCAAAATAACGAGTAACAGCCTAATATTGCGAATAAAAGTCTTCTCTTTTTCGTGACAATTCAAGACGTGATTTGTTTAGTTTTTGTCAACACATAAAGCAAGGTACATATGTATAGTAAAAAAGATTTTACATAAACATACAATGCCTAAATGAGGATTTGAGGAAAGACGCAGCATCTATACATTTAACGAGATGACTACCACTTTTTGGGAGCAAGCTCTCTAAAAGAGAAATTTTGCACCAACAATTGAAGTTTCATTAAAATATAATAACTATACATAGTTATATTAGAACCGAGAAGACGGACTTATAATGGCCGAATTCGGACCCCCTCTCCTCTTTTCTTTCGAAAATGTTCCACAACTAATCTAATGTTGCAATGTCTTAAAAAACGAATACTTGGTATCACTAACGATTTCTTATGAAGGACGATCCAATTTGAGATTCCAAACGTTTTTTTTTTTTAAATACAAAAATTCAAGGAAGTCACCGGATTTTTTTTATTAATGGAAACTGTTAAACTTCTGCAGCAGTCGATCCCTTCGAGGTAATTTTGAAAGACTTTTTCCTAAATTTCTGACGGTATCATCGCTATTACTTGGTTGCTCCAACTTTTCAGGTTTGTTGCCGCAGACACGAATCCAAGTTACCCCATAATAGGAAATCCAACGGCATTAAATCGCATGATCTTGGCCTACCAGTTGACGTCACCAGAATGTGAAATACGAGCAATACGACCATGGAACTTTTCACCCAAAACGTCCACAGTTGCAATCGATGTGTGGCAAGTTGCGCCGGCTTATAGGAACTACATGTGTTCGGCATCAATATGTTTGATTTCGTGCCAGAAGTACTTAGTTATCATGTGCCTATACCGCTCACTATTGACTATAAAAGTCCGACCCTCATCATTTTCAAAATAGTACGAGCACCTGAATTCCTCAGTATTTAGAAGGTGGATCAGGATACCACCTTAGCCAAATAAACTCTTCTGTGCCTATAATTTACAAACGAAGCCTTGGTGAAGTTTGAGGACCAACCTAAAGATCGTCGCATTTATCTTAGCAGCTAAACATAATCATATAGTCTAAAAAAAATTCTAAAAAATGGAACTAACTCGTAGTACGGATAAGAGATTTATCTTTGAATCATGTTTGCCTTCTTTTGCGTCTTTTTGTTACAGCTCATAGGTGTATGCACCTCTGATGGTGCGCTTCCCTCCTCACCATACCATACAGCCCAGAGTTGACGACCACATGTCCATATAAGCTTCAATGATTGCTGATAGAAGCTTATCAGACAATATATTTTTCTGTTTTTTATTTCGAGAGAGTGGTGGGACTAAGAAAAGAGTCACTGGTGTTTTCCGTCCTACCTACTCAGAAATACTAAGCGTAAGAGACATAAGTAGTAGAAGAGCAGAGACTTTATCATGTGAAGTTGGAAATAGTCTTGGTCTGATTTGGCTTAACGGATTATGGCGCAGGGACACAATTCCGCCAACCATAAGTTCATAATGGACTCGCAATTTTTCGGTATAAGTTCTAAATACCTTTATATAGGTACTCATCAAAAATACAAATGGAAGGGACCTACAATTTATAGCCATATCCGAAAGGCTATTTGTGTTTTGTTTTTGAGAAGCTTCTTCATGACAGTTTTTACTCTCGGACGTTTGTTAGACATTCGCGAGAAGTGGGACCGAGAAAAACCTGTTTGATGTTTTCTGGGATTCGAATCTTGAACCTCGCACTCAGTAATCCAACACACTAACTACTGAGCCACGGCGCCCACGTATATACTCATATTCTTATAGCCCAGTCAGCATGTCAGGTAACCTCCATAACCTCATGGAAAAGAGGGTTAGGTTAGGTTAGATGGTTGCCTTGCTCAAACATTTACATCTAGGGATGTGCCAATTTTTTATGACGAGTTCTCATTCCCTCGTTAAAGCCAGTTTGACCCGAAAAAACTAGAATCTAATTAGATCAGCTAGCCTTTTAAAGAAGTACTCGCCAATGAATGAGTCATTGCTTCTTTCTCTTCCTCATCTGTGAATCTCCTACAAAATCATTGGACGTTAGTCGTTACGCCATGGCGACCTAGAAGTCGTACATTGTAATGGCGGCATGTAAAGAGCTGACTTTTTTTTATTTTTTATGGTAACGAGCCTTTTCATTTTCATCAGATTCGCGTTTGTTCAGGTTTGTATATCGGGTGAGCTACTGATCCTTAGATAGGCGTTATTTCTGACTCCAGTGGTGCAACCCGCGTTCATACGGTTAGAAGGTGACAACTCCACAGTTAACAAATTACTATTTCTTAATTTTGCTGCCCCGATTGCTTACATTTACGAAATCTTGAGACGTTTGTTATTCCACACTAAGATGGACTAGATGGGCCCATAGAAGTTTCTGGAAGATAAATGAACACCTAACTAACCTCGCATAAGTCAAAAAACAACCAACCGACTTCATTCGCGAAACCTGAGGCAATTGACAAACGATCGATACAGATACCTGCGAGAAGTTGGGCCATAGCCGTATATTTTTTTTTTTTTTTTTGATGCGCTGGAGGGGTGAAATCCTTTATGGATACTCGGTAGCCCGTGCTACGAGTTATGCCAGACTCCATGCTCCTGCACGTATACGTGGCTAAAACACCCCCCCATCCCTGTCCTGTGATTCCCCCTACGGTACTACCGGTCAAGGCATTCCTTCGTAGGGGCAGGTTTTGACATCATGTCTTCTCCTTCTTATGGTCCAGGGTTTCCTTCCTCTTGAGCTCTTGGTGTTTGGTTTTCCGACCGTAATTCCTGCATGATGCTTGCAATGATACGGTTGGCGATGTCCCAAGCTTCCCTCGTTGATAGCATAAACGAAATTAGTCTCCTTGGAGTTATGTCATTGCCTATCTCTCGTTCTAAGGCATTTCTGGCTGCTACGTATTTCTTGCATTCCAGTAGCACGTGCTCGGCGTTCTGGATTTTTCCTTCACAATGACGACATAATGGATCGTCTACGATGTTGTACTTGTAGAGGAATTCCCGGAAGCTTCCATGTCCCGTTAGAAATTGGGTAAGGTAGAAGTTTACTTCACCGTGTTTTCTTGTGGTCCATTCTTCTATGTTCGGCAGCAGTTTGTATGTCCATCGGCCGTTTTCTGATGTGCTCCATCGCCGTTGCCATTCTATTTCGGCAGCTGCTCTGATGGCTCTTCTCTCCCGGTTTTCGTCATTGTATATTGATGCTGCTACTTTGACCTCTAGCTCGATAGGCATTCGCGCCGCTATCACACTTATTGCATCCCCCGATACTGTTCTATATGCACAGGATACTCTGATCGATGCTCTTCTATGCACAGAGTTTATGCTTCTCATGTACGAGTTTATGGCTGTTGCCGGTGCCCATATAGGGGCTGCGTACATGAGGATTGACTTGCTCACTGTCGCAAGCAGATTTCTAATTGGCTGCCTGGGTCCTCCAATATTTGGCATCAGCCTGGATATTGCGGCAACAGCCCGATTAGCCTTCACGCTTGTGTAGGTTAGATGGTCTCTAAAGTTGAGCCTATGGTCAAGCAGTACCCCTAGGTACTTTATGTAGGGCTTTGACTCAATAGTGTGCTCTCCTACCTGTATGGTCAGGCGCTCAATATGGTCAGGCGTATATGGGCTGACTACATATGTATGTATGTACATTCATATTATAATGGAATAGACCGGGCTCTTATAAATAGAAGCGGCTTTCATTTAATTTGCTTCTAATAAGTTTTATCAAATTATTTGTGTTTATTCAATTTCAATGCTTTAATTGTAAAATATCGTGTATCACGAACTACAGGAACCCTACTACAAATTAAATAACTTTTGTTTCTATAAAAAAATCTATTCCATTAGCTTTAAAAAAAAATAGGCGGCAATGCATAAACATACGAAGGTAAGTATGTAAATACTGCACATCCATGCTCACTGAAAGGGTACTTTCAGCTTGTGTAAAAAAAAAAAGTTTGAAATGAGCAAATGAGAAGGGAGCCCTTTGAAAATCTCCTTTTAAAAATTTAAAAGAAGCTTTTAGTGGTAAATAATGAAAAGTTAAAAAGCCACATGAATGGCAGTTCCATTTTTTTTTTCCTTCTCTCCATCTATCGTACAGCAAACAAGGACATTACAAAGCGAACGAATGACGATGATATTATATCCTCATCTTCGAAAGGCAACGGAGAATGGATGGAAGCAAAAAATGTATGGAAAAAGTGTATATGTACTATATTTTAGCGAAGGTTGTTAGCAGATATGTTTTAAAAGAGGTAATCACTGCTAATTGAAAAAAAAAACAGAATCCCCTTTGGCACCTAGCATTTTTAAAATAGAATATTGATTTACATAAAAGCATTTCGAATTTTGCCAGGCAGTTTGTTCATACATGTGAATACATAAAAACCTTGAGGGATAGGACTCCGCTGATGTGATTTATTTGAACAACAGCCTAAAATAAATTTAGAAATGTTCAAAAATACATTGGCTGTCTAGATTTCCCTCTAAACTTAGCAAAATCATAAAGACTCTTGAATACTTGGAACACATTCGCGGAAAGTAAAATAAATGTGCTTTTTGGAACTCGAACCCAGGTATCCTGATAAGTAGCCTAACGTAAAGTGCCTGACACACAGTAGAGTATTAAAAAATTTAACTAGAACCAACTTTTAAATTCATTAATTTATGTTGTGCGTGATATATTTTCTGCACCAATGGATGGGACCTGCAATACGAAAGACGTAATTGAGATCCTTCTGATGGCAATTATAGTACTCGGACTTTTATCAGACTTCCGCGAGAGGTGGGACTGTGAAAATACTTATCGGGATTTGAGGTACTAGTTCACGACGCCCTCGCTGAGCTGAAAATGGTCACTTAGTTTCCAGCTATGTGATTATATTAATACCGATGATTCCACACTAGTTTCCTTTAAATATTAAAATGAAAAACCCTTATCCTCAAGTGAATATAAAACGATTCCCACTATACGTAGATTTGACATATGTACGTCATGCCGTCGTGTTGGTTTATTGGTATAATCTTTGCGAATTCAATTCAAGTTATTCTTACGAAATTATCTGCTACGCAGGAGTGGGTTCAAATCTCAATATCTGATGGACCTACACGATGATCTGTTCAGAAATAATAGGCCCTTTCATTTTCTCCTTTTTGACTACAACCGCCTTGTATTACTGGAAGTCTTTTCTCTTTTATAGTGAGGATGATTCTCGCTATTAACGCTCTGATATGTAAGATTCTAGGGATACACATCGGTTGGGCCTCATTCTGACCAATATTAGTTATAAAGTACAGTTCAACTGCAGGTCAATATGGGGAACCTAATTTTATCCACATTCATGACCGTTGGTAGCCTTCGAAGATCGGAACAGATTTTCTGTTAGTGAACAGAATCAGCAAGGATTTTCGTCGAATTCAAATGTTCCTGGCCATATGCAAAGCAATCAAAATATCTACCTTGCTTAGAATCTCATCTATGTGTGTAGCCAAAAGGACGACGATAATGTAGAGAAGCCCTTGGTTTGGACAAAGCCGGTTTTGCTCACAGTCCATTCTAACTGTTTTGTCTTTACATGATTGAAGGCGCAAAATATTCCTTTACAATTGTACATTTTGACTGTATTCCGAGCTATTTGGCTAACACGAAACAAGTGCTGTCAAAAACTCGAATGGAAACGTCAGTACAACGCTGGACCAAACACTGAACAAGTGCTACCAAATCACTCACTTGGACACTTCAGCACAATACTGTCTCAGGAGATATTTGGTTGTATTTTTACCATAAATAACTCTGCTTAGAAGAAAAACATGGACCCGCTATTGTTCGTTTTCGTTCAGGTTTCCCAGGGCGCGTAATCGTGCTTAAAAATAGCGAAATTTGTGGAGTAAATGCTGTTGGAGATGCAGCACAGTGCACTGCTAGTAACAAAGACACACATACATACAAACCTTGCGGGTCTTGTGAGTCCGTAACTGGCTAAGGTTCTATTTGTTCTAATTTGAGTTCCATTGCTTAGTGATTTGTGCATTAGTACTCTACAGCGGGAATTTCAAAATGCTCAAAGCTTTAGCCACAAAAACAGAAATCAGTCCTCGCGCCAATATCTGATAAACTTCCTCCCTTCCGGATACAACATTACATACATGGCTACGACTTTACGATCTGTTGCGCCAGATATTTGTATTTATTACGTAAATCCGTGATGCATCTATCTTAATATTTCGTGTTTGGGGATTGAGAATTGTGTAGGTCACAGTTTCGGTTGCTGCAAACATTTCATTTAAGGATGGATCAGTAAAACTGTTTTCTGTCACGCATTGTTTTCGAGACCACCTATCAAGCGTTTCCAAAATTTGTGTTTTTAGATATAGCCCATTTAACTAAAAAAAAAAAAACTTGGACCAGCGCCTAAATGCTTCTTTCTCTGCAGTATCCATCCAGATCCAAAGTCCGAAAGAGATTGCTTATTATCTCGAAAAAAAGGTAAGATGAGATATGTGTAAGTTCATACTCGAAAGCTAAGCTGGTTTTTGTCATCTTTTTCATTGTATCCTATCCACTTTAACGTTTACTTAAAGAGTAACGTTAAACGGAACGTTTCTATCAATAAAGGCGTACAAATGACTTTAAATAAGAGCACACTTCCAATTAAAACTGTACCTACTGTCTTTGGTGCATGACTACCTACATATGTAGATAGGGCCAAAGCTTTCATATAAAAAAAACAACCTATTATTTAGTCCCTCGCAGCATTGTTCGTGATTAACCTCCAACTACACTCCATTGCACCCATAGTACAAAAGAGCACTTTTAATGATAAAAATAATTGCAAAAATTGTATTGAAAAGATTAGCAAAAAATAAAGCCATCTATAAACGCTTCTGGATATGGGCAAATAGAAATGATGTCCCCAGGACAACAAAATTTACAAAAACCGTTTGAGAGACGCTCACCCTCCCAACGTACGCCAATTGCATGCTAGATACGTTGGAGACGTTCCACGCGACTGGTGCTTGCGCTCGTGTAACCTACCGACCGACGAAGGAAATGAGTTTTGTATCCGTGTCTGTATGCTCGTGTTTTGGGGGTTTTTCTGCTAAAAAACTCATAAAATTCCCATCTACGTTCACAACAGCGACGGATATACCCAGCTTAAAGATCTCCACGCTGGCTGATGGTTCTGGCGAATACTTCCCAGATAACATCATATAGGAACGTGCTGACTGTATCTACTTGCGGGCTGCTTCCTCTATTTTATTAAAAGGATGCCAAAGTTTAAAGGCATTTTCCCCTCTGGTTTTTGGTAGTTGGTTGAAATGTACAATTCGAAGGAAAAGCAGAACTTGGTGGATGTCACTACAAATATATGGCAGCCGAACCACGCACATATTTTTCTCATTTCATGGATGTACGTACAACTTACATACAGACGCAGTGTTCCTCACATTTACAATGGAGTATACAACAACAATTGAAATTAAAAAAAAAAAAAAAAAAGGAAAAAGAAAAATAAGCCGGTACCCAGTTCAGTATCCGAATAACGAAAAAAGGAAAAATTAAAAATGATTGTCCTTTTTTTCGCCGTGTGTCTTTTATTTTTGGTGTCTTCGTGTGTCGCTTTTTGTCCTATTTCTCGTTTTTCATCAATGGAAATACAGAAATGAATAAAATTTCAAAATGGCACATGAAAAAAAAAAAAATGATGGTATGACAGAAATAAAACCGATGAAGAGGAGATGGTGCAAAAGGGACGAACAAAAAATTATTATTTTCATCCCTCCCACTTAGCGTGGTGTGCATTGTTTTCCATTCCTTACATGTAGTCCCTTTATATTATTTTTATACAGTCCATGTACCGGCGCAATGAGGGTACATGAGAGATCGATTTGATTGGCTGGAAGGATGTTAGGCGGAAGGATATTTTTATAGGGGTAGATAGAAAGAGATGACGATTTTCTTGTATGAGTGTACAGTATGCCAGTTGAGTGTGTACAGTACGAAGCAAAGTTGATTTCATAAGAAGAATTATAAAGCAACCTCCGTGTTAGCTTTCGTTCAACTTGTATGATTTCTAAATTTGTGGTGCTTCGAATTCAGAATTGATCTCAGAAGGATGCGCAGCATTTCGCAAAATTTCTAAGACTAGAGAACTAAATGCAGTCATGAGTTTGACATTTTTAAACAGAAAAGGAAAAAGGATAATGTTGACGACATCAAAAATAATAATTTACCTATATGCAGCTACCTTTGTCATTTATGTAGGAACGTATCTTGATGCAGGAGATAACTTTCTATTTCTAAACTTTTTAGAACTTCTATAAAATTTTAACGAAATGGTAGTAATGAAAATCTGTAGAATCTGTAACAGAAGATGCCTGGAAATTGAAACTTGGCATAACGTCAACGCAATTAGTAGGGAACTTGCACTTTTACCTGTCTGAAACCATTTTGCGGGCTGAGGCCGCATACGATATGAGAAGAGCGCAAAAGAAAAACTTTTGAAAGAACTCTATAAGCTAAGACAGGCTCAAGAGCTTCTCGGGAATTCTAGCCGGAAAGAAGTAAGGTCTGTATAAATATCAACAAAAATCAGTCATGAAAATGTGAGTTTAGACGCTTGCTAATTTTAGAGAGACTACCTGGTTGATGTTACAGACAGTTTTTCTGCGTTTTCTACGTTCAAAACTGAAGGGAAGATATCTTTGGAAACATTATTGAAATCAAGGTAGTTGAGAAAAAACGAGGGAATAATGTAGATTTGGTTTTTTAATATCAACATTCAAAATCCAACACCGTAGTCATAGCATTACAAAAAGGTTAGTAAAATTGATCATTTCAGATCGCCGGAAAAACTTTTGCAATGCATTGAATGTTTAAACGTTTCGAGCTACTATGAGCTGCCGCAAGAATGTTCAAAATTTCAGAATACTGCCAAAGATCTGCTACATCATTTATCAACTCGATATTCCTGGAAGAGCATTGTCTATATATGCATCAACTAAGGCACTGGATGTACGTAAATGTTGATTCTACAAAATAGAGGCATGAAATAGGATCTGAAGTACGAATTAAACATTCGACATGAACAGTATCGACATCTACTAAGTCCAAATCTATAACAACTCTTCTTAACCGACAATTCTCCTTTTTTTGCCAAAACATAGCAAATTTACGTATTTGACGAGGCACATTCTAACTGAAAACGAAAGTCCCACAATATTGTTAAACCAATAACAACTGACTATGTTTTAAAATGAAAATAAAACATTTTGTAGTGAAAAGAGGTTATCAAAAGAGTATTCGGATGATGGTAAAGTATGTATTGTAAGTTGTACAGCAGGCATAAAGGATTAGTTTAAGGATTCGTCCCGTATCATCCCACAATTTTAGGATGCCAATGAGTTGAATTGGTAGCGGTTTATTAAATCAGCAGCACTAAGTAAGTCTGTTAATGAATCGCTCGGTGTAAGAACTGTGATTTTATGCATTTTTTCCATTCCATTCAGTATCTAATTTGCTCTCTATTTAAGAGGGTTACTTAACTGCTTCGTTACTTTTAATGTTTGGAGATAAGCTGACTTAGATCATAATATAAAATCCCTACGTTCCTTATTATAACCGCTCTGTAAACACTATCTTATCGTACTGAGAAATTCTTTTTTGATATGGCTGTTCTCAAATTCACCCTTTCAACTAACATTAGTCATTTCTTTCTCACTCCTTTGGAACTCATACAATGACTCGTTTCGTTATATTGCTTTCAACATATTTAGGGGTGGTGATTTATCCTCTACGCATTCTGTGCAAACGCATCCCTTATTGGACCAAAACGAATAAAACTCAAACATGCTGGAGAAAATCGTTATAATGAGAGCAAACAGGCCAACTAGTGCTCCGTTTGCACAGCTTCCTTTTTTGGCAAAAGAAGGATGCTAAGTTGTGTATGATGATGGAAGCAAACCCATCCTGTCTTGCCTTGCCTTGTTCATCCCTTCTAAGTAAAGCACACACAGTTGTATCCTCATAAACTCTATCAGTCCACCTTCATCATTATTATTTTCATCATCAATAGTGGTTGGTGGTGGTGCAATGCAAAGAGCAAGGCAACCAGGATACCCCGTTTGCACATGATCCTTAATTTCGTTATAATTTTGTATGCTGAATGGAATAGTATATCATTTTAAGTTTGATCGGCCGCGAATACGTACGAATTTTCGACGACGACAAACGATTTGCACCACACGACGGGGTTGCTTAAAAACGATTTTGTGTTTTTGTTGCCTTGTCCTTTTTGCATGTATCCTTGTAGTATCCGTGCCGTATATATGTACGTACAAGAGAAAAAAAAATAATAATAACAAATATAATTGTATATACATCGTATGTATGCAGAGACAAGGAAATCAAATTGCAAAAGATTTGTAAATATTAGGCCATAACATTAGACAGAAAGGATTTAAGGATTTTTGTTTTAGTTTCGATTTCGTGTTCCCCTTGATCCGGCGTGAACCGGGCGTGTACACTTTTACTTGATGAAAACCAGTGTCTCGTGTTGCGTTTTTAATTTATTGAAATTATATAATTAATTAAGTTATTCCAGTGTCGACATTGATCCCATTTCTGGAAGTGTGACCTTGTTTGCATTTGTGTTAATGTGTTGATGAGGGTTTTTTGGCCCCTTTTTTGTGTGCGCTCTCTCTAAACCAATTAGACAAGTGATCTGAGAGTTTGCTCTCTATTGTGATTAAGTTTTTCACAATTACACATCGGAATTGAAATTGGGAATTTAGTGGCAACTTAAGTGATTAATTTTCGAACTAATTTGGACTAAATATTAGAATACAGGACTGTTTTCAATAGCGTTTTAAAGGGTAACATGTGCTAAAAAGTTATTTTAACTGAGCGAAAAACTAAGGACTAAATTAAGGGATTTTCTCAATAGCAGACGCGTTTCGATTGTGATCAACTTCAGACGGTATCAAGTTTGAAAAGTTTAAATCGTAAAAGTTTCTCGTACGGCATTACAATTGAAATTTTCAAAACGTATATCGATTCAAGATTCTACGGCCACAAATTGGATTTCAAACAACACAGTTGTGCCGGCGGCCCTGGTAACGGTGGTGGCGTCGTCGGCAGCGGTCCAAACCATCATCATCATCAACAGCAGCAACAACACCAGCAGCACCACACCGTTGCCGCTGCCGCCGCTGCTGCCGCTATTCAACAGCATCAACAACAACAGCAGCAGCACTCATCGGCTACATCGCTACACAACAACAGCGCGAGTTCCGGCGGCGGCAGCGGTACTCCGGGCAACGGAAGCACTTCGAACGGGGGCACCGGCGGTGGTTCCTCACTGGTCGTCGGAAACGGCCCTACTTCGGGTAGCACGGCGAACACCACAACTCATCATCCATCCAATACCCCTATTGGTGTCGGAACGACAAATCTCGGCTTAAGTCCACAATCTAGCGCCGATTCACAACAGTTCAACATTTTTCCGGCAATTTTCAGCCGACAGCTGAATTTCTCCGCAGGCACTTGTGGTCAGGGTAAACTAATGGACGAACTGAGACCTAATTTGGTGGGAGGCTTATTGGGCCTACAACAGGGCCTCTTGGAAGATCATGCTATATCGCATGGCAATCTGCAGCATGGTGGGCAGGATACAAAGTTCATGTCATTTCAAGATAACCGTCTAATGGGTATTGCATCGTCGCATGAAAACCGATTGCTCGGACTAGCGTCATCTGTTCAGGACACCCGTTCTTCAATAGCATCACTGGATAAATCGTCATCTGTCAATCAGAGGAAATGCAGTAGCACACCGGAAGATTTCAGCTCATTGTATACGGGTCTACCAACACCTGGCATGGATTCATCTTCGCATCATCACACGCCGGCACACACACCCCCGACACGATTGTCCGACCACTCATTGTCCGGTAAGTGCCACAAAAAGGTCATCGTAATCCTTTTTTCAGAGACTTTTTTTTTTCTTTCGCATTGTATGTATTGTAAGCAAAATAAGTACCACTACAAATTGTGGTCAAATGTCCCATTCATAGTGTTCCAGCCTCTGTTGGAGGTAATTGAAGGAAATCTGTAAGGATTAAGAAATTCGCACGCGCCATGGCTTAACCTCTTAAGTCCTTTCACTAAATCAAGCGATTCATTAATTTTGTAAATAGAGGAGCAGACGCAGGCTGCCTTGTGAAATTTATCCGGTAATTGCGGATGCGGATACTGGAATTCGTTTTGCATTTGAAATTCTCTGGGAAACGGTGGAATTTAATTTCTTAATCGTGTTTTCTAAAGGAACGACTGTATGATGTGTGAGCTTAGCTCCTGGACCGCTAGTTGCTTTTTATGTGCAATTTCATCATCAGCGCTGTCCTTGAATTAGTGTAAAATTTGCATAAATTATCCCAACATTGCATATTCATGTTGAACTGACAAACGTCGTAGAATATCTCGTGACATGACAGAATGAGTCCTGTGCAATGGTATCTATGTACCTTTTTGTAGAAAAGGTAGACTTAAATGTCCTTGGCGGGTAAACAGGACTTTTTTCTTGTTGGAAGGTGGGTAATTATTTAGTATTTTGGGGTCAGCAGCATTAAACCTGACATGAATGGCAATTTTTGTTAATTGAGTGCGGAGATTTTGACTCCTGAATTTACAGAAAGACGTTAGAATATTTTTGGGTTTGAAGTGTTTTCCGTCACTTTGCAGCAATTTGGGATTTCAATTAGAGGGGAAATTAAACAGTTTCCTGGATTTATGGTACATGTGTGAATATACATATGTAAATCGTTTTTGTTCATTCAAATTCTTCCTATGTCTATTGTTCCTTACTATAGAACACAGATTTGAAAGGCCTTACAACCTTATGATATTGTTTGTTCCAAGCTCGGGCACTTAACAGGATTGTAAGGATCCACACTTTCCCATTTTGTAGCTTTTCTGAAAGTTTTACATATAACAGGCTTATTTCAAATTTACCCACCGTTGGTCTTGTCGCCTTGTGTCGCGGCTAAGGAAAGATGCCGACGGGTTTTAGCTTAACCTACCTTAAGTAGCGGAAAGTACTCTCGTGTAATTTTACATCATCCATCAGGATTTAATAATCATTCGAGAATATAACATGTGTTTGTCGCGTCCATAAAGTACATGGCAACATTTTATTTACCTCTCTTTTCTATATCCGTACAATAACGTTTCTTTATGTTCTGTTTAGTCTTTCGGTTTCTTTAGATCAAATGATGAAGGTAGTCCATTTTACAGCACATGATTTTTGTCTTAAATATCAACTTAAAAGCTTGGTATGGTATAAGGGAAGTGCATCTTAGAATGTGCTTGATTGGGGGCTTTTGGGTGCATTGTGATTCCCTACATATTGTGGTACCGCCGTTAATTTTGTTGTCTGCACTCCTGACGAAACATATCATGAGTGCAAGATCCTCCAACTCTTCAAAAAGTCTGTTTCTCATGTAGCGGAAGCGGCGAGTTTGAAGATTGGGACAATTACACAGCATGTGTTCGATAATTTCAATTTCTTCTGTGTCATGACAGCTCCTACAGTAATCGGGTGAGTTGATGCCTAGTCTGGCGGCCATTGCACCTAAAGGGTCTTCCAATAGGGACTTCCGAACCTTGCAAGTTGATAGCGGCCATGTTGTTGAAGCTCCATCTGTCAAATTGGCTGTCATTTATTCAGCCTGTTTTGCCAAATCACCATGGATGGATATAGTGTTTAACAACACATGCAAATAATAAAATTGTTTTATCAAAATGGGTGTTCTGTTCGGCAACGTTCCGCGCGCTTCGCCCATTTTACGGTCGCCATAATCGTCCTTCTGAGAGGACAATTCGCAGTGTGGTGGATAAATTTGAGTCCACTGGTTCAGTAAACGATCAACCAACATCCGTACGTCGACAAAACGCAAGATCTGCCAAAAACATCGCCGCTGTCCGTGAGAGTGTGCAGTCGATTTCGCGTCGCTCACAAGAACTCGGCCTTTCGCAGACCACAACTTGGCGAATTTTGCGTCGTGATTTGGGCCTGCACCCGTACAAAATTCAACTGACCCAGGAGCTGAAGGTAAACGACCATGGAGAACGACGTGTGATTGCTGAATGGGCTCTGGAGCGGTTGGAAACTGACCCTAATTTTCATCGAAAATCATCTTCAGCGATGAGGCCCATTTCTGGATGAATGGGTACGTCAACGCCACAAGCCACAGCGGCCCTCAAAGCCAACATAACCCATGCTATCGGTCAAATTCAGCCTGATTTATGCGCCAGAGTCATGGAAAATTGGACATTTCGGATGCGCGCCACCAAAAGAAGCCGCGGCGGACATTTGAACGATGTTATATTTCATACATAATGACATCGATAGGCCTTTCAATCGAATAAAAAATTTCGATGATATCGCACACACACTTTGTTTTATTTAAATTTAAAGATAGGAATCGCTTAATGAAAGACCCTTTATCATGATACTGGTATCTTTTTTGTTCATTGCCATAAGCTACGATATATGACACAGTCGCCTCTGGTTGTCCAGGAGGTGTTGATATTTTCTCTTGCTTTAAGGTCTAATTTCCTTTTTAGTAAATAGGGGTAGCTACCTCGTTTAATGCTGACCCTTTCCGTGCTAGTTCATCTGCTTGAAAGCTTACTAGATAAAGTTTGGCATATACGAAAACAATTTTCTAAAATATTAGAATCATATTTGTTACAAATATTGTTACGAGAGAATTATGAAAACTGTTCAGAACTCGTTTCTAGTTTCTGGCTCGTTTCCACAAGACAGAGCCCTATAATCTAACCTGTTCTTGTTGTTCAAAACAAAATATTATTTTACTGAAGATGTACAATCAAGTCAAAATAAAATGCTTCGAAAAGTTGGAAATACCTTTAATTTAATTTATTCGAAACACCGAAATAGACGTCGAGAGATTTGTGCGTGGAACTTCTTAAAAACAAAAACCGTCGGGAGACATGAACATAGGCACAAGAAGCACGACAATGTTGAAGTCTTCCAGCATCTGGACACAAGTAATCTAGTAAGTAGACTAAAAAGGATGAAACATTTTTACTACTCAACTAAAACCAAGGAGATGGTACTGCTTATAATTCAAAGTAATCAGGCCATCATCAACAAATGAGTCTTGATTAATTCAAACTCCTTAAAATTAAATTAGCGAAGAATTGTGTGGTTAGATGCATTTAAAGTCTGTGCTTCTACTACGAGTATGTGGTGGAGACTTTATGACTTCCGAAATTTTCATCTACCGACGATAAGTAAAAAGTTTTATGGTTAGAAAAAGTTACGTTTTTTTTTCGTTTCCTTTAATACTCCCAGGTAGAAGCAACTAGGAGGCTTTTTTACATCTAATTGGTGTCTGCGGTTGGTATTTGAACAATTGAAGCAATAAGTCACGAAGTTAAAACGATACTTGTATATTTCTGGCTGATGAATTTCGCTGCATACAAAGAACTTTTTTTTTAGTTCATAGACAATTTAAGTTTTTTATTTTGTTTTTCAATGGTTCTTAAAAATAATTGATTAGAATTGGCCTACGCGCTCGCATGTGCGACATCTTAACAAAAAATGCTTCGTAACTACCTGGAGGATTGCGGCGGGAATTGCCTCAATTATTGTGCGAATCAATTGCTTCGAAGAAAACATTGACTGCTACAAATTATTTAAATTAGTCGCTTTCGTCTTGTAGAACTGTTGCTTGCAATAATTCTAAAAAAAAAAAATGAGGGCCTACGAAGTGTCTAGTTTCGCGAGATTATTTTGTTGGGGGATTGTAGCTGCAATTCTGTCATTACGTCTCTGGAGTTGTGCGAAACTGCACATCTTGCTGGAACCACACAGAGCTAAAAGATATTCATTTAATCTTTTAGTGAACGTTACAGTGCGACCGTTTTTGAAAATGAAACCGCACTCCACACAGTGGCTCGTTCTGGATACATTTCCATCTCATGGGGCACCTCTGGTTACTGTCACTCCTTTTCGGCAATTATTTTTATGCCTCGCCAGCGACAGTCAGCTTATACTTATTTGAGCAGGTAACCTCCTTGTCGAAACGGAAGGATTCAATTGTTTGGCAGAAGTTACAGCGCTAATCGTTTCTTGCATCCGAACTGTAGGCTTTTGATGATAAGGCCTTGTTTTATTTGTCCCACGCTTCACAAAAGCATTGACCAGCCTAATAATGGCCCATCTGATAGGAGTAGCTGCGCCAAGGTAGCCTCTAAATTTTCTTTGGGCGGAAACTACGGACTCCAAGTGGTATTACCGGCGCACTAACCAAATTCTAGTTTCATTGTCTAAATTTTCCATTTCCATTTTTACCCTTAGATATGTATATCTGGCAAACAGAAAGCTGCCAGTGCGGCCATCTGTCTGAAAGTCTCGCAGTGGTCCAGTAAAGACTCTGTCTACTCGTCGAGCCTC
The DNA here is from genome assembly GCA_946965025.1 of Blera fallax. Taxonomy (NCBI): domain Eukaryota; kingdom Metazoa; phylum Arthropoda; class Insecta; order Diptera; family Syrphidae; genus Blera; species Blera fallax. The sequence goes on along the minus strand of OX337248.1, from coordinate 8,708,954 downwards.
CATCTACTAAACTTTACCCATGAATACATCAAGTGCGCCCCGCCGAAACTAAGATTTGGCTGTCCGAATGAGCATCCATGTCCGCAGTGAATGGGACTACGATGCCGACTTGGATAGTAGTTTAGTTCACCTCTACATAGATACATAGATCTAAAACCGAATTTGTGGTCTCTTCTCTGAAAAGTTCAATCTGAACATCGCTTTCTGCCTCTCAGGTCACTGTAGCGGTTTTTAGGCGGAAATCATGGCGATCGAGCAAGCTTAGTCCTGGCTGAAATGGAATGCAATGTTTGTCGAGGATATTAACACTTTCACTGACTGTCAAGGAGCAATCAAGTCCCTGGAATCAAATCCGCTTTTAATTACCTGTCATCTCTCTCAAAGATGGCGGAGCAGCTCAGCACTCACTTTTGTTGGGTGCCTCACATCGTCAGAAAGCGTATTTTCAGCGAATCTGTTCAGGACGGACTTTAAAAAGTTTCAAAACAAGTTTAGGTTTTAAAGGAGACGTCATTCGGATGTTTTAAGAGTAGTTTAACGATGTGAGAAATTAAATATTACCTTAGCTAAAATGTATCAGGTTTTATTGAATCTTGTATTGCTTCGTAGAGTGCTTACAAAAGGCTATTCATGAACTCTACCCGCTTCACTCAATTTTCGATTTAGAATCCGTACATCATTTCATATCACGATAGACTACGAGTAGATTCATGTTGCTCTCAGTCCTCCTTTTCTGATGCGAAGATCATGCTGAATTTTTTAATTTTTTAACCTTCTTACTCCATTTTGGACTTAGGTAGTTCTTTAAAGTTATAACTGAGTAGATAAGGAATGGTATAGGAAAGAATTGAGTCTTGTGTAGTTAGAAAATGCTTCAAATTAAGTGTCTTCAAGCTTTGAGGAAGGCAAGTTATACCACATTCGCGTTGATGGTTCACGGTGGTACCTAAAACAGACTGTAAAGTATAGGGCCGAAAAAGAAATCCGGTGTTTATATTGACAGCTTGGTACTTAAGGTTTGAATTTCTACCCTAGCTTTTATATTCTTATTTATATGAAAGCTTTTTTTCTTAAATTTCGGTTTAGGATGCGCATTGGCTTAGCTCTAGGTACACTAAATGAAGTCCTTTAACAAGCAAAGATTACTCGAAGTTTTATTTCCAAATCACCAACTGAATTCACCTCTCATTTGGTAAGATACATATATAACATCCGCGCTGTAGAGCAGGCCTTAGGTAATGTAGGTCTTATATTCTAGTTCTTCAAGAGATGGGAATTATTACTCAATTGCCTTCTTAGCTCAAAGAAACAACGATTGATCCTCCGTTTGATTTCCATGCTGGTGTTATCTATTCAGTTTACCGTGGATGGTTTTATACTCGGCCTTGAAAGCCATAAAAAGGTTCTGGGGAATGGTAGACTTTATAGTCTACAACCACACGATTTGAAAAGTATCATTATGCAAGGAGACTGTTATTGGATTTCACTTTTTTCCACCATACTTTACAAATGCGTTTTGAGTATGCTCCTTACCAAGTCGTCTTCTGCTGCCTTAAAGTAAAATTATTGCAGATTTAATTTTTGTTTTCTAGTTCTATTCTCAAAATAAACTTAGAGATTTCCTTGGCAGTAATAAATAAAATTAATTTTTGCAGAAAACTTTGGTCCGAGAATTACTTTCACGTGACTACAAAAGTCGGTGCCCGTTATGTTTTGTATCCCACAGAGGCGAGATATGGCTGCAAAAATCTGCGCCACGTCGTGTTTCGTGTCCCATATACCTACATATAAGTACATACATACATAGGCGACATTGTGCTTAACCGCAAGACGCAAAGTCGGGCGACAATTTGCTTATTTGATATTGACTTCCAGAGTTCTGCTCCTTCTAGGTATACCACGGCAAGCAGAATCGTACTATACCAGCTTACAGTGACTATCCATTAAATACCATTCTATTTGAGGATCTGGATTGAAATTCTACGAGGTATGACTTAAATGGCCAGTGCTGATGTCGAGGTCAACAGTGACGAGTTGTAATTTAAAGTTAATTTTGAAATAAGTAGACATGCTGACAGGGACAAGTAATTTACTTATTTGTGGCGCTGCAGTCCTCTCCAGCTGGCTCCAGTTTCGCAGAATGAGGTCCCTTTCCTCTTGAGCGCCTCAACCTAGGCGAGTTCTTCATCTACTGTGTCGCCCCTCTGGTGTGGATTCGAAGACTCTCCGGGCCGGGACAAGTAATTACCGCTTTACATTCCTTGAAAATGCTAATATATGTTCATGAGAGATTTTATATAAAATATCAACTGCATTTTTTTTTTTTTTTTTTTTTTATAATTTACCCGCACTCAAGGGGTTATGAATACCCTTTGACATGTTATTCACATGGTGCGGGCGCCGGAAATGTAGATAGAGATAGAGAAAGAGATTGGTGCAGTGGTTTGAAACTCAGATGTGTTAGGTTTCACATTAGCTCCAGGGGTGGTGTCCAGAATAACTGGGGAGATTTGATGCTGTCATGTATTTTTTTGCCTTCGCTTCTGATTCACAGTATTTTTTTCCCGATCCACCTGATGTCATAAGCATATCAATTATCAACAGAGCGATCAATTTCTCCAGCCATATGACAAACCTACTGCCAGTGTTATGCCTTCGCAGTAGTGTTGTCACAAACTTTCTCAATTGATCGGACTGCCTCTTATCATATAATGCTTATTGACATCAGGGATTGAACCGTGAACCATCAGCTCGACGAACGATGACGCTACCACTACACCATTGCCACCACCTTCCAAGCCAAGTCACGATTTTGAATCTGTTTGCGTAGAAATAAACTGAATTTGCGAATGGGAATGGTTGTCTGAAATTTCGAAATCGAGAGTCAGACGTAGAAATTAGGTCATCTGGGATCGGGGAAAAGCTAGCTTTGTGACTAGATGAGTGCGGAGAGAATAGATTCACTAGCAGCTATCTAATGACCGAAAATGTCGAAATGCTTTAGAAGAAACATATCACACAATGTTGGGGGGGTTGGTTTTATATGATGCAGATATGTATGTACATTCAAATCTGTGCTGGTAGGGGTTCCGTATTCCAGTGGGGAGCTACAAGTGCTTTTATTATGCATACTAGTAGATTGAATTTCTAATACAGTTTCGTGTCATACATAAGGCCTAGATATTTTGCGTCTATAAAAGTGAGACGATCTAACTAAAGCGGAAAACATCACCCGGCTTGTATGGGCTGGATATGTCACTAGGATAATCGTGTTCTAAATAAGGCATTCAACGTGATACTCATCAGCAGGGGAACTAGAGGACGTCCAAGACCGAATCGGAGCTATAACATCGAATGCGACACCCAAATATAAGACATGAAACCGCTCAGGACATATCTGTATTCTCTCACTCCGGACTGAAGAGCCATAAGAAGAACAAGAAAGTTGAGAATGGTGGCATTTAGAGTGCGCGGGTTTATAAGAAGAACCTTAGCGAAGTTTCGCCTTTAATGCGACGTTACTAAATGCTTCCTCAAGAAAAGAACCATAATCATTTTAAGCTTTGAAAGAAGTAGGGAACCAAGAATAGATCCTTGAGGGACACGTGATGAAGGAAGTCCAACGGCTGACAATTAAATGACACTACTCAAACTGTTAAACAAAATTATTTTTTTTAAAGTACATGTAAGTATGGTGATGTCTGGACGTAATGAGTCAAAACATTTAAAAAATCCAGCAATGTTACAAGTGTAATTTTATTATCATTGATAGCTTGTCAGATATAATCAGATTAGCAGTGCAGGAAAAAGACGGTTTTTAATGGCATAACATTTTTTGGGATCCTGCATACTCATACTCTTTTAGTTTACTGACTATTGGAAAAAAAAAGTTGACAGAAATATTGACGATGTGCCGATATTGCAGAACAATGGTTTTTTTGAAAGTGGAATTGTTTCAATGGAGTTGGAAAAGTTGATGAAATAATGATGACATTCTCGCGAATGTATGACAAACGCTCGAGAGTAATAATAACTGTCAAGAGAAAGTTTCTCAATTCTGCTACTTGTTTCAGTTAGTTACTTGTTACCTATTTTGATATCTTCAATTAAATTAAATTATGTACAGGTATAGCAAAAATTCACAAGTCTTAAAATGGCATACATATTTAATGATATCCAATGGTGTGGGAGTATTCCACTAGGAAAATGAGTGCCCAAAAGAAGACCAATGGTCTACTTTTTATATGCAGCTATTTCCAAGCTTAACTTAGTCAATATATTTTTTCTACTTTAATACACTGCTGGACAAAATAATAAGTGTGAGCGTGTTGCTTTTTGTTGTTGTGGTGTGCAAAATATGGCGTTGATTTGGCGATTCCAGCAGGAACTCTTCGAAACTGATGAGTGCTTGACTTAAGAGGGGGAGCTGAAAAGACGACTGTCAACCAGCAAAAACAAATTATGGCAAAATGTCTACCTATCGAGACGAACCAGAATCTTATAAGCTCTTTGCATTGGAGAAATTCCCCTGACTACCCGTTAACCTAATTTAAGCTTCAGATTAAGTATACGTAGGGTGACATACCTAGCTTACTTTTTTCTGGAAGTATGGCTATAGTTTTTTCATATCTGGCGAGTTCGCCAGTCTTGCAATGCCCAGGAATATCCCTATAATCTGGCTTCCAACAGAGGTGAATATTGAACTGCTCTGCCATCTTTAAAAAAGAAGATCGGCTGATCTAGTGCTGATAACAAAAAAATGCTCATATTTTTAACGGCTAACGTTTTTCTTCAGCCAAAATAGGAAGGACTTCCTTACTGGCCTTTATTACCGCCCGGAACACTTTACAATTATTTGGAAGACGGGAGGAAACATTGCGATGAAGCCTATCAGCCATAAAACTCGACACAGAAATATTATACTTAATGTGCGAGTATTTATAGGAAGAAAGCTAGGAGACATTTTCTGATATCAACATGGGGTTTTAAATCAGCTATTAACGACAATTGTAAGATCTATTCTAACGGCTTAATAACATATGTATGTATGTATGTACGTCTGATAGTATGCAATGGTATATTTCAAGCCTAACAAAGGTGTACAAATCATCGTGCTTCGGGATCAGAGGGTCCATAAGAACAACACTCACAGCGCCAATAGTGACCCCGCTATGTCCAGTTCCTCAAGATCATTATTACAAGCATTACATTCATTATTAAGCATTAGGCTTTGTGAAGCTAGAAACACCCAGATAAAAACCGGTTAACATGAAATTCACTATCAGAATCCTTGACAGATATGACTGGAAACAAGTTCCTAGTAAAAAGGAAATCGCCTTTTACATTAATATTTCAAAATGGAATGTCGGAACAAGAGTGGAAGTTAGAGTAAAGCGCTAGGAGTTAGTCGATGACTTAAAACTAACAAAGACTGCAGCGCCTTTCAAGCCGAAATCATAGCTTAAGCAGACTGCTTAAACCATCGTTGAAAACAGTGTAGTCGGGAATTGATATGTACATCGACAGACAGGTAGAAAGGGTTCGTTGGAGTTACTTTTAGCTCTGTCAATTAGTGCATTAACGGTATCCATTGGTATTCACAATTGTCGTTTTATCACTTCCCAGGGTAATCAAAAATGGGAAGAATGAACTCCACTGATGATCAACATGAGCAGAAATCAACATAAATACATACATACAAACTTACCCACCCAACTCTATAAATTTTACATTCATACCAAACCCGAAGTCCAAGAAATGGGGTCCGAAATCGATGAGGTCCATATAATATGATCCGAAAGCAATAAAGCATATATGTACTCATAGGATATTGAATAAAAATAAGAAAGGTTTAGTCCTTCCTTACCACAAATTATAAACTAAATTACATGAAGAGCGGAAAAGCTGAAGTAAAGAGTTGTTGTGATAAGGATTTTGTGAATGGTCCAGATGAAATAAAGTTATTCAGCAGATACATATGTATTCTCAAATCCTGCGAGTCGTAGAAGCAAACGATAATTCCATCAATTTGTAAAGTCGAGTATTGTAAAGTCCCATAAAACGTGGCCTCGGAAGCGTCGGAATTTAATCTAAATGTCAAAGATCTTTTTGTGAAAGTAATCGAAAGTCACAATATTGACTTCTAAATAATCAGTAGTAGCTAATTTATCCGCGTGAGCCAATGCATTCAGGTGGCCTGAGGAAAATAGTCAGGAGGTGTTAAGTCGCATGATCCCGAAGGCCATTTTGCGAAATCACTGCCTCGCCAAATTGTGGTTTCATTAATTCTATGGTTTGAGTTGCTGTATGGCACGTAGGGACATCCTGATCAAACCACATCTCGTTCGGATCAATGTCATGCATATTTGGAAAAAAGTTTTCGTTAAGTATGGTCCGCTAATGATCTTCATTGACCGTAACGCGAGCTCCAGCCTTATTTTTGAAGAAATGAGGACCTATGATGACATCAGAGTTTAAATCGTACTAAACTGTACATTTTTATGAACGTAATAAAGTTTCAAACGCCTCTTCAGGGTTCTGCTCACTCCAAATGCGGCAATTCTGTTTATTAACATACTCGATAGACCAGAAATGGGCCTAAACATGATTTATCGGTAAAAAAAAAAATGGGTCGACCTCCAACTGCTTTAGAACCGAATCAGCTAAAAATGACGGTCCTGTGACGAATGAAGGGTCTTGTGACTTTCATTCCCGCGCAAAAATCTTTTCGAAAAATCTTCCACGTAATGGAAGGCCACAGGCCAAATTGTTGTACACAGCGGCGAATTGACACAGACGGACGATTATGCGCACCAAAAGAAGAGACGAAGCGCTCTGTAAGTTTGGCGAACAGAAATAATTGCAAAGCATTTTTGAGTCATGAGTCTTTGCATCATAATTTGACAAAGCATACTGAACAAAAATGTCATATGCATCTGCCAAATTTGACGACTGGTTTAACTGTTATTCCTACTGAAAGTTCGTACTTCCTTAGTTATGTGGCGCTGCAGTTCGGGGTGAACCTAGGCCTCAACCAACAAGGCTCGTTCCAGTTGCGCATTCCCAGTTAGTTGAGGTCCATCTCTACTTATGAAAACAATCTTCTATTTAAGTAATAATTCTACCGATTTTGTCGCCATAACTAGTGATTTCAAGGGACGTTTCAGTTTAGGACAAAGCATCATCCCAAAAAGTCGAAGTACGCAATTGAACTGCGATGATTGTCAGAAAAATAAGGATTAGCCATCTAACAGCACATAGTTTCCATTTGTGGCGGTTCCCTGAAATTTCCGCATTCATCTTAAGTGAAGAATTTTAGCACTTTTTGAAAGACGTTATTTTCCCAAGTGCATACATATGAGCGTATGTACATTATGTACATATTTTACCACATATCATAAAGCAGAAACTCCTTTGTAAGTAAGTCCGGTAAGTAAACTCACTGTCCTCACACTTCGATCATCGAAACAATTGTTTTACCTTCCTTTCTATCACATAGTAATAACAAATACAGTGGACTCTCCCTAAGTCGAACTCTCCCTAAGTCGAATTTCTCTCTAACTCGAATTTTTTCGCCATATTTTAGCATTCCAATTTTTTATTTATTTTTTTTGTTAACTTTTTTAAATTATGTTAACCTTTTTTTTTATTAAATAAACGCTTTAAAACAAAAAAAATTGTTTCTCTCTCTAACTCGAATTTTTCCAAAACTCCCTCTAACTCGAACAAATCATGGTATCCCGTGAAAATTCGACTTAGGGGGAGTCCACTGTACATGATAATACCTAAGACATGTACATACATACATACATATTATAGCAAATTCGATTGACAATAAATTTGCCTGTCACAATCTTAACCGCAGGATTAATTTATAGAATTCACGGGTGAAAAACCAGCGCCAAGATATTGTTGGGGTGGTTTTATGTAAGTATTGAGGATACCTTTTTCCGAACTATGTGGAAGAGGTGTAGAATAATCGTGGACTGCGTGGTTAAAATAGTTACGGGAATGATGCAAAACCGAGTATAGGGGTATATCGGCGAAATACAATAATTTGCTACGAGACATGTACACTAAGACTAAGACGGCAGTGTTGGAAGGAGAAGATACAAGGATGCCTAGCCTACTCAGTCCACAGCTATTCGCAAATGATCTTCACAGATTTCTGGAAGGCAGTCTGCACATTGATGAAATTTTAATAAGGGTCTTAATATGATATAAGATGATATGATTATACTAGCGGGGACTTAAAAAATACTTCAGGAGATAATAAACGAGTTAGAAATGTACTTCAAACTTTGAAAGCTTAAGATTAACTTAGACAAGTCCAAAATAATGATATTCACAAAATCTGTGCTAACCAGGAAAATGGCCACTTGTTGGTGAAGATATTGAAGTGCTAACCAAATATGTATAAGCAATCAAAAATCTCCCCAGTTATTCTGGACACCACCCCTGGAGCTAATGTGAAACCTAATACAGCTGAGTTTCAAACCACTACACTAATCTCTTTCTCTCTCTCTCTCTCTATCTATCTTTCCAACGCCCGCACCATGTGAAAACATGTAAAACGGTATTCATAACCCCTTGAGTGCGTGTAAGTTATAAAAAAAAAATGAGCAAATACCTGTGGATAACAATGACACCTGCACTATCGATAACAGCCTACCTGAAAGAAAGAGAAGAAAGTGCCACATCTAGTTTAAATTGAAGTACGTAGGAATACTTCTATAATAAAAATACATAATATAAACCTCTCGAGAAAAATTCAAAATTCTCAGAGCTGTGACACATGCTATTTCCATGTATGAGGATGTAGTAGCTTTGATGAAGTAGGTAGGCCACAGAGATACTTAACAAAACAACTTAACTTTGGCCGATTTCACTCCAGACCTTCATTTGTCTTCATTCAAACTTTACATGGAGTATATCCAGAAAACTCTCTTCCAATATAAAAACCATCGACTTTCTTACACGATGTCGAGGAAAATTGAAGAGAGGACAACGAAGAATTCTACTGGTTCGCAGAATGGCAGAAAATTATTGCAAATGCAAGATCGATTGGCGAAGATGCGATGTAAACTTTGTAGAATGGAATAAAAACAGAATAAGTAAACAACTCAAAATAGTTTAAATGGACTAAATAAAAAATAAAAAAAATATGTATACACGGCATACGAACTTCAATAATACATTCAAAAAGTTTAAAGTTAGAAGAGGTTTAGTGGGACTAAATGCTAAGAAATTTAGGGGTGGACAAACCAGAAAATGCTCGTTATGTAACCAGAATGAGGAGGATGACGTGGATCAATTTATGGGAAAATGTTGCAAAACAGCGAGTTAAATATTTTCGTAAAAAAGTTCTTAAAGAAATGCTGTAGATACTAAATGGGCAATTCGAGGACCAATGGAACACTCTTCACAAATTTATAAATGAGGCCTTCTGGTGCAGAAAACGACTCAGGGATGAAATTAGCTTTTACATAAGACAGTACGTAAAGTAATGAAATTTAAATTAGAAAGTGTATTTAATTAAGAATAACATTCGCCAAGAGACGGTAGGCATGTCAAAGTCGTAACTTTTATTGTTGATTCAATAAAATCAATTTCTGCAAGAGCAGGAAACATGTCAAAAATAGGTACCCAATTTTGAATTCGTATGCCTTGGTTCTCTGTTTAAAATATAACCTTTTCCTTTCTTGGTTAAATTGGATATTGATTATTACTTGCTTTTAAAAATAAATAGTTTGCCTTTTTAAAAAAAATCCTAAAAGAACAGATGTTTCACTTATCAAGCGGTCTAGGCATTTCTATAACTCACTTTATCGTTCTTGGCATTCTAGCTATTTCTAGCAGATTTTTACTATACCGAAACTGTCATTTCTAGTAAATTTTAGATTTTCTGCATTTCTATTTTGTGCAGTATAGTATTCTTAGAAATTGAACCAAAGACGCTTTCTATTTGACATGGAAGCATCATGAGCCAAGATTCCAATGTTAAGTGAAAGGGAATTAAATAAGTGAAATTAATCTCCGATTGACGTACTCTAAGTTTAAGGTGGTACCGGAAAGTTTCTAAGAAAAATTAAAATAAGATAATGTCATTCTTTTCATTCTTGTGTAACGCAGTATACGTGAAAGGACTTCTACTTTTAAACTATAGTTTAAGTTAGGATTTCCGATATCTAAAGATTTTTGTTGCATGAGACAAGGTCCAGTATACGACAATACGGAAGTGCTGGAACACTTTGATGTCTCCAAGCAGTACGAGTAATTACGACGAAGACGATGAGCTCTCTTTGAGTGTTATAAGGAACCAAATCCCTAACCGCGAAATTTTTACCATCAATTAATGATTTGTTTGAAGACCTATCATCCACTGACTGTTCCGAGAACATGAACAACTGGATTACCGAAAAAGAAACCGATTTGGAACCGACTTGGATCAATTCGGAAGACATCGAAAGTGATGTCGAAAATGCAGTTGAGGAACTGCCACATTCAGCCACTCAACATTTGCCTTCAATGGGCTGAAGAAAATTTAGCTTTACTGGATAACATTTGAACGCTGCAAAATTTAAGAGAGTTAGCCACGGAAAAGAATTTTGCATCCAAAAGGACTCAATCAAAAATTAAATAAAAATTACAAATATGTGTACTATGTGTGTTGTATGTATTTATATATTTCGTCCTTATGAAATGAATTAAATTATCAGTTTTGTTTTGTAAGAAATGTTTTTCTTTAATATTCTTATGTATTCAACTTTTTGGTACACTTTAAACACCTACTATTTTTTGACTCGGTTATTGCAACTGCCCGAATTTCTATTAGTTGCTTTTATTGTGGTCGCACTGTATGTATGTACATACCTCCGAAGCGAGTCTTTTGGGCTCTTTTTTAGTCCATAAAAAACACATAATTTGCTCTGACCTTTTTTAAAAACTTATGTAGTATTCTATTTATCATGGAAGGCCACCTGGCCGGTAAGTTCAAACCCCGCTAGGGGAACAGTCACCAACCACAACAGAGGAACGAATAAAATCTGAGTTTCTTCAATTACTACACTAAACAATTACTACCAGCGTTGCTGATATTGATTGATATTGCTTCTCGTTTAAATGAGTCAGAACTAATGCGGGAAGAAAAGTTTTTAGTCCCATGTTATTAGGGTTAAGCATCAATTATATTTCACTATAGTAGATGCACAATAGATGCGAACAATTTGTGGGCGCCGTGGCTCAGTAGCTAGTGCTTTGGACTACTGAGCGGGAAGTTCGTGGTTGGAACCCCTGAAAACCCCAACAATATTTTAACGGTCTTATGAATGTCTGACAAACTTCCGAGAGTAATAACTGTCATGAGAAAGAAAGATATGGCTCTAAACTGTAGGTCCTTTGGGTGAATAAATATACTATGTATAGTCTGTTGCGCCAAATATTATCAATTTTGCATTGAAACAATTTTATGTAAACCCTACAGTATTGGTGTTGAATGCGAATAGATTTTATACTATTTTACTAGTTTTTGCTTAAAAAAGTGGTTAAGCCATAATAGAAAGATTTTCTTTTTTTTTTTTGAATATTTTACAAAAACAGTCAGTCAATCCTTTTCCCAGATCTTATCAGTTGTTTGTAGGGCAGATAGCTTTTTTTCTGGAAGTCACCAAACAAATAATATTAGCACGTCAGTTGTGATTAACTTCTCTCACTTTTCTTGAACTCTCATTCCATTATAAATATAATAACCACACTTATAAAATATACTAAAACTATGTGCTAATTATTTTTCATTTTCATTTTATTGCAGCGGAAGGTGCTTTCAAAAAACTCAAACCCGAACCAAACAGTGGACTTTCATCCGTATCCGGTGGTGTCACATCTCCCGGAAGTGGAGTCTCGTCATTAAGTCAGCATGCAGGCCATACCCCCACCACAGCATCCTGTCCGACACCGGCGAGACGAAGGCATAGGACGACATTTACACAGGTCCATTAATTTTCCCATAATTTTTAATTCAATTAGAATTAATTTGATTAAGAAATTATTTTAGCCGAAACAGTCTCCATCTCTGCTTTCAGGACCAGTGCATGAATTTTTCAGCGATTACTTTCAATGCGATTGGCTAAGAAAACACAAATTACTCGTACTTTGGCATGCGAAATAGTGAAGGAAAGAACTATTTATTTAAATGCAGATTGTATCTCTTCCACTGATTTCGGATATTCACACCAATGATATGAATACTTGTACAACTTTTTTTGTATCTATAATCAGAAATTTCATTTGTTACGGTAACTTCATGATAAATACCTACATCCGAATGTTTTTGAGCGAAGACGATAGAGTTGTTGTGGGCGTTCTGCGTAGATTCGGCCAGTTTACACCGTAGGAATACGAGAAGTACGCCACCACGCCATGTTCGGTTTCCGTTACACCGTTCTAACTATTAGCCAGGGTGTTGAAATCTATACTAGTGCCAAGCCAGCAGTGAGGATTTTCGTTAGAATTGGCATTACCTGGTATTTTTGTTGTAATTTCGTTGGTCTTGAACCATCGGTAGATTATTCCACCCATCGACTTGAAGTGTGTATACCTTCACAGGAGTAAACAAGTGGATGTGAGGCTATTGGGTAAGGTTAGAGGATAGCATGAGATGAGATGTTTACATACTTACTTGTTGCATTTGCTGCTTCTCCCGACTACACATTAGTATTATAATTTTGAAGACTGATGCTCTACCGAGTCATTGAAAAAATTCGCTGATACAACAACGAAGGTTAGATTAGGTTAGTTTATAGAGGCTAGGCTACTAATGCTTGCATTAGCCAATTATCTAAGATTGTTGAAAAAGTAGACGCCTAAATGTAGTTTTATACGAACAGAGAAAGCCCAGTATGGTGGCCTGCTTGCCGATAATGCAGTGTAACGACACCTACTTTGTTTGAAATAAGCACTCTAATAAGACATTCCAACAGACAGTTGGAGCATTTCTGATCCAGTTTATGCCAGATCTATCTAGTGATGAGGCACGAAGTGTCATCTCCAGAGCTACGATTGGTTAAGTTGAGCTTGAATAGCAATTTAACTAAAGCAATAGGAATACTAGTAACTTCGAGGTAGTAGGGGACTTTGTCCTCCTTGGCTCTGCTATTAATTCTGACAACATCTCGGCGGAAATTAATCGAAGAATAACTCTTGCCAATCGCTGTTTTGTTTGGGCTGAGAAGTCAATTGAGTAGTAAGGCCCTATCTCGAAAAACTAAGGAGGCTCTGTACAAGACCTTGATCATCACAGTCCTGCTTTATGGCGCTGAAGCATAGACTCTGTCGAAAGCGGATGAAGATAGATAGATATCACATTGTACTCTGTTCTGGAAGACGCTGCAGTGGAGGCGGAAGGAGATTCTTAAGTTGTAATCATTGGAGAAAACACCCCTATCCGTTCCAGATTCTGTTTTAGATCCACCTTTAAAGAAACGCATGGATTCCTTTTGTTAGCCAAGATCCCCTTGCCAGCCTAGTCTAGCGAAACGAAAGCTTTTCATTTACTTTCAAGCCGCTATCTTGGCTTGCGATGTGCTTTTTCCACATCCATTATGTGAGTATTTAGATAGGCAGGTGTTTTATTGAGGCATTTGTGGCAATTTCATTTGTGCAGACGACCAACTTTCTCTTCTAGAATTGGCATAACCCTTATAAGATGCAAAAATACTGCTCCTTCAAGTGTGTTTCAAATGATTCCCATCCAGTATGGCAAGCGAGGGTTTTATTTCAATATTTGAAATCTTCCAAACTTGGCCAAGAAATCCATTCTTTGTCTGACATTTTTAAAGACCTGTCATAACCAGAAGGCATATATGTATGTATGTATGCATATACCTATGTATGTATGTATATATACACAGCATGTTTATTCTTTTGTACAGGCGGACTTTTATAATTCATGGACTAGAAACTTTTTGTAATCGTCATTCGCAAAGTGTGCATTCAGTCCTCAGGGTCATTTTCGACTTTATCTAATTCTTCAATTGTTCCCTTTATGAGTATCAAAAACAGCGGTGCTATAGATATATGAACCTCTAATCCATGTACGTAGTTCAGAACTTTCCTTTAGCGAGGTTCATAAATTCATCCGTCCCTTGTTAGTTGTTTAACTTCTTGGGTGCTTTAAATTTTTTGTAGTCAACAATCATAACTTCCCCCAAGACCCAAGACTAGTCACTTACAATACCTGTGTTTCTTACTGGTTTTAAAAGTTTTAGAGTCTAATGACAATAACAATTTTTTGGAAAACTATTTGCACTTTTTTTTAAATAAATTTTTTTTTTATTTCAGGAACAATTAGCTGAACTAGAGGCCGCCTTTGCTAAATCACATTATCCAGATATTTATTGTAGAGAGGAATTAGCACGAACAACGAAACTAAATGAGGCCCGAATACAAGTAAGTCAGATACATTTTTTACATGCAGATTTAATCAACTACAAGTATTACAAAGAGATTATTCCAATCTGGTAAACCCACTCTTGGGTGTCGATCTTAAATTTTCCATACATGTGCATTAAAAGCATCACCAGAATTTCACAGAAGGCCGAATACGTGCAGCAGGAACCCCTTCTGTGTTTTAATTCAAGTTGCTCCGCGGTAATAATTAATTCACAGTTTTATCACAATGACACTGGTGGTGAAAGTGGTGTATAGTTTCAAATGCATGCACGCCTTATTAAGTCCTTATCGTTGTTAGATTTCGACATAACAGATGGAAAGGGGTGGAGAATAAAATCTATTGGGCTCTATTGGTGGCCAAATTATAGGGGATGGACTGCTGTTATAGAAATTTCTGAACATTTGTGCGAAAATATGTTTTTTTTTATTGCTGAGGAATATTTCGAAGAATGGACAAAATAAATACTTAAAAATGAAAAGTATATCAATGTATCAATCTTTAGATATGGTCTGATACGTGGAATACTTAGTGTAGTTCTGAAGGGACTTAAAACGATTGGGAGGGCTCTTTGATCTTTTGTTTAAGTGGAAGAAAATAGCAAGGAAGGGAGATAAGTGCCTAAATAAAGCAATGGCTCGTTTGGATAACCTTTAATCGTGCACCTGTGTGTGGGTGACACCAACTTTATGCATGAATCCTATTAGGCTTTAAAAACACTGGGCACGTATGGAGGCATTTGTTTTACTGAAATGTTTCTGATGTTTTAAAACAGTCAAAAAACTTTGCGGGAGGCAAAACCCGTCCACAAAACATTAATCGCGTTGCAAGGAAGGAAATTATTGGTGTCGTGTTTAATTTCCATATCTAAATTTGGATCAATATACATACAACATACATACTATTACAGTTCGAAAAACAGACATCACGGGCTCTATTCTGTCCACCGCTCTTTTCGTTTGTGTCTACCCCCGCAACCTAAACGACTGAATTTCTATTCTAACTGTACTTTATTATTTTTGAATAAGAATTGATTTGCTCATATGCAAGCAGATCGCGTACCAAGTTTTTTCTCAACAATACGTACTGTACCTGAAGACATTGTTTGCAGCAATAAATAATGTCAACAGATCTCATACGATCATGTGTTGGTTTCTTTTTGAAGTATACATACATACATATGTTGCTTCGGCGCTAGCAACACTAGCGCACATTAAATACTGACTTTTAATGCCAAGTCTCCGTGGTAAGTAATGGATCGTTTTATATCTGAGCAATGATGAGAAATATTGAAAAATGGCTCCCAAATTGAGTGCGCTGTATTGCAAATACTGAGAGAAATGGATAGCATTCTCGTTGCTGCTGTTGCCCAAAGTGTGCATAAAAACCTAAAAGTCTTAAGTCACCGGAGAGCTCGACAACTGAACTTCTCTTAGGAGGATTTTGTACAAATACCTCGGATTATTGTGCTACAGAGACATGATATCTTAGTTTTTGTTGCCACCTCTAGACAATTTGAACTTGGACGGGTTTTGTCCTAACAAAATGAGCCTTGGTTCAAGCAAGATGATGCAAAGCGCCCTTTTTTTAATGGGTAGCTGTTAAGAAGCGTTGTTACGGCTCACAAACAGTGGACGTACTTAAGGAGAACACCTACCGAACTATTACCGAAACAGAACCACTAACACTGGGCATTTACTGCGAAATTGGGCTGAGAAGATAGGCTACTGCCAACCCAGCCGCGGTAGCTATTTCAATGAAATTATTTTCCATAAATATTCGGAAGGTATTCTTATATCAATAAAAATAGCAATCATTTAAAAATATTAAACAATGTGGTTTTAATAATCTGTGTTGACACCCGAGTCGATTTGGGCACGTTCATCCGTCTCCCTACACCTACATAGGTATGTCACCACTTTTTGAGATTTGGAAGCCGAAGCAGTACAATTGTGAAGATTTTTGAAATCTTATCTATTTACTACTGTTTCAAGATTTACTTCTTGGTAGATATTTACAGCGGCGATTAACCCTTAATCTGAAAATATTATCAGAATTCAAAAATTGCAGCTCGATCCGTTTCAGACGGCCTGTGACTTTTCTCTGTTTGTTTCTCTGAAGCATAAGTTACGTAAATTTTAAGATTTTTTCAACAAATATAAATAATACTTTTTCCCAACAAAAAAAAAGAACTGCACTACAAAGTACAAAATTGTGCAAGTGGTCTAGTATACGATATTGCGACATACATACATATGTACATATGCACCTAAAATACAAATTCTTGGCGCAACAGACCGTATGTGGTCCAGGGCCTAGCTTCTCGCGACCATTCGTGTTGTGCGTGTTATATTTTTTCACACAAATGGAAGGGACCTACAGTTTAGAGCCATATCCGAAAGGCAAATTGAGAAGCTTTCTCTTGACAGTTATTACTCTCGGACGTTTGTCAGACATTCGCGAGAGGTGGGACCGTGAAAAATTTGTTGGCGTTCTCTGGGATTCGAACCTCGAACCTCACGCTCAGCGATCCAACGCACTAACCACTTGAGCCACGGCGCCCACATATATGCACATATGCACCTGCATTAGCATAAACTCTTTCTGTAAGAATAAGAAGGTTATTGAACTCATTTTTCGAAGATTAAATTAATAAATGCCAAAGACTATTTGCCATGATTCAAATCATAGTTCGACGACAATTATTCCTTGCAATTTATATGTGCGAAATCATATAAGCTCTTTGTTGACGACAGTGATATTCTTTAATCCGAAACATCTCAGTAAAAGCATATTAAAAATTACAACAATAAATTTACAAGCACATCGAGATATATACATACCATAAATCCCTTCTCTTTTTTTTTTCTTTAAATTCCCATATTTCATATTTTCTCCGTGAAGATATGATATATACCCGATGTAAGAAACGTATTTGGTAAGAAAAAAATAAAAATAAGGCAGTCGAAAAAGTTTTCTTGTAAAAAGAAAATGTGTATATGCCATCAAATGGATCCTTAATTGAGTTACTCCGCCCACAATCTCCCATAGTACACACTCCCCCATCATCTCCCATATTCTAGACGAAAAACCCCATCGCAATATCATCAGAGTCATCGTCATCAGCATCTTCATCATCATCAGAATTACCAGCGTTGCCTTTACCCAAAGTTATCTTCATCCAAGTTTCATCAGAATACTTTAACCTCTCTCCATGTCCCGGCAAGATAGTCAGCCAACCAACCAATCCAACAGGGTGAAGAACGCAACCAACCTCTCTATCCTATGATATTTTCTATCGTCTCTTACCAACCACCGCCATACGCCATAGTACAGTACAAGGATAATAACGATAATATAAATAAGGGAGCAGAATCATCCCCATGCTCACTTCGACACCACCCACTATCGCTGCCGTATTAAGAAAGTCGGGTTTTTTTTTCCTCTTCGTTCAAACCTCATTCTCCCATTTCGTTTTCTTCTCTAAGGGGAATCGGAATGCTACCGCATCCCTAAGTATCTCTAGAAAAAGATTCTTATATCTTCGAAGAAGTCTTTTATGTTAGAATATTTTTTTTTTTTTTTTCTTAAATTTTTTTTCTTTATCTTGCTCATCGTCTTCATTCCTTGCTACATCATTCTCACATTCGTTGTTTCTTATTTTCAATTTCCATTTCGCCATTTTTGTCGTTCTGCTCTTAGCAGAAAACTTACATCGTACAAACAGGGGGAGTGTGTTGTGTTGCGTGGATGAATGAGGCTAAAAGGAATTCCTTTCACCCTCCTCAAGACGTATCTGCCAGAGAATAATCCCAGCCTTTTAAAAGATAATAGGCTAAGCTAAATAGGAAAACGCTGTAAAGTGAAAACCCAACATAAAATATAGAAAGGGAAAAACGGCAAAACGTATGTATACATACATACATAGGTATCCGTACATCGCTATTACTGATGCAAAGGAATGCGGATGGGGAGACGACGAACGTACAATTACCGATTTAAGATATTTAAAGAAAAAAAAAAGACGTCTTTAATGATAAAATACATTAGGGTCTTTAAGCTAGTGATGAAGGAAAAAAGCTAAGGGAATTTATTAAAACGGTTCTCTTGTATCTTAAACTATTGCCAACTGTTGGTAGGTTCTTAAATAGTTGAAATATATGTAAATACTAGCCCGGCGTGCAAAAAACATTTCTTTTGCTTACGTTAGGACTGATTTATGTTCAGAATTGAAATTGACTTTTTAAATGCAAATTTAGGCTGATTTAAGTCGCATTTTAATACTTAAGTAATGCCCCAATACACGAAGACTGTTTTTTAAGCAAATACCTCCCGAAGACTCTTATTTAGAAAAGGTCCATGGCTATTGATGTTTTACATATTTTGAAAACACCTAAAAACTAAGGCTTTCATTTTGTTCAAATTTGTTTGCCGTAAAGAATATAATTGATTGGACCTCTTTTTATAGGTTTTAATTTTTGAATTATGTTTTGTTGTTGGTTTTTCCAAAAACTACGAACGTCTACCGTGCGTACCATTTGCTTGAATTTTCGAAAACTTCTGACCAATGAAATTATTCGCTGACTACAATGTAACATCATCCTTAGACAAAATGTGTAGTATAATTGATTAATTATTACATTTTTAATTATAAATATTGCACCAATTGGGATGCAGTAAAGTGAGGGGGCTATGATCCCTATAATCCTGATCATAACCTCGCCGAACAAAAAGGTTGAAGAAGATATTGCACCAATGCATACCTACTGTTAAGAATGACCATATTAATCATATAAAATTTTGATTGGCTTTTGAAAGAGTTTTGTAAAATACCCGATTTTATACTCTATTATGGCGATATGAAAGGATTCTCAAAGCAATAATACGGTTCAAGTGGACGTCATACAACCTCTCAACAAAACACAGCGGATACTCTAAACAGTTCGTTTAGAATAATATGAAATGATAACTAACTCAGAAGGTGCAATTCGCGGCAGGAAGTAAAAGGAAGAGTGATAGAAAAAAGTGATCATCAAAGTATCACCGAAGGATTACCTGATGTAACGCGGAAATTTGATTTGTAAATTTTCTGCGGTTCTCAAAATAATATCTAAATTTATTTTGTAACGAATCAAAGGAAATAGGAAAAGGGATTGTGATAGGGATTGTGATCCTTTTGCTTCGAACGTATAAAATGGACATCGTTTACCGGCTTGCCTTGGGGGTATCGCTGAAAACCACACATTTTTTCAAGGCTGTCTGTTATAGTAATATATCTTACTTCTTGTAAAATGATAAGGTGGAGGATTTCTTTGAAGTACAAAGAAGAATCCTATGGTTATTTCACGGTGATGCTGTTCACCAAACCACGTTCAATTAGAGACGAAGAAAGTGGAAGTTTAACGCTGCTCATTTAAGCAGTGCCGGTTGAAAGATCGGGAAAGTTTGCAACATTATTTTTTCTAAGAAATAATTGTTGTGAAGTGAATATAGGCAGGTGGCGGTATCAGAAGTGTTTTCATTAATCTGAGAAAGAAGTATTTTCAGTATAGAGTCTAAATACTTTCTATCAGGTGTATGCGCTTGCATTTAATGTCCTTATTACCCACCTTTCACCCGAGTTATAAGCAATGGTTTACCGTTTAATTTACTGTAGTTCAAACTATTATTCTCTGATAGGATATGCCTTGCTCCAACGCTTGCTGGCTTTTTTGGAACCAGCAAGAGAATTCGGTTTAAAATCATGTACAATCTTCTATTGTCCTTTTTTAGTTACGACTACTTGCGGCTTATTACTCTGGAGCGAGAGCTTCGATAAGAAAATGAAAGATGCCAAAGTTGTCGCAATTACGTTGTATTACTACATAGATTTGGATGAAGTCATTCAAAATACAAATTTGTGGACCAAAATAATTCTGCATTGCTAAAAAAACTTCTAATTCGAACCTTAATTCTATTGAACAGACTAGAATACATTTATTAGTTAAACGAAAACACCGTTGAAAGCACTCCTAACTCAAAAAGGTTGAAACCCCAGAAGTCGTATGAGAACTCTTTTATTGTCGTAAATCTACAGCACATCTTAAACTATTGATGCCCTAAAATTAATACATATTTTAATTAATTCATTGAATTTGAAAGATTTACCAATACAATGCTTAATCTTATAGGTTTGGTTTCAAAATCGACGTGCAAAATATCGAAAACAAGAAAAACAATTACAAAAAGCATTAGCACCATCTGTGATCCCTTCATGCAATGGTATGATGAGAAATATCCAAGGATATAGCGTATCGCGAGGCTATCAACCATATCCGCACCATAACTCAATAAATCGCTACCCGCAGGTAAAAATATAAAAAAAAATTTATATTTCCTTTTTTTTGAAAACCTAATAAACATGTGAACTCTTTTTACTCCAGGACCTATTTCAAATGGGCGCAACATCATATCCAGGTATGACGCAACCATTTTCAATGACACACGGTACAAATATGAGTTCAGTTGGCGTCCGACAAGATTCAATGGGTAAGTTTGACGTAAGATAAAAATTAACTAAATATACATAAATATATGTATATATGTAAATGTAAGTAAGATTCCTATATATTTTTCTTGTATTTCGAGCCGGAAATTACACAATTTTGCGACATCTTAGAAACCTTAAGACGTTTAATCGAGTTTCTTAATCACTTTGAAAACGCTATTTCCGCTTCAAGAGATATTTTCTTTGGGAAATGTTGCAAGCATCAAGTTAAGTGCATTGCCAGGATGTCCAATGCAGTTTAAGATACGTTATACACATTGATTAATTTCTCATTGAATCACATTTCTATGAATGATATCGGATTGGAGATTAAACTATGTTACTTTCTGTTTTTATATACGGATCCGAACAGGCTTTGTTTAAGCTAACACCATGTCTTAGAACGCGTTGCTCATTCCATTTTGATCTGTTCCATCGTTCCACCATACTTCCTATATTTTTCCAAATATATGATGTACATAAATTTGGCCTCTACCTTCTAAGCTGGGATTTGTTATTAGTAGTGTTTACTTTGTGACGCATTCCAAGCTCAGTGTGTCGGATTCTTATGGATCAGAAACCCCGCTGACAATGTTTCACAACCCAGTTTGTTTTAAAAGTAGCTTTTAGTTCATCAGGAATAGTTCTCTGCATTGGAGTATTGCGGAAGTAATATTTTCTGTACTAGGAGTTTGTGATGTGAGTTAGCAAACTTGGTGCTGCAGAGAGTATAGCCGAATTTGAAGAAATGTACATCTGTTTAAGCCTTCCACCTGTTGCTGGGGAGTTGGAGCTATTCCCAATATGTCATCTATTTGATAATTCCACAAATTGTCCTGATGATGCACTTACTCGCTGCTTCCTCTGCTTTGCAAGCTAGGCGCGCTATTTTAACTCATTTTCATCGATTTTTATATGGCTTGCCCATCACGATTACAGCTGTACTTTAACTTTCTTCGATACTCCTCTAGGTGATATGTGTACCGAATGTTTCTGCTCCAGCTTTTAAAACATTTCATAGTCAGCGAATTTTCCTTGTGGACGAAATACCTAGAGTCTAGAGAGAATCCCTACTTCGGAATCTAAAAGTAAAAGTCCGGAGGTAAAGTTCCAAACATTTTAAGAGGGAGTATGGAACCGATAACAGCAAATTTTATCCCAGCTACAAGCCGTTACAGTCTTATATGTATATCCGTTATCACAATTTATTGTAGGGGAACCCAATCATATGTGGTATTCAAGCATAAAATAATCAATATCCGAGGGATATATTTTTACTTATTTCCGGCTTATTAGCTTTGTTATAACTACCAAATTTAATAAGTGTACGTTCTAACATGTAACTAATTAAATTTCCTTTTTTCCAGGTATGTCTGCTGAAGACGAATGGTATAATAAAAGTTTATCCGCCCTACGAATGAACAGTTCACATCACCCTAATTTATCGGCCCCAATGCTGCAATACCAAACATAATCCAGAACCTTTGATGATTTCTTCTAAGATTCTGTAGCACATATTCGTACATTCTTTTAGTTTTTTTTATTAAGTTATTCGCCAAAAACTCTAAAAACAAATGTTAATAAAAAACACAAAATTTTCTTTCTACCTTGTTCAGAATGCAATATGCTTAATTCAAAATTTTGCACCAAATTTATCAGGCTGCAACCGACGACTGCTACAAACGGTGAATTAGGCACCACATACACAAAATTTATAGAAATTGTTTGAGAATCTAAAAAAAAAAACGAGTGTGCTTCAGACCACACGACTGAAGTAAAACTTCTTTAACTGGTCCTTGAGCACCGCTTTCATATTCAGAGTCTGTGTCAATTCCTGCCATAATTTGTTATTATTCACCCGAAAATTCACAAAATATGAACTTTAAAATGAATTTACAATTTTATTCACTTTAAACGTAGAATATTTACTGCTCTCTCTTGCTCCTACAGCGTGATACAGACAATAGGCCTGCACTGTATACGAAACGTAACTGGCTATGAGAGGAAGAGAGAAAGAAAATGTGCGCGCGCACCTCTCTCTCTTGCTCCTACAGTAATGTACGAAACGTAACTCTCTCTCTTTCTATCTTCACTAACTTATATCTCCCTCTCACCTTCCGTTCGCCTCGCCCGATCACACTTTTCGTAACGCTTTCGTCACGCATTCACCAGTTTACTCCCCAAGTCAAGCGTGCGTAAAGAAGTTTTACTTCAAAAAATTTAGATATTACGTCGCCGTTTTGTAATGTCTGTAGGTGTCTGATTTATAGAAATCCGAAGATCTAGAACTTAGATTATAGGTATGGCAAGGACGAAAAATTGATGTGAAGATGTCTCAAGAGCGTTTGAAGGTCTAAACTGTCTTCCTTGTAGTCATTCCATTTATTTTTTAATTCATGAAGACTTGCATATGTATGTACAATGTTTAATTCAAAATAATGTAACTTTCAGAAGAATTTAATTACTCAGATGTAAATTTGGTCAGCAAGCTTAATATGCTTATGGAAGGACCTAGTGTTATTATAGGACCAAATAAATTTGAAAGCCTTGACAACAAATAAAGCTAAAAATACTGCACATATTTTAAAATATGACGAAAAGTAATAAACTGTCGATTTAAATAGTTTTTAGTAACACTTCCGTGGTCGCAAAGGTTTTTGTGTTCAGTGTTCATCTAAACAACACTCGTATTTGCTTGGTTAAAGTCTGAGTTCAGCTATAGTGCTGATTTCTTTAAATTTTCTTGTTAAAATTTATAAAACGGCGGGCTTAACCAGGTTTTATACATTTTTTAAAATTTCAATAAACATGAAGAATAGGGGGGTTCTCGATATACAATCACCCCGCACAACAAATGTAAACATAAATTAAGAGCTACATATGTATGTACTTTCATGTATCGTAATCCCGCCATCATATAGAAAGTCTTAATTTTTTTATAATACTGTTCAATAACAATAATTTTAGATTTTATTGGCTAGAGTTAAGACGGACTTGCACAAATCGTGAAAGCGTTAGGGTAAACTGAGGTAAGACTAAGGTTTATCCTTAGCTGTCAGTATTATTGGCTGAATCGGCGACAGTAGTTAGTGACCTGCAAAGCACAGAAGTTTAGTGGACGGCCCTTTCTGGCAGCCAGTAATACTCGTATATTAATATATGAATGTATAAGTACAAACCACAGGGCTAATTTTTGAAAAACATTTGGAGATGAAATGATGGTGGTCACAATGCAAACTCAAAGTAATTTCGGTCATCGATCCGTCACTATGTAACAGAAGCGCTTTGATCATAATCCCATTCCAATCTGCAAACAAGGCATTCTATATTTATATTCTTTACAATAGTAATCTCATCACTAATGTTACCTCTAAATAATAAATTTTACTTCAAAGTTTGCTATAAAGTGTACCTGCCTCCTAAACTCGTGTTCGGGTATAAGTACCTCCCGCAACGTGGTTACTTCCATAGAACATGTTCCAGGCCAAAACCCCGGGTACCAGTTGATATTAACTGACACAAGTTTGTAGAGTATGTTGCCGACCTTAATAGTTACTAATGCATGTACATATTTTACAAGACTCGTTGGCATTCCAACTTTTCTGCCTTTTCTCATAGTCTTTGTTTAACATTTGCTCACCTACAGCATTCAAACAAAGAACGAAGAGTAGTTCAAGTCGTCTAATATTTCTTTAAATTACATATTTTGCTACAGAATTTATCACACATTCTCTGATTAAGAGTCATAAATAAGGCTTAAAAATGCAGTCTCATTTTATACAAGAAGATTTTGTGCTTATTGAATATGTGCACATTCATCTTTAAAACATCAAAGGTTATCTAATGAATTTAATTTTAACTACAAACTTCTAAGAAATATAAATATATAAAAAGCATAGAAATAATGGGTGAACAACGTTGGCATTCACAGATAAAAATTTAAAATAAGTAAATTTGTAAAACTATTTCATAAAAATAAACTATTTTATTTTCCATCTGTACTTTATAAGTATTATATTGTTTATTTTTTTTTATAATTAGTGACTAAAATAATTTTGTAAATATTTTCTCATCGCTCATATTCGAATTGTTTTTGCTTGACTTTATTTTAAGTGCATTGCACTTCGTAGGACTTTAATATATACATACATATACGAGTACATACACATATAAATAGCTTTGAACTTTATCTTTAGATACTATAAATTTAAAATTATGAACTATTATAATTATGTAAAACTCAATAAGAAATAAAAGAAGACATAAACGTGTACCCTTTATGTGTTGTAAAAAGGTTATTGATTTAAAAACAAACAAAAAAATAAAATATTAAGTAAACATGATGTGATGTTTCACTTTTATCAGTTGTATTTGCGGGCTAACCGAAGGAACAAAGCAAGTAAGTAAAGAGTATGTATGATTATTGTATTTCTTAGCAGGATTGTAGAAATGACAGCGGGATATCTTTAGCTCACCTAATTTTAATATTTTGATTCCAGGGCAAAAAAAAAAAAACGTTAGTACATATACGAAACACCCCAACTTGTGATTCCATGTTGCAACTTAGAGTGAACAAAAAAGTAATAAATTATCTCCAAAACTTGTTTGGAGCAATAGCTTCATATTTATAAATTTAAAAACAAAACATGAATTGAAGTATGTAAATATTCATCTGGAACGGATCGTATAATATCTTATTCTTTACCTACATCTACAGAATTCATTTTTTAAATGCGGTACGCCAAATCCATTCATTTACCCTATCCAATCCTTTTGCAAATTCAGTGGTCTCATCGATTGTTTCACCTGTAGCCAAAATGCAGTGTCGTTGAGAAATGTAGCTTATACGGTGATTTCTTCTTGCAGAATTTCACGAATATATAAAAGATATTCTGGCGAACCAAGTACACTTCCTTTCTTTCCGTACTCTTTGTTTTATTACGAGTATTCGTTTTCATATTTGATACGTTTGAAAAACTCACCAGATCGAATACCTTGAAGAGAGAACATCTAGAAGATGAAGATCTCATTATAGTTCTTCTTTGGCCTTTGTGAAACCAGACCTTAACCTACACCATTGCAATGATTTTTTGATCAATTGAACAAAAAAATTTCAGAACTACATACCATGTGTCTAACGCTATTTGCGAACAGTCCTATTCGTTAATCTTGCAAATACGAATATCAGGCCCATCCAGCACTTCATATAGAACTCCTCGTGTAATTTCTGAACAATACATACTCGCAGATCGTGATATCTATGTTGTTACAGCTACCAATCAACGAACAGCTCCGTTTTAGGTAAGTATATCACAACGGTGTCTAGCAAACCCCTCTTTTGGTACACTTTAGAATAAATTTCTAACTATTCTGCTTTATCATGCATGTTACTAATTTGTATTAGTTCGTGCCTTAGTTTTGAACTACGTTCTTCGATCGCTTCCTCAGGCAAAGTTTTGTAAAATCATTTACATCTTTTGAAAAATTCTTGGCATCTAGCCCCACTTTCGACAGCACCCTTCATCAGTTGATTCCAACGAAGATCAGGACTAAGACGCATGCCCATCAATAACAAACCATTTGATTACTCAACATCCTCTCAATTCATTCTTAGTTTGCCTTCTCTAGAATTCCCCAGCACGAAATCCTCCTTTACATTTTCACATTTTCAGGTTTTCACATCAAGCTTAGGCTAAGCGCCACCTCAGGCATATATAAGCTAAGTTTCAAATTGTCTGGACAGAAAGGTGAGACTGCACTTTGCTTTTGACGCATAATCTGAACCAGTGATTTTTTGAACATTAAGATCTTTAAGTATTCTTGCTACAATACGAGAGTGAAAGTGGATCTCTCCCCATTGAGTATTCCATGCTCTCAAGTACAATTGGAGAAAAAGTACAATCTGGAATCATAAAATTGGCTGCAAAATTCGCAACAAGCAGATCGGCTTTCTTGAAAGAGCTGACAGCTGAAATGTCATTGTTAATGACCGGCCCGAATTAATTATGTTTTTAACAAATTAACAAGGGTGGTAATAAACCATGTGTAGTAAGCTCATTAGATATGTAAGTGCATGAATTGAGGTACAACATATGTATGTTAGGATTTGGTCGGGTTCGCGTGTTCGCCCTTGTCACTTATGTTGAATAGTTAATTTTTACCACAAGCAAATTGTATTCAAAAACAATGTAAGACATCGAATTGTTGTTAAGTCTACTTATATTTATTTATATCTATGAATAATATGTTACATTTTTCTCTTTTTTGGAAATTTTGTGATACTGGTTGTGAGCACTAACCACATTTAGGACTACAAATACTTGCATTGTTGATATCATTATGATTTGTCTTACGATTAAAAAGTAACTTTTATTTGCTAGTCAAAATCAATAAAAAAGTAAAATATTAATGTGCACTGTGATGCATCGATAATAAGAACTAAAATAAATAACGCTAAAAAAATTGCTTTCCAAATTCCTTTCGCAATTAGTATTGTAACATATGTATGGACATTGCTGATGTTTTCGAAATAAAACGTTTTATGAAGCTTCGTGGTTATTTCCTTTGACGTCTATCTTTAATGAGGCCACATTATAGTAGTTAAATAATAAACTTACAGTTCCGTATTTTATTTATGTATGAGGAAAACAATTGCAAACAGTAATCCGCAAAACGATAGGTACACTGCAGAAGTTTTGTTATGAGCCTAATAAAATATTTTTGCTTTCGTCTTAATTCTTTAATTTAACACTTCTAACATAAAGAAAATATATTTAAGCATAGAAGGTACGATTACGATTGACTTAATTATGCCGAATTTCATGTATTACTAAGATCGAATTAACAAAGCAATATTATTCGTTACTTTTGTCATAGATTTATACTAAAATTTGTTTTTAGACTAATTAATTTAAAAGATTTGATTTTTATAATTCGATGCGTAAATAATTAAATCGTATTTACAATAAAAGT
This sequence comes from Blera fallax, assembly GCA_946965025.1. NCBI lineage: Eukaryota > Metazoa > Arthropoda > Insecta > Diptera > Syrphidae > Blera > Blera fallax. The sequence goes on along the minus strand of OX337248.1, from coordinate 8,681,010 downwards.
TAAATAAAAATACTCGAATAAGGTATCAACAATTTGCAAAAACAATTATTGAAATACATGAAAGTAAAGTACGTACATACTTAGAATTAATTATTTACACCCCAGCCAACAGACTTATTCACAACAATCAATTACCACCGTTTTAGCTTTTTATTATGATTTGAGGAAGTTATATGAAAGATTTGCAAGTCACATTTTGTTCCCGAAAAAGTTTTTTTTTCAGAATTTTAAAAACATTCTAATATCAGAACATTCTAATCAAAGAGAAGAACTTTAGACATTTTGTTATTATTCGTCCTCATGAGTTATTTAACTCAGTAGTGGGACCTTTTACAGAAACATGCGTTACAATATTCTCATATTTATTCCACCCGCAGAATGAGGTAAGAATAGCAAATTTCTTTCGCAGGGTCGACTTAATTTACAAATCTCATTTTCAGTTACAGAAATTCTACACGTATGTATATGAATATCTTATTCCGGACTCTGGGTATGCACATACATAAATATAAAATATTTGATGCACAGTATTTAGTCCACGGCCTGGCTTCTCGTGAGGCCTGAAATTTTTTGACTTTATATCACGAGGTTAGTGATAGTCATAATACAGGGTTAATTGTTGCTTTATAACGAATAAGAGTGTAGATATAAGTACAACACGAAAATATAAATCAATTTTTTTTTGATACTATTACTAACAAAATATTAAAATAGTGTTTTGCAGATCCACTGCAAAGATTTATTTCCAAATATGTATGTATATTCAAGCATTACAATACAAACTAATGATAAATAAATTATATTAAGTCAAATATGGGGAACATATAAAGTAATTAACTAAAATTCTTATTAATGTCAAAGAAAAAGAAAAAAAAGATTTTAGTAATAGTGATAATTAGCGTACTAAATTAATGAAATTGGAGGGAACTTTTCTCTCAATGTGGACCTAAACCACTTTTGTAGAGTCTTGTTGGAGACCAGTTGCTAAACGCTTAGCTGGTGGTTGATCTGCAATATCGTTGTCCAAATCAATCTAATATAAAACAAAAAAGGTTTATTATATGCTTATTAATTTATTTATATAAAATGTTTTACCTCCGTAACAGTATCCTTTTGAGTGGAATTTAGTGTGTCAAGGGATTTATTTGAATTGTTATCATCGTTATTATTAGTACCCGATTTTTCGGTATTTTGAACATCCTTCTTTTTTTGTTCTTCTTTTAGTTGTGCTTCTTTTTCTGCTTCATATTCTTTTAAGACCTGATCCAAATTATAGCGCCGACGGTAGTTAACGTAAAAAGTGCGAACATGTGCCTCAGTTTTAGTTCCAAGCGTATCAGCAATAGTCTTTAAATTAAAAAATATATTTTTGTGATATTTTGCTGCAGAGATTAAAAATGAAAACAAAAAAAAACACAAAATTTAGTCAACTCTAGAGGGGGTATGACATGTCCTAATCGTGCCCACTCATATACCTGATTATATCCTACCCAAGCACGAGAAATTAAACAAAGCAGAATAGTGTTTTACTTCTCTTCCACCTTATTACATGTTTAGTCATTTTAGATAATTTATTATAATTTAAAAAACAAAGCGATTCTGATGGATTGCTGCAGTATGGCCTGACGTATTATACATATATGCAGAGCTTTAGGGCAAAAACTGTTTTTTTTAAGTACAGTACAGCACTCCTGTACTTTTCGGCCTGAAAAGTTTTTGAATCTATCCCAAGTCAACGGCAACAATGAAGGAAGACATGGGTTGCGCACGTAAGTAGATATAAAGAAATATTTGGGGAGAACTCATATACAGAGCCCAGAGCACAGCTGTTCGCAACCAATTGTGTTTTGCGCTTTATTTTTTCACAAGGACCTACAAATGAACTATCCGTAACGTATAAGTAAAAGCCTCTCATGACAGTTAAATTGTCGGTGTTTTTCCAAACTGGAGCAATATAACGCATATAAGCAAGTATAACGCTGTTAAATATCACGTGCTTATAATTTCACTGCTACTAATTTTTTCTCTGGGGATATAGAGCATGAACAACAATTGGTTGCGTTTAGTATGTTGTATAGGATCTGAAAAAAAATACTATAGAACTTACAAAACCACGATAATACATAAAGCATATATTAAGAAAACCGGTACAAGTATATGCAAACCCAGTCTTATTGTAGGCTGCCGCGGACATGAAGTGAAGTATTTCATGATTGACCAACAATTTTAAAGACTTTTTATTTTTAAGGCAGTAAAGTATTTTTCATTTAAACAATTCTTAAAACATTGCTATGAATCGTAGTCAAAATATTAAATGTTTTTAACGTTAACTTACTTGATAATCTTTTCCATATTTTCTCACACCACTGACAGCGAGCAAAAGCTCTTCATTAGTCCAACGAGAATTGATGCGATTTGCAGATTCATTAGGACGCAAGTCTTCCAAACTATCAGAGTTTTTTCGTTTGATTGCGGATATATTTTGTTTGTTTAGTTGAACCTGCAATTATTAAGAAAAATTGTGTTTAGCTAAAATTTATATATTTTATTCAGATAAACATTTTATACGAATCAATTACATATAAGACAAAAAACAAATATACAAATAATGTTAGATTCGCTAAAAAAGCGAGGGCAAGTCATTATAAAGATTCATTCCAAATCATTGCCCTCGATTTTCTCCTCTTCACAAAAATTAAAGACAAAAAAATTCAAACAATAAAGGGCTTTTCTTGGATAGGAAAGAGGAGGACAATGACTCGATCGTTTAATATGTACTGTGAATTTACACCTCTTCTAAGGACAAACTAATTAAAGTAGTAGAATTGTATTCTTACTTGACTTAGCAATGAGACAATTTCCCTTTCGGTATTCGCGAGCAATTGATCTTGATTATTGTTTGAACTAGCGAGCGCTACAATATCGTCATGGTTAATGTGCATGCCACGCGGTGGTTTGCGTTTATGCCGATCGGCATTACGATCACGGTACCTTTTGCCAAAGTATGGACCAGCTGTTGGCCTTTTATTACCCGTTCGTCTAAAAGCACCAAACACGACGACATATAGGAAGAGATAGAGAAAGAATTTCGATTTCAGCGATTCTATTGTTAATTTAAAATTTTATTTTAGGTACCTCCAATGATGATGGCAACTATTGCACAGTTTTCCATGCGGCGTACCATTTAACATGTTACAAGCTACCCCACAACCCGAGCAACAGCCGCCGGTTGTGGTAGTAGACGAAGAATTGACGGTATTAGCAGTGGTATTGATAGTATTGCTTGTAGTAACTTCATTGTTTGAAGGATTTGTTTGATTAATGTTCGGAGTCTGCGATTGTTGTTGATTTTGCTGACGTTTGTTTGCATTAGGGGTTGCAGTAGCAGTAGTGGTAGATGTAGGAGTAGGGCTACATTGTGTACTAACGGCAGCAGAGTTAGCAACATTGATAAGAGCTATGCCAGCAGTTGGACTATTTGTCGACATCGCTGTTGTGCTGTTTGATTGCTTGCTATTCTTACTTAAGGTGTTGTCTCCGACAAGACCAACGCCATTACCACCAACACATCCACCACCGCCAAACCCACCTACAGCACCACCACTACTACTACACAATTTGGAATCTTGTAAGCCAGAAGAGGAGGCCAATGCTTGATCCTGTATTGTGAATTGGAAGAAAAAGAGAACGCAAATAAAACCCACATAATGACAGGAAGTACAATAAAATACAATAAAATTCGAAACAAAACAAGAACAGTCAAAAAGTCTAATTAGTTATATTATTTACAATTTTTCTTTTTTTCAAAAACATATAACCAAAAAACAAAACGAATTTATTTAACAGCAAAGAAATAAACGCGTGTCCGAAACAGTATATGCAAGCGTGGAATCAAAACTATCACAGTCGAAGAAAATAACTTGTGTGGATAAGTCTTAAAATGATTGTATTTATCCTTATTGCTCTAAGAAATGAGTAGAAAAGTGTGTTAGGACGTCATTCTTCCCCCTACCAACAATAATAATAATAAAAAAAACATAGAAAACCCCAATTCTCCAAGAAGGGATCGTCTGATAGTAAATAGTTAAAATAATCGCGTAAAATATGTACATACATACATACATTGCTTAACTACCTGTCTGGTGTTTTTACTTCCCATGATAGATACTATTAGCAGCGCACTTTTATTTAGTTTATCGCTTTGCTACTTTCCTTTTTTTGTTCGCCGAGGTTATAATCAGGATTATATGGATCATAACTTCCCACTTTACTGCATCCCTACTGGTCCGTCTGTGGGGTTCGGCGAAGAATAAGAAATGATATACATATGTATGTACGAATAATTGATGTATTGGGACAATCGAAGTTGTTCGTAAAAAAAACCCGAAGTATTCCTTATAATATTTAAATTCCTGTTTAAAACAGTTTTTCATCAAATTCAAATTAGTATCCAAATTTTTATGAATTTGACGAGGGACAGCTTTAACCAGCTTCTTCAATAATATCAACTTCAGAGGAAAACTTTCAGCATATACAAGAGGTTAAGCATCCATTTATCTTAAAAAATTTTTGTCCAAGTGGCAACAAGGGTTAAAATTAAAAATTGCCTAATAAAATAATAAAAAAAAACGTACAAAAAATCTACAATTCCTATGTAGCATATTTACAGTACGTTAAATGTAAGAGGGACTTTCTTACCGTCATTTTCAAGAAAGAGACACTGTCAACAAGTTGGAGTAAATATAAATCTTGTGTATATAATTTTCTTTACAAACATTTTTGGATTGCAAGCAAATAAGTTTATGGGATAACGTCATTTTAAACTCCAAGCTATGTTAATAGAATCAAATGTGCTTCCAATATATGTAGATGCTTACTTCAAGGTACTAAATACTATAAATCAGTACCAGAAGGAGCTGGTTAAAATTGATCAAAACACCTTTGAATGTCAGCAAATACTTGTCCAACAGAATCGGTGTTTTCAAGTGAGCCCTACGCATAAATATTTACCGTTTTTTTTATTTGGAAACGTATTTAAGAAATAAAATGTCTAGACCTCGCAACGTGAACTTTCATGAAAAAATACCGTATTTTAAACGCTCGTGAACAATAGTGCTAAAAGTAAGTGGAGGAGGAGTGTTTAGAAAGTCTTAGGTTATTCAGTCTTGAGTTATTTACAATTTTAATATTGACTTTCTATTTTCGTCTTTCAGGACAATTTCATTTTAAGAATGCATGATACTCCATACAGATGATCTATATGTACATGCATTTGTATGTACTATTACTCTGTTGATCGAAAGCTGATACCTTAAGTTTAAAAACATAATTGAATTGAAAAGCCGCAAAACGATAGGTAGTCGGGTGATTCTTTTTGAAAATACACGTCTCAAAATGGACGTCCATCGGATCAGTGATGATTCAATTAATTTTGTGCACGTTTGCCTCCGTCTTCTAGCATTCACACAATACACAAAAATTACCCGAGTTCATCAATCATTTTTGTTAATATTTATGGACTCGAGATGTATTGATTGTAGTGCAAATCAGGATATTTGTATATCATAACTTCTGGTTAAATATACCGATTGAAAGGAGCGTACAACAAAATGACAACATTAGTGCCAATCGGAATGGTGGTTTTGAGCAATTCTTTCTATTTCGTTATTCACACCGTTATTTTAAAAGTCAGGAAATATATGAATATAAAATATAAATATCATATAAAGAGAAACAAAAACGATGCAATCAGATATAGAGTTAATTAACCTTCCGGCCACAAGTGAGGTTACCCATAACCCCACTACTTTCTTCTATTCACGTAGAAAAAAAGCCTTGCCATCGGAAGGTTAATGGCGGGAGTACTGTGACTCTATTTTAAAAGATCTGCATTAATGCATCACAGCACACTAGTTTTTTTGCACCATACATATGTATGTACGTATTAGCAAGTTTCGTAAAAATGTTAAGTCTAGAGATTTTGACCGATGTTGATATTACTATTACAAGTAGGTCGCTAATTTTTGTATGTCGGTCTATCCGTCTGCGAGTACTTTCGACTTCCTTGCCTTAATGGGCAAGGACGTGCTCTTTGTTATACGGCAAATCCATAGCACTTATATGAAGTAATGGCCGAAAAATGTCACCGTCTCACACCGGCAGGCGGTAAATTGGTCTCAACGACTAATAGAGACACACTTCACGTCAAACGTTAAAAATAAACTTTTATTTTTTTAAACAATAATTAAATAATAAGTCTGCATCGACTCTATGGCAGACCTGAATGTATGTGGTATGCGCACTTCGCCAGCATCGAAAACCAGGCGACGTGCATGACTCAAAATTCAAAACACAGAGTCTTAGAAAATGATGCCCTTTTTCGAAACGGCCACATTATACCAAACAACTGGACAAATTTTGGCAAAATTTATATGGCATGTTTGCGAGCTAAGTACAAAAGTAAACTTTAGCTGCTATGATTCGAAAAAATATGAGCGCCGTGGCTTAAGTGGTTAGTGCGTTGGATCGCTGAGCGGGGAGTTTCGAGGTTCGAATCCCAGAGAAGACCAAAAAGTTTTTCACGGTCCCACCTCTCGTGAATGTCTGACAAACGTCCGAGAGTAATAATGAGAAAGCTTCTCAATTGCCTTTCGGATATGTTTCTAAACTGTAGCTCCCTTCCATTTGTGCGAAAAATATAACACGTATAACACGAATGGTCGCGAGAAGCTAGGCCCTGGACCACATACAGTTCGTTGCGCCAAGTACATATTTGTATTTGTAAAACTGAAGACTACTTAAAAAAAACTACATTCAAAAAATAAGAACGTTATTATTGTAGTAAGATATAAGCTGCACAAGCTAATAAGAAAAATTAGATCACAAGTGCAAGTAAAACTTATAATTTCTTCTCCTTTTCGTCGATATATGTCATAGTGGGGTAGTATTGAGCTGCTAAATGTTTGAAAGTACTAAGGTATAGTCATGGCACCAAATTGTTTAGGTCTGACCTGACGTGGATGCACAGAAAACAGACGAACGTATCTATATTTACATATGTTTTCCTTTGCCTTCTGTTCCTTACTTCTTGTAAACAACCAAACATATGCCGTCTCCACACTAACTGCAAAGTCTTAGAAACATATTAATTGTAATTACTACATAGTGGATTGGTTGATGCGGCCCTCGATTAGGTACACTTAGACCAAAACAGATCCATTGTGCCACTAGAAAGGGACAGGTGAGATACACTGTCCGCACCTGGAACTTCCCTTGTGCTATGAAGCTGTTAATTACCACATAGAGAAACAAGAACTTAATTAATTTTTCTCCCAATAAAGTGTTGCGAACAATGTTTAAACAAATAAATGCCGATGGTTCTGTTCTACGTGCGAAGTGTTATAGTATTATTTGTCTTTGCTTTAAAACATTTTATGATTCGCTATTTATTTTCTATATACAGGGTGAGGTGGCCACGAAGTAGTAGGTAGTAGTGTGTATCCGAGAGAACATAAATAAATAAAACGAAACGTGTAAAATCTTTGTTTATTCATATGCACAAAAAAGGCTGTTAGCGCACTGGACCAAAAGAAGTCTAAGTGCTCTGGGTGTTGGTTTCCCATAAACAAAAAAAAACTGTATCCGAGTCTACTGCTGGGCAAAAATGTATCGTCATCCCCACGTGGTTAACGCCTAAGTTCATCCTGAACAGTAGCGCCACTGAAATAAGTTAGTATCCGATTCTAATAATATCTAGATTTCGAGCTCTGTAAATATAATTTTAATTCACAAAATCCGATGTACATAGGTATTGCAAGTGTTAACATTTTTAAAATGTACCTACAAATATGTTCGTGTTTAAAAGTTATGGGTTATTTATCTTTTTCGATAAAGATCAGTTTTGAGTACTATATGTACCTTTTTGAAATTTTAAAAACCACTGGCCATCAGCATAAAGTTTGTGATAATGTTAACACAGAAAACGTTTCTAAACATATTCGTTAAATTCTTCATTCTACAAGAGGGGTTTTATCTGCAGGATAGTCAAAGTCAACGACTTTACGATGCTACAAGGGTCGCTAGCCTACAATCCCCTTCTTCCAATTTTTGGTTCAAAATTAGGCATGTTCGGTAAATCTATGCTTTGCCCAGACAGAGAAACATAACATCAAATTAGTTGTCCTTCAGGACAAAAGGAATTGTTATGCTATAAAGTAGACATTGCTTTTTTAAAACCGATAGTCACATACAGTGGCGAAAAAATAACTAAATAAAAAAACATAAAAAGGTACGCCGGCATAAATTAATTAATCCATCTTCTTTCAGAAGTCAAAACATTACAATAAACTCGCAAAGCAGAAATTTAACCAATCATGTCAAGTGCAGTGCCTCTCTGTCGCATTTTTCGCTGACTATGAATGAAATAGTTCAGAAAACCCGAACAAATATGAACATTTCTTCTTTGACAAAAAAATAAAATTTATTTAATAAAAATCAAACAGTCTTTGTAGAAATATCTCACTAATAAATAAATTATAATAAATATAAATAAATATCAAAAATACATATAAAATTGTTCTACGGATGTTTGAAAATGTCTACGCGCAAAAATGTGATGAACCTTGATTTAAATGTTTGGGAGGGGATGATGGATATAATTCGTTGAATTTAATATTTATTTTATTTATCTAACTAAAAAAATTACCTTATCATCATTATCAGAATCTTCATTGCTACCATTGTCGCTGCCATTATCGGAACCTTCTTTGCTGGCTTTGGCTTTCTCTTGACGATCCATTACGCTCTGGCGATGGCGTGTCTTCTTCCAGGAGTAGTAATATTTAACTAAAGTTGCAATTGATTTATCTGGTAACTTTATTAGAATAGAAAAATAAGACTTAGTGAAAAGATAACGCTGCAATTTAATTTATTATACCATTTGTCGAATGCGGTGAAAACTCTTGCCATGGAATTGAAATGCTTGCTCGAACAGGACCTTATCCTCAACAGTCCATTCATCAGGGAAAGGAGTAAAATTCGCCAAGTCCAGAACAGCACGTTCCAAATCATGTTTATGCCAGAAAAGCATTCCCAGCGCTTGTTCCCCATTATATCCATATTTTTCTTTAGCGACCGATATGTATTCTTCCACTGTAGGACGAATTATACCTTTAAGTGAAAATTAAGTTTGCCTGCAGCCGATAAAACTTACATTTGGTATCAGGAATTTCTTTTGTTGGAGACCACACTAAAAGTGCACGATCATTTAATACTTCGGGTTTCCGTTCTGGTTCTGGTATAAGTGGTGGGCAAACAGCTTGATAGTCACGTCCGACTCGAATTTTTTCTAAAAGATTAGATACAATACATAAGCTATTGCCTTAAGTTTTAAAAAATAGTCAAGTGTGACTCCAGTCACACTTTTAGTAGGAAAGGAAAATTTATAAATCTTATTTCATACGATAAGCCGGCCCTTTTTTCATACCTATATGTATGTATGTAGTTTGAATTACTGAACAGATGATATTGATCTAATTTTTTTTAAGATTTCTTTACCGCCTTTGCAACGTCTAACCTTACTTAGATATGGAATTTGAACACAATCGTTAGATCCATTTCTGAAAAAAGAACTAAGATATCAATTTAGAAGTTTCTCTATAACAGTAATATGTCCCAAGATTGATCAAAAAACCTTTTACAAGTAGGTGCAAGTAAAAAAAAAAGGCACAAATACGCGGACACACATATGTTCCATATATGGATGGAACGCTGAAAACAATACCTTTTACTTAACCTAACCGAAAAATGTTTCTAGCAATAGAAGGAAGATATAGATGTGTAATTAGTGGTGTCTAACTCTCGCCAGAAAAAGAAAGTATTGTTATTGATGTGTCAAAGAAAAGGACAAATTCTAACTGTGAAGAAAAGAAAAGTGGTTTATCGCAGGATGATTGGCGTGTAACAATAACTACTGTAAAAATTCACCAATGTATATGATTCCACTTGTATCTGATTAACCTGTAAACTTAATATCTGTTGATTTTTATGCCAATCAGTTGTACGGTTTTGAATATCAGCTTAATTTGGTACGTGCCACTTTCTAAATTGGATGTACTCGTATTTTATACAAAACACAACTACATACTTGATGTAACAGACCGTATGTGGTCACTTTTTGCGACCATTCATGTTGTGCGTGTTATATTTTTCACATAAATGGAAGAGACCTATAGTTTAGTCCGAAAGACTTTTTTCGTATTTTATATACATATGTATGTGTGTATGTATGAACATATTTGCAAGTTTGTGCTCATAAGCTGACAGAAAAATACTCAACAGATTTACATACTTATATAATGATGATATGAAAAAACGGGTACGTTTTCAAGCCGTTTTATTAGGCAGTCGGATAAGGTCGGATCCACTCAGCCGTTGGTACTAATATACATACATACATATATGCATACATATGTACATATGTACATTTATATATATATATGCACATACAAATGCATATTTTTAAGAGATCTACCTTCATTATTTCTCTATGTTCTGTGATTATATTTAGGGCCTAGTATTCGAAAAGCATTATTTGAAGTTGTTAATTGTCACCCGACCATAAAATTACCGCGTTGAACTTTTGTTTATGTTATGATAGTCCGTTTATGGATCATTAAAGCCTGTCTTTAATAATGGAATTTGAAAACAATTACGAAATTTTTCTGGCTAGTATTCAGTACCCCGCCAAAAAATTATGAACACATCCATGGTTTTGATCTTTTTTGCAAAATATGGTACTTGTTGTCCAGTTAATATATATCGTCCATTCTTTGCATTGTGTGATATTTATTCTGTTCTTGCCACTCAGCAGAATCTCCACTATGGTGTTTCAGGAGAATTTCAGCACTTAAATTGAAGCTGTGCACACTAATGATCATAGAGTTGTAGTGATGATACTTGCATACTGCATTTTTTACCCTGCCGTGTTTATAATTTTATGGCGGGGTACTGTAAGTACTTTTCATTGGCGAAGTATTTGCAATTTGTGATTTAGATATTAAACATCCGCCTATAGCCCTTTGGCATTTGTTGTTTCTTTGGGATAGAAGACTTAAGTATTAAAGCCTTCTCACGGACAACTAATGAGACTATTCCCGTCAGACCCTCATCGCTCTAGTCCTGCTCTGCAATGGAAATGTTGAAAACAAGAATCAATCACGAATTTTACAGCTATGAAACTATGACCATTTGAAAAAAAGGTTAAATTCCACAAAGGAAAGAAAAGGAAAAGGAAGCAGATGCCTGGAGATAAAGCAGTCTGTATAACGGCATGAATGTGTAGATTCCGGTGTCACCTCGGATGCAAGAGACACGACACGATACACGCAGGATACAGTCTTACGTGTTCTTTGAGAAATAATATTTAAGTACATAGATATCTCTATGTGGCAGACAATCGCAGATATTTGTATGCATTCCTAGGCACAGCAAAGTGAAATTAATTCTTTTTAGTAATCCCGCATGTTCCCCGTAATTAAACTTCAAATAATTTTTTTTCAAAAGAACAGCGGCAGTATGTTGGTCACACCCTATGAACTTTAAGGTTTTATCAACAATCAAGTTAACCTCAAATATATTTTTGAAAAATTGTACTTAGCGTACATAGCAAGAAGTTTTTCCGGGATATACACAAACACTGAATAGAACACTTCAAATCACTTTAAAATAGTGTAAAATTCTTAAAACTTAACTTACCTTCATATTCACTTTGCTTCGTCTTCGATTTTCCATTCCTTTTAATTGCTGCAAAAGAAATAAAATAATTTAGATTCAACTAGTTACCTCAGTAATCTCAAACATTACTTACAATTGTCATCGTCCGAACTCGTTTCAGGCGTTCCACCCGTGCCTACCACATTTGTTCCATGACCATTGGGGCTAGGCCCTCTTGATCTGCGACCATTTCGCACGATCTCTGAATTTCGTTCCGCTAAAACCATTTTATCACGGATTAATTTCGATCTGCTATTTTGTTTCTCCAGTTTTAATTATTTTATGTTCTCCTTATATATTTTAATTTGTTAAATTTCCAGCTCTTTTTCAAAAGCGGACAATCTTTTTTTTTTATCTCAATGGCAGCATGCACACAAACTAAAAGAAAAACACTGACCGACTGCCTGGCTGCAAATTTTCAAAATCAAGAAAGTCAGATGAAGAAAAATGTAACGCCAACAGATAAATATTCGACTGTCCCTTACAGCAGCACTTGCAATGTACATCCGTAGCTTTTCTTAGACAAATAAAACTGTCACTTTTCGTTTTCCTTCTTTATCTCTCTGGGTGGCGAATCCAAGACTTTAATTTACTTTTTATAATTCATTTCAAATTATATGATTGTATTTTATAAAAGTTCTTTACTATTTCCGTAATTATTATCTCATCAAAGATTAAAGAAAAATGTAAATTAAAAAGAAATGTAATTTTCTGAGAGAGCACTTTTAAACGGTTTGACAGCTCAGAAAAAAAAAAAAAAACAATTCACCAAGAGGAAAAAGATGCAAACTTGATTATATCTTCGTCAGAAGATGAACAGAAAAGATTATTTTCAAACGGTAATTTATTTATTTATTTGACTGCACTTTTGAAGTGATCAATATTACTTTATATCTCCTCTAAGAAAAACGCGTTTGAGGTACACCATCTTACAGCAACGACTAAGGCGCTAGGTTTCAGTGACAATCCAGGTACACTTTTGTTTGCAACCGTACAGCACGTAATTCAAATGCGACGCGACGCGATGGCTTACATTGTGGCGGACACTGGGAAAGGCACTTGTATTCACGTGGATGACATAATTTAATTTATAAAAACGATGATTTATAATAAATAATTATGTTATTAGCTGCTGATGAAGGCTTTATTTTTTGCATTCAGTTTTTGGAAATGAGTTTTTGTTACAAAGTCAAATTAAATCATCTTTTAGTAGAAATTTGGGACCTGAACCTGAGGGTGAGTTCGTAGATGTACTCCTTTTGTTGCTCAAAAGGAATGTTAACTTGTAGCTCAAGTTAATTACAAGCCAAGGGTTGTAATTAGCTTTATAGTGCTAAAAAACAATTTAAATAATTAGGCTCAGACTGGAATTCCGTAGCATCATCGGATAGTGATTTAAGTTTTGTTTAGTGACCCTAGTCAATGGTCTAAACAATGAGGAAAAGAGGCTTTAAGGAAATATTTTTAACTTATTTTTTTTTTGTTTATAAACACTTCCACATAGTTGAGCACACAAATTTCAACCATTTTGATGTATAAAATATTTGTGAATTAGTATTTGTCAAATATGCATATACGTACATATGTGCATCTTAGCTAACGGAAATAATTCTTTTTCACAGAATTGTTTTCTTGTGCAGGAAAACACATACTTTTTTATTATTTTTTTTTGTCAGCTGATATTTCTGGAGACGCCAAAAAATCTGCCTTTGTCATAGTTTTCATTTTCTCGACAATAATTTAACTAATAACGTTATTGAGTTACTTGGGAACATAGATTGACAAACAATCCAAATTCATTTTTACTAATTTTATATTCTATATCTCCTTGTTTTTAAGGTATTCTTGCTAAGAATGAAAAATGACTAATCACTATCTACATCTATTGAAAAAACGTGTAAGTGTAAATTAATAATAAGAATGAATAGCGATGGCAGAAACAGGTGATGTTTCGAATCTATGGGGCATTCGTAACAAAACAACTCAGCTTAGAAATTCGGCAGTCGTCATTTTAGTAATATTTTTTTTGGTAGTCAGATTAATTTTTTCATATCAAAAATATTAAAAATCAAGAATAAAGATATGCTATAAGCAATCCGAAAATCACGAATTTCTTTGTATAGCAAATTAAACTGCTAGTGCACGGAGCGCTCTATTTTGCTATATCATGGGGACAACTGCGACGCCTACATCTAAATCCTTGCTTTAGGCGAACTATTCCCTATCAAAAACACGCCATCTTTATGTCAGCTATGTAAATAAAATTGTCGGTAAGGCTGTATTAAAAATTAGCCAATCTAACAACCATGATGTGATGATAATCAGTAAAGCAGATTGACTTTGCGGTGAATGTTCTAGCTAAAGGTGCAGAATATAAAAGTTTTTGTAATTTTGTATTATATTTCAATAAAAATATCAACCTTTTCTCGACGGAACTGCGGCCCCAAGACTTTAAAAGTGATGACATAAATGGCGTTACCTCCTCATTACATTACATTACATTACATTGTGTTGGATTTTTGCTTGATTTATGTTTAACTGAATATATCGTACTAATTTAACTTGTACTGAATAAAAGTGGTCATGAATCTGCATATCTCTTTATTTTTGAATTGCTTTATTTTCTTACTTATGAGTTTATAAGACATCAGTAAAGAGCTTAAGGGATAGAATTTTCAAAACATTTTATTATTTTATGTATCTATTTACTTGCGTAATCAAAAAATAGTTGAACTTAACGACAGAATGCGAGTAGCTCAATTTAAATTCTACATTGTGGATTCCGGACCTAGGTTAAATTAGGACGACGAGTTTGGCGAAAAAAAATCCACTGCTCCATGCCATCCTTAGATCGATTGCAATAATCACTGAAGGAGAGAGTATGCCAAGGTTGCAGATTTTTCCTGTCAACATAATATGTTATTCACTTGATTGCCGTTGATGTTGTAGCATAATTCTTCGATAGTACAGAAAAATCTCTGAATTAGATAAACCTACCATTGTTTCAGAAAATATACTAGAACTTGGACCCATCTCTGAGGCTATGGACTGTGCGGTACTCTTAGAACATACATCACGTACATATACTTCAACATGCCTAATGACTGCGAGACAGTTACGTGTGGGTAGTGAAAACTTATTAGTGTTTTGTGTTCTTTCTCATATTTTTTCGCTGTGTTTATTGTTATGACATTCTTATATTCCGAAACTAACTAAGTGGAAAAAAAACCTAAGAAGATAAAGCATTATTTTGGATTATGTTTACTTCTTTACGCAACTGGGTTTGCTTTGTTAATCGACCATTGATGTTATTTATTTATACATATTATTATAAATGCTCGGATTTATCTGATAGCGTGTTGTTATTTGTCGACATGCCGCTGCTACAGGAGTGTTTCAGGAGTGAAAATAAATTTGGTGAACACAATAGTTTCACTTCAATAATAATTGACGATGGAATGACAGATTAGTTTTTTTGAAGCTGAAGTTCAGCATAGCTCTTAGCGAATCTAAAATAATCCCTTTCCAAAATACTTTAGATATCTTATACCTCTTGACTATAAAGCTAAACATTTCCATGCATAACTCTAGAAACTTGGCAGTACTCCACTGAATTAAAACATTCTCCATAAGATGTCGCCTATTTCTGATTAGAAATTAAACGGACATACCTTCCAAATCTTTGACATTTCCAATTAAAACCATCAGGCAAAAAATGACACAGCTACATCATCTGTCTCTTAAACTGTTAAAATAAAAAAAAATGAAAAATTATTCGCAATCAAAATAGTTAATGAGTAAACCTTTTAATAGAATTATTATTGCATCGAGGAAATTTATAAAAATTGTAAATCGTGAACAAATTCGCTTCGTTTACACTAGACCAAAACATCGTTTAAATTTTGCAAATTATCCAACAAGAAGAAACGCCACCATGGACGGAACTGCTGCCAACCTTGTTCAGTATTTAAAAATTCCCAAGAAATCGGAAAATGATAAAAAGGAATACCGGTAAGGAAATGTTCTCAAAATTTTGAACAGTAATTAATAATTTTTCTCCGATTTGTAGAACGTTAAAGTTGTCCAACGGTATACTAGCTCTCCTAATATCCGATCCAAGTCCAATACCCCATGATGGCTACACCACGTCATCGTATGACTCTACAGATGACTCGTGTGCCGAAGAATCTGCCAATGAAGATGACGAGGATACTCTTCTCGCTGGTGTTGATCCAGACGAGGTGGATGATTCAGATGAGGAAGGTGATGAAAAGTTGGCCGCATGTGCCCTAATGATAGACGTTGGATCGTTTTCGGATCCTAGAGAGTATCAAGGGCTATCACATTTTCTGGAACACATGATTTTTATGGGATCGGAGAAATTCCCAGCCGAAAATGCGTTTGATGCACACGTGAAAATGTGCGGAGGATTTGATAATGCCTACACAGAGTGTGAGGAAACCATGTTCTATTTTGAATGTTCTGAAGAGCACTTGAACAGTACAGTGCAGATATTTTCGGAACTTTTCAAAGCACCTCTTATGAAAAAGGAAGCAATGACAAGAGAAAGGGATGCAGTCGAATCGGAATTTCAAAACACCATCCTAGACGATGAAGCTCGTAGGGATCAATTATTGGCCTCACTGTCTAACCCTAACTACCCGAATAACATATTCGCTTGGGGAAACTTGAAGTCGTTGAAGGAGAACATTGATGATGAGGTGCTCTACCAGAAGACACATGAATACCGCAAACGGCATTACAGTAGTCATCGGATGTATGTATGTATTCAAGCACGGCTACCTCTCGACGAATTAGAAGAGCTTGTTGTGGAACATTTTCGGGATATTCCAAACAATGGGCAGTCGGGCGATGACTTTTCTGTGTTTAATTACCGCGATGCGTTTAGGCCGGAATTCTACGAGAATGTTTACTTTGTCAAGCCTATTGAAAATGTGAGCAAGGTCGAGCTAACATGGTGCTTACCGCCGTTTCAGAACGTAAGTTACACACCGCTTTTGGCAGGCAAATTGGGTTACAATCCTGGTCTTTTTAGTTATACCGCTGTAAGCCGGACCATTTCCTGTCGTACCTGATTGGTTACGAAGGAGAAGGAAGCTTGTGTGCCTACTTACGTAGCAAGTAAGTTCAATAGGTGAGAGTATCTAAATATGTACAAACTTACCGGAATTCCATTTTTATAGGTTGTGGGCCTTGGAGCTAATTGCTGGAGTCGATGATTCTGGTTTTGATTCGAATTCGATTTATTCACTTTTCAACATTTGCATTTACCTAACGGATGAGGGATTAATTCATTTGAAGGAAGTAAGTGGTGGAATGTTCAAGTCATATGGCAAATGACCTTTTCTTACATTTTGTTACATTCTATGACCCCGTAGTCTAAAATGGCACAGTTTAGGGCCAATCGAATTAACGAATCTTGTGTTTAAGAAATTTGGACAAGTCTTTTAGTCAATGGTCTATGATTTTTCGCAGACATCTAAATGTCACATGAAGTGAACAAACTGTTTGCTGTTTTAAGACACCATTCACAGAAATCTCTCATTTCAAATTCACGATATTGCATTTTATTAATTTACAGGTCCTCCAAGCAACGTTTGCATACATCAAACAGCTCTCCTCTTGCGAAACTCTTGAAGAGTCTTATAAAGAACTTCAGTACATTCAGGAGACTGGCTTCCGTTATCAATCCCAGAAAACCGCATTTGACAACGTACAAGATATCGCGATGAACATGAAATACTACCCTCCCGATGATATCATCACCGGTCCCGAGTTGTACTACGAATACGATGCTGATCTGATCAAATCCGTGATTCGTCAACTAAACGATTTTAAGTTTAACATCATGGTTACATCGGAAAAGAGATACGACGGTGTCTCCTACGACCAGAAAGAAAAGTGGTTTGGCACTGATTACGCTTCTATTCCAATGCCAACTGAGTGGATAGACGCTTGGAACAACTGTCCAACGTTTCCAGAACTCTTTATCCCCAAGCCCAACGTTTACGTCGCTCGCGATTTCCGAATTTTATGGAAGGAGAACGGAGAACCTGAAATACCTGCATATCCAAAGAAAATTCTACAAACTGATGTGTGTGAATTGTGGTTCCGGCAGGATGACAAATTTACGTTGCCCACCGCTATGATGTACTTTTACTTCATTTCGCCTTTGCCCCGGATGAGCGCTAAGAACGATGTTATTACAGCACTGTATGTTCAATACATTAAGTATGACCTAGCAGAAGCGTTGTATCCGGCAACAGTGGCTGGGATGACATATAGTTTCTACCCCGCCGAAAAGGGTGTGGTCCTGAAGGTGAGCAATTTGAAATTTGTTCTCGTGCATGTCCCTTTTTTTTTTTTTATATTTTACATAATTTTATTCTGTGTTCCTTCCAGGTCAGTGGGTACAACGAAAAGTTACAATTGCTGGTGGATGCAATAACCAAAACAATGGTTTCTCTTGGAGATAACTTCGATAGCAAGTTGCGGCAGATACAGTTGACTTGCTTTAGGGTGCACCAGAAAAAGGCTTACTTTAATGCTGTAATCAAACCGAAGATGTTAAACAAGTTGGTGTAGAAATATTTTAAAATTTCTGGAGATAAAGTGAGATGTGCTTCTTTTTAGGGACCTCCGTTTGACCTTATTGGAAAATATCCGTTGGCCATTGGTGGAAAAGTTTTCGGTTCTGCCAGATATAACTGTCGAGGACGTGAAAGAGTTTGCTGCAAACTATACCAAACAACTATACGTTCAGACACTAATGCAGGGGAACTTGACAGAGGAAACAGCGCATAATATCATGAATTCCGTGCTGACCACGTTGAATTGTCAAATGGTCACCGATGTAAGTAGGCTTTTATTATTAGCCAATAAAAAAATCACCTTAATAGTTTTATGCATAAGTTCACCAATAACAATATTATGCTTGAGTTATGTAGATGTTAATTATTCTCTTCGTTACAGACCAATTTAATTGAATCGCGGACGTGTCAAATTCCAAAAGGCTCCAACTATATAAAATGCAACGCTATCAATATCACAGACCAAAACTCTGTGGTCTGCAATTTCTACCAAATTGGTCCTTATACCCTTCGCATAGAATGTATTCTTGACTTGCTAATGATGTTCGTCGAGGAGCCCCTCTTTGACCACCTTCGTACGAAGGAACAACTTGGCTACGATGTTTCAGCTTCAGTCAGGATAAATTACGGCATCGCTGGCTATTCCATCACCGTGCAGTGTCAGGAATCAAAATTTACCGCTCAATATGTTGAAGAACGAATTGAAGCATTCCGAGCCCAAATGATGACAATTCTCAACAATTTAGACGAAACCGAGTACGAGCATGTTCGGGAATCGTTGATTAAAATCAAACAGGTAGTTGATACCTCACTCGCCGAAGAGGTCAATCGTAATTGGGCTGAGATTTCATGCGAGGAATACCTTTTCGATCGAAGAAAGCGTGAAGTGGAGATTCTGCGAACCATCACAAAAGAGAATGTGATCGATTTCTTGCTGGAGAACGAACGTAACAACTTGAGAAAGCTGTCAGTTCAGGTTGTGGGCTACAAGAAAGATGCTGATGCAGTCAATTCGAACGATGATGAGCAATCGCCGTCCGAAGAAGTTATACAAGGTTATATTCCCCGCTTCGTGGAGACCACGCTGCCTACCGTCATTAACTTCAAGAAACAAATGACAGTTTACCCAGTGACTAAAACAAAAATTGAACCTCTAGATAGTATGCTAACGGGAATCATAGAAAATTCTTAAGAAATTTGTAGTACACAATAAAGAAAATACATATATGTATCTAAATTTTATCTTATGTCGCATTTGCTTTATTATGTTTTTCCTGTTGAGAGGTTTTACGCTGCGCAATGAATTGGTTGAAGTTTTGTTCTTCTACTTCATCATCTGCGAATCCCACTGGCTTGTTTTCATTGCCTTCCTCGTCCTCGGAGCTTTCATTGCCCGGGTGTTTAAGATAGATGTCTGATAGTTCCCTCCCCGATGAGACCTACATATGTAGATAGAGAAATGAAAGTGCTATTAAGGAAAGTAATGCCAACGTTTACCTCTTCGACAAAGGAAGTGATTGGAACCTCAGTACCCGTGCCAGAGCTTGAGGCTATCTGAGCAAGTTTTTGCTTGGTTTTCTGTTCCTCCTCCTCAAGTTTTTGTAAACGTAGTTTGTTATATTCTGCTTTGTAATCACTAGAAAAATTTAAGTTCATTCATCCGGTATCAGAGTCTGCATGAATAGCTCACCTATCATATTCCTTGGCTCCTCCCATCACCAAGTCAAAAAACCGATCAAAACCGATGCCTGTCTTCGAAGAAACACCACAAGTCTTTAAATCTCGATAGAATTCGTCCAAAGTCAATGACATGGTGCGTGTCAGATTACTAACATAAGATTGTTCCTTTTCCAAAGCTTCTTGGAACGCTTCAAAATCTTGCATCCACTCCACTGCAAAATCATGATCCTGCACGTCAATCTAAAAAATGCATCCCAATTTATTAGCGTTTCATTAGGGTTTCCCTTACATATGTACCTTATTTAATGCAACAATGAATGGAAGCCTTGTCTTATACAGAATCGAACATGCGTATAACATATTTGACATAAACGTTGTAGGGCTCGTTGACCTTACTACATCCATTACATACACAACGATCGTAGGAAAGGCAGTTGCAAGCGCTTCTGTTATGATTGTACCTGATGCAGACCATGTAAACACTTCAATCTGTCCCGGAGTGTCTATTATACACCATTTGTGTCCTTGGTCCCCAGCACGTTTGATCAGTTGAACGACTTTTTCAAATTTTGTGGCAAACAAGTTAAGTGAAGTGACGATGCCTCCATTTGGCCCAAGTTTGTACTGTTTCATTACCTCCTTGTAGTTAACTGTATCCCGAATATCTATATTGGCGTGATACGGTGTTTCCCGGCATGCTGGATCGAGATTTATAACATATGGCTTGAAGTGTTGAAAAGAGACTTGGGTGAGTTTCTGAACGAAGGTGGTTTTGCCGGAGCCGGCCATACCGAGTACAATTATGCAAATTGGAGAGCTAGCGGGCTCACTTTCGAGAGCTTTTTGTAGAGTACTTGTTGATGCCGATGCCATTGTAAATAAATGAATCGAAGTTTTAAGAAAACTAAAATATTTAAAGATATTGCAACGACTCAGTAGTGTCACATTTCTGACATTAGTATTAATCTTATTACGCCCCCTATGTGCGAATAATGTGATATGTTTTACTTCTGGAAGACGCTTCCTAAAGGCAATAACGCATGAATAATTTTCCAAAGTTTCAAATATATCTAACAAATGTTCAATTAGCGCGACCACGGTAGTTTCGAAAAGTTAAAATTTTGACATTCGATGCAAATAAAATGCAAAATGTGCAGTTCGACAATTTGAATGGCGGCTGAATTTATTGAAGAATTTATAGCGGCTACACTAATCTAACCATAGCTATTGGTGTTAAAAAATAAATAAGTGATTGAAATGTATAATGACATATCCAATAGGTCCAAATATATCTTGCTCTTTTCGGGTAATAGAAGTTATATGACAAAATGTCAAGTGATGGATGGGATTGGTATCACTGTTCAACAATTTTAATGGAAGCACCGGATCGGATTGGTATTAGTTTTAACTTTGCTGATAGACACCCAAAAACATGAATATTGTTGTTAAATTTAGCTGACCACAGAGCTTACGCTTCGTCTTTTTCATAATTGAATGGAAATGCATATGCATGCATTGAAATGTAGAAAATGTCAAGATTCTTAAAATCTTGTTAAATGGAAAGTACAACCAGGTTCTCGCAACCATGCATGATATATTTTTTCGTACAAATGAAAACGATCTATAGTTTAGGGTCATATCCGAAAGGTTAGACATTCGCGAGAGGTGAGAACGTGAAAAATCTTGTTGGTGATTTTTTGGGATTTGCACCTCGAACCTTCAAATTAATTTTAAACACGCTTTATATAGTGTTATTGTATTAACTATGCAGTGTCGTTAATATTTACCAATTTCTATAAAACTAGGCTGAATGCACCCTTTCGTCCCATCGAAATTTCCCAGAACAAAGAACATTATTCCGCCATCTGACGTAACAAGCAGCAAAAACTCAAACCTCTGCCATGTTACCTTCCAGCTGATTGTCAAAAAATTAAAAAAAATTAAATTGCCGCATTATAAATTTTCTTTCTAAAAAATTTCGTAATATTTCGTAAAAAAATGACTTCGATTTTTCGACAAATACTCAGACAAACCCTCATCACTGGTGTACGAACAAATTTTGAACTCCTTGCCAGAGGATACACTGCTGGCCAGGATATAAAATTCAACAAAGAAGAGCTCGACAAACTGGTGAAGACGCAAAAAGTCGTGGTATTCATGAAAGGCAATCCGGAACAACCTCGATGTGGTTTTAGTAATGCTGTGGTGCAGATAATGCGAATGCATGGAGTGCCTTATGATGCTCACGATGTGCTTCAGAGTGATAGTCTGAGGCAGGGTATGTTGGATTAAGGTGTATCTTCGGAACATTCTTGTAATTTCAGATTCCCTTTGCAGGAGTAAAGGACTATACAAACTGGCCAACAATCCCGCAAATATTTATAAACGGTGAGTTCGTGGGTGGGTGCGATATTGTACTTCAAATGCACCAAAGCGGCGATTTGATTGAAGAGCTGAAAAAAGTTGGGATTACTAGTTTGCTCCTGCAAAATGCAGAAAAGAAGTCTGATAAATAGAAATACGCATGTTTTAATCTTTATTTGCTGAACAAATAAAGTTTTGATTTAGTTTAGAGGAAGAAGAAAATTACGCTGAAATTACTTATTCCGTGTCATCAGCTGAATTAGTCGCTCCTCAGCTTCGTTGAAGTTAGTGATATCCAAGATAGTTTGGCATTTCTTGCGGAATTCTTGATTGTTTGATGATTTGAGTATTTTTCCAATTGATGCCGCAGTGAATTTGTAGTATTTTAGTGGGTCCTTGTTGCGGATCTTATGCGTGACCTTCCACTTGCCCATTTTTGATGAGAAACAATGGGGTTTCAATTAAGTTCGCTAAGTAACGGGAAAGAAGTTTAGATTCTCCATTGGCCGTCAGTTGAAATGTTTGTTTCCGCTACCATCTTTATTAAATTTGTGTGTCTTACTTCCGTTTTCAGGGAAATGGTTGATTGCAATGAGTAGTGCAGAAGTGCAGAAGAATATTAAATTTTTAATTCGAGTTTCTGAAAGTCGTACTACCTACCTGCAAAAAATAACAAAAACAAATTCGACAACATTCAATGAGCCTAAAGTAAGCTGAAGAAGGGTTAGTCAAACAGAAACAGATCATTTAAATTATTATTTGGGCCACAATACCTATTGGTCTGTAAGGGCTCGTTTATAAGAGCGTTTTACAATGGACAATGTGTAAGCAAATATTATGTAAGCGTGAAGGTCAAATGAGAATAAGTGTTAAGCGATTTAAAATAATAATGTAAGGGAACCTTTGACTTTGGAGTCTTATTTTTCTTAGCTTACTTGCTGTCATAAAAGCTTTATTATTTATTGCACTTACTGCAATTTCAAATTCCTTCTGTGTGCCAGCGTTTTTCGGGAGTTTTGGATAAATGTGCACTTTTCATTTTAACTTGTATATGAATTAGTGCACCAAAATTATTTTATTTTTGTGAAAGTACCTATTCTGACACAATTTAACGACCAGCTGCATTTGATTTACATTGAGAGCAATCCCATCAGCATCTGTCAAGATGTGTAATGTGTTTTCCAGGTTTGAGAAGCTGACTGACCGAAACTGACCGAAAGAATTATGTCATATACTTTCAGGTGCAACTGAACCCCTATAGACATTGGTTACACTATGGTTATTTTAGCTTTCTGCGGAGTACATACACGTAATGATATTTCGTAGCTCATTTTCGGGTGCCAAAAACAACAGCACCAAGGCTTATGCAATGAACGGCATCTATTCTTCGCTTTGCTCATCGGGAGAGTTCAATGACATACTTCACATAGTTCCAGGTGCAAAAAAAAAAATGCATAAATGGGTTTCAAATGAAATTCTTTTTTATTCTAATCGTTCTTGAACTGTGGTCGATGTAATATTTTCATGTGCTTGGAACTCCTGTCTTTGAATAAAATGTTCCAAGGATAAAACTTTGTGCAGTTTCTCTTTCATTTCTTTTTTTCTTTCTCTTTCATTCTCTTTCAGTTTCTACAAAATAACTTTTGTAAATTTCACATAAGTAAATTGAAAAAGTGGATCTTCCAGTTCTGTCTGTAGGTCCGCACCCCATGACGTTGGATTGATTTCGATTGTTTTTCACATTTGTGGTAAAATAAATGTTCAACTTAGGAAGAATAAATGTCGGTAGTTTAATTATAAGTGAACCTTCGAACATTCTTTTTATAAAGTTCAAAGAATTAAAGTGTTGAAGACAATCTTCATAAATTTCTTTGAAACAAAGCGTTTAAAGTAAATTTTTTTTTAGATTTGGTAATGGTTTCGTCCATAGATAGCGGAGACGGAATGGTGGAAGCCTCAGTCAACACAAAATTAAACAATAAAATAATTGGCGAGATAACAACCCGCAACTTGAGTGACCTCAAAGAAATTGGTTAAGTTTGACGTTCATGCACTAAGGCTTCCAAAAAAGATGAAAACTGAAATTTATTATTCTTATACCGACTGCGCTTCATAACGGGCCTTTTTAAAAATGAAGATCTATGAAACAAAATAAATTTTACCACACCACAGCCGAAACAACACGAAAAAAGTAGTAGCTGTGTTAAGGATCAAGTCTGGACATAGCTACTTAGCTACACGTCTTAAAGCTTATGGAACATGAATATAAATTTTATACGATGTTAAGCACTGTAAGTAGAACAGAAACTTTAGACATTTATACAAGATCGCTTCACAAGTAAGCGAGTAGAAAAACTATACTTTTAGATACGTCCACTAGAAGGCGCTTAATAAATCTGTCGAGGGTCGGGCTGGAGCGGCTGTCTACGTCTTAGACCAATTTAGTCACTCCCCTGTCGTCAGTGTGCGAACTCCAATATAATATCATAGCCCTCGCTCTTAAAATAGATAATCTTGCAGATACTTTTACCGTTTATGGGCTTCTGACAAAATTTGATCACTTATATGATGATTACGAGTACATACAGATATGTTTAGTAACCGCTGACTTACTACGTGTTTAATATTAATTGCGTCTTATAGAGTTTATATGAATGAAAGAAAGAAAAAAAATTCGATATTTTAAATTAATAGTTTTTATTTTTTATTGTTGATGGGTCTCCTTATTGTTATAATTTTTATTTAGCATTAATTATCATGAGTAACAGGCAATTTTAATATTTTCTTAAGTAAATACTGATTCAATTCTGGTTCGTGTTGCTTAATTATGCATAATATTGTGTTTTTGACTAAAGTTAAAAAAAAATTAATAGTAGAGTCGTTTTTTGTCAACAATACAGAAAATAATAACGGTTTAGAAATTGGTAATAGAATTAAGTAGTTGAATTCTCATTATTTTAAAAATTAGCAAAAATAAATTTCTATCAAAAGCAAATTAAATCGAATTAGGTAGAAACTTAGATTGAGGTATGGACGGCTGTAAGCACTTTTTTTGCTGCATAAACATGCGTTAAATAAAAGAGAAATAGAAAAATGAAAATGAAATAATTACATTGAAATGAATCGCGCTTAAGGGATCGTGATACCTTTTTGCAGTAAAATTTAAGACCTGTAACATTATCACCGGGGGACAACGTGACTTATTAAGAACTTGATCTATGGCAAGAGACTACAAAAAATTAAAAAACTAAGATCTCTAAACGGTTTTGGGAAATTCTGAAGTTTGGTGAGCTTTACCAAAATCGGATCTAATACCAAAATAAGGTTTCGGGAAATTAAGTCGTGTAAGGTCAAGTACTTTATTTTGGGACACGGTATTATTAAAAAATGAAAACAAATCTCTCGCAAATGTTTGCTTTGGTAGCTCCTAGATACATCTTATCTCCATAACCTTAGTTCTCAAGTGCTTATAATACTAGTGGCATAATATCAGTCCCCTGAAAATTGCTTCTTACGAATTCAAAATAAAAATCTGTTGATTTATGGTGCAATAGTCAATACACACTTTAGAAATTATGGTGCCTAGTGGGTGTTTTTTCCTAGTTGACGCTAAAATATATGTTGTGGAATTTGGAGACTCTTACGAGAGCGTACGCAATTTTGCTTAAACAAGTTTACGAAATCAGCTACTGGGCGCCAACCAATATCATTGTAAGCTATAAGAATATGTATCTCCTTCTGGAGTGGGTAGTCTGAGACGAACTATAATATCTACATTTGAATACCCTGCACTTACTTTAATCCATATGTTTGCCCTAAATCAACTAGGCCGGTAGCAAGGTTCTTGGCTTATCGTAGACTGCTTAAGATGAATTAAAACAGTTAATTAATTTTAAGTTCAAACATAACCTATTCTACAGTACCTTACAGACACTAATTAAAAATTGAAGTCACAATGTCGAGCCTTTGTTTAAATAGTGCCAACTGCTAATTCAGTTCAACTTAAGTAAGTTTTTCTGACCAACTTCTAATATTCGTGCCTATGAAAGTATTATCAGTTAGAAAACGGACAGATTCAAACTGAAAAACAGCCAGCCTCTTTCATTTTCACCAATATTTGCATTGTCTGTCGATAGGTATCTGAGGAATTCCGTGGACTCTAAAATTTAACCTCAGATACTAAGAATATTCTTATTACGCAGAGTAACATAGGTTTAACAAACAAAGAAATGCGACTAAAATGCTGACAACTTCTCAAAAATCAGTGGCACATCAATTATCTTTGTTGAGTCCTAAAACACCAGACAAAGTTAAAGATTGTAAGGGTAACCACCTGTTTAATCATAAGACAGATCTGACCCAAATTGGATTAAAAACGCTCTAACTCATAAGACAAAAAAGGAGGCTCATTTTCAGAATAATAGGTGTCGTTACAGGACATTGCATTATCTTCTAACGACTTCTGTAGAAGCTGCATGGATGAAGAAGAGGAAGAAACTATACTACATCTTCTTTGTTCATGCGAAGCTCTTTTCGCTCGTAGGAAACTGCATTTCTTCAACAACCTTGGCGAACAAGCTAAAGCAAGCATTAGCAGCCTGCAGCGCTTCATTACTAGGTCCTCCTGGTTCAACGGGTAGATCTTTTGGAGATGCTGATCCTGTGGTAACGCAATGACCCTTAGTAGTCTAAGTGAGTTTGCATACAGCATTCTGCCACGACAACCTAACCTAACCTTAGGGTAACCACAATTCCCGCACCTTTCGGATGCAAACGAATATTTTCTATAAACCACTTGAGACACGGAGTCAAAACATTTTCTTTAATATTACAATTTTTGGCTTACGGTTAGGAGAGGCTAATGCACATGATCAAGACTTGGAAAAGGTTACATTCCTGGTATGAACCCGACTCATTAATTAACCAATTGGTACGTAGAAAAATGTTTCATAACAAAGCGATTTCGTTAATGTTATTAAAGCGTTATAGATTCAGTTATAGTGCAGATTCTTAAAACAAATATTTCAATTCATTTGGCAATATTATTTTAACGTAAAAATTCCAATAATTACGGTATTTGTAATTTTCTTAATTTAGTTGTTTTTGTTTTATTTTTCAGAAGTTATCTTCTGTAATATTTAACAGCTAATAAAAAAAAACACGATTTCATGTTTCGTTTTTCTTTTTTTTTTATAGGAAGAAGTATTGAAAATCATTTTGATCAGTTTTATATATATTTTATAACAAGCACATTTAAATATAAGTTTTTTTCTTCGTAACTACAGTTTATATATAGAATGTTTATTTTTTTTAACATTTGGTGAGCTAATGGGAGCGTTTTTTTTAGTAGTAACAATGAAGTGCGGATTAAGGCTGAATTAAATATAAACATTTATGCTCTTAGTAATTTTTGTTTTCGTACAAATATATAGATGTTTGTTTTTTTTTTTAGTTTTTTTTTTAAGATTTTATAAATGAAAATTAAATTTTCATCATATATCCCAAGTACGCTTTAGTTATTGTTTTTTTTGTTTTTATTTGAATGTAGAAATTCATTTGATTTTTTATTACAATTAAATCTTTTGAAATGGTTTACAAAAGGGGATTTTCTTTCTATTTCCTCACTAAACTTTTTTAATTACCATCAATTTACATATAACACAAAATAATTAAGGTTTTATCAATTTTTTAGTTTTTTATTATGCAATGCATGTAGCTATTCTGATTGGTTAAGTAACCTATGCAATAAATAGTTATTACGATCTTGTATTGGCCATCCATTGCATAACAGAAAACTAAAGAACGACACAGTGTGAAATTTCATCTAAGGAAATAAATAGAAGTGATCTAGAAATACAGTACATTATTATACTAAAATTAATTATGCAACCTATTACTAACTATGGATGGATCTAGCTGTATAATTTGACAGTGAAATTGAAGAACAGTGGAGTTAAAGAAAACTAGGAAACATCTTTGAAAGTGGAGGGAGGCCTTTGATACTTTTCTAGCACCCGCTAGTGATAATGGTAAGACGAAGATAAACAAGAAATTTTCCTCCTAAGCTAGAAATAATAAGGTCCTGACATATTTGTTTCTATTACCGTGGCTTTATTCAGTCCTGTCATAGAGCACTAAATCGCTTTATTTGCACTAATTTTATTTTTGTAAAAAATATTGTTTTGGGAAAAAATGTCAATTAGTGGAAGTTCTCTTGGAACCTAATAGAGTTAAGTGAGGCAGATTCTTATAATGCGTAGAACAACTCTTAAATTATTAAAATTTTGGACCAGATACCTTGGTGCGAGCGTAACAAGAGTTTACACGAAAATAAAATACACCGAGCTACAAGTGTACTGGGTATACGCCAACTGACTTTCCTTCAAGAACTATTCCATGGTTGTTAGTTTTTAGGGCTATTTTGACGATAGTTATTTTTAACTGCCCTGTTGGAAAATATTAATATTATTTCATGTAACTGACATATCGAACGTCAAATCTGCATATGTATGTACATTAATATGAATGCGAGGAATTTTGTGGACAAATCTTCCCTCGTCCTAGCTTTTCATGAAAGATTAAAGTTTAATGCCTAAATAAATGAAAAATGAGAACCGTATCTGACTGTGTGTCGACAAGGTGAATATCAATAGTCCAAACAACATGGAGATTATGAAAGACGCTTACGTTGTTCCCGGTACCAAGCTCATCGAAAGCCTCGAGCTCAATAAAGTACATTTTGAAAGGAGACAAATCTCGGCTCTGTAACTGCTTGTCGAACAAGGCAAAAGAGGATGATCAAATGAGCTGCAGACATTCGCGAGGAATCGTGAACAAATTTTTGGTGTTTTCTGGGACTCGAACCTCGAACCGTCCGCTCAGTAGTCCAACGCACTAGACAGCGCCCAGATCTGCTTATGTTTATTTTATGCAGGGTTTTTGTGTAAGAGGTTATATCGCAGCTATGAGAGATAGAAAAAGAGCGTACAACTCTTCCAATTCCTCTGTCATGACTGTTCATAGTAAGTAAACAAGCTATTTGTAAATTTGCTTGGAAAGCCTGGGCCTTAAATCCAACTCTACAAATATGTGTTTTCAGCAAACTTTTTGAGACATCAAATTTTTAGGCCAGGCATTTAAGGGCGTTGGGGTTCGAATCCCAAAAAATTCAAAAAAAAATTTTTCATCTCGCGAATGCCTGACAAATGTCCATTTGTGTGAAAAAATATAATACGTACAAGACAAATGGTCACGAGAAGCTACTTTTATCAAAAAAGTAATTCGTTCAGTTGAGTTAATTAGAAGCAGATCTAGAAAACGCTGTAGAAAGGAAATACAGATTCTAAACATTGATTGTGATGTGCAATTCAAATCTTGCAAGAATGTGGTTGCAGTTCGTGGTGCAGAGTCCCTGAAGTTTATTCAATAGGTCCGTCAGACGCTCTTTGGATAGCAACAATTCGATTTTAGAAATCTCTATGCTTTAAAACATTTTTCAAGAGCCTTTTCAAGAGGTAGAGGTATGCATTCTACAACACGTTATATCACATGAAAGCGCGCAATATCTTATTACGTTGCTTGACAACGAAACCACCATTAAGGGCTCTAAGAACATTGCCTTATGTTATGATTTCTTGAGAGATTTAAAAAAAAAACAGAGCTTAATTAGAGGTCTTGAAGTTCCACAAGCAACCAGTGCATATAGCTACATGTGTATATGGTCTTCGATTTCGCGTTCAGGTAATTAATCATAAACTGCGGAGAATAGTCAAAATTGATAATCGCTACCAAACCATCACAAAGACCACACTAAAATGGACAACTAACAATAATAATACTCAATCAATTCTGTATCGTATGTTCTAGCACTAACTAAATTCCATTATTGTTCTTTTTCACAGTGTCTGCTCTTATATCGCCATCTTAGAAGTTTAAACTTAATCCAGATACTTTTGCTCTAAGTAGATGCGCTACACATTAAATTTGTATTCTTTTTTTGCATGTTTGCATTTTTTGTTTTAATTTTTCTTTTAAAAATTGAGAAAAAAGATAATTCTATCTACTTCTATCACACGTTTACAAAAATAACTATTTTTCTCACTAAATGTTTTTTTTTTCTTTTAAATGTTTACTTTTCATTTTGTTTGTATAATATTGTATCATTTTGTTTTGAATATAGGTATCCAGTTTTTCATTATTATTTTAAACTTACATTACGCGGTTGCTTGTTGCTTTAAAATGTGAAAATTTCGAACTTAGATTTACCGGAAAAGATTTAAATACTTCATATACATATATATGGTTGCACAGCTATAATAATATATACATATGTATATATATGTTTTGTTGTTTTTTGCTTGTAAATATTAATTTTTTTTTTATCTCTTACAGTCTTTTTTTGCTTTTATATTTTAAATATTTTTCTTTTGTCTAAATACTTGTTGTATGTATAATTATATGTTGTTGTTTTGTTTTCCAAGTAAGTAAATGAGTGGAGAGTATATTATATATGTAGGTAAGTGTATATATATAACGTTCGGTGATTTTCAAATCGAACTTAAATTATTTAAATTTTGCGCTTTTACTTAATATTTTGTATCGTTTTTCAAACTTTTGTTTTGATTGCGTGGTGATTTGCATTATTTTACTGCAAGATGGCATAAGCTTCGCTTGATTTTTTTTTTCATATGAAAATTTAAATAACTCTAGAATATTACCTAGACTTGAGTATTTTAATCATCATCTGATAGATTAGAATTTGTCAGGAGGGTTGTGTTGTCCTCACCGGCTTCTTCAATGTCCTGTAAAAAAAAGAGAATATATTCAATTTGTACAACCAATCATGTGCAAAATTTAGAAATATTAATTAAATTGAAAAACAGTGAGCTATTTCTTCCTATTTTTGATTGAAACATGAATAGAGGGTTTAAATAATTGTAATTGTCAGCTAGGGCCAGCTCAAAATCTGCGTTCATAGGACCATAACCTTACTGTGGCGTCAATTGGGCTGCCACCACAGCATTGATTAATGACTGGTGGAAACACATATGTACCTCGTCTACCCCACTGGGAAAATGTCCTTAGACGATTCGAACGATTTATCAAGTCTTATTCCTACAAGGAAATTCTTAAAGTATTAGAAAGCTAGTGAGCTCATAGGCCTGAGGATGTGTCTATCACAAAGAAATAGGTTCATCAGTGGAGTTAAAAAACTCTGCTACTAAGGACGTACTAATCTTTATAAGGGAGATGGTACATCTACCAATAATTCCCGCCGTTTTTATACAGCAGATCTTTTAGGTCTTTTCCTCAAGATTGCATCACCCGCTTGAAAAAACTTTCACAAAACTCGGTTATCCCATTTGGGGTCTAGGTCGTAATACATCTTTGGTTGGTTATGTAGGCACATCACGTTGTGCGTAATGGTGAAATGTTAGAGAACTTTGATGTCTGAAGCTACATAGGTACAGTAAGTCGCAAATACTATGAATTTTGCAGTCTCATGAACGAACTTAATTTGAGAAGGCAATGGCGCGGAGACAACTCCATTGCGAAATATGTCTTGTCGTATAATGGAATCCACTCACTAAAGTTGTCCTGCGATAATGATAAATTAAGGCCGCTGAAAAATGAATTGAAAAGACTTGAAACGCTTTGCAGAGGTTTCAACACGATGCCGCACAGGCATTGGTGGTGCCCTTTACCCCTTGAGGTAGTTAGTTAGCCATTGTCACCCGTTGAACCATTTAAGCTTTTAAATACCTTCCATTCCATATAGATGAATTATTTAAAAATCAGTGAAGTTAATCATGTAGGCTGTGGGTTGTGGTTATGGGCCACATATTTAAATGCACATGCAGCTCAAAATTAAATCTTAAATCTTTAAAAATTTTCTAAATAAATTCTGCCTGACTAAGACTGGTCTAAATTAGAATAATAAACCATTACCAATATAAAATGTTCAATAAACCTTGTACTTACATTTCGATTCCGCTTTCTAACCGAGCTAACAATGGTTCGCTTATTACGTGCCACCAAGCACAGTGCTATTATCATGATAACTATAATCAATGCAATTCCTAAAATGGCTGGTAGGAGGACACTGTCTTCGGCTTTGTAACCCTGGAAAAATATTTTGAATTTTAAATTGTAACATAACGCCTAAAATAAGTCCCATCCTACCGTCCACTGAAAATATGTCGACGGATCTATGTATGGCCAATGCGAGCGTATCCAATCGTTCGGCCGATTTGGATCCTTCGTATCTACATCCTGCTGTTGTTGGTGTTCGTCTCTGACAAAAGCCCTTACACTCTCGCGGCCGAGAGAATTTGTTTTGGCCAATACTGGCGGTATAATAGGTTTTTTCGAGGCCGACTTCAACAACGGCACTTGCATAACTCGGGTTGTCATGTTTTGCCCACCTGATACTGCAATAGGCCTCATTGTTGGAATTGTTGTGGTGGTAACTGTGGTCAGAATCCCTCCCTCGACCACACCTGCTTTGTTTTGGTCATTATTTCGTACCGTAGTAACAACGATGGTTGGTGCTACAGCTGCTGCCATTTGACCTCGCAATCCCTCAAAACGTACCTCGGCGATAAAATCATTTCCAATGCTAGACTCGGAGTCCTGCAGTGCCTTACCGTCATAATTACTACTTGCTGCGGTGCTAACTGCAGCTGCTGCTTCTACCCCTACATCTACTTGTGGATCTGTTATTTGTGGTAGTACTGCACTGCTACTTTCCACAGGATATGGCTGAATTGTACTCTCGATTAGTTTATTATTGTTTTTTGCATCGGTGGTGGTGGTGGGGCTGGCAGTTGTCGTCGTCGATGACATACTGGTTGCTCCAAATCGCCTTGCGCTGCCAGTGAGCGCGGCCTTTGTTTTTAAAAACCAATCTGACGGATTTGGTAGGCATTCCGCTGACACCAAGAACGGAACCAAAACAGCTCCAATGATCACAGTGCATACGAACAGCAGTCCTAGATACGCGAAGAAGGACCTCCTTCTCGCGGAACGCTTCGATTTCGATTTACCACTACTACTGCCATTGCTGCTAGCACTTGTTAATTTGCCTTCAATCCGAAAATCATCGTTTTGTGGAAGGATTGTGTACTGCAGGCTGTTTTCGCCATGGCGGATGGTTTTGTACATGTTGGGTTATTGTTTTCACAATGATACTCACACACTTGCTTAGCAGGGATTAAAAGGACTTAAAGGATTTCAAACACGGATTTAATTCACTTTTGACATTTTTTATACTCCACCGGGCTTATCGATTAAATAGGGTAATAAACTAAGAAAAAAAAAACGGTTCCCTTTTCGCCAAGAAAAAAACGCACTCACCAAACAAGGATGTATCTGTAAAATGTTAATTTTTTGCACAAAGGGATATCTTTGTTTCTTAATAGCTGCGGTTCTTCAAAGCCAAATATTGTATAAGTAGGAGTTTTCGTAGCAATGAATGGATTCTATATCCTTTGGCCCGGAAATAAATCCCTTTTTTTCAATAATTTTTTTTGAGATACTCGTTTCCTTTTCTCCAATTAAATTGCTCTTACTATCTACGGCGACTTTTATCGTGGAGTGCGCACAAGGAACTGATGGGAAAATTTGATAGCTAGACCTTTTTTTTGGTGGGAAAAATCGATAAAAAGGACCTGTAGTACGTATCATAGGTCTGTTCGTTTGGCGAAAGTAGTTGCGAAAGAGATTGTTGTGATTGCTTGGTATAAATACATGTGAATTTGTTATGCAAACAATCCTTTTATTACCGTTGTTTTGTGTCTGGAATTTCCAACTTCTTAAAAGGATAATCGAGGGCTTAGGGCATTGTAATGCAAAGAAATCTTTAGCGAGCTTTTGCTGGCAGAGCCATTGTATGTACATATATGTTCTAAGTAACTTCTCCAGGACGTCCGTCCTTTTTTTCTAAGTGGATCATTTTTATAAGCTAATTAACTAACTCACTCACAATTAGCAATCTCGTTGCGCCTAAGATAGGTGGTTAAGGTGTGTTAAAGTTCTACCTAGCAACAAGAAATCCTATTTAATTAAGTGCTCATGATCTTGACTTTACTGATTGACTAAAATTTTTATAACCGTGAAATATACTATCGTGCATTTATATCCATGCAGCGTTTTGTGATAATTTGTTTCTTGTTGCAACTGATAATGAAATGAAAATATATCTATGTACATATGTGCACAATTTGGATCGGGAACTTACAAGTATTATCTTCATAGCATTTAAAAAAAATGTTGAAAGGGATAAATATTGCGAAACTGACTACCTACCCCTTACTCCAAGTATGTACCCCCCTGATTTTCCTACCATCCATTTTTTTTTCTTTTGTCCTTTAAGCTTAAAAATTAGTGTTTAAACTGTGTTTCGACGATATTGAATGCCTGATAGAACCTGTTCAAGGATTTACCGTACGTTTTTAATATCATTTTTCTGATCATTAAAGAGCTCTTAGTTCTTTTGCATAAGTACAAGTATGAGTACACCTTCTGTCTCCATAAAAATTGTACAAAACATGAGTCATATACATAATATCATTTATTTTAATTTAAGATTTTTGAAAAATTAAAGATTTTTAGAAAATTTCTTTTCGAAATGGAACAGTTTTCAAATAAAGAATAAGCGGACTCTGTGATGGAAATGCTGGAAACGAATGATTATAGTCCAGCAGAAAATATTCTAATCGACATTTAGCTGATGCCAGAGTGTTAGTAAGACTTCGAGAAAAAGGATCTGTTGCGGTCTAAGCGGCGTTTAGGCAACGCTTTATTAATAAAATGCTCTGGACGGAAGAATCACCAATGTTACAACCTACATACATAAGCCTTTTTTAAGAAAGATTTCTACAAAAATTTGTCTTTCTGAATCTTATTTTCTACTTGGAGTGTTAAGAAGCGATTTGGGGGACATGTTGGAGAACAATCTTCGAATCAAAAACTTTAATGGTATACCAACAAGAAGAAGTTCTAGTAAACTCTGGTGGATATTAAGAAATAGACGAATTCTAGGTCTTAAGGATGAATGATCTTGTTTACATTAGTGAAGTAACCGCCTTACAATATTAAAACAATCGTATTTGACAAAATATATTGAAAGTTAATAACTCAAGACTTGTGGCTTTGTTTCGATATCAAAACGTTCATTTGGTAAAGAACAAGTCTTCCATGGTTGATCTGCAGTTATTAGTTCTCTGGCTATGGATTCTAATATGGGTTATTGGATATTGGAGAAAGACTCTGTATGAAGAACATAGATTTGTCAAAACATTGTTAAGAACTACTGAATGGATCAGAGTCCGAATGTCTAACATACCTCGATTTCAAAAGAAAGCAAGGGAACTAAATGATTCCAGTTGTTACCTAGTTTGCGCACAGCTCCGAACTTTATACTACGTATAAAGTAGGTACCGTGTACAGGGAAATTATTTCAGCGAAAAATATTTCGTAGATACTACGAGTATATTTATATTTCTTCGAGCGAGTGTGGAACTGCTGTAGTTAAATTACAGACCTCACAAGGCAGACCTTCCAATAATCTGTACTCTGTGCAATTTGAGTGCAACGGAGGATGTAATGCACTTTATAGCAACGTGTGCATTACTATTCTCTCTGAAATAAGGTGAATTGTTTGGGGATGCAACCTAATAGAAGAAGAGAGGATGCGGAGAATTATGATTGGCGAAAACTGGTATAGGTTTAAATATCTGGAACAAATTATGGAGGGCAATTTTTAATACTTAATATTTCTAAATTTTTAATCATAATTATATCCATTCAATGCCAATGTTGTATCAATGGGCAGTCCTAATGTACTTCGTTGGACATGCATTTATTATCGTTATCAAGAGCAACATTCTTATGTTCTAATATACCTCTGAAATCGGTATTCAATCTATGTACATAAACCTCTTTTTTCACTTCGAGAACGTAAGATAAAATAGCGTATACAAAGTGAGAAGTGCATAGAGACAAGGAGACACCTTTTTAAGTACATACTACCTAAACTATGGAAGTGCGAAGAAATCGTCGGGAATTTCTGTCGTAAAGGTCTCGGTTGCTTAACGCTTAGTTACAGGATATTTGTAACTAATTTGTCACGAATCCTCAAACACCAGAAATATAACATAAGCGGATCACAATGCAATTGCTTTAGTTATTAACTCCCACTATACATGCTTAATCATAATTTCATTTTAAGCTTCCAAAGTGCGGTGTCCTCCCCAACAACAAAACATTTTTCTTTATTTCTAGATGAATTTTCGAATATAACACCGCAACATGTTTTTTTTTTATTTTGTTTAAATAAATTAAGAAGATAACCCTTGAAGTCACCAAAGATCACTTGATGAGTCCTAAGCGTGCACATTTGACCTCAATCCCACGAAAAGATCAAACATCTTTGTCAGACATGATTGATAATAGTTCCATCGATATGAATATGATTTCCTTGACGTCAGAGCATCCCAATCTAGACCCAATTTCGAAATGTTGACCAGTGAAAGGTCACCTGTTCGCAATTCATTCAACTAAGGTTAGAGGATCACAGCAGCAGCGAAACCTCTTACGCTCGGAACGATGACAGCTTGCAGGAAGCGTTTGAATTATCCTACAGCTGATTGAGGAATGCTTTTTTTATTTTTAGCAATTTTTTACAAGCTAAACTGGAAAAACCGTTTCAAATTTATTTTGTTCCCTTTTAACATAGACATATTCCACTAATGATTTGTTTTGGTGAAGAAGAATTATGTACGTACATTTGTGTATATTTTACTAACAAACAATCTACCCAAACTAAAATCTGAACGCGTAGCCGAGGTAAAAAAAAATAATTTTTAATAAAACGAGCGATAAGAAAAACCCAATCTTATGAAGAAGAACAGTGAAAGTGGACGAATTTCATTCCTAGCAACAGGTATCCCATTGCACACCTTACATCAGATATATACATACCTATGTATGTAGACCTAAAGATACACTAACAAACAATAACAAATCCTTCTCTTCGCGCTTTGCATTTGGAATGTATTTATGTTTGTCACTCTATGTACTCGTATATAGAATTGAATTGAACACGTGTATCTATTAGATAACTTGTACATAATAATCTTCACCGCATCTGTATCTACGCTTTAAGTCATTGGCATTGAAATGCGTTGAGAATTGAAACGCTATGGGAACAGCACTACTGGAAATGTGTTATGATTCTAATTATAGCGCCTGGAAACCTGAAAAGCTCCACGTTTTTGCTCGGAATATTCTTTTGATAGCGACGCAAAAAAATTATTTGAAAATTTTTCGATTGGAACGTATAAGTCTGGGGTGATTGTATGCGTGTCCCAAAATAATTTGCTGAGTGAGGCGATTAGGCTACAAAGGTTGATCATGGTGGTGTGATAAATGTATATGTAGCCAAAATTAGTTCTAACTAGAAATTTCTAGATAGATTGTGATTGTTTGCGTAAACAAGTTATGTAAGGAAGTTGAAAATGCGCTAAGCGCGGCGTGAATGAACGATGCTGTCTTCAACTTTATAGGCTCTTGATCTTTTTAGTTTGGCAGGTTTATTCTTTGTATTATTTTTTTACAAACTTGTGACAGTATTAGATATTCTACTGCAAACAGTTTGAAGAACAGTTTTTTAAAAATATAATTCGAAAAGAGATATAGCAGCCTTGCTGAAAAAATCGACTCTTACTTTTTTCATCAGTTTTCAAACTTGTTATAAAATAAAAAAATGCTGAGTATAGTAAGTTCAAACTTTTATTCATGTACTTCAAAACTTACCATTTTCAGCGATGTTGCAGAAAGTTTTTTTTTAAATTTTTGCTAAAGTTCATGTCGAGTTTTTGGGCAACTATTGGAAAAAGAAGAGAAACCGCTCTGTTGTAGACATTGATTTAAAAATTTAAAATTCATACCTTGTTCTATTTGGCTATCATAAGTCACCAATTCTAGCCTAAAGAGTGCTGACATCTTTAAATTCGCTTCTCAAATATTGAGTTTTTTATTTTTTTCTTATATAGCTATTCAGATTTATACAACATTATCAATGTATTTTCTAATCAAAATGGTTTTTCTAACTTGGAAATGGGAGAACATTTTTAACCGGACAGAATTTCTCTGGAGAGTTGTAGAATAGTCACATGTTCACCATTTATTGGGAACACACTCGAACACATGAAGTTTAGGAAAAATGCATTCATTTGAGCATGACACCGTTTGAGCACGCTTCTTATCCTAAACAACTCAAGTAAAAGTGTACTAAATTTTAATGAAAAACAGAGTTTTGGTTGAATGTAGTTAGCTCTTAAATTAATGAATGTCCAGAACCAACATTTTTCTTTTTAAAAAAAATCGTTAAAATTAAAAACTAATCAAAATCATATGCCGTGAGTTGTATTAACCTCATGTCGAACTTCTGTAGATGTTAAAAACGGAGTCTTCTGCGCACAGGTTGCAATTATACGATCCTCAGCACCTGCACCACTTATCTTTCTTGGAGGGGGTTTTCTCTTAACTAGGTCGGTGGTATCGTGATTCTCAATTGCATTTAATACCAATATTATAGAACGTCCAATGTCATTTTTGATGTCCGCTATATTTTTTTTCCGTATTTTCTCATGCTGAAAATTATTTTTCTGAGCTCAGGTGTACATGACGGCTGTCGGCCCAACTAATAATATATTTCTGTATTTCTTTTGCAATAAACAGTATTCGGAAGAACTTGCTTTGTAATTCAAATGATTTTTGATAAATAAGTCAACCAACAAGATTTATCATAGCAGGTATAAAATTTAATTTTAATATGTTATAATTCTGTGGCCACAATACTTATCCAATTTTTTACTTTATGTGCACATAAGTACATGTTAAAAGTAAAGTCAAATAGTGATTAAAAAAATATTTTTCCCACCGATCCAAACATGAAAAATGCATTCCAATTTTTTAGAAATATGTAACTGAAGACGCCAGCATTATAGAAAAAGATATTTTGTGAAAATTTGCATTTTCCACTTCCGTTTCTTGAATTTCAAAAGGTGTAGGTTTTGTCACGTAAAAAAATCCTCAAATATGACTGAGAGTTTTTATAGGTTTAGGTGTTTTAAATTATAGTATTGAAAGTGATAACACCAATTTTTTCACTGCCAATAAATTATATCAGGATCCAGTGGTAAAATATTTGCCACCGCGCAATATTTCAGACTAAAAATAAAATATTCCTTAGGGCGGAGGGGATATATGTACCTCCAAAATAGACACTTGAAAATATTTTTTTTAATACTTGTGACCTCATAACGAGTTAATAGCAAGCTCCTAACGACAAACTTTATTTGCTCTCTAAGTTTTAAGTTTCAATTGTGTTACAAGTATATGAACAGACAGACATGGTCCTCAAACTATATTTGTACAGGGTGCGTTTTATGTTCAAGCCGATGTTTTTTTTTGAATAATTTTTAATAGACACAATTTTATAATTTATATTTTATTTATTGATTACACGGTCCTTAACGTTTTGTACAAAATGTCGGTCAAGTGGCCGCATCTGGACGCAGC
This sequence comes from Blera fallax, assembly GCA_946965025.1. Lineage (NCBI taxonomy): Eukaryota > Metazoa > Arthropoda > Insecta > Diptera > Syrphidae > Blera > Blera fallax. The sequence continues at coordinate 8,640,997 of OX337248.1, read as the reverse complement.
ACTAATGCGAGCTCTTTGAAGCTCATTTTTTGTTACATTCTCGCAGATTTCGGGTGTTACTTCGGCAATTTTTTTTTCGAATGTTGACCTTAAGCATTTTCTGGCGTACGCTGTTGGCAAGACTTTGCTTTATCTACTAGTGTATTCAAATTTTCAAAAGAATTCATAACTCGGTGACTTGAATGCTTATCATAAAAAAAATTCACACAATTTTCTTCGCGATTTTATAACTGAATTAAAATATTTTAATAACTTCAACCCTTGTTGCGGCGTCAGATGCTCCATAATAAATTGTTATTTACCACTCTCCACGACTATCAAATATGGACTAACAAGTGATAGTTAAACATGAATGGCAGCCAAACAAAGTCGGCCTGAAACATAAAACGCAGCCTGTATACGTAAGCTCTCATTTTATTGTTTCGGTATGGAGTTGTACAATGTAAAACAATGAAGCTGTTGTTAAACAAATATTTTGCTTAGTAAAATTTTTATATACGAGCATGTACAGTACATCAATCGATCCCTCTAAGCGAAGAAATAATGCATATCTGCAACGCGATCATTATTCACTCTTCAATTCTACACACTACTACATTACCAACCAAGCAGTACAATTTGCCTAAAGTAAAGTCGCCAAAACCCTCTCCTTGCCAAAGTAAAATCGCGAAGTATTTCTTTCATTGGAAATGGCAGCTATATACCTCTATCTAAATCGGACTTGCTTGCGTATTTCATTCCACTCATCAGCAATACATTCTAACATCTACGACCGGTCTTTCCAAAAAAACTTATTCCAGTGTCTAACATTGTCCCAGCCGTAAAGCCGAACCGATTCTACTAAATCAGTTCTACTGAAACCATCGGCTTGTTCGCAGCGCTCTTCCTCCTTTAAGTTCCTGTTAAAATTAGGTTTTTTTTTGTTCTAGTATTTTCAAAGTGCCGAAGTGTAAAGATGTCTTTAGTGCGTTTGATTGGGGCTGAGGTAAGTGCAGTCTTTTGGTGCATTTTCCATTTATTGATTTTTCAGTTATACTTTTTCATATCATTTAGAAAGCTAATCACAAACAGCTGATCAAGTTCATTACCAAGTTTTATTAAAAAGTGAAAACAGTTTTCAAGTGTCTACTCAGGTGATAACTTACAGGTTACGTAAGATTTGTAACTTTGTTCTCTGATAAGGAAGTGATGCGGTTTGCATTAATTTTGATATCAGAGTTAGAGTTGTCAGCTGTGGTGACATAATGAAAAAAAGAAATCACTTATTGATTGAATGACTTGAAGTCATCAGTAGTAATGAAGGAAATAGGGTGTGTGCTGGGGGTGTGTTTCTACGGTACATCTGCGGCGAAGTTCAGTTCGAAACTATGATATGTAGGGTAATGTCGTATCAATTGAAGGTAATTGTTAGCGGCGAACTCTGCGGGTGATACAGATTTGTAGGAAAGCAGTCATTGTATGGTATTTTGAGTGTTTATATTCACGACCGTCACATGTTTTTAAGTAGTTAATTCTTTAAGTTTAATAGACGGTGTTTTTTATTGCGCGCATGGACGTCATACGCATTAGAATGTGTATGTGGCGATATAACACCAGGCCAGGCGTTGGAAATAGACTAAGAAGAACCTGTTTGTGCCGTTCTGGCATATTCATTAGATTTGTATGTAGAAACATGCGAACGTATGGATATACGCTCTTGTCTCTGTATAACCATTTAAGGGGCTTGTTCGTAGTTTTTTTTCTTCAGTAAGATTTTATCTGTTTCTTAAGATATTTTGTTAAAGAATTTGCTGTTGCGAAGGCGGGTATTTGAAATTAGGTATTCAGCAAACGGTAACAGAATAGTAATTCTTTAGCTTTTAGAACAGGTTCCAGTTCTAGTTTTCACTTTCTTTCGGTTTGCCAGAATGTGAATTCTACGTAGAACTTCAATTGAAAAATACGCACAGCTTCAGATTCGATTTTTACATATTCTATGTTTATATGTACATACATACAAAGTTGGTGTATGTACGTCTGGTTCATAAATTTATGTAATGCTGAAGGGCGTGTGTTTGGATAATTATTACTTTTTATCTGAGTGAATTTAGCTTTTTTTCTTCTTGGTTGAGTGCTATTGTTTTAGCTCGTCAATATTTTTGGCAGCATTCTATTCATCTATGTTTTGGAATAAATGATCATGTTCTGCAAATAATTATCACAGACGGATGTCTAACTTGTCGATAGAAATAGAGAAAAGTGTGACTTATCGTCTTAGAGAATGCCTAGTGATACAGAGAGCACATTTTCCAATAGAAGGGAAATAGTTTAGAATAAACATCGCTGGTAAAACGATTATCGTCTACATAGACAGCCATCAGGGCTCTGGGCTATGTAGTAATCAGATCGAGACTTGTGATGATCTGCTGAGTATGGATATCGAATGAAATGAAAACGCTGATGGGCTTGCAAGGAAGGGGTCTGCACGCGCCTCAGGCTCCCCCTTTTGTAGAGATCCCAAATAGGTCTTTGAGTAAAAATAAATTAATGATGAAGCCAGTGATCAAGGAAACCTACGCTCTGTTCATCTGGACACGTGTGCAACAGCCAAGACGCTTTAGCCGGATTTTAGCGAGAAGAGATCGTAATCGACTAATTCACACTGTGCCTCGGTAAACAAGACAAAAGGGACAAAGAAGGTATCGAATCTGTTCGTCATCTGCTGTGTGACTGTCCCACCCTAACCGTCGGAAGAGGACTAAAGTAAAGTTGACTGAAATCCTGGAATAAAATCTTAGTCGAATACGTGAATTGGAAACATATGTATGTGATAAACATTTTTTGTGTGCATTTTTGCGCAAGAGTCTCCTACAACTCCGACTCCTACTTACAAAAATCTTCGCTGGCCATGTAGTGGATAGAGTATGGTTGTAACCCGACCGGTGCAGGTTTGGGCCCTGTGTAAAACAGCTACCAAGCCTTCAGCCATAAAAAAGCAATTAGTTCTAACACTATTCAAAAATAAAAAGTCGACGTCGAGTTTGAAAGGTAGAACAAAAGCGAAACGAAACAAAAATACACGATGATGATGAATTAAAAACTTTTCGGTTTTTTTTATGCATACTTAAAGCTTAGAGGGAGTGTTCCATCATGACCTTCATTTTTAGTCACAAATTAAGGCAAAGACAAAAAAAAAAAAAAATTGATGGATGTGTTACTAGAACTCTTAAGACTCTTATCACCCATTTGGGTTGTCATTTTTAAGTGAGCCAAGTGGCACAAAACAACGAGATGAGTAAGCTAAGCTCTAAACATAAGACAAAAAAAAAACACAAACAATTCTTATTCAATGAGCGTCATTGCCAACGGTGTGAAACAGACGTTCGATTTGTATATGTGTGCTCGGCTTAAGTAGGGGGCTCACCTGTTTTTCATATGCCGAGAATGAGTGACACCATTTGACATACAAACACTACTATAAAAAGAATCTAATACCAATAAAGACCTATGCAGGTCGTTAAGCTTTCAAACCTCACTTCAAACCCAAACATTGTGGGGAATGGTCTGTTTTGCTAATCAGTAGTTCCTGGTTTGCATAATTTTTATTTTTCCTTATGCGCACCTGAACTTTGGCATGATCTGAGGCATATCATCGTACAATTCAAATTCTGACTTTGAGAGTCTACTCCGAATCAGCTGATTATTAGACTATCGATTCTTATCAAATATTGTTGGTTGCCTAAGGAGACCATTGTTAACTTAGTGTCAGAATATACTCGCAATTTGTGTGGCATTTACCTAGCTGGAATTATTATTCTCCACTCATTTCTCGATGCATCTAGGAAGTACGAGTTAACATATGTATTTGTATACATAAAGCACTCAGGACGCAACTGACTTTGGTTAAATCTAATATTGAATGCAATGTGGAGGTATCACTCGACTTTGCCATGCAAATCAACCCAAATCTGCGACCACAAGGTGATTTTGATTTCTAAAAATAAAATGATTCACAGCCTGTCGCACATATGTATGTATCTTTGTATTTCCTCGTTGATAAGAAATTTGATTGCCACCATAAACAGTACCATTATTTAACTAATGATAATGTCGTAGAAGTTGCGAAGCTTAAATTATTTTTGTTTTAGCATTTTTGTTGTTATGCGTAGATATTTTTGAATTGTTTGCATTAAATATGCGGAGGTTTTAAAGGTAGTCGCGTACCTATTCTACTTTTAAAAAGGTACTAACTTTTCAAGAAATTCATATTTCGACTACTTTCGTTCGACTACTTTGGACGAAGATGAAGCTATGTGCCCTTCTGTACCTTTGCTTATTTCCATCGCAGTTCCAACATTTGTAGTTCAAATCAATATTTTCTTTCCATCCACCCTGGGGGTGGATATTTGGATTTGAGTCCTGCTACGAACATGAATATGTACCTGACCTATCGAAAGAAAAATTCCTGCAAGTCACAAGATTAGCTATGCAATTCGACTACGTGTGGCCTCTTATTAAAATCGTGACTGACCAATCAGCAAAAGTCAACATTTTCGCATGATACTGTTGATTCGAACGGAAAATTCTCCACCCGTTGATTTTTTTTTCTACCAGGTATTAATTGATATAAATTTAAATTTAAATTTCACTGGTATTTAAATGCTATCGATAATTCGTTCTAATTGAAAAGATAATTTGTTAATAAGATAACCCTTCCTATTAATAATTTGACAACACATTTATTTTATTTCAATTTTAGTTGAAGCGATAAGTGCGTGAAGTGTGATAACGTGAGCCTTTCTGCGGGAGGTCTTCTTTTAAATTATTTCTTATCTTAAGGCGTGATTAGTTTCGCAAACATTTTGAGCGATTATTTCAATTCATGTGATGCACGAAAATGAAAGGGAAAAAAATGTATAAATAATACCATGCTATATTTACGAATGCAAGGAATTTAATAATTAAATTGCCTTCATTACTACCGATGCTAGCTAGTTTAGTGGTAGTCACTATCACGTATGCATGCATATACGTATTTAGATTCTAATTGACTCTAATGATCAAAATCAATCTAAGACTTCGAATTGTTTACTATGAGATTTAGTTTGATTACGTAATTTTTGAAAGAACTAATAGCAGCTAAAGTGCCTAAACAAAGATGGGATGGTGTCCCATGCTGCAGCTCGGGGTAAATCTGGGGCTCAACCAACAAGCCTCTTCAGTTAGGCCGATCCTTAGCTAACTGCCTCCAGTTGCGCACTCCAAGTTGCTTGAGGTCCCCTTCTACTTGTGTGCGCCACCTTAGGCGGGGTCTTTCCTATTGCGAAGACTCTGCGGGCCGGAGCTTTGATGTCCATTCGCTCTACATGTCCTAGCCATCTCAAGCGACTGATGCGCAGTTTTTTGACTAGATCGATGTCGCTGTACAGCTCGTAAATTTCGTCGTCGAATCTTCTCCTCCAAAGCCCGTCAGCTCAAACGGGACCGAGTATCTTAGGAAGAATTTTTCTCTCGAAAGGACGGAGGATATCTTCATCCGCTTTCGACAGAGTCCATGATTCAGCGCCAAAAAGCAGGACTTGTACAGACTCTGTTCGAGATTGGGCTTTAGTACACAATTGCCTTCTCAGCCCAAAGAAACATCGATCGGGAAGAGTTATTTTTCGTTTGATTTCTGCTGATGTGTTATTTTCAAAGTTATTAGCAGAACCAAACTCCCTTACTACCTCGAAGCTATAGCTGTCGACTGTGACGTTCTGTCTCATTCGTCGGTGTTGTTTGTCGCTTCTTGTTGACAGCATATACTTGGTTTTGCCATCATTTACAGCTAAACCCATTTTGGCTGTTTCGATACTAGCGTACGCACCAGTGACAGCCCGTTGTGTTCTGCCATCTGATGGAGCTGCAGACCCATAATGCGAGAAATGTTACAAAGGAAGCAGTAAATCAGAAGATCCAAACTGCTCAACATCGAATTTGGGAATTTTTGTTAGAAAATATTTAAGATTTGTACTATCTTGAGTAGAAATTATCTACGAGTACTTACACGCTTTCTCACGGAACACATTAAGCTCCAAGAAGTTAGAACAAAGCGATGGGATATGTAGATTATGCGATGGAGGGAAGGAGACACTTGAGTACAGCCTAAGATCTATCTTACATTCACCACGTAGTAAGCGAAATAGACGAGGGAGACGATTTTTTTTCTTAAATGTCATTTTCGAGATCAATCGTCATCGAAGTTTAGGAAGGGATTACCTAAATAAATTCTTTAGTTTAAACTTTTGACAGTCTTAGGCCTTACCAATGGTAGTCATAGAGCTGAAATGTATTCCTAAAAACACAGAATTAAAATTACTGTGCAACTGTCAAGGCTTAAATAAAGTAAATGCATTGTTGAAGCAGCTCCACAACGCCATCGCTTGTACCATTTAACAATTCTAATTCGGTTCACAATTCATTTATTTCAATTGCATTGTTAAAACGAATTCATTATTCATGAAAATGAACCTGCTTAGCAATTCAACACGTTTATTGACATTTAAAATTCTTTATTCCAGGCCCGCTTCTTGGCACAACGATGCTACTCATCCAGTGCTGCTCCAACCACAAAACTCTTCATCGATGGCAAATTTGTTGAATCCAAAGCCAAAGAATGGATTGATCTCCATGATCCAGCTACCAATGAAGTGGTCACCCGTGTGCCAAAAGCCACTCAGGAGGAAATGCAAACTGCTTTAGAATCTTCAAAGAGGGCTTACAAGACCTGGTCTCAACAGTCTGTACTCTCCCGTCAGCAAGTTATGTTCAGGTTCCAAGCTCTCATCAAGGAGAATATGAGTGAACTTGCCAAAAATATTACTAAGCAACAAGGAAAGACTCTGGTGGATGCTGAGGGTGATGTTTTGCGTGGTCTTCGTAAGTTTTTTGCCTTATAAACTTGACAGACGGTCATACTGAGCTCACATATTTTTTATATTTCTTCTTACAGAGGTCGTTGAACACTGCTGTAGCATCCCATCGCTGCAAATGGGTGAGACCGTTGCAAATGTTGCCAAGGATATGGATACCTACTCTCTGGTTTTGCCTTTGGGTGTGACAGCTGGTATTGCTCCATTTAACTTCCCTGCTATGATCCCCTTGTGGATGTTCCCCGTTGCTATTACCTGTGGCAACACCAGCATTATTAAGCCTTCAGAACGAGTACCTGGAGTCACAATGATGTTGATGGAGCTTTTGAACGAAGCTGGTTGCCCACCAGGTGTTGTGAACGTCATTCATGGTGCCCACGATGCTGTGAACTTCATCTGTGACGCTCCTGAAATCAAGGCTGTGTCATTTGTTGGCTCCGATCAAGCTGGCAAGTACATCTACGAGCGTGCTGGACGGAATGGAAAGCGTGTCCAGAGCAACATGGGCGCTAAGAACCACGGTGTCATCATGGCTGATGCCAACAAGGAAAACACTTTAAATCAACTTGCCGGAGCTGCTTTTGGTGCTGCTGGTCAACGTTGTATGGCTTTGTCTACCGCCATCTTTGTGGGAGAAGCGAAAGAGTGGATTCCAGACTTGGTCGAGCGTGCCCGTAAATTGAAGGTCAACGCTGGACATGTTCCCGGAACCGATGTGGGACCAGTAATCAGTCCACAATCTAAAAAGCGAATCTTCGATTTAGTTCAGTCCGGAGTTGAAGAGGGTGCCGACTTGGTCTTGGACGGTCGTGATCTTAAAGTTGCTGGCTACGAGAATGGAAACTTTGTTGGGCCAACCATCTTGACCAATGTCACCCCGAACATGAGGTGCTACAAGGAGGAAATCTTTGGACCTGTCTTGATCGTTTTGAATGCTGATACCATTGATGATGCTATCCAGCTTGTCAACAACAACCCCTATGGAAACGGAACCGCCATCTTCACCACCAACGGCGCTACCTCAAGGAAGTTTGTCAATGAAATCGATGTTGGACAGGTCGGTGTGAATGTACCAATCCCAGTGCCTCTGCCTATGTTCTCATTCACTGGCACTCGTGGAAGTTTCCTAGGAGATAATCACTTCTACGGTAAGATGGGCGTTAAATTCTACACTCAAACCAAGACTGTGACTCAATTGTGGCGTCAAACCGATGTAAGCCATACTCAGGCTGCTGTCGCCATGCCAACCATGAAGTAGAGGACTTGAACTCAACCTGTGTATGTGTATGAATGTGTGTGAAAAGCGAAAAAGAAAAAAACCGAATGTATAGTATATAGGGGAGATAGTTTAAGGAATAGTACCTGCGAACTAGGAGATCGGAGAGAAGAAGAAGAGGAACACTAGGGGCGTGAGGGTTATCTTAGAATCCATTTTGTCTTCCTTTGCTTAGTTTGCTGTACAAAAGAGAACCAATTTGCATTTATTTTTTGTATGTATATAATTCTTTTCTTAGTTTTAAAGAAATAATTATATATTTTTAAATTTAATTAAATAGTTAATATAGTGTAGTTAACCTAAGAGAAAAAAAGTATTTCGTTTTATTTATTTGCGGAATGAACTGAAATGATTTTTGAAAGGTAAGACTTATATTCGATGCGTAAAGAGATTGGGGCAGTTATATTCGGGCCAAGAACCACTCACTCGGAACCAGTTGGCTACCATTTTGAAGGAAGAAATCCACGGCATAGAAGGTTGTGCCTAACTTAATATTAACGGAAACCATATTCAGCAAAAGACTGCTATTTTCAGACATCCAAAATTCCATCTCAAAGAGTTCAAATTCAATTGTGTGTGCAAAATCCAAAAATTTATAGTAGATTTCAAGCCATGTTGTAGTCGAAGGTAACGAGAACGCAGATATGTTCGCTAAAACAGGACACCAAACGCATTCGTCGGAAATTTCCATTGGAGATGACCTTTAAGCTAAAGAGCCTTAAGCAGACCGAACCCCGGAGTACTTAAGAGCTTCATCATGGTACATTGCAAGATCCGTGAACACCTCAGGAAGTTAGGTTTGTTAAGGTACTGCGATGAGATCGAAGAAAATCTGGATCTCATTTCAAGAAACTGGTTTCAATTGATTCACAGCAGGGTTAAAGGCTTCCAATCTTTAACTACAACCCATATTCTAAGGTAAAGCTCTAGCTTGTCTTGCACTTGCAAAATAGGTTCAAGTACAAAATACTCATCGCAATGTCAACGCTACTTTTTTGCGGCAGAATTTACTTTTTTTTGTCATTTCTTTTGATAACGATATGTTTGATCTAAATTTGAACGCACTTCGATCGAAATTCATACGTATACGTATACGTATACACATATGTATGTACATATGTACGCATACTACATATTATTCCTTTTATGGATTCAAAACAAGAGATAAGAAATAAGATGATTAGAACATTCTAAGTTAGTCAAGTAAGCTGTTGATACGTCACATTACGAGTAGAAATGTGTTTACATTTTTGAGCATTCAATTTGAATTCGATTCATTAAACTCGTCATTCAAAAGCAAAACAAACAAGGTTTTTACTCATCTCATTTCTGACGTCAGTTCATCGTCGTTGTTCGCAACAAATAAGCTTTAATGAAACTATTAAGACCGTTAAAGCAATCTTTAATTTGGCAGTGGTATTTTTTAAATGTTTTTAACTCAGTGGATGTACTTACTGGAGATCTCCTTCCACTAATTCAGTTTCTCAAAATGTCAAAGAGGGCGCTCACATATCAACTAGACTGGACATCAATAGACGGGATTTACGGCGAATTCTGGCGAAAGACCTGAACATGCACATGTTCACAGTGCAAATCGGGCAACAGCTTTTGACTACAGGGACGTGTAAATTACAGTCAAGCCCTCCTAAGCCTTGACAGTGATGAGGATTATTTTCCTTTAAAAAATCATTATGAGCGACGAGGTGCACCTCCAATTATGCGGATACGTGAATATCCAAAATTATCGCTTCATGGACACTGGAAAAGGATAACCGCGTGAAATCCAATGACGGTGCAGCTATAAAACTTACACTAAACAGTCACTCTTTTCGAAAACAAATGGCATGACTTTTACATAGCGGTGTTGATCCAGTACAGACTTAATCCGATATCCAATAATGTGGTGTAAAAAATATCGCCAAACCATTACGCTGCAACCGCCGTATTGGACCTTTTTGTAATGTAAGTTGGTTTAAACTCTGTGTCAAAAGGTCCCCACTTTTAATATAACAACGAGACCCAACACTACCAAATAGGACGCTCTCGTCAGACCAGAGAATGTTCAAAAACAAAAAAAGATAATGTTCATCGTTTAATTTTTCGGAATAAATGATAATAGTTCTATTTTTTGACCGCAACTGTACCTATCAATAATTCAAGTGCTCTAGTGTTGCCATCGTCGAAAGAACATGCACTTAAAAAGAAACTAACTTATGACTCAAAATTTACATACGTTACCTCTGCCATGGATTACGTAGCACGAGTTATTTTTTATTGTAATCAAATGGTTAAACAAATATGGAGTCGGGTGCTAGTTCATCTACTGCTTCGCTCCATTTTGTATTGCTATTCTGTTTATAGTTTGTCAGCGTGCGGAGACTGTTTTCGATCTAGTTATCACGCTGTCTACAGCTTGAGTATCCACGGAGATTGTGACCTCTGCGTATATAGTGCTGCTCTTTCAATGGCGAAGACTTCAGGTTGAAATATACTGCAGTCATCCCGGAGTTTGCATGAATCGCTGATGTTGAGTGATTCAAAGAAAACTCCAGCACGGGTTTTTGACTCATCAGTGTAGAGTTTAAAGACATGTGCACATGGGTTGGATTTCCACTCTTGTTTTTGTGAAAAATAATGGACTACGTATGTATATTTCCTGCAAAAGTCTATTTAAAGTACCTTTGGTTATGAGCGGTCTAATTTATGTGAAAGAGAATGCCGATGTTAACTTCAAGCATTCCTTTCTGATTAATTCTCTTTAGTGAAGAACGCAACAGCTATGGTTTTTATACGACGACTCTCCATTCGTCTGTATGTCACAAGCTTGAAACTTGAAGCTTGTGACTGTTTGAGCTAGAGAGCAAATAGAATGCGATGAACCGCAAATAATGAATGTAAAACTTAAAAGAAAACCTTTTTTGGTGACCCTTCAATCTAAAATAAAAAACAGTCAAACAAACAGTCTTTTATTTTTGCAAATTTTTATATTTTCTTTTCCACTTTCGACTTTATACAATTGGTTTTTATTTGTTTTCTCGGTTTGTTTTTATTTACTTTATTTTCTTATATATCTTTTTTCGTTTGTGATTTACATTATACAAATTAATTAATAAAAAAATATCAATAGTATTATAATAATTATAATAATAATGAAGAAGAACACAATTTTTGTTTTTGAAATAATTAAAAAAATATATATGTATATGTAATTATAATTTATTATAATTATTTTTGATTATTTCTTTCATGGAAAAAAGAAAATCAATGCAAATTGGTTGTTTTCTTTAGAAATTTGCTTCGTTAAATTCCCTTAAAAAACGTCAGCTTGTTTTGTGTATGTTCGTGCGTTATTTATTTGTTTTTGTTTTTATTATGTTTCTTTAAGTTCTTCTCAATTATTTTTTTATATATATTATATATAAAAATATTAAGACAAATCACACTGGTAATTCATAGTTTTTGACTTTTTACTGGGGTGTAATTTAATTTTTCAATAACTTGGCTATATAGTGACTAAATTTTTTTTATATATATTTATATAATTCCTTGTTCGTTTCGTTAAAAAAAGTTATTATTACAAAAAGTTATTTTTTTTGTTAAAAAAAAACTAAATTAAAAAAATGACTCAAAACTTATTGTAAACAAGTGTTGTAGTGATCTCTGCTCGTTTTTTTCTTTTGCTGATGTTGTTTAAAACTTATAAGTTTTAATATTATGAAAAAAAAAAACTAAATTAAAAAAGATTCGAAGTATTATTATAATTATACGACTGGTGGTTCTGTTCCTTCAAGGTCTTCGTCACTAAAAACAAAACAAAAACGAAAAATTAGAAATTAAAATAAAATAAAAAGTGAAATAAAAATATGAAATTAATAAAAAGAAACGTGAGCTATTTTAGAGAAGGAAATTTTCCTAATCGGCTTAGAAGTCGCATTGGTCGTATATGTATGTATAAATATAAAAAAGTAAAGGAGTAACGTTCGTAGATTTAGATTTCCTTACTTTTTCTAGAATCCGACCATAAAGTTCCTTTCATCAGTGAATGGGAGACGTGGATTTTCGGTTTCATGTTTATTTCTGAGCTTCCCAAAAATTGGAGCTACAGAACTCGTAGTGCACAGTGTGCGCGGGATCGAGAAGTCCAATGATTCTGAATCGCAAAATTGCAACCCAAGACAGAAGTAAATGAAGTAGAGGCGGCTAGTCCGAAATTCAAATAAACAACTCTCCTAACACTAATTTGAAAAATCCATATTGAAGTAAAATTAACTCAGATCCCAATATCAAAACTGTCCAAACAACTTCGGCTCTGAGACCTATTATAGTTCAGTTGTTGTCTATCCAATTCACTTGTAGAAGGTATGGTTTTCAAGGATTCAATTAATTCAGACTATCAAACGAAATAATAACATCACATTCAACTAAACTAAATTTCTCTGATTAATTTGTTCGTCTTCTGTATTACAGTTAAGCTTTACTGAGTAAGGTTCAGGGCTACAGTCACTCCTCAAAAGGAGTCACTTACAACAAAGGAGATTTTGGTAAATTTCTCTTTCTCTAGAGATCAATTTCGGAGATATCGTATTTCAAAATTTGCTCTTAAAACTTTTATATTTGTTAACTTTCAACTGAGTTGTAATTTTGGTTAACGCGTATGAATATATCTTTATAATTACATGTTATTATATTTCAGTATTTTTTTTTTAATTTATTTAGTAAGCAAGCATTTAGTCTGATTAGCTGTCTTATTTTACAATATATTTAATAATTGATATTTACATTCGTTAAGTGATTTTATGTACATAATTTTTTTCTACATATTGAATATTTAACATAGTTAATAACATAAACATACTCTTCTTTTTAAAAATTTATTGATTAATTCACAGCGCAACAACTTTAAAATTCTGTCGATTTTTCTTTCTTCTACATTATCCTTAAATGCTTATACTTATATCTGTAGCATTGGTCAATAAGAAACTTGGTAACAGTTTAATAAGTAACTTATTCACTACTGCTCCTAGATATGTACTCGTATGTATATAATAATTCGGTTTAAGAAAAAGCTAAATTTATGCTAAATAGTTAAGGGTTATATTTATATATACATATATGTATATATATTTAAATATACCTATTTTTAAATATTATACAAAATCTTTTCGCACTCAATAAAAAAAAAAACAAATCATCTCAACGCATACATAGCATACTATAATATTCTATTTAAAAATAAAAATCGAATGTACTGCTAATGATGGACTGACTATTGCTGATCTTATACATATTTAGTGGGTAATACAACAAATGTAAGCATCTGTCACAAAGGTCAGGGGACAGGACGCAGCTTCTCACAGCTATTTATGTTTTTCACCCGGTTTGTTTCTACTTATATTCGGAAAGCGAAATTGAGGAGCTTCTTACGACAAAGAGTAAAAATCGTGTTTGAGATTCGAAGAGCAGATTTTTACAACATTACGTTTGTCAGATATTCGTGATAGGTGTCAAAGACAATAACTATAAAGTCAAAGTGCGATATCGCTGAAGATCTTTGTTAAACTTTGCAAACGATATAAATGCGGAAATCATATGGAATTGGACTAGAAGAGGAATCAGTTGAATGGGTCCCATCGATACACCTATAAGATCCTTAATGTTTCCTATTAAACATGGAAATCATTCAACTCTGAACTCCAGAAAGTAGGAACTACTTATTCATGGTTTGAGTCTCTTTTCGAATTCATCAGGGTCCGACCATGTGAATTACTTTCTTGAGCGGCTCGCTAAATTGGTACAATAACTAGAAGCAGCTGGAAGATAAAATTATATGTTCTGTCTAAAAAAAACTGCTTTTCCGCCCACATAATACTGGAGTGGTATTTGCGAAAAATATTTAAAGCAGAGGCGTTCAGCAGAACGTTTCATTTCAATTAGTTGGCCTAGCAGTCCCAAGTAGGAGACCTTGACAAGATATTTTATGCTTCCTTGTGCTGGTACCGAGTTAATAAATCGAGAGCTGGATGAAGAATCATTGCGACTTCGAAGCAATTCAGGCTGCCTTTGTAATACCAACGTCAAGAGGGTGCAACCAACATTACATCTTTCAAGGGAACCCGAAAACAAGATAAGTTATATGTCTTTCATGGCGTAAAACTGTTATTAGCTTTATTTTTTTCGAGCACGTTGAACTATATTTACTAAGAAGGCATATGTATATTGTATGTACAATAATCTAATTATATTCACATACTCATTTCGGATCCTAAACCCGACAATTGACTAATTACAACAAAATCTAATCATCGTTATCCTAATTCTCGTTGTTCCTTGAATAACTTTTCACCTAGGAACTGAAATATAAAATAACCTAATTCAATCAACGCAAGAATATTTTCTTTTACCGAACATCTATTCTAAAGCTATCTAACCTACTAAACTTTAATAAATGCCAGCTTATGAGTACTAAACTGATTCGCCAATTACAACAACTGCGTCCTACTCTATTTAAATAAAACGTCTTAAATGTCGGACGTGGATATAATATATGTACTGGGGGTGGTTGATCGACTTCGTCAAATGACGTCGGATCAAATCGACTCCCGAAGTCACTATCGAATTCCTGATACACTAGGCTGGACGGACTCCAGCTACTGCTTGAAGATTAGTAGGCAGCAAAAATACATTAATGACTATGTTAGTTCATGTATCAAAATAATTAAGAATGTACTCACTTTGGACACGTGTCAACGTTGACAGCGCTAATCGCAGTCTCACTAAGTTGAATTTGTCCGCTGTTTTCAGCCTCGACAACGCGCACGCAACCATTGAAACCGCTTCTGTAACGGTTGCCAGTGAATTTCACTAAATCTGGAGCGCCACCTAGAAATCGAAAAAAAAAAAACAATTACATCAAATACAAACATATGTCTCATGTGGTCTTGTTGTAAAACTTACCAATGAACACATTTCCAGGCAGACTCATGGTACTCTTGCCCGTCGGTATCGATTCACCGACTTGCACTAAATGATTCAGCTCCAAGCTGGCTTGATTGCCGAACCGTTTCAAGATGACAATATGTCGTTGGCCATCATCAACCTTTATGATTGGACTGCGTATAGTGTGCTCTTCACCGTCCAAACGGAATGAGAACTCCACAATGCCATCAACAATGGCCAAAGCCATGAAGTCTTGACCATTGTATTCCTCACCCTTCTTTTGTCCCCACCAAAGTAGTAAGCCATTCGGTTCCGTCGTTGAGAAGAGAATAGCAACGAATGATGATTCTTGTTCGACTTCCTCACCGAAGATATTGCGATCCAACTCGAGGTAGCCATTTCCGCGGAAGTTAGCATTGTAATGGATTTCCACATCTAAAAGTAAATCAACTTAGTAACACTGGCCTGCAACGATAGCCAGAAACTGTATCACTTACGAATTTCACAGTTCTTTCCAGAGAAACCCAGTGGACAATTACATTCCACATTGCCATTGTTTAGGACACAGGTTCCACCATTTTCACACGGGTCTCGATTGCATGTTTCACCTTCCAGTTCGTCGATTTCGTAGCCACTTCCTGATGGTGGTTCGACTTCGTTGATATCTCCGCAATTTTGTACGTTGGCAGCATCCTTGATCTCAGCTATTAGATTCACCTTTCTATTGGATTCGACGAGCTAGAAATGGGGTAAATATCATGAGACTGTGGCTATATGCGTTATCGTGATACTTACATTTGAAATGCATCCATCGAAGCCGCGACTAATGTTCACATCACGGTTAAGTGTTATTTGTCTATCATAGCCGCCAATGTACAGCGGAGTCTTGATGTGCAATGTTCTGGCTAAGCCAGAAGCCTTCGCTTTTTGTTCGGGTTCACCGCCAACGCGAAGAATACCCTCTCCGAAGCGTCGATTGATTTCGATTTCAGTCCATTTGTTTAGTGGCAGTGGATTAAGAGAGCGTATGATTACTGGTCTTAGTCCTGAAAAGACAACCAAACAAATTTGTATAATGCATGGACATTGTTAAGAAGGATTTTTTTTATATGTTAAGTTAAGGAGGAATGCACTTTATGGCACT
This sequence comes from Blera fallax, assembly GCA_946965025.1. Classification (NCBI taxonomy): domain Eukaryota; kingdom Metazoa; phylum Arthropoda; class Insecta; order Diptera; family Syrphidae; genus Blera; species Blera fallax. The sequence continues at coordinate 8,624,751 of OX337248.1, read as the reverse complement.
GTTGAGGCTTTGAAGTAGCTGAACAAAACTCATCGCAACTGTGAGGATTAAGGTTTTAGAAACCTTGTCACCTTACAAGTTTCAGACTTTATCAGAGTGTACTCCTACAACAGTCTGTCTTCCGAATGAACATTACATGGGGGTGGGCAAATCTAGGCCCATATATATATTCTGTCTAAACAATTCTATAATTTACTCACTTGCTGCGGTGTTAATTCTCAGTTCGACGTATTTATTATGCAAAACCACGGCGACAAAATCACCGCTCACCAGCTTTGATTCAGCAATGTACAGCAAAACAGAGTTTTCCAAACTGTTCGGACGAACCGAGAACTTGATGCTTAGCTTCGATGGTCTTGGAGTGCTGGAATAGAAAAATGTTTCAGGCAAGAGTGGAAAATTAACTTTAGTAAGTCTTACCTATAAGCAGCATAGCTGCCACCCTTGAACGCCAGACTAGCCTCATTCAAGTGCTCAATATACTGACATCTGTCACCAGTTTTGTTCAGCGGGCAATAACATTCCATTCCCAATTCAGTATTCTCGCACCGCCCTGTTCCGCAGATACCTGGAGTACACGAAGTACCCTCTATGGCACAATTACTTCCTGTAAATCCATCTTGGCAGATGCAAGTGTAACCCATTTCGGTTTGACTCTCTAGACAAATGCCTTCGTTCTCGCATGGATCGTCAGCACATGGTTCACATGATGTAATTCCTTCTTTGTACTTGGCGTCCTTGTATAACTCAATAATTTGATCTTGTAGAGTCAATCGACTAATGCAACCAACAAAGCCGACTCTCTTTTCTACAGAGCCAGATGGTAAATCATCCCATTTAGGCACAGCGCCAATGAAAAGATCCTCAACCAAATCCAATGGGGAGATATTCGACAACAGCGGGAAGCCAACTGGATGTTGATCATCCACTGTCATGTAGCCATCGCGTCTGAAGCGGTTGACGCGAATGGTATGCCATTCTCCAAGAGTGATAGGTGCCTCTGCACGCATAACAACTGGTTTACCATCAAAGTCAAAACGGAATTCGGGATATCTGTCATTTAAGGACAGGGAAATGTAGTCACCACTTCCCTTCTTCTGTCCATTATAGAGAAGCAATCCATTGGGTTGCTTCGGCCGGAATGTGATATCGAAGTTGAATTTAAAGAATGAGCTTGGCAGTGCTGGGAATGACATGTAACTTAATGGTGCCTGATGGAAGTGAGGAATGGCCCCGGTAACGACTAGAATAGTGGGATAATCTGTTGATTCACCATTGCTGGTGGCAGTGCATATGTAGGTTCCGGCATCACGGGCCTGAACGTCATCCAAACGAAGTTCATTCTGGAAAAAAAAATGAATTCTTACATATATACTTATACCGCTAAGTTTTAAGTTTTAACTTACATTGTATAAATCTTTTCCAGATTGGAGGGTGCCATATTGACGTGACCATCTGAACGATGATGAGCTATCATCGGCATCGCAGTTCAGTTTTACATTGGTTCCAACTTCAGCGTATTCAATTTTAGGCTGCTTTGATTTCCGCTTTGTATCCTCTGAAGGGGAATAGTAAGTAAATGCGAACTTAGGGTCGAAACACAGCTAAGGACTTACCTGTAATTTCAAGTTTATAACTGGTCGTATAGAGATCCCCCTCATCAGTTTTGCATTTGCAGACGTACTCTCCAGCATCAGAAGTGTCAGCGTTTGAAATAATCAATTTGTTTCCTACTTGCTGTTGGTTGGATGATAATAGAAGAAAGGAATAAGTTTAGAAGGAGTTTTTTAATATGGGTACGAGGTTATGACGACAATGATAAAAGTTAAAACGCTTGTTTTGAAATAGTTCCTGTCTACTGCTGCCGGCAGCCCCACGTTAAAACCCGGTTTACTTAGAATCCTGGAGATGAACTTTTACTCTTTGCAACTTCGATCGGTGGTGGCAGTACGTGAAGAGGCTTTTGGACACAGGAAAACTTAGCACAGGCCAAAAATCGTACATACGAGTATTTGTAGCACAAAACCATTTTAAGAATTTTTTACAGACAACCTGGTTCAGGTCAAGCGGAATCAGTATACGAGTTGTTTTATTGGACAACTTTTTTAAGGGTTATCAAAAATATTAAGTAGAGTCTACCTAAGCCTTAGATATAAATTGAAATATCCTTTGGAAAACATAAACTGGAATGTTAAAGTAACTGTTTGGATTATTTACCCCGAAAACTACTTCAACAATGGGAATTGTGACAACAGGGTTGATGCACTGTGGAAAACTGTGCATGCCAACAGAAATAGTCAAACATTTTTGACGTATTGACGCCTTTGTAAGATGAAGGTAAGACAAGAGATAGCGTTGTCATATTCCTTTTGAAGATTCTTGTTTGGAGTCTTTATATCGTTCTGCAACGTTGCGCGTCGACAGACCCAATGACAGGTACTAAGGTTCTCGTCAAATGTGGTGCCATGCACTGCCATGACAGTGACTAAAGATTTGTATACTTTACCAATAATAATGGCGTTGGCATAGGTGGCACCAAGCTTGACACAAAGTCTGTTAATTTTAAGCTGATCCGCATTGAAAATTAAGCCAAAATAATGATTTGACTACTGATGGTAGGCAGAGCACTTATTGATTGAAAAAACAGGATATAAGCTCACATCACTGTCACTGTTTGTAACAACAGAACAACTGCGATAAGCCAGATACTCGAGTTCCAAGTTTCGGAGTTCATGGAAAATTTTAAAGACTATCTTACGTACAGAGCAAAGATTGTCAGTGACAGGTACATATGTACCTGGAGGAAGTACGAAGAGGGCCAGCAATCTTGTTCTTAATTGAGGTGAAGACTTAATATTGTTTCATACTGCTGGTGTTCCCTGGCTTAGCGCGCTGGTATATAGTCAGGACATATTTAAATAGTCAGGAAAATACTGATAGGTGAAACAAGCTAAGGCCAATTTACACCAACAAAAGTTTTTCATCTCCTTATGGAATTTGAAATATTATCTACGAACGAGTTCTTGATTTGATAATGTGAATATCTATTATGACATTAACGCAGAGAGATTTCCCAAAAGAACAGTCAGATACTCTTCATGACTAAATTTTTAGAGCAATTTGAAATTTGGAACGACACGGCTGTGTTTGATAAGACTGTTTTCTAAAGTCAGCAATTTTTGGGTGGTGATGGACGTTCTTCACAATGTTTGTCGGTAGCAATGTCGAAAGTCGTTCTTCTGACTTATAGCAAATATAACAACATTGAAGAAACCTTCCCGTGCCTTCCCATTTAAATTTTTCGCAATGCCGGAATATCTACCGCTAGAGAAGGATAAATCCTTTCAAAGAGAGTTTTACTGCTCACATAAGCACACGCCGCGATAGGTGTAAGACTGATTGCTTGGTCCCAAAAAAGGGGAGCTAATTCGAAATTCAGATCATGAAATACTGATACAAGTTCGAATGTACACTTGTAAAAGCAATTTTGTATGTACATCCTGATAGCGAATTACAAAAAAAAAAAAACAAAAAATATTTAGCGCAACAGACTGTGTGTTGTCCAGGGCTTGGTGTTGAGCGTGTTTTATTTTTTTTTTTTACAAAAATGGAAGGAACCTGTGGCATATCCGAAAGGCTTTTTTTAATTGCAAATCTTTCGCTTGATACTTTCGGACGTTTGTCGAACATTCGCGAGAGGTGGGATATTCATTATTAAACTTTTTGGTGTTTTCTGGGATTTGACCCTCGCACTTCCCGTTCAATAGCCCAAACACTATCCACTGAGATACGGTCCCCTAGGTTGCCGACTAACACGAAAATTTAAATTTATCTAAAATTGATTTGTTTGCTACATTTCCCAACACTTGTAAGCATTTTTTCGAACGCACAGTAAAATTCAGGGAATTTTAGAAGCTTGTAATCTGTAAACTGTAAGCATCATAATTTTGAAGAACGTACATAGTTATAAGTTATGTGGAATACTTAAAATAAAAGTAAAGTTAAAGATCATATTTTACAAAACAACTTACCCTAATGTGCAGGGGCAATGGCTCTCCATCGGCTCGTTCCCAAATCACCTCAGTGTAGCTATTATCCGAAGAATAACACTCAACTTCAGTTGATTCTCCAATCCTCAGGTTCGAGTGCTGTTGATCCAATTTCAAAACTGGTGCGTTTTCGTAGATCCTATTATCTGAAGCTTCCCATTGTGGTGGTTGAGGTGGCGGTATTGCCGCAGCTATTTTTTTTATTTTTTTTGATTTTTTTTCGAAATTTCCGTGTATGTATCCAATTGAGTGTGTGTTTTTGTTTTAAGAAGTTTTATTTTTTTTTTAGAGAGAAATCATTTGTTGATGATAATCGTGATGGTTTGTTTTTTGATTTTGATTTTGTATATCGAGTTGACATTTAGGCGAACAACGAACAAACACATGTATTGCGTTTTTGTATTGATGATGATTTTTAGGCAAAAAACACACATAGGCGATATAATATTTTTTTGAAAACATTGAGATATGATGTCGATTGTCGCAAGTGGAGGATACAGTCACAAGAGATTTTTTTTTTTTTCAATAAATTTAAAGGAGAAAAAAACAAAAAACACATAGATTAAGATTTGATCTGATCAATGTATAACGTTATAAATACAAAAACTAAATTTTAAGTTTTTAGAAAAATTTTGAAAAACAATTTGACACAGTTCATATCTTGCTCAATGGCTCTGCGAGATGAACTGTCTCTTTAAAGTATCTATTCAAGGTTTTTTTGTTCATAATAATTATATGTTTACAAATCTTATGTTAAAAGAATTTTAAAATTAATAAAATTCAAGCAAGCAATTAGTAAAATTGTCAAATTTCTACTTTCTACAAAAGGTAACTCCAAGTTAAGTCCAAATAAAAGTTTTTGTATTTACATTTGGTTGGAGGGGTGTGTGTTGTTTTTTTTTTTTTGGTTTGTTTGGGGCTGGAAAGGGGGGGGGGGGGGTCAAATTTTAAACCAAAATCAAATTCCAAAATTAAGTTTTTTTCCATGCAATTTATAATGAAAAGCATCACACAAGCAAATATTAATAATAAATGTTTAAAATGAAAGAATAAGAGTTTCAAGCAATTTGGAGAAAAGCAATTCACACATACATATGTACATACTCGTATACTTACTCAATTAAAGTCTACATTGTTCTAAATTCTAAATATTTGATAATCTATAGAGGACTATTCAATCATGAAATACATGGCGTTTATAAAACTACAGGGTGGTCCCTTTGACATTATGAAACATAATTTTGCAGCATTTCTTAGGTTAGTTTTTCATCAAGGAAAGAGTTTTCGAAAACCGCTATACATCTACATGACAAATGTTTGACAAAATAATGAGTATACTGCGTATTATGCGTGTTTTTTTTGATAACCAGTGTATTCCAAATTTTGAGAAAATAACTAAACTGATTCTGTATCTTCGAGTGCCATGATATCGGCAAAGTAGTTCAAGAATTGAAAGTCAATCGTTGTCCGTTTTAGGTTAGTAAAGTTTAGGATAATAATCGAAAACCTTGAGGTGGAGTGGAAGAAATGGTGCCTTATCTGAGTTTGCTACCTTCAAGCACTCTTAAAAGTATAAGACGGTATAATCTCTTGATAGAATTCTCATTAACTTTACAAAATTACAATGCCTGGCCAGATAATTTTGAACAACTTATAAAATTCAAAGTTTAAAGGTCCTGGGAGAAAGTTTGATTCATTTGCTAGCAGATACAAAGGTACTGAACAATATCGTAAACGCAGGCCTAATAGCCGATTCGAACATAAGAGCCAAGAAGAAGTCTGTAGTTCCTATTCGGTTTGTTGGCTAGCAGAGCCGCAAACGAAAGCTTTATACTTATATGACTTCATATAAGACAACAGTGCTACTGTTGGACTTGCTATAAACGTCAATATCAAATGCTAACAAAACGCGGTTAGCCGACATCGTGTCGGAGTGGAATTATCAGATTTAAATGGCATGCATTTGGCGCTCGTAACCGCAAAGGCTGAAAGTCTTAAGGAGCCACGGTTTGAAAACCATGTTTAGGAAGGAACTGAGACATTAAGAAATGTACTAAGCGTTATGAAGAATGCTCTTGCTAATATTGTCAGGAGATTGACTGCTTTTCAGCAGACATATTTAGTTAATCTACATAGAATGAAGGTGAGTGAATATCAGTGAAAGAAATGTTATTAATAACTCTTTACAAGACCTTTATCATCCAAGTTCTGCTTTATGACGCTGAAGCACGAATTCTGTCGAAAGCTGATGAAGATATCCTCCGTCGTTACGAGCTGTACAGCGACATCGACCAAGCCAAAAAAAAATGCGCGTGACTCGCTAGAGATGGCTAGGACATGAAGAGCGAATGGACACCAATGCTCCGGCCCACAGAGTTTTTGAATCTAACCCGGAGGGACAACGCAGTAGAGAACAACTTCGCCTAAGGTGGCGCGCACAAATAGAAGGGGACCTCAACCAACTTGGAGTGCACAACTGGAGCCAGTTAGCTAAGGACCCGGCTAATTGGAGACGCTTGTTGGTTGAGGCCCAGGTTCACCCCGAACTGTAGCGCCACCTAAGTAAGTAAGGATGGCAGTTGTATGCTGAAAGTTCTCGAAGTCAATACATTTTTTCGACGAATAACAAGAGAAAGCTGTGCTGCTTTACGAAACCCTACTTTTCTAAAGGCCATAGTTGGAGAAGGACGGAGAACCATCCCATTAGTATTCTTTTAGTAACGTCCGAGTATGATATGTCACTTTCTTTTAACTACTAGTCTATTCCCCTGATGTTATACTGTTTAATGAGACCCATTTAAGACAGGTTTACAGGACAATCACAAGTTTATGATATTATTACAATTTTTGTTTTGTTTGTTTTTTGATTTTTACTAAAAACAGCATTTTTAGTATTTTATTTTCCAAACGCATGATTTTCTAATTTCAATTCTACCAATTACATAAAACATAAATCTCGTTTATTTCTAAGGTCTAGCATGGTGTTGGGTGGATATATATACGTATAGCAAAAATATAAAATAAAGGGTGCATAAAAGTGAGCGTGTTCTATATGCGTGTTCTCTTATTATCTATACAAAATCAATTTTAAAAATATGTATATAATTTATTTTTTAATCTATGTATTTACGGGTGCAATGGTGACAAAGTGCAGAGATTTGTTGATACTTTTCTAATATTTCAATTTTGTTTCTATCGAGTGTAGGCTCAGTGTGTTTGTGTGTTGACGAAAAATAACTAAATACAAACTAATCAAAATTTATAAAAAAAAAATCAACTTAAACTAAAACAAAAATATAAATAAAAAAAAAACTGTAAAAAAAATATAATTAAAACAAACCACTAATTGATCTCGATCTGTATTGATCCTTTTTCCATCGCTTGAATCGGTTCGTTGAGTCACGTGTGCAATTAAACTCATCCGAGTGATCGGTGCAATCGTAAATGCCATCGCATACCATTGACGCTTTGACACATGTATGCGGATGTGAGATGCATTTAAAGTCATTCGGTTGGCAAACGTATGTAAGGGGCTTGGTTATGATGGTTTTTGGTTTCAGGTCTTTTGGATCCAATTTTTGTATGAATTAATTTTTTTTTTTTTTTGATTTCAAAATGCATAATTTCACTCATGAATGGGGTTGGGAAAATTAAGTAACATTTTTTTTTTAATTTTATTTTCGTTATTGGTTTGAAGAAAGGAGACAGGCATTTGAATTTAAAAAAAATATATAAATATATTTTGTACATAATATTTTGTATAGTTGAGGAAGAAGGCAGGAAAATGGAAAAAAGAATAAAAAAAATTAGAAAAAAATGTTTTGCTGCTTTTTGGAAAAAACAAAATAATACTTAGAAAGTGTTAAAACAAATTAATAAAAAGAAACATATTTGAAAACCAAGGCTACAGGGTAAGACAGGAAAATTACGTTTTAATATATGTACAATGCAAATGTTTTAGCAAACAGTTGGTTTTCAAATGTAATGTTTGAGTTGAGAACACTTCAGCTACTATGTTATAAGTACACACAGTTTTGGTTTATGTTATGATGATAATTTTTGACGAGCTTTGGACGAGATTGTTATTCCTGTGACACAGTAATCAAAGAGTTAGAATTTAGAGGGATGGTTTTTGTATTTTAAGTGAACGTGAAGGAATGGACACTAAGAAGTTGCGGTGGAGATTCAATGAATTGATTTTATTTCGAAGGTGAGATTGTTTTATGTATTTGTTGGTTTTTGTTTTAATTTTAGTAGTTATTTGGGGCTGTAAATATAATACGTAATACATTGAGAGGTTGTTAAACATATACACAATATGAGCTACACTAAATTCACTACTTTTATATACTCAAGACTAAGAAGGGGTTCTACTGAATAGGTTGACACAACAAAAGACATACATCAGTGACAGTGAAAATAAGATTGAACCTATGAATCCTGTTAAGGATAACATGTTTGATGTGCCCAAATAAGATATCGAACTCAGGGTAGAGTGAGATTACTCCTATTAAAAATTTTGCAAGCTCCAAGTTGTTATCTTACTGTTTCTGTCTAGAGATTGCCATTGAATTAAAGTTGTGCCATTTGAAGCCACTGGTTGGGAGGTACTTGGTTGATACATGCACATACATATGTATGGGTGTAGTAATAACACAAATAATAGATTTTGAAGCCGACATGATATAGAGGCCGACTGTTCAAGGTAAGTACGATTGGAATTGCATCGATTGAAAGCAGCGATAAACTGCATACTAAAAAGAGAAACTGTTATATTCTTACGACTTAAGAAAGTCAGGCGAATTAAGGGATTTGAGATTATAGAAGAAATTTAAACAATGGGAAGTCAGTTCTTAGAGGGAATGTAGAAATTGGTAAAAATCCTCGATAATGTATAGCAGCACTTAGAGCAGATACTAAACAGGCATGAAGTAACGCACGAAAATGGCAGTGAGAAAACAGTTTCTATTGGGTTCATGGGAGTTTTTCAAGTGTAAAAATGATGGTTAAAAGCCTTGAACAAGTGCATAGTAATTATCTTCGATATCGATAGGTGATATTATGCATCACATAATTATAAGGAGAATAAAAGAAAAGAAAAGAAAGAAGCTCATTCTGTAGAGCCAAACGATAGGCAAACGGAATCACACTCCGTCCCTCCAGACCACTCCTACCCAAAGTCTGCAGTTTGTTCTTAGTGGGACACATCGGGCATAAAACTGTCTTAAGATATTTCTGTTTTTCTTTCTAATTCTTAGGTGTGTTAAAGATTATTTTGTTTTGAGACTGAAAGTCTAGCTTGCTCTTGGTCTACCCATCTTATAGAGGATTACAATTTGCATTGACTCATGGTCAGTCCTCCTCAATCTTTAATTTCTAATAATACCCACTTCTTTATTTCAATTATTGAGCTGTAGAAGTTTAAAAGATTTAAAATGTGGATGATACTTCTTATATTTTTACACAAGACCATAAGAGCTGTCTTTAAACTATCGCGTCCAGTTTCTCTAACTCAGAAGACCGAGCAGATCATGATGAAACCCAGATTAATTAAGCCCGGTGTGAAAAAAATCATTGAAATTAAATACAGTGGATATGGTTTGAAAGGTATTTAAAAAAATTTACCAATTTTGCGCACTTGTTTTAGAATATCTTTAAATTTATATGAAAAAATCAACCGTTTCAGTAGAACTGTCTTTAAGACAGAATTAATTAATGTTTACAACTAATTCAATTAAATTACTGACAAAACTAATGGACTATTGTTATTTTGTGATTACATCTACGAGTAAAGTTAAAATAGAACTGCTAAACTTACTGCTAAGGCAGAAAACATTTTTGAATATCAATTTAAATATGTTCCAATATTCTACCACAATCAAAACATCAACAGATACATCATTTTCAAGTAATGAATAAAATTTTGTTTCCAACCAAATTCTAAAATCTGCCCTATCAGATTCAAGTACACACTACATAACATAAACAAATCTATGTAGTTGTCACAGAAAAAAAATCAATGGCTTCGAAGTTCAAAAATACGAATAAAAAATTTTGTCACAAAAGTCAAAACTATTTGCAAATTGGAATTTTTTTTATGCACCATTAAAGTTTTCTCCTTTCTACACAGAGACAAAAAAATGGGGAACGAATTTTTTTTGAAAAGAACTACTTCCACAAAGAGATACAAAAAAATGTAAGATTACTTTTATTCTTTTATGTAAATCTACTTTTAACATGTATTGCAAAGTTTTATCTACGATTAAATAAATAAGAAACAATATTTTTGTTTTTTTTTTCTTTATAAAAATTAATTTGAGAACACACCTGTACAGATATAGAAAACCATGCAAACAACCTCATTTTTGCTGAGACGTCCTTTTTTTGTATCATATACGATATGAAATACAGATGGGGTTGGGTCGATATGTATAGATACGAGTATTTATATAGTTTTTTTTTTTAGTCCCAATTCGTTAGTTTTTTTTTATTGATATATTGTCATTTGCAGTAGAGTAGAGACAGAGTTGGAATATTTTTTTTTTAATTTGTTTTTGATCAGAGTTCAATGTATACAAAAGGAAGATCGAGGAAAGAAAAAAAAAGAGAAAGTAGAATAAGTAAAATATAGTTTTTTGTACATAAAAATTATATAAGTAAAAAATTATGTAATTCATATATATAAATGGAATTCAATAAAAAAAAAGTATAATTCCCTGACATAAGAAGAACAAATTTTGAACTGATTCTTACTTATTTTGTTTTTTGTTAATTATACAAAAAAGATTTGAGAAGTGTTTGGTGCAAGAACTAATAGTGCAACATTTTATTTTTTATTATAATACATAGACGATACTTTTGTATGCAGAGAGAGACAGATTATTTACACAACAAAGATACAACCAAAAACACAATTCACAACACTAAACAAGAGCTGAAAACGGAAAAAAATAAGAATTAAAAAAAAACTGAACCAAAACAAAGTGGAATGGATTGTGCGCTATAAGACGGATTTTGTATATGATAGTTTTGGCTGTAATTTGGTGGAACATGGAATTGTAATAAGGATTTTTAGAATGCTTTTAAAGCTAAGAACTAAGGCAAAACTGATCTTACTGACAATCAGCTTATCGGGTTTATGCCGAATGAGAGTAAATTGGAATTGGCGGTCAGATCTTAAGCTGTGCTCAGACGATTGCCAGATCTGATAATATTGTCAGGTCTGTCAATGAAAAATGTGTTACAATCGTTTAGGACATTTGGAAATTGTCAGATGTGCGAAGCTTATGACATCTGACAGTTAATTCGTTGTAAGATATTCTTTGTTGTTTTTCCAGAGATAATATTGTGGACGCGCAGAAAATAAGTATTTTTGTTGTTTGTTTGATTTTGTGCTTCGAAAATAAATAATGAGAAGGGTGTGCATTAAGGAGAATTTGATTATTTTTTTTCTTTTGTGTATGTGGAGTCAAGAAGATTGTGAAATTGTTTAGCAGCCGTGCGATGAAATTCGGGCTCCCCACTTCGCAATTCACGAGCAATTTCGTGTAAAATCCCTCTTTCTGGCGACGGGCTACCCAATCCTTTGTCCAAACAGTACGGCATTTGCGTGGCGATTCGTCTTCATCTTCGCTGCTGTCCAATACGTACGCAGCCAAAATCGTCGCAAGTGCCTCCTTTTGTTCCATTTCAATCAATCGTTTTCACTTTTTTAATTCAATGAACCACGAAAAACAACGTATATGTCTGACAACGTATGACGTAAACAATTATCTACCAACCGTGTGAACTGACAATGTGTGATCTGACAACGTTGTAAGCAAAAGCATTGTTAGACCATTGTCAGACCAGCCATCTGACAATAAATTATCAGAAATTGGGACAGAATCGAACAAACTGATAATTTAACGTTGTAAGACAGTTTGCCATTGTCAGCTCATTGGTAGCAATTGTCAGCACCATGGTAGATCTGACAATATTGTCCGATCTGGCAATCGTCTGAGCATAGCTTTAGTTACATAAATTCTCAGAAAAAATGGCTGCAGCTTTTTCGCACTTTGAGATAGAACGAAAACAAAAAGTAAAGTCCAAAAATATAAACTTGTTTGTTGAAAACTAGTTTCGAAAAAATACATCCAATGCGAAGATAGTATCCGGAACTTCCTTTGTTGTGGACACCGTTTCTGTGTCCTTTTAAAGACCCAATTCTAAGTAATGCAGAACATTCAAAAAATTCATAACTACCTTACTCTCCTTTGAATAACTTTAGGAACTGCACCCCAAGTACTGGAGAACATTAAAAATATCAAAAACTGCATATTTTGACCATTCACAAGTGATGTAAGTATAAAACAACGAAGTTTAAAAACGCCTATCTCGCAAAAATAGTTTCTGAGCTTAAATAAAGGTCTAGTTCTGCAGAATGCGGATACCTTAAAATGGTAAAGAGTCCACTTGGGAGGTTCGAACTATTTGTATTTTTAGCCCTATCCCTATTGTGGAACTTTACTCAATACTTGAGTAAGTTCCTTGCCTCTTTTTGGTGTAATTTGCGTGAACTAGTTGGAGTCTCTTTCTATGCATAATCTAACGTACTGATGCTATGAAGTTCTTCTAAAGTAAATGAGCACTAACTGAAAAATTATTGGACTATTTAATACGGGCCAGATTGTCTCTTCAGTTTTAGAGGCTGCTGGTCCTGAATTTGAGATGTGAAAGTTATCGGCCCACTAATTTGGAAGTGCTCAGGTGGTCCTATACCACACCAAAGTGGTGGACATTTTGTGCCGGCCAAATTGTATTATAATCATAACTATGGCTACCGTTGTCATACATTGAGATCCGGATATAAAAGGCTTGAAGATAACTAAAATGTGTACATATGAAGTAAAATACTAATTCCTTCTGCTTTCTAATGTTCATTTATAGTGAATAGCCTGGAAGATAATTCATTTATTCTCTCAAATAAACATAACCTACTAATAAGTCACCTTCTGTGAAAATAAATGTCCTTTGTCACGCAAAAAAAACTTAAAAATAAATTACTTCTTACTTCTAACTTTCTTAATTATAATATTAGGTAAAAAAACAATGCAAATTATATATGCATGCATAATTTAATTATGTACGTATTTCCGAAAAAAGACATTGTTTAATGAAATGCTATATGAATGAAAAATAATAAAAAAAAAATAAACAAATAAAAAACAAACCAGAGAGTAAAGCCGAAGAGAAGAAAGAAGAAGAAAAGAAAAGACAAAATTCCGCCAGTAAAACAGGAAAAACAAAGACACCACAAAAAAAAGTAGAAAAAAAAAAATACACCACAACCAATTGAATGTAAATAAAAAAAAACTAAACAAACAAATTTAGAAAAAAAAATGAACAAACAAATTTTAATTATTTTTTCCATAAATTTTGCTTGCCGACAACATTGAAACTTAAGCCAATTAAACAATTTAAATTAAAAAAAAAGATACTAAACATAAAAAGGAATCTAGCAACTGTTCTTTCTTTTTCAATGAACAAAGGACCACCATAAAAATACCAAAATGTTGTTTAAATATTTAATGGAATAAACAAATTAAATTTCCATTTACAAAGAAAATAAAAAAAACACGTAAAAAAAACAAGTAAACAAGGAGAAAAACGAATTCATTTTTAGCAGTAAAACATAAACAAAAATGTAAAATTAAAAATTGTTATTTATATATATATATTATATTATTATTAATTTAAATGTGTTTCATTATATTTAAGTAATAAAAAAAATGGCAGCCAGTAGTTATATATAATTTTTGTTGTTAATACAAAACGAAAAATCATAAATGTTCTAAGTTAAAATAAAAAAAAAATTAAATGTAAAGTTAAAAAAAATATTTGTTATGTTAATAAATCTCTTTTCTTTACGCTTAAATATATATGCTTTTATATATATATATTTTAGTATTTGTTTTTTTTTTTTTTTGTATAATTATATTTTCGTTGATATGGCATGCATTCGACATTTCGTTAGCTCTTAATAAAAAATTATATAAAAAAAACGCAAACAAGTATTTTCAGAGGTCGTATTTCAGGACCTTCGTTTGGGGGTCAGCTTTTGAAAACGAAAAAATTTCAACAAGATGAAAATCACCACTTTGCTTGAAGTAAAGGTGTGTTTTTTATGAATTTCTTTTTTTTTGCTGAAGTCCCACCACCGTTATGTTAATTGGTGTATATGTTGGAATTATAATTATTATTGTTTTAAGTAAAATCAGGGAAATTATCGATTTTCTTTTCTGTTAGGTTTTTTTTTCTCTATAAAATTTGTTCCAATTTACTAATTAAGTTTGTTTTTATCTTAAAAATATTTTTTTTCCTTTTTGTTTATTTTATATAAAGATTTAATAAACAAAATTGTTTTCGCTCGATCATGGATAATTAATAAGAATTTCGTTTTCTATGTGTACGGCTACGGCGTTGTCGATACTCACGCTTAATGATGAGGTCAACATAGCTGGGCTCGGATCCAATACCCGCTGGTGAATACAGTTCACAAACATAGCGGCCTTGATCTTCGGGACGTACGCTGCGTAGATAGAGTGCTTGGTCCCTGGCATAGGAGGATTGTGGCAGTGGTCTTCCGTCGATGCGACGCCAATTGTACTAGGAGACGTAAGAAGAAAATAAGTAAATTAACTCTAACATAAATGTGATACAAGAATACGAGTGATAAAAAGGCATAAAAGAAACAAAGCCATTGAATATGGTCTTCAAATTTTATAATGGTTTCGTTGTCCAAAAAGCATGATCTTTGAAACAAAAATGCAATCGAGAAGAGTCATTGTTTGTCCGAAAGGTGCAGTGGAAGAGACAGAGTCTGCTGATGGTGTACGACGGTAATTTTTAGTGGGGCATCAGGGGTAGTAGTTTACTTGACCACTTTCCTTATCATCCCCCAAGGAGTTGCTAAATAGTGTATGGACGCAATAGCTTCAGCATCGACAAAAGAATCGGCTATGATTTTTTTCAGAAAGCTGAATGGCCATTATGTGTCGGTCGGACAGGGATCCGTCCAATTGTAAGCAATATGTTCCAGTGGTACTTACCCGCAAGTCCGCTCGAATTGGTTCCCTTGATCTTGTAATATCACACGATAGTGTTACGTCTTCACCTTCGTTGATTTCGTAACGACGGGCATTTGGTGTCTGTTCTATTGAAGCTCCACGATTTACAACAACTTCGGCCACCTTGGTAGTGTTACCATATACATTAGTTGCAGAGCAATAGTAACGTCCAGCATCGGCGGGGGTGATCGCATTGAATCTCAAGTATTCTCTATCAGCTTGAACGGATCTAAAAATAGCAAAAATGTGAGTCTTTCATCTACAAGTACACAAGCACAAGACTTCCTCTTACAATGGCAGTGGACGATTGTTATCGGCATACCAGACCACCTCAATTGGTTGAGCTCCGGTTACCTCGCAAAGGATTTCGACATTCTCATTGGCACGTACATTGATCGGCATTTCAGGGTGGAAACTTATATGTGGAATCGGTACCAAAGTCAGTTCAGCGATAACGAATGTCACCGGATTGCCACGTTGATCGTAAGCATTGCAACGGTATTGTCCGACGGCATCGGACTCGACTCTGCTAATGATTAAATTATTTCTGTCCAGGCGTGAGCTTCTTGGTAAAGGACGGCCATCAACACGCTCCCATGTGGTTTGCAACTGTGGGGAACCCTCTGTGGATGAATGGAATTAGAAATAGACTTTAAACATCACACTCAAACACAATACGACTCACCAATATCACAGCTCAAGGTAGCAGTGTCACCAATTTCGGCGCGATATACCGAGCTACCCTCATCCGGGCGTGGGCCATAAACAGGGCGGTTTTGCTGTGGTGGGTCTATCTCACTGATTCCTAAACGAAAGAAATGTAAAGAAAACATTATTGGATTATCCCTATAGCAAGACATCCTACGGGTGAGAAAAAAAAAATTACCAATAACTGTTCCCTTGTCTACATCAACCCGCAGCATTAATTTAAAGAACAATTAAATTGAATACTCAAACCACCTCTATTCATACCCTCCCTACTTACCGGTATCTCCTCGTCTTCTCTGAACACGGACGGTCACATACTTGGCGTCGGCTCCCGCATCGTTGTTTGCCTGGCATATATAAGTCTTAGCATCATTCATTGTCACGCGATAAATTTCAAGGACAGCTTGTGATGCAATTTGGAATGGCTGGACTCTTGTGCCAACCTGACTGGTTACTTCATCAACCCATTGAACCGATGGTTTCGGTGTACCAGTGGCTGAGCAAGTAATCTTTAGCTCTTCACCTTCTGTCACTTCGATGTCATCTTCGTTGGGATCGAGTGTGATGACTGGTGATTCCTGGACGATGATACTTATAGTTCCAGTAACTTTACCGACGATGTTTTCAGCTAAGCATTCATATTCACCGGCATCGCCTATCTGGAGCTCAGTAATTCTGAAGAAAAAATAATCATAAGAAGGTCTATAAGTTTTTCGAGACAACTACTCACGTTCCAGTTCCTGGATACTCTTCCCTGAATCGTGGCGGCAATGGACGGCCATCAACACGACGCCATGTCAGTTGGGGTGGTGGTATTCCCGAAACATAGTGACAACTCAACGAAGCCGTACTGCCGACATGTAGCGTTTGTGGCTCTGGTGGATAGAGCTCAATAGCTGGACGCTCACGGGCTGCAATCAAGTAAATAATTGATGAGCATATAACAAGAAGTAGATATAGATTTGGAACAATCGTATTACCGACTCCACTTTTGAAAGCTTAGTATGTTTAAATTTTTTTAAATGAAAATGTGAGGTTAGTTTTACGAGAAACATAATGAAGGACAAGACTAGGTGTTAAAGAAAGAAAAAAATTAGTTCTTACGTTCAACATCGATAGTAGTACTAGCTTGATCAGAGCCCAATGGACTTTCTGCCACACATAAGAAGACGCCACGGTTTGAGGGTTGTGCATTGATGATGCGTAGTACGTTTCCGGTTTGCTGAATGTTTGAGTCGAGTGCATCATGTACTTTGGTCCATTTGATTGTTGGATAGGGTGTACCGCTAGCTTCACATGTAATGCTAAAGTCTTGGCCTTGAGTGATAAGGTTCTCCTGTTGTAGTTGTTTAACAGTAGGTGCAACTCTGTTTAAATCATTAAATGCATTAAGAAGTCTCTGTGAAATATGTAAATTGTAATGCTTACCCTCCAGGGACGCTGCCACCACCTCCTCCGCTAATTTGCCTTTCTTCAATGCTAACATAAGCCGTTGAAGTGTAGTTCCTTCTAGCACGCTGATCCATTCCAGTACAAATATATCGCCCGGTATCACGAACTGAGGTTTCCCGAATAATAAGGACATTTCCATTGACCACGATATTTCTATTCCAGCGTACAGGCGAATTATCCTTTGTCCAGTCATAGATCAGTACCACTTGGCTTCTGGGATGGCAAACTAATCGAACGGTATCGCCGACAATGCCTTCAACTTGTGCTGGTTCAATGTAAATGAGATCACGTGGGGGAGCTGGTGTTGGTGCCGGTGTTGGCTGCGGGGCTTGATTCACATAAATGTTAATGGTACGTTCAGCGGTTCCAATCGTATTTGCTGCATAGCAACGGTATACGCCTTCGTCGGATTTACGAACCGTTGAGAAACTAATGCGATCACCGTCGATGCGAGCATCGCGGGATAAGGCACCTCCTAGTCGGGTCCATGAAACAGTTGGTTGTGGATTTCCTTCGACTGCACAATCGATTTCAATCGGACGATATTCATCGACTGTCACGTAAGGTGAGTTTAGGTTGATAACCGGTGGCGATTCTTGGCTTCGGGCTGAGATTTAATAAAATAATTATGAGATCAAATTTGATATTCGTAGGTACTTAATTGTGTGAAAGAGGGGAACGTTTTGGGTTTATCTACTCGAGCTGTCGTTCTATCTAATATAATCTAAGCTGAATTCTAGTATTTGCTGAATAGCTCGTCGATTTGAAAATTGATCTTAAATTACATATTTGATTTTGAAATGTTGTTTCATTTTTGTGCCCTGAAAAAGATTTTACCCGGTAAATGGTAAACTGAATCACAGTTTTTAGCCCGCAATATTGAAACTTGAATTCAAATTCGGTTTTGAAGGATTTAAAGAGGAACCGTTTGCAGCTTTATCCACTTTTGACACAAGTTTATCAAAAGGTATCTAGCTTATGAAAAAGATTTCAAGCATATTCAGTGGAAAATGTATAATTCAGCGCTGCTGAATGGCTTAAAAAGGGGTTATACTGAGGATAATGTAAAAGCAAAGTTGTTTAATTTGATTTTTGCTTAGTAGAATTATTGTATTACTTTGGTAGTCCGTGGTCTTAGAAATCAGTGTTCTTAACTTGAGTTCAAATTATATTAAAATTTGTGAATTAGAATTAGATTTAGAATGGGTTCAATAGCAGATACATACATAAATACATATCTATGTATAAAGAAAGTGCTTTAATCAACTCTACTCTTTTTGGGGTGTTCTGAGATTCGAATTTAGAACCACTGAGCCATGGCGCCCACATCATCATCGTCAAAAATACTGTGCTTTCATATTTTTCAATATTGCATTTGAACTGCAATAATTTTAATCAAAATTCCAAATCAACTTTTATAGGTGCATAAATAATCTCGCAGTAAATAGAAAGCCAATAGTAAAACTACAAATTAAAACAATTTTGGCATTGTACGAGAAAGAGGCCTCAGTTGTGCTTGCAAATACAGTCGACTCCCTCTAAGTCGAATTTTTACACTAGATCAAAATTAGTTCGAGTTAAAGGGATTTTTGAAAAAATTCGAGTTAGAGGGAGGGATTAATATATATTTTTCTTGAAGGGAGGGCAAAAAAGGGTCGATAAATACGAGTTAGAGGGAAATACGATTTAGAGGAGGTTCGACTAAGAGGGATTCGACTGTATATATAAAAAGTATTCAAAATATATTTAAATACAATTCAGCTCAGGGGAGTTTAATATTTTGTCAGTTTCAAGTACGGTATAATATTTTGATAAAAAACCATTTATACCATATTTAGTAGCTAATTCCTTAGCATATCCTTGTAAGACATATAAGTAAAATAAGCATCTTATAAAATGTCTGTTCAATAATGATTTAAAAAAAAAAACTTACGTGAAACAGTAATGGAAACTTGATCTTCGAACGTCTTTCCTGTGCCCTGCGCTTGGCAAATATAGACACCAGAATCTTGAATTTGAAGGTCACGCAAGTAGAGTGAACCTCGATCTTGTACAGCTTGATATGGTAGACGTCCGTTCAATTTATACCAAGTTACTAGGACAGGTACCTTTAAATGAAGAAACTTGTAATAAATTTTTCTCCGAAATTTTTAAAAGAAGCCTTACCCTGTTAACGGTGATTATTCCTGAGCAGACTAATGTCAATGATCCACCAACTGGTATAATACTAATTTCTGGTGCTGTGATTGAGACTGTAATTTCGGTATCGTATGGTGGAGGTTGGGGAGTTGTTGATGGTCTAAGATCTGTGTAAACGAATATTTTTATTAAGTAAAATAGTAAGTAAGTATAGTTTAGATAAACATAAATATCCATCGTTAGTTACATGAATGGTGAAATATGAGTTTTGTTGATGTAGATCGTTTTGAGTTGCACATCAGACAAAGATCATTTCAAGATCTAGTGATCTTGTTAAGATTTAAAAAAAAAGTAGGAAGGTGTTCAGATTAGTTCACTTTTTTTTCAAGAAATAAGAATCGTTGACAGTCCTATAAAATATGGCACACTTACATATGTAACAAAGAAGAAGAGAATATTTCCCGAAAATTGTTGGACAAAAACAAAAGCGATAGAATTGAGTAGAACTACTTAAGTCTAAATACACACAGGTGGAGTAGCTTACAACTTTGAACTAAGATGTTTTCTGTTTATAAGTTCTGTTTATTCAACCCAAATGTGGTGCTAAATTTTTTTTTTCAAATGTTTATATTTGACCAAAGACATATTTTTCATTTCATTTAATTTTAGAAGCTAGAATGTGGTGACAGACTGACAAAAGGGGAGCACGAGAGTGTATTTGTCCGCAAATAAAGAGTACCTTCATGAGTTTTGAATAAAAGACTTAAACACATTGTTGGGGAATACGGGCATTCGTTTGAAGAAGGTAGATTGAGATACTGAATTTTAGTATAGCAAAAGGCTTGCAGCCCTCGAAGTAACGAAGTCAAAAGTGTTATTGGCAATACTATTTTCTTCTCAGGAAGCATTAAGTATCTTCCTCTAGGACCTTTTAAGACTTATGACTTCATTTCCATTTTTTAGTCCATTTTATTGCTCTCCGATAACGCTGGAGAAGGTAGTCATCGACCAATTAGGCGTGCGAAACTAGGGGCAGCTATTCGTAGGTAAGGATCGACCTGACAGGAGAAGACCTCGGTCCCAGATCATATAAAAAAAAGGACAGTCTAAGCGTCTAAGCAAGTTATTTCGATCAGCAAATAGGAGTGTAAAGTTTTTTATAAGGTAGTGCGGTACATCATAAAGGGCTTTAAACAAATTGGTAGTTTTATGGATCGCAAAAGTTCAGGAAGACATCAAACATCAATCGACGTCTAACAGCTGCTCAAATACCCGAGGAATTGAACAAGAGCAGAGAGGAAAAAGGTAGTTACTAGTTACATTATGCATAGAGTTTTTGGCAGCTACGGGTGCAGAAGTGTGCTGGAAAACATGGTTTGTCCTGCGCTGTCCACAGATTTGGATCCGATTTCCTGAGAAGAAGGAATATGTAAACGCAACGAAGGACTTCTTTCCTTGTCTCTGACAAGGGTTTTCGAAATAAACCAATATGTGGTTGACACATTGGGTTAAGTTATACATATTTTACTTTAAAAAATGCATCATTATCATCTTTCGCCAGAGAGAAATGTGTAGCTAAGGTGGGCAGAAGTAAACATTCAAGCGGAAAAGTAAAAAAGAAACGGGCTACAATAGTAGTCGGACAAAAAAGTGAAGTAGACCTACTTTCTTCGAATGAATAGATTCAAATCCCTGCCTAAGATATTTGGAAACTCATTTTTGTTTTGCTGTACTTAGATATCTTAAAAATTTACGGCCTCGCTTTAAATATCCATGTGATAGGCCCCAATTGGTAAATTTTGGCCCTAATTTGGTAAATCTATGACTTTGTGTAGAGCTTCTTCATTTATTTCAAGGCCCTAAAGGTACAAGTCATAATGGAAAATATGCCACCAAAAAGACAAACAATGTCAGTTTAATCTAATTTTCAGTGCACAGTTAAAAAGTAACCCCAATTATAAAAGTTAGTAAGTTCGGTTTTTAACTAACGTGTTAGTACGATCTGTCTACGTAAACATGTAATAATCTAAAGAAACGATACGAGTAAAAGAACATTTAAAAAAAGACGGACTACATTTTGTAGTTTTTTTTTTTTCAAAACAAAGTTCATTCAGACGAAGTACACATGTAAAAGATTGCCCACAGATTTTGTCTCTTATAAGAGACCGACTTTACTACTACAACAGAACAGAAACACGAAACGAATCCCGATTTCTTTGAGCACCTTGTCTGGATATCGATGGCGATGGTTGTGAATTAACAGAACAATTCGTATCTGTATACAGATATCCGATAACATTCCCTGTCCGATCGTAAATACTGTATGTTTTGTTCGAGGCGATCGTTGTGTCTGGCTTCAAAATCTTCACTTTATATCTGCCACAACAGTTTGGTCTATCATATAACTTCTCATGAATTTTTTTAATTTCCGTGGCATCGCGACCTACAACTTCATTTCGCATGTATGCGAATATCAATATGGGAATGAGAAGTAAATGAGCGAAATGAAAATGAAAACAAAGTAAAATTTAGAAGAGGGACTTTTGTAAGAAACTTACCGGCTCCAGAGTTCTGACAGCGATCACCAGAGTAACCTGGTTTACAGTGACACTCAACGAAACCACGATCGCTCTTACTGCACGATTCAGCGCCATCATTACACGGACACTGTAGGCACGAACCAAAGGAAGATCCACTCAGGTCGCTGGTGTCGCGGTAGTACATGGCCGAGCAAGATTGACAGCTATTTCCTGTGTATCCAGGTGGACATTGGCAAACCTCAATATCGTAGACACGCGGTGCTCCAACTTCGGTGCCGATCTCACCGGCGGACTCAAGGATCACATTGCCGATTGACGATGATTGAGTGGGGATCTTTGGTGTGGCACGAATCAAAATGTATTCCAGGTTCGAGAGAACATTCAAAATATCTGTGCGTGAGGCTCTGCTACCATCGAAACGTGTCCAGTTCTCTTCCTCGTGCAGAAGCACGTCAATCAATTCTTCATCAACTGTGTCTTGTGGACGGCTCCATATCAATTTGTTTCCATTACCAATGAGAATCACATCTTTGCCAGGTTCAAAGTTACCATAGCTTTCTACGCGGAGTATAAATGAGAGTTTTCCACCGTATGACTTAAGACGATCACCGACAATCGTGTTCGGGAGACTCCAGTATTTTTCTGTGTACGATGGGGTGCTGTATGTGTACATGTTGATTTCAATATTAAGGCCCATGTTGCCGCTGTCTAAGAAGTCACCATTTTCATCAGTAATAATTGGAACTTTCTCGATGAAAGGAATTGGTATGAGCTGACGGAAGAGATTAGCAGAGTAGCATTGGTTTGATGCCCCGGAGCAGAAACATTCAGCGCATCCTTCGGGATTTGATGCTAACAGGCCAAATGTGCCGCGACGACATTCGTCGCAATATTGTCCAACGACATTGCGCTTACATTGACAATATCCGTTGTCACATGTTACTGTTCCAGCATTGCTGCACCGATTGCAGGTGCCCTGATCATCACCAGTTGGTTGACAATCGCGGGGTGAGCCATTAGTGGCATTGCCCGCAAATCCTGGAGCACACTCATCACAGAAGTCACCGATGGTGTTGTCACGGCAGTTCTAAATTAGAGTGCATTTATATTAGAAAGTAGTGAAATAAGGGATTAGTTCGAAGCTCAAACAACTTACCAAGCAGACTCCACTCTCCGAGTCACACTCTGTGGAATGTCCGTTGCACTCGCATGGTTCGCACAATCCCAAGTATAGGCCGGATTCAAAGGTTCTTTTATAACCAGGGGCACAATCTTCACATGAGAGGCCAGTGTATTCTGGGGGGCAACGACATTCTTCAACTTCATAGGCGCGGTTTGTTCCACGATTGGTAGGTTCAGCAGTATCCAAGCTGACGTATGTTAAGGTTCCGTCCTTGGTAACAGTTGTATATGTGGCTTTTATGTATATCGCTTGAATGTCAGCTAGTGCCATTAACAAGTGCTCACGATTGACAGTAATACCATCGGACCGCTGCCAAGAACTCTCCAAAATCGGTATGGTGTATGTTTGTGAGACACTTGGATTGACTTGGGATTTGCGGAAGTGGTGGATCGAGATGTCATTGGCCTGCATGGAAAAAATAAAATAAAAATAGGAACATAGTTCTCCTTTGGGTTTCATTTCCACTTACACTCTTGATGACTACGTCGGGAGCGACATTCCTTGAAATATGACCACCTGGGAGTGGGCTATAGCTGAGTGTGTAGTTCAAAGTTCCACCGTACGAGGTTATCTTGTCGCCCAAGAAATCAGCCGGTAGGCTCCAGTAAAGCACATCGTTTGGCTCTGATCGTCCGAAAGTCAGCTGACTGTTGGTCTGGGAGAACTGCACAGGGATTGGGTCGCGGGTATCGTATCCCATAATCAAGTTGAAGCCATGCGGAGCACGCGAACGTCCAAAGTTCGTGGCTACCGAACTACGATACCATGAGCTACTGGAACATTGTTTTGCGACACCCATACAGAAGCACTCAATGCAACCTGAATAAGTGAAAGAGTTCAAGAAGAACGATGCTGGGGCACACTCATCGCAACGTGCTCCCGTGACATGTGATTTACATTCACAGGTTCCATTCGGACGGGCGATCAATGTGCCATCGGTATTACAATCATTTTCTGGTCTTGGATAGCAGCGGCCTCCTGGGCGCAGTGGATTACCTTCATACCCTTCGGCGCAGTACTCGCAACGACGACCCGAGTATCCCGAAAGGCAATTGCAGATTACATCACCATCGGAGCTCAGCGAGCACTCACTGGCAAAATTGTTTCCTCCTGTCAGCGGACATGGACAAGCATTGCATGCAATTCCTCGACGAGGATCACCGTAGGTACCCAGTGGGCATGGCTCTGGTTCATGTGGTATACAGCGGCCCAACCATGGACCTCCAGGTTGACGCACATATCCAGGAGCACAACGTTCACAGGAGTCTCCAATGTATCCAGTTGGACATGAGCACTGCTCAACCAATGATGCAGATCCCAAACCACGATCATTCACTGCTGCGGAGTCCATGTTAATATTAATCAATTCTACTTCTCTCTCAGTGGAATCGATATAACTCAAACGCAGCAATATATTCTCGACGTTGGCCAAGATCATCATGATCTCTTCGCGGGTAGCACGTCGTCCATCAGGTTTCTGCCAATTTCCGGCAATAAATTGTACTGCTATCTTGTTGTTAACATTTGGTTGAGGTTGAGAGACGCCACGGTGTGTCAAAGTGTAACCGTTTCCGGTGATGATTACGTCAGGAACCTCTGTTGGACGACCCTGGCCTTGATATTGAACTTCATACTTCAAGTATCCTCCGTATGAACGTAGTTGTCCACCTTGATAGTCAGCGGGAAGGGCCAAGTACGGCTGCAAACGGGAATATCCCACATCCGACGCACGGAATTGAACGCCATGATGGAGAGCTAAAATATTTTGTCCAGGCGATTCGCTGATTATGATATCTTGATATGGACGAATTTCAACTCCTACAACACGATGAGAAAGGATTGGAGGCTGCAATGAGTAGGTGTACAATTCTGCGCTCTTGCAGGATTTCGAGACACCAAAGCAGAAGCAATTGATACAGTCATCCTGCCGCTGAGCGAGTTTGTTGAAGAATCCGGCCGGGCATACATCAGTATCATCTGAAGTCACTGTGACCAATGTATCTGGGGTGACAAAGAGAGTTCCCTTTGAGTTGATAATTTCACAGGAATATGCTCCGCTATCAGGAACTTGCATGTCGGGACAGTAAAGGGTTCCCAAACCTCCGTAAGTTTTTGATTCACATTTTTTAGGAACATGACCCCAATTGAGACGCCATACGATCTCTGGAATTGGAACACCGGCTGCTCGACAAGTGATGTTCAAAACGCCACCAGCTGGAAGGATCACCCTAGGTGGTGGTGGGCGAATCACCGCTGGAGCAGCTATAAAAAAATAAGTTACTCAATATCTCCGTATACCAAAAACGTAATTTTCCATTGAACTTACTGCAACCGATCTCATCAGATCCATCATTACAATCATTTGTGCCGTCGCAGTGGAATGCTCGGGGGATACAGTGTCCACTCCTGCAGTGGAATGCATCGTACTTGCATGGAGTGTTGCTGGGTTCAGCGTCACAACTGTCTTCGTCAGAGTTATCACCGCAATCGTTCTCACCATCGCAGCGCCAAATACGATCGACACACTTGCTGTTCCTGCACGTAAACTGGTTCGGTTGGCACTTGCGACCGCGACTACAACTGTGCTCGTCTGATCCATCCGAGCAGTGTGGAATTCCATCACATATCTGGTTCTTATCGATGCACTCGCCATTCATGCAGGTAGCCTGGTTCTCATGACATGCTGTTGGTGGACGATCAGCGATTGGATTGTCTAAAAGAGTGAAGGTAGTTTGCATTAGGTTCTGGACTTAACAAGTGGGCCTCTCTCAAGGCATTTACCGGGATACACATTTCAATGGAAGGCAGTGGAAAGAAAGACAGTTTATAGTTAGAATGGAATTCAATGAATTTCATGGGCTAGTCTCATACCTAAGCCAAAGAACTCAAGACCGATGTGCGGCACAGTGCCGTACTTGATCTTGGTGGATGGCGGCTGATATTTATGAACTCCCCAAGCTGAATGTAGCATGGAATGTTTTGTTTTGATGCTTAGAAGTTATTTACTTTTTTATTACACTTTTTGAGCGGTTTGGTTCTGTCATACTTACATCGTTCGACTGTCAAATGGACGGAGACAGATTGTCCTTGGATGTGTGCTGGATAGCCAACAGCTTCACAGATGTATTTACCGGAATCATCGACCTAAAAAGATGAGGCGGTTATTTAGTAATGTGCTGTAGAGTGGAGAGGTAAAAAATAGATCTACGTTATAAGTCTTCCTATATTTTATATGTTTTATGTCGGTACAGTTCGAATTGGTATATGCGAATTCTAGTAGATCTCTAGGACGTAAGCACTTTTTAAAACTTTTGAAAGTTGCAAAGCCATAGATATTTAAAATTCATCAGATCCCAAACGATATTGCAGAATGATCAAAGATGTAGATGACTGACCAAGATCATAGACGATGGTAATGTCTAAGCCAATGATCATGTTCAGTAGCGGCCAGTGGCGTAGACACATTTTTCCTTTGGGCTCGATGGCAATTTTTACGGGCCGGTGCGGTGCGGTGTAGTTCCAGTGAAGTCCAGTAGAGAGAGTATGGAAGGCAATCGGCTGACTAAGAAAGAGTGGGATTGCTGATGGTTTAAATCAACCAGGAATGTGTCTCTGTCATGTGAAGGATTCCAAAACAAACTGTCCATCGGATTGTGTTGTGATATTAAATGCGACTTGCATTCACCATACCAACAACAACGCATATTTTTACACGGTTGCCAAGTCGCAGAATTAAGGCTTATAGATCCAAACCCATGCACAGTATTGTCCGGGCTTAGTGCATTTCTTCCTGTTTATGAATTTGATGACAGAGCTCAAATGTAAGTAAATATAAGCAATTTTTGTCTAATGAAAAATCGAAATAAATTTGGGAACCGTAAGAAGGAACCTTCGGAACAAGTGTACAAAAGTTATAGGAAACAGATCTTATGCCATCTGTATTCCATTAGCTTGTTTTAGACAGACGTATCTACGTCTCCAAAAATCCATAAAATTTTGATTATTTTGAGCCTTGAGAGCATATTCAATTAAAATTCGTTCAATGCTTTCTGAACACGGTTCGAAAATGGCTTTAAGCTGAACTTCCAATAAACGACCATATTTTTCTCAGGGCATTTAGTATGCTATTGATAGCTTATGGCATGAAGTCGGGTTGGCACTTTTACTCAATATTAAAAATTATAGACTTACCCGAA
The DNA here is from genome assembly GCA_946965025.1 of Blera fallax. Classification (NCBI taxonomy): domain Eukaryota; kingdom Metazoa; phylum Arthropoda; class Insecta; order Diptera; family Syrphidae; genus Blera; species Blera fallax. The sequence goes on along the minus strand of OX337248.1, from coordinate 8,597,376 downwards.
TATTAGGGATTTCCAATCGTCCATTCTTGTCAACAAAACCTGCCGGTAGTGGTCTACCGCCTGGTCGGCTCCATCTAACCTTAGCTCTAAGTGGACCTTCATCGCGACATCGGAAGATGACTTCACGACCTACATAAAAGGAGAATGGTATTAGTTTTTAGGTTAAGGAAATGTGCTCCCAGTATATTGTTGGTGCAGCTAGCAATCAACAAGCGCTGTGATATATAGTATATACTTTTTTTTTAAATACTTTTTTACACTTTTGTACAAAGAATTTGCTTTTTAAAGCATATTTGAAATAAACGATGTCCCAACAAGAGCACAGATTTAAGATTCACTCCAGTTGTTTTTTTTATAAGGTTAACGACCCTAAAGATTTCATATACGCCATCTACTAAACTTGTGATGGTATTGAAGGCTGCACGGGAGAACAACGTCTAAATTGAGGAAGGTTTTTTGAAAATATTCTCAAATTTCGTGCGGGGTTTTGAGTCAAAATAGTGCTCCAAATGGCTGTAATTAAAAATTAAAAAATTGGTTCCACTGCAAATAATAAGACACTCGTTCACTCGAAAATGAAGCCATAGTCAGAAAAAGCGTCACCGAAACCGGAGGCATATCAATTCATGATGGATCACAAGGACTATTATAGATGTTTACAGAAAATTTTAAGGAAGGTTCTGAATCTGCATACGTAGAAGATCCAACTGATGCAAGAATTCAAACTTGAGCGAAATGAATTTATCTTTAGCGTTTTCAACCTAAAAGCTACGTAAATAGGCTTTGTTTTCGAATTTGAGATGCATGACTGTTTGGTGCGGTTTTTGGGCTGATACATTGAATGCGGTTACTGAAAACTGATTTCTTTTGACCAGAATTGAAGGATTTTGAAGACATGTGGTTTCAATATAATGGCGCAATTACGTGCGAAATAGATGAGTTGTTGCCATAAAAATGTCCAGATCGTGTATTCTCAAGAAATACAGACAAAAATCGACCAACAACATTGTGTAATTCGGCAGCATGTGATTTCTCTCTTTGGGGTTTTCTAAAGTCATCATTATTGGTATATATAGTCAATTCAATTCCGGAGCTTAAGGCGGAGATACAATGTTTTATTACTGCTGTCGAGCCTGTAGCTATGCAACGATATCATCGAAAATTTCATCGGAAGACCAAAAAGTTGCTATAAAAGTCGTAAGGCGGTTTTGTCTTAATCGCAAAATTTATACTTTTGACTTTTTTTTTAATAAATGTGTTAAATTCGAAAACTTAATCCGACGCTCTTATTAGGACAAACTTTATATAAAAGGGGTTCTCCTGATTTGGGGAATAAAATATTTTTGTAATATACATTTTCCAATTTATATTTGTTGTTGTTGTTGTGCGTGATGGGGGGGAATAACGTTTTATTGTTGCGTGCTTTTCTGTATATGTATACTATGTATTTTGGTGGATAAACTTTGTGGTTTTCGATTGGTTTGTCAAACTTACCCTCCATTATATATCCTTTAGATTTAGTTAGGAATAGTTTTTTATTTTTTTAATTTTTGTATTGTTAAAGAAGAAAGAGAAAATTTAACGTTAAGAATGTTCATCTAGGTATTTGCTAACGAAATTATTGATAAAAGGAAAAAGATACCCTACTAGGAAGGGAGAGTTATAAAATTATATCTTATTTATTTCTTTTACCATAATATGTTATAAAATAATAAAAAATAAAATAAAACTTACTTTCTTTGATGATCTGACTGTCAGGATACGTCTTTAAGTATAACTGTGGTTCTGATGGAGTATGTGCTGCGAAAAGAATTAGAATTATGGTTAAATGTAAATATAATCAAAGTAAATTTGAGTAAATATTAATACAAAAAAGTAAGTGGGTGAGAATGGCGATTGTGATTGGTTAGGATTAAAAGCTATTCGAAGGCTTTTGTGCTACCTTTCCGTAGTGATTGAGATACATAAGTAAATTTGCAGTAAAATATGTAACTAATTAAAGCAGTCATGCTCTACAACTGCGCAGTTTTTTATTTACTTAAGTATGAGACCTTCAGTGAGTACATGGTTTGATAAGATTTTGTTAACTTAAGCTGACAACAAGACCGTAGTCGGGAATTCAGCACCATCTGTGAATGGTTTCGCTCCTTCAACGCACTTCACACTTAATCATATTCACTCAAGTATATAAAATGACGGTTCTGACAAACGGAAATAGCTCTCTTTGTAATTTCAGATGGCATACGAGAAAAACTGCATTATCAATTATTTATTTTGATTTATCCGCTAGACACTACTAGACTAGGTTAGGTTTGATATGGTTATGAGAAAAACCTTATAAAACACTAGGCACCAAAATAGGCCCATTACGATCCATGCGGAACCTCCATAAAAGCAAATGGAAACCTAGACACGTTCGCTGAAATACTTGATTTCCCAGCAGAATCTAAGTAGCCTGTTTTGGTTGATAAGACCAACCTCTTCTAGGTTACTGAAAAAGTAGTTAGCCAGGTATTTCCTACGATTTCGAGCTATTCCCTGGCACTCACACAGTACATGTGTGATGTCCTCTTTGATGCATATATCATTACAGTATCTGCATACGTCCGTGTGTGTAAGACCGAGTCTCCTGGCAATGTTCAAGGCAATGTTTTGCAATTCACAGTTCATGCCAAATATCAAAAGACGCAATAAGGCCTTGGACCTCTCGGTTCCGGCTCAGTTCATGCGTACATGACATTAGGCCTATATTAACGTAATCTGGTGGCCAGTATATGGCAAGAAATTTTATACTGGGTGTGCTTACAAAAACTTCAATATCTGCAATAAAAACGAGGCTCCACCTTCTCCCTATCATGTCTACACTTTAGACTTATCTAAGAATGTAGGTTTAGAATACGCTCGACTGAAGCTGTCGTCGACGTCGAAAAGAAGATGGAAGAGGCACTAGCTAAATTTTTGTGCAGCTGCAATGCTCTATAGAATTTAAGAAGTATAACCATGAGTTAGTACTTGGTCCTGTCAAGTGTTGACGTCTTAAAGATTTGCAGATTTGTCTCTGGCTTCAATAATCAGAGACCCAAGCAAAACAGACTATTCGCAACGATTACCAAGTCATATGGAACCCAAGAGAATCCAGTAGAAGTGTAACCTACTCACGAATAAAAAAGATTTCATATTTATTTTAATTTAATGCGAGTTCTATATTTGGTGCAATGGTGCTCTTAGTTTCTATAGGACGCTCCGCGATTATCTGGTATAGGTATCGTAGTAACAAGACCTACTTGTTGACGATAGTGCTGGTTTAAAATATCTGTTGACTCACACCTATTGTAATCACTAAACTGCGATAAATTATACCCTTTTCAAAATTTTGTTCCACACTAAAGGATTTTCAAGCTTTGGTTAATTCTAATTATTAAGTTGTTGCAAAAATTGGTTAAACTTCGGTTACAATAGCGTACTATTCATTTGTTACTCATGTTAAGTGTAAAACCAAACGTTTGTCTTCAGCTGCTTTGTTTTGTCGATGGGTAAAACTTACTATCAATTTGATTGGTTATTGGACCGCAGTCCAATTCATCACTTATATCCAATGGACAATCGACACGATTATTACAACGCAATGTAGCCGAAATACATGGACCGTTCTCACAACGGAACATATTTGGGCCGCATGCTTTACCATCAACTTCAGGATATGTGGGGGCTACAGATAAAGCTACACACGCAATTGCATTGCATAAAATATTATTCGAAATATTAACAAAAACATGGGAATGAAAAGAAAATATTTAAATCAATCATTTCTACTTACGACAATTCCATTCATCTGAACCATCAGCGCAATCTGTGCGCGCATCACATCGGGCATACTCGCTAATACACTGACCATTGGAACACCGGAACTGGTGTGGATAGCAGGCACGTGGTACTTGTTCTGGCTCACGGCAATCCTCTTCATCGGAATCATCCGGACAATCGGAACGTCCATCACATTTGGCCGAAGAAGGTACACAATGTCCGGTACGGCACGCAAATTCATCTGATGCGCAACCTAGGTTATACACGAAATAAACGTATTTTAATTCAATTAAAATAATGCTTAAAAATATCGAACAATGCATGCAAAAATACACAAATCATTCCAGGACACTAAAAGAGAAAAAAAATCGGTCCATCTAGGGTGTAGAAAGTGCATAAAAACATAAAGGAAACAAATAAAATCGCACAAGTAAAATTCGAAAAACTATAGATTTTTTTAAAGAAAATATTAACCAAAACAATTTTGCTCATCGGAGAAATCTTTGCAGTCGTAGAAGCCATCACATCGTTGTGTCAGATTTATGCAAAGCTGATTGTCGAAGCAGGAAAATTCGATTTCCTTGCAAGGACCTTTGGTGTGAAAAGTTTTTGGTTTTGTGTGGGTTGTGTAACAGTGCAAAGTTTGTGCAAAAAGAAAGAAAATTAATTATTATTATTGACGTACCTTCCGCAATTTCATTAAAAGAACTTAAACTAAAGTTAGAAAAAAATTCTTAAAACACAGATTTCCCTGACTCAAAAAACTTGCCTGCAACTGTTAAAACTGTTAAGAATAATGAACGTATTCCATAGTCGTCATACCACAAATTATATGTGAAAATAACAACACGAATCTGAGAACTAAAAATTGCAATGCCTTGAATGGCAATGTTCAACTACTAGAGCCAAGCGTTTCCAGAATCTCTGACTAGTTCTCAGAAAGAAAGGACGGCTAGGATTTCACCTAAGATCTTCGGTGATTAACAACAAGGTCAGTTGTACATAGGTAGACAGGACAGAAAAACGTACAAAGAAAATAAGACGGGTTTTAGAGAGCTCAGAGCTAAAGGGAAATGCAATTCGAGTTTTATATGTTGGCAGCACTGTAATTCAGCAGCTGTCAATAAACACGTGTTACCCAGGAGTCAAATGTTAGTTTTCAACAACACATTTCTGAAATGAATCGGATAACCACCGTTCAGCGCCTTAATATAGTTCAATTTTGTACAAATTTTATATCAAAATTTACGGAAGATTTTGGTCAATTTATCCTATTGAGCGAGCTATTCACGACGCAGTGAAAAAGTCGACTGGAAGTACATATTGCAGATAGGATAATGCCTGTGCTTTATCGTGTCGTCCGTTCAGCTGGAGATATTGCTGCTGTAAGTGAAGGTCTATCCAAAGACCCGGAGTTGTCGATTCGTCAGCAGCTGCAAGGACTTGTCTTTTAACTCCCTTTGGCCCATTTTGACCCAGGACCAGCACCTACACGCGTATAAAATTTTGCTTACACAAGAACTGAAGCCCAAAGACTGTGGGCAGCGAAGAATGTATGCAGTTTGGATGTTAGAGCATCAGGAAGTTGGAAATCTTCTCGTCTAATGAGGCATATTTCCACCTATCTGGGTATATACATATCACTAAGCAAAATTGCCGCATACATATGTAGCGAGAAATATCCTCATTTGATTCACGAGACACCATTGCATGTCCAAAAAGTTACTGTGTGGTGCAGATTGTGGACAGGTGGCATCATTGAGTTTGAAGATGATGAGGTTTGGACTGTAACAGTCAATGGCGAGCGTTTTAGGGGCTTGATAATCAAGCACTTTTGGCATGAAATCGTAGATATTGATATGGAAGACATGTGTTTCCAACAAGACGGCGCAATTTAGTACATATCGGGTGCAACTTTAGATGTTTTGTGTGAGAGTTTCCAGGTCACAGTATTTCACGTTTTGGAGACGTCAACTGGTCTTCGAGATCAAGCGATTTAACGCCGTTGCATTTTTTTTTGTGGCATTATGCTAAAATTCATGTCAGAAACTAAAAAACAACATCCGCCAAATTACAGTCGAGATTCCCTCCAAAGTTTACAAAAAAGTCATCGAAAATTACCTCGAAAGGATGGACTGCTACATCTCGTCCAGATGCGGCCATTTAATGTATGCATATTATTTTCCATAAGTAATGAAATATCTAACATTTTCGATCAAAAAAGAAATCCGATAATTTCCTTAATTTGTGTGCTTTTTTTAAAAGTTCGGAAGATCAATTTGGATTACAATTTGCCTCTGCAAAATCAAAGCATCATAAGGGACCTTCATTTTTACGGTGCTGCTGACTCATATTGAAACAAGATGGGAAAACACAGACATCATGGTGTAAACCGTCAATAGTTTGACATACATACATATCTTAAATACACAGCATGAACTGAGTACACTCAAAACTACTCAAAAAGTGAAGTAAAAACGACAACTAAAGCACAGGAAAAATTTAACCAACAGGAGGGTCGCAGATCACAAATCAAGAACATAAAGTCCGACCTATTTCTAATGCAATGTGAATACATATGTTACAAGAGTGGTTAATCATTGAAACAGGTACAGGAATTAAACCAGTCAATATGCAACTAACTTTGACGTTGCTGCTGTACAACCGCGAACATCAAAACCAGCTGCAAAAATAAAACTTAGCCTTCTGTTGGAACATCAGCAACAGAAGGTATTTGAATGGTTCTCTGTCAAATGACTTTAAAATGCTAACAAATCACATCGAACATTGTTTGATAAATTAAAGTTTATTCCGAGGTTCTTTGGGTGACAGAATCTGTGGCCACAAAAGAAAGTATCTTCGACAAAAAAAGCAATGACAATTATATGCAACACTGGCTGAAATATAAACGGGAAACGGACTAATATCCTGAGTTGAATTATCGCAATGAAAGGAGTACACATATGTATGTAAGTTTGTAGCAACTTGAATGGGGTGTACAAAGGGTTTGCTGGCACTGCAGTAGAAAAGCAGAACCTTAAATATTATTATCTCTAGAAGACAATGTCACAGAAATTTTGAACATGGACAATGAGGATTTGAGCTACAGTACTTGTCAATTCTGCGAGTAACCTGGGGAAATGATAGAACTTAATACAGAACCTGTATTAAGGAAATTCATAACTTTTATAAGGAAACAAATTAGCTTGATAAGTCGGTGTGGATCATAATAGAGCTGTTAAGACCTTTAGAAACCTAGCTTGTAAGAATATCTGAAATTGAATATTGTCTATAAATTTTTAAAAACTTTTGCAAAAAATTCCAAAAAAGTGCTAAATATTTTCACCTACGTGATTCAATTACTGTGTGCATATAAATGTGCGGTTAGAATATGCTTTTGTTGTAATAAACTTTTCTTAGAATTATAACTTACAATTCTGTTCATCGGAACCGTCTTCACAATCGGGTGTTCCGTCACATTTTTCAGAGTGCTTGTAGCATTTACCACTTCCAGGACATTTCAATTCTTCGCATGGATACTGAATTGGTGGATAACCGGCACCGGGGCCACCTCCTCCAGATAATGTTTCATTGTAACAATTCTTCTCATCTGCTTGATCGATACAATCCGCATGCTCGTTGCAACGAATTGAAATTGGATGACATTCATCATCACAGAAGAACTCATTGAATGAGCAGTCATCCATACTCTCATTGGCTGTTAAAATCAAAAGAGTTCACAATTACACACTCGTAAAATGTTGCTATAATCTTATACAATTTAATTTTTATTTTTTATGTAGGTAACTAAAAATTTCTTTTTACACTAATATTGTATGGTTTCTTTTTTTATTAATTTAATATGCATGATCACCAAAAAATAAATTTACAAAATTTGCATTTAAAAAAAAAACGCACACAAAAACATTCACATATCTAAATAAGTAAAAAAGAATCGTTAAAAAAAAAAGCAATGTTAAAAAAAGTTTGTTAAATAAAATTGTTTACCCTCCTTGTTGCATGTTCTCGGAGCCTCATCGGATCCGTCCACACAATCATTGTGCTTGTCACACAAAAACTCACTATTTATACATTGTGCATTGTCACATTCCCACTGGTCAGGACGACAGTTGCCATAAATTGTGTTCAGTGTTTCGTTATGATCTTGATCAGTGTGATTGTTTTAAATTCAGAATTGTTATTATGTTTTTTGGTTATTTAATTAATGATGTTAGGTTATTGTATTTTGTTTTTAGTTCCACACCAAAATCACACACAGAATTCGAATGAGTGAGTCGAGAATATATGTATGAGTTAGATGAAACAAATTAAGAAAAAAAAAGATATGTAAGAAAAAATAAACAAGAAAAAACAAACAAAAGTAGAGATAAGTATAAATGTATGTAAAAGAAAAAAAAATAGTAATATCCGCCGAAAATAGTTTGCATTTATGTGTTTTAGAGTAAAAATATCTGGGAATTCCAAAAAAAGAGGAATATACACACGCGCTATGTATGTATATGGAGATACAAAATATTAAGATCTTGGAAAAATTCAGAAATCTTAACACTTACTCTTTATTAAAGACAGAGTGGATGATAGAGGGCTCTGGAAGTCCCATCAAGGTACTGCGACGGTAGACAGAGGAGAACGCTTTGATAAAATGACTTAGTCTGCTACGAGCCATGGAAGGACATTCGTACATAAAATGCTTGGCAATTTCAGTGTCCTCAAGATAGGACCTTTCTTAAGGTGGTATTCGAGAATAACCAGTCAGCCAAGCTTTGCATTATATTTTTCCATTGCTTAAATAAGCTCTTTCGATCTCTTACCATTTAATTTCATGTCTAAGACTGTTCTCTAAGTCACCCTCTACTGGGTACAAGGACATGTGCGAGTTGAGGGAAATGAAGCAGCTGACGTATTAGCAAGAAATGCCTCAGAAACCACTTTAACCGGTCTAGAACCATTCTTTGGGCTAGGACTGCATACAATTCGGGAAGAGTGTAGAACCGCAAGGGAACAAAACTTAGGGAAGAATTTCCTAAGCTAAGATAGGCCAGGTAGCTTTTCGGGAATTATAAATGAAAAAAAAACAAGGTCTGTGTAAACATCAACAAAAACCAGATGCACATTCGTACAGGCCTCGAAACTGGCCACTGTAAACTTAAGGAACACCTCAGGAAACTGGGCATAAAGGAACATGGAAAATGCCCCATCCAAAAAAGAAGAAAACACCTGGATGGCAATCAAATATCAGAAAAAAATCTAACATCGTTGGATCCACTCCAGATACTCCGAGAAATTTGACTCTAGGAGTTGCTCTAAGTCGAGTATTTTATCGACTAGAGTTTCAAGACGGGGGAACATAATAGATCTACCTAGTCGAAGTGCACTTACATCCCTAAAATAAATCTATCTATCTAAGACCTATCTGTGAGCCCCAGTGTGAATGTCTTTCATATTGTTCGCAACGACCTAGCTCTATCTTTATCTGGCTGAAAGGTAAGCCACAAAAGGGCTCAAGGCCCTGAGTTTGTATTGTGGGCCAGATTTGGCTAGTTTGTCAGCAATCTCTTTGCCAGCTGTGCATTTGTTACCAAGGATCCATGTGAGTGATAGTGTGTCATGTGCAGTAAGCTGCTTAAGGAAAAAAAAGAAAAAACAGTTTTAAACTAGTTTTGACCCAAAGGTGTATGATTCAAGAGCTTTTAGAGCTTCTTGGCTATCTGATAAAATGGTCATGTATAAACTTCTCCTGCAGTTAAATTTTGTCAAGGATCTTTAAATACCCTGTCAAATCAGAATCCTTGGCGTTGCAAAATAGATAAAGCTTAAGCGTTTGCTTAATTTGCGGTCGAAGAGGGCTTCCAATGCCGCTTTCGGGCATGTGCACATCGCACCCGCAATACCTATGCAGGCGAGACCCTATATCGTTGAATGGTAGACCAGTTCGTTTTTACCATAGGTGATTATAGGAATGGCGAAGGTAAAATAAGTCCAGTAATTTATTTTGGGCTAAAGAACCCATTTTTTCCCGTAGAGTCTAAAACAGACCCCGAAGGCTTTTGTTTTGCCTTTTTTTGTGTTGTTCTATCTAGATAAGGTTTTCAGATAATTTTTTGGTCTAGGTATACCTCTTAACTTCAAAGACTGAGCGTCTGGAGATTTAAGTTTCTTCTTCTGGTCAATGGATTGATGACAGTTTTTATGGATTCTTCTGTCTGGCACCAAACACTTCTTGATTTTTGATTGCATCTTATTATTATGACTAGCTCATTTGCATAACCTTAAGTTGGATAACCAGCATTGTTCAGGTCAAAAATAGGAATCCTTTAGACTACCAAAAGATTGCAGTGTATTCAGTCCTAAAATCGATGAAATCCAATCCAATCAAATCAAAGGCGGTTAAAATATATCAGACACCATTTGGTAAAATTTTGTTGGGTTCCCAGGCAGAGACTGTGGACTGTGCCACCTTTCGTCCGTTATGACCAGAATTAAACAAAATAAAAACATAGAGCCCGGTACTAGATCGATCACCTTAACTGGAGTAATGACAGGACACTGTGCCATTGGAGTCATGCTTTTGCAAATGACAAGTAGAGTCGAACGATTTATGCAGAAGCAGTGGAGTCAATCTGCTATGCCACTGCTCCGTCCTGCAAGAACGACGCCTACGTACTATAGGGTCCACATTGCAAGAACCGCAGAGGTAACAGGAGCTTAGATATCGGATATACTTCGCTTAATAAAGGGTGCAAACTGGTTTTCGAGTCGACCATAGAGGTTGGATTTTACCACTTTTATTCTTTCCTTCCACACAAAAAGGTGATTCACGATGGACTCTTAGGTCTCTGAGTCAATGAGCAGAGTCCTTATCCTTCATAAACCCTTCCACTACCTTGCCTACGTTAAAATAATCCCTGCATCTACCGCGATTTAGTTTTGCAACTTAAAATTGGAAAATTTTGAGGAACTCGCAGGAATAATCTTTTTCTTCCTTTTTGATGGCGAGGTTACGATCAGGATTATAGGGATCATAAAACTCCCAATTAACTGAATTTAAATAGAAATGATAGGCGTTATGTCTCTTATGAAAGGACACATTTTAAGCACATCGCGCTTGAATTCTAAAACACATAAACTGCATCGTATAAATTTTGATTCTGACAAAAAGTTAAATTTTCCATATCTTTTGAAGTACTGATTGCTCTATTACCATTACAATTGTGCTCATCACTATGATCCAGACAATCTGGTTTACCATCACAAATTTTATCCCAATGTAAGCAAAAACCGTCACAATAGTAATGTAGTCGAGGACATCTATCACTAACCGCTAATCTGTCATCTTGAATTTTATAAGGCGGGTGTTTTTGAATAAAATAAAAAAAATAAAATCATGTCGATGATGATGTTGAAAATATATAAAGAAAAATATTAATAAAAACACAAAAAAATCCATGCACCATACAAAATGTTAAGTTAACAAATTAATATGATTTTCTGATATTTTTTAATTTTTTTTAGTATTCCACTGGTTAATGCAAAACCAAACACTTACCACAGTTTAATTCGTCGCTTGAGTCAGCGCAATCGCTTTTACCATTGCAACGATTTGTATTCAATGTACATTGGCCATTTAAGCAACTTAATTTTTGAATAAAATTTATTTTAGTTAAAAGATTTTATAGCATGTTTTATGGTGTTTAAATGGCCGTTTATGGTAGCAATGATGTGAGACGTGTGTTTTGTGTGGAGATATATGTATCGATTAAAGATGAAAATAAATAGAAAGAGTGAAGTAAATGAAAAAAATATTAGTTTGTTGTAAATTTGTCTCAAATGAGAGTAAAATGAAATAAAAAGAAAAACAATTTTGATTTCAGTTGTTTTATTTTTAATTTTTCAAGATTCAAGGAGGATATTTCTGCAGACTGTTAAACGACGAAGGAAGTCAAATGCCACTGTCAGACGATCTGATAGTCTTGACTTGAAGGACAAAGAATCACTACAACCACTGGAGCTAATCGAGGGAAAAACAGCTACAACTAGCTTAAAATCATACAAGACCACAGGCCTGGCAGCTGAGCTAGGCGATAACTTGATACGGCACATGCACCATCTGTGGTTGGATGAAAGCATAAACGATTATTGGGACCTTAGCACCATGTGCCTGATCCATAAGAAAGGAGACCACCTCATTTGTGCAAATTACAGAGGGACTATAAAATTGTTATGGGGTGTAAGGCTAAAGCGCCCGAAACTATACGCGGACGAACTGGTTGGGAATCACCAGTGCGGTTAAAGGTCTAAAAAATCGACAATCGACCAAATTTTCACTTTTCTCCTAAAAATGGAGAAGACATAAGGCTTCGAGCTCAATACCCACCATCTATTTATCGATTTTAAGGCCGCATATGATAGTGTGAATAAAGATGAGCTGTTTTGCGCCATGCATGAGAACGCTGGCTCCTCCGTCAAGGTCGCAAGGGATATCACTGAAAACTTCAGTTACACTTTCAGTACACAGGGCGACGCACTGTCATTCTTTAAACTGGTACTGGAGAAAGTAGCTGGTACTCTTTTCCCAATAAGTACACCTAATGGTTACGCAGATGACGTTTATATCATTGGCAGCTTAAAGTGAGCAATTACTGGCGCTATCGATAACATCGAATCGAACCTGGCTGTAAGCCATAGAACGAAATATATGCTATCTACAAATACAGAGATGCAACACCGACGTCTCGGCCCGGACGTTATGATGGACAACTATAACTTCGAGGTTGTGAAAGAATTCGTCTACGTAGGCTCTGCTATAAATAGTGTGAAAGACATCAGCGCGAGAATCCAATGTAGAAGAACACTTGCTAATCATTGTTACTATAGCCTTAGGAGGCGCCTTTTTAGAAAGGCCCTACAAATGAATCGGTATACAAGACTATCATCATCCTGGTGTATGGTGCAGACGCATGGACCCTGTCAAAGTTTGATGAAAGCGCGCTTGGAATCTTTGAGGGAAATGTTCTACGTTAGGTTTCTTGTTCCACTTCCGATGACCGTTTGTGGAGGTGGAAGATTTAACGAACTATACGAGCTGTAAAGTGATACTGACATGGCCAAAAGATAAATAAAAGGATAAACACCAATGCTCCAGCCCGAAGAATATTTGATTCGACCACTGAGGAACTATGCAAAGAGCAAGACCTCATCTCCGGTGGCGTGTGAAAGTGGAGGGTGTCCTCAACCAAGTCGGCGTACTCAACTGGACCCAGCTAAGGATCATGCAGGTTGGAGACTCTTGTTGGTTGAAATCCTGGTTCACCCTGAATTGATGCAGCGTCATCATAAGTAAGTAAGTTGGATATTTTTTCACAAGTTTGTGAAGGCTGATTATCATCCATAGTGACACGTAGTTATGTGTTATGAACCAGAAAGGGACTGTCAAGAACAAAACTCTTGGAAGAGATTGGTTACCACATGCACGGGTCATGTTGCCATTGTTTTACTTAAGGATCGCATTGCAGCCAATGCTAAATGGTATACCACCATTTGTTTGCGGGATATTTTTTTTAAAGGCGTGAACAAGTTTTTAGACCCCACCTTCATTGATGATTATCTCCTTACCAGGCTTTAACGTGTCCAAATGGCTCTGAATTAGACTATTCCTAAGCGGAATAAGGATTTGAACGCTGTGCTGCTTCTCTTTGAAAATGCTTGTAATGTGCGCTAGTGGAATAAACTAGTCAGCGTTTGCGGAAGAATGTGACTACATAACGCTACATAGCCATCATCAACGACTTCTTGAAGCCAAAAATTGAGGATTTGGGTTCGGCGAACATAAGGCATCGGCAGGATGGTGACACCGCACGCATTCATCGCTCTCATTCGAGCGATTTTCACTGGCCCGCAAGATCGCCCGTTTTGACTATTCCAGACTTAGACCTGGAGTCACAGGTCAATTCAAAGAAGCCACAGACATTGACGGCCCTATAGAAGGGCATCCGACAAGAAGTGGAGACTTTATCGCGGAGAGTTTTAAGAAAAGTCATGAAAAATGCTGTGCTCAAATGTGCATCAACTCTGGCAACGACCGCTTAACCGATATTATTATTGCGACTTAACCTCAAAGTAGACATAATCAATAAACAGAAGCAATTCCTTTTATTTACAAACAAAGTTACTTCCTTGGGAAATCAAGTGAGGACTTTTGCGCCACCTTGTATTTATTTATCTTTTGGTTTTGTTGTACGAAGTACCACATCCGAAGATAATGAATTGAAGTATCAACTGCAACTGAAAAGGCATCTTTCGGTGAGGTATCTTCAAACAACACGTCCTGTCGCACATTCGCATAAAGGATGTTTGATGATAAAAACGTAGAATCAGAACCATATACTAATATCCTCCGAATCAAGTGGAAATTAAAAAAAAAAAAAAACTAAAAGAAACCAAAAATTATAAACGAATAAAGAAATGATAATGATCTTACAGAAAAGCACCATCTTGACAGTAAGTACAATTGTATTCATCTGTACTGTCATCACACTGTGGTACACCATTGCATCGTTGATCCTTTGGTATACAATATGTCTTATCACATTCGAATTCATTAACTGAACAATATGCTGTGAATGGTATAATGATTTGGTTGTTGTTGTTGTTTGTGATAATTTAAATGTTTAATCAATAGATGTTAGTTCCAATTGGATATGAGTTAGAAAGGAAGTTAAATAGTGGAGTGATTATGATAAAACATCGACCAGTAGAAATGATAATTTTTCACTTTCCAATTTCTCCTTATAACAAATAAACAAAATTATACAAATCAAAACATAAATACTAAAAAAAAAACAGAAGCAACAGAATAACAACATTTTGTTTTAGATACATTTCGCTTTGTTTTGTTTTGTTGACAATTTAGACACTATCATAACTACTGGTGGACATGGTATATCTGTGAGTGTAGGAGGGTAGGGGGTTACTCAAACATTCAAAATATTCTTCTGACTCGTTTTAGCCAATTTGATGTTAGTCTTAAATTTAAAAAAAAAATTTAACAATAACAATGCGTCCTTGGGGTTATATGTATTTCTTTTAGGTCTTGTTAGAAATTTGAGTAGGGGAGGGGGTTGTAGCATTCTGGTCTGGGTTTGGTTTTGACGTGGTAGCATCTTTAGTTTTCGTTTTGATTGTGAATGGGCTTGGTAGGTGATAGGTGTGATATCTGATTTGTGTTTTCTTGTTTTACCTGTAAACGGTGGACAATTCGATTCATCTGTTTCATCTTCACAATCTGGATAGCCATCGCATCGTTTTTCAATTGGAACGCATTGTGTTTGATCGCATTCGAATTCATATAATTCACAGTGTGTTGTATCCATATCAAATGTGTCTGAGATGCATGTGAGAATGTTGTTGTATTTTATGTTTATGTGTAAATGGTTAAAATAACGTAAACAATCTTAGTGCCTATATATTAATATTATTTTGTTAATTATTGTATAAATTATTTACAAATGAATTGTGTTTGAAAGCTGCCTTAAGAAATAAGAGTTTATGTATAAATGACGGTAAGTTAGGCACACATTCCAGCTAAAAAAAAGAAATTCTTTCCAAGAAGTTGGTTGAGAATAATACTGTGGCGACAACAGAGTTCTATAGTGTTTTAAGGAAAACAGGAGGAGCACTGTTCCAAAGGAGTGCCTCCTACGACTTAAGCTTTAAGACGGATAGTACTAAACTGAACATAAAAGTATGCAATGACCATGGACGGAGAGTATGTACGAGACATACATACATATAAGGATCGGAACTTAAGGTGACCAAGAAGGTTAAGTATCTGGGAGTATACCTGGATGCTAGACTAACTTGGAACTTTCATGTAGAAGAGAAGATCCGGAAGGCGAAAAGGGTACCCCATCAGTGCACACGATGTCAGCAAACTGGATGTGTAGGTAGGGTCCAACGTCTGGCATGTATCGTCGGTGCATTTCAAACGACACCAGCATGCGTAATGGAAGTAATGCTAGGCATTCTGTCGCTGGACTTAATTATTAAGAAAACAGCGGCATCGACGGCACTTTGTCCGCACTGGGATCCCAATTGGTACTGGCGCGGTATCATCTATGGGCATAGGAAAATCCTGGATCTCGTTAAAAATGAGATCACGGAGTTGAATATGCCCATGGACGGGTTGAAGAGAGTGCGTGTTACCGGAAGGTATCATAAAACTTTTATCGAGGATGGAACACCTCCGGAAAAGAGAATAGGTGATTATATCTTTACGGATGGGTCCATGATGGATGGCAGTGCGGGAGCAGGTATCTTTTCAGAAGAATTAGAACTAGCCTGTCATATTAGCCTGGGGAAATATACCTCAGTCTATCAAGCCGAGATGATTGCACTGTTACATACGTCGGATCACCTGATAGAAGGTCAAGTTATTGGTAAAAGAACTGCTATAGCGCTGGACAATTAATCAGTGATTAGACGCATGGAACAAACAGATATAAGTTCATCCCTGGCAATGAAATGTGTTCATTAACTCAATGAGTGCTCATCTCGAAATGAGATGACTCTGCTCTGGACTCTCTAGCAAAGCAAGGGTCAACCTCGGAGTTCTCTGGTCTTTAACCATTTGCTGCAATTGGCAGAGGAATGGTGGAGCACCTGCTTAACAACTCGGCCGCGGCGAAACACCAGAGAAGGTGGTCAGCCGTGGAAGGTTGTGGGCAGACTGGCATTACTCATAGAGAAGTTCTAAGCTTGGAGCAAAGATCACTGAAATGGGTGGTAGCGTTACCTACAGGTCATGGGAATCTCGGGTATCACGTAAAGAAGATGGGTGTTCTGAAGGATGACACTTGTGAACTATGCCTGGGGGAAATCGAGACGTCTCGCGGCACATATGTACGTATATTGTGTCGATGTCCAGCATTAGCTAGCAAAAGAAGGGAGATCTTGGGGCAAAACTGGGCAGAAACCTAGAAGGTGAACCCCAGATTTCTATTAAACAGATGCTAGCGATGACACGAGGAATCAAAGCCAGAGTAGAGTAGACCCATCACTGTGGTCTGGTTCGAAATAATATATGTTTATATACTCTGAGGCTCTAAGGCTATTTTTGGGATTATTAATGTAAAGCACATAGGAAACTTGATCAACTCTTATTTCGAGAACTTTTTAAAAACTCAGCCATTTCGGAGATATCGCAGTTATGAAACTTCTAATAGATCCTTTATGGACAAACGGGTTTCATTTGATTGGATTGGCACGTTTTTATTAAGTGTCATATGCATGAGTCTCTTCATTTCGAAGCTGATATAGTACTTATTGCATAATCTGATTTTGACTATTAAATGTCAGCCTAAGCTCATTATGCAATCATAGAGCTATAGCGATGCTATTTAAGGCTAGGTTGAGTAGATTAGACGTGACTTAATAGCGTCTGATCCAAGGACCAACGCCAGGGCTGGTGGACACGTAACTTATTTTTGAGTTAAGATATACAAAATGTCTCCATGGTTGAAACAGAAAGTCAAAAAATTTTAAAATGGTCTCTCGAATCCCAGTTTCTCAAATCGAGAAAATTATTAAAATATTCGTCATACTTTTGTTCATTAGTTCAGCTGGAATATGTAAATGCGTTATTTTTAGGATTTATTTGTTAGTTTTAGCTAAATCAGTATCATATATACTAAGCCTTATATTGCTGCATATCTAATTGCCTAAACTTTTTGCAAAACCTATTTTCTATCCTATTTCCGTTTTTTTTATATCCTTTTTATTTAAAAAAAAAATACCATAATTCTCATCCTTGTAATCATAATTAATTGACTCCTGACAATTAATTTCATCGGAACCGTCTGTACAATCGGTGATACCATTACAACGTTTATAACCCAATATGCATATCCCATCTGCACATTGATATTGAAAACTCAAGCAGTTTCCATTCAACCTACTACTATTATAATTTTGATGATGATCTATAAAAAAAAGATGAAAAAAGCAGAAAAAATGTATGGAAATGGAAAAGATGAAATTTAATAAAGAAATGTTTTTGAAAAAAAAGAAATAAAAATTTAATGTTTTCACATGAATGCCAAATAGAAAAAAATAAAAAATAAATCGAAAAATTTGGAAAATGACCATAACCATAGAAATGAGGTAACCAAAACCAAAAAAATAAACAAAAAACAAACTGTGCAAGTTCAGATAATGCAGATTAGTTTAAAAACTAGGGCATGTCATAAATATTGAATTGAGTCTTAAAAGTTATGAATCAATGAAATCCTTCCTCTCAAATACAGAAAATAACACTACCCACCATGGACATATGTTAAATGGATTTCTACTGGAGTATAGGTAGTACAGGGTGGCCCATAAGTCACGACGGTATTTGAATAGCTTCTAATTCTTATGTCTCTAATTTCTTTCTCTTCTTTTTTTTTTTTTGGATCTAATAGACTATAATGAGGAAATTCATCATGGAAAAATGTGCAGTATGCAACGCAACAAAATTATACAGTTTTATTTTGAAAACCACCAATCGATTATCATGACGCAACGAGCCTGTAGAAGACATTTCAATGTCCCTTCAGAATCAACAATTCGTCGTTTAGTTGATCGTTTTCAGCGACAGGGTTCTATGATCTTCCACGTTCAGACAACGTTTAGGAGGCGAATATTGAACCTGTACAGGAGAGTGTCACAAAAGAAACTGGAACTTCGACCCGAAGTCCATGCTTAAAAAATTTGTGCGACCTGCTATTGAAAATCGCTCTGGAATGTGGTTTGAGAAAGATGGAACCACTTGCTATGCTACTGCAGCCACAATGCAACTTGTAAGAGAAATTTTTGAAAACGCATAATTTCAAGAATGTCAGTAGCCCCTGACTGCTTTTTGTGGGGCTTTCTGAAAGATAAGGTATACACAAATAAACCTCGGATAATTCCACAACTAATGGACCGAAATAACCAAAGACACTTACAGCCGCATTGGACATGCCTTAAAAAGGGCCACCCTTTGCGAGGCGAAAATGGGGGCCATTTCAAAGATGTAATAAGATAGTCTTTCTAAGATAGTGTCTTTCTAGCCTTTCTAAAAGTGTTGTAGCTAACTTCGGCGCTTACAAAATTTCAGGGATGGGGGATGTCGTTCGGAGTAGTAATGAATATCTAAATATATTTGTGTTACACATTATAGAGTCGGTAACATACTGTACTAAAAAATTATGAAATATTTGGCGCAAAAGACCGTATGTGGACTAGGGCCTAGCTTCTCGGAAAAATTCGTGTTGTGCGTGTTATATTTTTCCGCACAAATGAAAGGAATGTATGATTTAGAGTCATATTCGAAAGGCAAATCACAACGTTGCTTTCGGATCTTTGTCAGACATTCGTGAGACGTAAGACCTTTGAAAAAATATTTTAGGTGTCCAACGCCCTAACCACTGAGCTATGGAGCACACCCACCTACTGAGCTAGATTTGAATTATGTTCGGCATGTTGTCTTTAGTAGAAATGAGTACTACCGGAAAATCCATTTAGAAAAGCTTGTTTCACTCTGAAAAGCCGTTAAGTTAAACTGCTTATAATGCACAGTGCTGGGCTGAAGAGGCAAGGGATAGTGTTAATGGAGCTTGTCCAGAGGATCTAACGAATATTCTGTTCAACATTACTGCTGATTTTGTGCCAGACAGAGGATGGTTAGGTTAAGTTATAGTGGCAGGCTGCAGTAGACGCAATCTCACTTAGCCCAATAAGGTCCATCAACACAGGATCAACATCTCCAAAGAGCTACCCACTGAATCCGGAGGAGCTGGTAATAACGTGCCGGAGGGTACTAATGCTTGCATTAGCCAGTTCGTTTAGCAGTTTCCTACGAGCGAGAAGAGCTTCGCAATGCAAGGAAGATTTAGTATGATTTCTTCTTCGTCCATGTGTTTCTGTAGAAGTCGTTTGCGAGAAGGCCCAGTCAAATGACGTGCCCTGTGACGACACCTTCTATGTATGAAATGAGCACGATCAATGGAGAAGATACCCCTTCCCACTTTTGATTTTAGATAGAAGTGAATAGATTCCTTTTGCAACCCTGATCCTCTTGCCAGTCTAGTTTGGAGGGTATATTGATTTTGATACAGTATGTGTCATAAAAATGATCCTTAAATATCGTCCTTGCATTAGAAAGAAAATAATGGCGTGATTCCACTTATAAACATGAATATATCATGGTATTCGTAAGATATTCTTATGGATTTGTTGAAGAGGAGCGAAAAGGAATGTTAATGCGAAGGTAGATGACAGCAACTTAAAGTTCATTTCTTTCAAATTTGCTGGAATTCAAATCTCGAAGGACATGCACGGATTCTAAAGAAACTGATGAGGATGTAAGCAGTGATTACACATCACCATACCTCGAGGCTGCAGTGATGAAAAGTCCCTCGTTTACAAGTCTCTGTCTTAGCTTCCAGAACATAACAGAACTATCTGATGTTTCACTTAGTAGTCTTCTCCGGTTTCTAAGGACACCACGATGGCTGGTGACACTAATCACGAATGAACAGTCATAAAGGAAACCAGTACATAATTGGGAAAATCCTCCGATTGGGCATCACAATGGATCCACAAGGATCTAAGCCGAGTCTTTTCATTACCTTATCAACTGAGTTACCTAATCTACCCTAATGACGTACTCGAAAGGTGGATACTGACTTTTTAGTTATTTTCAAAATTTCTTTTTTCATCTATTTCTATTTTTGGTTTCCGAAGGAAGGATTTCATTTTTGAATGCCAAAGTGTACCTTAACACATTAATACATCAACTACCCAAAAAGGAAGTTTTAACTGGGGTCACTCTACTCAGTCAGACCTAAGGAAAATGTTAAAAATTTCGAAAACTAAAAAAAACTTTCAAATTCATTAAATTTAATGATAAAAAAAAACATCAAATTGGCCAATTAAAAAAAACACTCATCATTCACACTCGCCATTTACACTTCACATCATAGTACGCACTATAAATATATGGATTAATTCTATATAAACCACTATTTGTTATTTATTTACTTATATTTAAATATTTTATTTTCTTACATTCTAGTAAATTTATTCCTAAGTGATCATGCAGAACTGTCTACTTTAAGTACTATAAGTAATTCTATTGTGATTGGTGCTATACTACGCATGCAAAGTAAAGAAAATATTTTGTACATAATATGTATGTATATAAAATTAACTGTAAAGTAAAATGAATGAAAATAGATCCCAAAGTACTTACTGCAATTATCCTCATCACTGCCATCCCTGCATTGTCTTGTACCATCGCAAACTTGATATTTTGGAACACATCCACCGAAACGGAAACATTTGAACTAATATTTTTGTGGGAATTTTGTGTGTTAAATAAAAGTTGTTAAAAGGTATTCTTAATAAATGAATGCGAGAGCAACTTACAAATTTTAGAACAAGGATCATTATAAGCAGATTGGTCAGAAATTGAGCCGAATACGAGCGGGTGTATACAATTTTCTAAAAACAAGTTGGCGCAAAAGTCATCATCCTATGGCCAAGATGCCATCATTTTTATAATTGGCGGCTTATGTCATCGCAAATTTGACATTTGTGAAGTAAACAGAGCCAGCAGACAGACAGACAGATAGACAGATAGATATGGATTACTTTGCTGTTCAATAAACGCGGAATAATTGTGTCAATTTTTTTTTGACAAATGGTCGGTGGTCGGTGAATTTAGTCCCCGATTTCCTGGTCGTGCGGCATTTTGAGGACACTGGCTCAACAGGGGACAATATCAGACACGGAGCAGCCATTCAGTCGAGAATATTGCTGCTGTGGATGCAGATGTCCAAGAGGACCGTCACACATCAACCAGACGATGGGTCACGCAATGGGGCATGAATAGACGGTGTTTACAGCGAAGACTTGAAGACGTAGCGGAAGTTTTGAGAAAAGTCATGGAAGATATTGTGGAACGAACCCGAATTTGCATCAACTACGGCGGCAGCCACTTAACCGGTATTACCTTCACGATTTAATGGAAGAAAATGTAAACGTCAAGATAAACATAATCAACAAACAGAGTCAATTCCTTTTTATTAACTGCTTAACGAAATTGTGTGAAGACTTTTGCGCCACCTAGTATTTTTTGAAGAGAAGCGAAGCAGGATAATAAATTAAGAGAGGTTTCACTTTGACAGAAAGAAAGAAGGTAGGGCGACTTAATGACTGGTGACATGTCTGTCTGGATGACAAAATGTCATTAGCATTCCGAAGTCAGTCAGTAACGGAAAATTGTCAGCCTGAATTACGATTTGCTTTAACTAAAAATGTATGCAAGCATTTGAGCTGAAATCAACAAATTTATAGCGTTTTTAAAATAATTCGATCAGGAGCTTCACATCGATGAAAAGGCTTCTGGACTTATCAGAATTATTTTGAGATCAGTATAAGTACAGAAAAGGCTTGTGAACTCAGGAGCCTGGAAAACCCTCATTCAGTCTTTAAGAAACCTGATGGACATTAAAAGGTACGAGTATTTAAATCGATGCTGATATTTATCCACCCAATCAGGGGACTAAGCTCTGGTTCTGGTTCGCCACTGGCAGGACGTATCCAATCTCATGTTTTCAGAAAGTCAAGTAGGATTGACATCTTAAATGGTTTCATGGGCATCAGGTCAGTATGTAAGTCGTATCTTTGTGAATTGAAGACGAAGCGAAGTGATTGACGTAGGCCTGTAGGCTGAGGTAGATTCTATCAAACTATGAGGGTGTCAAAAAGAGGTTTGACAGGAGCTCATAAACGTTTAGAGGTGTGTTAAAGGAACGGAAGTTATTATGCAACCGGAGTCATAAGTGATGGGATAGAAATTTGTCCACTTATTTTAGTCAAAATTGCGTGCATTTTTTACCTCGTTTTGCTCCGAAATGTACGAGTATATAAAAAGGTCTGTATGGCAAAATCTTTATGAGCCTTTAACTTCTGTCGAGAAATGATATAATTCGCGAAGTGCTCTGCCATAAATGTTGGCCTATTTTGCAAATTCTGTCTGCAAGGATACAAGTACCATGCAATACACGATATGGCGAATTGAGTCAGAGAACAGACCTACATGGTTTTCAGTTTGGAAGGTGTACTTTGGTGTTCCAAGGACTTTTGTTAAAAGAAGCTTTCCCCTTATGTTTCCATGTTCCGTGTTGGATGTTTTTCAAACTTACCTCGGAGCTTCGGCACGAGCACAAATTAGTACTCTCGTCATCATGATACCGGCAATCTGGTTGTCCATCACAAACCGCCTCGATTGGAATGCAAGCGTCATTCCGGCATGCGAACTCGTCTTGCTTGCATTCTTGGTCCCCTATGGTATAATGTGTCTTATTTATAGGGGTGGATTGATTTCATTCTTATTTATGGTTAAATGAAAAAAGTTGAGTGAAAAGAGTGTGCATGTTGTGTGTGAAGATAAAAGTATGCTGCAAGGGGGAGGAAATCAAATTTGATTTGTTTCCCCCCTCCAAACATAAATTCAAAAACTACTATAGCTACAGCATGGTTAGAGAACAAACAAAAAAATATTATGTTGGTTTGTGTTAATGTTAATGATGTTTCATGCCATACATTGTGGAGGTCCTTCCGTCGTCGTCTTGGGCGCAACATAATTCTGGCATCCTAATTCATCAGAGATATCATTGCAATGACGGAATCCATCGCATCGCAGATGAATTGGAATGCAGACACCCGTTTCGACGCACTTGAACTGATCGTAGCGGCACGGCCTGCCCTTGTGATATGATATGCTAGGATCATAGTAAAATGTTGTGCTTGTTGTTGGTGTAGTAGGTCTTTGATGGGAAACGTGGGGTGGTTTTGATGTGTGCAGTTCTTGTGGCAGTTCTTGTTCATCTTCATTCGAACCAGATTGTTGTTGTTGTGTTGTGTTTTTGTTTAGTTGTTTATAACATCCATGCAGTTAAATTAATTTTAATTAATAAGTACAAACGTGCAATATAATCCATTCCGCAACAAAAATTTGTTTTGCAGTAAATAGAACCAAAACCGTAAACAAAACAAAAAAAATATATAAATTGGGAGAGAAAATAAAATAAAAATTTTGGGTTATCAGTGTTTGTTGTTTGCATTCAAATTTTCTTGGAAATTAAACACAGAAAGATAGAGAAACAAATAGAGTGATTTCACATAGTTGGAGAAAGCACCATCACCGTTTCAAGTTAATATTAGTTAGTTACACAAAAATATGAAAGTTTTCTAGGCAGGACATCACATATTTGCTTGCAAAAATTACCTTTTGTAAGAACTTGCTTTTGAAACACCCGTTTGAAGATTATGTTTTACAGAAGTAAGGTACAAAATATCCCATAGAGAGCTAGAAAATGCTTATTTCATTTCGTTAAACTAAATGTAAGTAAACACAGAGAGAACGATATAATACAGTCATATATTTTCTAGACCTGTCAACATTTATTTGACCTGCATTCCCATTCTAGTACAGCTTAGAGTAAAAATTTCGATTCAGACTTTGACTTTTTAGGCCTTAAAGTGTATGCGACTAACCGTTTAGTCTGTGTCCCAGTATACAAGCAGACAAATCAAATTTCGACATTAAGATTGATCAAGGAGGTGATCAAAAGGCAACAACAACTTCAAATAAGATCTAAGACCCTCCAATAAAAAAAGGTTACTGGCTGGTTAAATCAAAACCTTTGCATAAAACTAGATTGAGCAAAACATCGAGGCTAAAAATCGTCAAGCGACAGTTTCTTTATGCAGAAGACAAAGGGCATAAAGCCTGAAACAGACGTGCAGCAAATTGCGTGCAGCAAATTGCGTGCAGCAAAATTATAGAACATGGCTTTATATGCAAGAGAACACATGTGTTTGCTGCACTACTATGCGTTGCCGCAAGACGTCTCTATTTCTAATTTTGATGCAAACCTCCAGTAGTAGAACAGCAAAGTAGTACAATTTAGTACAATTTTTTTGATATGACGTTTAATGTAAGTGACATTTTACCATTTGCAGCACTGCAAGCAGTTTTTAAAATTTTATAAATAATCAGTGGAATTTTGACTGGCCTGATGATCCAGGGTTAAGAAGCTGATGTAAATCTGAACGAAAGAGTCTTTCTGGAAAATTGGGGATTTGGTTCGGAGTTAGGACAAGAATCTTTAAATCAGAGCGTGACGGAAGGAGTTCTCTTCTAAGTGGGTTGCCAATCACCGATTGGAACATCTCTGATATGATGGGCAAGCATTTCGACCCTGCTTATTACAAAAAAAAAATAATGAAATGCAAATTAGGAAACATGTAGTAATATAATCATTTACGGGTTCTGTCTAAAGCCCCTTATCTCAATCCAAGATATAAGTGATCTATAGCCTACTCTAGTTTTTAAGTACTAGGTGCTGGAAATAGTGAAACACTTGGACCAGCTAGAATTAAATGCAAATGAGACACATTTATACATCGCATAAATACAACGCATGTGTCAAAAAATGGTTTGCCAGAGTTTAGGTTTGGCAGAATACAAGACGAAGGTAGAAAAAAAGAGACTATCCAAGCCGAGTTCTAGAATTCACTAATGTCTCTGCACATTATGATAGCGACACGCTCAACTTTGGTAACCACATAGCAATCATTGGGGCCCAAGAAGCACCAGAAGAATTTTACTGGCTAGAGTCGTAAGCATAAGAACAATTGACTGCGTGTGAATAGTGTCTAAAGACTAACTGCGTGTAAAAGTGTACGTCATAGCTAGCATAGACATTCTAGCTGATGAAGCAAAAAGAATTCGGGATAGAGGACCTGAAAACGCAGCAGCTACAAAACTGAGAAGTCAAGAGAAGACAATATCAATGAGAGGAATAGAACCCTGGGTAAGTAGAAGACATGGATACATAAGTGTGCTACCAATTGATGTAATTTCTTTCTGGTTCCGACGAAGACCCGGAGCACGTCGTTTTTGGCTGCCCAGGGTTCCTTGAGATAAGTACAACACTTAATATTCTAAATATAATAGAAGAGATGCTAAAATCGGAGACCAATTGGGAAGAAGTTAGCACATTATTAACCCGAATTCAAATCGACAGACAAGAAGAAACGCAGGGAAGACCTCTGGCAAGTACGGCCCGTGTAAACCAGAAAACCCGCCCTGAGAAGTAAAATCTGACGGAGGTAAGGTTTATAAAGTCAAAATTTGACACTACCGTGGAATCTAGAGCATTGCCGCCTGTGCAATATTCCCCTTCACCAATAAAAAAAGTCCTGGAATAAAAAAGTACTGAAAAATTCAGTGCTAGAATATCCGAACTAGACTGCTCAGTGAAAAAAATCGGAAAAAAAACCAAACGAATCGTAAGGGTAGGGAAAATGTCAGCTAAATATTGAAGAACTTTAGTTTGGAGGCGCAATATCTGTTAACACCTTCATGTATTTATCAAAAAAAGAAAAAGGAATTGAAAATAATTAGTAAAAAAACAGAAGGAACAATGCGATGTTAAAGTGTCCTTAGTAGTAAGAGACAGAACCAAGGCACCAAAATCGTACGTACACATCTACAAGGGCCAATCAAATGTGAAACTGACCCGGTAATTCCAGTGTGTTCTAAACAGTGAGCTAAAGGCACTGAGGAACTTTGAGTATCCCTGGAGGTAGGAACAACTCTGCAGTTTAGTTTTGGGACGAGCTTTGTATGTAGAACACATTGCTTCGGTGTTAAACTATCTCATATGTCTGCAACGGCATATTAGAAGCAAGACCTTTGAAGCTGGCGTTGAATGATGAAAAGTATTACCTATGATCAGTAGAATGCTTCCTCTAATAAATTGAAGATCATTGGACAAATGAGCTACCACAAAAAAAAATAAAATAACTTTTTTCCTGTGCTATATTTTGATTCCATTTTGGTTTTGTCTTTTGCCTCAGTCATTAGATTTTATAAAAATTGACAATTAGGACAATAAAACCAAATTTGGATAGTGCGTCGGTATCATTAGTTGAATTCGCCAGTTTCCGTACAAAAAGAGTTAAGGGGCGAGTTTGGCGGTACTGCTCTGAGCAAATGATTGATACTTAGGCTGGTAAAAGTTTTTGCTGAGCGGCGTATAATTCGATGAAGGCCTTAACATCGAAATGCTACAGTACAGATGCGAAAACCGATTAGCGCTGCAGCTTCTGCCAATTGAATCCTTTTGTTTTGAAAAGGAGATTATCGCTTAGCAGACTATCGATAATTCCGCATAAAGATTCGAAATCGTTCCTATTGAAATTTCAAATTACTGGCAAAGTGAACCTAACGGATTTGCCGATTCGCTTGGGAATTTTTCCAGAGAATTCTTCGAATTATAGAAGAGGACGACAACTTTATAAAAAAAAAACATTTTTATGTCTGACGAGGCACATTTTGAACACACATTTTGGAATGACAGTAACCCAGAAATACTCCATGAGTATCTTGCACTTGACTTGCTATTTGGAACTTAGCTGATTATAAGACGTAACCGCCCAATTTAAGTGATCTAAAGCAATCGATTCACCCAATAATTGATGTATTTCACGCCGCAACGCTCCAGGTACTTAAAACAACTTAAGTATGAACAACTTTTTGTTACCTTGTCGCACCTACGTTAACGAGCGTGGAGACCAATTATTTTTAAAAACCATTGAAAAACAAAATAAATTTAAATAATCCCTTAAATGAAATAGGAATGAATAAAGTATTATACTTAGGAAGAAAATTATTCGAGTGTTTTAATGCAGCAAAATTCATCAGCCGCCCTGATTTACAAAGACAAACCTTAAGAAACTTCCTTGAGGTGAATTCTCTCAAGATTTTACATCACAGTTATATAAAATACTTCAAATAATACTAAATAGCACAGCAGGACATAATTTCAATTCCCTCTTTCGCAAAGACACTCAAAAAGACAAACACATACAAGAACATACACAAACAACAAAGAACTAAAAAAAACGACGTACCACCCACCATCACCCAGCGGAGGAAATTAGTTTATACATCTACACATCTGCATTTGTTTTAGTATCTACTTACAACAATCTTTTTCATCAGAGTAATCTTGACAATCATAAATGTTGTCACATAATTCTCGGTATGGTATACACTGACCACTGTCGCAACGGAATTGATTAAAACCGCAATCACTGTCGCCGCCTAAATTGGTTTCAAGGGATGAGAGTTAGTTAGTTAGTAAAGCGTTGCATTAGTTTCTTTTTTTTAGTAAGCTTGTGGGATAAGGGATGTCTGGGGATATGATAAGGATAGCATAAATAATTTACAATTTTCGACAGACATGAAAAGTGTTGAGAATTGAAATTGGTTCTATCCACACATAGTATATCTCAGAAATATCTGAAATTTCGCATGAGGAATGATAAGGGTTGCACCTTGGCTGGGATTGAAATTCAATCCTCTGACCGTCTCGTTGCTGGGATATACACCTGATTATTATGATTATTTTTTTGTTGATAGCAAGTAGCACCGGAGATGTGGCTATACATAAATAATTTATTAATTAATGTTCTACACCTACGAATACAAGCGACCGCTACATCCAACAAACAATGGATGCCGGTAGAATTTTCAATTGAAAATTGAAATTCCTGAACGTAATTTTCGTGATTTACACTATTGGCAGGTTAGATGCGGATAAAATTAACCGAAAACTAGCCAAGTAGCAGCACTCCTCCTTGATTGGGTGGAGATTTAGGGAAACCGTTTGCAAAAAGCTTAACGCGATTGACTTGTCAGCATACGAGTATGGATTTACATACAATTGGCTGACATTCAGCCAGGCAGACGACCAGTAGTGGAAGTCATGTTGTCTGGCAAACGAAAGAGTTAAACAGAAGCATTTGACGCACTTCACACATCTGGCGACAAGGTCGGATGTGTTTTAAACTGTCATTTGCATAAAGTAGATACTCGTACACTTAAATGTACTCACGAGACTTTGGCTTATAAATGAAAATGTCGTTCAAGGGGGTATTTTTAATGCGTTTTTATTGGCGGCTGTATGGTACGGCAGTATTACATGCAATACTGCTGATGCTGAGTGTTGAAGAGGTGTATAGGGTGACACTTGAACCGATTGTTCATTTTTAATGGTTCCGTTTGTGTTAAAGTTGTTGAAACCAGGTAAGTTTGTCTGTGTTTTTATGCTACCGGCTGGCTAGGATATGTAGAGCATATGAACACCTACACTCTGGCCCGCATGAGGCATGACCTTAGTTAATGCTCAGAAGTAGAAAATTACCTAAATAAACTAAGTGTAAGCAACTGGATGCAGCTCACTAAGCATCGGGCCAAATGGGGGGAGGGGCTTGTTGCTTACTCGTTGGATCTATCTTAGTAATTAAAAAGAAGAACAAACTTGAAATTTAGCAATTGTGTCAGCGTATCCTTTAACTTATACATTCTCCACTTGTATTGAATAAGTTTTGGAAGCCCAACTTACGTGGTGGATTTTCTGTATTTGAAATAGTAACTGGGGCAACACTTTAATTTGGAATATTCATGGCTGTTAGAGAATAATGCTACACACATATGTAGGAGAACAACTCATAAACTAATGAACTAATTTATGATACGTCTTTCACATACTGTGTAGCATTTTTTTTGGTGGGGCTAAGAACACTAAATTCCGTACCACTTTCTGATTCTAGGTCCAAATGGAGGAAGGGCCCCCTTTGGTAGGGTGATCTGTTAGTATTCGAGGCTTCTGCTAAGACTCTTACAATACTCAAGTTCTATTCTAAGCTAGTAACTACTGCAAACCGATGATGATGCAATAGATATTGAAAATAAATTGCCAAGAAAATTGCTAAAATTCGCATCAAGTTACATGGAAACCATAAGATTCAGGATGACTCTTACGAAAAAACCTGTCCTCAATATCTGTACGTTGCCAGTAAAACGAATATGTAATGCACATGACGTACGAGTAAGGTTCTAAGTTCGGTCAAACTTAAATTTGGTGTCACCCTGTAGAAAACGTAAACAAATTCATTTAATGAGAAGGTGGGCTTTTCACTATATCTGTAGGGAATTGGATGACTCTATCAAAGATGAAGTAGGAAAC
Organism: Blera fallax; assembly: GCA_946965025.1. Taxonomy (NCBI): domain Eukaryota; kingdom Metazoa; phylum Arthropoda; class Insecta; order Diptera; family Syrphidae; genus Blera; species Blera fallax. Next base: position 8,567,425 of record OX337248.1, on the reverse strand, counting down.
GGCAAGAAATCCGGTTTTTCATTTACCTTAGTGTACCGTGGGTAATGTAATACATCGTTGTTAAACGGCGTGACGAGCATGCACTAAATAGTTTTAAATAATTTATGACGTAAATTACTTTATAACAAACTTAAGGAATGTAAATATGGAGTACTACCATTCTGTTTTTGTAGGTGATCTGCCCACTTGATTGCAATTTGAATGATTTACTTGAGGTAAGAAAAAGTTGTATCGCTTCATTTGAAAGGAAGGTTTAAGTCCAGGCTACGCACATGCTTGATCAAACATTCGATTGTAGAAAGACTTGCTTTTATACATATGTATCTAGTAGTCCAAATAAAAAATAAATAAATTCTTGGGCGTAACAGCTTACATATATGGCCTTGGGCCTTGAATTTGATTGCCGTGTCTGACTTATTGGTGTTTCCTGTGATTTGAGTATGAATCTCTCGATGCAAAGCTAGACTACAAATGAATTTTAAATCCTTCGATGCAAAGCCAGACTACAAATGAATTTTGGCAGAGAGACAACGATCTCTATTAGATAATATGGAGCTCGAGGAGGAGTCTACAAACAAGCCATAAAGCGCCTAACGCTCAACGTCTTGCAACTATTCGTGTTGTCCATGATTGCCTTTGGATGTATGTCAGACTTTTGCTAAAAATGGAGCTGAGGAGCAAGACATAGAAAATATTTGCGTGTGATAATTGCAGTAGATACCCTTGTGATCTTCAAAGAGATGACATTTGGAGGAGAGTAATCTTCCGCGAAACTTAGATTTCTGATGGAGAAATGTATTTGGTATTTTATCTATGTAGCACACGGAGACACATCACCCTTAACTCAACAAAAAAATGTGAAAGGGTCAAGTCTCATCTTTAAAAGCGTTAAAAAGTATGAGGATAACCCCAATCTGAAGAGGGTGGAAAGGGTAAAGCTGTTAAGCAAGTGAAACCAGTGGATGAATAATTTTTTTGTCAGAAAATTTGGAAAAAAGTTACGGGCGTAACTACATGATGGAATATAAAAGTAACCAATAATAATGAACTCCACTTCGAAGCTTAGGCTTTTACTGTATATATGTACTTGACGCATAGACTGTTTCCGTCCAGGGCCTAGCTTCTTGTGACCATTCGTGTTGGGCGTTTTTGGAGAAAGACATTATCGCAGAAAATGCATATTCTGCGCTTAAAGAAATTAAGGCAGGTGTACCCCAAGAAAGAGTACTTGGACCGTCACTTTTAACGATTTGTATGCCCTAGATGTACCTACGTTAGAAAACAATGTAATTGCTACATTTGCAGATGAAACAGCCATCAAGTCAGTTGCGAATAGCTATCAACAGACAAGATTCAAGAAGCTATGTACATGTACATGTATATAAAATTATACGAATCTAAATCGGTGCATGCGGACTTCACAAACAAAAAGATTGAGCACACGCTAGTATAAATTAAAAATCGAGCAGTACTGTACGCGAACTCGGCAATGTATCTTGGCATGAACTTAGACGCGAAGCTTCGGTGGAATGCTCATGTCAGAAAGATAATTGGTATTTCATACAAAAAGAGGTCCTTCACTACCAACCTATAATAAACTCCTGCTTTATAGGCAGGTACATATGACATTCAACTTTGGGACTGCACCATGCAATCCAACATGAACATCATCCAAAGCTTTCAAAACAAGGTTTTGAGAAACGTTTCAGATGGATGCACCTTGGTATTTCGGAATGACTATATTCACAGGGACTTGGGCATGGAATCGGTACAAAATGAATTTAAAGGAGTTGCAGGAATGCACGAGAAAATGCTTCGCCATCACGTCAACACTGCTATCCAGCTGTTAGATCACACGGATACAAATGTAAATTCCAAACTCGAAACTAAGTTAAAGTCTGTTGATGTAACTTGGGAATATTACTTATACTATTAATGTAAGGACTCTGATGTAAGGATGTAAGGACAGGAATTCACGCTTTGAATCAATTATTCATAGGTTATGGTCAACTGCAATTCCAAATTCATTTGTAACAAGTGTGTAATCCAGCAATACACGATTTCTGTTTTAGAAAACATGTTTGCCTCCATTAAAAAGCTAAATGAGATTATATAAAACAATTTAGATATCGAAAGCCATTAATAAAATTAAGTCCACCATGCAAGTGCAAAGGAAATCAAGGTATGGATAATCAATTAGTAATTCAAAGAAAGCGTTTGTATACAGAAAAATAATTAAGTTCTTACATCTCTAATTTTTGTTAAAAAAATATATCAAATCCATTAACCCAAACATATAAACATATTCAAACAAATTTAAATTTTTTACCATAAATACAAAAAAAAACTTACCTTTAAGTCGCCACTTAACTTTAAGTATAACACATGTTTAATAATGCTACTGAGCTACAATTGTGAGTGAAAGCAAAGCAATCGAATATCTAAAAGCATTTTTTGAACAAAATTTCAAAGTAGAATTTTTAATTCTTATTGATGCCAATAAATTTATTAAGGCCGTGAGCAAATATGCATGTTTTTTATGATCAATGATAAAAGCTACCCAGCTCACCATCACAATTCCTTTCATCGGAAATATCTTCTCTACAATCGATATTTCCATTGCAGCGTAGTGAGATATCTATACAAGTTCCATCATCACACTGCCATTTATCATATAAGCAAGCTTTTTTTTTGTTTTTTTGTTAGTAAGAATTAAAATAATAATTTAATAATATTACACAAACAACTAATCTAATAACATTCACATACGACATCCTTCCTCATCCGAACGATCATTTGGACAATCTACTTTGCCGTCACATCGGCCGACTATTGAGATACATGATAAATCTCGACATGTAAATTTACCCTCTGGACAGAAATATTTCAATTTCGGAATAACTGTTTTTATTCGCGATCATAAATATTTTATATGTATTTTAATTTACCATTACAATTGATTTATTTACAAAATGCAGCAATGGATATAAGAAAAAAAAATCTATTTTAGTATTGACATTCAAAAGTATACATTCTCGGGGATTTTTCATTGAATTCGACAGAATGTCAGATTTAAGGTCGAAAATCTGTGTGATAAATATCAGATCTGTCAATTTCTATGAAGCAATACCCCTGATTATTAACACATCATACTTGGGACGAGGGATGTTGTTAGGATGGAAAATATCTTGAATTGGGAAGTTAATCAATTTTAAAGATACTTACTCGCATCACAATCGTCTTCGTCGTCGCCATATTCGCAGTCTTTATTACCATCGCATAACAAGGATTCACTAATACATTGATGCCTGCCTCGGCATTGATATTCTAAGCTACTACATTCGGTAGCTTTATAGAAAATTTATTTGTTAGTTACACAAAACCAGTACAATTTGTTGCGTGATCCCAGGTGATATATATTTTTTTTTTTATGTAAAACATTTTTTTTTGTGTTTGGTGATGATGTGAAGTTAGTTCCATTTAAGGGATTAGTTTTGACATAACAAAGATACAAAAGAGTTATTTTATTTAACGTTTTTCTTTAGTTAATCTTTAGAAATCACAATGAAAAGTTATAGTTTTTCGTAAAAAGAAATTAAAAGCATTTTGTTTTAGAGAAAAGTTGCAATAGGAAAACAGAGATAAAGAATAGAATAAACTCAGTGTAGAGATAGATTTGAGGGTTATTGTTAAACTTACGACATGATTGATCCTCATCATCTCCATCAGGGCAGTCTCGTATCGTATCGCATCGTTTGTTGCCTGCTATACAGTGGCCACTTCGGCATTGGAATTCGCTTTGGAGGCATTCTGCAAGGAGATAAAGGAAATAAAATGAAATAAAATTGATAGCTACTTTCCGCCAAATCAATGTCATAAGAAAACAGTTTGACATCGATTTCCCGCAGACAGGAAAATCATATCCAAACTGTAAGAAGTAGCCATCCCCCTAAGCAACACCCAACTAGTTGCGCATTCAGTCATCGAATGACATTCCTTATCGTATGCACGCATAAATCTAAATCCAAGATCGTGACATGCCTCCGAAGTAATATCTGCAGCACACACCTACTCGTATGCATCGTAAGTATCTAAGCATATTTCTTGGATTCTACAATTGCATTGCAACATGTTAATCGGACAATGCCACCTCCAACTCTGCCGCACTGTGTGGGGGAAACAACTTTAACGTAAGTGTGTTTTGATGCAGGGTTGCCAATGGTAGTGAAATTTTGGACTTCAAACACGATTTTTTTTTTTTTGAGGGTATCAAGTGTACCAAGTGGCTTACTCTTGCTTCACGAAATTTAAAACCTAGGTCTCACCCTTCGTTCCTTTCTGTGTAGCCTGAAGCAGTTCTCAATTTCACCCTAAATTTTCTTTATGTTACATGGATGTTGATCCCTTTTATCCTGCTTTTTTTTTTTAATTTTCGTATCTTCTCTCATTTTTTGTCGCATGATTTAATTAGCTGCTAAGGATACACAGGGGCCAGGGATAATGTTCCTTCTAATTGTACGTAATTACGTTGTGTCTATGTGGGTGTATCTATGTTCCTAATTAAAATCCAGAGTTTGTTTTGGAAGATTGCAAAAAACTATGCACTTTGCAAAGGATTCTCCTCTTTTAGTCATAAAGCTAACATATTCCTCTTAAGGACCATCCACTTAAGCTTAGACTTTGCATTCTTCTTCTGGCACAAACAAACAAATTAAAGCGCATTGGATAAATGCACTGATTGCAGTCTTAGCGAATTTTTAATCAGACTTTGGCGTAATTTTTACTTTGAATTGCCACTTAAAAGCACAATGAGGTCATTGCTAGGATGCTCAACATACATGAACATTTGTCAATTTGTCAGTACAAAATGCAACAGGTAATTCTCCCACCAAAAGTCCTGCCGGGTTACTTGAAAGTAATCTGATTGTCTAAGGGCTTGTAATAGCCAGAGGTCCTCGCATTCAAAGAGAAAGGGAGATAGAGACGGTGTTTGAGAACTAGCAACCCACATCGATTTGTGTCTTTCGAAGCACACCCACCCGCCTTTCAACAGGATAACAACATTTGTTTTTCAAAAGGATTACACCCGGAGGTTGATGGGCACTTGTGCTTATACATATATTTTTTATTCCTTCCCTCGTCGGCTTTTGGTGTATTTGTGTGCGGATTGCTTCCAGAATTTGTTTTGATATTCAATATCTGGGATATTTCAATGTTATCCTTGGCGATAATTCATTTCAGATGCACACATATATTTTCGTTCGAAATTCTTTGTTTACTTTACCTCCAGAGGAGCCGGTGTAACGCTTGGCAATTTTCGTTGAAAAAAAAAAATGAAATAAAAAAAAAATTGGTGAACAAATTCGCAGGATAAAAGAAGCCATGTGTAACACACACAAGGATTTACAGCTTATTTGCCTGCAAGGGTTGTTCTGTGCTTGTGGAATCGATGAGATGATTAGTTAATCAGACCTTCTTCAGGGGATTTCCGTCAATTACAGAGGATTTTCAATTTTTTTTTCGACGTTTTGGTGGGAAACCGCCTACACGAGAATTAAATAAAAGGCGAGGAGGTATTTGGGAACCATATCACGGTAGGAATTTTGCTAAAATAAGTTACATAAAACTCAGAATCACCAACCAACACTTCTATGACGTATTTCTTAAATTTTTATTCGAAGAGATAAACTCTTCGTCCTTATCCTGCAAGGCGGAGAGAAAGACTCTCAAACTGCATCAATCACAGATGACTCTTTAGCTTGGGTTAGGTTAGGTAGATAGGTGCCCTTGTCAAAGGCTGTGCATTGTACCCCATATCCCTGCGATTAATAGATCTCTTTTTACCGTAGACTGGCCATAACGATTTGGCTGTTGCGCATGTATCTAATCGGCACCAGCGTTTAATTGCTTCCTATTAGACTCAATGTCTATATCCCTTTGCTGAGCGGTATACAAGCCTCAAAGAGGGCCCGTGAAGGGTTCATAAGTGTCCCTTGTTTGGCTACTTCGTCCGCTTTTTCGTTACCAGGGATATCCGTGTGGCCAGATACCCAACATAGGGTCACTCTATTGCCTGCTGAGATGTCATCCAGTAGCTTTTTGCATATTTTTACAAGCTTGGGTCTTATCGATGTGGACTGACTCTTTAGCTCAGTATACAGTTCTTAAAACTCAAACGTCCATAAGCTTCTATAAGTTGGTCAGCTGAAAGATTGCTAGATTGCTAGATTGCTCGGATTTCAAAGGATGTCGAAAGTAGGCAACAGTGTATGAAGTGGAACAAATGATTTGTACAAGTAGCCGGTGTCTAATCAAGTTTGTATTCATCCAATTTGTTGCTGGAAGCACCGCATAAAGAAAAAATCAGAACAATCGCTTATACAGACTACAGGATACATACATATAAGCGTCACTGATCCTTCAAAAGACACAGTTGAAGGACCAATTGAAAGAGAAACGTGGAGTTTAATAACTCGACTAATGTCGACTGAGAGATAATAGTAATTTAGTAAGTAGATCTGGCCGACTTGTGGAACAAATAGATGCAAAGAGGGAAGACTTATAAGTTTGAAACCCAGTTTTAAAACGCTAGTTTGAACTTTTCAAAGCTATTTTCGCTTACTTTTTAACGTTCCCACTGCTGAGAAAAATCTATCCAGCTGTCTACAAATAAAACTATGTGTCTTCTACGGTACGACGGAAAAAGGAGCAGGATTTATTTTTTTAACACGATGACGAAGGGCACCTTAACTTCTTTTCATTGTCGTAATTTAACACCCTGGTGAGTAAGAAGGGTACAATTTAATGAAATCCAATAAAATATCCCAGGACAAGAATCAAAAACTTTTGCAAAGTTTCATTTCAAAAATCATGTTGTTTTCTATTGTGTTCCGGTCTAATTATGAAGGGTCTCTTCTCAGATTCGTCGTAATTGTATCTGAACCTTGATATTCTATTTTAAGGTTTGAAATAAGAAAGTGAATCATAATTACTTTGATCGATCGCTTTTCTAATCCTTATTTCTTATACGAGTACTACAGCACACTCTTGTCTATATTTAGTATTTAGACACAACATGTGTCAACAATTTATAAAATTTTTCAAATAAACTCCTTGTAATGGAAAACCAAAACCATGTCCGATTAAAATCTTCAATATTATTACAACTTACTCCCGACAAACAGGATCCTCAGCACCTTTACTGTGACAGCAAAGATTGCGTGTGTCCTTTTAATTCCTTCAACGAATTCACCACAACAAATTAATTCGTTTGCTCATCAACCCACAGATGCACATGGGCAATGTCGAAGTTTGCTAGCAAAATTTCAAAAATTCCAAACAACCACCCCCGGAAAAACACTCATACGCCCCATTGCATGCAGACAATAATCAGAAAACTTCGCCAGTTGAACGCGCGCACACCATCGCAATTCATCCCTCGTTTGACATTTACACAGCTATCTGTCGCTTTAAGAGTCTCTACCGGTTGTATGCATTGATTGCGTGACATTAAAAAAAAAAAAAAATGTCAGCACTAGAAGGGGGTTGTTGCTATTTGAGGATGAGTCTAGTGTATTTTGTTTTTGCATAAGGGCGCCAATCACCCACGGCCACAAACTGTCGCGGTACTACTGCGGTATCATCATCATTTGAAGAATTTGGTTGTAAAACTTCTGCAATACTGCAGAAGAATGCAAAACTTTAATTTTTTTTTCCTTCTTATTCAACTGAATCTTTTTGAAGCCCGATTCTTATTTTAATGTATGGGCATTCCATTGGGTTCCGTCGTAAACAAACAACAGATATCAACGTCTACAAGTTTGTTATACATATCCTTATGCTGTGTACAGTTTTGTATTGAATTGAGTTTTCTTGTTCATGGTTTGTGGGTATTCTCCATAACGAAAACTTAAAATCCGAAAAGGGGACTGGCGATGGGTAGTATGGAAACAATTGTTAGTGAATTGCTGACAAATGACAGCAGGAATACCTTCCTTTTCGTTACCTGTTTGCTCTTCGTGAAACGTTCTCTTTTGCTTACTTTTATGCTGCCTATTTCGGAGGCCGTATGGAGATCAGTATATAAAGGGCATCTGTAGTAGTAAGAGGGACTGTCGTAAGGACTTACGGAAGAAGGATGAACCGCAACAAATGACGTTAGTTAGCCAAGTAAGACAATCATTTTCCAACAAAAAATGGTAACAGATCAAGTTTGTTAGTCCGAACACTATATGCCTCACGAATGTCTCAAAATAATGGAATCCTTTGATCCACGCCTTATGAGAGTAAAGGCACTGTGACCAAGAAAGATCTCTTGTCCCGTATGCCAATATTATTCCAGCAGTAATTCCACTTTGCTAATGAAGGCGAGAATTGCTACTGCGGAGAGGTTCCTCAGATCATCCTCAGATGATTTCTCTATCCGGACTCCTGTTGCACAGAGTCACACACTGACACACACGTGTTCTGCGGTTTCATTCTCTTCTAGACAGAGGCGGCAGATGGTATATTCAGGGATTCTGATTTCATGGAGATGGTATTTGAGCTGACAGTGATCGGAAAGAAAGCTCACAAGTCTTCTTATGTCGCCTCTGCGAATTTTGAGGATATTTCTTGCTTTTTTTATGAAAGGGTTTGAAGGCTCTTTTAACCTGCCTAAGTCCAGTGTAATATGCACATATTGCGTATATTTGAAAGCAGAATTAGAGATTCTAAAAAGAGTTCGGTTTCGGGTTCAATGACCAGATCAGAGGACCCTTGTCTGGCTGGCATATCTGCAGATTCGTTGCCTTTATGGCCCGGTATCCACCAAAGCTTTACTTTGTTGCGTAGGGTCAATATTTGCCCTTTGGATTACTTCCTTAGATTGCGGAATAAAAGTTCATATAGTGACATCTGCAGAGGATATAGTCCTTACATTGCATGCTAAATGGGATGTGCGTCCCTATATTTCGTTTTGATGTAGAATGTGTCCGCGAAGCCTCGCGTATTACTTTAAGTCTTCGAGGGGGTAAAATTTGATTATGTAGAGGTTAGCAGACTGATGCCAGAGTGGCTGAGTTTGACTGAGTTTGACTGTGCCCCACGATGTTTTAAATGTGTAGGGCAAGTGGTAAGAAGATTGGTCGGATACAACTATCTGTTCCATGTAGTGCTTATTGCTTTGAACTCTACTTACGGATGTGTTACGCTGGTGTACAACAATACGAGCATTTTATCTGACGTCTCATTTCGTGTCATAGTCTTTACTTTGGACGTACGAGGTTTGCTTGGTGATTTTACTCACATGCATGTTCATGGTTAAAAAACTGCGATGATCCCAAATAATTCTAGAATGCAGATATGGCCCTTACGCTGGAAGTGGAACGGTAAGAAAAGCATTTTTAAATGAAGAGCAATACGCACTTACATATATGCATGTACCTCCAATCTGTTGACACTGGTTGTAGGCAGTGGAAACTACAGATTTATTTTTAGTCGTCTGCTATGACAGTTGCTCTTTTTAATTGATTTAATTAACCAGTGTAATTGACTCCTTTAGCACGGAGTCTACAAGGTCAGGCGCATACTAGAACAAATCTCCAACTTTTAAAGAAAAATTTTTACTTTTACTTAAAAAGAAAGTTCACTTGAAACTGTCCCTGATTATTGCCACTGTGCGTTATACGGAATGAATAATGGAAGCAGCAGCAACTGACTGGAAAGGGTCGCATCTCACAGGAGGAGATGCTTTTACCCCAAAACACTGTTCATGGATTTACCTACTCCAGCTTCAGCCGAAGTGAGTTCAGCTGAGCTACCGCACAAAATTTCGATAGAAATGCAAAATATTTGATTTTTGTTTAAACACTTTACGACGACAACGAAGTGAGTGACATGCACACAACGGTGACTGGCGGATATATGCACAATTAAGGGTTGTGCTCCCTTGTCAAGAGTAAATATCCTTGCATCGGAAATGTTGTTTTGCTGAGCAAATTGCGGTGAAATTAGGGTGAAAATATGATTATTGATGTACACCACGGATGCAAATTGTACGGGAGGGAGAATAAGTGTGCGCTGCGGGAAAGGATTATTTAAAATGTTGAATTTTCAATCATCTCTATTACCAGGCGAACAGAACATTGCAGCGGAGTACATGCGCGCTTTTTTTTTTGCGAAGGAAGTGAAGGAGAAAATAACATCTCAGTGGTGGTGGTGAGTTATCCTTAAGGTGGAAAAAAAGTTCTGAGTGTAACTTTCCCACTTCAAACTAAATGGAAGAGAAGTTGTGCAAGAGAAATGGGAAATGTGTGATGTTCTTGCTTTAAAAGGGCAAATTGTATCAGGATAGAAGAATTTGAAAGAGGGCTGGACAGTAGATTCTAAGCAATAAATGAAGCAAGTGCAGTAGAATGAAAAAATCAGGATATAATGGAAATAGATTGGGTGACACACTGAACTCATCAAAAAAATACGCATAAGATACTTAGGGAATCCTTTAGAAGGACGTTACAGAAGAGGTTAAGTTAGGTTAGGTTATATTAGCAGTCTATACTAGGTACAACCTCACGTAGGTCCATTGCGTTACCACTGGATCGGCATCTCCAAAGAGCCACCCACTGAACCAAGTGGATCTAGTAGTAAAGCGTTAGAGGCTACTAATGTTTGCATGAGCATTAGTTGCAAAAGTAAGCTCTATAATGCAGTTTCCTACGAACAGGGAGAGCTTCGCATGTGCAAATAAGATTTAGTATGGTTTCATCCACTTATTTATCTACAGCTTCTGCAGAAGTCGTTTGCCAGGAGGTCCAGCCTGGTGGCACTACCCTGTAATGGCACTTACTGTGCTAGAAATGAGCAACCACTTATGTCAAATGAGGCTTCTAGAGCGTTTCTGGACCAGCTTAGGCCAGATCTGCCTAGTACCATTTGCCCATCCGCGATTAGTTAAGTTAATGGTGCTGAGCTTGAGTATCAGTTGTAGTGAAGCGCTAGGCATATCGAGGTTCACCTTGTCCGGCAAAACCCATAGACTTATGTATACTCGTCGGCCATTCCCTGTAATGTCCCAGTGGCCCGGCACCCAAATGAGATGGATACTGAACTGTTTAGCCATCTTGTTAAGAGCCCTTAGCTGTTGTTTGGAGGCAGACATGTTATAGACATAATCAGCCTTTACCATCAGGTAGCCACTCCCTGTTAGAATTTCTAGAATATCATTTGTATCAAGCAGCCACAAGGAGGTAAGGCTTCTGGAAACAATAGGTCCAACCTCTAACGAATGCCTAACGAATGATAACTTTATGAGACAGCTTCTAAAAACAAGCCTTTCGGATACAGTTGGTCCTTTCAAAAACAAAAAAGTGCAAATAATTGGTGCAACATTGGTGTATGCGGTCCAGGGACTTCCATTTAAGCGAAAAAACATAACACGCACAACAAGAACAGCCGCAAGAAGCTGGGCCCCTGACACATGCGTCAAATATTTGTAATTCACAATAGTCACTCTAAACTGAACGATTTTAAGAGGTGTAAATAAAACCGGCACCACAGTGCATTGTCTACTTCCACGCCTCTTGTATTAGTTCTTTCGTAGACCTAATAAACCTTCATAAATCTACGTCACACCCTTTCGTCGATTTTTTTCTTTTTCTCATTCCTAATTTTTAAGTGAGGGGTGTCCTTGGAAGTTGCTTTGATCCGGTGATACCACCCCTTCGACGAATGTCTTTTTACCAGGTACTCAGATATACCAAAGAAGGTACGACTCGGCTCGGATTCCGTTGTTAGTCACTCTCTTGGCTCTTGCCAAATGACACATATCTGGATGGGAGCAACATATATTCTTTTTTTTTTTCACATTCAAGGAATCTCGGTAGAAAATTGTTGTCAGTTATGAGATACTCAGATACTTATACAGATACAGACAACAGCAGCAAGCATCTCAAATTGACACCGTATGCTCGGCACTCTCTAAATTGCTGCATGAATGGCGGTAACATTTAAAAATTGTTGCCGGTGTAAGGATGCCACATATCACATTGTCCTTGTTTAGTTGAAGGTGGCTTTGCATCTGGGAGCGAAAGAAGACGACTGTTGCTGCTGATGCTGCTCCTTTGGTTGGCTTTTGTGCGCTCTCACTTAACCGAAAGTGATTGCTATTTGGTTGTCGTCATTGTTCGTTTTTGATTTTTGTTTTTCTTCCTTTCTTCAGTATAATGCAGTTATACTCTTTAGAAAGCGGTGGAAAAAAAAACGAGGAAAAGAATGATGACGACGATGGTGGCGATGGTTATACTGGTGTGTTAGCGATCATTTTATGTGTGAATAGGAGGAAATTGTACATGACAAGTTGAGGGTGAACAGATTATGATGGCAAAGTGGAAATCTAATTCTGAGTGTAAAGTGGTTTCGAGAATCAGGTGTAAACGACGTGCTTAGAGTGTTGCGATGAATATCTGTGATTTTTTTCGTAAATATACGCCAAGGTGTTTAAAAGTGCATTTGTTTGGGTGTAAGAAGCCGAGGATAAGTGTACATATATCACTATTCACATAGAGGTCTCAGATCAAGCTTTAGTTATATGTATGTAGTTTTCCACAGTCCCCGTATATATGAATCTAAATTCCGCTGAGTCATGTCACATACTCAAGACCGTTGCAAATAACACATCATTCCCTAACTCTTCGACGTTACGCCTTTCAGTTTCGAATTTATTGCAGAATTTCCCACCGTTAAACTATTTCAGCAAACAAGCGATTTGTCAGATTCTCTTATTTTTCCAACGGACTCCTGGTCTGCCTGTCCATTGTATCGAACTTCAGAGAGGGAAATTTAATAGTCCAAGCCGCCGCCGAGACGAATAGTAATCAACTCCTGTAAATTCATTCGCATTCACTCTATGGAACGAGCGTTGTGAACGTTGTTGGCAAACATTGAATCATGCAAAAGTGACATCTATCTGAAAGACCAGTGCATTGAGTTGTGCTGGTGTAAGTAGTTATAGATTCAAAATACTCCCCAACCCTTCATAGACTTTCCTTTCCCCCTATTGAAATGGAAGAGGCAATTTTTAGAACTCTACCCCATCATTCATAGACACAGTCGATTGCCATGCAATCGAATTCCAAAGTCAATTTCGTGTGAATAATTATACCAAAAACAGATAATTACCGGCTTAAACATCAGCTATAATCGATTTATGGATATGAGTTGAGGGAAAGAGGCTTTTCGAATTGGAAATGAGTGCGACTTTTGCAAGAATATTTTGTGGGTGAGATGTTATCTGGTTAATTCTTTTATTGAACGGATATTAATTGTAAAGATCTGGAGATAGTGGTAGACGTGTATAAATAGATTACAGTTGAAGGTTTTCATTTTTGTAACTTAGTGTTAATAAATTAACCTAACCTAACCTAAAATGGTGAAGATTCATGTAGGTAATTAAATTATAATAGAACAAACTGTCAGAAATCGTCCACTGTTAACGTTCATACCGGACGAGTAGACCTACGGATACTATTTAGTCGAAGCTGTCAAAAAAACTACGATTTGTGCTTCAGCAATGTAAACGGTGTCCCATAATTCACGCAAAATGTAATTTTGATAGAAAATACAGATTTTTAATTAGAAAGTTTAAATTTTTTGTTGATTCATAGAGTATACAGACTGGGGTTATGTGTGGAATAGCACATAGGATAAATGGCCGCCACGGCTTTGCTGGCAAGTACGTACTCTTTTATTGAAATTTTCTATGACCGTTTCGCGTAAATGTGGCTGAATTTCATTAAAACACCTCCTAATTTCCTCTTTCAAGGCGTTGGCCTTTGACTTCAAAAAACCCCGAAGAAAAAAGTCCAATGGCGTTAAATCGCAAGATCTGGATGGGTAATTCTGATCGCAAAAACGGCCGCTTACACGATTAGGAAATGACTCATGCAGTAATTGAATTGTTTCTCTGGCTGTATGGCATGTGGTACCATCGTGTTGAAACCACATGTTGGTCACATCCATATCTTGAAATTTAGGCACTAAAAACTGGGTTATCATGTCACGATAACGAACACCATTAATTGTTACTGCCTGATCAGCCGCATTTTCGAAGAAGAATGGTCTGATAATGCGTCCAGCCCAAAATCCGCACTGTTGAACGACTTGTGACAGGACACCCAGAGTGTTTAAGATCACAGATTGATCCAGTCTCCCTGAATTTTTCAATTGTTCTCTTCACAGTTGATGGTTTTAAATCACTATTGCGGCCATATTTTGTACAAAAATTGCGGACTGTAGCTGACAAACCTTAATTATTTTTAAAATATTGCTTAACATTGAAAATGCGTTGTTTTTTCGTATGGCGCTCCATTTTTACTAACCCCGAAATGTCAGCTGTCACATTGTCACAATGTATCACTGTACTATTAAATGGCGCAAAATTCAAATTTTGCGTGAATTATGGGACACGCTTTATAAAATGTCTTAGCCAAAGCCTTATACGAAATTTTTTAGTTTGTCCTTGAGGGGAAGAGAGTGAAATATAACGGAGTTAAAAATGAAAACAATCGGGCGCATGGGAAGCTCCTATGGACATGGATCTATACTCAACAGAGTTATAGAATAACTGATCTCGATAGACCAACAGGTTATATCACACCCTACACAGGAATGGGTCTCCTATACATTAATAAATGAACAGGATATCCAACTCTACACTGACGGGTCTAAAATGGATATCGGAACTGGCTCCGGAGTTTTCTGTGAGTTACTTAAAATCAACGACTCATATAAATTCCTGGATGACTGTATCATATTTCAAGCTGAGGTCTTCGCCATTCACAAGGCTGCACAGACTATACATAGTAAGAAACTAAATCCTTCCAGGATCACAATCATCGTGGACAGTCAAGCGGCAATCAAAGTACTAGACAGCGAAGAAGTTACATCAAAAACAGTCCTCAGATGTCGTAGTAGTTTGGCTGTCCGCACGGGAGTGCAGACACACTTAGACCAGTAAAGGTCCTTTGTGATAAAAGATGTCGTAACACGCTGAACAGATTATGCAACACCCATAGTGTTACTCTATGCTGGGTTCCTGGATATAAAATTATAGAAGGGAACGAGATAGCAGATAGACTAGTCAAAAAGGGATCAGCATTGGATTTTCAACACATTCAGGTATCTGTAGAAGTTCCAATTCGTGTTTTAAAAACGAAAATAGACCTAAAAGCAGGAGAAATGATTAACGCCACATGGTCCGCCAGAAGCGACTGTGTCATGTCTCGCAGCTTATGGTCATTAGATGAAGACAGAACCAAAGACCTATTGGTTCGGCATCAACTCACTCGACCACTGCAGGAGCTGTCAAGATATAGAGGAAATAGAAAGCACCTGTTATGTGATTGCCCTAATCATCAAAACGGCCGCCTCCGCCACGTGGGAAACAGATTCTTTGACGAACTAGGAACATGATATGCTTCTAGCAAACTAGTTTGCAGGGGTCATGTTACTCTTAATATGGTGGAATATACTGGACGAATTGTTTGAAAAGCTTCCGGCAAGCCATATTCTGTTCAGGGTATTCTGAAGTCATTGTACTAAAATGTTCTGTAAAGTTACGAGTATACAGAGGGAAACCAAAATTTGATATCAGATGCAAAAAGTAGTTGGCGTTCTCTTAAATCTTTTGAAGGTCCTTGAGTTAGAGATAGCGTAATTAATGTGGGGCTTTAAAAATAATTTACAACGTACTTCCTAGGGTGTGACGGCAGAAATTGGAAAAAACAAAGGCAATGGGAACTTGTTCGGTCATGCCGTGGAGATGGCATATCACTCAAGTAAGCTAAGCTTAAGCCAAACAATGCCATCGTATATTGGAGGAATATAAGGAAGACGATGACTTAGTAAAGATGGCAGCTAGGCATCTAGGAGAACTCTGCAGAGTTGACGTGAAAGTTGAGTTGAAGAGTTGAGGTGCATGACCTAGGATAACTTTACTGACCCCGTTGAGCAACTATTTTGGGATGGCCGCGTACCCCAAGTTTCAAACGTTGTTTAGCTTCACCTTCTTTCAATGAAAAAGCCTTCGACAACTTTGGAGCAGAGCTGACAACCTACGGTTTACGCAGACACATATTCGCTGGAACAGTGTATAACTGCTTTGTTATAGAACTTGTCATAGTTATAGAAATCTATCGATGTGGCTTTCTGAGTTACAGAATATAAGAGTCTTTACCTTCATTTTTTTCACTTACAACTAACACGGTACGGTTTCGTTAAAGGTGTTAGACCTGAAAAAAAATACTAGTAAGTCCTTTCAAAGTCCCTTTTCCTTAACTTTTAATTCATTCCATTAAAAGCTCGTATTACCATATTTCCAAATATAACAGCTTATCGTCGCACAATCGCGTGAGCAATTGATTACTAACCCAACCATTATATTAAGGTCAATTAATCCAGCCCTCCGTATATGGGTATCCGCACACAATATTAACAAATGATACCATTTAATGCCACATAATCAAAAACCTCCTCACACACTAAAATATTTACATAAGCAGCTGGCTCTTAGGGAAGTGTCCCAATCCTGGATAACTATTATCATTCCACTTGACATAGAAATAAGCTGAACCCTAGTCGCCCTTTCACCCTTCCATAAAAAAAAAAAAAAAAAAAATGGAAAGCGAAGCTCTTGTAGAAAATCAATTGCCGTGTCGTCTGGAATCATCATTCCGCATCGCATGCATGTCTAATAAATTACCAAGGATATTAGCATTCTCAAGCATTCTTCATCTGTCCTAATAGTCGTCGTTGGCGGTTGGCGGTTGGCGGTTGGCGGTTGGCGGTGAATGAATATTAATAACCAAAGATCATGGCACCAGTGCTTCAACCCTTCTAGCTATGGGTCTATTAAAATCTAAGAATACGAGTATGTCCCCAAAAAAGACATGAGAACATAGAAAATCCTTAACTCATTCACCCCTTCGCCCTAAATCAAAGGAATGGGGTGTTTATTGTGCGCTGCGATGACTACAAACGTAGAGACAGACAGACAACAACTGTTGCAACAACTGTCATGCAACACAAACAACCACACACACACACACACACACATTCCGAGCGGGAGTAATTTGATTTGATTTTACGTCGATTAAAAGTCAGAGGACATGAGTTTCTGTGTTTGTTTTTTACCACACACAGGATGTTTACCAGAAGCGCGCGAGACACTGTAACAGTGGTTAATGAAAATGAATGGAACTTCATATCATTGGTGGTGGTGGTGGCGGCGGAGGTTAAAACAGGCAACACAAGTGAAAAAAAAAAAAAAAAAATGAACAGGACGAGTTGGCTTATTAATGAGAGGACATTTTTAGATGAATTTCAATTCACCGAGTGGCACAGAGTGGTACTGAAAGTTCTACTTGGTGGGGTCTTCCATAACCCAAAAGAATTAACACAACCGGGTCCTTCTCCTGAACTTGCAATCAAGGGAGAAACAAAAAACTTGCGCATTTCTTAAAGGGAACTTTGACTTGATGACGGCAAAATGCCGCTTTAATTGTGGTCTTATTCTGTTGGGTTTGGGTTGTATTATCTTTTTAAGGGTTAAAGGTTCATTTGGTTATGCGGGATTTTGGTATGAGAATTTGCCAGGAAGGGAGGATAATTTGGGGCAAACGTTGTCTGAGGTTAGGGCGAATCAATAGATGATAATTCTAGAGGGGAACATGGTTCAAGAATACTGTGTCGGTCGATTGTGTATGGGCTCGAGCAAGTAGTTCCTGTAGGGATGACTAATTAAAAAGAAATTCAGGTGCAAATTTTTGCGAAAGCATGGAAATGGAAATGATATTGGGCACGTGTAAGGCCTAGCAACTATTTCAGTACAGACAGATGGGCTGGATAGTGATACTGAAATACTGAAGGTCCTGTATGACTATTTAGGAAGTACGAGTATGGTCTCGGTATGGTTTTCAGCACAAAGATCAAGGTGAGACTGTATCGATCAAACGTAGGAACAGTGCAACATTTTGGGTGTAGTACCTGGAAAGTGACCAACACCCTCGCGAGGAAGCTGCAGACATTCATAAATACATGGATGCCTTCATAACATCTTAAGGATATTCTGGCAGAACCGAAAATCAAACGACTAACTACACGCGATAATGGGCCAGGAGCCAATAGATTTCAAAATATGGAGGAGAAATTGGAACTGGAATAGTCACAACCTACGTTCTATTGCGAAATACGCCATGCAATGGAATCCACTTACCCAATCAGGAAGGCGAGTGGGCCGCACTAGGCAGACATGAAGAAAGACAGTGGAAGGGGAATCTAGATCATTGGGGATGACTTGGAGAGAGCTCAAGCGCGTTCTTAAACTCCGAACACGATGGCGCGCATCGACGCCCTATGCCCCACGAGGGGTCAGAGGACCTAAGTAAAAGTAAGTAACTATGACTATTTAAACAGCACCTAAGGTACTGATTTTATTTTTGTAAGGTGTAAGGCCTAAAAGTTGCCACTTTTTAGACACAGGGGACAGGGACATAATAAAGGGAGATATGTACTATGCTTCGTCTTTAGGTGCAAGCTGTAAGGCTTACTACTTTTCTTGCATAGTTAAGGAATTCTGCTTACTATCAACTAAAAGCTCAACAGTTCATTTGCTTGGATCGTGCGACTGCTCAAAATTTTCAGTTTTGTTAATGATAGATATTTTTGAAAATTAAATAGCGAAAGAAGGTCAGTTTGGAAGGATTCACGTCCACATCATTGAAACCTAGTAGAGTTGTTATTGGCATGACCTATCGATTAAGCGTACAGATGCGCATATTTTCTTTCCTAGATTTGGTTTTGTATACGAAAACGGATTTCGGCTTCAGAATATACCTAGGAACGTAGGAAGAACACCCTGAGAAGCTTGCAGATGTCAGCTGCTTTTTTTGATAGATTTTGCAAAAATTGCTTTTACAAAAATTCCTTTCTTGTTCTGTAAAAAAGAATATGATGATAGCCAACAGCTTGTCTAGTATAGTGCCCAAATAAATTCGGCCACGGTAGGTGCTTTAGCAAAGATACAAGTCCGCAAACAGCATTCGATGGGCTTATGGAAATGCAGATTGGAAATGCATGAAGAACCATTTAGAAGGCAGCTTGTTTTTGAAATAATAAAACTTAGGTGGAATCTCTTTGTCTTCGAGTTCGAACATGAAATTTATGGACCCAGAGGAAAGGATTAACAAAAGAAATTCCTTGGCGCAACACTCCGTATGTGGTCTAGGAAGGGACCTACACAGTTCAGTGCCATATCCGCAAGGCTATCTTTTGTTTTTGTGAAGCATTCTCATGAGTCATGACATTTATTACTCGCGAAAGGTGGGACCGTGTAATCAAACGCACTAACCAATGAGCCACGGCGCCCACAGAGAAAAAGGTTGGCGCTGGTAAATCTTTGCTCGATTACCAAAATGAGTACCAAAATGAGTGATTACCAGTGAGTAAGCTAAGAGAGCCGTTAAATTTGTGGCACACATTTTTTCCTGTGTGCCCCCTTGTTAAGGGGTAGATGAGAATCCAATTAGAAGCCTATCCATTCAAAGGTGGTACTACTGAGCAGTGAGTGTTGGAATAAGATATAATGCAATTATAAATCACTTTGATCGAATCGCACTCCTTTAAAAGGAAGTCGGCATAATATTTACTAATTCAGCGCACTGGGATACTCGTAGCATTTTTATTAAACTTTATGAAGAATATGAAGGAAATACGTGTAGAATTTGTATCCTCTTATAACTCCTTCAGAAGGTCACTTCCATTTAAGACCGTATTTATTTAAGAGCTTATTCTTAGTTTAACTTGCCTCTGCTTAAGAACCAGTATTTTTAAGTTATAAATCCAAGGGTGGATTGAAAGGAAGAATACAGGATGACGGAAGGAGAAGAAAGGGAAGATGCGCTAGCCGGTGCAGACTGTAGATTCGTTGGAAATAGTTACGAATCCAAGTTGTTCCATATCCTTGTTGTGTGGCTTAGAAACTATCTCTTTCTTTCATGGAGCGGCTGAAAACAGACTTTAAGAGATGCGGAAGATACTGTACGTAAATGGCGTTTAAGCAGACGAATATGAGGGAAAGTTGTGTCCAACTGTTCGTCTATGCAGATACAACTCGAAATATTCTGGCATTGGAATATTTACTACTTCTACTAATGATCCTTGAGCTGAACCAATACGCATAAATATATCCCAGGGAGTTGAGGTCTGAAAAAATTAGTCTCTCTATGTTCTATCGAACTGAAATTAATGTTTTTTCCTTACAAAGGAAAATTAATTTCATGCAGTCTTACCACTCCTGTCTTACATACAAATTGTATTATCTACGTCACACGTACATACCTGCAAAGAAAAAAAAAATAATGTTAGAATCTTGGAACTTATATATTTTGCGAAATATTTATTTATTAATAAATGTGGTCCTACAAACTGATATCCTATAGATATCGCCTGGTAAATGCGGAGTACAAACTACACGTATGGCATGGCCCAGGACTATACTATGCATTTTTGGCAGAAACACAGATTTTTTCTGAATTTTACTGAAATTCAACCAGTCGTGCATCAATGTTCATAATTAAAATAATGTGTCGTAGTATCGCTACAAAAGACAGATCCAAAATCTTATGTGGCGTGTGTGGTGATGTCTTCTCTAAAAAGCTGAGACTTCTTTTGCCTCCCAGATCACTGTAGCATTTTTCAGCAGAGATCCTGGCGATCAAGGAAGCCATGGTCTGGCCGAAATGTAATGTAATATCGTCAGGGCAGCAAACGACAATCGATTCCCTGGATTTGGCCTATTTTGCTTCAAAGGTCGCTATAGACTGCCGGTCATCTCTAATAGAAATGGCAGGCACCTATGCTGGGTGCCAGATCACAGAGCTGACTATATCTCCAGACTATATCCATGTGGGTATGCCTCTCGTTACGTGTCAGCTTCTACCCAAGCTGGACGCTGTCAGCAAGACAAATTGCAGATGAGAGGATGGTACGACGTGTCAAATATCCAGACAGATCTGGCTGAGGCTGAATTAGAAACACTCAAATGGTTTGATCTTGCTGGAGCGATCAGATATCAGAATGACTATCAGTGTCCTCACAGGGCATGGTCAAAACGATTTCTGCAGTACAGATACAAAGAAGATATTTCGTCTATACCTGTCCAGCACTATCCGATAGAAAATCACTACAATTTGTCTTCGGTAACCTTAATGACCTGGCGAACACGGACGTAAGAACCATCGTTCGCTTGGTTGGTACTCTTAAGTAGTCCTGGTGTAGCTGATTTTGTGCTAGATCCAGTGGTATCACAGTGGACCGCTTCTGGCCTAAGTGTGTCTGTATATTGGTATAGACGTCCAATAAACCTACGTCCATTTAAAAACAAGCAAAGATCAGGTTCCAATTAACAAAATTGACATATTTATTGTTAACACATTACAAAGCACTAAACTGTGGTACAAACAGTCTCGTTTATCAATCTCAATAGTTGCAAGGCGGCTTCTAAAATACCCGCAAATTGCGCCGATCTATCGCTGTACCAACTGAAATGATCATCGATTCAATATTGGATAGCCATTGCACGTTTAACAACTTTCAATAAAATGCAAATCAAGCAGCAATCACACGGGCGCCTCACATCAGTCGGAGAGGCTTTTGCACCTGTCCGCAGCTTGTCATGCAAGTAAGTGCATCGTGATAGTACGAGAATATCTCTTCGTTGAGGAATAGATAAACTAATGCACGTCGATAGGTGATCAGTGATATCGAGGCAGAATCAATGCTACATTAATCTATCTGTGGGCGGTGGGTTGGTTGATTAATTACTCCATTACACCCGTTTCAAATGGATTACGATCAATGGAAATGCGCGCCCAGAATGCATGTTGAATTAATTAATTAAAATAAAAAGCATTTGATCTTGAAATAAATAATATAAATCAATTGTTCTGCCGAAGGTGTGTACAAATTATGCAAAAGTGGGGAATTAATAACACAGTCAGGGAGGTCCTCGGGGGAGAATCGAAGCTCAGGCTGATGAGGTACTGCGCTAAACTAAGGGTTAATTGGTACTCATATGATCTCAAATGATACATCTAGGTAAATATATGATTTTCTCAAGGGTAACAAGGTCTAAATAATCGTTTTTAGAAATATGAGAAACAAGTCTTTTACTTCAGATTGTCTTTGAAGTTATTTTATCCAACGTCAACTAAAAATTAACACAGAAACGGGTCGCAGGTAAGTTGAAGGAGGATTCAAATCTGTCATTCTACTTACACTTGAACCGTCTTCTCTATTAGGAGGAGTCAAGTTCCTCTAACACCAAAAAATTTTTCACAGACTCATCAGCTTATCAGCTACATTTTTAGATCTGTCCATTTGCGTAAAAAAAATCCAGCTGTATTAAGAATGGAAATGATTTCTTGTTGAGCACATAAAACTTGCTCAATCGAGTCCGATCCTGAAAGCAAATCGTCAACATAAAAATCATTTTCAAGTATCTTGGATCCCAGAGGATACTTTAATTGCTCCAATGTCCTTATTGCTAAAAAGGGTGCACAATTGACACCGAAAGTTACTGTGAGTATAACTCATAATCATCCTCATCATTCATCCTCAGGCGAAGGTCTTGAAAGGATTCGCTGAAATGGTGTACTTGCCTATATATTTTTGCGATGTCATACATATTTGTACATTCGCCATCGAAGCATAACTAAGAATAACTAAATCCTTTTGCAATATAGGACCACTAAAGAGAATATCATTAAGACTGTTGCCATTTTGAGATGGGTTCGAGGCATTAAAAACTACTCGCACCCTTGTTGGTAAGCTTTCAGGCTTCACAACAGCATGATGTGGAAGATAATATAACATCACGGTGTTGTCATGACAGATTTCGACTGATAGAACTTTCGAATATGACCTACGTCCAGGTATTCATGAATAACGTTGTTGTATTCAGCGTGCAACAAAGAAGTATTTTTCATGCGACGTTCAGAAGCAAGACAACGTTTGTGACGAAAGAATTATATTTTTGAAAGGAAGGTGGACTTGAATTTGAAATTGGACCAGAAATTATCCATCCGAAAATTGTTTCCTGGACAACTAAATCTCCTAATATGTACTTTAAGATGGATTGCTTCGCTGATGACACTCGGATAGCTCCTATCAATAAATCAATACGAGATGATTTATTGAAATGAGGGTCAGCGAGCCTTAGTTTAGATAACTGTGTTACATCTAGAGATTCAATCGATTGGGAAGGAAGTTTCCCTGTTGGATTATCAACAACTAGAGCTTCAACGTTTATTAATTCTGGACTTAAATCCCATCACGAAGTGACATAACATTTTTGACGTAGATGTTAAAGATGAGTTAACACCGGACATTTCAGCAGTAATAGGAGTAAAATGAAGCCCTAATCGCATTCGAGCTGCCCTTGAAATCAGAGTTACTTCCGATCCAGAGTCAATCAAAGCTCTGAGAGTGTATTTTGATCCATGGGAAGATACAGCTACCAATGCTGAAGCAAGAAGTATTTCCTTTGACGAAGTCGAGAAGAAAGTGTTAACATTCAGGTTAGATGGCTGAGAAGTGGACTGTAATCGACAACGTTATAAGGTGCTGAGGGTTAATTGCCGCTTTGCACTTTATTCATTTCGTCCTTATGAAGCAGAGTGTGATGTTTTTCTTGCAGTTGTTGCAAGTGAATTTGCTTTTACACGTCTGCAGTGTGTGAAAAGGTGCCAAATTATTTGATGGAGTTGAACCGTATCACTTCTGGCTTTGATTGACATTTTAAGAAAATCAGAACAAATTCATGAAGAATGATTTGCTTTACACACAACGCAGGACTGCTTATTGCTTTTTGCGAAGTGTGTATGCACTTTTTTATTTGACTGTTGCCTTGCTGAGTCAGAAAATTGGTGAGATCTAGACTAACCGTTTCGAGAACCTTATACCTAGAAACAAGAAACAGGATGGTTTTTCTAGGCTCTGTTCCCAAAGCGAAAGAGTTGTTTCAGGCAACCTATTTGAAACTAGAAAAGTTAAAAACCAGTCCCAGGATTTGATATCAATTCCATAATACTGCAAAACCGAAAGACAATCGTTCACATCTCTATTGAGTTGTTTCAGAGATTTATCTGTTTCAAAAAAAATGTTTTGCAGATTTAATGGCGCAAAATTAAAGTCATCTGATGCTTAAAGTAGGTTAGTAGCCACTAAGTAACATCCCTTTAACTTTAAAGCCAGTACTTAACTTTGAGTTGAATTATAAACAATTTTTAACCTACAACTAGCATCGACTTAAGAACTGACTTACAGCAAATTTTAGTCAAACAAACCTAAAGATTGACAGTTTGAGAACCCAAACACAGTTTAAGCGGCATTGTTTCAGCAAATTCAAATGAATTTGACATATTGAACAGTAATCGAACACATGCTGGGGAAGCCCATGATTAATATCGAGATTTTCGATCAAGAACTGAATTGTCACCTTATCAAATCTACATATACCGGGAATAAAATGCGTCGTCATCTAGCTCCTCGAAAGGATTTGCACGTTTTTTATATATTTTAGGCTTTCTGAAAATCTCAAAATCTTCAAAAATATTGCAATCTTCAAAAATATTAGAATCTTCATCTTGGGAAAACATTTTGTGAAATTTCTTGTTATAAATGACAGAAAACTGATGTTTAAAAGCCCATTTTAAAAGATTAAATATACTTTGTGTGATTTTAAAGTTAGAGCGAGCTTTAAAGTGGGTTTTATGTCGTTTATAATTAGCCAAACACCAGTATTGACTTTGTTAGGTGCTGAAATAATTTCAAAGTGTACTTTATCCGACTATAATTTTGCGCCAATATCTTTATCATTCTAGCGAAGCATTAAAATGGCATTTGAACTGTAGGCCCCTTCAATTCGTGTCAAAAATATTAGACGCACAGCAGGAACGGCTTGAATTCCTGCTCAGTGGCTTAGTGAAACTATCTATCGGATTCATTTTAGATCAGACACTAGTCAATGTAACAATTAACTCAAAACTGGCCTTCAAAGACACATTTAAGGGATCCAAAGATAGATGGGGAACCATCCGATTGCTATGTGCAGTCTGGCATCTACAAGCCAGGCCAAACATGGGACCGAATCTTTTGAGCATACAGTGGATGTGGCGGCGATAATCTTCGGGGTGAACTGGTGACAAGTAATTCCATTCGGTGTACTGTACTATGCCCTCAAAGTTAGTCAGACGCCTGGTGTGTTCGGTTTGCTTGCCACTTTTCTCATTGTTGAACTAAGATACTTGGTTGGGGAGATAAGACCACATTTCCGACGAGCAAATTCAGCAGTTTTGATCAGTTTCGATTGTATTAATGTTAGCCTATTGCAGTGGCTAGACAATTTCAATCGAAAAATTCAAGTTAAGCGCCTCGATTACTGCCATCGATTTGTCATAATTGTACCAACTACAATATGTCAATTTACTTAACTCTTGTTGTTCTTTAATAAATCACATTGTGATAACCCCGACTATTGAAAAAATAACTCATTCATAAGGCCCATAAATCAATGTCTGGCAATGGCCAACATATCACACCACCAAAAAACACAACAACAACAACAATACTCTACATTAAAACAATTTGCATTCCAATGAATCAAAAGCAGTTTTTTCTCTGTGGTTTAACTGAACCCACAAAAAAAAACAAAAAAAAAACCGTCCAAGATACACATGTAGAATATGCATCCACAGGATATTCAGAGATGTGAAAGCAATGGCACCCTCAATGTAGAAGCGTAACAGACATGACTCACTCACACGAGTACTTTTACTCACGCATAATTTAATTTGTTGGAACCACCACTTTAGATGACCACGCTACTCCTTCCAACATGTTTCACTGTGTAATACAAAAAACTGGAACACAAATCAGAGTTTTAACAACAAGGACGAGTAATTTAACTAGTGAGAGGATGGTTGATGCACGCCTTCCAGAAGGGTATGTTACAAATTTGTATTTTTTTTTTATTTACTGCGACTTTATCAGTTGAAGTGATTAAAAATTATGACCCACTAGGGGGAAGCCAAACATACTCAACGGATTCACGTGACCCTAGGAGAATTGCAGATTTTTATTGATGTTGCATTCATCATCCAATGCAACGAATTCGTTGACATTGACAGAGTATTGGATTTTTTTTTAAAATTTATTCATTTATTCCATGCGGAAGAACAATGCGAATCGGCTTCTGAATAATATTTGTATCCAAATAAGGGGAAGTGTATCCGAAAGTCACGAATATCTTCGGCGCTACTTTGAGCACGATTGTTCGATTTGTTCGACATCAAGTGGACTCACACCAGAGAGACAAATCTATTCACGGCCATAAACGGCTAACATGTTACCATAATGATCAGTAATTTTTGCTTGCATGATCACTTCGTGATCAGAGATTGGGCGAATGTGTTGGGCGCCACTTTTTTTTCTTATGAATGTTATTTTTGTATTTTAGGATGCATTGGGGGTAGATACGAATGTAAGAGGGGGAAATGACGACATGTGAGAGAATATACATAAATTTTGTTTTTATGAGAAATTTGATAGATTTTATGATCATGGTATCCTTGAGTAGACAGCAATTTATAATTCGATAAGCGGTACGACATGCATCATCACCTTGGGCGCGGAGCGTGATGAACTGCGAAGTGGTCTTCCTATCGGAGGATGCGCTGTCATTTTTGTAAATGACGTTTTCTGTTATCCCTTTTTCTCATAATTGTGAAGAATAATTGTATCAAAGTTTTTGAGAAATAATCTGTGTAATCGGTTGGTGGTACTAACTTTGCAGACACTTGGGCGTTTAGCCGGTCACCTTGAGGGGACTGGCTCAACGCGGGACAGTAGCAGACGTGGCCGGTCCCAGAATAGCAATACGGCTGAGAATACCGCTGCTGTAGACAAGACGACGAGACACGCAATTGAGTATCAATAAACGGTCTTTACAGCGAATCCTGATGAAGGACTTGAAGATCTACCCATACAAAGTACAAAGAGTTTATCAGCTATTGTCCACAGACCGCCATTCGTGTCTTGATTGACCACGATGAGGTTTATTTTGCATTAAAAATCAGGCGCATTTCCATCTATGTACATATATGGGTACGATAATAAACAAAATTATTGTTTCTGGGGCGTGGGCGCCGTGGCTTAAGTGGTTAGTGCTTTGGATCGCTGAGCGAGAGGTTTGACGTTCGAATCCCAGAAACACCAAAAAGTTTTTTTCACGGTCCCACCTCTCGCGAATGTCTGACAAAAGTCCGAGAGTAATAACTGTCAAGAGAAAGCTTCTCAATTTGCCTTTCGGATATGGCTCTAAACTGTAGGTCCCTTCCATTTGTGTGAAAAATATAACACGCACAACACGAATGGTCGCGAGAAGCTAGGCCCTGGGCCTCGTGAGCGCTACAGAACCATGATCAGCAACTTCTTGCAGCCGCGAATTGACGAATTGGGTTTGGAAAGCTTGTGGTTCTAGCCGGACGGTGCAACCGCATGCACAGGACGACTAATATTGGAAATTCACAGCAGCATATACCGGCCGCTTAATCTCTAGTTTTGGCAATTTGGACCTGCCCGCAAGTTCCCCCAGGACTGTCATGGAAAATGCTGTGCATCAAGCCCGGATGTGCATCAACTCTGGCGGCGCTTACTTGACCGATATTATCTTTGCGGCTTAATGGAAACTAATCGTCTTAGCAAACATAATTAATAAGCAGAACCAATTCTCTTTATTTCTAAGGCAACTGCCTTAGAAAATCGAGTACGGTCATCTTGAACAATGATCGGAAAATGAACTTCAGCAATTGACGTGGCATATACCTAGCAGGGTTCTTGTGTTCGTGAAAATAGAAAGGATTGGGGTTAGAATTGGTTTTTGTTGTCAAGTAATTCATGTCGATTTACCAATTAGTAGAGCTGTGTGATGACAACCTAGACAGAGTTATCAACACAATTGCTACTGGAGCTAAAATATTATGACCCTGAGCCAAAGGAGGAGCCCATGCAGTTACATGGAAGTTGTGATCGAGATCCAAATAAGTTTGTAGATGTAACAAGAAGTTAGCCTGGGAAAATCATGACAATAGTGTTTTGAGTCTCACAAGTAATCCTGTTAATAGATTATAAACCAAAAGCCACCAGCATCACATGCAAGTACTACGTTGAGCTTATACTTAATACAATTAAAGCCAAAAGGAGGGGAAGAACGAGACTAACAAAAGCCGGGCTTCATAACAATGCACAGGTTGACAAGGCTCAAATTGCCATGGTTGCTATGAAGTAATGTGGCTTCCAGAACTTACATACTTTACTCAAAATTAAGTAGATCCCTATGCTGTATTTGTATAAAGTCTAGAAGCCCGTTAAAGAATTGAATTTGGTCCAACTACGGATAACTATTTGAGTGAAGTGGAAACATAAATACAGACTTCCCGGACTCGAAAGAATCAAAGAAGTTATGCGAACCAGAACCAGACTCTCTACCCTCGGAAAATCGCACCTCAACGACCTTAGCGAACTAGCAAACATGCCACCTAAAACCATCCTAAAATTCATCACGAAATCGGGCTGGTTCAGGAGGGCCTCCCCTGCTACTAACTATTGAGATAACGCACTGCCGTATTCAGGTATCCCACAGAAGGGGAACATAATGGATCCGTTGAGACCCGAGTGATACTGCACCCCAGCGGTTGTAGTCACCCCCCCTACCTACCTACCTACCTAATCAGGTCAACATCAACACGAAACCTCATAACCGGTAAAGGGTACATGGAATCTATGAGCCATCACAGCACAAAGGTACCTATTTGCCAGCTACTTAAAAATATGTTTTTACTCAGTTGATGCAGAAAATAACCGTTCTTGGCATTCCAGTAGTTGAATACCGGACTATCTCGGACAATTAAAGACCTATGTACAGATGGAGCATCCAAGTGGGCAAAATATCAATCGACTTGGAGAATGAAACGCGAGCCTGTTCAGGGAACGGATTCAGACACTTATTGACTGGTGTCCTGATCTTCTCCGGACATTAAAATAAATTAATACTTGTACATATGCCACTAAAATACCACTTACCTCATTTCCCAGACGCAAACCATTCATCTACCCCTATATTGTGCAATGGCGCCCCTTTCCCCTACTTTCTTGAAATGACATAACTGCACCAAAACAATTAATAAATGCTACACGATGAGGACTCAGGCTTGATACGAGTAATTCAGCAGAGCAGCTCCAATTGACATCGCATGGTTAGATACATCGTTCTGGCGATCAATCACTTGATTCAATTGTCAACACCACCGCAAGCACAGATGCGGGCAATTGTGAGCCCATCCCACCAACTGAACGGAGGACTGCTGCTCGCCGCACACGCTTCGCTCAATACAAAAAAATTGTCGTGAATGGTGGATGCGTTGATGTATCTGATAAATGCGATCCGTCTCCTATCATAATGCGTGCGTTCACTTTCGATTTGATTTTTGCCGCGCAGCGAAATTATTCGAATTCCGTTTGGTCCATTTGGATAATTAATCTATTTTTCTTGTTGCAATGCTGTGCACACTCTCACTCAGATACCCAGCCACTTACTACTTCTTGTCTAATGGGTCAGCAGTGGCAAGTGTGTAGTTGATATCGATGCTGGTTTCTTGCTGCACACAAATGACGCCCGGTTTGATCTTTTCCGATCTTGTGGTTGCTTTTATTAATATTATTTAGCTTTTCTTGTTACAGTTTCGTTTTTATTTTTATTTTGCTGAGCGATTTGTTTTAATAGTCAACAGATGTTGGGATCATAAAAATGTGTATCGACAATGCAAAAATAAAATAATATCACTAGCTGCTGGTTGGTTTCATTGCGATACATTCATCTTCTGGGGCTTGTGTTGCATTTTTAATTTAGCGATGAGGTAATTATTTAATAGGGTAGCTGAGATGATTTATTTTTAAAAATCAATAAGATGACGTGGATTTATCGTTAAATTTTCGGATGGCCCGTTGGATGGCTCTAAATCAAGTGCGTGCGGGAAAAATAAATGAACTCTGGACGATTGGCGGATGCACATTCCCTTCATCCATGAAATAGCATTTGAATAAATGAGTGAGTGCACAAAATTCAGTGATGGTTTGTAGGGTCTAGCTATGGCGTAGGTTGTCACATCCACTCGTGTTGTGCGTGTTATAGTTTCGCGACGAATGGGACGAGATTACATTTTAATTGTCGTTTATTTATCTCTTCTGGAGCATCGAGGATTCCCAGAAATAGAGTGGTACATTCATATAATAACACCACCTGCACGTTTAAAAGGAATAGTCAGGATGGCTGGTTTCAGTGATGCTACAGGTTGGAGGTTGTACCGTCGGGGTAACTTCCCTACCACGTAAAAAAATTTTAGTTATGAGAGAGACACATCATGCCTCGAATAATGGACCTCAAATGGCAATAGGCAGGCGTCAACACGGAAGGCAACAAATCCGTCCAGCTGCTACGATATTGATATCATCGGTCGCTCCCAGCGTGCCGTCATAGAGGCTTTTACGGCAATTGAAGAACAGGCGAAACGAGTCGGTCTTGAGGTAAACGAGGACAAAACAAAGCACATGTTGTCAACAAACAAATCAGCATCTGTCCGCCGCCTAGGACAAAACGTCACTGTTGACAGCAGTAACTGCGAAGTAGTTAAGGAGTTTACCTACCTCGGAGTAAACATCAACTCCACGAACGACACCTTAGTGGAGATCCGACGAAGACTAACCCAAGCAAACCGCTGCTACTTCGGTTTAGCGAAACAACTGGGTTCAAAACTCCTAACTCGGAAGACAAAATGTGTGCTCTACAAAACACTTATCCTGCCAGTTCTGCTCTACGGTGCCGAGTCTTGGACGATAAGCAGGAAAGCAGAACTGATTTTGAATACTTTCGAGAGAAAAATTCTTCGTTGAGAAGAAGATATAACCGCGAACTCTATGAGCTGTATCAAAATGCGGATGTAGTCCGGAAAGTCAAAACACACGTCGACTACACTGACTCGGCCACATCGAGCGAATGGACAATAATGCTCCAGCTAAGAGGATCTTCGAATCCCAGCCCCCAGGTTCGAGACGACAAGGAAGACCGAACCTCCGTTTTAAGGACCAAGCTATCGCGGATGCCAGAGCGCTTGGTCTGGAAAACTGGAAGCAGTGTGCCCAGGATCGAAGAGTAAGGAAGGCTGCTGTGTCTCAGGCAGGGACCCTCCACGGGTTGGGAGCCCGTTAAAAAAAAAAAAAAAAAATTTTTGACAACAATCGTAGTCTTTTCTACTTCTTCAATCTACATCAGTGCTGCTTACAAATCTGTATTCCATCTCATTCGTGTTCTCTATTGAACATGACACTAAATTGTGTCGTTTAAATGCGAACTCTTGACTAATAAATGGTCTTATGGTCAAGTTGGTTGATACCTTAAAGTCGAGCAATCTATATCCAATTATGTATTTCTAGTAGGTTTTGTATATCAGTTACATAGGATAGAAACCTCTTGACTTTATTTTGAGTTCTTCAAGACTTTCACAGCGCAGATTGTTTTATTTTAAGGAAGAATTGGGGTAATGAGCAATCAAATAGCCTCAAGAAGCACTGCCACCTTTTGGCAGGGACTGCGACCTAAAAGATCTATTTTATCATACGGGTATGGTTAGTCTAAGAAACGTACTACCTCCCTAATGAAGGATAGTATATCTTTAGTAGCAGAGTTTTTCATTTCCGCTGGCATACATATTTCTTTATAGAAAATTCGTCTCCTTAACCAATGTAAAGCTGGGCAATTGCAGAGAATGTGTTCGGATGATTCGTCCTCCTTCGAGCAGAAAATACATGCCGTATACTTTTGAAAATTTCAGTCATCTTTGACATTCAAATTCGTTGGTGGCCTACAACGCTGCCCACTTCTCGAACATCGATCTATCAACCCTTAACCAAGAACACATGGACTACACCCCTTCGAAACTGAGATTTGTGCGACTTCCAACCGAGGTTTCATGCATGCAGTGAATGGGCCACCGATGTCACCTTGAATCGTAATTCAGTTCTTTTCTACACAGACGGCTTTAAGGACGAAAACGGGGTTGTGTGTTTTCATTCAGTGTTTTCATTGCAGAGTTTTTCAGGTGGAAATCATAGCGATCAAGGAGTGCTTGACCTGGCTAAGATCTAAGACAATATCTGTCAAGTAATTTAGCATTTTCATTCACAGCCAAGTCTCTGGAATGGTGCTGTATCACTTCAACAGCCGCATTAAGCTTCCGATCGTCTCTCTCGACGATTACGGAGCAGTTCAACATTCACCTCTGCTGGGTGCCTGTACATAGAGACATTTCGGGAAATTACAAGGCAGACCAGAGTGCCAGAAAGGGTATGACTATTACTAAGACTCTTAACCTGGGCATCCCCCATCGTTACAATGTAAACATCTACTTAAGCTGAACGCTTTCAGTTGGATCAATCACAGATGGGAAAAGGCTTGACGTGTAACATCTCTAGACAGATCTGGGCTAAGCTGAATTAGAAACGTAGTGCTTGAGCAGTAGTTTTTCAAATATTTTTGAAGAAAGGAAAGTAAAGATTTGGGCCTAAACAGTGACACCTTATGAGCAAGTTTACTGGCGCTTTAATCATAAGGCCGACATGTTTAAGACGAATGCAGGTGTAAATGAATCTCCTTCGCTTATCCAAGACTTTTAATGGCAGTGGTTTTTTAAAGCTCAGCCGTAGTAAGGTCATAACCGGGTGTGTTCTTATGTTTGAGATTTTGAATATTTTGTTTTAATTCAATTATTGTCACAAAAGGAATGGTAACGTTATCTTTATCAACTTCTCACCAAGTTTCTTCATACTGGCCTTCATTTGACCGAAATACATTCAGCAGATGCTTAACGAAAGTGACTGACTTTTCAGCGTTGGTTTTGAATTGGCGGAATATGTTTTACTGGTCTTTTAAGACGCTTCGTGGCTTTTCACAGTGAAGAGTTTGTAGATTTATCAATTGTCTCTTCCTTTGAGTACCTATTGATGGATTGCTTCTTCATTTCTTTTAATCAGGAGTTTTTCTTCCAATGATAGGTGTACTTTTGATGCAACATTCACCTCTTCATCAAACTGTGCTAACCTTATTAAAATGGGTCCAATCTGTAAGTTTGTTAGGACTAAGGTCTTGAGGATTCTTGGTCATTTTGCAGATATGTAGTTTCTTGAAACTAGCTTGAAGAGGTGGAAGCAAATCACTTACTGTTTGTTGGACAGCTTTCAGCTATAAGGTACGGGTATCCTTAGTAGAATAACCACCACTCCTGCAACAGATTTTATAAGAAAAACCTACGAAATCTCGACTTCAATACCAACACGGAAACGTTCCAATTCTTCCTTAACCCTTAAAATTTAAGAAAGGAAAGCAATTCCAAGATTCCTTTAAACATTAAAAATTCACTCCCTCATCCCACAGAAACCGAAATCCAAACAAATCTGACGAAAAAAAAATGAAATCCGTACATGCACCCTTCGCATGAAATTACCTCCTTTTCATGTTTACTCATATGTACCAGTCACTCACCCCCGCGCTGCCATAAATATCCTGTTTCCATTTCAACACTCCCCCATCCGGTCCTTTAATCAGAACGACAGAACGACATAGAATCAAAGGACGGACATACTCATAGGAAACACAACATTCCAAGCACAACAAGAATCGGAAGTCAAATGATGATTCCTCGTTTCTCTGGACCGTGTCGTTAATTTTTTTTTTTTTGGTCGGACATTGTTGGGTTATTGCGTATACTACTTCCGTTTCAGCTTCTTATGTGGGTGAAGTGCAAAAAAAAGTATGAAGTACCGCATCCACTCTCTAATCATGAGCCTCTTCTCCTGCCGCAATTATCATCCCATTGTGCATTTTGGCACCAAAGGGAAACAAGAAGAAGAAGCAAAAGTAGGCGCCTTGACAGGCAGACAGACGGATAATCTCTCTGCCAAGACGAATTGAACAGATTTCGCGCGATTTTCACCCTCACCCAGTAGTGACACGGTTTCTGAATAAATTAACACAAACCAATGTGGGTATGGCATGAAGTTAGTAGCACTTGACACCTGAGCGCGCCGGATTCTATGCTTGTGCCAGTAGTGGGTTACAAGTGGCAATGATGCCAATCATCGATCAGTCAACTGGGCCACTGCTTAGTTGCAGTAGTTGTCTTAAGAGTCATGCACACAAGTGGACATGCAAATGCCAGGCTTGAGTGGTTTATTGAGAGATTTAGTCGCACGATTCTTGAATGACCACCGATCGTTGGGGTTTAGTTAGATTCAGTGTTCATGCCGGCATGAATGAACCGACTTAAGTGGGTGGGTGGGACCGTACATGGCGCGTATTAGTAAGCCACACGAACTCAAAATAGTTTGATCGTTGTTGGAGTCATGTAAATCGTTTTATTGAATGTTACGATCGATTAATGATGACTTCATCATGTTAATTGGAGAGTTGCTATAACATTTGCATTGCATTACAGCGCGCATTCTGAGATTCATCTTTGATTGCTAAGGTTGTCACTCTGATATTAATTAGTTGACATCATTATGAGAACGTGAAAGTGGATAATGAAGTGCAAAATATGCAAGTATCTCGTGCTCAGAAAGTTCAAGTGATTCATGGACGTCATCTGTGTCATTGATCACAGTCATCGGCGGGAGGTTTGTCATTGGATAAGCTAGTACTCAGACTAAAGATTTCGTCCTTTGAAAGTATTCTACTGATTATGGTGGTCCGCAGACTATCATGTCCTCTCCAGTAGAAACATATAATTTACCAAAAGTCAATAACCACCCTCAGTCATCTCCTGCACTGAACAATTTGCTTTGTTTACCTAAAAAAAAACAAAAAGGAAAAAAAAAAACTTTCAAAAATACCGAAATTCGAGAACAGGCTCTAGCTTTTGTAAACTGAATCCCTGCAAGCCCTTTTTTCTCTGTTGTTTGCCTTAGGTTTGTATTTATCCCCAGGTAAAAAAGAAACCCACAACCGGATACACCCGGCTGACAGCTTGAATACAGCTTCTCCTGCTTTCACAACGTCTGAGTTTCTCATGGCAGCTCGCGTTGTTTTTTGGAGAATTTTTAACTTTATTCTTTCTGACGGTTTTATTGGAGCATTAAACGGCGGCACGAGAAATTAATTAACACTTTCGCGGAAGAGAATGGACGTAAACTATTTTGCCAAATCAATTGAATTATTAAGCAGCCGATGCATTTTGCAAATTTAATCGGATTGCGAGCGAGCTTTAACTTTTCCCTCTGGGTAAGGGATTTAATTTTTAAGAACACGGTCTAGCAGAAATAGACGCAGAGTTCCAAAGGCTATGTGGATTTTAAAAATTACTTTCCGGAACTTACAGAGTGTACACATGAACTAAGTAAAAAAATAAATAAATATTGAAGAGAACAATGTCGGTTGAAAGGAGGAAACCAAATAAACAGAGCGATGTGTGTTGACCACAATCTAAGAGGCTGTCGATGCATTGGTATGGTGACCTTTTGGGGAGAATTCCTTGGAGGAGTGTAGGATTGAATGGCCGAGAATGAAAGAAATGCATGTCCATTGAGGGTAGGTTTTCAATTATGGACTCCAGAGATGTATAGTCTGGTTGACAAGTTGGGGTCGACGCTTTCAAAGGAGCATCAGAAAGCAGTTCGTCGCGTAAAAGGCTTCGTCAATCATGGTTGAAAGCATTTTCGACACCATGAATTTGTAAATAAATTTTCGACGATACGACAAGACTTTTACCAATAATGTGTTGTAGTGGTTATCAGTGATGACAAAATGAACTATGACGATACGCTGAATATGTTTTGCTGACCGTCGTATAAAATACTGAATTTGCTTCAACTGTGGGCTAAGTTTATAATCCTCAGCAAGTCTCTCAATTTAAAACGGCGTCGGGAAAGGAAAATGCATCACAGTCAGCGAAAAATACTTTCCAAATCCCGCTTTGGACTGGCCCATGGATGATATGGTCAAGAGGTACAACTTTAAAAGTAACTGGAAACTGTACCGCAAAAAAGAATGGAGTAGTGATGCTCCAATTCAAACAAAATACCATAAAGTGGTGCACGGGCGGATCCATAACATCCACAAGAAATGGAGCAGCTGTATACGAATCCAGAACTAAGTACTCGGAAGCCATGAGAGTATACCCCAGAGGTCTACGGCATCAAAAGATTTGCCCATATAAGAAGTATCGTGGACAACCGAATATCCAGGCCGTTATCAAGGCGTAAGCTCTAATGAAAACACGCTTACACTGGTGTGGGTATACCTTGCCAAGATAAACCGGCTAAGTGAGCATAATAGTCATCATATACTGAGAGTAGAGGAAAATGAAGAAACTGATGAGCTAGTAGAGGCCGCTTTTACTAGTCCAGAAGGAGAAAGATTTTAGAAGAACCAAATTTTAGGAGGAAAGCTTCTCAGGAGTTACAACCAGATTGGAAGAAAATGAATGAGCCGATGACATAAAAAAAGAGCTCAGAGACCACTTTTACCGATTTAGAACCATTTTGCGGGCTGGGACCACAAACGATACTCAAAGAGCTCAGGACGGAGTAATTTTGTAAAAGAACCAAACTTTGGGTTGATCTCCCTAAGCTTCTACAGGCTAAAGAGCTTCTCGGGAATTACAATCCGACGAGAAGTAAGGTTTGCATAAACATTAGTTAAACGGGTTACTCTAGACATGAGGAACATCTTCAGAGAACCGGGTATAAAGCAATGCGAAGGCTGCGATTTTGCGGAGATGTTGACGAAACTCCGGAGCACCTTCTTATGAAATGTGGGACACTAATCCACAGAAGAATGAATCGCCCGAATGTATATCAACTATCACAAGAAAATCTTCCATTGTGGGATCCACTCCAGATACTCTACTTCACCACAGAAATTGAGGTGAAGCACATAGGTGCTCTCAGTCGAGTAACTCATCGACCAGAGGTCTTACAAGGTCTCAGTGCGGTTACACCCCTAAAATCTATCTAGGATCTGAATTGATAGTCCACACTTGAATCACACTAAAAGAGTTCTACAATGTCGACCGTAGCGCGCAAAAAGCGTCTAAAGATAGAGTCGAGGGTCGTAGGTCTTGGGAGTCAGGGGTTCCTTAGTTACCTTTATACTTGTAACCTTCTTAATCTAAATCAGTCGATTATACCTTCGCAGAAGCAAGCCAAAGGCTTGAAACCTGTCGTTCCTTTGTACCTTTCAATTGTGTCTCATAACTACCATGCGCACCATACCTTGAGAGCCATTGGCGTTTCTTAAAGTAGAAGGATATAGATGTACTCGTATACAGACATGTATTTTCTTGTAAGTCACATTTTGCAGCGGTGTTTTGCCTTTTTACCGCTGATACCATAATGGACTGCATAGAAAATAAAAATCATTTTACCTCTTCCAAACTAGAAAAATCCTTGATTGCTGTTTGCTTGGTTTTCGTGGACCGAATCAATGTTCTCTTGACTCCCGTGCAGGACATCGGAAAAAATTAGAAAATCAGATAAACTTCTACAGAGTTCTGAGTGCATGTTTGCTTGTTGGTCTTAAGGAGAAGATGCACAATCTCCTCATTCGTATTCTTCTGCGTGAGATGGCGTGAAAGTGCATTTTCTGTTCAGAAAAGAATAACCAAACAGTCATCCGGTGAAGAATATTTAAATGTGTTTCGGATAATATTCTTTGGAATCTAAATTTTTCTTTAAAGGAAAGTAACTATAAGATATCCATACGGTGTTCCAGAAGGCACAGGGAGAGCGACAGAAGTGAAGTTTGCCTTGTTGACATTTTTTTTTATTTGTATCTTGTTCCATGACATGCTAAAAGCAAAGAGACGGAGGACAGCCAGCCCTACAGAACAAGAACAAGAATGAAGAGTCCCGATTAAGTCACGTATTTAATCAGTCGTACATTATATTCGTTTTTATAATCAGGGTGCACCATACAGTCGGAGAGGTGTGATGACAACTGTAGATACTTCTCAACCTGATTCTGAGAAAAAAAAAACGGTCTCCTGCTCCATTAGGATGCAACTTTGCCAGGATAACTGGGTATATTATCGCCTAGAAGGATACAACTCCTACTCTAACAATAACACCTGTTATTGGAACACAACCCAGGGTACTCATTGCAATCCTCTTCGTTGCGGTGACGGGGTTTTAACTTCCTCATTCATATGACTCGAGAGATGGAGTGACATTTGGTTTATTAAAAAAAAAAAAAGAAAAATGACAAAGAAAAAACCGTCAGATAATTGGATGCGATGAAGTGTGAATGGGGTGTGACAAAGCGCGTCTGTGAGTGGAATACGTGAATCCTAAGATTCCATTTTTTAAGAGTAAACAGTCAGATGTGCAATGTTTTTGACTCTGTTCAATAAGCGATAACAATTTCAGCCAAAATTTTCAAAATTGGTTCGTCATTTAAGGCCTTCTGAGCTAGGCTAAGATCTGCATGCATTTGCATCAGTGGTGCACTGAGAACTACTCCTTCAGCGGCACTGGATGGCAAACAGATCGCTGCCTGTGCGGCCATCCGTCTGAAAGCCTCCTCTCAGCGGTCTAGATACCACATTGGCTATTCCTCGATCCTTGATCTCCTCAACTTCAAACATAAAAATACAGACTACACCCCGCCGAAAATGAGTTTTGACTGAAACTTCCGTACGAGAATCCCTGAACGGGATGAATGGGGCAATTCCCCCCTATCGATGGGAGCTCGGTACACATTTTCACAGATGACTCTAAGACCAAAGGCGGGGTGGGTTGTACTCTAAGGATTCTGCCTAATAGGCATCTACTAAAGCTGAATGCTAATAGCAAGACCAACCTCAGATGGGAAAACTAATCAACGTGTCTCATCTCGAGACAGATCTGGCCCAGGCTGGACCATAAACGTGGTACCGAGTTGGTCAAACTATAGCGATCATAGATCAGCTTCGTTGTTGGTGTTCTCACTGGACACTGTCTTATAGGCTAACATTCCAAAAGACTTGGCCTCTTTTCTAGCGACTTCTGCAGAAGCTGTAGGGACGATGAGGAGGAGGAAAGTTTCCTTCATCTCCTATGTAACTGCCCAGCTCTGTCGCGTAAAAGAATGCTCCATTTAGGGTTCCCCTTCCTTGAAGACCTTGGTGACATAGAGTCCTTATTCGACATGTGCATCCATCCATCGCTTTATCAAAAGCTCCGGCTGGTTCTGTTTGTGCCTGAGTGGCCAAATGGTTTTTATCCATGGTATCACAAAGGACCTTTACTGGTCTAAGTGTGTCTGCACTCCCGTGCGGAGAGCCAAACTAACCTTACCTAACCTAAGCTAGGCTAGGTTCTGCGGATGTTGTAACTGCATCCTATTATGAAGGCCCGCTCTCGGGTACATTGTTATTCCCCATGTATTTCGTAAACATTAAAAAAATATTCGAATGTGCGTCGAAATTTGGGTACTGCAACATGAATGGTTGCTTCTCAATCGTCTTGAGTGGTAATTGGAGTACTACCTCCCCCGAACCCTGCCCCTTGTATTTGCTGTCAACTCTAGCCCTGCATAATTGCATTTATGTAAGGAAAAGGCTTTTGGACGTTAGTTACTAGTTTTAGATATACATAAACATAAAGGTGAAAACCACATGAGACCGTTTTGTAACATAAATACTAGGAACTACCTCCGTCCTTGTATGAGATCACATCAAGGAAAAGCCTTCAATCGTATCTTCACTTCCTTAACTCACGCAGTATGGTTTATCTCTCATTGTACGGCATTCGAAATACGATCATCTTTTAGTCAAAACCTTCATTAGCAGGAAAACGAAACAAAAATTGTAATAAAACGCAATTTATCCGAACAATGTATTAAATGTGTAATTGTAAACCGAGGCACAAAAGCCTAGCCTTAGACATCTTCGGGAGAAAGAGTCACCTCAAGCCGAGC
Source organism: Blera fallax (assembly GCA_946965025.1). Classification (NCBI taxonomy): domain Eukaryota; kingdom Metazoa; phylum Arthropoda; class Insecta; order Diptera; family Syrphidae; genus Blera; species Blera fallax. The sequence continues at coordinate 8,527,332 of OX337248.1, read as the reverse complement.
GTAAAACTCGTGCCAATGAGGTGGGTTTTGTTGGATTTCCCTGTTTTTATGACTTAATATGGAAATCACCATCAGCACCAGTAGATATTTATATACATTGCGTAACTAAGAAGTACAACTTTTCAACGAGCACATGGAAACACATTTTCATTTCATTTACAATATGCATCAACAAACAAAACAAAAAAAAATCTTGTAAAAGATACTTTGACGAGATTATACTCTTTACATGGACACTTGTATGAACAGTGCTCCTTGGCTTAGCTCGTCACGGTTTTTTGGATATGCTTAACCAGATGCTGGCTCCAATGGAAAAAGGCGCACATTTTGGAGGAATCATCTTTACATCTCCACATGTACATATGTATGCTGGTGGTGCTGTTTTGTAACGACGTCATACGGGGGAACAAGTGATGATATCTTAATCTATCTGCGTCGTGTGGGATCGAGGTGTGAACATTTGCATTGTAAAGTCAGCATGAATTTTAAGTGCATAATCAATTCTTATGAATGGAATGGAAGGTCAATTGAGGTAATCTGTTGCAATCTTTCACGGCAATGGGTAATGCTAAAGCTTTTTCGTGTCAAATAAAAATCCGTTAAGAGTCAAGTGATTATGTATTTAACAATTTGTAATAAAAATTCATAGTCACGTTTTAGTTTCATAGCTTGAATAAGAAATGCTTTGAAAGACTGTGCAGACCACTTATAAATCTAGGGGCATGTCAGATACTCAGAAAATAGATAAGTCATACATACACAAGTCCTTGTAAAGCCTTTGGGCTTTCGAAAGTCACAGTTATACTTCTTTGAATTAACAAAAACATGAAGAGTTATACTGATCGAGTAGAGCAGAGGAACTTAAATAAATGAAATTTCTGACCCTCAGTTGGCCGATTCTGATCAAAAACTCATCTCTGGATATTTAGCATTCTGTTCGAATACGCGCAAGACCAAAGCATTTAGGTTTTAGACCAGAAAATGACCCCATGCCTGCTTTAAATATTGAATTAAGGTGCATTCTATCAGATTCAACCTAGTGGTGGTAGAGGCAGAAGAGATTTGTAAGAAAGGCTATACTCTTTGACTATTCAGGAGGAGAAAACCCGGCTAGATTGTGGAAAACTAGAACAGATTAATATACAGAATGCACTGCATGGCCAGACCTAGTGGTAGTACCCATCAAGGCGAGAATGTTGAAGTTAGTATTCAAGCAGAAGTTCTTCGATGACAGATCCTATTTCTGTTAGTTCGTTGTGTTTGAGTTCACATCGGGCATCAGTTAGGAAGGATTGATTGCACAACTGTGCCTTGCCAAACAACAGCAGTTCTTTTTCTAAAGAACGTTATTTACAACAGATTGCAAAAATATAAATAATATCTAATGCTTAGTTCCTAGACTTCAATACCCAATACCGCACATGTATTCCAGCCGACAGAATTGGACAGAAAATACGATTAGTAATAATTCTGCACTGGAAATCTACACTGATGGGTCTAAGACATGCGAAGGTGTGGGAGCTGGGCTGTTTTCAGTCTCTCTCGACGTAAGGATGTCTTTTAGACTACCAGGTTTTTGCAGTTTTTTCCAAGCGGAGGTCAAGGCTATTCGTGAAGCCGCTGTTTGGTTGACGATGAAATCAATATCGAGTGCGGACACCGTTATTTACACCGACAGCCAGAGTGTAATATCACTCTGTGCTGGGTCCCTGGGCACTCAGACATCCCAGGACACTGCGAAGCAGACGAATTAGCCAAAAGTGGAACTAAGCAAGAGAACTCGACTGTCAAAGGGGGGCTTCACTTACACATTGATACGGAAAGATACAATATCTCCACAGAGCTCTGCATCAGGCAAATGTAAGACGGCGTAATCTTGATACGTGTTACCATCCTAGGCAGATGTGGCCACAGTTAAGCAGGCTAGTCTGTTGCTCATAGGCAGACCACGCATAGGTATCCTGGTCGGATTACTGACGGGGCACTGTTGATTAGGTAGGCATGCCTTGAGGTTTCGAATTCGGAGGAGGAATCACCGTTTTACCTGCTCTGCAGCTACCGTGCACTATCCTCAGCAAGAAAGCAGTTCATAGGTGAATACTTCTTTGAGGAATTTGAAGATATTGCCGATTCGGACATAAATAAAATTTGGAATCTAGTCCAAATGGTTCCACAAGTAACGGAAGTAACCAGCTCGTATGGTATGACAATGAATCTCGTCTGGTCCAAGTGTATCCTGCCGTGAACAGAGGAAAGCCACCTAACCTAACCGAACCTAATCTTTAGTTTCATGAGAGTTGGAATTGTCTGTTGAAGCGGTGTTCTATAAATGTCAATATTTTTTTAAAAAACTGAAAGAATGCTGTATCTACTCACTTAATTTTTATGTAAGATCAAGAAATAACTCACCTAAAAAAGAAAAAGAAAAGAAAAGTTAATTATTGTGTCAAAATATTGGAAAGATCTTGAATAAGATCAACTTATATCTAAAATTAGAAACTGATATACATCATTCCGTCCCCACAAGTCCCACGAGATATACAATTAAGGCAATTAAACAAATTTATTGCACCCCAATCAACATAATGACTCCTCTCGAATCAATGAAGTTCCGACGGAGCAAGGGGATCATTTATCAGGTTAAGCCTTTCCAGACCATTTCACCACATGATCTCGGCCATCAAACAAAATACTCAACTTACTACTTGGCTATCGTAGCTCACACAGCCGACTCTCTGAGGTATTTGGGGTAAATCTTTATTAATGTACATTTTGCGATCACAAACTGATCAGCTCAGAGGAAAAATGTGTATCTCTGTCACGTTTTCTTAAAATGCATCCACATCAATTTAACGAGCAGATAGCATAATCATTTCGTAGATACATGAAAAAAAAAGTAAAAAAATTCATGCTCAAACATTCCTAACAAAGATTTATGCTGGAGTTGAGAGTAATTATCAATTAATTGCCACAAGTTGATGACAACGATCAAGATGCATCGTTTGCTGTTTTAGTCCACACAGATACAGATACATACAACGCAAAAAATATGTATTTTCTAAGCCAAGTCATGCCATATGCCGAACGTCATCACAAGTGTTTTTCATTGCAGTTTTTCTATATCTTTCGATGCCACATACACACCCACATACTAGCATAGATATACTCATGCAAAGATTTTGTAGAATCTTCAATTTCCATTTCCATTGTTGACTGCGCGCTTTGGCAGTTGCACATTTTCGAGAAGTGTAACAATATGATGTGTATTCATGGGCACCACTAAGAGTTAGTCAGTGAGTATTCGCCTTCTTTTGGGGCCATGCATGCCCGACTTGCATGCATGGACTTCCTGCTGAACATATGTACATTCAAATGCATACATACACGCATGCATATCTAACAATTATAAAATTTAGATACAACCACACACAGAGTCCTAGATACATTGCATTTTATTGTCTGAAATTATAATTCTCCAAGTAATCGCAGTTCTAAGCTTTTCATTTTCTAAAGCACACAAAACAATCGCCTTCTGGAGGACGTCATACGATAACAACAAATGCCGTACATGCATTAGTTAATTTATTTAGAGCAACTTTTCTCTCAAGATATCGGAATGTACAGATATGTATGCACGCAGCAGCAACTAATTGTGTTTGTCGATTACACGACAATTGAATTCTAATAATAAAAACGGAAGCCGATCGCATTTGACAAAGAACTAAATAAAACTGAAAAAAAAATTATAAAAGTACAATATCCCTGTAGAACTGCTTGATAAGACCGGCGATATGCCTTATCTTGCAACGCATTCATGCTTTTGAAAAATTTGCAACATAAAAATACAGATTCGGCGAAATGAAATACATTTGTATCCATTTGCTATTCGCTGCAGTGAATTCAAGAGAACTTATCTTTAAGGTTGAATATATACTGGTACGTTCCGCGTGCTGAAGCCGTTTGAAATTGAATAAGTGTTTTGGGCTAGAGAGACATATTTCGCAGCAAATGCACTATTGAGATAAAAAGTATTTCAAGGCCCATAATTGCATCAGCTTTTCGTAGAATATCGAAAGATAATCCCCAACTCTGGGATATAGCTATACAAAGTGTGGCTTGAACGATAGTCTGCGTTTAAAGGACTTATCGTACTGCCTTGTTTTTCAATCTAGATAGAGTGACCGAACTGTTACTTATGGAAGTATATACATATGTATGTACACTCAGTACAATGTTTCGTAACACAAACTCATGGAAACAGCTCGGGAAGTTTGAAGGCTCTGTCAAGCCATTCAATCAACTCAATCTGGGATCAAATATTTTATGACTAAGCTTAAGGCCAAACGTCTAATAAAGCCTTACTCCTATAAGGAAATCCTTAACTTAGATAAGGAGAGCATTAGGAAATTAGCAGGCTTCCTAACTGGCCACTGCGGCCTCAGATATCGCCTTAACAAGATGAATCTGTGCCAGGTTACGGATTGTCGATTCTGCCTCGAGGAAGATGAAACAACGGAACACAATGTCTGCGAATGTCCGGCACTGCAATGGCTAAGGAAACGTATTCTGAAAAGATCCACTACCAAGGACTTACTTACCTTCATTAGGGAGGTAGTACGTTTTTTGGATTAACTCCAACTCGAGGGCGATACAATAGACCTTTTTAGATCGCAGAGGAACAAAAGAAAAAAAAATAAGGCCGGATGAATTGACTTCGTAAGTCTCACTTGTAAGACGAATAAGATTCTATCTGGGAACTGTTTAAGGTATTTTCGATTGGTTCATGACTTGGCTGAAAAAACAGATCGTGCATGAGACCTTAGATTGTAAAATTGATTCTCACATAACCAGCGTAGAAAACTGAGCTCATTGCTGATGTAGCAGGATGATGTTTGAGATCGTTTCCAGCTCCTGTAGGCAAACCTTACTGCTTTCACGCCACCTTTGCATTTGCATTCTAATTCCTTGTTATCTCTAACAAAAGAAGATACGTCTGTTTTCCCTTTCGTCGTTTTTCTAGAATATTTTTACTTTTCTGAGCGAAGAAAACTTAAAATACTGCCTACCTACTGACTTCACTTTTAGCGAACATCATATGTAGATACATACATAAACGGTGAGGTTGCAAATTCCTTTCTCTCTCGTCTAAGATTTCATTGTAGGATCACATATTCCCACTTTAAGTACGCTACACATCCAGACAACGGACGATTGTCGGCTGTACACACATACACTCTACAGATCCATTTTCAGTGTCAATTTAAAACCAACCGTGAGTTGCTGCACTTGGCAACGTCACTTTCAGTTTTTCTTCTTCTTCGTCTTCGCTTTTCTTCAACGCCATAGCTTTGATATGTCATATCATAACATCAACGAGACTATCTTTTGTTTAAAACGTAGTCTGCACCTACTGCGGGATACAGATTGCTTTGTATCTTTTCTAAAAAAAAAATTTTTGTTTATTATTCTAAGACTCATGCGAACAGTGAACTCTGTTCGTGGTTGCCTTTTGCGGTTCGCCTCTATCAATTAGATTGTGTCATGGTTTGCAGTTGCAAACGCATGCAAAACCGCATGCGTATCTAGATACATGAATGGTAAGGGTGCGCAGACAATGAAAGAAAGAAGGAAAGAAGCAGCAAATCATAAATCAAATGACAATAAACAAATTGATTCAATGATAAACAAGTGAAGTGAAATGGAGAGCTTGCGGTATCCGTACATATGTGTATAAGCACTGATATATATATACTCTGACAGTGCAGCGAGTGTCAATGAACAGTTGAAATATCGATGAAATTGGGTTAATAGCTAAGAAACGCGGTTTTGGGAAATCGCAAAGTGGTCCACAGAGAGTTGTTGCGGTGCATTTATTATCTGTTGCTACACTTTATCTGTTGCTATTCAGAAATTGCAAGCAATTTTCCCTCCCACTCGTCTGCTCCGATATCTCTGACACTATTTTTTTAAAGCCTTATATCTTGATGGATACCTAAATGTCAACACCCCACTTATGCACTATTTTTAAATTTTATAGTTCCTCCACAATTTGGTAATAAAAAGTTAAGGATTTCTCATGTTTTTTTTTTAATCTATTTTTGAAGACCTATTTCAAAATATTTACTAAAAAATAGAAATAAATCTCAGGCAGACATAAAATTAACTGTGGAATACATTAAGGACGGTATCGATTGGATGAGCTGCATTCAAATTATTATTTCAATGTCGTGAGGGATCCGGTTGTGTTGCCATTGAGATGTTGAGATAAGGAATTTCACTTTCATTTGTTGGTAAGATAATTGGGAAGAAATTAGGTAGTTTCGGTTATTTGATTCGAAAGGAATCTTTGCCAAGATTATTGAGTAGTGGTCATGGCTAGAACAAATTCCATGAGCATTATTACCGGTAGGGTGGAATTCAGCAGGTTGCTGAAGATAAAATTAAAATGATGTAGCATAGGTGTAAATAGGTTAAAGATACAATAGATGAGTTGCGGAACTACATTACTCTTATGTGTAATGTGTAGGACTCTTTCAAAGAGTGCGCAATAATTACATACGATCGATTCTCGTAACTTGCCCATATGACTGACACAGCGATTATACCAGGTGGCGCAAAATTAATCATCCTATCGGAAGATGTTATAATTTTTACAAATGGCGTGAACTAGACAGCTGCAGTATACAAACAGACAAGCAATGGAGCGCTATACTCCGCAAGAGCGTGGAGGACGAACGAGGACAACGAAGAGGAAGATTTTGCGTCGAAAATCATCATGAGCGACGAGGCGCATTTCCACTTAAGCGGTTACGTCAATAAGCAAAATCTTCGTTTCTGGGGCACTGAAAATCCGCGTGTGATGCACGAAGAGCCATTACATCCACTCAAAGCCACTGTGTGGTGCGGCGTTCACGCGGGAGGAGTGATTGGGCCGAATTTTTTTGAGGACGCCATCGGCAATACGGTCACTGTTACTGGCGAACGCTACAGGGCCATGATAAACGACTTCTTACTGCCGGAATTGGATGAGCGGGGCTTGGTGAACATGTGGTTTCAACAAGACCGTGCAACCGCACACACAGCACGAGCCACAATGGATATTGTAATCTCCCGCTTAGGCGATTTGGCATGGCGAGCAAGATCGCGCGATTTAACCATCCCAGACTTCTATCTTTGGGGCTACTTGAAGTCGCGGGCTTATGCCAACAAGCCTCAGACAATAGCAGCCCTTAAGGAGAATATTCGACAGGAATGCGAACAGTTATCACCGGAAATCTTGCGGAAAGTCATGGAAAATGCGATAAAAAGGGGAACAAATGTGTATTTACACTGGCGGCAGCCACATGGCAGATATCATCTTTTCCACTTAACGGAAAAAATTTTAAAGGTCCAAATAAAGATTTCCATTACTCAAAATAACTTTTTTTTATTTAGTAAAAAAGTAATTCAAAAACAAAATTGGATGATTAATTTTGCGCCACCTGTTATAAGCTAGTTGAATTTTTCAAAGACTAAACGAAGTTTGTGATCCAAGTACTTGATCAGCGGCAGCCCAAAAAGGGACGAACTAGCCAGAGAACTCCTCACGTGCCCTATCTGAGGCCAGTATACAGCTCAGTACACTGCAAAGGGGGATAGAAATTGAGGCCATTGAGAAGGCCAATAAACGCTAGTACGGATTAGATACATGCGCAACAGTCAAATCATTATGGCCAGTCTACGACAAAAGAAATCTATCAATCTTATGGAACTAAGTCGAAGGAATATCGGAATAGCTGTTGGCGTCGTGCCAGGACACTGTGTGATAGGTAATCACGTAGCACGGCTAGGATTACCGCACAACCACTACTGTAACGGCTGCAGGGACGAAGAGGAAATAGAATCCTTTCGTCACCTCCTTTGTGAAGAAGACGTGCTCTTGGCAGTTACTTCTTTTCAGAACTGGACGAGTTAGGTAACATTGAGCTAAGCAAACTCCTGAGATTCATACATTTATCTGGGGTGTTTAACTAAGCTGTCGAAGATTGATATTTAGGTTCCCAGGGTTTTTAAATATTGGGCACAATGGACTCTTAGCGGTCTAAGTGAGCCGTTGACAATCCTGTCAACAAGAGCACGCATTTACCTACCTTAACCTAAAGTTGTGCAGTGCAGAACTAAACACTTCTATAATTGTATAAGGTCGTATTTTAGCGTATATAAGTGCATACGTGCCTTTTAAGCAACCCTTGAAACTTTATCTCTAGCTCTTGGGTTGTCTAGTTGCACGTGGCCAATTATTACGCGCGGGTAGACTACTTTTAAGAGCGATCACGAAATCTTAAACATTTAAATCTAAAATATGATAGGGAGTGGAAATGGGTGATCGTTGAACAACAAAGAGAAGGATTGGCTGATCGCCGCCATGTGAACAACACCTAGAGCTTCGACACTCTTGTCAAAGTTAATGCTGATGTTAAAAAAATGCTTGGGTAGATGGACATTATTCGACATTATTAACTGAGGTTATGCTCTTGGTACTAGGTTGGCTTCAACAAATTTTGTAACTGCAAAGCTTTTTACTAAAATTCATTCCAAGAGGCAGGACATTTTTTGGAATTATTCAAGAACTAAGGACAAAAGTATGTATTTGTAAAGATTGCAATGTATATTGTAATCTGAAGCGGAGCTGGCAAACCTTTTTGACGCGATGTAACTGCGAAAGCAAGATACTATCGAAATATGTACATATATACTAAGTTGATGAACCCAACCGCTATTACGAATGTTCACCATATTTTCACTTGAATTACTTTAGAATGCAGTGGCGTCTCATTATACTTTATCGTACAGTATCGATTGTCCATCGGAAGATAGACTTAAGAAAAGCTAAAATTGTTGCTACGACTTAAAAGCATACAAAGTTAATCCTCTCTCATCAAGAAAAAAAAAACTGCCCACATATCCTGTGCAATTGTCCCGTCATAGCTCGAAGCAGGCAAAGACACTTTGGAAGGGAGTTCAGATCCTCAAATATAGTCAAACAGTCACCCGCAAAAACCATCCTAAGGTGCCTCCGTGACCTTGATCTTTGCTCGTGATAACTACTCTCTCCACTAGGAGACCTCAGAGATGGCACAAAAGATCTCCCTAGGTCGCAGCTTGTCTGGCCTTCCTAAGGATAGGCAGGAGGCCCCTCAGAGCCTAGTTCTGGTTTTCAAGGATAGGTGCTCTCCGGTTTTGCCGCGAAGAAAGAAATTCTAATTCTATTCTCGTTAAAATAACAGATGAATATGTATGAATACGTTTACAACAAATTAACTTACCATTTCGATAACTAATTGCATTCTTTGCATCCGTATACGGCAGTTGTAAGCTGGCTGCAATAATTAAAAACAGAATGGGGTGTAACCACCCCATTTTGCCTGCAAAGATTCGCCTCACGTTGTGGATGATTGTTTAGTTGTATGTATGTTTTATTCAGTATGGCAGTATATGGCTTAAAAATGTTTTCTTTTTCTGGTATCCCTTCAGACTGATTTGAATAAGATTGTTAATATTTTATTTAGCCTTGCCTTTTTTTATTTTTAATCCTTGCCGTGATCAAGTGTAGAGTCAAAATAGTCACCCAGAGGTCTTTCGTAATGAACCGATTTCCAAGTCTCCTTGGAAAAAAAAACTTCTAATTTCCTTCCACCCCTCGGTTGAGTGTCCTTAATTTTCATATTCACGCAGAAAAACATATTTCTACATCCCATCACCGCCACCCTTTATCACTTTTTATCAAATTTAAGGACGCGAATGGCTGATGAAATCGTTTCATAAACCAAGCGGGGGTAAAACGATTTCCAAACAACAAAAATTTCGTCGTCAATAATAGCGCTAACGAAATAAATAAAAAAAAAATATATTCCAACGCACATACACACACAAACAACATTGAAGCTTAAAACGCGTGTATTGTGATGCAAATTCACCACATCCCACGGAAAAAAAAAATTTTAAAAAAACGTGAAAAATAGTATCGCAAGGATACATAAGGGCGTTCTAAATGACTTTAAATGTTCACTTTGCACATTAAATGTCGAAGAAGAAACTCCTTGAACCAAATCCTTGATGTTGTTTCCTTAGAAAAAAAAATTTATAAACAAAAATTGGGGACAAGTAATAGGAAAACATAACCAGAGTGCACATCCTTTTCCTTTTTCTTCGTTTTAATTTTTTTTTTTTTTTAGCTGCGGTCATTTTGGATACTTTTCGAGGAGGACGATGTATCCGATTCCATTTTGTTGGGGACATTTTTATTATAGAAGTAGAACTGATATCCTGCTGCGCGATGGTTAATATGAATTTTTATTTTTTTTTTCCAAATGAATTTTTTTTCGCGGATTGTAAGAGGTCGCATAATGAAGAGGAAATTTTTTTTTTAAATATCGCCTCAACGGTAGAAAGGATATACTGTTGGAATTTGACCAGAAAAATGAGCAGTATTTGGCTGTCAACAAATGGAAAGGAAAATAGTGCGAAGAGGTTAATATTCAAAGGAGTTCTACGAATAATACTGGTAGATGCTATCATCTGTCGAGTGAGTTTGTATTTAAAAATGAAATTCTTGAGCTTAAAAACAGAGTCCCCAAATTATCTAAGTGTAGCCAAACTCCATTTTGAAAGCTACGATGGGAATTGAGCATGTAAAAGCTGCAATTTAGATCACAACTTCCTGATAAAACGGGTGTTAGAGCACACTTCCGTGGGTTAAAATGGTAAGTCAGAATCAAATACGATTGACGTGATCAAAACAATTAAGACACTCCTTGCGTTCACAGGATTTAAGACTACCACTACCAACTTGTGCCAGTTGCGTTAAGACATCAAACAGTCTTTAGTAAGACTTCAAATTGGTCTGTGAAGTTGGGAGTTGTATACATGAGCGTTACTAATAAAGGGACGTTCTTCTCCTTATAAAAGACGCATGTACCTAGGTCATACATGCGTTGATACTTTTCCAAATAAATTCAAACTTTTGCAAGCCGAATGAAATGCTTCAGGGATCCAATACTATCAAGTTTGCAGAAAGAGATAAGAAATGCTCAGAAACTGGTATTAAGGTTCTTCATGTAGTTATCAAAATAGTAAGAAAAATAATCGAACGATCATAGGTACTTAAAGAGTAATGCACCGAGTAAAGGTTACCACACCCCTCGATATATACAGCAAGCAAATGGCAGCGATTGCAGCCGTTCGCCTTGAAGCTACCCAACAGTGGTCAAGAAAAGAATTCGGCCACGCCTCAATTCTGAATAAATTGAAAATCTCTCCCGAAAAGACGGACTACACCATCCCACGTCTAAATTTAGAGAAGAACTTCCTAGTCACCATCCCTTCCAGATCACTCAAGGAGCACGAAGCGTTTTTAGAAGATGAATCAATTCACTTCTAAACTGACGGGTCAACAACCAAAGACGGAGTTGGTGCAGGTGTTTTCTCTGATAGGCTTAACCTTAAGCTCTCCTTCCGTCTTCCAAATCAATGGCGATCAAAGAAGCCCTATCTTGGCTTAAGAAAAACGTGATATCTGCTAGGGATATGCGCATCTTTTCCGACAGCCAGGCAGTAATCAAATCTCTGGAATCGACCTCTATGAATTCTTTAGTAGCTCTAGACTGCCGTTCGTCTCTTGTGGAGATGGCTGAGCAGTTCAATATTCACCTGTGTTGGGTGCCGGAGCATAGAGACATTCCAGGGAATTGTAAGGCCGGCGAACTCGCCAGAATAGGAGCAACTATACCCATCCTGCCGGACAATGGCACCTTAGGTATTCCAATCGCTACTCGCAAACTTAAACTTAAGCTGGATTCTGTCGAGAGTACAAATCTTAGGTGGACAAATGGATCAACATGGCTAGCGACAAAACAGATTTGGCCGAAGCTGGATCTTCTTGATTTGATTTCTCTCAACAGATTGCATATCGGCTTCACAATAGGTGTCATCACTGGACACTGTCTAATAGGCAAGCAAGCTACAAGGCTAGGCCTCTTTTCGAACGACTTTTGTAGAAGCTGCGTGGATGGAGAAGCGGAGGAAACTATTCCTCACCTTCTTTGTTTTTGCCCAGCTCTCTCCCGTAGAAGGAAACTCCACTTAGGAGTTCCCTATTACAACGATATAGGCGACCTGATGAATATCGACATTAAGAGCCTCCTACGCTTCATAAGAAGCTCCAATTGGTTTTAACGAGTAGGTAGAGAGAAACTTTCTCCCATGATCCACGTGGTATCACAATGGACCTACCATTGGTCTAAGTGCGCTGGCGACTCTTAGTTGGCAGCCACTTCAACCGAACCTAACCTAAAGGTTACCACTTCATCTGCTTTGTATGATATCTCAAGGAGGAACAAGTTCTATCATCGGGATTATAAATGCACCAGTTCTACTCAAGCCTGAATGAAGTAAGAAGAATATGATTGAGGGCTGTGGCTCGACATTCCAATACCAGAAAACACCGTTTTCGCAGTTCTACTTCTCGTAAATGTCGGATAAACGAGTAATTATTCCCATGAGAAGCTTCCCACTTAGACTGTAATAATTGGTAGGTCCCTCCACATGCGGAACCGCAGGCCCTTTATTGACGGATTTGTTTCCACAAAAAAAATCTAAGTAGATGCAAAAAATCAAATTAACAAGCTCGTATCTATCGTATCATTGTCAATTTCTCGCGGATAATTTTCAAGGTTCGAATTCCAGGAAACACCAGCAAGGTTTATCATCATACCGATGCCTATCATTCCATAAATTCTCAATTCCGTGTTTCATAGTCGGTACTAAACTGTTGGTACACAACAAGAATGGCTGCGAGAAGCTACATAGGCTCTGGTCCCTAAACGGTCTGATGTGCTAAATATTTGTATTTGTATCTGTAGAATATGTATATGTACCGACATGAATGAAACAAATCGTGGTGAGTGATGTATTTTTTGAGAAAAATGAACAATCTTGTGTTTAAAGAGAAAATCGAATATCACTCTTACAAATAGAAATATTTATACTTTCATAAGTATTTCATGCTCAATCGAATAAAATTTACTTGGCAACACTATCAAAATCCACCAACAATGTCAAAAAGCCAAGTTGCATTCCTGATTTTTCTCATGTAAAGCATGTACTACATCGCCTCAAGTAGCACATTCTTAAGTTTTTCCTTGTAAAAACCATCGAGCGTCACAAAAAAAAAAAAACAACTTCATGCAAGCAAAGCAAAAATCGTATAGCAATCTTTCACCTCCAAAAAAAAAAGAAATAAATCCTCTTCGATCGGCAGAGCAGATCTTTTCCAGCCAAAATGGAAAAATGGATCTCGTCTATAAATAAGTTAAATAAAAACAACTTCTCTGAGTGATTCACGGACGAGGACATTACAAACAACAAGTCGCGCGCGTCAGACAGAAGGCTGACGCTATGCAAACTCAAAGCATGAAACCATAACCAGTGGCCCGAGCGACACACCGCTGAGATACACGACCAAACAGAATGCTTATGTCATTTTAGCATCTCGCCAGCCAACAACGGATGCTGCACATTTTTTTCTGTTTTTTTGTTTTCTTTTCGCTTATTAAGATGACTTCACCTCACCGACGCGACGACTGCAAAGATATTGAATCTTAGATATGCTTAGATACGTACATAGATGCATTCACATTTATAAATTTTTTCTCCTTCTCCGGGGCTAATAAGGTGATCTTGAGGTGACAAATTGGCGCACGAGAGTATTCGGTGCGTTTTGGATGGAAGCGATAAGCTACTGGCTGAAGGAAGGCGGGTGCCATCGGGTTAATGATGGCGTAGGTGGGGCTGGAGAGATTTATATGTTTTCCTTTCCTTTTTTATGAATTGATTTGGGGTATTGTCGCATGACGTCTTTCATATTGCGTTGTGGAACCAAATAAAAGTGGATGCCAGTTTATCAACATGACACTCCTACTTCTTTGAGAAGTACCTATAGTATCTAGAAGTTGTTACGGAAAAGTAAAACTCTTTCAGTGATCGGAAAAGCTTCCTATGATTCACATATTCCAGCAGAAAGTAGTCATAATTATTTTTTGAAAGGAGCTGCAGTAGACCATCAACAGAAGGCGATATGCCAGTGCAAGTTTGGGGTTTCAAACAGCTTTGATTTGGAAGTGTGATCGCGAAATTGATGCACATACTGAGTAGGTTATGGAGTTCAGATTTAAAACAGATACCAGATTTTTCCAACATTCCTTACTTGGACATCATACAGAAATCAGAGGTGTATTAGAGGTTCAATATGAACAGTATTATCCGACAAGCTTCATATGAAGCAAATATTAATTAATCATTTGCAGTAAATTTAGTAAGTCCTGCTATATGGTTATCTTCTTTGAACTGTCGAAGAAAAGTTATTCCACAGGGATACCATAGGATTTGAAAAGTGCTTGTCATAAAAACTGGTTCTTTCAACTGCCTTCTCGCTTTGAAATTGTCAGCGCGAACGCCATTATTTGATGAGATGGATGTAAATCTGACACTTGCTCTCTCCACAAACCGAGAGTTTCTCCAACTACTACACAAAAAAAAAGAGTTTCTGCCAGCTAGTACAATGGTCTGTTTGTACCTTCTGAAAGCATCTGGGATTCAAAACTAGGTCCAGTGAATTCAAAGACGTGGTTTTGACCTCTACCTCATGAGGATCTCTAAATTTTCTGTTGAGGTCAGGCCGAAATTGGCTACCAAACGATTACGTTCCACAGTGCCATAGGGCTGTAGTAAGTAGTTCAGTAAATAGCTCTGGATAGTAAAAAAGTTCCAAAATTTGTCTCTAGTCTCCTAGCTTTCATCTTTAGCATTGAAGGTCGCCATTGACAATGTTTGCTTTAGAATAAGTCATCATAAATGGGGAGAACTCGTAGCTCATAATGCATATCGGAATGGTCTTCAGACATAACTACCGACTTTTTGTCTCACTTTTCCATTGCATAATATCTCATTTCAAAGGGACAGTGTAGCACGATACACATATATCAAGATAAACGAAATATGTATCAACAAACTCTTTCGGCTTCCACCATGCGAGGCGTCGTCAAAAATCAAATTTCATTTTCAAATTTTGCACTGTCATTAGTAGGTAGCTTGTTTTTCATAATTTGAATCCGAGTTTATTTCGAATACCACTTACACACACGCGACAAAGCTACCAGATATAATCGCTGTCAAAAAAGTCACACTAGCCGCCAAGCAAAGTCATGGCCGAATGAATAAAACTGAGCAATAAAAAAAGAACTGCAGATGCTAAGCGGTATACATGTAGTGTATCCGTAGATGAAAGGAATTGATGCCAAATTATGCACCGTAATGAGCGGTGAAATCTTTCTCGCTAAAAATAGAAGATGCATCTTTTGTATGTGCACTGTTGTACCTACTGGTAGATGTTTATTTTGAAAGTGAATTCAATGTGTTTGGTACGCATAAATTGGCCAAATTAACCACGGTCGGTTGAAAGGTGCATCATTAAATGGATAAATATAACATTACAGCCTAACTGGGTTAGTAAATCGCATCTTTGAGCAGCAACATGTAAGGAAGTGGGTAAAAATTGCATCTCATTAGAGAGGAAGTGAGTTGGATTCAAAGAAGATGGATGTTTAACAAGTCAGTTTGATGCTGTTAAGACCCATTGTTCCTTGGAAATGCGTTCAGTTGAACTTTTTTACAGCATTCATTTTGTGAAGAAGGTTGTTTGGACTTCAATATGAAGGATACAGTCCATCGCAGGAGGTCTATATCTTTTTCATTGCAAGCATTGTTACTTAGGTAAAGTAAACTGAAGATTGTCTATTGTGATCTGTTAAGGGTGACAAGGAGTAACTAGTAAAGTGACAAAAGAACAAAAATGCAGACACAATTTAAAGCTTACATGTGACCCCTATTTCGTAAGCCGAATCCTGTGTTGACACCTCTTTCAGTGAGGTGATGAAAATTTAAGTGAGAGCTGCGTCCAGACGCATCTATCTAGTTCCAAGTTAAGTACTCCTACAACTCAGATGTAGCGACGAAGTTATACTTATGGCTACGGGCGAATAAAGCGAGCGTTTGGAAGCGGCATATAGACATATGAACAAAAAGCGTAGAACAAATTAGAGCATACTAGAACGACCACTCCCTTTACAATCTCGGACAGCACCAGATACCTGAGCATTGTGCTTAAAAAAAGATGAATCAAAAAAGCTACTACATATGTACATATTGCGTTCCATGTATGTAGTAGAATATTTTAAAAACCTGGGGAGGTACCACCAGCGCAATGAGAACTACACCCACATCAGAACTGGAGGTTCGCAACCTACTTCCGCTGGATATCTTCGTTCAAACCTGAGCAGCAATTAGTTCCCTAAAAATAAGTCAGTCCCACAGCTGGAGAGCAGATGCAATGGATCATTCTATGATCGTGAAGCAGTATGTAGGCAATGTACCTACTACGCACTATATTACACCGTCGCTAGACCTTTCTCAAGCACAAGCCCGAGCACAAAAGAAGGAAAACCGGTCAGGTAACTAACACGCAATCCATCTCTATCGAAATAGAATAATCACAGATGGACATAGGCGTGTGCATAGGTACCTTCTCTTCCCAAATCTTAGTAGTGTTTTTCAAGATGAGGTCCTAGTAGTGACAATATTCTGTCCGTGAATCTGCGTTGAGGGCAATATCGCAAGAAGCACCAAATTTTCCATCGAAAGCTAAGCAGCAATAAAATCGATTTGTGCTGAAGGTAATGAGAGGGCTGAAGAATTGACTACAAGAGCTTTGGAATCGTAATCAGATCAAATAGACACTTTTTATATGTAATTCGCCTTGTACACTGGAGCTCGAAACAGGGTTTAAGGTCCTAAGGGAGGCAAACAACAGATGGTCCTTCCTAGACACGTGTTTACTTTGACAAAACAAGAACCGATCGGCTTACACAAAAGGATAGCAAATCCCTTTCTACCCTAGTAGGGCATTATACTTTGCGGTACCACATGAAAAAAGCTACTGATTAACGATCTGTATCGAGGATCTGTGGATGAGGAAGTCAGAGAAGACACAACCAATTTTCTCTGTCATTATTTAGGTCTGCATTGACCTGAGGTACCCAGATACCTAACCTAACGTAACCTAAGAGCCGATGAAAGATACTATTGTATGTTTCCTAAGGTCTGAGGTGCCATGGAAATGCATGACATTTTGTTTCGCTGGGATGAAATTATACCACCGCCATAAAAATATCATATTGGTTGGTTTAAGTCTGAGGTTTAAGCTATAATTCTCCTCGAATTGAAAAGTGTACTTAGCAAGATCTCTAGTAGTCTCTTACTTTTCTGCATTAAACATCAGTATCTTGCTAGAATGCTTAGTGAGTTTAGTGATCAAGATCTCTTTGAAAACACTTTCTTCGTCTAAATTGTTGAAGGCTTATAATATAGGCTCGTATATTTGCTTGAACATGAAAAATATTTAACGAACGTGAGTGTTATTATTTGGATAAGTTTCTCAATAAGCTTCTGAAGTTAAAATATCTTCTGAAGCAATATTTGATCCAAGGGCATTTTTTTAGCCTGTCAAGTTGCTATCGAGATAAATTTGTACCAATTTTCCCAAGGATATTCCACAATGGCAATCGAGAGTATACTACTTGACAAATGTTATCTGCTGTAGTAGGCTTTTCAGGGTGTCTTATTAGTTAAGAATTTCACACATAACCGTTGAGTGCTTGGAGCGACTTGATAAGTGAATGGGGTTTATGGGTTTTTGAAACTTAAGTTTTCAAGAGGTTAGCTCATACAACTTTGGTGCGAAAGCTATTTTCCCACATGCACTCGATCACTCAGGTCGCTGTGGATACTCGACATCTTCTCGATAAGCCAAATAAAGCATCTTTTACACTTTTTCGTTGAAAAACCAGAAAATATGGTGAACGACATCCACTGCTGTCCTGCGTTTGTATAGATTTGGTAAAAATTCTACCGAGAGTCGTACCGATTCGACATGTTATATTTGTAGGAATTAAGAACTGTATTTGAACTACATTCAGAGAACTACATATACCCATGATCTACATAGGTTGCGATCTTGTTGTTAGCGTCGAAAAATGTAGTGAAGTGTGTTGACTTCTTAATCTGTATAAAGTGATATGCTGGCCAAAGGAAACTACTTCACACTATGAAGTCCTTGAGGACCTTGAGATGTTTTTTTTCCTGGTATTCAGGTCAAGTTATCAAGTAAACTGAGTGTCGTGCTTTAATCGGGACATATAATGGCATAGTAAACTTGACATTTGAAGTAATTGGAGGCCATCCAGACATCATCCTCCTAACCTAACTCCGCGATATCAAGAACTTAACTGACGAAGATATTCGTTTGGCTATTTATCATTAGAAACCATCAGCTGGACGTCATTATATTAAGTGAGGAAATAGAATTTATAATCCATGGGATAGTGGAGTTTTTTAAACCAAGAAATATTTGAAAAGAATTCTTTGAGCATACCCTGCGCCGGCAGGCATCTATCTATATTTAGACTAGAAGTTTATTTTTATTTATTGATTATGGATGGCAGGCCACTTCAGTGGCAATCGTCCTCAGTATAATGGATGCAAAGAAGTACTAATTCGTAGATATATGGCACATGCTTCATGTCATATTGCTACAAAATAGAGCCTTCTTTTTGCAGTACAACAAATATTCAAGTGATTTCGCTCATGCTTGCATGCATCTATATTGCAAAACACGGGTATAAGGTGAATATTCTTGGATACATGGATCGTAAGTAAGGTAATATTGAAGTGACACCAAAGTAAGCAGTCTATACCCTTGCAAACTCGTTTTCTCAATACTATTTGGTGTTCGTAGGTCGCGTTTTAAGGTACAAAACCGCTTCCATAAAACGTTAAGTCAAAGCTTCTTGCAAGTGATTATCCATAATTATTTCTCCGCATTCCATAAGTTACTTAAATGAAATTCGAATATCTCCATCCGAAAAAAGGCTGTCCAGGCCTCTCCCAATAAATATTGCATCAAATTACCTCCAAAAACCAAGCACACGGAACTCCACAAGACCCTCCATAGACACTCCACATCTACAAAACATTTGACACTATTTCCCAATGTCTGGTGTGTTTTTGTAAAACATGTCAATGTGCGAGTTGCGGAGCGAATTCGTCGAACAAAATTTAATGGATTCTAATAATAGACAAGAAATATTCTAAATTTGTGTTACATCTCCACCAAGTCAGATGAGGGATACGATCCGGATTTGGAGGCCCATCGCAATTTACCTCCTCCTTAACTTTGTCACTTAATATAGTACTAAATATTAAATTGTCAAGTTTATTACGTATTAAGGAGGCAACTATTAAATGTTGGTTCTTTATTTTTAAAATACAATAGGGGATTGCCCCGAGTGTACAATAACTCAAGGAATCGTATCAAAACGAAGTTCTCTTCAACATCGACTAGTGGATGATATTTTTAAATGAGGATCATCTGATCCAGTGGATCGTTTTTCTCAGACTACGAGATGAGATGAGCTGCCGGAAAAAGGGTGGGCTGTGTGATTTATTAGGTGGTTTATGGGGTATTTCCAGGTGATAAGTGACATATGTGCATATGATCTTGCGCGAATCACTATTTTGGAACCTATCCAGGGCATGAATGACAGTCGCACGCCATGCTATTCATTTGAACGCTCTTGTGGACTTCAAAAACAAATGAGTCTGAATGTTTTCGTTTGGAACCATTTAAGAACTGAAAAAAAAGGGGCATTCAACTTGGCACGCGATCTGATTGCTTAGGCGCTAACACATAGAACGAATGCGCTATAATTTATGCCATTTGAGGCAGCATTTTCTTGGGTTCTGCACCTGTTTCCCTTAATTGGCCTAATTTTTGATCATAAATACGATCTTCTTTGGTTGTTTATGTTTTAATTTAGTGGGAAATTGATGATTTTCTTTTGGCCTATTAAGGAGAGTCCGCGGTGTTTGGATAAATATTTTTCTATTTTGTTTGTAAACTTGAGAACGCAGTTTGGAAAGAGAATTGCCAGCTGGATTGTGTTACAAACAGTGGACCAACACAAGGTATGTGAGATCCACAACAGTTTGTGTAAACAAGGCGTTTTCGGAATCCGTTTTATAAGGGCACCCCACGTTGAATGGAATAGAGCTCTTAGCTTTTCATTTTTGAAAACCGAAACTTGACTTTGCCCAAAACTTTGCTGAATTTGTCACTTGGCAGAAATTTAGGAAATAATACTTCACAGCGGTAACCTGGTCGAGACTGCTTTCTGTGGCTTTCGTAGCCGGAAGTTTCTTGTTGCACTGTCACCGGGGGAATTTGGCTCCAATTCAACTTCTTCTATCCATGAAATACTATGGGTGAACGTAGGTGATATGGTTATCTTGGCTTCAGACAAGTACCTCTTGCCAGATCTGGCATAAGCTTTAATCTATCCACGAAATATGAGGCTTACATAATATATTTTACGTATTTTAGCCTTTGGGTTGGAGTATACAAAGGATGATCAGTGGTAGACTGCTTCGAAAAGGAGTTCCAATTTAAAAACAGCAAAATGATCGAGTAGCATGTTTCAGTTCGTCGACACTAAGAAACTTCTTGCAATTGAAGCTGTTAGCAAGCAACTGGCTACGAACTTAGCTTGAACTGTATTTTTGGGATCACACAAAAGGATAAAAAACCGAGGATAGAGTAATTTTCTGAGTTTTTTTCAAGTATTTTGATATTCATCTCAATTCACCTTTCGATAGAATCTCGTGTATAACCTTATAACTCATAACTTTCACAAAAGTGAAAGGTTATCGTTTATCGTTGGACAATGCACAGTGTTGGTGAGAAGCTTACGAGATCAGATTTTTCAACAAGAATAGTTTAAAAACTTAACCACTAACCAGAGCTTGAAAAATCTGTTCAAAACCCTCTTGGCTATTAGGGACACAAAGAAAGAAAATTACAAAAAAATACCATGACTCTTCTATTGTCTTAGTAGCGCACACATTCATCCAATTAGACCCTTTATTACGATAACTTAATGACTGGAGGAGGATAAATCTACTTTGGTATAAGTGAAACATTGTCAAGGTGCGATTAAAGCTAACCAATCAAACCTCCTTGTTCAATAACCAACATTATTTTCAAGATGAGGAAATTCCATCTTTGATGCTTGTCCAGAGGTTGCCTTTCTACAGAAGAAAGGACATCTTGTGTCATGTTTCTTGCAACGTTGCATGTATGCTAAATACTCGATAAGAAATTGAAGATTTTTTTGTTCCTCGAGATATTTTCGCAAAAAGGGTGTGACTGAAACTGAAATTTGGAGTTTGCATCTTTGTACGCGAAAATGAGTGAAAGATTGACAAATTTAGACACTAATTCGTTTGGGCGCGTCCTATCCCTTCTTAAGAAATATGTCTGAATCAAAATACTTTTTTGCATTGTATGTATCTATAGACAATATGAAACAAATCATATTCAACGTGCCTAAGAACCAACCCAGTTTTAAGGAAGATTTATGTTTGTCCGATTCCAAATTTTATTTGGATGTTGATAAAAAAAAAATCTGCAGAGCTGCGAGTGTAACACGGACTCTCTTGCCACAACATTGTTGTTTGTTCAAAATATTTTCTGACTTTATTAATTTCATTGTTATCGGATATCTCCAGTAAATACATAATATATGCGGCCCACAAACTGTGAATAAAATTAAAAGATGGGTAGCAAACGTATTGAAAAATGAAGTGACACGATACTTTGAATTTGTTTGACGCTCCCACAAAAGTTGAGTAGATCGTTATATGTACGTGGTCACTGTGATGACAATATGACTGCAACCAAGTGTTGGGCTATCTGTTTGCTTCTTTCTTGAGTGCGTTCTATTTCGATTCTGGCAACACTAACGCGTTTGAAAAATTGACAGATACGTAGTGTCAAGCTTCTTTTGTAAGAAATGAATCGCTTTACGCCTGAATAACGTTTTGAAATATTGAAAAATTGTTGCGTTGTAGAAAATATGATAAATTGAAAAATAAGTTTAGCGGCTGCTGGAAGGAAATTTACAAAAAGAAGTTCATGGCACTGGACAATAACAGCTATTAGCATGGTACTTGGGTGAAAACTCAACCTCAACTCGTCACAGGGCTCAACAACTAAACATCAGTTACACTTTTCTGAGGAGAAGAATGCATGAAGATCACGGACTATCTGCTGACAAGGTCCAACTCATTTCAGAATTAAGGCTAAATGACAATCCGATTCGTTATCGCTTCTCTGTGTTGGCTGTTGAGTTAGAAAAGGGCGTCGTAGGATTTAGGGTTCTGAAAGCAACATGTAGCCGTAAATAAGCCAGAATATCCTCAAAGAGTGAGTGACTGGTGTGAGTTTTATATTGGTGGCTTCATTGGTTCCTACTTATTTTACAATGAAGCTAACAAATACGTTAACGTCGATGGTCTGTGTTTAAGAGACACGATAACTGATTTTTTTATAGTCATTTCGGGAGGGTATGGATTTGGATGGTCTTTGGTCCCAGCTGAATTGAGCAGTGTATCACACAAGCCGACAAACAAGCGATATTCTGTGCAGTAAGCTCAGTAACCGGTGCAGCTGGGTTTTGACTCTGTTTTACTTTTTATGGGATATTGCTAAGAACCGTGTTTACCACAAAAAATTGACGAACTTAAGAAAAATATCCATCAAGTTATGGCTGAAATAGAATCCCAAACGATCGACAATGTTCTTCAAAATTGAGTTGAGAGGATGGACTACTGCCAGGCAGCCATATCTCTTTTATAAGTGTGTGTTCAAAAACTTCACGCTACCAAACGTGTGATTTTAAGCTTACTCTGTCACCTTTGATTGGAGTTTAAGAAGAAGACCGGATTATTTAGAATTTTAGAAAATATATTCACATTTTCGAAACTAGTTATATTATTTTTTTTAGAACTAAGTACAATTTAAGGGTCACTTGTTTGTTGTTTTAAATTTAAAAAAAAAGATTTCCAACCTTTAACAGGCTTTTAAAAGATTGCGAAAAAATGCCTAAGTTCATTCACTCAAAATGAGTGAATCCTATTCAATAGGATTTTCGCCAGCCCAAGAGTGAATTTATGAATATCAGCGGATAATTAATTTGAAGATGTGATCGTTAAAGAAATCTCATCTCTAGGATCATAGCTCGAAAAAAGTCCCTCTAAAACCACTCCAATACCTTCATTCAAAACTGAATTAGGAGAAATTTGAATAAAGGTTTTACATATTTTTAGAACCAGATTTAAACTCGTTTTAAGTATGGAAGGCGGTGAAAGTGTTGAAAATGCCTTAAAAAGTCAAAAACTCCTACAACATTTGTTAAAGGATATAGTTTTAGTTCAGAAACACTCTATGTCTTTTCTGTTACAAACGATGATATTTTGAGACTTTTACAAAAAGGCTGAATCTAACTGATACAAATTTGATAGCAAACATCGTCTTTTTTTTGTGAAATCCGAAAAAAAAGCAAAAAATATGCTGCATGTGTGCAAAAATTTTCCGCATGAGTATCCGGTCACTTTATGTATTCGTATTCCATGAATTTAAATGGACAGTTGCTTAGGTTACTTGGGATGAAGATTTAAATTTTATGTCTAGGACAATGTGGAAAACACAAATTTTGAGTTTTCGAACAGTTATATTAGAGGATATTTTAAATCTAGATCACGCAAAATATGCGATAAGATAACATACAATTTAAATTAGTTTCTGAATGCGCTTAAAAATATACACAGAAGTGTGTCCTTAAGCAGGAATTTTTAAGCAAATTTCAATGATTTGAAAGTGTAAGGATTTGCTAAGCTGTCCAGGAATGAGACGTTGAGTAAACAGAAAACATGGTACTAGTGGATAACATTTTATTTTAATGTGGACTGATCCTGCGAAGCTTAAAAGGAAAACCTGAGGAATTCCCTAAGAAGTTTAGAATCAATGTTTTTTTTTTTTAGACAAAGTTCGTGAAAGCTGAACGACTTATAATCAAAGAGACTTAATTTTGGATTCCAAATTTGATAGTAACTAATTCAATAAGTTTTTCCCTATATTTCGAGATGTTCGAAATTGTTTTTGTTTCACAATAAGACTCATAAAACTGTTGGCTAAAGAAGCTTCGAATATTGCACTAATTTTTGCCAACTTAAAAAAAATACTCAATACATCCGATCATTCTTGTCTAGAGAAAATAATTTTTTAAATATTTTAGAAGTTTGTTATATAACATTTTTTAAATTAATAGTTAATGGGTTTCATTTCAAATCCTCGATTGAAATTTTACTTTCGAATCTCTGAATGACTTGTGTTTATTTTTTAACTCTTCACTTAATCACAGCATTTTTTTTTTTTAATTATTTCTTTCAAATCTGCATACCAATTAAATTTGCATTGAAAAACTTTTTATATATTTTTGTATATCCACTTCGATCACTTTTTTGCCAGTTAAAAAAAAATTATTTTATCTATTTTCGAACTAAAACAAAATTTATTTCTTAAATAATTTCTTCTAATATCACATTTAGAAGGATCACCAAAAAAACCGCAGGCTCCCGGGTTAGAAGAGAAAATTAAACATCCAAAGAACAACCAGAAATCAAAATCAAAAATTCAAATTCACCCGCACACGATAGGAAAGAAGCTTTTAACTCGTTAGCGGTTGAATTCTAACTGAAAATTTTATTTTCCACTGTCGTTATAGAAAATCTATCCGCGCTCACTCGGTGTGGAGGAAAAGTATAATGTATCTCAGATACATACACGGATAGATATGCAGAAGGCAAGCAACATGATGACGACAATAGCAACAAAAGAATTCAGTGTGTATTGCATGGGTGAGTTGAAAAGACAAAACATAAAATACGTTTGCACAATGCACAAGTTCGAGATACATTTTGTATCTAAAAGGGATATCAAACATGTTAGTAGGAAATGTTTTCGATTGAATGCACTTACTGACCATGAAGCTTCGTTTATGGTTTTTTGTCGTATAAACATTGCAGACAAAAGTGTGAAGTATCTGGTCTTATACCGTATCGCACAGATACTCAACAACCAACTGAAGGGGAGCGAATGCAACGTGTATGAAGCACGTGGAAATGCTTTGCAGTGGTGGGTGTTTGTGCAGGGGAATTTGTTGTGAACGACGATAAGGGAAAGCTCTTTTACTTTTAGCAATACGTGAAAGAAAAGCTTAAATTGGTTTGGATTTGAATTCAAATTTGAGTGAATATAGGGTTTATTTGATAGCAAATGTTAGTGAAGAACGATCTGAACAATTGTCTTAATTAGATATCCTATACGGGCCGGGTCTTGTTTGCATTTCATTTCATCACTTAATTCTAATAAGTGATGCGACAAAGCAAATACATATGGACAGATGTATATAAGGCGCTGAGTTCAATTAGAATAAAAATTCATTCATTGTACATACAGAAGCGATTTTCACTCTTTTCTTGCATACTCACAATATTGTCTTCGTGATCGAAGTGGCATCTTATTAGACTCCCGATGATTTCCGTAGAACAATAGACATTCACATGAAATGAGACAATGTAGGGTGGAAAATTCTTTCAGTTTCAGAAGTTCGTTAAAAAGTGGAACCTTCTGAACTGCACCAACTACAGTGGCATCAGTCTTCTTAACATCGGGCTTATGTTATAACGTCAACAACTTGTTCGGTCCAATTAGAGTGGATTTAGGCCAGGAAAGTCCGTCCGTCCGTCGATCAAATATTCACACTACAGCAGATCAGAAAAACCCAGAAGCTTCAAATTGATACCCACCACCTTTTTATCGATTTCAAGGTCGTGCATGACAGCATTTGTAGAGACGAGCTACACAGGGCAATGTCTAGTTTAGCACACCTACCAAACTCGTCCGTATGTGCAGGATGGTAATGGAGAATGTCAACTGCTCCATCAAGGTCGGTAAAGAATTCAACGTCTGTCCCATTTTTTCCTGTGCCGACGATATTGACATAATCGAAGGCAGCAAGATATCAGTGGCAGTTCGTAAGTATTCAAACGGAAGAGGTGAAGATAAGTTTGACGGTCAATGACGGTAAGACTTTGTCAAAAGTGGATGAGGGTGCTATTGCTTGTTTCGATGACGAATTATACATCGACTTAGCCAGGAGAGTGAAGGTGCAACGACTGAGCGTATGGACACCAATGTTTCGACCCGGAAAATCTTCGAATTCGTTCCCTATTTAGGGACGGTGCAGTAGAAGTGTGGCACACGCGGACCTCAACCAAATTATCGAAACTGGAGACCACTAGCTAAGATCGAGCTGGATATCATGTTTTCTCATAAATCACGGTATTATAGGTAGATTGATTGATTACAGAATAGTGTTGAATTTTTGTCATTTACTTTCACTTTTAGAGCATCTCAGCATCAACATATATCGCATTTTTAATTAAGGCATCAATGCCGCCAGATCCACATTCGTTATGACAGCAAGCTATAAATCCATGCACGTCAGCACAAAAACCAACTTTTCTTCTTCATAAATCCACGTTTCCGACAAAAAAATAAATTCATTCACCTGTGCACTTAATCAGATAAAATGTATCTATCTGTGTGCTTCTGAAACTGCAATCTTTATTTAGACCAGTTCAAGGTCGCTTATAAGACAACTTGATAGATACTCTAAATATCAACTACGATTCAGATTTGATTAATCAAATCATTTTTAGCTGTCAAAAAAAAAGTGAAAACAAGATTTATACATATGTATGTAGGTATGCATGTATAGCACATACTCATATACGTATACGATCATCCACGGACACTTCCAGCACGCGGACTAAGTAATTTATTGCAGAGTCAGTCAGTTCATATTTGACACTATTTCTGACACAAAACCTCCACAAAAGTGTTAAGCAATTGGCGTTCCTTTCTAATAGTCAGCATGTCTCCGTGAGATCACCAGCTGAGCCCTGTATTTATGACACAAATAAGCAGAGAATGTATGCCGCCACCACCGG
Source organism: Blera fallax (assembly GCA_946965025.1). Taxonomy (NCBI): domain Eukaryota; kingdom Metazoa; phylum Arthropoda; class Insecta; order Diptera; family Syrphidae; genus Blera; species Blera fallax. The sequence goes on along the minus strand of OX337248.1, from coordinate 8,500,272 downwards.
CTACATATGTACATTCAGCCAACAAAATTATTACTATTGATGAACATTTAATTCTTAATCTTTAAACAAACGACCACGATGCAGACAGCTTCTGAACTCTTGCCCTGCATTTCTACATTTTTAGGTTTTGGAATTTTTTTTTCCCCAAAAGATGCAGGTTGAGATGATAATGATGGTAGCGAACGGCATCGGAGTATGCAAAGCGTTTGATCGATAGGAATCAATTAATAAATATTCAAATTAAATTTTGGAGGAGGGGTGGAATCAGTATCTGCGTAGTCCGTTGGCGGTGTGGACAGATTGATTTTTATTGGGCTATATTCGGATATCAGTACGTTAACTGATTGATCTCAAAAGGAGATGGTCGTTAGCACTTTCGGGCCGATTAAGCACGCAATGGAAAACTACTTCTGTACTAAACGCATAAAGATATTTCTACAGTGTGCAAAGGCTAGTGTGTGCTCTGCCTGCAACCATGATGTCACTCTATTTAATCTACGGCGAGTATTTTTCAATTTGCCGTAATTAAGTACAATGTAACAGTGTTTTATATTTGAAAAATGTAGCTTATTAAATACAGGGTGGCACCAGAATATATAAATGTATATTTTAAATCTTGAATGGTCTCAGGGAGCAGGATGAAGGAGTAACTAACTCGACTGAAAGATCTACAATTTGTGACAAGTATAAAACGAGTTTGTTTGGTTTCAGAGGGTGGGCTTATGCTCTTCACTTGGGCCATTGTGTTCCCCTCATCTCTCGAACTATTAGGAATAGTAGTGTGATGTGAGACTTGTGTGTTGAGAGGGGATGTAGGTTTTGGCACCATGGAGAATACGAATACGTCGCAGAGTGATCAGGATGTCGTCGTCTTCGCTTAGCGAACTCCAATATGTCACCGACTCCTTTCTCGCTGATGTGTGTTAGATCCGGTATCTTTAAGGATCTCAGTATCAACAGTTTTAACCTCGCTGTTGCAGTGACATAGTTCTCTATCTTTCTCCTCCACAGTTGGCACAGATTGTTGTTTTAGCTAGCCCGAGTCTGAACTTTTTTTCGACATGGCATCGACACTGCGACCTAAAAAGGTCTATTGTATCGAGGGGTTGGAGTTAATCCAAAAGACGTACTACCTCCCTAATGAAGGTAAGTAAGTCCTTGGTAGTTGATCTTTTCAGTTCCACTGAAGTAAGTATCTACTTGTGGAGAGTACGCTTCCTTAGCCATTGCAGTGCCGGGAATTCGCAGGGAATGTGTTCGGGTGTTTCATCTTCCTCGAGGCAGAATCGACAATCCGTAACCTGGCACAGATTCATCTTGTTAAGGTGGTGGTAACAGGCCGCAGTGGCCAGTTAGGAAGCCTGCTAATTTCCTAATGCTCTCCTTATCTAAGTTAAGGATTTCCTTATAGGAGTAAGGCTTAATTAGACGCTAGGATTGTCTTAGACCAGGGACATTTTCCCAGTAGTCAAGACGAAGTTGGTGTTCCCAGTCGTTAATTTGCCCTAAGGCAGCAGCCCAATTGACTCTGCAGTGCAGTTCTGATCCTATGAACGCGGATTCTGATCCAGCCTTAGCTAGTTCATCCGCCGATTCGTTGCCTACAATACCATTGTTACGGGGTACCCATCCATGTTTAACCTTACTTTGTCTGGCCAGGGTCTGTAAGGCAGCGTAGCAGCATTTAACTATCATAGAGTCCATAGTATTAGAGGACAGCGCTAGCAGTGCTGCTTAACTATCCGAAAGGATAAGAACTTTGGCGCCCTTAATACCCTTTTTGGATATTAGGTCGGCGCAGATCTCAATGGCATGGAAATCTGCCTGGAAAACCGTGGGACATTTTCCCATGGGTATCGACAGTTTGGTGTTGGGTCCAAAGACGCCAGAAACTCCAACTCCAACTCCAGAAACCATTTTCGATCCGTCAGTGTACCAATTCAAGCTTTTTGTGTCTCGTTCAAGAGCACCATTGGCCCATTTGGCGCGGTCTGGTATTTCTACCTCAAAAAGTTGACCAAAACCGTATTCCCTAACCATAGTGTCTGGGATAGACAGAAACATGAATGAAAGTTTGTTGAGATTGGTGTGCCCTCGTGTAAGTCCCACCATCAATTTCACCTGTGTTTTGCTTGAGTTTAATTACCGTTTAGCTGTGTTGTTACTCGGTTCTTTTACTACAGATCTGGCCACTTATGAAACAGATTTACTACGACCACTACTTTTTCGATGGGACAGCGAATACTGACCATTCATTTAAAAAAATTGCACGAGACAATTATGTAGTAAAATGGAACATAAATATAAAATAATAGTCAAAGGTCCTCAAAAAATAGTTTAGTAGCTTAGGCAGCGGAAACGAGTGTTTTTAATTTTAGCAAAATTATCCAGGAATTGAGAAAAAAAAACAAAACTAGAGGCTTGCGAAACCTAGATGCTTAGGAAGATGCTACCACGAATAAAAAAGTTTAGTGTTGCTGTTTCGTTGCTAGTACCAAACTTGGGTTAAAATTTTAAGCTTTTGTGGTACTAGTGAATGAGTGATGCCAATCGGGAAAATTTGGCAGATAAAGCCTCTTTTTGTTTATGCCTTGCAAAGGATAAATACCGCAACAGAAGACCTACGGCTAATACTCACAAGATTCTTTAAATTCGATGAATGAGGCTCTGGCGAAAACATGGAGTTCACCTAATCAAATCTGGACATGATGCCTGTAGTCGATTAGTTTTACACCAAGACCAAATAGAGTTATAAATCCAAATTGGCAATCTTGCGATCGAAGGCAGTGATCTCCTTCTACTACATGATAAAACAATTCAACGAGCACTGATATGGAACTAACTCAATACCTGGTGGCAATGAAGGAACGTTTAAGGGATACAATCGCAAAATTCAACCCTGTCCCAGGTCATACTGGGACTGTGGTGATTGAAATCTTGGATGAGATTGCTAAGCAAGGCTCAGAGGATGTTTTCTCAGGACCTGAACCTGCGTTGGGTCTTCTCGCGTCGTCGGTCAGGGCCTCCATTGACGATTGGGCTTCTCACGAACACAATTGTGTGTGGCACGGCTCTCCAGGATGCAGGTGGACTAAACTACTGCTTCCGAAAGTTTGTAAAAAATCAGCGGCATTCTTGCTGTCTCTCAGCAGAAAATACTGTAGACAACAACTTATTAGCTTTGCTACGAGACAGTTTCCTTTTGCTAAGCATCTCGGTATGCTAGGCTTAAGAGACACCATTGTATGCAATGCTTGTGGAGAGGGCGACGATACTTCGAACCACTTCCTCTCTTCAGTGTTGAGCTCTGCATCACTGAAGTGGCTTCCCGGCTTTCTCCGAAGGCATGCCTAATCGAGCATGCACACATACATCATCCCAAAAAGGTCGCAACACAGCAAATTTTGTGCAAATATTTGGCACAAAGGTCGCAGATATGTACATATACATATGTATATCAATGCTCATCATAGTCGTTCACCTCGTGGTATGTGAATGGAAGAACTTTGCCGAGAGAATTACTGAATCCATCTCAGTGGGACTGAATCGACTCAGTATATTTATCTAACTCGAGGCAGCTGGTTCACTATTGCCCTTGTTTGAGACGCTTATTGTCGGGGTTTAGGCTTACAAATTGTATTTTTATCCTAAATTGTGTACTAGGTGTTTGTACTTCGGTTGCACCCTGCTCTGTGCTCTGAAAATGAAGTACTCTGGTGCACATCACTTCGCTCCCAACATTGAAACGTTTTTGCTTGTAGAATACAAATCATACGAATTTAGTCTAAAATTGCGTGCCTGTGTGCCGGTTCACATAGCAAAGTCCAATAAATTTTTAATGCAAATTCAATTTACTTTTTATACCGCAGCATAAACTATCGAAAAATATTTCTATTGCCACACGTGCTAAGAAAAATTCTGGAAAGTCTATCTCATGGTTTCATCAATCTTCTTACAGAGGCAATTCAAGATACCAGATTAATTAAATCTGATTGCACCACATCGCACATAGATTTACCATGCGCGCACACACATCATCAGCGGAGGAGACAAATAAATCCTTTTGCGCGCAAGGCGGAAGCATCTTAACTTTGCGGCGATACACTATGTGCAGAATGATTTCTTGCATAATTCCTGGGATAATTTATGGCCGCAAAGAAATTTCTGGAACCACATTAATGAGCCAGGACGTGGTAATAAATTTTGTTCTAGGAGTTGATAATGGTGCTTAGGGTACTCTGGTGCAGATGGTTGATTGACAAATTGCCAAATGGGAGAGGAGAAAATCCCTTGCTTAAGTCATGGCTTCAAAGAGTTAAGTTGTGAGAATTATGGGGATGATAATGGATGCAAAGCTGAAGAATTATGGGCGCTCTAATATGAGTATGCAAGCGAATGCTTACTAATGGACTGGTTGCACTTTGATTACGCATATCTTGATGCTATTCTGACTGAACTTTAAGATATTTACTGCACTTAAAATTGCCATTTCATGGCTTTAATATAATCTACCAAAAGTCGAGGTTTAAAAACGAAAGTCACCAGCTTAAAAATGAAAAACTTGCCGTTTCGTTAAATTCTTCTGCTACACTTTCCATGTACACTGGCGTTAAAGCAGCAGATACTCCTTGAATTTTCAATCTACAAGAGTCCACTAAAAATCCACTCATTGCAAACACCTCCCACAGAGTACTGAATTATTACAAACCATAACTTCGCCACAAAAACCAGTTCTCACAGACAACAAAATTAATTTTCCCAAATCATAAGTCATATATAAAAACCCGTGTGCATCCTTAACCTTCACGCCCTCTGTTCACACCCTAAAATCCATTCAGAACCTCTAACCTGCATATGGGTAGCAAAAAACACCACAAATCCCATCGCACAAACGATTTACCCCCCAAAAAATGTTAAAACAATTTGTACAGCGGATTAAAATCACCCCGTAGCGTATTGTCAAAGTGTTAAGTTTAAGCGATGACGTTTACTACTTCCCGCGCTCTTCCCCGCAAAAACCAAACTAAAGACACCACTCACCAAGGACCTTCGTATAGCACATCACAAGTGAAAGTTAACTTTCCTCGAGGATTCACGGATTAAATGCATAGCAGCACCGCTGTCGGTTGGATCATGACGAGGTTGCTACTATTCCTGCCATAGAAGAGCTTCAGTTGAAATGGTCTTCGGAAGTGTGTCCTTGTTGTGTAGTACTTACATTCATTCTTCCTTTCTCATTCTCTGCAGTCACTTTTACATCCTCAATTGGTGAGATTACTCATCAGACATTCATATCTCTCGAGAGGGATTTTCATTTCGCGTTGTTTTTTTTTTTATACGAAAAAAAAAGTATCTACAACAGTACAAGCCACCCATCCGATAGGGGTAGAAGACGTGGAGAGAGAAAATTTGCATATGTAAAAAATGCATACTAAAATTTAATCAAAACAAAGTTCGTTAGAGAATAGACTGACATAGTAATTCGTTACTCCAGAACCCGTACGGTGGGAGTGTACGGTATGTGGAAAATGGAACTCACGTCCTTTAACAATGTTGTGTTCGGTCCATTGGGAACATTTTGAAAGTCACAACCAGCGTTGCAAAAAAAAACTCTTCTAAACAACTGCGAAACAGCTTAAATTAAGCGAGCTGATATAAATATTTTGCAAGGGCGGGGGAATTCAGCTACAACAAGGACGTTTACACGAAGAGAATGTGCAGTAAATATGTAAATGTAGGTGAAGTGGAATAGTACCTATAGAGAGAATTATTTTTAATTAGAATATGAGGATTGATTTATTTCAACAAAAAATATATTCAGGTACTGCAGTTGGTTTTGGGGAAAGTGACTGTGCAACTGGTAAGGGGTGTGAACCCATTATTAAAATAATCTAACTTTTGAGACTGATTTTATTAAAAAAAGGAGGAAAAGAATATCTATGAGATTTAACTGACATATATGCATCTAGCTTCTTAAAGAGCGGGGACCAGAATAGCCCGTATTCCTATTGGACTACCAGGCTTTGAATCACGGAGAGTAGCGACGGTGATTAATTTCGTTAGATACGTAGATATCCAACTGTCAGTTATTGTGGAGAGTCCTTCATGATATGGGAAGGGATATGACTACAGGGCTTTATCGACCACTCCACATTCTTCAAAAATACTTTTATATTACTTTAGTTTCATCGATTACTCTTTAAGCAGGATATGATTGAAAAATGATAGCAAAACGAATGGGCCATTGAAAAATTCTTCTCAGATTGGCTTTGAGAAGCACTTTAAGAAAATACGTTTCTAACTAGACAAGAACATCTTTTCGTGTACGTTGACAACCAGGTGGCCATTAAGGAATGACCAACAGTCAACTGTTTGAGATACCAGCAAGCAATACCGTTGCCATAATGTTGGGTGCCGCGGTCTAATGATTTGGAAATGGGCCACCTCCACGCCCTCTTCTTTGTACACGCCCATATTTCAAAATTATTAGATATGTATGTATCTACCTCGGACAAATGTTCTGTGCAGAGAGCACTTTGGCCAGTCTTTGGTAAGAAGAGGCACTTTCTCTGATCAAACTCAGCCGCAGAGATGCACAGGTCATATCTGGCGTCCTTACTTGGCATTACGCCATGGCCAAGACATTAGTACGAAGAAGAATTAGCGTCTTTTGGGCACGTGTTTTGCGAATGTCCCACCTATAGAAGGATAGAAGTCTTAGCAGTCACGTTTTTGATTTGATGGAAGACTTCCATAATGTTAAGCTTCGGGAGCTACTAGGATTTTTTTTTATCTATCTAGATGGTTATAGTCTAAAGATTTTTCTCATTTAGGTTCTCAAGGTAACAAACAATGAGCACAGAGGCTCCAACTGTTTGTCTAGGTGCGCAGTGAACGAAAGTAAAGCACAATAGTGACGCTTAAAGCGAACTTTCGCTTATAATGAACCCTTTCAGTCAGTACCAATCAATATCCCATAAGAACTATGGATTATAATTTCGCACATAGCGAACCCGCTTAAAGTGAACTTTTGCATATATGGACATATAATGAATCCTTTTTGCGCGTTATAACGAACCAAAAATGTCTCATTTTACATTGTCATCCGGATTTCCCCGAGGACTGTACCTACATTCTCAAAGAACGAAATGTTGTCGTTGAACATGATTTTTTGGGTACTTCCCCGAGTTACATTATGTTTGCATCAAACGATAAATTTCTAAAGGCAGCACAAATTAGTCGAGGACTGAAATACTGTTTTTAAATGTGTTCGGTCCCTTCGAGTTATAAGCGTCGATGAAACTGAAACGCCGTGAAAGATTTTTGAACGTGACACGTCGATGAAACTGAAACGCCTTGCAATTTGACAGCCCCTCAGAATACCTTTGATTAGGTGGATTAGGTATTTGCATATCGTTCCTAAATACGAAAAATTTAAATACTTGGGCTCACTTGTAAATAAGCAGAGAAGTTGTGATGACAATATTGTACATCGAGTGACTGTGGGGTGATCAAACTGGCGCAAGAAGTACGAATGTATACAAGTAGTCTTTAGTGACCGCAAAAGCCCCTAAAGCTCTAAGGCTTGTTTTATACGACAGTCATGGGCCGGCCTTAACATGCGTATCGCAGTCTTGGATGGTATATATGTGAAAAATATAGGAAAGGATGACCAGTGGTGGAAATGAAAATATTCCAGTCGTTACTCGAAGGTTTTTTTTTTGTCGGGGGGGCACACCCTACTGGAGCACTCAGACTCAGAAACTGGCCCATTGTACTACCAGGTAGAGAACCCCATTTTAATTTATAGTTTTTTCGTCTTTCGTTGAAAGTCGAGAAGGGGCTTCAGTGATGAGGAGCTAACATCATCAGCACTCACCACATCAGCACCGAAAATCCGCCACCTGATCCGAGCAAAGGTAGGACAATCATATAGGAAATGTTCCGCCGTGTCGTCGCCTTCTCCACAGGCGTAGCAGAGAGGGGTACCACTTAAACCTTGCACTAAATCACAATGGATCTACATTGATCTAAGTGTGACGGATGCAGAATCCTTTTGCGCCCGTCAACCCCTTAACCTAAACCTAGCACACTAAGGTGTTTGGAAAAGGTGAAGTGGCCCGTAAGGAATAGCAAGAAAACCGCCGATTTCCTACAGACGTCAGGGATATGCCACCTTCGATTGTGCTCATTAAAAACCCAATCGTCAATGGAAGCCCTGACCAAGGGCGCTGGCAAACCCAAAGTGGGTTCAGATCCTGAGAAAGCCTCTTTTGAACCTTGTCTAGCAAGCTCGTCGAAGATAATTCTCACCTTAGTCTGTAGATAGTTATTGCTGTCTGCAAACTTAGTCAACTCCACAAGGGACGTAGCAGCGAGGCGGGTAATATTTAACATAAGATGCAAGTGTACGTACGCCTTATACGGTTATTTCACTGGTTAATAAAAGAAGGGAGACTTATGTACATACTGCAAACCAGAAGCACATAATAGCCGTTGTGAATGTTCATAGACCTACAAATGGGAATATAACTTAAGGATCATAAGGTAGCCAGGCTTATATCACATATGTACATTAGTGAGTCCAAGAAGTTCATAATCGAACAGATAATCTAGACATCTGTTTACAGTTGTACATCGTTTATATTAAATAAATCCACGCAAATGGAAATGCATCCTAATGCGAATTTCTGCAGTGCCAAATTCTATCGTATCACAAATATGTACAGATGTGCATAAATATCTGTAAATTCAAAAAATTGCATCTGAAAGATTTAAATAATTAGAAAAAAAAAATTGCAACTATTCCTCCAGTGATGGCACACAATCTAATTGCAAAAAGAAGCAGCTCTCTCTTCCTCTCATCCAAATTAAACCTCTTATGTCATTCAGTTCAAGGCTTATGCGATCTAAAATGCGAACAAAAACGCAACCAGATAAGCGTCCCACTAAACTTAAAAATACCACACACATATGCGAGTGCTACTCATCATATACACTACATTATCGAACCACTTGAACGCCTATCTGGACAAGAAAAAGGCAGAAAAATGCAAAAAAGAAAAAAAAAAAACATGAATCCGCGTGCAATCGGCATCACTTCACTAATTGATATCAATGTCAAATTTGAATGGCGTTTTGATATTTGCAATTGTTTTCTAAATCAAAGTGCACACAGAGTAGATAACTGATTTGAACACTTGTAACTAGGGGTAAAATGCATTTTACAGATACGTACACAAACACGGATACTTAAGCATAGAATCGCAATGTCAAGAGGGACATAGTACCTACATAAGTATGTGGATATGGTTGCCTGGTTTTCATTTAATGGTCAAAGTAATAAATGGCGAAGAAAAAGGACGAGTCTCTGACAAAAGATGTTTATTCAACAGACCTTTGAATCATTAAGGAAATAATTACTGCCTCGTATTTCTTATTTGCAGTGCTTTTAACCTTTTGCATTTTCTTTCAACCGATCTGTCATGATTTAATGTCACACAGATTTGAAGTGCAGATATACAGTCGACTCTCGATAAATCGAAACTCAAGGGACCTTACAAAAAATTCGAATTAATGAAAAATTGTCGAGTGGGAGCGAAGGACAAAAACGAAATAAGCACATATGCAACAATAATTTGACAGACTTTATAACAAAACACACTCTGAATTGCATACATACAATTTTACTTAAATTTCTTATTTTGTAAAGAAATTAGTGATTTTTTTTTGCTTCAATACCTTCCAGCATGCTTGGTCAAGGGCATTGTCTATGACAACCAGTGGCGAGAATACCACGTCATCCACTTCTGTTCTAAGTAAATGCTGACGCAATGTACACAACAATGACTTTTCCTCCTTTGATGTGACGGGCGGAATCGGTTCTGCTTCCGATTCTTCTTCATCGTCGTTTCCATTGTTGTGAAGCTGCTAAAATTTCGTCGTCACACAGAGCACCGCTGATTTCTACATCATCGTCCAAATGTTCAAAATCATCAAAAGTCACAGATTCACCAAAGAAAATTCGAATTACTGAAAGGAAACTAGATACTAATTTCGAATAACAGCGTGTTTGCTAGCGGCCCGACTGGGCAATCACTTTGAATTAACGAGGGTACCAAAACACATAGGTTTCGTTCGATTTATCAAGATTTTTTCAAGGGACCTAACAATCAGTTCGAATTATCGAGAGTCGACTGTATTATGGAATGGATACTCAATAAACTGAAGCATACCGGAGAAAATGATCTACTTGCACGAAACACCCTTGCTTTATAACGGAGCTAAGTGCCAGCTCAAGTGAATACAGAATTTCGAATACCTCGATACCTAATTTCTTAAAATTTTTTTTTACTAAGTTGGCGAAAAGGCATCACCTTATCAGAAAATGCTCTCAATTTTTGCAAAATGGCGCCTTATTTCATCGCGACCTTAACATTTATGAAGTGAACAGAAACAGAATACATAAACAAAGCATGCTATACTCTTCAAGAACGCGGAGTAATTGGCTCAATATTTTTGACGTTGACTGTGGCTCAACGTGAATTTCATCGTCGATTTCCTGGATGTGTGGCATCAATTGGACAGACACCGGGCTTTTAGCTGCTTGCCTTTAGAAGACTGGCTTACCACGGGACAGAAGTAGATATGTTCGGTGGGAATATCTTTGCTGTGGTAGCAAGTAACCAAGAAGACATCAATCCGACAGCGAACCACGCAATTGAGCATCAATAGGCGGTCTTAGCAGCGAATTTTGGTGAAAGACTTAAAGATCCTTTCTTACAGCCAAGCTCTCCGAAACCTCGATGAGTCTGATTTTCCATTAAAAACCATCAAGAACGACGAAGCGAATTTCCATTTATGCGGATTTGTGAATAAACCAAATTAACACTCCTAGATCAACGATTCTTGCTACCGCAAATTGATGAAATGGGTTCGAAGAACATGTGGTCCTAGCAGAACCGCGCAGCCACAGACACAGCACGAGTGACATCGGACATTCTACAGCAAGCGTTTCCCGGACGCAAGTTCCACACTTCTTTCTTTCAGTTTTGTTTTTAAGTCACTGATCAGTAAGTAGACTCCACAGACCTTGGTGACCCTAAAAGAGAACATTCAATAAGAAATGGAGAAATTGTCGCCTGAAGTCTTGAAAAAAGTCAGGAAAAATGCTGTGGAACAAGCCCGAATATGCCTTAACTCTAGCGGCGCCCCCTTGACCGATATTATCTTTGCGACTTCATGGAAACAGATTTAAACGTCTAAATAAACTTAGCTAATAAACAGAACCAATTGAGGGCTTTTCTGCACCTTCCATTGCGTTTTAGACTTTTTGATCTTTTATTTTAGACAGATTGAGCTCTTATTTTATTCTGAGATTAATTGGGTATAGTAGGAAACTATGACCGTTTCCGAGAGCTGAACAGTTTTACGTCTTTGGTGTTAAAAGCTGCACTATATTCTTCCAATTTTGGTCAAAGTGAACAAATTCTGTTCCATGCTTGCTTGTTAGTCTTTTGGTCTTTTTTATGCGTTCACTTCATGTACTCATGATCAATCCTCAAAAAAGGAGACCCTCTGAACTGCGCCAACTACAGAGGCATCAGTCTTCTTAACATCGCATATAAAATCTTATCTGCCGTATAATGTGAACGCCTGAAACCGTTCGTCAACAACCTGATCGGTCCATATCAGTGTGGTTTTAGGCCAGGAAAGTCCACCATCGACCAAATATTCACATTGCGGCAGATCTTGGAAAAACCCAGGAACTTCAAATCGATACACACCACCTTTTCATCGATTTTAAGGCCGCGTATGACAGCATTTATAGAGACGAGCTATATAGAGCAATATCTAGTTTTGGCATCCCTGCCAAACTCGTCCGTTTGTGCAGGATGACGATGGAGAATGCACGCTGCTCCATCATGGTCGGTAAAGACTTTACCGAGACCTTCGATGTCAAAAAAGGATTTAGACAAGGCGACGCGCTGTCATGCGACTTCTTTAACATCGTTCTTGAAAGAATTGTGCAAAACTCACGCCCCAACACCAGAGGCACAATCTTTCAAAAGTCCGTCCAATTACTCGCATACGCCGACGATATTGACACAATAGGGAGAACGCAGCGGGATGTCAGTGGCGTTCGTGAGTATTGAGGCGGAAGCGGCGAGGATGGGTTTAGCGGCTAATGAGGGCAAGACTAAGTATATGCTGTCAACAAGGAAGGACAAGCAACATCGACGTCTCGGACAGAACGTCACTATAGACAGATCTAACTTCGAGGTAGTAAGGGACTTTATCTACCTAGGCTCCGCTATGAGCTCAGAAAATGACATCAGCGCTGAGATCAAACGAAGAATAACTCTTGCCAAACGCTGCTTCTTTGGGCTAAGAAGGCAATTGAACAGCAAAGCCCACTCTCGAGCAACTAAAGTGACCCTATACAAGACCTTAATCATCCCAGTCCTGCTCTATGGCACAATGGCATGAACCCTGTCAAAAGCGGATGAGGTCGCTCTTGGCTGCTTCGAGAGGAAAATTCTTCGGGTGATTTTTGGTCCCGTCTGCATAGACGGTGAATGGAGGAGGAGATACAACAGCGAACTTTATGGGATGTTCAGCGACATCGACTTGGCCAGAAAGAAGAGTGAAAGTTCAGCGACTGAGATGGCTGGGTCATGTAGAGCGCATGGACACAAATGCTCCGGCCCGGAAAATCCATTCCCGAGGGACGGCGCAGTAAAGGAAGACCGCGACTCAGGTGGCGCACGCAGGTGGAAGGGGACCTCAACCAACTGAGCGTGCGAAACTGGAGGCAGCTGGCTAAAGATCGAGCTGGCTGGAGACGCTTGTTGGTTGAGACCCAGGTCCACCCCGGACTGTAGCGCCACCTTAAGTAAGTAAGTAAGTTCATGTACTACTAAGTGGATTTGCACCAACTTATCCGACCAGATGAAAGTCTGCCCGATGAATGGAATCTCAGCATTTTTTGCGGGATCCTCAAAAAAGGAGACCCTCTGAACTATGCCAACTACTGAGGCATCAGTCTTCTACATATCGTATGTAAGATCTGACCTGCTCTACTGTGTGAACGCCTAAAACCGTTCGTCAGCAACCTAATCGGTGCATATCAGGGTGATTTTAGGTCAGAAAAGTTCGGTGGTGGACTTCACACTATGGCAGGAAGAAATCCACCTTTTTTTCTTCGATTTCAAGGATTTTTATGAAATTTTCTTTTATTGAAGCTAAGGTACTAAGCCAAATTCAAAAATCATCAAAATTGGATGGACTAGAGAACTATACTTCAGTCATATTAGGTTAGGTTAAGAAGGGTGTGTGATGGATAGAACCCATCCAATTCAATTGGAGACCTAATGGTCCATGAATTCCCTTTTTAGAATGTTGGTGGGAGGAAACCCATGGAAAAACCTATCTAAATTGTGGCGTTTGAAACCATTTGCTGCTTTTTAAGAAGTGTAGCAGATCCTGTATCTGGACTACTGCTACCTTTGCGATGCTTCCGAAGAACCTGGATCCTAGAGTACGTATGCGTGGCATAGCAGATGTTGGATCGATTCCACTTTCTCCTCGTCACCACATCTTCTGCATAAATCGTTTGACTCTGCGTTCCATTTGCTGAGCATAGCTCCGATGGTGCAGTGTCCTGTGATTACTCCCGATAACATGAGGATGGAGGATCGGTCTAGTGGCAAAAGGCTCTTTATTTTTGTTTTAATTAATTTCGGCCTTAATGTAAGAGAGGTGGCACAGTCCTCTCTGGATAGCCAGGAGGAGTTAGCCTCTTTCTCTATTATGGCGTCAATGATATTGTACAATCCACCAATCGGTGGCAGGATGGATGTGTCAGCTACTCTGATGTTCACTTCTGATCCCGTTTTTGCCTACTTCAGTCAAATTAATGTTCGAATTGTTCTTCTCCATGCAACTATCTATTTATAACCCTAAGGTAGCTTGGCATCCTTCCACCTCTAATTCTACTACCACTGAAGACTATGCGCGTGAAATTCCCGTTCGCTGTGCATCTAGTCTTAGCAGCTTGAAATAGGCATTTTCTTTAAAAAAATGTAACCAGTCAAAAAAATGTTGAAATCAATATGAAAACGTGATCGTTCAATTGCAATCCTTCAGACGGCAGAGTGTAACAGTGTACAAGAAGCAAAAAGTAAATTGTCAAAACGGCAATAGTTACCAACCTTTGCCAACCGTTCTAATGGGCTTTACAAAGGGATTTCAGCGGCTGCCATTTTCCCTAAGGATCCACATTTTTCGTTCAAAAAACAAAATAATTTTGGACAACACAAAAAATACTAAGAAAACGCGCAAATTATAAAGGAATCGATACAAATTAAAGAAAAAAATAATAAAATAAAGGAAACTTAAAAAGCACTCACCTTTTTCACAATCACGTTCATCGGTGCCGTCACGACAATCGACATTACCGTTGCACTTGTAATCCAGGGGCAAACATGTGTTATCACACTTAAATTCTTTTGCTGTACATTCTAGATACGAAGGAAAAGTGTATTTTGTTTTAGTATCTCTGAATGTAAGTGTTTTTTTGTTTGAATAACTATGCTACATGGAGTTGATGTTTTTTTTTTTCTTTTCTTTTTTTCTATACAATAAATGGCGATGCAATTATGTACTATCTATGTATCTACTGTTTAAAGAATCGCAAAAAGTCGATAAATATCTTACATGTTTTAAACTTGAGTATTAATTTTGGTTTAGTTTTAATTTATGAGTAGTTTTCTTTGTGTTTATGTGTTTAGTGTAAGTTAAAAAAAATATTTCGTACTATTTTAGTATTTATGTACAGGTTGCGATAATATACAAAGTCCTACACTTGCCTAATTGAATGGAGAATAAAGTTCTTAAATAAGTTGTAGTTTTTGAATAGCTTTTGGGCTAAAAAAAATCATAGAATGTGATGTTGAAAGTATGTATGTATGTACCTGTAATTTAGATTTGGGAAGGAATATTTTTGTTACAAGTTCGTATAGTTAAGTAGGACTAGATGCGAGGAAATGTAAATAATTAATTTAGGGACGAACATTTTGAATGCCGGGGTATACTTGAAATTTGAGAACATAAACTAAATTTTTGCTCACTATACGAAATTGTCACTGTAATTAAATAAAAAAAAGAAGTACCCTACGTCAAAATATGCTAACAGAACTAAAAAACATAAAATAATATATAAATAAATAAAAAATTAAAACAAATCATCAACAATAGCAAATAACTACCCTCTGTATGCTGCCCAGGGCAGTCACTCTCATCTTCTCCGTCTTCGCAATCTTCTACACCATCACACAGCTGATCCTCACAAATAGTCTGTCCACTTTCGAAACAACGGAATGTGGTATCACCACGACATTGGAGTTCATCTTCTCTGGTATACACTGGGCTATAGATCTCTCCACCTCCGGAGGGATATTCTGTGTTAGCCTCTAAATCACCGTCCTCATCAACACTTTCACCGCGACCACCGGTAGGTTCTGTATTATCTTCTCCTTCAGTAGGTGTTGGATAACGACCAGCATCTCGGTCTGGTTCGGTTTCAGTTTCCGGTTCACGTTCAGGTTGACGTTCAGGTTGACGTTCAGGTTGACGTTCAGGTTGATATTCAGGTTGACGTTCAGGTTGACGTTCAGGTTGATATTCAGGTTGACGTTCAGGCTGACGCTCAGGTTGACGTTCAGGTTCACGTTCAGGTTGATATTCAGGTTCACGTTCAGGTTGATATTCAGGTTGACGATCAGGTTGATACTCAGGTTGACGATCAGGTTGACGTTCAGGTTGACGTTCAGGTTCGCGTTCAGGTTGATATTCAGGTTGACGATCAGGTTGATATTCAGGTTGACGTTCAGGTTGACGTTCAGGTTCACGTTCAGTTTCAGTTTCATATTCATTTGTTAATGGCTGCTCGGTAGTCTCATATTCAGGTTCTGGTTCTCGGTCTTAATTTTTAGAGAAAAATAAAATTGTAAATTGGAAGCAGACCTCATTGTTGATCTTTAAACGGAATAGCAAATGATGATTGTTTTGCTATTATTTTCATTGCTACGGGACAACACAAAGGGATGATAATAATGATAGACGGTATGCGCTCAACAAATAGCGATGATAGAATTGCACAAACAAAATTTCCGTATCTTAATTTCGTATAGAATGCAAGCCGATTAAGACGATCCATTTAGTTGAAAAAGGGAAATAGCTCAGCATCACCCAGGAGACACACTTTTTTTTTTTATATAAACGTAACAACACATGACAGATAGAACTAAGCAGAAAGCAAAGTACTAGAGAGCATCTGTGATTCAATAATGACTTAAACATAATTATAAATATTAAGAAGCACACATAAAATGTAAGCGGTACTAAATAAAGCAAACACAACGAAACGAAATACATCTTGGTACATAGATACTTAAATATAAATTCTTAGATATGAAATGTTAGTAAGTAAAGAAAGTCGTTGCGGCTGTGCCTGTAGTTACGTGGGTTTCATTATCCTTTGAATCGTACAACTTAGATACAAGCTAGTTGTTGTTAAGTGTTGCGCAGATAGAATTCGAATCCTTTTCTTTTTACCAGAGGCAAGTATCTGTTTGCCTTTTGTTATTAAGTTTGTATGCAAAAAGATATATCCTTCAGTTTATTTATACACATGTGCATATCTAGCTTAATGTATATAAACCTATTTAGCAAGGATAAACACCTTTTTCATATTTCTTAGCAAAGACACCTTCGCATGTAATAATGCTTTCTTCTGCATGTTTTACTACTTAGGGGCAGAGTGGGTGAACCTGTTAGCCTTAATATTTAAATCGAAATAGTTCTCCTGTAAAGTCTCAGTAGTCACATGTACCCATAGAATGTAGGTATATCATAGGTCTTAGAACTCTCTAATATCAGGCAAAAAAAAAAAAAAAACGAAATCAAACGCTAGCTCTCACTTAAGATCCACTCCTTTCGGGAAAAGTTAAAGCAATCCTCCGACTTAACAACTTAATTCAGAATTAATTTTGACTGTACGTATATTTTAAAGCCAAAAATAATGTTGTTTCCCGTTTTAGTAAGATAAAAGAACAGAATCGCGTTTCCCATAGTAGGGCAGAGAAATTCGTAGTTTAACAAGAATCCAGCTAGAGCTAAAGTTGCTCTGTTTTGATACCACGACTATTTAATCAGTAAGCTGTTTAGTTAATTTGAGTGTGAGATAAAGATATTCAGATTTAACGTACGTGGCATCGATATATCAAGAGCACGAAATGTCATTGAAAGTACCAGTCAAGATCGTTTCCACGATACCTAGCTTCTGTAATACCTAATAGCTTCATAGTTATAAACTGCTGTAAGCTTATAAGGCTTTTAAGGGTACAAATAGTTGGCGCCACAGACCGTATGTGATTCAGCCCCTAGCTTCCCGCGATCATTTGTGTTGTGCGTGTTATACTTTTTAACACAAATGGAAGGGACCTACAGTTTTTATAAGCTTTCTCATGACAGTTATTACTCTCGGACGTCGAGAAGTGGAACCGTGGAAAAGCTTGTAGGCGTTTTCTGGGATTCGAACCTCGAAGAAAATCCAATACACCTACCACTGAGCTGCGGCACCCACAAGGCGGTGGTTGAAAAATTTAAACGTTTACAAAATTGAACGAACGGTACAAAGCAAACTTTGTGCAAACTAAAATGGAGGACAATAAGATTAAAGGAGTTTCTGACGCCCAATACTCTGAAGACCGTCACTCTTAATCTAATCTTAATATATTGCAATGAGATGTGATGTATTAAAAAGTCGGAAAATTTGTTTTTTTTAAAAACGGTAGTATTGTAGTTCAGGAACCTTTTGGACAGGTCAAAGGTCAAATATAGTTTTTAACTTAATTTTTAATATTTAAGGTAAAATATAGTTTTTAACTCAATGTCTGGCCTTAGCTTTAAGCCAATCTAGTGTGTTGTGGGGTTTTGATTTATAACTGAGTTTTATAATGTATAAAACCTGTACAGTTGGTTCGATTACGATTGGACATCAGACTCTGATCTGTTACGGCCAATTGAAGGTAAAACTATTAAACTTTTACATCCAAAGCATAAAGCATAGCATGAAAGTTGCGAATGCAGTGCATTTCCAGGCTGCCCTATTTGTCTAAAAAGTTAAGACATGTGTTCGTAAAATACACTTATGTCTATCCAACTCCCATGATGCCTTAAAATAAAATCTGAAGATTGAATATTTTCTACATAAATCTGACTACAATTGAGTAGCTCAAACAATCTTCTTCTTTCTTTTGTGTGTGTGGCTGTATTAAGCTATACAAATCAATAGATAGGATTTTCGATCAAAGAAAATGTCTGGTTTCGGTCAAAATCCTAGGTTTATACATAGCTAACGTATTAACTTATGAAAACGCTTAAAACGTTCTTTAAAAGCTAAAGAAAAATATGTTGAAGGATACAAGCTACAATTCAAAATTATCAAATTATCCAAAAAGTATTTCTGAATTTTGAGATCGCTCTTATTGCGGTTTCAATAAGAATTATAAATCATTTTTAAGAAACGTCCAAAAGTGGATGACAACAATTTTAAAACTATTTTTTGGACATAAATACAAGTAGAATGTCATAGGTCGATGCCTTATAATATTTGTACATAGATGCATGAAAATTTCACAAATCACATTAAGGTTAGTGCGATGGTTAATACATGCAATATTCGTACTTAAATTTTATGTTGTTTTTAGAAGTAACAGCATTAGTTTCCCATTATGTTAGTATCAAAAGATGAAAGAAACAACCACTGTTAGCGGACAAAAAACCCCAACGAATAGCCAAAGAACAATACCTCTATCCGGACAATCAAGCTCATCCGATCGATCGGCACAATCGGCATAGTCATCGCACACTTGATAGCATTGAATGATTAAACCATCACCACAGTTAAAACCACGAAGTGGATTCGTTCGACAATCGTATGCCTCTGTGGCAGTTGTATAGACATTTTCATTACCGTTTGCCTCATTTGGTGATGGCGAGTCGTATGTATGTACCGGATATTCTGGTGGCGTATCTGAACCCGTACCTTCACCATAATCAGGTTCGCCCTCCCCTTCATCAACATCGCCTTCATCAACTGGCGACGTGGGAATTGGTGGGCTTTGAGTAGTAGAGATCTTCACGTAGTATACATTATCGCTTACTGGTGGAACGCTATGAATATCTGCCGACGAGTCATTACCACGAAAGGATCATGAAAAAGTTTAATTTATGTATGTATGTCAACCAAAAAACTCACCACTAATATGACGGTATAAGTAGTTGTCATCTAGCTCGGCACCTACTGAGCCGATCTTGGAATACTTGCTGATTTGATTTTGGATGTAGTTGGTGAATTCATCACCCATGGAGCCAGTGATTTCAAGTTGCACCGTCACATGGACTTTGAATGGATCATTTGTGCGACTAAATTGGATACAAAAACGCTAGTAAAGCAAAGCGTTCAAACAAATATTTATCATTTGACTTACGAAACATCAATGAGACTGGCTTTGATGGTATTATCATCATCCAGAGCGTCTGGCCAGCTGTCGAACAAGTCTCTGAAGCCAACTTCTAGTTCGCGATGCAATTCCATAAATTCATTACTGTCCCTCCTGCGGAACTCTTCAGACCACATCTCATTCGCAATGAACATTACTCGGTCTATGGTAAAAAAAAGGTATGACGACATGAAGGATAATTTTAAAGAAATAAATAAATCAACTTACAGTACGAAACTTCACTACCCAACTCTGTCTCAGAATCGCCAGGGAAGTCATCTCCAGAACCATCATATTCGTCGTAGGCATCTTGACGCTTTGGACGCCCGGCTTGTATAGCACTCTTCAACAAAGCTGATTTACGGGACTTGTTTGGTGGGTTTGCTGCAGCAGCGCGAGCGGCTTTTCGTTTTTCTCCTGTCGCACCGGCAGTGGCACGTCTTCGTTGAGACTTCTTTTTAGGAACTGTTACCTTGGCTGTTTTGTGTTTGGCCCCATCTTCAACTGGACTACCAAGTAAACGATTCAATTCACGTCGGACACGTTTCACGCTCTTCATCAGCCAACTATCACTACTTGAGTTCGTTTCATCATCGGTATTATCTCCACCGACAATTTCCAGATCCTCGTTGATATCTTCGACGGGCTGTAATTCGTCTTCAAGTAAATCGGATGCATCCAGCAATTCATCGTTGTTGTTGGCAATTTGCTGGGTGTTTGTTGCGGTTCGCCACCGTTCGTTTAGTTGTGAATCTTTAATATCGGCATCGGTGAGTTCATCAAATATAAGATCAGAATTTGAATTGATTTGCTGGAAAATATAAATAGGAACGAGTTTTAATTTCTTTCACTCTTAGTGATAATGAGGATATATGATGTTTTTGGGGGAAAAGTTTTCCATTTAAACTGTTCCCTCAAGATGGGGTCGAAGAGAAGTCCCTTAATCTATATCTTGTACTAGACTTCTGATATTGTGCGATACCTTAACTTAACTTTCATTGATTTGGCCCATATTGGTAACCCGTAGATCATCACAAACTTGCAAATCGCTTTTACACAAGTTATTTAGAGCCAATGTAGTGACTCTCTGCTGGATATATGGGTATATGGATATCGCAAATCAAAGAGCTCATAAGTTTGCAATAAACAGATCGGCGCTGCATGCATCGCAATATCTTCCCTAGAAAGAAAATAATAGATGAAGTCACCGGTCGAGCAAATCGACGTTGGGCTCATCTAGACATTTCTCTGGTGAAACTTAGTTGTCTTAACAAACGGCTGTGCCCAATGGTGTACAGCACAACGACTATTGCAGAAGTTGCAGGGACGAGGTAGGAATTGAATCTGTTCGCCACCTGCTGTATAAATGTCTTACCTTATCCGACAGAAGAATGAAGACTCTTACTTCTTCTCGGAACTGGAGAACTTAAGGAATATTGCAATTGAAAAAGTCTCCTCAAATCGTGTTTCTCTATTTATACTAAAAATTATCGCTGCATCGTAAACGTATTATCTCTTGTTTTTGAAAAAGTCGTGTCGGCTTCTAGGGACTGTCACATACAGCAGTGACCGCTTAAAGCGAGTTCGTTTTGGTTATAACAAACTATTTTAACCAGTCCCAATCAATGTCCCATAAGAACTATGGATTATAATTTCGCAAATAGCGAACCCGCTTAAAAAAGTGAACTTTTGCATATAACGAATCATCGGAAGAAAATGTCCGGTTATAACGAACCAAAAATGTCTCAATTAACATTGTCATTCAGTTTTTCCCACTTTTGTTTGGGACTTTCCCGAGAACTGTGTAGCTGTACGTACAAACATTCTCAAACAACAAAATGTTGCCCTCTTCGGTACTGCCCCTAGTTACATTATGTTTGCATCAAACGATAAATTTCAAAAGGCAGCACAAATTAGTTGAGTACTGAAATACTGTTTTTTTTTGTGTGTACAAAGGTAGTTTTCTTATTTTTCTTCTTTTTTGATTTTCTGAACAAAAGTTGATGTTTTTTTTGCGTATCATTTATAACGAACTTCAATTTGGTCGGTACATACGCATGTACGAGGTTTTTAGTATTTGTGTAATGTTCGCCTTGTTAGGTCTTTTGCATGCAGTTTTTCATTCTATAATCAAGAATATAATAATTTCTCAGCAAAAATGTTCGACTTTCACATTCAACTGCGCTTTCCACATTAAGCAGAATTTTGAAAGGTTTTCTTTTAACGTAAAAAGGCGACAGAGGATGGCGTACTTCCTATCCAAAAGCTTCGAATTTTATGAGTTACTGAAGTTCGAATAAATTTCCCCCGAAAGGAAATTTTGTTTCAACAAAAGCTTTTATTTAGGCCATTAACCATTTGGTTTGAATCTGAGCGTATTCGCGGTTGTGAGATTTAATAGATTGTCGAAGCTCATGGGTATGTATGAAAGTTACTGTGAATTTTAGTGTAGGACATCACCGCCGCCAAAAGCTCTTCGACAATAAACAAGTGAAAAAAATTTTCGATAATTTGTAATTTTTTGTTTAAAAAACACGGTTTCTTTTGTGCATTACGACTTTTTTATTTCTATTCCTATGTGGAGGATGAAGAAACAGTAAAAACAATAGGTACGACGTTTTGCCTACTCGGCGATGATGTCCGATGAAAAATATATCCTTGAAGTTACGCTAGGACTGGGTTGGAATTAAACTAAAACCGACAGAATTTCAGGGATGCTTAGGGTAATGGACGTCCATTACACACCCTTTGCCTGTGTATGTACATATGTATATATACATAATAAAGAGTTTTTTATTTCGAGTTTGGGATTTCACATTCCCATATATATATATATAGATATGTCATCTATACTAAGAAATAGTTCTTTCCTTGTCATTTTGAGATGGAATGCATTGAAATTGTTACATCTTACGACCAAAATAACAGCTCTGTAATATCTGTGTACGGCGATAGGAGGAGGTCCTCGCCGCAATCCAACCGAGCACACAATTCGATGCACAATCACCAAATTCAAGCAAATCGGTAGGGCTTGCAATATCGCAAGGCCTGTGCATCATTAATATGCTCGATTACCTGAAAACATAGCCGCCGCTAGTGCTTTAGTGGCTGAATATTCGGAATTGCTCTGTTGGATTAGCATCTTCATACCTACATATAAGGTTCAGACAATAACTAAGGCCTGCTGAACATAAAATGCGCAGAACACTAGTCGATTTGGTGCTGGAAAATCAAAAAGTTGATGCCGATTTTTTGAACAAAATGTTTTTCAGCGATGAGACCCATTTTTCGCTCGGCGGCTACGTAAATAAACAAATTTACAGAATTTGAGGTTCGAGTATCCAAATGTAATCGTTGAGAGGCCATTGAATCCACCACGGGTGATCGGACGACGCACGTAGACGCTACCGTCACGGTGAATCCTCTGCGCTATGATCAAATGGTGACAAACTTTTTTGGCCTGAGATTGAAAACATAGGACGGGGCTACATGCCACACAATACAGGCAAATTTGGCCCTATTTAACGTTAGGTTCCTCGGCCATCTAATTTTGAGATTTGGCGATATGCGTACATATGTATATTGGTCACCAAGATCAGATCACATGATCCTTTGAATTTCGCAATGCTATGCTAGAGATCGTGTCTATTCAGACAATGTCCAAATTTTGTAGCCCTTAGGGAACAAATTTCATGAATACAATATTTTAGATTGCCTGCAATTCTCAAAGCGAAGACAACATGCCTGTCGAACGTTGCGAGACTCTGAATCCGAACTAGAGTATATTCGATGCATTAATATGCTCTTTTGCTTGTTACACAACTGAAAGATGAAATACTCGTAGTATCTACTCCATCAACGATTGCGGATTTTTAATTTGCACAATTCACACCAAATTATGCCATGTCCTCTGAAACCGGTTGTGACGCTTTATTGTACACTCTCAGATGTGAACTGGAATAATATGTGGTTAACTAAATCCGGATATACGGAAGGGTAGAATAACTTTTAAGAAAATGCCTAACATTCAGAAATTTAAACGAAAATTTCATGAAAGAAAGAAAGATACGCAATTTTCATAGAAAAATGTCGCAAAGGAAAAAATATGTGGATATTGAAAATAAACACTCGCGTACAAGATCGTAATTATGATTATCATGAGCCTGAAATCCGAGCTAATGAGGCCATTGAGCATTTTTTGCATTTCCCAATAATATACTATGACAGGCCATATTTCGAAAAACATGAGTTGGTTTAAATCCTAACCGGGGATGCCGATTGGAAATTCTTAATGAATGCATCAAGAACGCAGGTTGGCATTGAAAAAAACCAGTAAGAAGTCAGTTATTTAATCTTGTTTGTGTTGATTATTATGCATAATAACTACAGTAACGAAATTCAAGGACTTACACACAGGACTTACAAAACAGTTTGTAAGCTACATATTTCGAAAGAAAGGAAGACATTTTTTATAAAGGGTGACCGGATAGCAATAGTACTTTTTCCATTTGTTATGTTTCAGCAGCTGTCAAAATTACCAATGACATTCAGCTGTCAACATATTCAGTAAGGTTCGCCATTTCATCATGCATCGTTTCACGCTTGCCGAACATGCGGAAATTATTAAAACCACAAAGGTTGACTGTTTGGTGCGGTTTATGGCATGGCGACATCATCGGACCTTATTTCTTTCGAAATGAGGAAGGAGACACCCTTACCGTCAATGGTCTCAAGTATAGAGCGATGTTAACCGACTTTCTGTAGCCAGAGCTTGACAACATCGATAAATCCGAGCTGTGGTTCCAACAAGAAGGCGCTACATGCCATGCTAGCGACGCAAAGCTCGAAGTTGTGAAGGAGAAATTTGGCGACTGGATCATATCACGGCGAGCGTTCATCAATTGGCCGCCGCGATCATGCGACTTGACACCACTCGGTCCCTAGTCTACGCTAACAAGCCAACTACTTTGGGCGGGCTCGAGGCCAACATTCGAGACGCTATTGCCGGAATAACGCCGTACATATTGGACCGAGTCATCAAAAATTGGACCGACCACTTGAAGCACTGCCAGC
Source organism: Blera fallax (assembly GCA_946965025.1). Classification (NCBI taxonomy): domain Eukaryota; kingdom Metazoa; phylum Arthropoda; class Insecta; order Diptera; family Syrphidae; genus Blera; species Blera fallax. Next base: position 8,475,631 of record OX337248.1, on the reverse strand, counting down.
GAAGCCGAGGCGGTCATTTAAATGATGTGCTATTCCACACATAATGACATGAATGTAGCTTCAAAACAAAGCCAGAATCAATTTTATATCTCACACCGTTGTTGTTTTATTTAATTTTTTTCCCCTATCATTCTTATGTGGTCACCCTCTATTATTATTTCACTTCTCTTGAAAATAAAAAAAGATAATACTTAGCGGAACAGGCTGTATGGGGTCCAGGACCGATGCAGCTTCTCGTGACCATTCGTGTTGCGCATGTTATCCTGTTTGGGCCTTTTAAATTTTCAATTTCATTTTATAAACCTGTCTTTTATAAATCGTTCTTGAAACTGGTTCGTCGAAACAACAGCAGTTCTAAAAATACTGTTCCACTTATTCACCCTCAGATGTCTACAGCAAACAGGAGGCCATATCTCACTGGTCTGGTCCACGTACTGGACGCTCCTCTATTCCTAACTATCTCGAATTCCTTCCAAAAGACGCAGACTACACTCTTCCAGAACTTCTGTTTTACAAACGCTTTGAAACCCGAATACTCTCCAGACTAGACTGGCAAATGGATCCAGGGCCTCCTCGCAAGCAATTTCTGTAGAACCTGTAAGGATGAAGAGGAAGAAATGGTACTTCATCTTCTTTGCACATACGAAGCTCTCTCTGCTCGTAGAAAACTGCATTCAGAAGCCTACTTTTTCTACAACCTCAGCGAATGAAAATATTATTGTAGGAGTCTCCAGCTCTTTTTTTTTTTTGTTATAATTCGCGCGCGCCAAAGAGGGTATGAATACCCTTATGCTGATTTCTCGAGCGTTTGAAAGAAGGGGAAAGAGGAACAGAGGAAGTACCAGTGCACGTTGGCGTGAAGGTTGTAATCATGAGGAAGCACAGAGCCTGGAAGACTATTCCACATACGTGACGTTCGGCTTATGAACGAATCCCTATATTTGACTGTACGTCCGAAGTTGAGCTTGAGGGTGAACTGATGTGCATTCGAAGTGAGACGCGTATTGCGGGTGAAATTTTGAAGGGGAGGAATGCAGGTGGCTATTTCGCTGGAGCATTTTTTTTTTATAAAAGAAGCGATAAAATAGGGGAAGACACGAGACATTTCTGCGATGTTCTAGTGAGACTATTGAGCTCACAATGTCTTTATCACCTATAAGTTTTAACGCGCGACAATGGACCCTATCTAGCATGTGCAAAACGGTCTTGGGTGCACCATACCAGATATGGGCGTTGTATTCCAGCTTTGGGCGGATGAATGCCTTATAAATTGTGGCCAGATCAGACGGGGTAAAGTATTTCTTGCACCGCTTAAGGAATCCTGGACATTTTGCAGCATTACTAGCTTCTTATTCAGTGGGAAGACGTTTAGAGATGTCGATTATGTGGTAATACAATGGACCTTACTTGCCTAAGTGAAGTTGCATTTATAGCAGCCAACCACTATAAACTAACATAACCAGGTGATGCGAAGCAACTGCATTCGAATAGTTGCCTCACCTTACAATTAGAATTGCTAAGGTCAAAATGAAGTCACGTGATCTTAGAGTAAAGATCTGTTAAAAAAGGAATCCCTCTTTGCAACCACTTATTATTTTAGAACAGTTCAAAACTCTCTCAACAAATTGCTTGCTCAACAAATACTCAGTATATAAATAAATGATTTAAAATTATATGTCAATTATAATGGGCGGCACAGATAAGTGAAAATTCCACAAATTCTTGACAATCAACGTTTAAAAGTGTTGGAGGGTAATACAAAAAGTAAAAAAAAAAATCAAACAAAAAGCATTTATGGTAATTTAATCGTAAATTTTATTGTTTACCTCGTACTCAACACTTTAAGCCTTTTTGCCGGCATAGTGGTGTGTTCTGCTTAATTGATTTCATATTACGTAATTTTTCTGCCAAGAACAAGATTTTGTTTTATTATTTTTTTTTATTATTTTTGACAGTTTAATAGTTTAACAGTTGTTTGGGCTTGGGGCAATGTACTTATGGTAATTTTTATTGAATGAATGGATTATCGTTGAAGCCATCTAGTGACGTGATAATTGACTTTTGTCAATGAAACGAAAACAAGTTGGGAAGCATTCTATGTGTTAGTCAAATATTTCGATCATAATTTTGGACTTAAAAATAACCGAGTGCTTAAGCCTCATGTTAAGAAAATAGGATCAAGTATTTATTGCTACTTGGGGCTGTCAAAATCCCAAACACTTACTGAAACGTTATTTCGGTACAAAAATGGACAAACAGTGTCAAGGTAATAAAGAAGGAAAGCATTTCCAACTGCTACAAAAAAATTTGTATAACGAATGAAGGGCTCTATCTCAAAGTTGCTTCAACTACCTAAGTTCCTTAAAAAGCCCGAATGGCGGTTTCGCTACAAGCCCTGGAGAGACCTGGCAATAACTACTCGACACCCGCTTCCCAGGCTGTATCTTTGATCTTGCTGTCTGTCTCCTGGGATCCATTGAGGAACTATGTGGGTTCTCAATCCTCCCACCCGGAGCTACGGATTTCACCTTTCCCTGCATCTTACATTAGCGACAAATTCTACTGCAACCCTTCCTCATATGGATCTTAAGATTCCGCCACACTCCGATACATACATATGTACCTATTAGCTGGAGGAAATGCAGAAAATCGTCAATCACCACATGAGGAATACCTGCCTTACTGGTGATCCTCTGCATGCAAAACAACTGATACTACCATTCGCAGTCTAATCTCGTAAAATACCAAATGAATGGCTATAGATGAGATGTGCCTATGTCGATATGTGTATAGGGAGTCTTTGACAACATTTCCTACGAGGCTATCAAGCAGGCTATCTTTAGAAAATCTCGCGCTCAGAACAATTATAGCCATAAGAGGATGCACACAAACGAGTGTTCTCTCCCCCTGCTCTGGTCCTTGGTTATAGACGAAGTCTACGTAGAACAAAAGCTGGTACAATGCTATGCAGATGATGTTGTCATCAATGTTGGATAGAGAAATATTTAATCTAAATTCGATGTGGTGCAGGACTAAGAGTCTGACCAATAAAAACTGGTCTTTCAGACAACTGTCAGTGGAAAAAATTCCCATCGATCTGTTCAAAACTAGTGTACGCCAACGACATTGACAGAACATAGTGGACTGTCACTGGTGTGTTTGCTTGTATTGAAATGGAAGCTGCCAAAATAGGTTTAGCTGTAAATGAGGAGAAAACCAACAACAACAAGAATGGATACACAACATCGGCAAATTGGACAGAACGTCGCAGTCGACAGCTATGACTTTGAGGAGATAAGGCTTGGCTCTGCTAGAAATTCTGAAAACAATATCTCAGCAGAAAACGAAGAACAACTCTTGCCAATCGCTGTTTCTTTGGGCTGAGAAAGCAATTGAGTACTAAGACCCTATCCCGAACAACTAAGCAGACTCTATACAACACCTTACTCATCGCAGTCCTACTCTATGGCGCTGAAGCACTGTCGAAAGCGGATGAAGATATCCTCATTCGTTTCCAGAGAAAAAATCTTCGTTAGATATTCGGTTAAGTTTGCGTTGACGGGCTTTGGAGGGGAAAATTTAATGACTGTCCATCAGTCGCTTAAGATGGCTAGGACATGTAGAGCGAACGCTCTACTGGCCGGCGGAGTCTTCGAATCCAATCGGGAGGATCAACGCAGTTAAAGACGACCTCGCCTAAGATGGGGCGCACAAGTGGAAGGGGACCTCAACCAACTTGGAATTCGCGATTGGAGGCAGTTAGTTAAGGACCGGGCTAAGTTGGTTGGTTGGGTGAAAATGGCTGCCAGCTAGGAATCGCCAACACATTTAGACTATCCATAGGTCGTAGATCGGATCGGAGAAAGTTTCTCTCTCCCTACTCGTTTAACCATTTTGAGCTTCCTATGAAGCGTAAGAGGCTTTTGATATCTGTGTTTGTCAGATCGCCCATATCATAGGCGATTGTAACGGCAGGCTCCTAAGTGAAGGTTCCTTCTTCGGAAGAGAGCTGGGCAGAAACAAAGAAAGTGAGGAGTAGTTTCCTCGTCTTCTTCTTTAGCTTCTGCAGAAGTCGTTTGCAAAGAGGCCTAGCCTTGTAGCGTGCTTGCCTATTAGACAGTGCCCCGTAATGACACCTATTATAACGCCGATATGCAATCTGTTGAGAGAAATCAAGTTCTTAAAGCGTTTTAAATCCAGCTTAGGCCAAATTTGTTTTGCCGCTAGACACGTTGCAGTACTTGTCCACCTAAGAATTGCCCTCTCGATAGCATCGAGCTTGAATTTTTGTTTGCAAGTAGCGAAGTGATTAGGATGGGTATAGTTGTTCCTACTCCTGTGAGTTTATTCGGCTTAAATTTCCCTGGAATGTCGCTATGCCCCGGTGCACAACACAGGTGAATATTGAACTGCTCGGCCATCTCTGTGAGAGACGATCAGCAATCTAGAGCTACTAAGGAAGTTATAGAGATCGAATCCAAGGACTTGATGACTGCTTGGATGTCTGAAAATTTACGGATATCTTTAACGGATATCACGTTTTTCTTAAGCTTAAGATTAAGACATTCGGAGAGAACACCTCAACCAACTCTTTCCTCGGAAAGATCAGGCTAACTGAATAGGGTTGCTGACGTCCAGGTTTACGCTGAACTGTAGCGCCATCGAAGTAAATAAGTGTCAGCCCTAACTCCCTAGACATCTATTTCACAGAAGCACCATACAAATAATTTTTTTTCCAAATATGAGCTGTGCGTATCCATTATAGACTTTAAAAAAACAATTCCTTAAACAAAAATTTATACCACATCCAACGACGCACGGGTGGGAACTAGATTTCCGTTTGGATATTAAATATCTTGTGGAATATCACTGATTGAATGTCACTGCCAACGGCTATCATCCGCAAACAATAGTTGCGACTAATCGAATTATTTCGAATTCCATACACCACACATAGCGTACCACTTTTGGGACGTTGTAGGGTTAATGAAAAATATTTGAAGCCAAAACCTCTGCTCCGTAAATAGCATGGTGTGTCCAGCATGAGTTTCTAGGAAATTAAAACGAACCTCTCACTCCATGCAAAGATCCCTTCCACTCAATCACTCACACCCACTGTACACAAATTTCCTTTCATCACTTCAAGGACACATATGCATATGAGTAAGTGTAGCACTTGACATAGGACGGGGGCGAACAAGGAGTTCGCTTAACAAGGAGTGGCATGCGGCGTCGTCGACCAGCCTGTTGCCAATTTAAATGGCTTTACCTTGTGCATCTTCACAAGGCGGTTACCCACCAAAGGTTCGGAGTGAAAGTTTCTTCAGCATCGTAATTGCTTTAGTCGAGCAAGACAATTGAATTAAAAGTTCTATCTATAGACACATATGCGTTGTGCATGCATGTGAGGCTTCCCCTTTCTCTCCTTTCTACCATAGGTATGGCGCGGATGGAATCCTTTTCAAGGCGATGACCTTACTTTCGCATGTGTTTTGCTAGATAAATTGCTTCCCCTATTGATTTGATGAACGAGTCCACTATGGGAACAGGTGAACTCTTTAAGAAATCCCTATTGTCTGATAAAATGCAATTAAATCCATTTCCGTGTGAATGGCGATAAGTCAAAAACGTATCTAAACTACCACAGCAGCGGTAAATCAGATTTCCGTCTTTCGCTGATTAATCCTTATCTCAGAAACACCTGTAGCAGTGTATTAAGAACTAATGGATGTAGGCGCACCACCAATGGAATAGACTACAGTCTTTCTCGGTTCGCGTAGTGCAGTTTTTTTTTTTTTTTTTATATTTTTTTATTAAAGTCGTTGACTTTCTAGGTGAACAACGATAAGCGATAGATACAGCGAATGGGGAACAGCAAACTGTATGAACAACCAGATATATTGTTGATGGATACTTACTGTTAAATTGTCAAGATAAAAACCCATTAAAAAGTAGGACAAATTTGTTAGCATTTACATTTTGAAGTTTTGTATCTTTTTTGTTGTTATTTTTGTATTTATCTGTGTATCTTCATTGTTTGTTGGTTAGATGTTTGACTTGTGTGTGCTCGTATGAGAGATTGTTCTGTTTGCAATTGTATTGTTTTAAGATTCATGGAAAATGGGAGATTGCAATTGAAAAGAGCGGGAAATTGTAAAGGATTTTGATAAAAAAAAATTCAAGTGTTTATCGTCTGCAAAGTAAGTGGTTCAAACGCTAATAGTCTGCTGGAAATCGATTATAACTCCATTGGTAGGACATTCGTAGGACGATGATGAAGTCGCATTTGTGAAGTCGAGTATTATGGCTGGTAGCTAGCGCAAATGTTGAAAGAAAAGGATCCGTAATACACGAACAGTTTTGTAAGGCAGTGTGGAAGTGTCAATCAGCTGACTCGTATTCTACAGAAGTGGCCAACAAAGAGAAAAAAAAAACACTTTGAGATTTTAGTAAGAAGAGTTGCGCTGACTTATCTTGGCTTGACAACAGCCAATCAAAAAGAGCCATTACCTTAATGAACTAGCTTTTACTACCATGTAGAATTTATGACTTGAATTTGTATGCTGCTACTGTGCAATAACATCTCTGGCAGGACATAAATTGTTGGATCTCTGATCACTTGGTAATGAATCTGCAAATGAACTAGCTAAGGGTGGCTCAGAATATCCCTTCACAAGACAGGGATTCGTTCATAAGCCAAACGACACGTATGTGGAATGATCTTCCAGGCTCTGTGTTTCCTCATGATTACAACCTTCAAGCATTTAAAGCCAACGAGCACCGGTACCTCTGCTCCTCTTTCCCCCTCTTTCAAACGCCCGTGTCCTGAAATATCAGCATAAGGGTATTATATAAAAAAAATGGGACGTCAACTGGGCTGCCGACACAGCGCTGATAAGGTACTAGGAATAAGAACTTCGTCTAGCCCACTGACCCACTGGTAAAATGTCCTAGGACTTAGGCAATTCAAACGATTAATCATGCCGTATAAAAAGATATCCTTTTTGATAGAAAAAAGTATAAGAAAACCAGTGACTTTTCTCACAGGCCACTGCGGTCTGATGTGCTACTTTAAGAAATTAAATCTCTGCTCAGAGACGGAATGTAGATTCTGTATGTAGAAGGTTGAATCATCCGAGAACATTCTCTCTGAATTCCCGCCAATTCATTATTTAAGGAAACGTATCATCTAAAAGGAAATACATACGTTCGCCAGTGGAGGTGGGAAACTCTGCTGCTAAGCTTTTACTAACGTTCATTGGGAAGGTGGCATGTCCATTAAGTTAATTCCACCCTTTGATACAATTGATCTTTAAGGGCGCAGTGTCAGTAGTATGGGCAAGAAAAACAATTACTTTCATTTAGGAGTTTTCTTGACTTTACCAGCTCAGAAGACATTCTGCTGGCCACGGACAGCATAGGGCTTCATCTTCGATCTGATCCTTGTTCAGCTATAGTACCAAAATTCCACATTATCTACAATGATAATGATTGTCTTGCAATGTTAAGAATAATTGGTCATCTTAAGCGTCTTTAAATTTAAATCAGGTTTAGTAAGGAACGGTCAAAAGGTTCCCGTGACTTTTAAAAAACATCGCATTTTATGTAAAGGTAACTACATATTTCATTATCATATATATCAAGCCATGAACATAAATAAAATTAAATAAAAACTAAACGCCTTTCATACTAATTCCGCAGAAAAATTTGCTTGCTTGCTTAGGTTGCTAAAATAGTTCCGAACCGTCATATGACTTCAACACTCTATGACGAATAAACAAGCCTTCTGTGACTGTCATACATCGATAAATCTAATATTCTGCGGATCATAATAAAGCAATTCGTCGTGTCTTTCTAGCCCTCACCTGACCCCGGTTTTATATCTACTACTTAGAGAAGGCATTTTGCTATGTGAACTTCGAAGGACAAGGGTCATTGATGAACTTAAAGAATGACTCTAAGCCTCCTTCGCAAATCAATTTGGTTAGTTAAACAAGAAAAGAACGAAAAAATAAACCACGACAAGGTAAGGAGCACGTACTTGCTAGATTGACTATATGAAAATAAATTTTAGCAGCAGATTCAAATCGTTTAACTTAAATGCCGAGGATTCAAGGTGCCACAGTCCCTTCCACAGAAAAATTTGACCGAATGGTGTCTGATAGTGATCAGTACGTTACGACATTTTCTGACCGCGCTTTAATTTGATTGCATAGGATTTCATCAATTTTAAGGCTGCCTGGTTGCTAACGAAGATAACTATCTATTTAACTATATATTCAGCTGAGTATGTTGAATGTGTTCTATGCATTTTACAGCTTTGTCTATTACCAGGATTTTATTTCGATAAACATCGCACGCTTCTGGTAATTTAAAAGGTTCCTAGTTTTGCAGTGCCTCCGTACCTGTATCTAATTTTAAACCGTCGGCAATAATTTCAGCAATAGTTTTGGAAAGATTTTCCCTTTCAATTCGGGCGATTGCTAAGGATCTTTTGTGTTCGAAAACTATGGTACACAATGTGATTAAGCAGTACCCAGAGAATGGAACCACAGAGAACAAGAAAAGAAAGCCAAAGCCAAGAAAGACTACTAAGAGAGAAGATCGCATTATCTGCAAAGTGAGCAAAGACAACCCTTTCTTGACATCTAAGCAGATTAACATCGAAGCACATTTGGATGAAGATGTATCAGCAAGAACTATAAGACGCTGATTACTTGAAAATGGATTGAGTGGATGCATTGGCAGAAAACAGCCGCACGGTTTCAAAAAGAATTTAAGACGCAGAATACAATTCGCAAGAGAACACGCTGAAAAACAAAGTTCAACATGTTTGGCTCAGATGGGAAAAAATATGTAAGACGTCCGCCAAACAAAGAACTGAATCCTCGCTACACTTTAAAGACCGTAGAGCATGGCGGAGGAAATATAATGGTCTGGGCTACGTTTTCCTGGTTTGGCGTTGGCCCGATTTGCCGTGTAAATGGACGTATGGATCAACACTTGTATAGGGACATAGGTATTGTGCAACACAATGAAGCCATTTGCAGTTCAACACATGCCTGATCCACTTATTTTTATGCAGGACAACGATCCAAAACACACTCCTCGGAGCGTAAAGCAGTGGTTTTCCTCAGAAAACATTAATGTTTTGGATTGGCCAGCGCAGAGCCCCGACTTAAACCCTATCGAAAACCTTTGGGCAGATGTGGAAAGGGCTCTGGAGAAAAAAGCAAGTTAAAATGCTGAAGAGTTCTTCCAAAACGTAAAGGAAATATGGCAGATTATTCCAGCCGAACGATGTCAGCATTTAGTTGCCAGCCTTCCGAAAAGGTGCAAAGCTGTGCTTGAAGCAAAAGGTTAACCCACCAAGTACTACAGTGTACTCTTTCATATGGACACCCCTCATAAGCGGACACGCCTCATAACCGGACACATTTTTCCGAACCGTCGGTGTCCGCTTATGAGGGAGTACACTGTAATTATGAAGTAACACTTGATTTGAATTTTGCTATTTTGAATTCTTGTTGTTTAGAAAAATATTGATTTTTGAAAGTGTCCTTAATTATGTGTCCAAGAAGAAACAGCTAATTTTATGTTATTTTGTGAATACATAGTTTTTTTTTTTTAAATTTTTTTTTGTAATTTTTTTTATAAGTTATTACTTCCTTTAAGAAAGAGAAGACTGCATTTGTTTAAAAGAAAAAACATGTTAAATATGAGAATTATTCGAAAATTGACTGTCCTTAATGGCCTAATTGACTGTCCTTAATGGCCACCACTGTACATACAAAGTTAAAAATTTAAGGCCAGGTATATAAAAGTAAGAAAATATTTAGCAATTTTAAAAAGAACCCAACAGTTGGCCCACACTTGTAAAGCAATACTGTATGTCTATTTTAGTTTATGCGTTTATTCGTAAAAATGATTAAGTTGATAAAAGTTCATGAACTAAGCCTACTTTTTTTTGCAATAAATACGTAAAAGGATGCATTTTTCACCCGCTAATGTCCTACTTTGGTGAATAAAAAACAAAGAACTAGTGATAGTCACTTCGTCTATGGTCTAAGGACTTGTGAAATACATGCTATAGGGAACGAATTAATCTAATCAAACTGCAGTTGGTAAACATTTGGTGTAAGTAGGTGAACATATGTATGTACAATTCTAATCTAGACAATGTAGTCACTGTTGTCCTAAAGCGAAACTCACATTGACTCATTAAACAAATGTTCGATGAGTGATTGGTTATAAGGTGACTTCATGATAGAACAGATAGGCTGTTTAGAGGAAAACATGGAAAAGTCATACATTCCAGCATGATTCAGAAAGTGATGCACCGATGTAGTCCACCTACTACAGTGCCTATTGGTTGCAGAACCATGCGTTGGCTGTGAAACCCCACAATATGACCCATCAAAAGACCTATGTACATATGTATATATCACCAAATCAATTACTTTGAAGCAAACTGAATACCGCAGATCGTTGAACTTTAACATTTACATCTTCCAAAGGGTTGAATCTCACTCTCTTTATGTACACGTATTCACGATACAAAAGATACAGCAAAATACTTGAAAAATCTCTCACATCGCACACATCCCTAATCTTGTTTGATGTAAATATTACGAGATTCTTTCACAAAAGGTGCATCTTAAGCTATTAGGAGCACGTCATTGTCCTGGAATGCCATTTTTTTCCACAAATGTCACAGCTACATTAAAATACGAGTAAAAGCTAATGAATCACGAAAGCGTTACTTGAACCTTAAAGCAAAGAGTAAATACGCTGCTGCATACCTGCAGATGTGTATGGGAGACTTACTCTCCAACTCTGGAATACTTAATACTTTTGCGTTACTTTTTTGCATTTTCGTTGATGTATCTAAATTTAGATAAAAGGAGAGATGATCTCCGTTTTCCTCTATTTAATTTGTTTTCTTTTGATCCCATTGAAACATTGCAAATGTATCTCGAAATCTCACAATTGTACCTCAAACTGCTGGTTAATGTTTACATATCCATTGGCAGATACATTAAAGATGCGTTATGTGTACCCAAGATACCCCAAGATACACTATTCCCATTTTGTGATGTGGTAATGGGCCCTAGGTTACGATGTGATAAATTTACCAAACGTGTGGTGCTACAAAAAGTACGAGTAAACATGAGCGCGTGAGGGCATGTACTGTATATTGTGGTATCCAAACTGTAACAGTAGCATTCCGAGATATCCCCCTGCAAGGTAGATCGATGAGTGAGGCCATGGTTGGAACGTGCTGCAGTAGCAGTTGTGCAGTAGTGTTGATCATTTGTCAGCACTTTTCCCATGATGGGAAATAAGAAGTAAAAGGATCCGCATATGATTCCCTGCTCCATTGAATGATTTACAAAATTCTTAAGTTTCTCACATTACCGATACGAGATAAAGTATCTGAATTATTTTTGGTGAGAATGAAAGAATTTGAACACAAGTTTAAGTTGATTCAGTGCCAAAGAATGTGGCAGTGTCGAATTGTTTATGTTGTGTGTGCAGAGCAGATCATCTGCAGCAGCAGCTGCCACGGGTTGCACAGATGCTATGTTTAATGTAACAGTATCTCGCAAAAAACAATAAATAGATGAACTAATTTATTAACTATTCTTAATAAGATGTCACTGAAAATATTTATAGAAAAATTGAATTTGAAAATATGTGACAAGGGGGTTCTAAGAAACACACTCATAAGCGACTACTCAGTCGCTCTAAATGAGCAAAAGTTGTTCCAAGAAAATGTGCATTACATCAATCTCTGAATAATAATCGCTGATTATTTTTGTGTATTTACTGTAAGACCAGTGCTTCCAAGAATTAGCATTGTGATGGTAAATGGCGTCACATCAATTTTGGCTTCGCGGTTTAAAGAGTATGTCATCAAGCTTCTTCAGATAATGGTGGTGACCAAATATTTTGCGATAACCCAATTTACGAAGAATGCATCGGTTTTCTTTGTAACACTCAAAAAGATTAGATAAAACACTACAATGACTCTTATTCGATGATTGTGGGTGGTTCTGGCAGTTTTTCTGACATCGTTGCAGGTCTTGCAGTACACAGCACCTTTTTTTGGTAGTGCGACTCTGCTGAACTTCTTCAGGACCTAAGACAATGAAGAAAAAACTACAAAAATAAATCAATTCAGCTCTAAATGCCCCTAAATTTTAGGAACCTTTCAAGGTCTTTAGAAAAGCCAGAGCAAGTCCACCCGGACTAGTCCCGGCTAGAGTAGTGACGGCGGCAATAGACTGAAAACTGATGACAGCTGTCTTCACATGCTTTTGTCTATCAAAAACCTTGGGGCGCCACACTTTCGGTAAAGGTTGCGTCTAGTATTTTGTTCAAAAACGTCAGATTCAAGAATTAGCTACACATGACATAACCGCTGATAATGGAGTACTGGACTGTCCATCAATGTCGTCGTTGTCTGTTTAAGGTTTTCTTAAGAATCTAGATAAATAGCTGTATGAGAACAATTGAGGGACATATAGCTGCAGTAGAGAAGTGAAGCCAAGTTGGAGATAGGTTAGAGCTGAGATCTTAAATAGACAAGAAACCCACCCGATGACCTGTAAAAGGGATTTATACTATAAAATCCTAAGAAGACAAAGGTCCTATTTGCCACTGTCTGAGATCCTATCACTTTAACAACTTAAGCTATCCAAACATTCAATCCTAAGCAACTTACTCTCATATATCCGCAACCCAATCCATCCTTCCCTTTTTTGTTCATTGCTTCAGTGAATACAAAAGCAAATAAATCAAATCCTTGTCGCGTACAATACACCGACACGAAAAAAAAGTCTCCCTTCAATCATCATCCCTCTCAAACCCCCGGCGATGCTTAACATCAAATCACTACATAAAAGCAGACTTTTACAACTTGACACCGCATAAATGATGTCATTATTGTTATTGTCATTTAAACATCACCAACGATAGAGCAGCAGCAAAAAGAAAACCAGAAGGAATTTGATATTTTCATCCCTTAAGCACCCACACCATCCGACCGATGTGCACACTGCATCCAACCGCCATACTCCCATTGACTGTATCAGTATCACACACAGGCTACCAGAAAATATTGCAGGATTGTATTCTAAGCACGCGTTACCAATTTCTCATGGAACATGCACAGAACAGAAGCAAGAGCAAAAAAAAGAGAAAAGAAAAAAACTCCAAAGAAGAAAAAGTCACAGGCAAATCCTTTCCTTAATGGGCAATGAAACAAGGACTTTGAAAAAAGTTTTTCTCGGTTTCAGATTTTTACTCCCATGTCTGGTTAGTGTGAGGGTGCTTCAGCAATTTTGGTGACACACTTCACACTTGTTTTGCGATGATAGGGTGTTAAACGCGACGACCAAGTTAAAAAGCTATTTATGATGGAGAATGTCCTGTGTCGTCGTCGTCGTCGCGCGGAAGTCGTGCTCAGGTTTTACACCTTACAAGGAGGTACGACTATCATTTGTCTATATTAGGACAATTTGGAGTAGCAGGACTCACCAGTACTCTCTGGAAATGGGATCTAATTAGCGTAGTCATTATGTCTTCGAATCGCAGGAATTTTCTCGGCGAAAGCCTTTAGATTTATAGGTTCTGAACGTTCGTGGAAATCGATTAGATGCCTAATTTTTATTTGGGGTCATAATTGACTCAGTCGAACGTTACGTATTAAAAATTAAAATATGATGTAGTAGGGGTTGTCTGTCCTAAATTAGGTTCAATTTGGGCAGCTTTTTATGTGCACCACTGAATTAATTGGAGTCCCCTAGAATCTTTTTTTTAAGAATTTATTTTGTGAGTGATACTTGTACTCCACAATGGTCGAATGTGATTATTGGCATACCTGAAAGAAAAAAGAAAAAAAAAAATATTTTAGAACTTCACACAAAACATGATTTAAGGATAATTTTAATTGATATCTAAAAATGCAATGTAATGTGGGCAGAAACCTTTTTGGAAGGAGGAGTCTACAGCTCACTTCCTTTTGCAGGTGTTGTTTACAATTTCAATAAATTTGAACAATCGGAATCAAACCTACACGGCGGAAGTCTATCTTCCTTTGAGGTCCTAAGACACATTGGAGTGGATTCGACATTTCTTTCGGTACAGTTCCTTGTACCGGAACCCCGGACCCATGTAAGTTAATTCCGATTCCATGGCAGTCTATTTTTACAAATTAGACAAATTTGCTTCACCGTAACTGCAAAATCTGATACTTCTACCTGAGACTCCAAATATGTCAAAATATTCCCAATAATCAATCAATATCACCCCGACAACTGAATATTTTATTTTACCGTCGGTCGGCCGTGTATTTTACACAGAAATTAAGGAAATCATAAGTTGGATGTTTTTTTCACTTAATATCCGTATCTTCTGTTAAATTCGACGGCAAAAGTTATAGATAAGCATCATAAGCAACGAGCAATGCCCAGAAATTTTATAAAATAGTAATCCATGCTGAAGGACATGTCCTTTGCGTGAGACATCGAGTCGGCAGATTGCTCTAAGGAGTGCTTTTGAAAATTTCTACACATGATTTTGTGAAAATTTTTTCTTAAGAGCCACACTCTGTTGGGCACCTGGACACTGAGATATTCCGGCAAATTATGCGGCATACCATTTAGCAAGACAAGGATCTCTTTAACGCGGCCGAGGCCGCAAATTCCCATGTGGACTGGTAGCCCAATGTTCTTGGCTAGCAGCACAATCTCACTATCTGCTGGGTCCCTGCACAAGTATATATGTACATATGTAACTGGAAATGAAATGAACTTGGAAGAAAAGGGTCTCCAAAGACCACAATCCAGCACTTGAATGCATTAAGCCTACACTCTGTAAACTCAGAGATCGAGTTGAGTGTAAAATCCTTTTGACAGCCAATAATAGGTGGAACTCTTTTACCACCTGTGATATAGCAAAGAAGCTTTGAAGCCAAAATAGTAAAGTCATAATCAACAAACTTCTAAGAAATGACAGAGAATGCTGATAGGTGCGCTCAGTAGCCAAAACCTTCTTAGAAATCACACAATGAAACTTAATCTCAATGATGACAATATACATATGTGTGTATGTATGTATGTAGAAGCTGCGGCGACGAAGAGGCTCGTGAGAATGCACTTTTTCTGCTACTGTCCGAGCCTATGTCTCTTGAGAAACAAAAATTTAGGAAAACATTACTTTCAGGACAGGATCATCCCAGTTCTGCTTTATGGCGCAGAGCCATGGACTTTTTCAAAAGTGGATGAGGTCGTTCTTGGCTGTTTCGAGAGGAAAATCGGGTGATTTTTGGTCCCGTCTGCATAGACGGTGAGTGGAGGAGGAGACACAATAGCAAACTGTACTGGCTGTTCAGCGACATTGACTTGGCCAGAAGAGTGAAGGTCCAACGACTGAGGTGGCTGGGTCAGGTAGAGCGCATGGACAGAAATGCTTCGGCCCGGAAAATCTTCGAATCCATTCCCGAGTAACGGCGTAGCAAAGGAAGACCGCGACTCAGGTGGCACACGCAGGTGGAAGGGGATCTCAACCAACTTAGCGTGCGAAACTGAAAGCAGCTGGCTAAAGATCGAGCTGGCTGGAGACGCTTGTTGGTTGAAGGCCAGGTCCACATGGGACTGTAGCCCCACCTTAAGTAATTCAGTATACCAGGACTATCTGACGTCTCACTAAACCATCTTTCCAAGTTTATGAGGACGTCACGATGGTTGACGACCCATATCACCAAGAAGCATTGAGGTAGAAATCCACTTCAGGAACTGGGATCAATCCCCTCCCATTGGGCATCACAATGAGTCTACATGGATCCATAAGTATGGTTCCTTCTCCCCTCATCAACCCAGCACCCTATCCTAAGACTGCTAACACTGGCAGCAAGAATGCAGCCAATGTGTGCGGGTGAGGTTGATAGTGAACTATTTTCCACGGCGCAGGGTCATAAGTCCACAAACGAATTGTGTGGGTCATAAGTCCAGTGTGGAGTTATGGCCTGTTGACTTATGACCCTGCGCCACTTTCCACTTTATCATTAGCTACCTTAGCGTCTATGATACCACTCATTTCAATTCGCAATGACAGCTGCTCACATTAGTACTGCAATATAAAACTACTGTTTCCAAGACTATTCTAAGAGGGAAGTAATCCTACAAACATTCATGACGAAGGAATGCAGTATCATTGAGTATCAGTCTAATTACCACTGACATCATGCATTCCAAGCCGGCTCCCCTTTCTCTATTCATCTGTCATTTGCTTAAACAGCAAAATGCAAATTCCTCAAAAATAGTGTAATTTAATTGCACTAATAATTCATAAAAATTAAAATTGCATTAATTTCACAAATGCTCATCTGTAGGTTTTCTCTTCTTCCGTCTCGTAATAAATTCCACAGCTCGAGATAGTGTTCGCAAAATGAGTAAATATTCTTACTCGCTAGTAGCACAAGGTCGTCATCATACAAACAAACTAAGGATCTAAGCAATTTTTCATGTAATTTGCGCCAATTGTCTTTGCACTTGCTCCACAGACCCCGATATTCGGTCCAAGCTACCTGCCATCACCACATAATCTGTGTCTCCATATAGTCTATTTGTCACATTTGGGGTGAATCTCAAGATCATATGTTTCCATAGAAAAAGATAAAAAAAAATTCGCGGGGGATGACAGAGCGAGAAAATTCGCCAAACTGCGTTGACCATGAGATTTCTCTACTGGACAACTGAGATTATGACACGATTATGAAATATTTTCCTGTCCTCGTCTTGGCGATTCAATTGGAAAATTAGATTCCCCATTGTCTTTGTCCGTGTGTGTATCTGTATCTACTATTTACTCTGACATAGCGTACCTAGTGAACTATGCTCCTCTTTGGCGCAGAGTGCATTTTGATTTGTTTCAAGTGAGTCGTCGTCTAAACTAGAATGAGATTGGAATGCATTCGTCGTTCCGTATGGCAATCAAAGATTTGCATCTCATAATCGCCGGTGTATCTGTGAGTGTACTTTCAGCATCTTTTTAATTTCCGGCTGATGGATATCAGGATGATCATTCTAGCACTCGCATCTTTCTCTCTCCCGCTCGCTCACCATATTTGAACAATACTACGAGAGGCCTCCCACTTAATTGTTTCAAAATAGGAGCCATTTCGAATTAGGCCAGACATCTGGATAGGTTTTGTAGAATTAGTTAAGAATCGATAAAGCGAGGAAATGAATAAAATATTTTTAATAAAAGATGCAGAACTATCGGTCCAGTGCAATCTGTTGCACATGTGGATCAGCTAGGGGCGCATGCAATTATAATCAGCAGTATGGATCTGTATATGTACCTACATATATGCTATTTTATTTTTGTGTAATGTCAATTTGACGCCAATTGCTTCGAACGAGATTACGAGCAAGGGGCTGTCGATTTAATCAGCTGCTTGAGATCTGTTTAACTGAATCAGCCCATTGGCACGTTAGACACTAGAAAAGCTGCCGTTTAGTATTTTGACTGATAGGTTAGGTATATCTCTTGGTTCTATTAGGTTGGCGCATATACCTATGTATAGTTCCATTACTTAACTGTGGAGCGCTATTCTAGCTCATAACACAGTATGCCGCTTGTTAATCTTATAATTATGCCTATCAAGGGATAGCGAAAAGAAACGATGACATAAGGAACGAGCTTCAAGTGGAACCTATTCTAGTATATAAGAAGCTTGAATGACTTGGACACATGGTGTGGATGTACGAAAACAGACAAGTTAAAAAATGTGTTAAGTAAGACCTGCAGGAAGAAGAAATAAGGAAAATACAGATCAATTTGGAACGGAACAGCTGAAAATATTATAAAGGTAGCTAGAGGATGCTGGAACTCTACAAAAGAAGTTATCACCAGTGGAGAGGGTTTCTAAGAAGAAAGAAGACACAAACCAGGGACAGAACGTTGGTTGACATACTATATTGCAAAGGGCTATCTAATTTGTGGTTTTGAACCTTCTTTTTTCAAAATCAAAGGAGATCATTGAATTCTCTTTTTTAAATGGAAAATGAAGTGTTTTTCATTATTTCAGAAAAATATTAAACAAGAGCCTTGGACCGTCTGCAGAATTCGATCTTTTCAAGGTAATTTTCGATGAGTTTTTCGTTACTTTCGGGTGGTATCTCGGCTATAACTTGGCGGATGTTGGTTTTTAGTTCCTGTCTCGGGTTTGCACGAATTTCAGCGTGACCCCACAAAAAAAATCCAACGTCGTTAAGTCTCAGGATTTTAGCGGCAAGTTGACGTTACCAGAAGGTGACGTAATGCGACCTTGGAACTTTTCACGCAAACCATTCAACGGTAGAGCCGATGTGTGGAAAGATGCGCCATCTTATTAAAACCACATGTCTCGGTTATCATGGGCCTATATGCACTTACCATTGACTATTGCAGCCCGATTCTCATCATCGTTAAAAAAAGCTGACCATAATGCAAACTGGTCATTTTTGAGGATGTAATGGTGACTCGTGAATTCATCAATTTCGCTGGAGGTGGATATGTGCCTCATTAGAAGAAGAAGAAGAAGAAGAAGATTTTCTTGGAAAAATCAGCACCAACTTCCCAATCTGCGTAAATTCTTCGCTGTCTATGGTCTCTGGGCTTTAGCTCTTGTGTCAGTTTTATGCGGGTGTAGGGTTAAAATGCGCCATAAGGAGCCATGAGATAAGCGCAATAGCTGCGAACGTTGACAAACCGACAATCCCGGCCTTCGTCCACAATTTTACTTACAGCAGCAATATTTTTGGCTGAACGGATGGCACAATGATGCACAGGCCTTGTCATATCTGCAATGCTTTCAGTCTTTTCAAATAGTAGGACGCGTTGAGCGGTAGTTAAACGATCCATTTCGTAAATGCGTTGTCGCAAACTAACATTTGAATAAAAAAGGCATTTATTGACAGCTGTAAATCAGTGCTGCCAACATAGGAAGCTCGAATTGGATCACCTTTTATTTCTACATGAAAGAACCTATTGTGATTTAGCTAACACTTCAGACACATAATTCAGATACTATTGCCATTCATTTCTATTTTAAACTACCAATCAAGTATTGAAAGTGAAATCAACGCCAAGCTTAAATGCCCTTGCCGCCATTGAATGGCCAATTATCGAAAAATTTACATTTCTGTACAAATGCTATATTGTTCCGCTCATCCCCATAAATATTAATAAATCAATAATCAAAAAAATATCTCGCTTAAGACTAATACTATTAATTACGAATCATTTAACTGGTTTCCGACTTAATCTTTTTTTCCTACCACAACACATTCCATTGCTAAAAGAGCCATTTCCATACGCACAATCGTATTAATTTTCCGGCTACAAAAATCCATAAATCACCATAATCAATTAGGATGGCAACGCGCTCGATTGTGAAATACAGAAGAAGCCCACATTATGTGGCCGGTCCAAGCAGACAACCCAACAGTAGCACTGAAGATTCAACGAGTCTGTCGATCTTGCTGTCGGTCTATTGGTAAAAAAAAGGTTTTATTAATGAAAAAAATAAGCACACCCATGTGGGTGGCTGATCTTTGTCAATTAATATTGTTAGCATTTAAATTAGAAGGTCTAATGGTTGTAAAAATTTGTAAATAAACACCATAATTGGAACTGTGGAAGTAAGATGATGCGGGCCCGTAGGAAGAGGTTGTTGGAAGACATGTTTAACGATTTGTTGTGATCCCATTTCAAGATTTTATTGGACACTTTTAACACTTTCGGTAGAAGGAAAATAAAATATTTTACGACTTTCACAGTGGGATGACATGTTTTTGCTTTGTAGGCACTCTTAATTTGTTTGCTAATGTGGATTGCATATGCATGTGCAGGCGGTACGGATTGTGAAGAAATACACTGCGTGACATGTGCGTTAGTTCACGTTTGTGGCAGTTGGTAAAATTTGCAACAGGAACTCATTTCGCAATAATTTTGGTTGTTGTTAGCTGCACCAATGGAAGAAACGTCGTCTACATACGAGTATTTGAAAATGCGGCATTTTTAACAGATCAGACCTCATGGAAATCTTCATCCAGGAGATTGAATAAAATCAGTTGAAGATTATTTTTGTTTCGCATATCAGTTCAAGACAAACCCAGCCTCCTTCACTCGTCGAAATAGCTGAGACTGTCAACAATCCTAGGAACAACAAATCGACCCGATTACTGCTAAAATGCTGAAAGCAAGCCTTCATGCATCTGTAACTATTTTCAACCCCCTGCTTGCCCAAATCTGCGAAGAAGAACATTTATGTACCTGAGGAGAGGCTGCAAGAAACTCTTGTCAAGGTACCTAAAAAGAGCGATCGTTTGTGGTACAGTAACTGCAGAAGTATTGTTTCACTCTCTTTTCCATCAAAAGTGCTGACAGAGTTCAATGAGTAGTTCTACTCCGCCATCCATAAGTAGCAGGTTGTCTTGTTTCGTCCCACTCGGTGCTGTGAAAACCAAATTAGGCCCATAAAGGTAGAAGTCGAGCAATCGAATGAGTGGCCTTGCAACTGCTCTTTATAGATTAGAGCACAGGTTTTCAAAGGTTATCCCGCCAAAGCATCCTTTAAAACAATCAACTTAGACCGTGCGCTGTACGATTATATTAAATGGAGCGTACAACATAATGGTCTGTTGTCCTTAGCTGTGATCCTGGACAAGGCTGTCTATTTTCGCCCATACTCTGTCTAAGTGTACTGGGTGATATCCTAGGAAGAGATCTCGAAAAAGATCGTAGAGGAATCTGGTGAAACCTTGACGGTCATCTAGAAAACCTTGACTTCTCTGATGACATATGCAAGCATATACCTAGATAGAAATTTTCACGCTAGATGACCTGGTACAGAAATCGTGAAATGCTGGCTTACACATTAAGCTCTCAAAAACTGGCAGAGAGAGAAAAGCCTCCTGCCGCACTGAGGTCAGTTTTGACCCACTGCGTTACCCATAGGGGGGAAAGGTGCTCCTCCTCCCAGTGGAACCCTGTAAATGTCTAATCTTCTCTACTCTAGTTACTTACTTGTTTTCAAGTACAAACCACTTTAATGACTTGGCAAAGTTCAGCATCTTATCTGTAGGTACGCCAGAGAGCTCTTCAAGGTTATAGAAAAAGTGTTTACCGAGGCACTTGTTTCTGGAATGTTTGAGCCCAGGACAGTGGCATAGGAATATCTGGCGCAGCTTCTTCATGTGGTACCGCAGACTATTATGCCCCGTGATGATGCCCACGAGGATAGAAAGGGATCCTCTGTTCTTTCGTATAAGTCTCTCGGTCTGTTGTATCGAAGCCATAGTTTTCTTGTGATGTTGCACGTTTCCATGGACTTAGGTTCGCCTCTCTTATGGTTAATTTCCCTGCTTCAAGCTTGAGCATGCAAGGCGGGATGCTTACAGAGAGATCAGTTGGTTCTATTAAATCTGTTCAACCTTTCCTAGCTAGTTCATCAGCTTTTTCATTGCCTGGGATACCCTCATGTACAGGAACCCAGCAGAGCGATACCTTGTGCTGTATTCCAAGAACCTTAAGCTCTTCGCGACAGCATCTCACAAGCTTCGATTTAATTTCGGTAGCAGTAATTGCTTTTATAGCTGCCTGGCTGTCGATAAAGAAGGTGATACCATCCTGTGGTATTGTCCTTAAGGCAGACTCACGGGCAGCTGCTGTCACTGCCGGGTCTGGTAGTTTAATGGATCTCGATATCCCTAGCGATTCAGAGAAGATGCCGAAACCTACACCGGTGTCCATTATCGATCCGTCAGTATATATTGTTATGGATCTGGTATTAGCTATATTTCCGCTTTTCCATTCTTCTCTGCTAGGGTAGGCTGCCATAAAAGGCATGTTAAAATCCAAGTATGGAGTAATGTAATCTGTTGTAGGTACATAGCTTCCAGTTCGGTGACTGACTGATTCTCAGGGCTAATGGCTGCTGATGTTTTTGTAAAGATGTCAAGCGGAAGCAGGTTGAAAATAGCCTCAAGGCCTGCAGTTGGAACTGTTCTCATTGCACTGGTGGCACCAACACGCTAGTCTTTGAACTTTGGTGAGTGCCATTAGATAGGTGGACTTTTTTAGCGCTGGCCACCATACGAGACTGCCATAAGTCAGTATGGGTCTAATAATAGCTGTGTACATCCGGAGTATTATTCTTGGAGAAGGTCCCCAGGTCTTCCCAAGAATTCTGCTACATGAGTAGAAGGCCTTTCTTCAATGTTCATTTTCCAGGTGAGTTTCCTATCGAGGATAAGTCCTAGGTATCTTGCGCTTTCAGAGATTTTGAGGGGTGTGCCCCCAACAGCTGATGTATTGAACTAAGGAATTTTCCTTTTGTTCGTAAATACCATTTCAGTCTTCTGGGGGTTGATATTAAGACCGCAATTCCTAGTCCATCTAACAAGGGTCTTAAGGGCCCCGTCGATTTGCTCACTTAGAGTGGGGAGGAACTTCCCAGTTGCCAGCAGCACCACATCGTCAGCATACGCGATGATTTTGACGCCGAATTTTCAAAGCAGCTGTAGGGCCTCGTTCAGAATGATAACCCAGAGCAGTGAGAAGATCACCCCGCCTTGAGGGGTGCCTCTGGAGACATACGCTTCTAGTTTTGTTCCTCCCACTTCAGTTATTAAATGTCTTTGTTCAAGTAATAATAATAAATAAATACTTAACTCCAAATCAGGTAAATTAGCATTAAAGCCAATTTATTAAGCACGAGATTAAAGCTGTTCTAAATATACTTAAGTCGATGATCAGAATAATCTTAATTACGTTCTAATTAGAGCTTGAAGTTGCTCATTTGAATGATTAACTCATCTCAAAAACATCTTTGTAATCGAAAACGAATGCACTAGTGTTTAAGGCGATGTATGTTTTGGCATTTTTTTATGTATTTTTCATAACGACCTATCGACAGTAAGTCGGTTGTAGTAGCGGTCGATCAATCGACTTGGATTCTCTATTCCATTAGCCTCAACATGTATTAAATTTCTATTGAATTTTGCTGCACAAACAAATCTTGTCATACTCTTAGTCCACTGTCGCAGAGTGTACACTGACGCATCAACATTAACGTCAGTAAGCTCAATTGAAGTATGTATCTTAGCAGAAACGCGCTTGAGGCCGCAGCGAGCATTGCACAAATCATTAATCTATGCCACTCAAGTCAAGATTATGGTGTCAGGTTAGTCATAAACGAATCGCAATCATCAAGCATCCCAAAGGCTTCGGAAAGTTAGAAATGACGGTAATAGGCTAATTTATCAAGCTAGTAATAGCCCAGTAATGAGGCTTCGAAAGTGTCTGTGCATATGCATATCTTTAAATTTAAATTGGTTTCTTGAATATGCCTTGCAGATAAGTCTCAAGCAATAAGTCTCGGAACTATCTTTAAAGTGCTTTATGCTGCTGTCTGACGAATGCTTACATTAATTTTCAAGATTACTATTGCGAAACTTTAAAATAATAGATAAGCGAACACTTAAAGTCGAAGCCCCGATTGTTGGGGTAGGCCAGGTTTTAAGAGGTTTGCGTGCCTATTGACTACAGCCACTCCTTCATTGAAAACTGAGACCAAGGAGTGAATATCATGTCTGTTAGTCTTAAAATCACCACTGCACCACTTCAGAGAGATAAGTATCTTTTCCAATGCAACAGCCGTGTCGGCAGACCTGAGTCGTGTGATCTTAACCTTGGAGCTCCACAGAACATAGAAAACAACATTGAACTCCCGTCTAAATATTATAGAATCACATCACCTGAATAAATAAACACCCAATGCTGTGCTACCCTCGCACATAGATACACACCATTCATGTCCTACTAACACTATTTTTTTCCAAAAGGTTGCCACTGGTGGTGCAATAGCCCCTTTTTATACCACTCCATGTGCAACATAATTTTAGATCTTCAGTCACAATGCTCGCTAATTGTGTTTCTGTTCAGGCTAAGATACATTTTCTGTTTTATATGATTTTTGTTTTTTTCATTCCATAAACAGACTGTCAAGTGGCGGTGCTTGACAGTATGTATCACTCGAACTCGCACTCGCACTCGCGGTTGCATCCTAATTACACTTTTTCTTTAAACTTATATTTTTCGTTTATTTCTTGCTTTTTTGAGATGAAGATGGAGTACATCTTACTGAGGTTATGTTGAAGTGGGAAGGACTTTTGACGAACTGTTCTGGCGATATGATGTGAAGGTAGAATTGTGGTGCGTCGCACAACTGTCTTAAAAACGAGGGCTGTCATTTAGTGGCAAATTCAAGGCTTGCACCAGCAAGTGCACTATAAAGCTGTACAAAAAGTAAGTGAGTGTGAGTGGCGAATAGAGTGGTTAAAGCCTTGAGATGTCTTCTTTTGCACCGAAGGAGAAGAATGTGTAGTTGTAGTTGTGCGCTTGGGTGTACTTTTGATGACATCTTAATGTAGGGGGTGGAAAACACGTATGAGAGCGGTTGGTAATACCATCAATTCGGCTATGAGCAACATTTTGAATGGTCCTTCGGGCATAACACTACCATATACTATATGCATGTCGAATATTTCCGACAATCACCTTAGAAATTTGTTTAAGTGTTAATTTTGTATTTAATATATTCTTAGTACTCTCCGCGTCATGGTCGTGAAATCTTAACTTCTTAACAATGTCAAGCCACACCGAGCAGAGCTTTGTTCGACAAATTTCTTAGTACTTCGACTTCGGTGACTTCTAAGTACTTAACTTTGAAAACCAAGTACTTGGGAGCCATCTTAGATCCTAAACTTGCTTTTAAATAACACTTCGGAACCGTAGAATGTTCAGCTAAACCTGGGGTTTAAGTCCTAAGATGGTCCATTGGATATAGACTGGCATAGTCAGACCGAATGCGGTGTGCACCATGGTGGTCAAGGGCGGAATTTCTTAAACGCAAGCTCGGTGAACTGTAGCACTTTGCCTGTGTCTGCATTACTGCAGCGATGAGATGAACTCCGCGTGCAAACATGGAAGCTCTTCTGAGCCTTCTTCTCTTGCATTTCTTCATAGAGCACTTGGCCAGGAAAGCAGTATTCCGCATTAGAACGTTGCTTGAGCGGGCAGTAATCTTTGTCGAAATGCGCAGAGGAGGGGAAGCTGAATAGCTTGCCAGCCCTATTCCACGCGTTCGGGATGGGGCGTTGGATATCATACGAACGGTGCTCTTTTCCGTAGCGCTCGAAATGTATGCAGAGACGGCAGACCAGAGTGAGTTGGAACGAGCTAGCTTCTAGACAGACGAGTCTCTGATTGATGGGCTCTCGCAAGCATCTATTCGGAGGAAGCGAGTGTGAACAAGTCTATTCCACTTGCTGCATACAATACAGTCTTTCCGGCGAAGACTATGCTGTCGATACTGGTGTCGTGGATGTGGATCGACGTACCCAGTGCGGGCAGAACCAGGTTTCTGCTTAATCTACCCAAAAGTGACTTGAGAACTATTACAGAGCTCGTCACGGCTTTTACTTCCATTATCAAACACCTCAAAACTATAAGGGTATTCGTCCTCGTGAGATAAACATTGAAGAGGACGAAACCGCTGCACCACGTCTATGCGACTGTCCTGCTTTTTCACAAATCAGGCACTTGACTTGAATGCAATTTCATCCTCAAGTATGAAGATCTGGCTACGGTAAGCCTTGCTGATCTTTAACGTTTTGCAATGCGCATTGTTAGGTTTGGAGTTCGGATAATACAAATCACATGGGCGACACTGCTACTGTCTCGGCCGAAGTACAATGGTCTCTGATGAATACATGCTACTGTCTAGCAATAGTATACCGACATTATACCTGTCCATCGTGATATTTAAGTGCTGAAGTCGGCTTCCTTTCATCATCGTTTATGACTGCAACTAGTCGGTTTGGGTGTTGAAAGATTTTGAAACTTAGATGATATTTTAGCGACCGCTTAACACTCTTATTCTGCGTAGGCGAATGGCCTTCTCAAACTTCACCTCAGAGGTATGTAGCATCTTCCCATTCACGCTGTCATATGCTACATTGTAGTCAGCCTATGGGGTGCAGTAAACATGTGAATAAATGGATACAGATAGTTTCGTAAGTATTTTTCTGCCTTTTGCTATTATACACACATACATATGTACATTGTCCTAATTTTCAGAATCAATAGACTGCGATCGCGTTCCAATTAATCTGTAAATGCCTTATCATACTATGACCTTATTTGATTCTTATAGGTGAAATCTATTGTACATGCATTTGTATTCACATATTTAAAACAGATACTCTTATAAGGCTTAAAGATCAGCAGTGGTAATCAAAACGTCATCGTAAATAACTTTTACTGCATTTTTATGGCATGCGTGCCCTATGACGTAAGACATGATGACAGTAAAAAGCAAGAGACAACATTTTATAGGCCTTCTTATGGGTCTAATGGGTCCATAAAAGTAGAACGGATGACCCCTTTTAGACCAATCAACATTCAAATACGTGCAAGTCGACTTATTTTTGACTCATCACCTGAGGCTGCTATTAGCTTAAATCACATTATGACTACTTCTCCTGTCAACTTGTTAGATTGTGTCCCATAATGCAGGTGCATTCGAACTCATCAATATCTACTCGTAAGTTCCAAGCAAACTATTACCCATCAAGTCCAAATATAGAATTGCGTTCGATGACTAATGACGGCGATGCAATTTGTAGTTTTTTTTTTCTGTACACATGCAAATACATTTTTATAAAAATAGAAAAACCTACCGAACTCCACCAACTCTCTGACACATCACCGAGCGCCGGTTGTTGTAATGATCTGCTTGCCGGGTGTGTGATTATTTGTTTTGGCCAACAGCGATATGAAGTAAGCGCCACGAGGTAATAAACTTTAACAATCTTCATCCGTTTATGGGCGGCGAAAAGAAGAAGAGACAGCATACATATTTTGTTTAAACAAATTATAAACCCATCCACTGATTACTTAGCCCAAAAGCAGTCGAATGGAAGTGGTTAATCGGTTAATTATTGGTTTAAGAAACAGGAAGACGATACAGACATCTATCAGATACTACCTACCTGCGAAACGTGACATAAATATGAAGAAGGTTGCATTTTTTTTGAGTTTTATCTGATTTTATCATAATTATAAAAGATTCATCTATTAATTAAAAGTTTACGTCAGAGTCTATGGAAAAAAAGTCGAATTTACCAGGAAAAATCCATACTCACTAGCCCAACAGATATGAATTTAATTTTTTTTTTGGCAAACATTAACTAGCGAATGAACGTTGGAAAGTATAAAAATAGCTCATGAAATTTGTATCTTTATCTTTGGCCTTCAGAACAAAGTGTGCTTTGTGATAAGAAATATTTAAGTGTGATTATGTAAGCAGTTTTCTAGATACAAACGTATCTAGTACTAGTTATGCTAAGGTTGTAGAGTACAGCAAGAATGGAATGGAAAGATAGAACAAAAAAAGAGCGAAGAACCTGGCAGAAAGAGTGGGAGTTGTTATCGTACTGAACGATAACGTGACGGGACGGGGTCATATTTACCTACACTTATTATTTTTTACTGCTCAGCTATACTTTGTGTGGGAGAAATAATTTTAATTAATAGAATTAATGTTAATTTTAATACAAGCATGTTGGTTGAGCAGATTCTCAAGTTATTTAGAACAAGTCCCTCTGCAGCACTGGACATTCTGCTTCTGATACCCCTTGACGTCTTTAGCAGGCACATGGCGTTGGCCTTGAAGCAACATCGCAGTGGTGCAGAAAAGCTTTTGACTACGCCTTCATATCTTCCGAGAAGGCGGTCTGCACCATTTCTCGTCTAAACTTTGACAAAAACTTCCAAGTCACCATAACTGCCAGAACATTCTGGAAAGAAGACGTTTTTTTTATAGAATTTTCAGGCAGAAACAATGGCAACTAAGAAAGGAAGGTAAGCCCTGGGAAGGTTCGGGGTTCGAGTTAAAAAAACACCAAAAAGTTTTTTCACAGTCCCATCTCTCTCGAATGTCTGACGTCTCAGATTAAAAACTGTCATGAGGAAGCTTTTAAAAGAACGACTTCGGATATGACTCTAAACTGTAGGTCCCTTCCAATTCCATGAAAAAATATGTACATATGTATATCGCGATAATCTAGGCTGTTGAGCCAAGTATTTGTCTTATAAGGAAGTCTTAGAGAAAAACGTGACATCTGCTAGGAATATCCGCCTAGGACAGCCAGGCAGCAATCAAATAGTTGGAATCGGTCTCTCTAGATTCAATAGCTGCTCTAGGCTGCCTACCGGTTCTCATAAACATGGGTGACTCTGTTGTATGTCACAGCATAGGGATATTCCGAGGAATTTTAAGGCTCATAAGCTCGCTAGATATGGAACAACTATACCCATCTTTCCAGAAAAAGGTATTTTAGGTATGCCGATGGCTACTTGTAAGCTCAAAATTAAGCTGGATGCTATCGAGACAACAATTCTTAGGTGGACAAGTAGTATCACATCACAAAACAGATTTGGCCAAAAATGGACTTAACACGCTTTAAAAATTTAATTTCTTTCAGCAGGTGCATATAGGCACGCTAGCTACTAGGACTCATATCAGGTGGGGTTTTAGAGAATTCAACATATGTATATAGAACGGGCTAAAATAAACTCTCTTGGGTTATTCGCCAATAACTTGAAATCAAATAGTTTTTCCATGTGATTAGTTGGCTTTGAAAATACACTATAACAGGAAAAAAATGTCCACCAATTGGTTGCCATTTTCGTCAACATACAATTGAGTGGTTTTTATGGCATCGAGTATTCTTTTTCAGCTGCTGCACAGCCTAAGGATTATTGAACCAAAATTTCACAACTATTTGCACTAAAATTAGCAATGCATCCATTGTACCTATGCAATTTGCATGGTTACGAAAGTGTACAACTAAAACCATTCAAGTTCAGAAGTCTAATTCCATTTCCAAATCCTTACTTGAAAAATTAACAACTCATAGAATCAAAACGCGTACGGACTAGTAAAAAACAAAAACACATCATCATCGCTATGAAATGTGTTAAGAAATATATTAATCCTGCCCCTCTTCTCTGTAGATGTTATTAACGGCTTTACTTAATAGGTAGCCAATGATAAATGACCATCGACAACTACTGGAAGCTCATTAAATAAAATTAAGCTTTCAACAGCGATCCGCACGTTTATGGAGATAATTAGTAATTTATACTCAAAGGTGCCTTCCTATGCCGAGACCTCACTTTTAGAATACTAATCTTGATCTTAGATTACTTATTTGTTCAACAATGTATTCATGTAGTTCTACTCATAATTAATTTGTTTTTAACTATTCATTTTAATTTTTTATATTTTTTTAATTGCGTGAAAGGAACGTGCTACGAATTTTGGGAATACATTTGCTAAAACAAATTAAAAATAAAATCGGGATGGCTGTACGGTCAAAAATGGAGAGAGGGTGAGCCTAAGCCCTTTATTGAAAGGTGGAGGAGTCCGTGAAAGCCGGTCAAGATTTAAGCCTCAAGAAGGTGAGGCATGAACGTAGTAGTACCCGCACCATTAGAGTGGTATCTGATGCACTTTGTGAAAAAAAGTTTTGGCTGAGACTCGGAACTTGAAAGGAAGCAATTACTATAAGCTTTTTGTACGATATCAAGAATATTAGGGCCGAGGAAAAAACCCGGGGTAAATAGAAGCCATTTAAAATAAATGATGGAAAAACGAAAATAGTGAGGTTCGAGTCCCAGAAAACACCAAAACGTTTTTTCATGGCTTCACCTCTTGCGATATGGCTTTAAACTGTAGGTGCCTTGCGTTTGTGTTAAAAAATATAATACGCACAACAGGAATGGTCACGAAAAGCTAGGCCCTGGACCACATACGGTCTGCTGCGGTAAGTTTTTGTCTTTGTACTCAAGACAAGGAAGCATAAACGAGGCAGTTATACTCAATGCAACATCTGCGTGTATTGAGGGTATAAATCGTCGGATAATGCAGAAGAGCTATTGCAAGTCGGTTACTTAAGGATAATCTCACAACACCAATAATTCTGGAGCCGAAATCTCAAGGAAAGAAAACAAAAGGCTGAACTTTCCCAAATCGTGAACAAATGTCAGCAGAGCTGAAATGGACTCATCGACAGATACTGGGTATAGATAAATGGATGTCACGAAACAGTTAACTTCTCATCAATCTTGCAGTTTTCCGGGCTGTCTGCCAGGCACATAGCAAGGTAAATGTTGAACTATTCCGTCATCTTCGAGGGAGACGATCGGCAGCTTAAACCAGTTCTAGGCACTATATCACCGCCTGGCTGTCTGCGAAAATGCTTATATCCTTGGCAGATATTGTATTACATTTCAGCCACGAGAAGGCTTTCTTCATCACCATGATTGAAAGTGAGCCGGAGAGATATGCCCCGATTGAGCTTTTCAGAGAAGACACCACATCCCACCTCGCTTTTGATCATGAAGCCGTCAGTATAGAAGTAAGCTGAACTTCCGTGCAAGGTGGTATCGTTGTCCCTTTCCCTGCGGGCATGGATGCTCGTTCGGAAGTTACAGTCTAATCTCAGTTTCGGCGGGATTCAGATGATGTTTTCATGGGCAAAGTTCAGTATATCGAAGAACGACAAGTGGTCAACGAGGCAGCTGGAGGCTTTCAGACGAATGGCCGTCGTGGCAGCTATTTTGCCGAACATACGAGTATCTAAGGAGCTTCTAGTGCTTCTAAGTGCACCGTGGATGTACATACATGCAGATCTTTGAACTTTTGTAATTGAGTGAGGTGTACGGCTTTATCAAGTATACCAGCTTTCGAGTTAATGTTCCTATCCAATGCAAGACCCATTTCGAATTTTTTTTTTGTAAAGAAGAGAAGAAGACCGGTATTATTAATCGAAAAGGATTAACCAGCTTTCCTACATATATTTGTAGGGCAACTGACATCACGTCCATATAAGAAAACAGTTCACTTCTTTATGTCTTCTGCACAGATTCTGCTGTAATGAGAGGCACAGCGATTGCCTTCTTGACACTAACCACCTCTTTTTTTAATCAGAAAACAAAAGTACTACCAAGAGGACTCTCACACGCATTGACCCCACCGCCATCATTATAATCATCATGAGCAAGGCCAACAACAAAGGACTTAACAAAATGGAAACCTCTCTCAAACTATTATCATCATCATCATCATCATGAATACATATGCTCCACTCAAAACTTGATATTCTGGAAGCCATTATTATGTTGGTCTGATTTGATCCCATTATCAGGCATACAGTTTTCTTGGTTCTTCTTTCACCATAAAAATACACGAATTATGATAGATACTTGCCTTGCAAATTTTTAGATACTTTGCTGTGGAATATAATAATGTTATGGAATATCCTCCAACCACATAAAGCAAAAGGAAGGAGAGAACTCTTCGACCGACTATGCTGTTACAGAAGAAGAAGCAAAGGATACTCTGATACTCTCAGCGCGTGAACTGGTGAAGTATCTCGCGTAGGACAATCTAATGATTCTGATATGTGGTTGAACGATATTCTGGTCACGTTATTGAACATTTTGCCACTTATTTTAGGATTTATTTTTTTTTGTTCTCTGTGTTGTTTTTGTAGTTTGGGCATAAGAAGTTTTGATTGAAGGAATGTGTTGTGTATGGCGGCAGTTAAGGTTGAAAAGTTTAGTTTTTCGTATAAGAAAGGCGGAGATGTCTGATAAAGGATCCGAGATACTTTATGACTTTTAACAGAATGCGGTGCTGTTAAGGCTTTGCATATCCACTGGGATAGTCTCACTTGAAAACAATGAAGACTGCATCATCATCATGCTAAGTTTAGACATTGTCCCTGTATAAGAACGCTTAACGCGAAAAGGAATGCTTAGTGCTCGCGTAATCAGCTTCACTCTAGGAGATGTGAATAGAGAACGAGGGCACCCCTCAATTTGGAGTCCGATTGCCGTTCATGTAAACTTCTAGAAATGAACGGCTATGATGTAGCGGCCAATGTCGACGATGTCGCCATCCTGGTGTCCGGAAAATTCCACCCAGTAGTTTCAGAACAGCTCAACTATGAACTTCTTTTAGTAAATAACTGGATAACAGGATAGGAGTCGGGGAGTAAATTCAGCGTAAGCGGGACTTACCGACTTACTTACTTACCGCGCCTGAACAGAGTTGATCTAGTACCTAAAGAAGTAGCAAAATATCAACAGCCAGCAAGATGACTCTCTGCTGGATGTCGGGACATGCGGACGTCTCCGAAAACAAATAGACGGATGAACTAGCCAGGAAAGGGTCGGATATGCACTCTATAAATGCTCTAGAGGCCAGTATATCTACTGCTTAGTGCATTGCACAGAATATCGACATAGAGTCTCTCGAGAAAGCTGACAAATGCTGGTGCCGATTAGATGCATGGTAGATCGTTGTGGCTAGTCTCCGATACTTAAGCTAAGCCCCAAGGACATATGCGAGTTACTGCACCGGACACCATATAATAAGCACCCAAGTAGCCCGGCTGCCCTACAATAATTATTGCAGAGACTGCAGGGGCGAAAAAGAAGTCCGTAGAATCTATTTGCCAACTGCTAAGTGACTGTCCAGCAATGGCCCATAAAGGAAATGTTACTCTTGGTAGTCACTGCTTTACCTATGCACGGTCGATACAAATGATCAATTCCACGGTTCCCAGAGTTTTCTTAAAAATGGTATGTGGTCTGAGTGAGGCATTTGGCGCACTGTCAGCAATGTCACCCCTATGCCTTACCTAACCTACAACGTATCGAACATTTTACTGAGGCTGAGGCAATTGCTTTCGGAGCTGCTTAGTTTTGCTGTCGAAAAAACGGAATAGGCACAAGTCTCTGCCTAGAACTGTGATAAGTGGAAGACTGTGCTCAAATAGAGATGAACACCGATAATTCTAGAGTGAGAACCGTCATTTGTATTAGTCTTCCTCCCATAGGGGAAGTGTGTACGTTTCCCAGTTATTTTGTTCCAGTATTTTGGTAAACCACCAAACTACCATGGCTGGCAACCTAGGGCGTATTGAAAAAGTCGTTTCACCAATTGGACCAAGGTGCAAGCCGATGCTCTTTCGAATGAAATTGAATTTCACAGCCAAAGTTTTACAGTATTTTGACACCTTCGGAAGAAATATTTTCGGTTTTATATCTTAGATTCATTTAATTAAGCCAAGAGAGGTCAATTTTCATCTCAGCTCAACGTCGATTCAAAATATATCTATTAATTGCTTGCAGATACTCGTACCCTTTGCGATGAACACATTCTAATAGCGAAAAACCACCCTGTCCTGGTCATGAAAATATCATATTTCCATGACCAATTATTTGTGGAAGGTATCTACAGATTCTCTTTGTCTGGCTAACTGCTCCTGAAATACCTCGATTTTAGAATTTTTCAACCCCCGAATTCTATTTAAAGGTTAATATTTCCGAATTAATATCATTTTCCCGAACAAGTGGAAATATCCAACCAAGGATACCTTTACCTGCAACCACTTCCTGTCGGAGTTTTTCTCTTGTTTTAGTTTTCTGCGGAGCTGTTTTGATGAAACTTTTAACCTACCTGCACCTGGAATCCTTAAAAAATATCAAATTATTCGCAATTTTCTACGTCGACGGGTGGAGGGTAGATGAACCGAGAATAGTGCATAGCAAACTTGCATGGATTCTGTTGCAAACAGCGTTTAAGATTACTTGTAGGTACTATTTAAGAGCTAGCTAGCTGCGCAGCGATGAGGCACATCTGAATGTGTGGGAAATATAAGTACATCGCGAATGATAGGGGGGACGATGGGCGGCAACTGTGATTGGGTCAAGGCTTACGTATTCGAGATTCTTCTTTTTTTCTTTTTAATTAACTGACATAATTTTATTAATAAGAACAATTGATAGGACAGAGTGAAGCAGCCACAAGCGGATGTTCGCTCATTATGACAAAAGTTATTTTTGTGTTGTGATTTCGATTGCACATATAGTGTGGTGGTGGCGACGATGTCAAGATGTTATCTCACAGTTGTTGATGTGCGGTGACCTGAAAATTGCTGAAATTATAATTAAAGATTGCTCGGAATCGTTTTATTTTTTTCCGATTTGAATAGTTGTGCTTCGGAATGACATTGAAGAATTGGTGCAGCGGGAGTATCGCTCTGTCCCCCTTTTTTTATTTGGAACTTTTGGAACACTAATGAATGGAAAGATTTTTAGACAACTACTGAGGAGCCTAGGAAGGTACATATACCTTTTTTTAAAGGAGATGTCCAGAGCCAATGCGGTGACCGTCTGCTGGGTATCAGCAAGCAGATGGGGGAGAAAATTGAATATGAAGCCACCAGGTGAGTTAACCGACGCTGGATCCACCAACATACATACATGCGCAACGGTCATGAAACGATGAAACAGAGTCGTACAGCACAAATAGAGGTGTACACGGATGGATCACGTATCGACGGAGAATCGGGTGCGGGGGTATACTGCCGAACGCCACCTCTAAGTCACGCAGTCCATCAGGAACGATTCGTGACTGTCTTTCAGGCAGAGATTTTCGCTATACTAAGGGGGCGGAACTATTACTTAGTACTGGAACCCAAGACAATAACGTTAGCATCTGCTCGGAAAGTCAAGCAGCTCTTATGGCACTAGCAAGCCCAAGAAAAGACTCAAAATTGGTGAGGGAATGCAAAGATAAACTCAACATCCTGGCAACCTCCTCCCAGGTCAGCCTGGTTTGAGTACCTGGCCACTGTAACATACCAGAGAACGAAACCGCGGATGAACTGGCGAGGAAGGGGCGGGTAACACGGACACACGCACGGTTACAACCATAGGAATAGCATTGAAAGTTGTTAAAACCGCTAGCAGCACGTTCGCAAAACACCACGACAACATAAGGAAAGGACTGCAAACCTGCAAAGCTGCCAAAGCCATGATTGAGCGCCCCTGCACCCATCAGGCAAAGAGGGCGCTCGATCTAGGCAGCGGACCCAAATAGCGACCTACGTACCTAAACCAACCAACCAATCAAGGCCCTATCTCGAAAGACTAAGGAAACCCTTTATAAGACCTTTGTCATCCCAGTCCTGCTTTATGGCGCTGAAGCATGGATTCTTTCGAAAGCGGATGAAGATATCCTTGGTCGCTTCGAGAGAAAAATTCTTCGTAAGATATACGGTCCCGTTTGCGTTGACGGGCTTTGGAGGAGAAGATTTAACGACGAAATTTAAGAGCTGTACAGCGACATCGTCCTAGTCTGCGCATCAGTCGCTTAAGATGGCTAGGAAATGTGGAGCAAATGCTCTGGCCCGCAGAGTCTTCGAATCTAACCCGGAAGGACAACGCAGTAGAGGACGACCTCGTCTAAGGTGGCGCGCACAAGTGGAAGGGGACCTCAACCAACTTTGAGTGCCCAACTGGAGGCAGTTAACTAAGGACCAGGCTAACTGGAGAGGCTTGTTGGTTGAGGCCTAGGTTCACCCCGAACTGTAGCGCCACCTAAGAAAGTAAGTGAGTAAGTATGTATTGGTTTCCTTCCTTGCCGCTCGTTCGTGATTAGGATCTTCAGTCATTGTGACGCCCTCATAAACCTGGAAAGATTGGTTAGTGAAACATCAGATACTACCTGATGTCCTGGAAGTAATTATTCCTTAATGTTCTTAAATAACAGAGACCTGGGCAATAGCAAAGGAAGTGAGGTGTCTCCTCAAAGCCCTTATCATTACCGTAGCTTCTGTATAGTATATTGTCGGCGTTGAGTTTAAGCATGATCGTCACAGTGAGTATGCTAGTCCCACCTGCTGTTTGCTATCATTACGACCATTTGCTCCATTTACTCTTTGAGTTTGCAGAGCGGAGGCTTAATACATCTAAGTGCTCGACCCCTTTCTGAGTCGTCAAGCCAAGAACTCGGCTTGGAAGAAATTGCTGTGGTCAGGAAGTCTGAGCGAGGTGTGTATGTCAAAGTTTTCCAAGAATATGGTGACACCTGTGCTTATATCAATCTCTGGCCAACCTGTGTATGGATTTGAACTTGTCTTTTACTGGTTTGCTGGTTTCCCATCCTTGTCTACCAGGGAAAGGCAGGAAAATGGATTTTCAAAATCGAGGTATGGTGACGTGTAGTCATTCCTCACATCCCCACGTACGGAATCTGTGCATTTCCTCGAGATGTAAGTTCCAGCCATCAGATACGAAGGAGACTTTGAATAATCTTCTAAGGTCCTGCTACCAAACAGAAAAGGATGATATACACTCGTATAGGTCCAACTACCAAAGGATGCAGAAGTTCATTATGGTAAGCTTGAGTTGATAGTCCGATTAAGCTTCAGTCCCAAATATGTGGACCTATTTGAGAGGTTCAGAGTGGTTCTTCTTAGGTTCGGAGGACTGAGGCTATGGGATTTATGTTACAATGGAGGCTTGTAAGTTGTTTTCCATTATGTTGCCGCATTTTACAATAAATCATTTCACTCAAATTTTATAGTCATTGACAGAAAATGTATGTAACTGTACCTTTTACAACATTTTATGGCTTAATTCCTCTATGTCAACCGAAAATCTATTCTTTGCGTTATGCATTAACAATCAAACCTACGTAACCAAAGAATGTGCCAAAGGTGTGTTTTTATGATTCAAAATGGCTGGAAATCTAATAAAACTGACTGTGGACACTTAAACTTTATTGCTTACTAGATGTTATAATGAATGTTGAAACAGTTCTCCTTTGACTCTCACTTTAACAGCTTTTTTAGACCGAAACTATCCGAATCAGAAGCACTATCTACTTAAAAATTTACTTACAAAAACATACTCCTATCTCAAATCACAATCTATTCTGACTTTGTCCACGAAATCAATTTTAGAATAATGGCCCATATCTAAGCATACATATGTATGTAAATGAACCCGAATTACTTTCGCACGTTTTCCAACAGCTCTTCCTCCTAAAATTAGTGCAATAAAACTTTTATTCGACGCATAATAAGCTCAGGCTAACCTCAAGCATGGAGATTACATCTAATCGTGAAGATTTTACAGCTCAACACCAACTCTGCCTGACTCCAGGAAAAAACAAAACAACCACGAGCCAACAGAGTCAATGTCAAATTTCCAAGAACACCATTTCGATGTAATCAATCAATTAACCAAAGCTCAACTCGGTTACACATGAGCCGTCGCCGCGTCGTCGTCGGTCCTATTTCTTACATGTAAATGCCCGGCTTCTTATAGAACTTCACACCTCTTATCGCTATGTAATGTTGCTGGGCAGTACAAGTACTTATAGTTCTCCTAACCAGAGCGAAGCAAAAAACAAAAATATGCTAAACGAACATAAAAATATTCGCCGTGAAATACGTGCACAGAATACGAAAGTTTTTAAATATATTTTATCTACATCATACGTTTTAAAGATCCGCAACAGCATTAAAATGAAAAATGAAAAGAAGTTAGCGAGATGTACTTGTAATTCCTGGTACAGTCTCCCCTGAAAGTTGTGGATACGTTTGAGATTTCCTTAGCTTTAGTCTATTGAACAACCAATCGCAGCTAGTATTTGCGTATGTCTTGAAGTTTATAACACTTAGAAATAGAAGTGCGGATAGATAGGAAACATTCTATTGAGATGGTCGGGAATGAGAAGAGGACGCAGATGAATGTCTACTCTTGTCAGGCGATATCGGAGGATGCTACAATGAAAGTGCAGTCATTTTTGCCACCGACAACAAGCCACCAGAGATACCGCTTATGACGTACTGGATTTCTCTTGGCCATTACACCGAAACCCCTGGTATGATGAAGAATATTGCCAAACACATGCAGCCAAACAAGGGGCATACAAAGTGGTGATGCAGAGAAGGACTAGAGCTGCTCGCGAACTGGTCTGCCTGTCAGGAAATGTATTACACAAGGTGACGCGCAATCATGCGATCTGTCTTAGACAAAACGTCACAATAGGCCGATATCATTTTGTGTTAGCGAAATGCTTTGCTAACCAAGATACTATGGTGAACTCTGCAAAAGACTTCAGTGGGGAGATCAAATGAAGAATAACCCTTGCTAATCGCTGTTTTTATAGACTAAGAAGGCAATCGGGTAACAAAGCTCTATCTCGAACTACTTAGGTAGGTCTGTATAGGACACCAATCATTCCAATCCTGATGTATGGCGCTGAGGCATGAACTTCATCAAAAACCGATGAGGATGCTCTTGCTTACTTTGAGAGAAAACTGGACGTAGGTGGTTCATAATCGGGCGGGCTGGAGAGGTTTGTTGAGGCCCAGATCCGCCCTGCTTAGCTGTGTAATGAGACTAGCGTGCTATTCGACTTAAGTCTTACGGTGTAGTGGCTTAACGTCGTCTTTCTTGAAAACAGTTAAAGATTACAGAACATGCAAAATATATCTAAGGGATCCTCGGTCTCTACTTTTTAATCCAAATGACTACACAAAAGGCAGATCTAGTACAGTAGACGCTCTGCACTAATCTAATAAATAGAAGCCACCGAAACCCACTATAGATATTACTATTTGGGCTATTGGCGGTGTGTTTCTTAATCTTAAAGGTTCACAGATGGTTCAAACTGGTACTGGTCCCTATGGGCTTATAGTAAAGAGTTGAACAATATATAATACAACCATCACTCTGATGAAAATACAGAAATTCGAGTACAGCTGGCAAAATATCAGAAGATTAGTCCTTCTCCAGCATTTTTATTTTTTTTTTTAAAGTCGTGGGGGTACATAAGGCTCAAGTGAAAGCCTAATAACCTCCTTCTCCAGTCATTACCACTTTAAGACTTAAACATTCTCGAGAAACTGTTCAGAGAAGAAAATGTTGTTTCGCGAGATGTGGGACCGTGAAAAAACTTTTTGGTGTTTTCTGAGATTTGAACGTCCAACCTCCCGCTCAGCTATCCAACCTATGAACCGTTAAATTCATTAATAAAACGTAGTTCCTTGGAAACTGCTTCTCCGAAAGTAGTAGGTATCTTCAGTAGATGGAAGACTCGATACAACGTAAACCCCTTTTTCTCAAGAAATTAGTCTTAACTGCGAAAGTGGTATCTTTCAGTGAGGATAGTGGTGAACTCAATATACTTAGTTCGTTGCGACTACCTTCAGCTGACCGCTGGATCGGTACCTAGCCTCATTTTTTCTTACGAAGATGCAAGAGTAACGTCAGAAGGTGGCTTAACAAGATTCCTGTAATGCAGACAGATGACGAAGCCGTGTCATGATCGATGAGGTTGAAGCTGAGTTGATACATTGGCTGTACACAGCGGTGGAAATCCTCAGTCCAACAAATTGCTTCAGGATATGGTAGAAGTCCATATCTATATCATACCTCACGAAGATCAATAAGATATCCTCCTTTGAGATAACAGGTTCATAGAGCACCGGAGATTATGCTTAATGTTATCTACCTATAAGCCCTACTCGAGCTGCAGGTTGGGTAAAACTGCCTTCACACTTACGAATTCTAAAATTTTGCTTAGAGGCATAATACTATAACGCGCTCAAAAATACCGTGCTCTATTTTAGAATATGTTGAAGGATCATGGGGTCTGCTTTTCCATAATTCTAATTCACAAGTTCCTTGTTGTAGCATAAATGGTCCGATGCTGGTCTATGTGAGCTACTCCAAATCCAGTAAAACTTAGTTGCAACAAGGAAATACGAGTACGTAATCAGGACTGTTCAAAATTTTACAGTTTTTCTCCAGAGCACATTGGGATCAAAAAGTTTTAAAAATCGTTCTGTTTTTAACATATGGGATCATATGAGGTCCTTCAGCCCAATATTTCAAAGTACTCCATTTCCGCGAAGAAGCAACTACCAAAAGTCATAATTTTTCTGCCGAGTAAAGCAGGACAATCATACAGAATTAATTTCTTCCTCGTCCTTGCAGCTTCTGCAAGAAGTCTCTTTGTTGTACACCGAAGCGTTTCGCAGAAAACCAATGCCACAGGGGTCAGTCATTTTGTCGGAAATGACCTAAGTGTTATGACAAATTATTTTCTTGTTGCATCCTAGTCCTAGATGAAACCTAAATCAATTAATATAGACTGGTAAGCTTAGCCCTGTCTAGGATAATAGGAAGACATGAATTTATTGGGACTCAGTATTGTGTGTCTGTCTAGAATAACCAGAATCGGCTTTAAATCAATTACGTGACAAAATACTCTCAACCACCACTGTTGTATGAAATTTATTATTTTTTGCATCGCAGCAAATTTAGCACGCGTGTCTCATTTAAGTTGCATTCGACAGAGCGTGTGTGTACGCATATTATGCGTGCCCTAACGCGTCTTTACCCTACTCCTCGTCACTTATACACCCCCATTCCTCCATTGCATTTTATTGTAGTGATCATTTTATGCTCGTTTTCACATGACGGGTTTGTTGTTATGTTCGTGTTTCTTTAGCCTGCTGGCCACGTTCGTATATCTGACATCGTAATAGCCGCAATTTATGCTGTCGAATGCGTCGCCGTCATCGCACGAGACTATCGATATAGACACCCAGCCAGCGACGACGAACGGATGAACGCATCGCGTAAATAGGGAGACGGTGATTTCATTGACAATGACATCACCCGGGCCTATTATCGTCATGCTAGTGAGTGATGTTCTGTACTGTGCATGGGTAAGTGTATTTGTGGCATGATAACTGATCACTGCAAGGATTAATTTGTCAGTTCGGACACATCCTGTACTCAGACGAGTGTCTGAAGTGCTTGCATTTCTGTCAGCTTAAGGCTGATTATGCAGGTTTGTTAGATCTAATCTTATCTATAGCAAAAGTAGTCCACCAGAAGATGACGCATTTCCCAGTTGAGTGGCTTCAATGGCATTTCGTAGGAGATGTGTGTCAAGAGACGATGGCAACTGGGGTTTAGATGCCACTCGTGATGAAAGAGCAGCCCGATTTATGTTACAAGATACGGAAAAGAGGTTGTCAAGTCTGTATCTAGCTTAGGATAGGTTAGGTACGTGTGTGGGTGACTCAGTTCCGAGAAGAAGTAACTACCAAGACTCCTCATTCTGCTGACGAATAGGACAGGACTATCACACAGCAGATGGCGAATAGATTGGATTTCTTCCTCGTGCCTGTAACTTCTTCAAAAGGTCTCTGTGGTGTGGACCGAGTCGTTCCGCATGAATACCAAAAGCACAGTCGTCAGTAATTTTGTCGAAAATGACCTGTGCGTTATGAGGACTAAGTTCCACCAGAGAACTTGCTAGAGGGCGGCCATTGCACATGTGTCTGGATGGACCCAGCGTCGGTTAGCTGAACCTGTAAAGATCTAATTGGGATCGCTAAACAAGTGAGAGCTTGTGATGCATGTAGCGCTGACCTTCTCTTGCAAGCTCATCAGCCTTTTCGTTTCCTGCGATATATATATGTATGTCCTAGTGCCCAGCAGAGGGTTCCCTCTCTTTCAAATGCTAGCTTCCGCCGAGTTTTTTTGATCAGTTTCCGTCGAGCCGCTGGCAGTCTCAATAGTTCGCCTTTTCACTGACTAACAGCGGCTTCGGCTGCCAGACTGCTGCAGTATAGATCAAGCGGTGTAACCCAAAGCATGCCGCTTCATTGCCGCTACTGGTGTTGTTTTTATTGATCCTATGACTGCGATGCACCCTGCACCTCTGGAGTGTCTTAAGCGAGGTTTGAAAGCGGGTACTGCTTCTTAAATACCTTCCACCATATCAGCGAGCTACATATAATGTAAGAATGGATCTAGCAACTACCGTATTTAGCCAGTGCACCACAGCTGGTTTGAAGCCCCGTCTATTACTGGGCACCTTGATGCGTTCGTCAATGTTATCCTTCCTGTTTAGTTTGGAGTCCAAAATTGTACTCAGGTTTCGTGCTGAACTTGAGATACTGAGTATAAAGAACTTGTGTCTCCGTCTTTGAGGGGTTGAAGTGGTTGACCCAGTTATCCACTACTTGAGTCCTTCACTTAGGACCGGACAAAGTTTCTCGGTGGCCACATTATTAGCTTAAATCAGCTTAATATCCTCTATGTGTATATGTAAACATTATTGATTAAATCTACCAGTGAAAGCATGACAAATCTGTGTCATTAAACTTAACAGGCATCACCTCATACGCTGTTTAGATAAAAATATACGAACTAGGCGTACTTCTACTTATTCCGATGCACAACTCTGCGATAATTTATTTCTTGATACAATGCACTGCATGAGACAGTCTCGCTTTATAGAACAACCTCAGCTATCGCCGTTATAACTATCGGCCCCAAATTATGAAATCTTATCAATGACAACAGCATGTATCGATGGGGAAAACAAAAAAAAAAAAACCTGACGCAAAAGTAGGTGAGAGCATGAAAGCCCTCTGGTATCAGCTATCAACTTGGAAATTATGTCACTAGATTAATTTAAAAAAAAAAAATAAAAAAATCAATACATCATATAATTTGTGGATAATTTTATCAGCACTATGCGAACATGTGTGCCGCACCTTATCACTGTAGAATTCCTCACATCTGCAGCAAAATATGGCAAATGAAGAGGGCTTACATGAACGATTAGAAAAAGTTGGACAATGCGTACGTGGCAACGTTTCATCGATATCAAAAGCCCAGTAGACCGCTCTTGGTCTTGGTAGGACTTTGCATTTAAAACCGCTCTTTGGTTTATAAGACAAACCCCTGTCCAAGATAGATCAATACCCAACGAGATGGAGTAGCAATCAAAAGTGATAATTTCTGCCTCTCATAAAAGGTCAGAGAATCCTGTCTCAGTGTCCTGTCTCACTGGCGGAAAAACTCTAACTGGCGGCAGTGGTGCGTTCCATAGGCGCAGTTGCGCCACGGTTTTTTAAATATCTTTTTATTCCTATCTCTCCTAACTTAAGTCGACATTTGCAGAGTTGCATTAAAACTTGACGTGTAAAAGAAAAAAATACAGGACACGTCAGATGTAACTAGTCGTAAAACCATGCCATTATGAAATTTAAATTGGCCGAGCAATTGTATCGATTCGTGTTCCTTCCGGTACGTCTTGGCCAAACTCCACAACTCCAGAATCTCCCTTTGGACGGCAGATTGAAACAGTGTTGATGCATCCTGTCTCCATATCCAAACGGAGAGGTGGCCTTTTTGACAACTTCTATTAGCAATGGCAGACGCCGTCACCCAGAATGACAGCAGTAATAGAGTACCTACATATGTACATAGATTTCTCATTGAAGTTCAAGGGGCCATTTTGTGAAGATAACCAGCGACAAGACCAACGAAGATGACAGGATGCTTACTGTAAGTTACACATTTCTGTGAATCGTACTCTTTTAGTTCAAAAACTGCTCTTCGACTCTCTTGGCGATGATGGAGCCGTTTGCCTGGGCATACAAACATTCGGGAAAACTGCAAGGCTGACGAGATCGGCGGAAAGGGTACGACTACTGGATTCTACTTAAATGGCAAAATACCCTTCGCTACATCTACTCAAGCTGGACATATTCAGCAGAACCAAACACAGATGCGAAAATGGCTCGATGTGTCAGATATCTAGACAGATCTGGTCTTAGGTAAATCAGAAATCTAGTGCCGGATTGGTTATGCTAACAGCTAGGGTAATCGTTGACACTGTCTGATAGGGCAATGGTTGGGTCTATATCCAAATGACTTCTGGACGAGCTGGCGAAACAAAGAGGAGAAAGAAACCGTCTTTCACCACAATGACGACTGCTTCATTCATGGGCTCTTTTCATCAAAGGTCCCAGCGAACTGGCATCCTTAGATGTTATAAGCATCTCCTGTTTCATAAACGCCCGCTCTAAAGATCCATAGCATCACAAAGGACCTCTTCTGATCTAAGTGTATTTGTTCCTTGCTTATATGTACATATAGACCTGGTAGGTAATCTACCAGTAAATTTGTAAATTGGTGATAGGGAAGTAGGCGCACGGCGACCTTTGTAAATCTATTATGCTCTCTCAACTCAGAGCTCTAGTCAATGAGATACTCGACGTAGAGCACCTCCTCCAGTCCAATTTGCTCGATGAATTGGAATACCTGGAGTGGATTTTGGTAGATTTTCCTCTGATAGTTGGTAGGCATCCATGTGTTTCCTACATCAGTGCTTTAGATCAGTGCTCCACATTGCGTTAGAAGGTGCCCTGTGGTTTCTTCAACATGTCCGCAGTTTCCCGAGGTGCTCTTTAAGACTACAGGGACCCGTTAGGAAGCCTGTAATTTGGAACTTAAATGAAATATAAAATATGAAAAACAGTTATTGAAAGCGTCTTCAAGAATGCCTATAGATATTGAGATACGAC
Source organism: Blera fallax (assembly GCA_946965025.1). Lineage (NCBI taxonomy): Eukaryota > Metazoa > Arthropoda > Insecta > Diptera > Syrphidae > Blera > Blera fallax. The sequence continues at coordinate 8,431,244 of OX337248.1, read as the reverse complement.
TGCCAGATGGATAATCGCACCCTCGCTTTGTTTACTTTGTCCGATCACTAAATCAAGTTATTACCTAGCCATACTGGTACCGCCTACATTTGCTAGTTCATAGGCTTAAATTTATGCGGCCATAATAATCGATACAAGATAAGCTGAGGAGGTTACCTTTTCTTACTTTTTATAAAGCGAAGCAAACTCATATTGATCGGGCTCAAACTGATTTCCTGCACTTGATAAACCACTCAAGACCCAAAGGTTAATCCTATTTCTAAGGCTCAACTGTTAATCCATAAACCAATTATATGCTACCAACCATTAGAGATGCAAATTCTACGAAACCGAGCCCCTCAGCTCCTATTTTCATTCCCAATAAATGAATGCATACTAAATATTCGGTCATAAAAAAAGACGTTCGACTTTTATTATCTTTGTAGATACAACGTTTACAGATTCGTATTCACTAGTTTATGGTTATCATCCGCAATTTAACCCTAGGCTGCACCCGATTATAAGGTTTACTTTTATGACGGAACAAATTTTATCTGCCAATAAGGACCCCCAACCGAAAGACCTATATTTAGCCGACATCCATAAAAGATCGATGGTTTTACTGATGACTAGGGACGATACGGAAGTAGATCACTTTGTGGCCTGAACGATGATGATCAATTGGTTTTGACAAGTTAATGAGTGAGTGAGTGAGACTATGCTCCTGGGCCAGATTCAGTCGTTCATCATCTGTTATCATCGACAGAATTAGGCTGAAGTCATAAATTGTTATGTTCAGCAAAAATTTATTGCAACAAGGCAGACAATTTATGAGCTACAAACCATCAGTCATCCTTCTTCATCTGAGTTGCGGGTGATGTCATTTGCAAGCTGGTGGTCATCCGAGAGGATCAGTTTGTAGTTTTTTTTTATTTGTTTGCAGCATGACGCATCGAAGAGAATTCCGCAAAATGGGCCAGGCCAGGCCAAGCAAACAAATTTTGAAATAAATCTGTCAAGATGCAGGAATGGGGCAGTTAACTTCATTCGTTTTACGATCGATCAATTGAGGCAAAGAGATCGCCATAGTTAAATTGAAGTTAAATTGAAACAAATTATTCGGTAATAGATTTCGTAATACTTTGTAACCCGAGTGCTTCAAGTTTTGGGTTTGGCCTGACAAGCAAGAATGCTGTGCAAAAATTCTTGCGAAAATGTCATATAAGTAGGTTTCCAAAAATAGTTCAGAAAATATTTTCCCAGTGGGTTGAAAACCAAGGGGAAACACATTACACGTTAGGAAGTTTATTTAGGTCGATGTACTCATTAGGTTGTACTGCGAATCACATGTGGTGCTCTGCGGATGCAACAGCATTGTACTTCAAAAGGCATGTGTGCATGCGTGGTCAAGTCGAAAATAGATTTATTAGTCAGATTTTCCAATTATGAAATTAAACTGATCGCTGTGAAAGCGATTGAGCATTTGTTTTTAAATGGAAGTTGAAGAGATTCCACCGGAGATGGTACTGAGATAAGTCTGTTATGCTGTATCGCTGACGAAATGGTATCAGATATCTGAAATGGTATTCCTAAGAACCGAGAAAACTACTTTCAGCTTTGATCCGTAATCTATGGCGCTCCGAAGTTTTATGGAATTTTGGTATCAGAATGTTCCAAATATCTTTTTGAGAACTTACGGATAAAATGACTGTTTCGTCTTACTGTGACTAGGCGGAAGGCTTGGATCTATTCCTTTTGAATAGCGCAAGATATCAAAGCAAAGTCCGCGTTCGGGATGTTGTCCAAAATATGGCGACGGAAGTGGCAGTGGATTGGTCACACGCTTCGAAAGGGTGCCAGCTCCATAGCGAACCATGCTATGCTATGGAACCCCTTCACTCAGGACGGCAGAAGACCTGGTGGTCCAAAGAGAGCAGAACAGTCGAGAAGGAAGCACGGCAGTTGGGGAAAAGTTGGGGAGAGCTGAGACACATTGCCAGAAACCGTACACGATGGCGCGTAGTAGAGGCCCTAGGACCCACAAGGGGATACAGGACATAAGAAGAAGTAAGAAGAAGATATCTTGGTGTCGTGCTAGATAAGAAACTCGAAATCCAAGAAAGAGTCGCAAAGGCATACAATGCTCTCTTCATCTGCAAGTGAACAGCGGTAAAGAAGTGCGGCTTGAAATCGGCACTGATGCACTGGCTATACGTCATCGTAGTTACACCGATTAAGAAGGATATGGGGGATATGTTAGTCGTCGTACAAATATCATCCTGTATTGCCATCCCAGGGTCCTTGCGCATTATGTTCACGGCTACAGTCGAGGTGCTCCTGTATCTTTTACCAGTACACTTAATATTAAAATTACAAACGGACAATAGCAGGTATCTTTAAAACCAGTATTGTGGAGAATGGCTCCATTCTTAGGAATTATTTCCCAATATCCTTGTTAAATCAGATGAGATGTCGGGTACATTGACTTACAGTACGCCATACAAAGTAAGGTACTCTGATAGGAAGGACTGACAATGTAAGACAGTTCCTTGCCATAATGAAATTGCAGTCTACGCGGATGGTGCCAAGACCTGTGAGGGTACGGGGTCTGGTAAAAACTCGAGGGAATTAACCCACAGGAGGGACTGAGACTTCCGGACGCATGCAGTGTATTCCAAATAGAGGTTCTAGATGTGCTTAAAACTGCAAAATTACTCGAAATCGGATCAATATTTAATAAGAATAACGCCATCTACATCGAGAGTCAGGGTGCACTTAATGCGGTAGGGTCCTTTATCACAAAATCTGAAGTAGTCAGGAATTGCCGCACAATGCCAGAACCGTGTTAGAGCTAAGCCACACATAGTGACATAATTGGGGGCAGAAAACCACCAATGTTATTCTAGGCTAGGAGAGTTATTCTCGAAAATTTTTTTATTTTATCTGACCAAAAATAGTCCAATTTAGATGGGAAGAGGGTGTCCAAGGTCTTGGGGCCTGTTTTAGATCGGAATAAATCTGGGTAAATTTTTAAAGCTACATATGTAAGTAAGGATACTAGGGATGTTCTCTAGTCATTAACTTTGGAGGAAGCACGCAATGCGATAAGGCTTATCGAATACGGATGGAGATAGGTACTGCGTACCTGCGTACCTGCTGTGTGAATGCCAGAGCATTGCATGGAGGAGACTGAAATACCTTGGAAGTTACTTCTTTAATAGCTTAGAAGAGGTCGGGGCTTTTAACCAAAATAATGAGACATCGCGATGGGCCCACTACTGTGCCTAATATTTTATGATTATCTCTTAACCCTACCTAACGCAAACCAACCTAAACTAGGATCATTAAACCAGTTGACGGCGCTGGGTAAAAAGTGTTAGGAACTCTAGTTGAAATTTACTTTTCGACTTCCATATCTCGGTGCACATTCAGGACGAATTTCTTAAAGGAATCATGGACACAGCATTGAATACTTACAGAAAATTAGCAAAAAATAGTCCAGCAGTCGCGGAACTGCCTGCCTTCACCAGCAAGCACAAAGAAGTTGACCTTCCGGTCAGTCGCAGAGTAGTCAATTTCGATTCATTGTACTACCAGGTGCTACCCCAATCGTGAATTCGCTTTGTTTTCTGCTACTAAAAATTATTTTTTGTGGAAAGTTTGCTGTCTCGTCATTTAATCGAATCGAATATTTGCAGACTTTTCAATGGACCACCTCAGGGATGCGGACCAATGACATAAGTAAAATGAAATGCTCGGCGTATACAGTTCCAGATGCACAAATCAGCGCTGTTATAGCAACACTGCGCTGGCTGGTTGTATAAAGATCAACGGAAAAAAGTTGATGGAAGCTGAAATGAGTTCTAAACATCTTATCACGAAAATCGATCAGTGTGGTCCGAGTTCGATTGAAATTTTCTCACCTCAACCGAAGAGAATTCGGATAAGTTAACTTTCATTAGCCCTTCAGTGTCCTTGAGCCAGTCTGCATTCCATAAAATCCATGACCCATGAAATGAGATTTGCCTTAATCGTTTTTTATAGCAACATTAACTATTTCGACACTAATTTTCCAGCAACCGCTCCGCTCCTAAGCATGTCTAATCAAAACGTCATTCGTAATCCCTTCTTAATCAGATTAAACTTTAAACTTTAACCATCAACACTCGAAATGCAACCCATGTCAAGCTTAAACCGTAAACTAATAAATAACCACTTATACCCAAATAAATCTCTAATTTGTGTACTCGTGTGTGTAGGTGCGAATTTCGATGAATATGTATTCGATTGCGCCCTTATTGTCTGGTATTTGTTTGACCCTATATATAGGTAGACAGTTTTTTCTTTTTTTACTAAAATGTTGCAGAAACTCATAAATTCAACGCTGTAGAGAGACAACCGGTCAGTTGTATCTATATACATATACATGCAGGTAAATTTTGAAAAAAACCACCAGTTTACCTTGTTCAACCATCTGACACTGCGCACATACGTATCTACCGACAGCGAAGTCACAGACCACTACCGTCTGTCTGGACCAAAAATACCAAAAACCGCAGATACTCACTCACGTCCACAGGTTTGTCATTGCACAATAAGGAAACGGCGCGGCGGTGGTGCTAGGGAAATGGAAATCGATACAAGAGAAGATGATTTAATGTTTCCGAGCATCCATTTCTAATAAATTTGCCGTACGAGTATACTCGTATCTTTCATTCGCGCGATAATCACTGTGTGACAATCTTGCAATGGTAAGGTGACAATTGATAGAAATTCGGAACCGTACCGCGCTGACTGGCGACTTATGCTAAACAATGGAGATTTAAAGTCAGAAACCGGTTACGATTTGAGAAGACAGATCTTTCGCGGAGCCGAAATTTGAAATCGAAAGTATTTTCGAAGTTTCTCCGATTCATTGTTTCCTCCACTGATCTGCTTTGAGTGTCTTTTGTCTCCCGCTCTTTTTTTGTTTGTATCTCGAATTTTGTATTTGTATCTTTCTATTACATACTTGGAGCATGTACTTGAATGGAATATCAATGAGATAGAAGCAATCCGGTAGCGATGGTGGGGGAATTTGATGATTGAGGAACTTTTTTTTACGTTCAAGGTCATGACAGTGCGTATGCTTATTATTTTCATTTTTATTTCATGTGCTCAATAAAAAAGAAAAGGTAGATGGCTGGGGAGGTGGGGATAGAGTCAATTGCAGTGTTTCTTGTTTTTAATGTTTGTGGATGACATTGATGGAGACTTACGAAAAGGGTCGTGGCATGGCAGCCTTTTTGTGGCCTTAAGTCGCACTATTTTGTAGGAATTTGGGGTATAAAAAGGTCTTATGAAGTGGTAGTGGAATTTTTAGTACGAATTTGTAATGATGATCCTATCATACGGATCGCTTTGGGCTTAATGCTAACCAGACAGTCGGAGTGGGCGTCCTGGCTCAGCGGACTAAGTTCGAATCCCAGAAAGTATGGTCGCGAGTGTCGAACAGACGTCTGAGAGTAATAACTGTCTAGTTGCCTTTCGAACCGTTTCAGACTTCTTTCTATGGGAAATTTTGAAGTCATGGATCTCTATGAATAAGCCATAGACCGAGGTGGCTCTAAGGAAGAAGCTCCGACAAGAAGTCGGGGACAATTTATCGCCAACAAAATCACTTTTTGATCTTTGTAAGCAATTTAAGAAGAAAAGTGGGTGGGTGGCAATGGTACGTGTACTACGACAGTATAACTAGATAATAGCGATTTCAAAATTCATAATTGCAGAGTCATATATTCGATGTCTGTATTGTGTAAATATTTCATTATAAGAGTATCTTTGTACTGACAATCATACCAAGTATATCCAACGTCATCCAATTATAAGTATAGCTCACCTGAAATTAAAAAAAAAGAAAATTGTTATTAATATTAAATTATACAGGAGAATAGATTGCATTAATTAATTCTTCTTATTTTGAAAGTTCGGTTTATAAAAATCCCGATGCTAGCATTTAAAAGGAGATTCGCTATAAGAATGCCTGACATAAACCTGTAGGTACCTGGAAAAATCAACAGAGAACTGGCCTCTATATCGACGATTCTTATATGGACGTTGGCATGGGAGCCGGAGTTAATTGTGACAGAAGGCTTTAACGCGCTGTGCTCAACTGTATCTAGATCGAGGCTTGTAAGGATCTGCAAATAGCTTTACATGAGATACATACATATGTAGAGCAAATGCGGTGAGCCTCTTCTGGGGCATATGAAAATCGCATGAACCGAAATTTCCGATGACTTTGAAATAAACAGATCGCCGCGGAGCCTTATGCATCGCAGGCTTCCCTTTCGAAGCGATCCGAATTAACTCTTTAAGAAAAAAAAAAATAGATAGTAAAGCTACCAGTTGAGCAATTCTACCCTAGGTTCATTTCGACATATGTGCAATGGCCAAGACGCCATAACCAGCTGAACTGAAAACTGAATCCCGACTAGTCGTAGTATACAGGTCATCTCCGGCGTAATTACTGGTCACTGTGCCATTGGTAGTCATGCGGAACGCCTCGGTGTACAGCACAAGGACTATTGCAGAATCTGCAGGAACGATGAATGAATGTATTCTGTTCGCCACCTGCTGTGTGATTGTCCTGTCCTATCCGTCAAAAGAATGGCGATTCTTGGTAGTGACTTCTTCTCGAAACTAGAGGACTTATGTAAGTAATATTGAGTTGAAGCACCTGCAGTACTCCCGGGTTAGATAAATGCATACAATGAACCCAAATATTTGGCTTAATTGAACAGTGACTCAATTAAGGCCCGGACCCATATAATCCGTCGATCCGTGGTTGCGTCGTTTTTAACTGACACCTAAATAGAATACACGCATTCTTATGGAAGGTAGCCCATAACCAACGGATGTATAAACTTCGACGGACAAAGTAGGTTTAGGTTAGGTTAGGTTAGAAAGGGTTATGAGGAGAACCTCATAAAACACTAGGCACCAGAATGGGCCCATCGCGATCCCTGAGAAACCTCCATAAAAGCAAATGGAAACCAAAACACTTTCCCTGAAACATTTGATTTCCCTACAGAATTTAAAAAGCCTGTTTTGGTTGATAGGACCAACCTCTTCTAGGTTGCTGAAAAAGTAGTTTCCCAGGTATGTCCTACGATTTCGAGCTATTCCTTGGCATTTACATAGTATGTGTGTGATGTCCTCATCGATGCATATGTCGTTACAATATCTACATACATCTGTGTCTGTAAGGCCCAGTCTCTTGGCGTGCTTTCCCAGAAGGCAATGCCCGGTCAAGATTCCTTTTGCTGTTCTTAGCTGAATTCTGTTTAGATTCAGAATTTCCCTAGTTCTTTTCCGGTCGAATTCTGGCCACAAGGCCTTGGATACCCTGTGACCTGCTGCGATTGACCATCTTTGGTTGGCTGTTTTATGTACTTTGCCTTTAATGGTAGCCTTGAATTCGCACGAAGGTGGTTTGATATCCACGTCTTCGCCTACTGGCAATTCTCCTCAATGTCTTGCCAGTTCATCAGCAAGTTCATTCCCTTTTATACCGCAATGTCCTGGCACCCAGCAGAATTATACATGCGCGGTTCTGCGTGTATAATACCTTTAGCATTGTGCGGCAGTTCCTGACTATCTCAGACTTTATGATGTTTGATTTTAGCACTTTGAGTGCAGCCTGACTACCGATATAAATGACAATATCCTTATTGGATATTGATTTCATCTCTAGTAGTTCCGCAGCCCTGAGTACAGCTAGAACTTCTGATGGGAAGACACTGCATGCATTTGTCGAAGTCGAACACGGGAGTAATGTCGTCTGTTTTTACTGAATTGCCCCTGATAAATTCTTTTGAGATGGAGCAGTGTCCTATACTGCTTTTCTTAACCTTCCTATACCCGCGCATTGGTCTGTGTGACCGTCAAATTACGCTTTTGGAAAAATTTTAGTAACGGTACAATTAAGCGCAGTGTACCTTACTTGTTAAATACTATGACCAATATAAACTTGTTTTATTTCGTTAACAATATATCACTCTACTGATTAAAACAAATTTCATAAAAATATTCGAAGTGGAAGAGAAACTACGGGCTTTTGAATTTCGGTCCCAGAGACCGTGCGGGGGTATACGTGTTATTTTTTTTCACGCGGGTATAGGAGGGTTAAAGAGGCCTAAGTTAGTGAGCCTTAGCGCACTGTTTCCCGCAAGGTTTTTAGCTTGTAAATCAAGCGGCAAAAGGTGAAGAATGACGTCCAGTGCCGCTGAGGGGGTCGTTCGGAGTGCGCCCGTAATTTCGACACTGGCCGTTCCTACAAAGTAGGTTTACTTTCTACTTTTTTAGTCCGTTGATGCGTTGACAGTTCACACATTCACATAATGAAGTTCACGCATTCACAAATTGAGAGTAAACACATTCATTGGTGGAAGCATTGAGATATGGAGAGAGCATTGAGAAACTGTCATCGGCTGTCATCTATCAACGTAGAATTTTATGGGACGGTTCTTTCCGGCAATACGTGAACGTCAACGCTAACCTTCAACGGAACGACGTCTACCGATTCTATGGGTCGGCCCTTTAGTCATGAGGCACCCATGCAATTAACTTAATTTTTCTAGGTTATGTGAATGAAAGGCTGCCATAATGTATGCGAGCTGCATAATTATTGAGAAGAAATAAAATCAACCACATATTTCAAATATCTATACCATCACTCCTGCAGCTTTTAAAAGTGTTTTCTATCAAAAAAAACAATAAACAACAAAAATTTATAAATTTGCAACAAAGCAAACACAACAATTCCCTCCCCCACATACACAAGTTAAAATGAAATCTTCGAAAAAAATTTCTGTGAAAACATAAGAAAAACATATAAAAACAGAAGAAAAATCTCACAGATGCACATTCATTTAGCATACGGTCTGCCGCCGCGCAAACATTAAATCTAAACAAATAAAATTCAACACTAAAATAACAAAAAAAAACCCGAACGGACACTGTCCTACTTATGATCTCCCCTAAGTCAACACATACATCATTGGCTTAATTTAGTGAAAAAAAAAATTAGGCATTTTGCAAACAAAAACTATACAAATAGTAAAATAATTATATTCAGCATTAAATGTTAACACAAATAGAGATCTGAGATGAGGATGAATGAGGAACAACAAAAGTATATGATGCGCGAGAATGTAAAGCCCTGAAGCTATGTCGTCGGCGAGCGGTGGTGGCTAGACAGGGTGGTCAGTATGAAGAAAGATCATTAATTTTATCTAACGAGTTTTTCTCAATTTCTCATCTGATTGATTTGAAGATGAATTACACGGCTTGTTTGATGGATTCGGTGCAATTGGCGGTGTCTGCGCATATTGAGAGGAATTGTAGAGATATGCTGACGATGCCCAGGATGTGACCGCATAAGCCAAGATTATTGACATCAGTTGCCGTGGTGGGCATTTTTTAAAAAAATTATTTTAATAGAAAGAAACGGTATTATAGGACTCATGACATTCGTTTGAAAGGAATGGCGTTTTTTTTTTATCGGATGTCCCGAGGGTAAACATCGGCATTTGTGAGCATTTTTGGAACAAATCGTCTCAGACAGGTATATGTCCTTTTTTTCATATTGGAAGTCTTTAAGTAACTGGATTTTATTTAATATGTCTCAGTCGTTATTATGAAGTTGAAGAACAACAAAGCCGCCGTCACTGATGTTTTACTGTGAGAACTTTCCAGATAAGGAGGCATCCCATCAGACTATTAGTATCTAAGGTATGAGGATCATAGATAAGATCATTAGTAAAGTATGGGAGGACGAAGGTATATCCGACGAATGGATTATCAGCTCTATAGAGCCCATGCACATAAAACACGACCCTAAGTCGTGCGGTAACTATCGAGGCATATCCCTGCTAAATGTCGCCCACCATACTGTGTGAACGTCTGAAGCTGTTCTGCACCACATTTATCGACCCAAGTAAGTCAAGTATTCACTCTTAGAAGAATCCTGGAAAGAGCAATGAATTTCAAGTCGAAACACCTTCTGTTTATCGGCTTTACGGTTGCATATGACAGCACTCAATGTTTGTAGCTCTACAAGGCGATAGCTAAACTCGGTATCCAGCGCTGATCCAACTGATCCAGCTCTGTTACAAGATTTTGTCAATTTAATTCTGGAGCAAATAGTACAGACGGCTGGTGTCAATAGCAAAGGACGTTCCCAGTAAGACGTTGTAAGACTTCTATGGCAATTGAAATAAACGTTATAGATATTGGTCTGAAGGCCAACTACTCGTAGGACAAAATAAATTTTTGCTGTCGATAAACCAACGTCTTTCAATCGATTAGGACAAAACGTCACTATCGGCAGCTACAACTTTGAGGTAGTTAAGGAGTTCACCTACCTCGAAACAAATAATAGCTCTACAACCGACAACTTAGTGGAGATCCGGCGAAGATTAACCTTAGCAAGCCGCTGGTAATTCCATCTGGCAATACAACTGGGCTCAAAACACTTACATGAAGGACAAAAGTGAGTATCTACAGAACTTAAATATCTTAGTCCTAATAATTGGAGCCGTGTGCTGGACTAAAAGCAGAAAAGCGGAGAAAATTTTGATCTCTATTTATTGAAAGATAAATATGTACTTCTTCAAATATTCGGTACCTAGGTGCTAGGAGGAAGAATGTTGGAGAAGATTTAACCGCGAAAACACGTCGATCTTCTTAAAGAAAGTCTTCAAATCCTAGTCCTAGGAGGTCTGCTTTTACCATTACCATGGCTTCTTACTGCAAATAATATTATCCTCGCCTAGGAAAAGGAGGGATATAAAGTTAGAGTTCTGGGAAAGTTGGCCAAGTGAACTGATAGCTGTGGTTATAATTCTAATCCGGCAACGACTGAGCTAGTACTATGTATTAATCAAAATGCACAAAATTCCGGCAATGACCCTACATACTCTTATAAGGGAGCACTTGGTTATACATATATATATGGTGTCCGTCCGAATTTAATGCATACCACGCAGTAGTCTGGTGGACGACAAGCTAATTCTGTACGTCTTTCTTATAAGAACGATTCAAAGGACGCTTTTTGCTCGCGTTACCAGAGCACTTCGTACAACTCCTACGGCGGCACTGCTACATACATATACTCGTATATGTATCCTTCGTCTGGATATTTATGGGAAAGAACTAGCAATGAAATTGGTGCTGAAAATTGAAACTGACGGACGATGGTGTGAGGCTGGAGTGTCCTCGGCCCCCCTTTGCTATAAGCCAATCTTTTGGACTACCGAAACGGTCCAGGGGTTTTCAAGGCTATTCATGAAGCACCTGATTTGTTGCTTATGAGGACGTTATCACACATGGACATCTTTATTTACACAGACAGTCAACCTGCTGTAAAATTAAAACCAATAAAACATTAGATCTAAATTCGTAAAGCAATGTGGCGCATCCCTATCAATTCCGGCCCTGGATATAGTGAGGTACACGAATTGGTAAAAAATGGTACATAAAAGAGGCGCTCGACTTTAGAAGGGCAAGGTACAATAACCCTACATTATTACTGTTGCCAGGAAGGAAAAGAAAATCCCTTTTTCATATTAACACAGCGCATATAGACACTCTGATCGGGATGCTAACTGGTCACTGCATAGTAGGAAAATGCGCTGCAAGATTTGGCATTCCCCCCTAATGACTTTTGCAAGGACAAAGAGGAGAAGGAATCACATTGTCACCTTCTCTGCAGCTGCCAAGCTCTGCGAGTATATCAGTAAAATCTGGAAATTAATCCAAAAATCAAAATGGTTCCTAGAGTAACTTATTACTGGCTTATGTGGTAGCACAATGGATTTTATCTGTTTTACAAAACTGAATCCTATCGAGCACGGCCGCCACTGTAACCTAACCTTATAACCTGCAACCAGACTTAAACCGGAAAACGGTTTAACCAATTTTTTGGAAATCAGATCCTCAGATTTGAGATTGTTATTATGTACAAAATGTAATAATAATACACAGCTACATCTGTTATCAAAGCAATTTTGTAAAAATTTGAAAAATAAATAGTCATCATAATCACATAAACAAATTTCAACAGGTGGCTTCAAAAAGTATCAACCACTGGGGGGGGTGATTAAACTGCTGAACATAAATGTTGAAGACTTTTCACTAAAGAAACTACTTAAATATATTTTATACTCGAGAACTTAATTGACAATAAACTTCTCGATTTGTATCACCCCTATCATCGAAATCATTATCTCATGGCCAATTTCAAAGAGATTTTGAATGCCTTTTGAATTACTTGTACAGTGAATGAGCTGAAATTTGTGTGTTCCAATTAATTATTTGACCACTATAATAAAAAAAGATTTTAAATCAACTTAAACTGTTTAGATTTATGCATAGTAAATACTGATAGTTAAATTTTCAAAGCAAGGAGAACACAAAAAACTGCTACGAAGGCTGACTTTGGCATAAAAAAAGTTTTTTGAAATTTTAAGTACCTGCTATAGTACTGACTTGTCGAACGCAAAATTCGATGTTTTTAATTATCAAAATTTTTACACGACGACTAACAAATTGGATACATGAAAACGACCTTCTTAGCGAGTTCCAAGCTGGTTTCCGCAAAGATTATTCCACAGTTGACAATACATATTCTCTCTAACGAGCATCGCCCGGATGTTTTTAGATAAGGGTAAAAAACTGTGTATGCTTTCTTCGTGGATTTTAAGGCGGCTTTTGACTGCATCGACAGAAGGGCCCTCTTCTATAGACTGAGCAACTTGGGAGTCTCGACAAAAGTACTAAGAGTGATACAAAAAGTGTACGAAGATAATAACACCACAGCGGTGTGGGATGGAAACATCTTGTCTAAATGGTTTCAGACAAAGTCTGGTGTAAAGCAAGGATGCCTGTTGAGCCCTCTTTTGTTTTCGATCTCATTGCATTTTTCCCAGGGGGAATATCTCTCAATGGATTACGTATTCACCTCTTGCTTTACGCTGATGATATTGTAATACTCGCGGAAACCCCGAACATGCTACAAATCATGACAAGAGTCAATACTGCCAAATATGGAACTTGCAACGGAACACCAGCAAAGTTATGATTTTTCGAAATGGAAGGGGGCGCTACGCAATCGATGAAAAATGGACCTGGCAAAATGAGGAACTGGAAAAAGTGAAGGAAAATAAATATCTCGGAGTACTAATCACCCCACAGTTATCATTTAGAAAACACCTTGAAGAGAAGTTGAAAGAAGCAAAAAAGGGCAATCAATTGTAATTGAAAAGAGATCTTGGGAAAAATGAAAATCGCGCCGAGTGTAAGATATAAAGTCTTTGAAGCAGTCATGAGGTCAATAATGTGCTATGCGGGTCAAGCGTGGGGAATCTGACAGTTTGAGGAGGTTAAACAACTTTGAGATACTTCCTAAAGAAAATGCCAGTAAATACACCAAACTACATGTTGTACCAGGAAACTGGGTTGCCACCGCTTTATGTGTTTACGCTTAGACTTCACTTCCTATACGCCTTGAAGATTCTATCACTACCCAGTCATCGTGTCCTTATAAAAGTGCTACGCACCTAAAAAATAGGAACCTCCATTTCTTTGTCGAAAGGACTAAGCTGGGCCGTGAGCGTAATGTATCCCTACATGAAGTACACGTTACCGAAACAAACCTAAGAAATGCACTGCAGCAACTTTTAATTAAGATAGACGAATCCTCGGCGCAGATATTTCAAAGGCAAAGTGAACAAAGTCAAAGCATGACCTTGGGGAGATGAACTATTTTCATGACCGCAACAGCATAGAGCTTATCTCAACCGTATTCAAAGTCAGGGGTGAACTACTGCACTTAAACTACATGCCACACAGGACTGATGGAAGTGATGAATGTACACTGTGCAGTCATAGGACAAGAGAAGACGGCTTTCATTTCATTGGAACCTGTCCTATCCTGAGCTCAATCAGAGCTCAGAGATGGGAGAAACACCCTCTCTTCCGATGAAGTCTGGATTATATGTTTAATTTTTTAAAATCTGCTTAAAAATACCGGCTGCAAATTATAAGCCAAGCCTTCTAAAAAATACTGAAAAATATGAACCAATACTATAATTTTCCAAAACTCTCTTTTCTCGGCTGACGGCAACGCTTATTATTGTAAAACTGTAATAACTGAATTTTTGTTTGAATTAATGAAGTTACATTACTACTACTTACATGTACTCATTTAAGCTCTGTGAAATGAAACCTCGTGTTTCCTGGCGACTTTAGGGTCGCAAGAAGCAAGTTTTATGGGATTCCCCGAACCCATTGTAAATTATAAGTGTGGGTTTTATGTTTCCATGGATATGTAGTGCAATACAATACCGTTGTAACTCAAAATACGAATTTCGATCGTAACTCAAGTTGATGCAATATCGGTGGGAGTTTACTACAGTCAGCCAATCATGAAAACGACTTATAGTGCCATCTCTTGTTTGTTTCTTGCACTATTCTAACGACGGTCTTATTGACGCGTAGAGAATTGAATTACAAATTTGAAAAATTTGAGTTACAACTGCATTGTCTTGCTAGTGCGATGTGATGCATTGATTTTAATGGGCTAAAATGAATGAATTTTGATTGTAAATATTGTGTATAACTGCAAGTTTATAATACTTAGAGACGGATAAATAATTTTTCCTGTTTCCAAAACTTCACAGGATTTCCTGGTAAATGCGCTCATAACCGCATAACTCCCTACCACCCATAGATAAATAAATAAAAAAAAATTGCAACAGAAACATACGGCTTCCCCTAGTGACCCACTTTCAAACTCCAAAAATTAATTTGAATAATATTTACGTCTTCGACTAGATTAATGGGTATTTTCCACATACACATACCTACTCCCGATTGGGTTAAACAAATATTTATGAATAATTCTCCACCCATTTTCGGCAAGATTTCATCGGGGCATTCGGAACAAGAAATAAAAGAAGATATTAATTGTATCTATGATTGAAGGCATATGGATGTGACCCCCCTAACCATTTGATTCAGCTTTTCCCTGTCAAACATTTTCGTAATACATATCTCGAATTAGAAGTGCGTAATGTGCGTACGATCAGCCATGAAACCGCATACCCCCTTAGAGTACCGGCCCTCACTTAAACTTTTACTTCTGAAATGTTGTTATTGGGGAGAGCTTCAAGGGCTTGAAGGGCTTGAAGGGCTCTTATCGGGAACATTTTTCGGTTTCTTTTCTGTTTTCTTTTTTCATTTCTGGTTGATTAAAATGCGAGAGAGTTATAAATTCTGGTTTGGGCTTTTTTGTGCCCGCCATTTCGTAATCGAAATGCTATTCAGGAAAATACGATTTTTTTTTCATTGCGAACAGTGGCGGTTAGTCACAAATAGATGTACGATATGCTGGTTATGATATTAAGTTGATTCTGTGTCACGCACTGCCATTGAAACAAATTAGTAATTGAAATTGTCAGCGATGTAGTGTGAAAACTGTTTATCTGGAGAGTTAATCAAAGCTTTACGGTGGTAGAACCAGAGCTACGTGAAAACTTACGATATTAGTACTGATGTCACCTCTGCCGCAATCACATAGCATTTATACATAAAAATCTAAATGTATCTGATTCGATCCTGCGATCTTTTTCATATTTTCCGTTTCCCTACTTCTTCAGATTATAATCTACAAAACGAGAAAATTCCCACTTTCAATACCTCATAATCTTCTGCGATTACAAGCCAGCCTAAAGCTTAGGTATTACATTACGCATACTCGAGATAACAGCCGACTACACCTAGATCTACACTTTGTTCTGTTCGAAGATAAACGTTTATTCAGCTTGTAGCTATCCAAGTATGTAAATGTGTAACTTCCTCCGTGTGATGGACGATTGTGCATTCGAGATATGTTTGTGTTTCCCAGTAACTTAAGTGGTAACACAGGAGATTAGCACTATTTAGACTGTGTGTGACCGGCTGAAACATAAAATGACACTAAGAAAAGTAAGCAGACACTAAGTGCAAACAGATTTTCTCTAGTTTTGAATGTCAGACGGTTTTTCTTTTCTTTGTTATCCCATTTGGGAAACTAGAACATCACGACTGAAGGCGACGCGCAATTTGAATATCGAAATGAAAAGTAATTTGTTTTGAACATGAGCGTGATGCATGCAAAAAAAGGCTATAAAAGGTGGTTTCAATTTCAGATTCCGACCACAGATGAATAACGAAAATGGAAGATAAGAGATTTTGCGAAAAGATTGGGAAGAGTTTTTGCGACAAAACGTGCTTGGGTGTAGGTCTGTCACTATGTATCTATCATGTGTCAGTATGTATGTACAGTCATGAAACAAAGTTTGCTTCGTAAACATTTGTATTATCTGTACGGATGGCTTTGACTTACTTGTGTGTTCTATGGAAATGAGAATGTGTATCCAATATGAGGTGAGTGTAATGGTCTCAAAACGTAGCTGCCAGCTATCGCCAATATACTTGGAGTAAATATATCTGCATGGACTTAAACCAATTTGAAGCATAAGACTGTATTTATCAGATCGCCTAGATCGTTGTAATAGAAATCCTTTTTATAGCGTTTTAGGCCCAGCTTTGGGCAGCTAGACATTTTGCACCACTTGTCCATCTTTCTTCTCTCGATAGCATCTCAAGCTTATATTTGAGTTTGCAAGCATCAATCGGTATACCTAAAGTATCCTTTCTAGGAGTAGGATGGACGTTGTTCCGTATCTGTCGAGTTTGTCAGCTTTACAATTCCTTGGAATATCCTTATGCACTTGTACCCAACAGAGGTGAATATTGAACTGCTTCTCTGTGAGAGACGATAGGCAGTCTAGAGCTGCTATTGAGAGAAACTGATTCCAACTATTTAGTTGCTGCTTGGCTATACGAAAAGATGCGTATGTCCTAGCGGATATCAAATGAGACTTTTTTAGCTGTCATGGTTTCCGCCTGGAACATGCTACAAGGATGTGGAAAACGGAAAGGAAGGGTAAGATTTGTTTTTGAGCCTTCGGCGTGGAATTAAATCGACCCTTCTTCTAAAAGTAGGAGTACATCCTCCTCCTAGAAGGATCTGGGAGGGATGGTGGGTTGGAAAGTTTTGTTAAAGTCTAAAGGAAGAATGGTGTAGTCTGTGTTTTCGTGGATGCGTGCTCAAAATCTTTTTTAGACCACTGTGAGGTTGCTTCAAGGCGAAAGAATGCTTTAGCTACTGTTCGCTCCTGCAGATATTGATGGGTATCAGGAACAAAGCATCCAGTGATGTAGACGGAGTTGTACGAAGTGCACCAAGAAGCTGATCGTTGGATTCTACTTAAATAATCGATGTTTATGGCTTTTTCCAAGGCTTTACGCCAATCGGTATTATTATGTTGGGCTTACATCTTAATAACCTATTCCTAATAGAACCCAAATAAAGGGCGCAAGTTTCGGTTTTTGGGGTCACACCTAAACCACACGGAAAGGCTCATCTAGTTAGCTTCTTTAAAACGTTTTGTAAGAGTTCCTTTAGGGTATTAAGGTGCTTTAATTTGAAGCAATGTCGCCTGCATAAGTTCAAGTTGTAAGTCAAAGAATTTGAATTTGAATTTGAAGAAAAGATTTCATTTTGTATCAATGTACCTGATCCCACCTGGTTCATCCTCGATGTTTCCAGATGATTATCGCGCGAGAATAACTCGGAAGGGGCATTGCTCTTCAGGATCTTTAAAGTTACTGCCGTTAACAGCACGGCTATCAGAGCTTTCTATCTATGCCAATCGAATACGACAAGTAATACTCGGCAAAGTACTCGCTTTGAGGGATTTTATGTTCTCTACATTGGTCAAGAAGTATTCAGCTAAACGTGTTTTATCTAAAAACTGTTCCTGAAGATGTGAAGCTTATTTGATTTAAATGAAATGTTGTGACGAACAACGTACAAATGTTGTCATTCTCATCCTTCTTTTGCAAAATTTGAAGTAACTTCTGTCTTCGAAGCATTGAAGGGACTTTATGTCTACAACTGCTCTTAGATACATTCGTGCTAACATTGTTGAATGGTAGAATACTTCTTCTTCTTAAAGGGCTCCCGACCCTTGGAGAGTCTCGGCTGCCTTCCATCCTGTGTGGTCCCGGGCACGTTGCTTCCAGTTGTGAAGTTTTTTGGCGTCCGCGACAGCTTGTTCTTTGTATCGAAGCTTCGGTCTTCTTCGCCGTCTCGAACCTGGGGGCTGTGATTCGAAGATCCTCTTTTCTGGAGCGTTGTTGTCCATTCGTTCGATGTGGCCGAGCCAATGTAGTCGACGTATCTTAGCTTTTTGTACTACATCCACATCCTGGTACAGCTCATAGAGTTCGCCCTCCTCGCATATGGGACCTAATATATGCCCAATATTTGCTCTGCTTTCTTACTTATAGTCCAACGCTCGGCACCGTATAGCAGGACCGGTAAAATGAGCGTTCTATAGAGCATTAATTTGGTCCGTCGAGTTAGGAGTTTTGAACCCAGTTGTTTTGCCAAACCAAAGTAGCAACGGTTTGCTAGGGTTATTCTTCGCCGGGTCTCCACAAAGGTGTCATTTGTGGGATTTATATTTGTTCCGAGGAAGGTTAACTCCTTAACTACCTCGAAGTTGTAGTTATCAACAGGGACGTTTCGTCCAAGGTTTTGGGCAGATAATTTTTTGTTTGATGATAACATATACTTCGTCTTGTCCTCATTCACTTCAAGACCAATTCGTTTCGCCTGCTTTTCAATAGCCGTAAACGCCTCTACGACGGCTTGTCCGGATCTTCCAATAATGTCAATATCGTCTGCGCATCCCAGCAGATAGACCTGTGAAAGATAGTGCCTTCCGCGTTAACACCTGCCCTGCGCACTATCTGCTCCAACACGAAATTGAAAAAGTCACATGACAGCACATCTCCTTGCCGAAATCCGGTGCACGTTTGGAAGAGCTCAGAAGAGCTGTTTCCGAGTTGCACAGAGCATCGCGTGTTTTCCAGCGTTACGCGACAAATCTGGATAAGTTTTGACGGTATTCCGAATTGGGCCATATCCTTGTAGAGTTCATGACGATGAGTGCAGTCATATTAGACCTTAAAGACGATGAAAAGGTGGAGAGTTTCGACTTGAAATTCGCTGGTCTTTTCCAGGATTTGTCGTAGTGTGAAAATTTGGTCTATTGTCGATCTGCCGGGCCGGAAGCCACACTGGTACGTTCCATAGCGTGTTGCAGAAAGGTTTTAGACGTTCACATAGTACGTGGGACAAGATATGGTAGAATGGTAGGATATTCAAGGAATTAACCTTATTATTTTGAAAATCTATCAGATTCCGCATGGTCCGGTTCTTTAAATTTCATGTTAAAACGATTTACGCGTCACCATATTCGACACCTTATTGAGGATTCTTAAGTTGTTTGACTGTCAATTGAATAAAATTACTTCCGGTAGAATGCCTTTATGTCATGATCTTGACGAGTGTTTGAAATTAAAGCAATGAAAGTTGAAAACACCTTGGAGTTCTAATTGGACAATTGAATGAATTTCATTCGAATTCATAATTCATCTCACATTGGTACGTATGAACGTACGAAGGGACTGTTGTAATTATTATCGTTTTGATGCACATCAGAGAAAGTTCAAAATTGAAAGTTTTGTTTTAAGTACCATAAGTGATTCAATATTCTTTTAAATGAATTTTTTTTTCTATGAAAGATTTAAAATTTTGATCCATGATCGGTAAGATGTAGTTATAGAAAAAGATAGATGCTGAGGCAGGTAAATATACATATAACGCAACGTGACTGTCATCATGCTCACAGACCACATTTAGCGATTTTTGTTAGCCATACATTTAGGAGTAACTCATAAAAGGATCTTTGTCAATTGCATATATGTACAAGGTGGCGCAAAATTAGTCATCCTATCGGAAAATGTTATAATTTTTGCAAATGGCGTCGTACGTCAATCATATTTGACATTTATGTACTAGACAGCTGCAGTATACAAACAGACAAGCAATGGAGCGCTATACTCCGCAAGAGCGTGGAATAATTGTGTTGATTTTTTTTACCAATAATCGGTCGGTGGTATTAGCGCAGCGTGAATTTCGACTTCGATTTCCTAATCGTGTCGCGCCAACTGGGCAAACGTTCCGGCGCTTAGCTACTCGACTCGAACAGCCTGGAACCACAAAAGACCATGCAGGGCGTGGCCGTGGAGACCGATGTCGCTGAGAACGAAGAAACATCAACGAGACGACGGGCCGCGCAATTGGGCATCACCAGACGGACCCTACAGCGAATTTTAGTGAAAGACTTACACATGCTCCCGTACAAAGTGCAAACAGTGCAGCAGTTAATGCCTCCTGACCGTCAGTCGCGTGTGAATTACTGTCAAGCCATCCTCAATTTCAACAACGAAGAGGACGATTTTGTGTCGAAAATCATCATGAGCGACGAGGCGCATTTCCACTTAACCGGTTACGTCAATAAGCAAATCTTCATTTCTGCACTGAAAATCCGCGTGTGATGCACGAATAGCCATAACATCCACTCAAAGCCACTGTGTGGTGCGGCTTTCACGCGGGAGGAGTGATTGGCCCGTATTTTTTTGAGGACGCCATCGGCAATACGGTCACTGTTGCTGGCGAACGCTACAGGGCCATGATAAACGACTTCTTACTGCCGGAATTGGATGAGCGGGGCTTGGTGATAATGTGGACGGTGCAACAGCACACACAGCACAAGCTACAATGGATATTGTGAAGGAAGCGTTTCCTGGTCGAGTAATCTCCCGCTTTGGCGATTTGGCATGGCCAGCAAGATCGCCCGATTCAACCATCTCAGACTTCTTTCTTTGGGGCTTCTTGAAGTCGCGGGTTTATGCCAACAAGCCTCAGACAATCGCAGCCCTCAAGGAGAATATTCGACAGGAAATCTTGCGGAAAGTCATGGAAAATGCGATAAAACGGGCATAAATGTGTATCAACACTGGCGACAGCCACTTGGCGGATATCATCTTTTCCACTTAACAGAAAAAATTTTAAAGCTCCAAGTAAAGATTTCCATCGCTCAAAATCCTTTTTTTTTATTTAGTAAAAAAGTAATTCAAAAACAAAATTGGATGATTAATTTTGCGCCACCTTGTACATATGTGTGTACGGCAATTAAGGTTTGCAGGTTTTATCATCACAATACCAGTTTATTGCGACGAATAGAAAACCGGGTTTTATTCTTACATAATGTAAGTAACGACAAAGTTACTTAGTGACTTAACATTTAATTGGATCATCTTCCAGCTATAGGCGTTGATCGTCAGATGAGCTTCTAGCAAACGCATTTATCCTCTCAGTTCATTCTTCTTAGATCATCCTTAATTACACATAAATGTACACTAAACACTTTATCCTCCAAAACTGGTCCTACATTCAACTCCATTTAATGGGATTCACTTTTTCAGATCAGGATTATTTTTAAATGAACCACCTTGTATCTACCCACACCCGTCATTAAAAAAAATGAATCAGGATTTTCGCTCACCTTGCCATCTCCACTACCTCAGTCACTACATAAACCTGGACGCACACAAATTTCGTTAAAATAAAAATAAAAAAAAACATTTTGATTCTAAAACTGGAAATGAGAAGAAGAAAAAAAAGTCCTGCAGACAAACTTCATCGAGCGTTGGCGTTTTGCTGGCGCACATGTTTGGCTTTCTTCCACCATAGTCTCCGTGTATTCTTTCTCCATTTCCACACATGTTTAGTCCAAATTAACACATCCATAGCTAGCCTCCCACTTAAATTGTTTTTGCTATCTCCTTACAGCTACCATTTAATTCCTGATTTCCTAAAATATACATATCTTTGTATCTACAGAAAAATGTGCACAATCGTAAACGATTTATCTTTTGCAGGCAATAAGATCATTGTGGGTGGCAGCCATGATGGCTATTCAACAAATTCCAGGAATCGCAGTGATCCAATACATAAAGGAATAAATGAGATTTATAGGTACATTTTATACGCGAGGGTGGAGTGCAATAAATAAAAGCTCAGACAAAGTTTATTTCTGGGAAAGGATGACTTGAAGAACGAAGACATGTCTGACATAATACATCAGTTGCTTTGTCAAATGATCAGAAGTAGATCGTTAAATGATGACATTGGGTCCTTTTTGAAATTTGATCTTAAATCAATAGGAGGTATTCACTGATGTCATTTAGCCCAGACTGATTCCAAATCTCGTTAAATTGATGACGTACGAGTAAAAGCCTTCGATCAAAGTTTGTCAATCAATTTTCATTAGACAGATCTCCCGCCGTTTATACATATATTTGTATGTGTCACTCAATAAAAATCAATTTGCGCAGAGATTTTCACCGAAAACTCATCAACTGAGAGCATCTGGTACAGAGATTGATCCTCAGCTGCCCCCAAAAGCACTAAAGTATCTAAAATTGTTGTGCGAATAACCCGAAGCGATATTTTGTTGTATTGAAAAGAGACTTAAAGTTGGCCTCTAACTGATTGTTGTTTTGTTTTTTTTTTTTTTTATGTGTGGCATATGGAGAATGATGTTGATGATAGCGATGACTCAAATTCATTTACGACTTGAGGCTATTAGAAATGAAACAGAATTGGATAGTGGAAATTATAGTTAAATCGCTTTGTTGATCATTTGTATACAAATCATTTGAGTCTCTGGAAAGGTCATACACATGGATAAAAGAATGAAAAACTTTATTTTATTTTAGCGGAATTGTGTCATACCCTACGAAAAGTCAGTGAGCATCACTATTTCATAGAGAAAAGGATCTCATAAGACACGCTAAGGGAAAGCTAGGGATTGGTGGAAAGATGAATGATATAAAAACAACTACAATTCACAAACAAATTCATTGGAAGTATCCCCTTTTTTCGAGTGAGCCTTTTGAGTATTACTGTGCTGCACAATACTATGACCTTTAGCGAGCACTGCGGCTTATAAGATCTTTTGTATTTGCCCGTATAATTTAACCAGAAGCTACATTGAGGCTCTGTTTCAGGTTCTTAGTAGCCGCAGGACTAACAGGGTTCCGCGCCAAATGTAGTAATCTTTCCTCACGACTCCTTGAAAAAAGCAGATAACATGTTCTGCCGTCTCTTTTTGCTCTCCACAGAGCCAGAATATATCCATCAGTATCTTACAATTTCATTTTGTAGAGATGGTATCTAAGTGGAACCTTTAAGGTGCCAAAGTAATCTGTGTTGCAATCGAGTAAAGTCTTGACATTGTATCGGTTTGGGTTGATAAACTTTTTTCCTTGCCTTAGGCCTTGAAGGTTAGCCCAGCAATTAGCGTGACTGCCGATTTCTCATGTGTGCAAGAGAATGATGAACACAGCATCCATTTACTTTGGCTGTAGTAGTGTTGCTAATCGTAGTGTTGTCATAGCTGTCCGTTCTGCAAACACGTAATCGGTAATGGATACGGATATTCTCTATTTAGTAGGATTTGCGACAATGCCCTCTGAAATTATAAAACCCAGTGGTGGACGGTAGAGGGCAGAACTAATTTTGATCCTAGTTGAACAAGGCAAATTGTTCCAACATTTGTTTTGAGTGGTTTAAACAGAAACTCCAGCATTTCATTGTGAGTCGATAAATGACTTTAAGATGTATGGATGTGCGGAAATGCAGCACTCGTTATGCGATTGATCTAATGAATTGGCGGGACACAACCATAGATATCATCAAAAAACTTTTCGTGAAAGGACCAAATATGGCCATATTACGGCGGTGTTCTATCGGCTGAATTTGGTTCACATCGAATAGACAACGATCAATTTGCAAGCTTGTCGCTGATCACGCTCTGCAGGACTCAGACATGTTGCGGAAATTTATAAACCATTTTTAATGGAAAAAGATCAACTTTTCCGAAAGCTCAACGTGAGTACCACCTTCCGGGTCCCAGATCGCAGGCGATTAAGTAGCCCTTCCCTAGAAATGCAAGTAATATCTGCTTGATGTATAATAATTTCCACGATTAGCCAAGCGGCAGTTAATTCCCTTGAGTCGTTTTAGACTGCCGCTCGTGTCCAATGGAGATAGCAGAGGAATTCAAAATTCACCTTTGCTGGGTGCCAGGCCATACCTACCCTAAATATCCTATCGAAAAGGTAGGTTATGGAAATGCTTCTCGCTACGTGTAAACTGCTATTCAATTGAATGCTATGAGCAAGACAGATGGGAAAATGGCACGACGTTTCAAATATCCACGCAGATCTGGCCTAGACTGGTTCAGAAACACTCAAATGAAGTGTTCAGATATCAGCTCCACTATCGGTGTCCTCATAGAAAACCGTCCAATAGGCCTACACGCCAAAAACTTAGGTCTCTTGTCAATCCATTTCTGCAGGGATGAAAAGAGAAAGATGCCTCTAGCATATCGTCTGCACCTGTCCAGCTATATCCAATAGAGGATTACTTCATTTTAACGATAACTAAAGCGAGCTGGTGAACACAGACGTCAGAAGGATCTTTCGCTTTATAACAAGCTCCAGTTGGTAACCTGAGGTAGGAATAGTTCGCGTGCAGCTGATACACAATGGATTCCTTCTGGTTCGTATCTTGGTGCAGACAGCTAATCTAACCTCATCCATTAACCATTTTCCATCTGTGTAATAACATAATGGGCGCTGTGGGTCAAGTGGTTAGTGCGTTGGATCGCTGAGCGTGAGGTTCGAGGTTCGAATCCCAGAGAAAAACACGGTCATCTCTCGCGAATGTCTGACAAACGTCCGAGAGTAATAACTGTCAAGAGAAAGCTTCTCAATTTGCCTTTCGGATATGGCTCTAAACTGTAGGTCCCTTCCATTTGTGTGAAAAATATAACACGCACAACACGAATGGTCGCGAGAAGCTAGGCCCTGGACCACATACGGTCCGTTGCGCCAAGAATTTGTTTTTTTTTTTGTATTAAAAACCGTTCAACGAAAAGACATTGAACCTGTGTCATAGGCATGGTTTCATTTCTCCATAAAAGCACAGACTTCAGATTTTAGCTTCGACATCCTGATATGGGACTCAAATTCCCAAGTCTCTCTTGCGAAATATTCGTAAGCAATTACTCGTTTTTATGATTACTTCACGGTTAATTTCTCCATATCGAGCGATAAAACAAAACACAATCGAAGTTGTGATTTACATGACTGAAAACCTAATGAACATAAAGCTAGCCCAAGGCTCTTACTAAGACTTCTCAAGTAAAAAGCTTAAACAACTATTTTATTTCTATAAAGAGCACACCTCGAAATATACATACCTATACAGTGTTTGGAAAAATACATAAAACCTTATAAAGTAGCAAAGGTCTATAAAAAAAACTGAACATTAAAAAAAAAGAAAATAAATTCTTAACTTATCTGATCAATAAGGAAATAGAAACGAAGCGACACGACGCGTTGCCACTCGCACTATAAGTTTATCTAAAGCAATTATAATTGATACACTATCATTTTGGAAAAAAAAAAAACAGTTGTGGTATTTAATTGTAGGTTAGGAAAAAATTCAGGTGAATTTTTGAATTTTTAATTTGAAGTTCTTTTATTGTTTTTTTTTTTAATTAAAAACAAAGGTTATTGGGCTAAGACATCAATGAAAACAAACTAACTTTTGACTTGCTTTCAATGATGTTTTATTGATTTATTCAAAGACTGCTCCATCATATTTAATCAGTTTATTAACTAGTTGTGCCAATCGTTATGTGATTATGACGAGAACTGACTTTAATGACACCTCACGTGCGTTACTTGATATATGTATTATGATGTTACACTTGATTTTGCCGTGACTATGACTAACTAGGTATTTGATTAAGTACCTACATATTCTGTTGAACTTGGTGAGCTCTATAATTGAAGTAAATTATTTCCGCGTTTGCAGTGGTACTCAACCTTCACTTTCTTGGTCTAAACATGACACCGCATCTCATAAAATTTAAATTTACTTAAAACGTATAAAATATCCGGCAATAATGCCCCTTTTTCATATCTGCTCCTTTGAACGTCGAGATGATGTATTTCATAACAACAAGGTGGCGCAAAAATCATCACCCTATCGGAAGATGCTATTTTTGCAAATGGCGTCTTATGTCATTGCAACTTTGACATTTGTGAATTAAACAGAAGCAGAATCCGTAGAAAAAAAACTATGGATTGCTGAATACTTTAAGAACGCGGAACATGTGTCAATGTTCATGACAAATAATCAGTCAGGGGTTTTGGCTCAACGTGAAATTCGTCGTCGATTTGCTGATTATGTAGTACCAACTGGGCAAAGACTAAGGCCTTAAGCCGATCGTCTTAAGGAGACTAGTTCAGCATGGAAAGAAGAAGACGAGGCTAACCCCAGAGCAGCCGTTCGGTCGAGAACATCGCTGTTGTGGCTGCAGATGTCCATGAGGATCCTCAAACATCAACAAGACAACATGGAAAGTAGGAGACGTGGGTAACCCCGGAGCAGCCGTTCGGTCGAGAACTTCGCTGTTGTGGCTGAGGATGTCCATGAGGACCCTCAAACATCAACCAGACAGGGGACCACGCAATTAGGCATCAATAGATGGTCTTTACAGCCATCATTTTGATGAGTGATGCATCTTTGTATACAAAGTGCAAAGAGTGCATCAGCTATGGCCTACAGACCGCCGATCAAGTATTTATTAAAATAAAGTCCTCGTAAACCTCGACTTGACTGTGATGAGGATAGTTTTTGTGTAGATACATGAATAATCAATATTATTGCTTCTGGAGCACTGAAAATCCGCGTGCAATGTGCGAAAAGCCACGACAGCCCCTTAAAGGCCCTGTTTGGTGGGGTGTTTGTGTATAAAAGGTGATTGGCCCACATTTTTTCGAGGATAGCGTTGGCAACACTGTTACTGTGACTGATGACCGCAGAACCATGATCAACGACTTGATGAACTAGTCTTGTAGAACTTGTAGATCCAGCAGGACGTACAGCACGAGCGACAGTGGACACTCTGCAGCAAGCATCTTAATGCCTCGTTTTGGCGGTTTTCCAAATGCGCAGAATCAATCGATTAATACTAAGAATAAGGTTTTGGAATGATGAATTCACCTTAATCGGTCGCAGCCTGTTATATTGTTTACCATATCTGAAAGGCGAGATTAAGAAGTTCATTTGAACCATAGCTGTTTTTTGTGTTTTCTGGGTTCGAACCTCGCATAGTCCAACGCACTAACCACGACGCCCACGCTAAACTTTTTTAGTCAAACTAGCACATTAAACATCAAACGCATGTTGATCCTAAACAGAAAATTACTGGCCCAGATAACCTGTTTAATTAATCAAAACGAAGGTTCAATCGCAATAAAAATCCAAAATCATTTAAATTTTATCCAAAGTCTTCCCTTACAAAGTCATTGTGCTAAATAGCCGGTTATCAAATTTAAAATATTCATCTTAAAGATAAATCAATAAAAATTAGAAAAACTCGTCTCTGATTGCCGATCAATCGTCGTTAACTATTTCTAGTCGGTCTATTTGTAAGTTGAACTCAATTTTGGTGGGAAATCGCAAAGTAGTTCACAATTTCCTAATTTATTTGCAGTGATAACCTTTGACAGAAGTTTTAAAATAAAATGGAACTAGGAAAAGAAAGAAGCCAAATGTATCTCAATAGTAATGTAATCTTTCCGGTTGAACTTTCGCACTTCAGTTTATAAGCACAGACGAATCTGTTCTCGTTCATAATATGCGTGTGCTTGTTTTAATTTCAGATAGATACTTTTTATATATTGAAGCGATTGTCCTTGGAACGGAAATCGAAAGCGGGTAGTGATAGCAACGGATGTTTTATTATTTATATACCAGATGACGTAAGTTTTCTGATCGTGGGTTTTCTTTAGAGGAGATGATCATTTTTTTTTTTCTGGAGCGATAATGTTTGCTTGCGAAAGAGAGACACTTAAAAGATATTTTCTTTAATTCCCTGAAGTAGTATAAAACTCATAATTTCGCTTCAAATGGCTATGAACTCATAGATGTAATTAAGAAGCTACATATTATGACTTGTCTGAGTCAGAAAGTTATAGTTTTCGCCAAAGAGCAAAAGACAAAAAAAACAAAAGTGAAAACCATTGCTGAAGTGTTAATTATCGATTTGGCTATTGACCTTGATAACCAGTTGCGATTATTTATAGTTAAAGTTAAAATTTAAAATGTAGGTCAGGACAAATTGTCACATGACATGAACTTCCACATTGCGTGCTATTTAGAGATACAGTTTATTGGTTATACTGTCATGAATATTTATTTAGATACGATTTGTTATGCAGTTCTTCATGCCACTTTCTTGAAAGGCTTTAAAAAAATTTAAAGCAGAGCTCTTTAGTTTCTTAAGCTTTTGCAACTTGCGACGTGCTTCTATCTTTCGTTAACTAATTTCTTTTTTCGACCAACATACCAAACAAATTAAGGAACTCTCTGTGACTGTGTCGTGGTTTTCTGTGTTGGTACATGTCCTTGACTTAAACATCCACCTTCAATTTATTTACGTACATACATACGGTACGCAAAACGGCACAGATGGAGAGACAGCTGAGAAATGAATGAGAGCTTCATTCGTAAACTGACGCTTTCCACCATATTTAAAAAAAATTGTTTTAACGTGATACATAGACGAGCGACGTTACTTTAAGAATACCTGCTTCGCCCAACTCTTGAAGCGGAGCTGCCCATGCATCGCACTAGATAGAAATCAGATGAACTGGATCCATAAACAGTGGAACTGTGCCCAAACGAATCTAGATATCGTGTGTAATCAGTTAAAGGAAGAGCCTCTGACAAGAGAGAGAGAGAGGGTTGTGGCGAACTAGAGCGAAACCTCATCTAAACACGCTATAGTGTCCACAAGGAGTCCTCGTTTAAGCTCTGGGCGATATACTGTTAAACTAACTCTAAGAATCATTCTTACTAATCGCTCACTAATCTCTGCATATCAAGCCCGCTAGAGCTAAGACAGCTACTTTTCAGAAGAACGATGAAACCTCTCTGGCAACCGTTCATAAGGCAAACAATTGTCTGTTTTCAACTTTGTCAACTTTGATCTGATTTGAGGGTGATAGTATCCGAATGTATAGTCCTAGCTTTCTTCAATTCTCTTTTTGAAATCCTCAGATAATTTTCAGTACTCTTCTGTCAAATTTTGTGTTGGGTAAGCTGATAAATTTCTGCTGGCTACCTGCTCGTATACGTACAAACGCATGTACATTAAGACTTCCGAATTTAAATTTGGGGGTAAAATTGTTACCTTTCGAGCATAGACCTGTCATTCTTTAACGGCTATAAAGTAAAAACTGTAAGGTTCTAGAAAATGAAACGATGTACACGTGAGCAATACATAGAAATTGTGGAAATTCACTACAAAAATGGTGAAAATTTCGCGGAAACATTTCGTTAAGTTCGCACTTTTTTCGGTCGCTATGAAGTACTATCTCGCCCAGATTTTATGAACCTGATCAATAAATTTAAGTCAATTGACGGAGTGATCTGAAGAATCCAAGTCTTGCTTATGAAGCCGGGTCAGACGAAAAACATTGCTACTGTGACTGCAAGTGTCACTGAAAACCCAGGTTATTCCATTAAAATACGTTTTCAGTAATCAGACATATCCCAAACCAGCTTACACTACATTTTACATAAAGAATTTGTAATGCATGCTTACAAAGTTCAGACGACTCTAGAATTAAGGCCATTAGACTGGGTGTGTTTGCTAACTTCCTTCCTGCTTCGATTGGAATAAATTAGGACGATTTCAAAGCGTCCCACTTGACAAAGTTTATCCAGCAAGTTCGTCGAGCTTATGATTATTATGCACTCACCTGACTACAGATTACTTATAGAGCATTGACATTGGGGGAAAAATTAGCCTTCAGAGCAGCTGAAAGTAAGTCACTGGATACTACCATAAATGTCTTTGATCCCTAATTGACTATCAAAAGTTTTTTTTCCATTACTTAATAAATTGACGACAAGTGTATTCTTCGCCGATCATATTTCATTTATACATACAGCAGTCATCAAAAATCTTCGATATCATGTAACGAATTTGTAAAAGGAATACAAGCAGTTGGTAATTGGATTTTAGTCTCGTGGCTAAATTGCCACATGAGTAAGCCTAAGCACCCTAAGCGTTTTCGGGCAATGATAGACCAATTTTGAGGCCCGATAGCACACATTCCAGCTCTTGTGTTATGATCTACTGCCAGTTTTCCTGATTTGATCTAGCCGATTTGGTAAACTCAACCTGACTGTCCATCTACACTGCTGTTTTTAAATTCACGCCTCGCACTTAGTTCTTAGATACTTTTTCGCTTAACTTGGGGGAATCTGGTATTTTAAAAATCGTTTGCAAAAAGAAGGGAATCAAGTGAGGCACTGCCCCAAATAAGAATACCGTACCTCAGTATGGATCCGACCAAGGCATAGTACACATGGTTCTGAATCTGTACCATTTAGTAACTCAAAAGATCGGAGTAAAGCTTGTCACCAAACGAAATGTCTATCGATAGTAACTCCCAGGTATTTACAGCTTTAAAAACTTCGATGATTTGATTCGAAAGTATACTTTGAACAGATTGACCTCAGAAAACTTATCCTTTATTTGGTCAGTTTAAGATGAGGCCCGCGAATATGCATCATCTTCGTTTCGGAGGGGTTTAACACAAATCCGTTATTGTGACACGATTCAAAACTTTTATAGAACTAATCTTACATTATTCACATAGAAGTATCAAGACACTTGTGGTCGAGGGCTATAGCTGTGTCATCTGCGAAAGCAAACGATATACTGTTTTTGAATACACGACGTAGTTCGTTAGTATAATAATATTGGCCGCAATTTCGATCCCTGTGGTACCCCAATCTTTGAATTGAATTTAATCCGGATCGATCTGAGAACTTTCCTCGAATACCCAGCCGAAGTTAAGTTTTTCTATGAAGAATTCATTAGAAATTAGATGACTTCATACTCGAGGATTGTTTGTAAAGTTTTGAGCCTAATAGAGAAACAAGAATTTTATCAATGAAATTTGGTTTCATTTTTCAAAGCAGTCTCCTTTTCCAGTGACGCTCTCGCCTTTTAAGTTGTCACATAAGGAGTTGGCGACTTGCTCTGTAAAATAATACGGATACGATGGTCTCGCCTTCTTATAAAAATAAGATATTTCCATTTTTCCTACTGATTTTTTTTTTTTTTATAATTTACCCGCACTCAAGGGGTTATGAATACCCTTTTACATGTTTTCACATGGTGCGGGCGTTGGAAAGATGGATAGAGAGAGAGAGAAAGAGATTGGCGTAGTGGTTTGAAACTCAGCTGTATTAGGTTTCACATTAGCTCCAGGGGTGGTGTCCAGAATAACTGAAGAAATTTGATGCTGTCATGTATGTCTTGCCTTCGCTTCTGATTCACAGTATTTTTTTCCCGATCCACCTGATGTCATGAGCATATCAATTATCAACTGTGAAACAAAAACTGTTCCACCAAAGTGGCTAAAGGTGTTTTTCAAAAAGGTGGGGATGTGAAAGGCAATAAAAATGTCAGACGAATTGATCTTATCCATTTTCTTCGCAACATTATTGACTAACAGACAAGCGTTGCACTATCGTCATCCTTAAACCTAGTTAATCAACAAAAGAACTCTTCAAAGCCCGATAACAAGGGATTGTCATCTTTCTGAACTTAACTTTAGGAACGTAAGCCTAGTCATTTTTGCAGGCAATACTTGCAAATATTTTGGTGTATAACTTCATTTTCTTTGACGAATACGTGTCCCACTTATGTACCTCGAGAATGAACTTGGAGGAATATGAAATTTACTTATAGATACATAGTTCATTAACTACAGTCAAAAAAAAAATTCATCTGCGCCTCTACCACTTACATCACCGACTGAATTGCTTGCCCCCAAATTCGCATACTCAAATTCAATCGTATTTTCAATTTTCGATTTTGGTCAATATTTGCTACTTAATGATGAAGAAGAATACAAATACGGCTCGCCGCTGGAGACATCAGGTCGCCAATTAGATATATAAATTTGCCTAACTTTTGAATGGATATCTTGCTATAAATATACGAGTATCTATTCAGCCCTGTGAGGTGTGGAGAAAATAATTTATGCTAATTGACCAGCCGAAATTCATAACTAGTTAAGAAAAACATCTTTCGTTGTGGTGACGAGACCTTGAATCTGGAGATACCCGGAGATCGATGGCAGTCGCATATGTTTTCTTTTTTCGAGTGAAAAATAAAGAAAAATTGCTCTCGTCAATGAGCAATGTTTATTTGTTTTCCGCCATTCCATTGAATATTGTTGTGTAAAAATCAATTTTTCCTTTGGTCAGTGATATTTGCCATACTCATCGGCGCCAACCGCCAGCGGATCACACATGTACATCCAATCAAAGTGAGCAACACTAACATTTGAAGACCGTCCAGATCCAGATTGTATCCAGATCCATTGCAGATCTTCTGAGCGAATTCTTTTTCTGTGTAAACAAGAACAAATTTCGATGTGAGGAACCCTGTACGGATGCATGAGTCTGTATATACATATGTAAATGGCTATCTCTGGCTTCCCTATGCTGTTTTATTTACATTCCTGTCGTCTGCCACCCGTTTTGAATATCTTTTTTCCATTTTTTTTCTTAAGTGGAACAACTCATCAAAATCTTTTGCACAGGCATGGTGATCTGGGTGATTGTGATGGTCTTGTAAGCAAGCATTTAGTGTATCTGTAGGGTATGCTTATATTTATCTGAACTTTGTACAACAAGAAGTATTTGCGAGAGAAAGAAAGCAATGTGGTCTTGGCGTCAAGGGCTATACTTTCTGGTGAGACGAAAAATGTATTTAAGATACATGCACACAATCAAGGGAAACATATTCTGTCATGACCAGGACTTCCACAATTTGACGTCGACTTTCCTCTTACACCTCTGGCGTGTCCGTTGAGGGTATTAACATACGATTTAAATCATACATATGATTTTTTCGAAGCAGATACTTATTCTACGCTAAAGGATATGAAGTCTATGTAAGAATATGTGGAAGAGGTGGAGTTTCTGCGCTTGAAGCGAAAGCCAAGCTTCACATAAGATTTTGCTCAACTCTTAAATTGGCGTGGGAATACACGACCTCCGAGTTTTTGAGTGCCAGATTGCAATGGTGTGTATTACGGAAAATTAAATCTCCTATGAAATAGGACCTCCTAAGTCGCTTACCTTCACCTGAAAGAAAACCGGGGGTGCAAAGTGCAAGCTACACAGTCATTTACAATCGAATGGAAGACGCTTGGGAGTTAAGTCGAAGCTCCTGTTAGTTTTCCAACCTGCCAGAAATAATGTCCAGTACCAGATCGTCGCTAAACTGATTTTAAAATTGATACTGAAAAATCAGAGAACCATAAAAAGACGTCTACAATGACTATCGACAGACTCGGCAATAGGAACCGAATGTGAGACACTCAGTTGAGTAATAATTTGAGTAGTAAGGCCCTTTCTTGAACCTCTAATTAGGTTCTCTTGAGGCCCTAATAATCCCAGTCCTGCTTTATATCGCTGAGGCATGGACTCGAGCGGAAGCCAATGAAGATATCCTCGAGAGAAAATCTGTTCGTAAAATATCCGGTCCCATTTGCATTTATAGGAGAGGTTTCAACGAGCTGAATGGCGACATCGGCCTGATGGAAAACTGAGCATCAATCGTCTGGGTAGGATAGGTAGAGCGAATGGACACTACTTCTCCTGCCCGTGGAAACCTCAAATTTAACCCGAAGAGACAAAGCAGTAGAGGACGACC
Source organism: Blera fallax (assembly GCA_946965025.1). Classification (NCBI taxonomy): domain Eukaryota; kingdom Metazoa; phylum Arthropoda; class Insecta; order Diptera; family Syrphidae; genus Blera; species Blera fallax. The sequence goes on along the minus strand of OX337248.1, from coordinate 8,397,369 downwards.
TCAACTCGCCTTAGGTTGCGCCCACAAGAAGAAGGCAACTCCAACTGACTTGGAGTGCGGAACTGGAAGCAGTTATTGAAGGAGCGGCCTAGAGGCTTGTTGGCTTGTGCGCAATTTTAGCCCCTTTTTTATTTTTATTTTAAAGAGCAACCAAATCCTTGAAGCTCTCAGATTCTATTCTGTTGTGCTTGGTGACTTGCTAAGATTGCTGTTCCCCTAGGGGGTCTTAAACTTACACAGGCCATGTCACAAGCAAAGACACTACCTACATACTACTCTGTGGCCACCAATTAACATCTTAAACCTTCAAAAAAGGGAAACTAAACTCCGAAACAATGGAAAAGTTTCGTAGATAACCCAAACTTTTTAAAGTTTAATCAACATTCGAAGCACTGAGAGAAATACTAGAACACAGGCAGGTGTAAATGGAACAACGTAAGGTCTGAGGAAATCAAAAACATACACCCTTAGGTAGACAAAAAAAAATAGATATTTCCGATTGTGCAAGCATTTCCGCCACCTCATTCCACTTAGAGCATACTACCAACATCGTCTACAACTTTGTCTAGACTATCTAAGACATCTTTCAAAATGTCACATTAAGATAATTAAGGTTTAGGCCCCCTTTAATTTGCATAATACATTAACAATCACGTTGATTCCATACAACATTAAAACAGCTCCAATCCAGTTCATGAATTTCACTCCCTTTTTGCGAAAAAACAAGAAAACAAAAACAGAATTGAAGAGTTTAAATGCATAACTCATGGATTTTTATGCCCACAGGAGACGTGTCTCACTGCCCACGATCACTTTTATTGTTGAGTTCCCTTTTGCCACACAAAACCACAATGCGGCGACAACCATAAAACGTGCTTACCGCTGAAGTAACAAAACAAAAGTATCTCTATACATGTATCTCTGTAAGTACAAACCGTGCGCAACATAAAGAAGACCCTATAATCCGACCAACTCACTCACCTTAGCATAAATTGTGTATACTCCAACAGATTGTATAACAATGCATATCGCCAATAATTTCCATAGTAGCGGCATCGGTGCTGATGATCTACCCAAATGGGGTATCGACCCCATTCTCACACCAACGTACAAAAATTATTAAGAAAATAACTCAAAAAATAACTCTTGCACTTTTTATCAACTCCACTTGGGTGAATGTGTATCTTTTTTAGGAAACCTTCTTGTCACTAAAAAAATTCAACTAAAACTGGCTAAAAATAAAAATAAAATAAAAAGTTTTCTGTTATCACACAGGCTAAATATTCGTTTTAAATTGCCCAATCCAATGTAGATGAAGAACCGAAGACCGCGAACCGAATGACGAAGCCCCGAAAACTCTCGTATCGCACAAGTGAACCGGATACCGGTAGAGAGGTTGTTCTAGGATTTTGCAGATCTCAGCGAAAAAAAGTTCAAGTTTATTGTCTTTCCTGAGTATACGGCGATTCTAAACGCGCGGTCCGCTTTTGATTTAGACTCGGGATTCGAGATTTATTTTCAAATTCTTTCTTTCATCGTCGTCCTACGGAACGTGACTGTCTTTCAAAAAAATAAAAAAAAATCGATCAAAAAACACCGGCAAAGAAGCAAAAAAAAAAAAGAAAACTGTACGGGTCGTTTGTATCTGTTGTAACTAAAAATATCTTTGTATCTCGGACAGGATTAAAACGTAAAGGAGTATCTAGCGATAGCTCGACGATTAGTTCTTTTACTTTCGCTTTATTTTTTTTAAAAATAAATTTTTTTTTTACCACGAATCCACAACGAACGATCTGCGTCCGTACCGTTTGACGGCGCGCAACTGAATGAAATTCTCAGCCGAAATCGTTCTCGTTCCCCGCAGAAAATCGAATGAAAATACGAAAAATGAACGAAAAAACCGTAAGCAAATGAAAACGAAAGAAAAACCTGACAATCAGCCAAAGACGACGACTACGACGGCAGCAGCAGCGAACGATACCACCAACGAAAAGCCACCAACAAAAGTATCTACCAGAATCATAGCCCCCCACACTAACGAGCATATATTTTATACAAGCACACACCAATGCCACATGTTGGTTGATTAGTTCGCGCACTCCACTATCAGCGGAGCCCGAAACCCCAAAAAGCCACCAACACTATGGACCCACCACCATCCCGGTAGTTCCACCCACCCTCGCCTCCTCCAACCATCAACACATTCATTCAGACTATGGCTGACCGGCGCTGGCTGGTGTTGAGCACACAACTCATCCAGCATTGGGACAGTGGATGGATGTTGCTGCAAGTTGGTGAGGGCGAGTTTACGATATTTGTTTGGTGCGTTGGAGATACGTGGGGGAGAAATACGATAAGAGGAGACCCATTTACACACAGTGCAGTCAGAGAGGGAGAGAGAGAGAATGGCTGTAGCAATATTAAATCAAAACAAGTAAAACACAATCAGAAGAAGAAAAAGCACGTGGGCATAATGTAGTAGTGTTGCCAATGAAGGCTTTCGCAAGCAATTGATACTTTTGTGATTGCGATAAGGCGACGAGTATTTTTTAGCATTTTCGACGAATGTTTTGTTGTTCGATGCCTTCTAGTTTTATCAGGCTTAATTTGGTTATTTGTGGGCGGCGGTAATGTAGTCGTTGAGCGTTGGCTTTTGACATCAGTTCGCAGTGTTCACAATTGTATCCTTCCTCCATATGATTTCGCGCATAGGGTACAAAACTATTCCTTTGGAAGAACTCGATATTTTTCTAAGCTTATCTGATACTGGTGGGCGTTGTGGCTCAGTGGTTAATGTGTTGGATTATGAGCGGGTGGTTCGAGGAAAGAAAAAAAGCCTTTTGGATATGGCTCTAAGCTGTAGGTTGGAATTAGGTTAGAAAGCTCGATCTCAAACTTTGAATAGTTAAACTTTAATACTTAAACTTTAGTACTTCTAAGTTCACTTTATATCGGTCGGGTGAACAAAACTGTTCAGAATCATTGGGCGCCATGGCTCAAGTGGTTAGTGTGTTGGACCGCTGAGCGGGAGGTTCGAATACCAAAAAGTTTTTTTCACGGTCTCACCTCTCGCGAATGTCTGACAAACGTCGGAGAGTAAGAACTGTCAAGAGAAAGCTTCTCAATTTGCCTTTCGGATATGGCTCTAAACTGTAGGTTCCTTCTATTTGTGTGAAAAATATTACACGCACAACACGAATGGTCTTCGCCTGCACGGATATTAACTTGAATTTTTTGGTCAAAGTCCTAGTTCCAAAAATATCATATCAGCCCACAGCCCATAGTCCGGCCTAACTAGAATATCAAACGCCACCGTAGAAGAGTACATTTCAAATAATTAAGGCCCATTCTCCGATTGAGGCGTTCATCACGTGGCAGAAAGAAGGGGAGTAAAAGTTCGTGTCAGTTTCTAAGAAAACTGTGAAGGCTTTCGTCTCCCGTAATTCAAGGATCTGCTCTCCGAATGCCTTTTTTCTTTTGGTTTACCGCACATTACATATATTTTTTCAAATGTAATTACTTTTATCATATTGGTTTTATTTTTTTTCTTGAGGATTTGAGCGACATCAAAACAACTTTTTTTGTAAAAAAGTAGTTCAATATGAAGTGCAGAATTTGCTGTTGGTTATGTATTGTTAACAAATTTGTAATCCCTAAACGAAATTATTTAATGACCCAATTTTCTAGTTATTCGATGCCGATTCTGTAATAAGATCTGATGCATTAGTGTGGACTTTGTCTATTGACATAACTCCAAAGTATGAATTCACGTGACACGCACAAATAAACAACCGTCCTGTCAGAAATAAAAGCTCAAAAAAATCACCCAAGTCATTCACATTTCTTGATAAGATTCATTATCACTAATTTTTACAATGCACGCATGTATCGCACATTTCTGTGTGGACTGGGAGTTCTTCTATCTTTACAGCTAAAAAACACAGGTAAATTAAAAACGACATCTCTGGAAAATGGAAAGTTTTATGCATTCAATAAGAGCAAATTTAAATAAACGACAAAGTAAAACAAAACATACACGTAGGTACTTACATACGATCCCCGTGTTGTTCGGATATTTCAATTTATTTTCATACTTATTCTTTATTCATTGTCTTAGTAGGTGTATCTACCAGTTTTGGTTTACATTATTGGTTGATCGGAATGTCCTATCCCATTAAAAATATTCTTTTAAATATTAAGGTGCTACTAAACGTAATATTTTTGTACAACTTATGTGCAAAATAAACTACGGCAACACTCTAACAAAATCACTCTCTCCTGCATTTCATAACGCACACTCCTTTTGCAGATTTTTCTCCACGTAACCACTTCCCAACACACTTATCCATGATGTCTTTCTCCAAGTTTCCAAGTTTTGTTTGAAGTTCGAACTACCAAAAGTACCCACACCTTTGCTACACCCATACAATGTACACATTCTTGGGGGCATTATTCTATAGCCAACTAGACCCAGCGCGTCAAAAGAAACAGAAATCAAAACACACTAGCGAGGTAATAAATAAAAAATAATTTACAATACCGGTAAACCAAATGAAAACAAATCCAAAAGCGAAGTTCGTTAGCTTATTGTGTATCTGATGAAGTCGCAAAGAGTGTGTGCGCTCTGACTCCGGTGTTGTATGGAGAAGTATCTTTCATTCATTCACAAATCAACATGAGTTTGTTGTTCCAACAGAAAGACGAAAAACACAGGTAAACAAACAGAAACTAGCGAAAGGGCAACAAAAAAGTGAAAGAAGAGAAACGTGGAAAAAAACCCCTCCATCTAAACAATAGACACCTCATAGATACAGATACAATGTAGGGTATGTTGCGGGGGTGTACAGAAGTATTTTTATTGGTTTCTTCTCTGTTCTTGGCATCAGCAGAAGTTTCTATCTGCGAATAATGCACTTTAAAGGCTGTCGTTGTGTATGAAAGGAGTGGAGTTGATTAAGGTGTGGTAGGGCATTGTTTGGGGGCTCCAAAGTGGGAAATGTATTTTGCTAATGAAGAGATCGGGAAGTAAGATGACAATTTACATGACACATGTTGGATGAACTAAGAATTAAGACACATGTTAGGTTGATGGCGCCCAGTGGATGCTTGTGTCCCAGGGGAGGAATACTCTGGCAAAAATTAAGCATATGGCTCGGGACGTTGGCATCCGGTGATATATGTATGTACTTACATAAATGGTGAAACATTTCAAAAATATGCGCTTAATATATCAAATTTTTGAGTTCGAAAGAGGGTTGCATGTCATCTTGGTAATTAGGTCACGCTTGTCTGTGCACAAAATAATGCTTGAGATGGGAAAACATTTTGTGTTGAAATGCCGGGATCAAGACGGTCTTACAAGACACTTCGTGATGCTTTTCGATTGTTCTTCAATTTTGTGTAATTAAAAAACATATGACTTTGTCATTTAGTGAGGACATAGACGATAATAAATCTACGTTTCATGGCATGGCTTTGATTCGATTCCTTTGAAAAGACATATGGTTTGGGGTCACTTTATTTCGTACTCAATATCAAGAGTTCTTGTTCTAGAATTTACAGCGAAAATAAAAAAATTAGAAGAGTAGGAGACCAATATCTTAAACCAACATTGCCTTTATCTCGTCAGCGTCGTCTTCCAGTTTCAAGATTGTCTGTTCCATGATACTCAGTGTACGATTAGCTTTTCTCCTTACTTTTGTCTTAAGAGTATCGTGCACATGCATGGTTGGCTTAGCTACTTAGGTAACGAACGATGCACTGACTGAGAAAGAGGAGTGTTTTCAAAGTCGTGGTTACTCATTATTCCACCATCAAATGTTTAATCTTTGGTTTATCAAGTCAGGCTTCCCAGATCTATCAGCGAAAGCCCACGGAGATGCGGATACCATTCCTCCAATGTACTCTCATCGATAGAGACTGACTGGGTAGCCCTAGATCCCCGACGGAATAAACACCCTTTAGGAGATGGCGCTTTCGTCTCTCAAGCCCAGATGCAGAAACGTCTGTTTTAAACGGCTCTGCAGACCATGAAACTACCTTAGTCCACTGAACAGTCAAGGCCTCAGTAGTGCTTTCTTGATCCAGCTCAATAAAAAGAGCTTGTTTCAACAATGGCAAACTAGAGCCGGCATCCAGAAAGGCAAAGGTATCCACAAACTTGTTTTTATTCCCATAAATGCAGATTGCGGCAGGTCAGCCCTGGCATGAAAGAAAGGGCTAGGCTCTAGGTTTCGTTGGTGACTCTTAAAGAACTTATCCCGTTCACGCTCGTCTACTTTTTCAGTACTACTGTAGCCTTATAGCTCGAAGTGGCGGAATCCCACCATTTAATATCAGGGCCAACTCAAACATCCGGAATTTTAGGGAGTAAGACCGATGATGAAATGTAAAAATCCGATAAGGCTAAAGCGCACACTATCTTGCAACATCTGCATAAAACAAGGCAAAGATAAACTCGACCTAATGATATGTTGCTTAGCTAATAACTTGCTTGGTCGAGTCACTTTTTTTTGTTCAACATTCTTTCAGATAAAAGCTGAGAAAGGTTCCCCTGCCTGGGCGTATATTGAAAGTTCTGAAAAAAATTCTCCTAGGAGTGAATTCGAAAAGTTTTTAGCTGCAAGAGGCAACCTTTTGATAGAGCGGTACTTGTGCTCTTGTCGCGTGAATATATTGGCAATGGATCCGAATGGCTTGCCAACTAGAGTACATACACAAATATCGCATAGTTAGCTCTTCTAAGTTTTTCTGTGACAATGTTTATAAAAAATTTACAATCGATTTGTACAATTGTAGGTAAATAGAATCTCGGAGCGAAGCTCAAAAGTGAAAAGAATAACCAAGCCTCTATCCAAATTGGGATAGAAATGCTATAGTGTAACATATTCAATTATTCTAAGGAGTTAGGCTAGGTTAGGTTGCTCAGTTGATGAAGTGAGAAAAGACTGGACTTCATTGTGGACCCATTGTGATACTCACTGGTTCCAGTTCCTCTAGTGGATTCCAATTTTACCGCTCGCTAGTGATTAAGATCCCTAATCATCGTTCGTTTGTGAAACGTTAAATATGTACATAGTTCTTGTACATATGTGCTGGGAGTAACGTTTTCTCAAGTGACATACATACGTTTAGACGGTGGCAGAGGTTACCTCAACTTCATGATCTGATTTTGCGATCAGTATGTGATCATCCTTTGGTTCTAACTATAAGAAAATTCATAATTCATAAATTCAGAGTTTTCTCATTTGTTTTTCCGTTTTAAGATTAAGGCGATCATTACCAACACTAAAATTTATGATAAAAATGCTGTGTGATCATCTTGTGATCCTGGCTAAATAAAAAGTTTTATACACCGATACTAGTAGGCCACTGATATTGACTAGAGATAAATTTGCTGAAAGCACAGATTTTGAAATATCCTATAGAAGGATATGTAGCTCTGAAGAATATTTACCACACACACCGAAAGCTGTTTAAACAGGCTCTGTACCACTCTCGATCGAATGCTTTTGTTGTATACCGAGTGCTGCGGACACTGGGAGGGAAAATATTCGTTCGTATTTCCGCCTGTTTACCGCGAAGCAATTAAGAATTAGTAAGGAAAAAGGTGTTTTGTTTGTGACTGAAAGTTATACTAGCGATTTTTCAATAGAACATATTGCATGGCGAAAACACAGAATTGTTTACGCCACCTTTATGAAAGCAGCAGCATTTCAGAGTTCATTCGCGTGATATGATGCCATAGAATTGAGTTTCCTATAATAATCGGTATTTGTTCTTGTGTACGTACACACAAATGTACATGCCCTGCTACCACTAGGAAAAGAAAATAAAGCGAACCAACATCTGCCAACAACTTCCGAAAAATCATTACCAATCAGTCGCCTACATTTTTTTCTTTCTGTTTTCAAAATCATCTTCCGATAACTTAAGGCAAGGTTATCACAATTCATACCATTGGAGCCATTCGAATTTATTTTCGACGATCTTTTAGTTCTCTTTTTCCTAAGAATAATTTTTTGAATTTGTCAAACAGCCAAACACGAGCTTTTCCTGATTAATCAACCCCGTCAAATGGACTTGGACAATTTTTTTTTTTTGAGACAGTAGTCAGGCTTTTAATGATAGCCTCAGATAAGTGCGACCCCTTAAATTAAGCCGCCAAGAGTTAAATGATCTCAGAATAGTGTCTGACGTTGTTTAAAAATCGGACTCTTAAATGGACTTTATTGCAAAAAAAAAAAAAAAAATTAGCGCCAAACTGATTATTTTAGGTTATTGACTCGGTGAGACATCCCATTCACACCCCTCCTTCTTGCCACAAATCATCAATGACACTTATGATTCTCGGTTCGGTTAGAATTGACACCAAAAGCACTTTAAGGATCATGCGCCTCTCACAGTTCACCCAAAAGTTACAAACCAATTTTCCCTTAACCCAGTTCTCCACCCAACACGACTTATGTCAATAAATTATTCCAGAAGCTGTTGTGACAAGTGGTTGTCCTTTAATTGGTGGCCACAGGGAGAAATCTGCAAAGTGATACACGATTGGGCGTTAAAACAACGCATGCTCCATAACTTGCACCACTGGCAGTGGAGCTTGTTCTACACTCGTACAGAACGAATTGACCTGCCAAAGTGTTGCTAAAATTGTTTTCTTTTTTAAAATTTCAAAATTTTATGATAACGGGAAGAGAAACAATTTTTCATGTAGGTGAAGAGTTCATCAGTTTCAAAATTAACTTGCGGAAATTACCGAGATAATTTGGCTGAGATTCTTCGTAAGTGTTTCAAAATTTCAAACAAACTTATTTGTACTGCTGTTGGCTTTTTAGAAATGGTTCTGTTTTTTTTTTGTGACAGGAGGTTATCATTTAATTCAGTGACTTTGATTAAGTATTTGGTTCCCTGGACACTTGAATACAGTTATGGGTATTTATTTCGGAAAAAAAGAATTTAGAGCAATGCCATTCTAGCTGAGGTTGAGAAATCTAACTTGGTCAAGATTAAGGCAACCCTTAAAAATTAATTGTATACCGTAGTCCATAAGTAGGGGATATCATGTTGTTAATGCTTCATAAAATAATTTTTTTTTTTGGCTTTAATGGCATTTTTTATGTTTTTGACGCGGACCTTGACAGTCATTCTATCTTTCTGGCCTGTAAAACGGTCGAAGTGGACAAGGCAAGATAGTGGGATGGTCTTCGAATAATAAAAACAAACCGAGTGATTGGGAAACATTTACAACAATTTAGCTTTTCAGTGGTTAGTGCATTGGATTATTGAGCGGGAGGTTCGAGTCCGAGAAAACACCAAAAGATTTTTCACGATCCCACCTCTGGCAAATGTATGATAAACGTCCGAGAGTAATAAGTGAAAGCTTCTCAATTAAGGTTCTAAGGTGTAGGTCCCTTTCATTTGCGTGAAAAAATAGAGCATGAACAACATGAATGGTCGCGAAAAGCTAGCCACTGAGCCACATACTATTCCTTTAAGGTTGCAGAGTGGAGAGCTTGCCGATTTGTCAACTCGTCCCAGCGCGAACGTAGAACCCATCCTCGTCAACTCGTCAGCCATTTTGTTTCCCACGACAGTCCTATGGCCAGGGATCCAGCACAGTTTTACGTTGTCCTGCAAACCAAACTGACGGCTCTAAACAAGTCTCGTTTTTATTTCTACAGTAGAAATTGCCTTTATAGCCGCCTAGTCATGAATAAAAACATTAAAATCCTCGGATAGTATTGTCATCATTGTAACTAGATTGGCGGCTTTCGGCACCGCTAGAATTTCCTTGGAATTTTGGAAAAATTATACTGTGTGAGCTCAGCGCTTCTGAGAAGATGTCTGCAGCTGTGTTTATTGCCATTTTCGAACCACCTGTATACATTCCTCTCTATTTGGAGCGATGCAGGAGAAAAATCAAAGTAAAGTAACTGGTAGTCGCCACTAAGGTTTGTTCCTACAGTTGTGATTCGGCTTAAAAATCATGAAGTGCCATCTCGACGTCATTGCCTTTGGTGTAGTCATACTGTGCCGGAGTCAAGCCGACTTTTAATTTCAAGCTACTCAAAAACGTCTTGTGGTTACCGATGTGGCAGATGTTATGCGTGCGATGAAGGCATTGCATAACAAGTGCTCGTACGGACTTTACATGGACAAGGACATTCTTGCGGTATTCCGCGTTTATCCGTATCTCAATTGTGGATTATACAAAATAGTTGTGCGTTCGATTTTGATATTCATATGGTCCTCAACGTTTATTTGAGCGTTTCCGATGGAGTCTTTTACTACCGAATGGCATTGATGCTGTGGGCACTATAACTCAGGGGTTAGTGCATTGGATTACTGAGCCAAAAGTGTACGTCCTGCAATACCGGTGTTTAAATGCGTGTGAAAAATATAAAACACACAGCACGAGTGGCTGTGAGAAGTTAGACCCTAGACCTACGAGTGTGTTGTGTGTTCCATTCTATACATAGACAAATCCGGCATAATAGCGCCCCTAGGGCCATGCTTAAGGCTACAGGGGGTCAGTCAGCTCGTATGGGATTGCCGAGCGACCTTCAGATGTGAAGGTTAGTAAAACAATAACCAGTCTCTAACAAAGAGTGGCAAAAATGGAGTGTCACAAGAGCCATAAGAAGTTTCTGTGGTGGGGTGAGTAGGCGCCATCTAAGGGGTGATTCGTGAAATCCTTTACAGAAGGTGCTCCAAGGCCTAAATGCTCCTGGAGATGTAAAATCAACACGGCATCGATACCTTGTGACCTCGTACACAATACTAGAGCATATTCCCTGTAATAAGCTTGACACAGTGGTGGAAGAAGGAGGTGGACTAACCGAACACCAGTATGGCTTTCGAAAAGCACTCTTCGCAGAGGGTGTTATAAAGGTGATGGCAGATTTGGCTCGAAAGGCAATTCAGATAAAACGATGAAAAGGTGAATCCAAGAAACACTGTATCATTATTAATGAAGAAGAATGCTTTTAATTCCGCTGGTTAGAAATATATCCTAGAGTCGCTTCGCATGGATGTACCCACGTATAACATGAAAATGATCAAGAATTTCTTCCGCCGAAGCGTATTGATCTACGACTTTAATTGGTGGTCCAAAGGAACACACTGTAATAAGGGGACTAAAATTGAGATCTTATTGTGGAAAAGCTGTTTGTGTGGCTGGGACACTATTTATGATCTACTCCTTCGATTCCGGTAGAGTTTATGTTTTAAAAAAAAGTCCATAAAAGCATCCATCCAGATTCACTCATCGGCCTACTTCGGAGTACCAATCAGTGGTGTTCACTCGACAATAACACAATGAGAAGGTGAAGGACTCGCCGTACACTGGGCCAATCAAAAGAGTCTAAGGCAGGCATCAACCCCAAAAGAAAATTTGAGCAAGAAAACTACTTGCACTCAGCAAAGAAGAACTCTATCGGGCTATCTACTTAGGCACCACCTGAAATAAAACCATCATATGCAGCAATGAGAGCAGACTCTGGGTTTAGCAGAGAAACAGCAGAACACGTTCTTTGAAAATGCCAGCAGGTCGCAAAACACGTTTACTCCAATGAACGCGGGTCTCGACGGGGTGAACCCAGAATCTTAAATTCAAGGCATTATTGAGGTAATCATTGTAGCAGTACTAAAGTAATCATTGGCCCCAGTTTACAGGTCGCATTCTGCTTGCATTCCGAATATCATATCGTCCAAAACACAACGTACTTGGAAATTCGGTTTTTTTTAAATAAAAGAGGTCACAAAAACCAAAACAAAATTGGCCAATCCTTCATTGAGTGTCAAAATTGAGCCTGTCACGATAATTTGATATATCAAAGTTCAAATCATCTGTCTTCATTTACTCAAATATTTCAAAAAATATGTATGCCCATCAGTGTTTAGCTTGAAATACGATCACAAATTGTTATGCAATTGACATTTCTCCATTTCTTTCCCTTTCCAATTAAAGTTTCGAAAGAGCCCAGTAGCGATTGCCAACCCACATCTGGGCATTACCACTCTCATTGCCAGAAATTGATTGACCCATTATTTGTTTAACAGAGCAGAGTGACTTATGAACTGGTACTTAATAATTTGTCATCTCTTGAAAAGTAAACATTCGGATGATATTGAGGGCGGCAATAAATTTAAACATAAATGGCATCTTAATTTATTGTTCGTGGAGCTAGTTTGTTCGCTTTTAATGAACATACTCATCTGAATAGTTGAAGTTGATTACCCTTACTCTTACAAGATTTCGTTGATTTTGCTTAGAAACGTAAAAAACTGAAATAAGGAGATTTTTGTTCAGCTTGCGTGCAACCCCTTTGTAACATCGTTTCTGTAGTATTTCAAAGAATATCTGAAAGTAACCCGTATACCTAGACTGGTGATATTTTATGGTTAATAATGGTATGAATTCCTGAGAAATTTAAAAAAGATCCCTCATATCTTGAGCCATTAATCTCTATGAATATGTGAACATTGCATTGATAGAAAATGGGGAAGGATGAAGTAAAGAAAGAATTTTTTAACGTTCACCGAATGGGCTCCGTTAAGTTAATCTTAGCCCTCAAGTGCCCATAGTTAAAGGTACTACCATCTTGAACGTATTGTGCACGAAAAATATTTTTTAAAAACTCTAGCGAATATCTGACAAACGTCCGAGTGTTGTAACTGTCATGAGAAAGCTCTTCCTGCCCTTATCTTTCAGATATGATCTTAAACTGTAGATGTGAAAAAATATAACACGCGTAATACACCACCAACAATATTTTTCCATTTTCGGAAGCGGATTTGAAAGCAGAACTGATATCTGCAATCGGATTTGAGCTGCAATTTATACTTTCGATGAAATGAATATTTTGTTGTAATTTTCGGGAAAGTCAGAAATTGCGATGCCCTTGCCCACATATGATTTATTGCGCCAAATATTTGTGTTAAGATTTATGTAAGTTTATCCGCAATCCTAAATATTTCCGAATACAAACAAAATCTTTATAATAAGTAAAGATTCAGGGACCAGTAGGATGCACAAGCGATTTCGGAAGGATTCTGGATAACATATAGGTAAATATATTTTAAAAAATCGCCCTGTTTAAGTGCTTAACTCAAGGATATCCAAACAAATTTTGCTGAAATTTTGGTCCCGGTGCATTAGATTCACGACAGATCAGTCTACAAGTGCCATCTTAAAATTTAGCCCAGTCAGGGATTAGTTCAGAGACAGCTTATGAGTTGAACGACCAGCCAATGTCACATATAAATATGTTGTACATATGCATGTAGTATGTACATATGAGCTCAAAGGAAAAATCAGGAGGCGTGTATTAACTTTTCCTCGACAGCGCACATGTACCCCGCACAAACCTATATTTATTGATCTACAGCTCGGATCAACATTCCCTCAATTGGTGAGGTGATTTATAATTTTTGGAAAAATGTTCTTTGGAGTCACGAATCAATGTTTTGTATCAGATGGAAAAAAGTATGCATGGCGTCCTCAACAACACGATCCGAACTATATCATAAAAATAGTCGAACATGGATGAGGCAGTGTAATGTAATATGAGGCTGAATGTAAAAACTAAAATCATTATGATAGAAGATTAAAATTTTTAAAGCTATATGCGTGTTATATCAGTCGGTCCAAATTGGCCCACCCTGACTATGTAATGCAAAAATTTTGCGAGAAACTTTTCCCGGCCGAATAATGTCAAAAAGTGATGATATGGACTGGCCTCTACGATCCCCTGATTTGCTCCCTTCCTACATATTCCTGTAGGTGTATTTAAAAAAAGGTATACATCAACAAACCAACCACTATCGTGATGTTTAAGGACAACATTCGAGCAGAAATTGTTGAAATGACACCTGAAATCTGCAAGAATGTTATGAGAAAAATGCTTGAACATAATGTCAGTTATTCAAATTTTACAATTGTGTTGCATTTAAAAGTTATTAAAAAAAAACATCGACCTGGAACATAACACGCATCCTGCAGTTATTTTTTTATTAATAAATTTGTCTGGTGTACTTACCCCATTCTAGCCGACAGCTTTTTTCGAAACATTTATCGAAATCGATATGAAAAAGCTTTTTTTCGAACTGGTTGTAGAACGGGAGTGGATTTCTGTCGAAGCAATTTTCAGAAATGTAGGGAAGTTTTATAGTGGGTGTTGTACAGACTGAGGTAATTGTTTTTGCTGATTGTGAACTACGTTGTAAAAAATAACGTTAGCTATATTCGAAATGATTTTTTGAATATTTATATTCTTGTACGTTTTTAATTCTTAATAAAAGTAATAGGACCATAGATGGGATTTAATCCATCGCAAGTTGGAGATTAAATTCACTCCGAGCGCCTCTTTTCGCTGCTTATGTGGGTAGTCCTGGAATTTCCGGTTACTCGACAAAATCGAACGGTTTTGTACGTTACAGTCGCCTCAAGCCATATACCTTAAGAAGACTAGTAACTTTCTCTTTAACATGCTCCTGGAGTCTTTTAACGTACACTTTGCCCCAGGAGTTCCTCTTCACGAACTAGAGGAATGCTTAGGTCCCGATGGAGGTCGCTATTTCGGATGTACCATGAAGCATTCACCATACTATTGAGGACATTATTCTGCAAGCGCTGGATGACTACAATATTGGATTGGCTGGCGCATCCTTGGAGTAGAGAGAGTTCCACACCGGTCTTAGGACCTGGGTATATAAAAGAATTTTGTTATTAATTGATAGCCCTGACACCCTGCCTATAAGCTATTCTATTTTTGCCATTGAGTGTCTTATTCTATTCTTTTTATTTTGATATGGTCTTACCTTAATACTTCGCTGTGTTAGTATATTGTACTGTTGTGCCTGATGTTGCATTAAGTCTTATTCGCCATCTTTTAGTCCACCTACCTATTTGATTCGAAGCAACTTGTAGTTTTTAAGTCGAATCTACCGTTGTGTCTCCCACTGCTAGGACTGTGGTATCATCGGCACGGATTGCAGTCTTGGTGAAGGGTGTTGTTGGTAGATTTTTGGTAAAGAGGAACTCCGGCTTTGATCTGCACTAGCTTGGAGTAACCGTTTTTTTGTTTTATTCAAAAGTTATGTTTTGTACGCGATGCTACTCGTAAATAAGTAGAGTAGACCTTCATGCTCTGTCGAAAATCTGTGTTACGTGCAAGACGATTGAAGGACATACTTCGTTTTCTTCTAATACTCTTTCAGGAAAGCGTTTTCTAATAATATTTTTCCAAAGTTCAATATTTAATTGTTGTAGCTGTAAGCTGGTTATCTGGGCCCAAGGACAATGTCAGCGGAACAAATGAACTCCTCAGCTCGATTCGCACAGATTTACTGGTCACTTGGCGGTGAGAAAATATGCTATTCAGAGCTCATTACCTTTTTTACAAAAATATGAACGAGGAATGAATCCTATACCAAATCCTTTGCACGTGCTGGACGCTAAAAAAATTTCTGAATAAAGGACTCACTGTTGGCTGCCTTACACCCCATTTACAATCACCAAAATCAGCTGATTAAATAGTTGCTTTTTTCGACAGAAGTATGATAATCTTTGACCTAATTTACTGCCACCCACAATGCATCCTTCCTTGGTGGTGCTTCGTACTATATCGCTGTTCGTAGTGTAGCATTAATTAGATCTCATTTTGATACTTATGTACATACATACATACATCCGGCGAAGGATTCGTTGTTTTAGAGTTTGAGTTCAATGTCTGTTCATTCTATCAAACTGTGTAGATGAATACTATCACATTCATGAACTATATTCCGCATCTCTTTCACAGTCCCCTTTCTTTGAAGAATTTTCTCTAAACGACTGGAAGAGAGAAACTAAAAGGAGTCGAATGAGTGGACCCAAGTTGTTGTCTTTCACTACGACGCGTCGTAGTAAAACAAGGTCAACCGGTCCTCGTTATGGTGTAGATCATCATCACAGGGCATGACTGTTATTTTCTTGTCAATTTGTATTCGATTTCCAAGAAAATTAGAAAAATCCTTATACGGATCATAGACAGAACTCTTGTCAAAGCTTTATATTCATTTAAAGAAAGCACTGCAAACTTCCTTCGCAATCAGTGACATCCTGCGATGTTCTGCAAATTTCATTAAATTCCTTGTAAAGCTAAATAAAATGAATAAGGGAGTATAAAGTTCTTGTGTGCAGCTATATATCCCAAAAACCAAACGCCTCAATGCTTTTTACTTGTCAAGACAACCTTGCACTCACTCACTACCTTCTTTGACTATGAAAAAGCAATTTTAAAGTTCAACATCATCATCAGAGAACTTGCGTGATACTTGGGAACATTTCAATGATTCCCCTTATCCTTATTGAATAGGTTAAACTGTGTAGTAAAGCAGCTTGTTAGCGTTTAATTATCGTAGGACAATGAATCTGTCAACTACCTTAATGCATTCATTGTCCCTTTGTTAAGCCTTTTTGGAGCCACTATCGATTGCTTGGTAATTTTCTTCAATGTCAATTGATTTTGCCATGAGCTTGGTCCTCTGTTTTATGCTCGTCAACAGTGTGGAAGCATGAGACAACTGCCATTGATTTCGTATAATTGCACCTTGGACATGAACACAGCTTTAACGGAAAAAGGACAACATTGCTTTATGTAAAGTTTGTCTTTCTGATTAAAATTAATAATAAAGTAACGCATTTTGAATAATAATTCAAGCTTTAAGGGCTGCTTTAGGTTACTACTAAGACGTTTATTACTCGTTCAATGCAGCCATATGGCCATCTCGGCGTAATATTGGATACCAAACTAAATTGGAAAGCCAACATTGACAATCGAATCAAGAAGGCCTTTGTGGCATTATATGCATGCAGGAGAGCCTTCGGGAAATTATGGGGATTCAAGCCTAAAGTGGTATACAGGCTATATAGGGGAGGCAATGGGGTAGTGGTAGCGTCATCGTTTGTGATGGTTCACAGTTCAATCCCTGATGTCAGCAAGCATTATCTGATAAGAGGAAGTCCGATCAATTGCGAAAGTTTGTGACAACACTACTGCGAAGGCATAACACTGGCAGTAGGTTTGTCATATGGCTGGAGAAATTGATCGCTCTGTTGATAATTGATATGCTCATGACATGAGGTGGATCGGGAAAAAAAACTGTGAATCAGAAGCGAAGGCAAAAAATACATGACAGCATCAAATCTCCCCAGTTATTCTGGACACCACCCCTGGAGCTAATGTGAAACCTAATACAGCTGAGTTTCAAACCACTACACCAATCTCTTTCTCTCTCTCTCTATCTATCTTTCCAACGCCCGCACCATGTGAAAACATGTAAAAGTTTATTCATAACCCCTTGAGTGCGGGTAAATTATATAAAAAAAAAAAAAAATACAGCGGTAGTAAGACCCATATTATCCTACGGTTCGGTAGTCTGGTGGAAGAAATACCAACTTGAAAGCATTACAAAGATTCAACGGACAGGCTGTCTGGGGGTGACGGGATCGAGGAGATCAGCA
The DNA here is from genome assembly GCA_946965025.1 of Blera fallax. Classification (NCBI taxonomy): domain Eukaryota; kingdom Metazoa; phylum Arthropoda; class Insecta; order Diptera; family Syrphidae; genus Blera; species Blera fallax. Next base: position 8,379,857 of record OX337248.1, on the reverse strand, counting down.
CCAACAGCAGCTCTGGAAACAATACTGAATCTGCTTCTACTTGACATATACTATGCAAATTCGGCAGCTAAAACTGCACTAAGACTAAGGGAAGCCGGTTTATGGATAGCTAAACCTTTTGGTCATGCCTCGGTTCTAAATTGATGGAATGCATCGAGAATCCGGACGGAAACGGACTACATCATCCCACTACCAAACTGCAACCAAAGATTCCCTTTCAGAATTCCTAGCAGAGAGGAATGGAATGAAGGCTGAGTCCCTTTCGAGAATGAACTGGCAATCTTCACCGACGGATCTAAAATGATAGCTGGTACGGGTGCCGGTGTATACTGTGAGTCTCGAAATACATTTCGCTCGTTTAGACTTGAGGACAGGTGCAGTGTTTTTCAAGCTGAAGTTGCTGCAATAAAACAAGCTACGGACATGATTATTGTGGAAAATATTTCCGAAAAAATAATCAGCATCTATGTGACAGTCAAGCTGCCATCAAGGCTTTGCAGTCCACATCGATAAGATCCAAGCTCGTACCTGGCCACACGGATATCTCCAGTAACGAAAAAGCGGACGAACTAGCCAGAAAAGGGTCGCTTATGAACTCCTCACCGGCCCACTCTGAGTCCAGTATACCGCTAAGTACACTGCAAAGGGAGATAAAAATCGAGGCCATTGAGGAGGCCAATAAACGCTGGTACCGATTAGATACATGCGCACCAACCAAATCAATATGTCCAGTCTACGACGAAAAAAGAAGACGTGCTCTTGGTAGTTACTTCTTTTCAGAACTGGACGAGTTAGGTAACATTGAGCTAAGCAAACTCCTGAGATTCATACATTTATCCGGGTGGTTAAATTAGCGATCGAAGATTGATTGAACAAGGGCACCCATTTACCTAACCTTATCTAACCTAGGCCAAAAGAAATCCTTTCCCCACTGCTATGGCTTCTTACCGTCAACAGAATCCTAAAAATCTTCGCCAAGTAAGAAAAAAAGATTGATTGATGGTAATACTGATTAAAGGCAAATTCTTATGAACAATTAGTAAACTAATGGAATCTGCTCTTAAAGAGCTCTCTATATGGCTAAAATAAAACAGCTTGGAAAAGAAATGTTGAAGAAAGGATAAAAAAAGGAATGGACGCTCTTTATGCCTGTAAGAGGACCACCTTTGGGAGAAGATGAGAAATGCAACCGCGCATAATCCACTAGATGCATATCAGACCCATCATTTCTTACGGATTTTTAAGCTGGTAGGAAGCAACAGGAGCAAGGAGCTATATGTACGAACTCTACAAAGTACAAATGCCAGAAGCACTGTAAGAAACCCAAAGCAAGCATGGCTCGAAATGATTATTTAACTCCTTCCCGGGAACCTGTTTAATAAAGGTTCTTCTACAAAAAGACCTCTTAGACCGAAATAATCCAAGCTGTAGAAACAGACCATCTATTGGTATGAGGCCATAATTAACGCCACATCGGACTATATAGTCCCTGGCAATGATTTCCACATTGATATCGCTGTCTTGCTCCCAAGCTGAGCAAAGTGGAACTCGAAGTGTAAAAAAAAATCAGGGGAACCACACAATGCAACGTAAACTTAACGTTGACAATAATGTATGTACATATGCAGAGGCTGTGGTGATGAAGTCCTACAAGACCCTAGAAGTCTGGTGTGGTTCACCTTTTTTTTACCAAAGTTTCGATACGTATGGGAATGTGCCCCACTTGTCATTCAGGCTGAAGTCCATGCCATTGAGATCTGCGCTAGGTTAAACCTTTGTAAATGTATTAAGGGCGCTATCGTCGAACTCAGTGGACTCCAATTCAGTTAAATGCTGCTACAATGCATTACAATCTCTGGCCAAACATAAGAAGTTTGTTTTTTAATTGCACCAAAGGGTGTGTCTTTTTTTAAAGATACAAGTAACCCGGCCTACTAGCATGCACCTGAATAATCGATAGCCCACACCCTGCTAACTTCAACTACTTTTCCCGCTGAAGTGACGTTAGATATTTCTTCGCGGGACTGCTTAGCTCTAAAGCTATACTTTGTTGCTAGTTTGTGTTTAGAGTTTTAGGGTTTTGCACTGCATCCCGTTGTCGCTCTTCTTGCCGCGGCTTCAACATAATGATCACCGCAGTAATTGCTACTAAAAACTATCTTCCGAGCCGATCATGTGCTTGATCACATTTTCAGGGGTTAAGAGTTCCCCCAGTTTTCGTGCCATTAGCTGTCATTCTGCTTCGTACAAACCTCAGCCAATAGAACATGATATTTTCAGCCTCTTCAACTGCTCCTGGACAGTTTGCACAATTTGGGTTGTCCTCGTGTCCGAACTTGTGAAGACATCCTCTAAAGCATCCGCGTCCTGTAATAACCTGCGTCATGTAGAAGCTTAAATTTCCATGCTTCCTGCTGATTCACACTTCGATGTTGGGTATAATCGCGTGCGTTCAGCGTCCTTTTTCAGAGCAATCCCATGTCTGTTGCCATTTCCTTAGACTTTTCGTCCCTGGTGGAGTCTGGCTATCGGTTGGTGTTGTCGCTAATGTTACTGTCTGTTTGCTGGCGATATATGCCCTTTTCTGGTGCTTCTTGTGCTAGTACGTTTATTGGCAAACATAAAACAGGAAAGAACTTGGTTAAGTAAGACATTCTCCCCGTTCACCTTGACAAAACAAATCTGTGCCCAGAGAGGGAATGTCGATTCTCTAGAATACCCGGCACTACATTGGTTAAGGAGGCGTATGTATCTTTCACAAAGAAATATGTGCACCGTCAGTGGAGTTAAAAAACTCTGCTACGAAGGACGTAATTACCTCCATAGAGGTGTTGCGTATACAGTAGGTTAAGCTAGCCGAATTTTACCAATAAAACTGATTGGCTTTATTTCTATATCCATATCGATGAATGCTTAAGAGAAGAATATTAATTTCAATAGTCATGTCCATGACAGAGCAGTCTTGCGCGTGACATAAAATGTCACTGTACTCTACCATTGCCGAGAGCTGTGTTCTCTGTGCCCTAGGATTTTCATTGTAAAAGCACAGATTCGTTATATAACCTCGTCATCTGTTCCATTCTGCTTGTGTGATTTAAAGAAATATCCTTGTCTACTTATCACAATGAGACGTGTTTCATTCATCACCGTACGTAACTACCTCACGGAACTGGTGTGTTAGTTATACAATGGAACAAGTTATGGAGGAGCGACGAGTACCCTTAACTGTACATAGGTACTTTACAGTCCAGTGTATTCCTGAACGATAAGACCACTGACTGAAGGTCAAAAGTCTTTCCATATAATGTGCCATGTGTAACGCATTCATCCCCTCTTATGCTATTGACTTCAAATTTAAGCAAAAACCATGTGCCCAGTCATACTGTAATGAAAGAAAAAGAAAAGGAAAAAGGATAACAAGCCCCAAATCCATTTAATTTCCTTCCAAAGTGTCTTTCAGGCAAATTGCTTAAAAGCTATAAGACTGAGTATCATTCTTCTGGGAAGAAGGTGTTCTCAGCGCATGAAGGTGTCAACTTGGAAGTGATAGGATACGTGCACGGCACGTGAAGGCATTTTATCCTTGTGCATTCTATGCTGTTGCATAATATGAGCGACTTTTATGTGATTCACATTGATTGGAATGAGGATTCGATTTCGTCCTTCAATTCTGACGTCGTCTGCTTCATCGTCGTGTTCTATTATTGACATCAATTTGCCATCAAAGACGTGTTACGTTCGTCTTTCATCGGAAAAAGGGGAAACCTTAGATCTGTTAATTTAAAAGTACAAATAATTGGAATTGCAATTCAAGAGCATGAAGGCATGTGCAGTTCTAAAACTAGGATACGTTTATGGATCGTATATGCACGTAATTATATGTTCACCTGAAATTGTTTCAGGACCTGTTGTGGCTAGATATTACATAAATCGGTCGGTACGAGTAATTACTACTTAAATGTGCAAATTGTCTGAAAAGTAGACTCGAAGCAAGGACATAAGATTATCTCTTGATTTTGTGACGAAAGTTACTTCTCCGAGTAACATTCTGTAGTCTCCGGTTCCGTGTAAAATGCTTTCAGTTAAACTGGCTAAGGTAGCTAACATCCGTGATACCCTTCCTTTTCTCCTTCTTTTAGGGCCTCAATGAAACGTCTCCAATTATTGCGGTCTTCAGAGATGACTTTAATGTGAGTTCAAAATTTTACTGACTCCTGGACTTTCTTGTCCAGTAACGAAGCTCCTGGTCTTCTGCTGCCTTGGGGATTCTACTCAAGGGCTTGGCTGCAAATTTCTGATGGTGGCTTTTATAGTATGTGCTATATTGCTAACTGGAAATGAGTTCCACACCTCAAAATCCGAGGTGCATACTACCGTAGCAGGTGAATTTGCTGTACCAGAGTGGTTAGCACTTGAAGTTTTTCAAGTCATGGTTCATCAGTTATAATGTTACAAACTTAGCATTAGAGCCAGTTTACAGTGCTAGTTGTTAGTGATCGGATTCACTTAAAAAGGCAGCTCCTAACATGAAGATCAGATACCTTACATAGCCACCCATTGTGAGTACAGACTCTACGTTTCTCTAGTTAGCATAAGTACTTGAATATGTCGGGTATGCCTCACATACCCTTTGCCTTTCAGTTCCAAAAGCTTCGTCTTGAGTCCAAAAGCTTCGTCTTGAGTCCTTAAACCAAACAACAGAAGCGTTTTTTATAACTTTATTTATTTTTAATCTAACCAGTAAGTGCTGCTCCTGAGGCTAAAATACCAGATGTAGTAGTAGTGGGTGCAGTAGTGGGAGGAGAAGGTGGTATGATACTAGGTGAAGTGACGGGTGGACTTGTAGTTGGTGGATGATGAGGACGATGTTGGACGTGATGTTCATCGATTTCACTGCTTTCTTCGCTACTCCAACGTCCAGGGCGTTGATTACCTACAGGTTGTCTGTTACTCTCAGGACGACGGGATCTATGAGAACGTGAGGAAGCTTCAGCTACTACCAAAATGGCTAAGAGGCCAAAAACTTAACCAAGCTTAGATACCATTGTTAAGGTTCAACTTCTAAGTACTGCAGCCTTCAGCAGATCTTTTGTACTATTCCCTATGGGATCTTTGCTAGTTCTGTCTATCTGAAATCAAGACCTCGAAGGAAGCTTAGGATTTGAATTATATCAGAAGGAGTGATGAACCCCTTGCGAAAATGCTTTTGTGTGTTACGTCCCTTGGCAGGACTTTCGCACATAATATGCTTGGCAGCATCATCAAGACGTAGTCTGTAATGGACTAATGCTCATGTTCTTGAGGTGGTATTTGGGAGAATACAAAGGAAGTCAGTCAAAAATTTTGCATGGTTTGCTCCTTACTGGCATCTATTTGGATCGTTTACTAGAGTAATCTATTAATTTCTTTGCATATCTAGGATCCATCTGCGAATCTCTGTGTGAGTGCTTTTCATGTTGTTCCAAACAACCTAGCTTTATACTTATTTGGTTGAAAGGCAAGCTACAAGAGGGTTCAGGTCCTTGAAAATTCATTGCCAGCTATGACTTTGTGGCCATTGACCCAGAGGACTGACAGCGTTGTGTGCAGCAAGCTGCTTCCAGGTAAACAGATAATTTCAAATTAGTTGTTTCTGAAGAATTAGTACTTTTGTATGTTTTAACACCATATCAACCCCTCACTTAGCATCACCACTGCAGTGATTTTTGGTTGCGACGAATCAGATCTTGATCCGGAATCTCAATCGTATTCTTCATCTTAGGACTTCTAGCTAAAAAAGAAGAAGAATTTCTGACGAAGAATCCATTATACAAATGCTTTGCTGTAAAAAGTTCATATTCAGAAAAAAACGGTTATAAATGTTTCGGCTTGAGCCCTGAAACCAAATCAAGCAAATTCAAATTTATTTTATAAGTTGACGTCTTATTTAATTTGATCTATCCAGCTAGTGCTGGTCCAGAATAGGCTGTAGGTGAAGTAACTGGTGGTGGAGTAGAGGGTACGGTACTAGGTGAAGTAGCTGGTGGTGGAGTAGAGGGTACGATACTAGGTGAAGTAGCTGGTGGTGGAGTAGAGGGTACGGTACTAGGTGAAGTAGCTGTTGGTGGAGTAGAGGGTACGGTACTAGGTGAAGTAGCTAGTGGTGGAGTAGAGGGTACGATACTAGGTGAAGTAGCTGGTGGTGGAGTAGAGGGTACGGTACTAGGTGAAGTAACTGGTGAAGTAGGTGATGGAGGAACTGGAGTTGGTGCATGAAGAGGACGATGAGGACGCTGCGAGTGATGTTCATCACTCCCACTGCTTTCTTCACTACTCCAACGTTCTGGACGTCTGTTTTCCACAGGATGTCTGTTGTTCTCCGGACGACGGGATCCATGAGAGCCTTTAGATGCTGTCTGTTTTGCTGGAGTCCGGTGATCTTGATGTTCAGGTGCCTTATGATCTTTAACTACTTGAGTGCGTAAGGAAGCTTCAGCTACTACCAAAATGGCTAAGAGCCCAAAAACTAAACCAAGCTTAGATACCATTGTTAAGGTTCAACTAAGAAGTACTTATGGAGAAATATGCTTTGAGCTCAGCCTTTTATACCTTACAGTGTCGTAAAAACTAAACAAAGTCCACATTTTTGTGAACATTGTTAGAAACAGATGTGGGTAAAAATAATTCCTAAAATTGAATACTTTACACAGGTGACGAAAAGATATGGTTTTGTCGAATTTACATAGATTTCGGGAATGTGGTGTAAAGTGGAGAGTTATCGACATGAGGGCTTGTGAAAGAGAGCAGTCTTTTGATGTTATAATTTTTTTTTTTATTTGCAAAAAGAGTTCATTTTTACACCTCGCTTCAGTACTTTAACCTAAGAACTCCACCATTCACCATTAATTTGAAAATCATATTTTTGGAATAAACTGGGTTACGTGGTATGTAGGAAGAACTGATAAAATAAGTCTAAGTAATACTGAGAACGCAGACATTACTGCTAGCCTTCATGTTTTTTAGTTACCGTCAGTGGTTTTTTATGAACTTAAGAACTACTTATGTACATTAAGCACTCATTTGGGAATATGTACGTAATTTACAATTTGGACGCGCTATGTATTCCGATTGTGCTGGACCCTCAAAACCTAACTTTAACGAGGAAGAGTAATTTCTCTTGCAGCTGGTAGTTACCTCTCATAACCTGTATTCAGCCGAAGAAAACAGAGGAAGTCCCTGCTTCTTTCTCACTACTCTTTAGGGTGCCAACTACTGATAGGGGCTGCCTGTGGCTTGGTAGGCACTGCAAGAACGCAACTGTCGCCTCGGTGTTAGCTATGAGACCGAGATCTGTAACAATTTCTCCCGGGTTAATGTGCTAAGCCTTGGGGTGTGCGGAGTTTCACTGTTCGTGGAGCCCTTTTTGAGTACTCTTCAGCCAATCAATACGAAGTCTATTTGAAATAGTGTGGCTGTTGGCAACAAAACTACATTGAAGTTTTTCGCTAAAAATTCAAGTAGCGATATTTTAGATACGAGTATTAGAGGATTTTTGGGGGCGTGGTTCAAAGCTCTGATCCCAGAAACCAATAACAAGATTTTTCACGATCCCACCTCTCGTCAATGTTTGAAAAAATCCGAGAATAATAACCCTCATGACAAAGTTTCTCAGTTCGCCTTTGGTATGTAGAAAAAATATAACACACACAACATGAATGGTCGCGAGTAGCTAGGCTCTGAACCATATACCATCTGCTCCGCCATATGTATTTGTATTTATATCAGGGAACTAGCAACAGGTTGTTACTTGTCGGATGTATCTTGGAAGATATAACAAGGGCCACGTAAAAAGATCTCTGTGCAGAGATGGCAAGTTTCAGCTTAATCAACTTTTGGATAGGTCTTCTGGAGCAAGGTGATGAAAATATTAGTAGTGTTGTGTTCTTAGCCATTAAAAAAGCCTCCTTTCTGAATACTGCAACTAAGTAAGCAGTTTTTATTTGATGATGTTATAACGTTTGGCAGATATCTTTTCGTTGAAAGTTCTTGCTTGTTTGGCAATTTCTATTAATCGTTTCGGTAGGTCTGAGTCATTTATTTACGCTATTTTTTGCTTCCTTCATTTTTATTTAGTGTTTTCTAAGACAGTTTTATTTGTCGCCAAAATGGCAGTGTCATCGGCAAATGTACATATCGTGGTGCCCTCTTCTTGCGGTATGTCAAGAGTGTACAATAGCTTTGTGCAAGAGCGGGCCTAGAACACTTCCTTGCGGTACCCCAACCGCTATTTCCTTAAATTCTGAATAATCGTTTCCTTGGTTGTCTATCTGCGAAGTATGATTCCAAAATTTAATTTCAGTGTTTTGGCAAAACCGAGCTTGTATGTATGTATTGTATATATTGAAAGGCGGAAGAGCCTTCGTTAGGCTCTAGCACTGCGGCTTCATAATGAGGCCTATTTGGCCTTCCCTGGTTGGTTCCTAGAGCCAACTTTTAACTCCGGAGGCGGTTAGAAGGATAAGGATCTTCTCTTCGCAGATGAAACGATTTCTGCACCAAAAATGTTCTTTCTGAGACGAAAGAGAGCCAGACACTCCATGATCATATGAAGAGAGGATTTGCCACTTTCAAGGCATACTCTACACGAGGTTTCCGGAGAGAGGTTTATTTGGTGAAGATGTTTTTTCAGTAGCCAGTGTCCACTGATGATTCTAGTCAGGATTCTTAGATTGATTTCCTGGGAGATAGTTTGGGGAAAATGTTTTGGAGGAGATCTGCCCACGTGAGTTTAGGCTGACTTAATTGGATTCGAGTAGGGACAGACCCTTGGCGTAGTATTGGAAGTGACTTCTGCTGACGCCGCAAAAGGGTTCGGGGCCGACGAGTTGTATTGCTGCACCAAATTTAGCCAATGAGTCAGCCAATTCATTTGTAGGAAAACCTCTATGGGGTGGGATCTAATGTAGAATGACTAGGTTGGATCTGATAGCTTTATTTACGTTGCGCACTATTTGTGGGTTCCAGGACAATTTTAAATTGACTTGGAATATAATTTAGTCTAAGAGCATGGACACGGATCTATACTTCACAGATATAGATACATTGATCCCGAAAGAGCAACGGACTATGTAGTACCATACAGTGACTTTTACAAGAAATACTCCGTTCTTATTCGAGAAAGACAGGAGTGGGAATCCAACACATTAACTAATGTACAGGATGATACAGTCAAGCAGCACTCAAGGCACTGGACAGCGACACAGTTAGATGAAAAACAGTTGCAACATGCCGGAAAACTATAAATAGAATATGCAACACTCACGAAGTCACTCTCTGTTGGGTTCCCGGACATAGGAATATAGAAGGAAACGAAGCAGCAGATGAACTTGCACGGAAAGGGTCAGCATTAAATGAGGATTTCACCCAGACATCAATAGCCATTCCTATTGGTGTATTGAAAAGAAAAATAGACCTTAAAATAAGAGAAATGATCAACTCTTCCTGGATAACTAGAGGAGACTGCGTCATATCTCGCAGTTTATGGCCAATACTGAACGATAAGAGGACTAAAAGCCTTTTATCTATGAACAAAAAGGAAATCAGTTTGATGACAGGAGTACTAACGGACGGGACACTGTCCGATAGGTGCAATGGCCGTCAGACTGGGTATCAACTCACCTGACTATTGCAGAAGCTGCCATGATACAGAAGAAATAGAAACCATCAAACACCTACTTTGCGACTGCCCCAGCCTCCAAATCCGTCGCTTCCACCACATGGGAAACAGACTATTTGAGGAACTAGAGGACCTGGTGGAAGTCCCACTCTGGAACATGATGTGTTTCGTAAAGAGTACAGGCTGGTGTAACCAAGAGCAGCTGTTATAATGTACAATAGTTTAAGTACAGGTACTTTTTTGAAAACCTATACTATGGAAATGGTGTAGTGGTAGCGTCATCGTTTGTCGAGCTGATGGTTCACAGTTCAATCCCTGATGTCAGCAAGCATTATATGATAAGAGGCAGTCCGAACAATTGCGAAAGCTTATGACAACACTACTGCGAAGGCATAACACTGGCAGTAGGTTTGTCATATGGCTGGAGAAATTGTTCGCTCTGTTGATGATTAATATGTTTATGACATCAGGTTGACCGGGAAAAAAATACTGTGAATCAGAAGCGAAGACAAAACAAATAAATGACATCAAAAAACCTCCCCAGTTATCTGGACACCGACCCCTGGAGCTAATGTGTGAAACCTAATACACCTGAGTTTCAAACCACTACACCAATCTCTGTCTCTCTCTCTCTCTCTATCTTCCTTCAACGCCCGCACTGTGTATACACATTAAAAGGGTATTCATAACCCCTTGAGTGCGGGTAAATTATAAAAAAAAAAAAAAAAATGATTAAGTCATATCCGGGAACGTTATTAGGTTTCGATTTTGTTATTTCTTGTTTGAGTTCATTTAACGCTTCAGTTCTTATTGTGTAGTTGGCAGGTGTTATGTCCGCTGCTAAGCTCCTTGTGCTAAGCTCTAGGCTCTTCGAAAGCACAGTTGGTAAAATCAGATTCATAGAGAGTATCAAATGGTTTGCAACATGGTCATTAACAAGGTAGGTTTGTTTTCCTCAGTATTATAACCGCTGTGTTGATCCTACATTATAGAGGTACAAAATGCTATGTTTGCACTTCGGTGTAACATGACACGATCAGATATCCAACATCACAAGATCGGGGTACATGAAGCTGAAATATCTGCTATAAATTTTTTTTTTTTTGTTAATATGGATCGAAATTAAGATAGTTTAGATAAGAATGTAATTATTTTGCTATATACTTACGGATCGTGTTTTTCCGTCGTTGGGAAAACAATTTTTTTATAATCACTTGTGCAAACTATTCATTCTCAAAACTATTTTCGTGCAATAACCACATTTGTTTCTAAGAGGCACGGTTTTTTTTATATTCGGAATTTCGATGTTTGTTTTTCAGTCTTTAAACATCGCTTTGTTAAGAACCACATACTCGTATATGCCGAGTACGATACATACATACCTCTTCGCGTGTAATTTGTGGTCAAAATTTGACAATGCTGTCTAAGCTTGGTTTAGTTTTTGTGGTTTTAGTCAATTTGGCAGCAGGTATAGTTCCCGTGCGAACTGAATTGATTTATGCTCAGAAACATCAACTATTTGAAGGTTACCGAGGTTGGGCGCAAACGGAAACTTCCAAAGAAATAAGGAGACCAGAAGGTTCAGCAGGATCTAGAGATCGTTATGGATCATGGAGCAGTGAAGAAAACAGTCTGAGTAGTGAAGAAAATAGTTGGAGCAGCGAAGAAAACAGTTTAAGTAATGAGCATAGCCTACGTCGTCTGAAACATCTACTCCGTTCTCATCATTCGCACTGTCCTCATCATCTACACTATCCTCATCATCGATACCATTCTCATCATCCTCATCATCCGCACCGACCAAGTCTCTTTCCAACTCCAGCTTTACCAAGCTCCCCAACTAGTCCTGCTACTATTCCAGCAAATCCATCAGATACAAGCTCTTCCATTCCTCCGACAGTCCCACCACCAACACCGTCACCTACTGAAACAAGCACTTCTATTCCTCCGACAGTCCCACCACCAACACCGTCATCTACTGAAAGAAGCACTTCTATTCCTCCGACAGTCCCACCACCAACACCGTCATCTACTGAAACAGCTCCTGCTGCCACCTATACTCCTCCAACAGTTACATCTACTCCTGCAGCAGCTCTAGCCCCAACATCCTCAACTCCCGGAACAGCACTTGATACTCCATCTACTCCTGCAATAGATTCGTCACCAACGCCGCCATCTCCTCCCGCTTCATAACGTCCTTATACATCTCCAGCAAGAGCTTCTGTGGATTAGATTTAAGAGTTATTTGTTCAATAAAATTTGGTGTGTATCAGGTGTTTAAATCCGTTTGAAATTATTTCTGTTTAAAAAGAAAGGTTAATTTGTAACTCTAGGCGATAGTAACCAATACTTCTGTCTACCTGACGGGAAGGAACGAAGATAGCCATAACCAAGTCTAAATTCAACTAGACCTGACGGCCTGCTGAACTGTTCAGAGTAGCTGAAGTTGACTTGGTAGAGAGCATGTACTAACTTATTTCTAAAATTTGCTACAAACGTCTGAAACCCTTCGTCAACAACCTGATTGGCCCCTGTCAGTGTGGTTCCAGGCCAGAAAAGTTCACAGGCAATCAAATTTTCACACTTCGGTAGATCCTGAAGAAAACCCAAGAAGTCGAAACCGATAGCCACCATCTTTTTATCAATATTAAGGTCGTGTATGACAGCATTTATAAAGATAAGCTACATTTACAAAGCCAGGTCTTGGTTTGGAATCTCTACCGAACTCGGTCTTATGTGCGAATGAAGATGGGTAATGTTTGCTGTTCCACCAAGTTCGGTAACGACTTCAGCGAGACCTTCGATATCAAAAAAGGACTTTAGACAAGGTGATGCGCTGTCATGTGACTCCTCTAACATCATGCTTTGACGAATTGTGTGAAATTCACAAACCGATACAGGAGGCACAATCTTTCAAAAGGCTGTGCTAGCGTACTCCGACGATCTTGACATAATTCGCAGAACACAGCGGGCTGAAACGGAAGCTGCCAAAATTAGTAGCAATGGGTAGCAAGGGACTTTGTCTACCTTGGCTCTGCTATAAATTCTGATAACAACTCAGCTGAAATAAAAACAAACAGCCCAATCGCGGATTTCTTGGGCTGAGAAGGGCAGCTGGGTAGTAAGGCCCTATTGCAAACAACTACCTTAATCATCCCTGTCCTGCTTTATTGCGTAGAAGCATGGACCTGTCGAAAGCAGATGAAGATATCCTCGAATGACGATCAGCATTCTAGAGCTATTGAATTTCGAGAATTAAGAGAGGCTGATTCCAAGGATTTGATTGCTACTTACAAATACAAATATTTGGCGAAACTATTTGGTGTTTTCTGGGATTCGAACTTCAAACCTCCCACTTAGTAGTCCAACGCATAAACCACTGACCCATGGCAACCACAATTGCTAGTTGGCTATCCGAAAAGAATCGGATAGCACGTTCTCTTTAGCCAAGATAAGACTTTCTCATTGCCCATTATTTCCGCCTGGAACACGCTACAATTATTTACGAGGTAATAAAGTATGACCAAAAAATTACAGACATATAAGTCCATGATTTTAATTCTATGTTTGGATTCTACAGTCTTTTGTTAGTTGCCGAGTTATGAGCTTACACGTAGGACAATAGTCTTACTTAAATGTCCCTTATGATATAACTTAACTTAAATTTTATTTTATTACATAATGCTATCACAACATAATGAATTAATTGATCCCTGTAATAGTAGTCCAAGTAGTAATATCTTTATTGGCTCTAATTATGATTCATCCTTAAACGATTTCACTGTCCTTCATCAAAATATCAGAAGTATGAGAAAAAACTTTGATAGCTTTTGCTTGTATCTAAACAATTCTTTTAGAATATTCCCTGATGTAATAGTTTTATCTGAAATTTGGATTTTTGACCATGAATTATGCAACTATTCGATTCCGGGCTATAATTTACATATATGCTGAATGCAATGATAATTATTCATCAGGCGGAATTGCAGTTTTTGTGAAAAAAAATATTCTGATTGCGGAGGTTAATTCACCTGATTTGGAAAGTGCTGATAGTATTACTGTTAAACTTAAACTTAATAATGATGTTTTTATTGACATTATTTGCATATATCGGCTCCAGTTTGTTCATCAAGATACATTTATAAAAGATATTGAAGATCTACTTACCGGAACCACCAGTCACAATATTTGTATTGTTGGCGATATGAATATTGACATATTGGACTATCGTCCTAATTGCGATCTTTATTTGCTCTTCTTATCCTCGCTGGGCTTTGAATCATTAATAAATGTGCCAACGAGAGTAACTCCAACTAGTAAATCTTGTATTGATCATATTTTTATTCGGGCTAAGAACACTAATAATATCCGTCCAATTGTACTTGAATGGGACATAACCGATCACTTTGCTACTGGTATGTCTATTTTAGATATATTTAGAAATTCTAAACGAACTAATGTAAATGTAGAAACTCAAATCATTCAAAAAATTAACTACTCCGTTCTGCACGAATGCCTTTCTATGGAAAGATGGAATAATGTATATAGTTGTAACTGCCCTTCAAATGCTTTTAGTAGTTTCATAAATATTCTTTCATATCATGTTTCTACTAGTAAGTCCATAAAACAAAATCGTAAATATAAAAAAATAAAACCGTGGATTACTGACCAACTTTGCGAGAAAATATATGCTAAAAATAATTTTTATGCTAGAAACAAAAACAAATTACATTTACCATGTATAAAAAACGCTTACAAACAAATGCAAAAGGATATTCATGAAAAAATAAGTAAACAAAAAGTAGCATACTACAAACGGAAGTTTGATGATAGTAGGTTTAACCCTAAACAGCAATGGAATATTATTAATAATCTGTTAGGTAAAACGAACGAAGACAACAGCTTAAGACGTATTAAGTTTTCAGAAAATTTGATATCCGAAAATGATATAGAAATTGCTAACAAGTTTAATGAATTCTTTAAAAATGTAGCTGAAAGTCATAAACCTAGTACCTCTTGTAACATTGAAAATAATTATCAAGAATCTTTGCTTGGCAATGAATTAGTATCAACATTCTTTTTTGGTGTAGTGACGGAATTTGAAGTACTTCAAGTGATCTCAAACCTAAAACCAAAAAACTCGTGTGGAATTGATGGCTTAAGTATCATTGTCATAAAAAATATTAGTAATTTAATCATTAAACCTTTGACATATCTTATAAACGTTAGTTTTGAAAGCGGTATATTCCCAGAGTACTTAAAGACGGCAATAATAATTCCCATACATAAAAAGGGTGACAAATGTGATCCAAACAATTATAGACCGATTTCCCTACTGTCAGTCTTCTCAAAAATTTTTGAAAAAATAATCGCTAAGAGAATGATAAGATTTTGTGATAAATTTAAAATCCTTAATCCATCCCAATTTGGCTTCATGAAGGGGAAATCCACCGAACATGCTATCCAGTCATTTTTGGAAAATATAAATCGAGAAATAGATAAAAGTAACAAAACTGCCGCTCTGTTTCTAGATCTGACAAAAGCGTTTGACCTAGTCAATCATAAATTATTGTTGAAGATACTTTGTAGATATGGTTTTAGAGATAATATATTGAACTGGTTCTCATCATATCTTCAAAATAGAACCCAAATTGTTCGTGGCAATGCAACCTTGAGTGATCCAATTTCTTGTGCGAATTCAGGGGTTCCTCAAGGCTCGGTTCTAGGACCATTGCTCTTCCTTATCTACATAAATTCTCTGTTTAATCTTTCACTATACGGACACATTATCGCTTTTGCTGACGATCTGGTTTTGTCCTATGCTGCTTCTTCTCTTGAAAGTCTTAAAATTCAAATGAATATTGACCTAGCTATCTTGGCACGTTGGTTTAAGTTTCATCAAATGGTTCTTAGTCGCAAATCTAAAGTAATGTGTTTCTCACTTACAAACGAGTTTTTTATTCAAGGAGTTGGTTTACATGACGCCAATTGTGATCATCGTAACTGCAACGATTCCTGCATGCAGCTGGAATCCGTTTCTCAATATAAATATCTGGGAGTTACTGTAGATTGCAATCTTAATTGGAAAGCACACATAAAAAATTTAAAAAAATATGTATATATTGCGCTAAATAAAGTATTTCACCTACGTAAATTAGTGCCAAAAAACCTACTTACCTCAATTTACTACGCTTTAGTGAATTCTCGTTTGGAATACGGAATTTCTTGCTGGGGCAGTGCTTATGTTAGCAATCTGCAGCCTCTTATTACAGCCCAAAAAAAGGTAATTAGAGTAATGCTGTTCAAATCTAGATGGGAGCCATCATTTCCACTATTTAAAGTAATGAACGCTCTACCTCTTAGGCATTTATACGTCTATAAAGTATTAAGACTGTTCTATCAGAGAAGTGGCTATAGCAATTCAATTAGAAACAATACAACTTATTCTCTTAGATCAGCAAACAATGTTGTAGTTCCAAGAGCTAGAACAGAACACTTTAGACGTTCCATAACTGTTATAGGTTCACATATATATAACAAACTTCCCGAAAATATATGCAATAATGTTGGAATTTATAGGTTCCTTAAAAATGTAAGCAACTGGCTATTATCCAGATCAGGTGTAGAGGATTTATTTCTAATTATAAGTTAATGAAGCTATTGTTATTTGGTGAAATAATGTTTTAACTGTCTCATACAAACCCACTTTAGATTTAAAAATTGCCTCCCAAATCGCTTCCGAAATTTCAGCTTGGATTAATTTAATCCATAATTTACTTTCCCTTAATTAGTTTTCTAACTGTTTTATTGCTCTTACTCTTCTCTGCGCGGCTCTCCATAACGATAAAAACTTGTTATTGCATAGTGCACTTAAAACTGGTATTCTTACCACAAAGTGCAGCTCAAAATATTTCAATTAATAATTCATTCATAATTAATATATGATAAATACTCGTATGTATGTGCGGATACTCATGTGATTATTCCTGCGACCGCTGATGAAAACCAGAGAGAGTAGAACATAAAGAGTTCTCTTGTGATCACATCCAAACATTTTTTTTTTCGATTTTATGGTGTATAAGACCAGGCGGAAATTTTCAATTAAATAAAATAGAATTTGTTTTGTTGTCATTCTGCCCAGTGCTTCCACTTTGCTTTGATCTGAACAGATACTTTGCTTCTCGCGAAATTCATGAACTTTTTCTCAGTTCGTGTTAGTTTCGTAGTAGCTTGTGCTGTGCTTGATACACTGTTTACATTTTGTAGGGATCATCTTGAAGACTTTCACCAATATTCGGTGTCTATTGATGTCTCATTGCGTGGCCCGTCATCTGGTTGATGTTTAAGAGTCGCCTTGGACATTTGTAGCCACAGAGAGCAATATTCTCTACCGAACGGCTGCTCCGGACCTGCCGAATGTAACCGAAAGTGCTGACGTACTGAAAGAAGGAGCAGAGTTTCCACAGAGTGACATAATTCGATTCATAAACCACCAATGTGTTTAGCTAGGATGAGTGACATCATTCGAGGCATAAACCAACAATGTGTTTAGCTAGGACACTTATTTTCGATCGAATCGTCAACTTGGCTGACCTAAGATAGTCCAACTAAGAAGATCATAAAGTATCTTATGCCTTGTGGGCAGTGTTAGATTGGAAAAATAAGAATAGCGATAGGGAATATCTCTGGTCATTGCCTTCTGGAGAAGCACGCAATGAGACAAGGTTTATCGAATACGCATGTATGCAGATACTGCAATCACCTACACGTTTCAGAGAACATAGCTCATCTACTTTTTGAATTCCAAGGCATTGCCCGGGCAAACTTAAACACCCGAGAAGATACTTCTTTGATAATTTACGATCCTTGAGCTAAGAAAAATCAGTGCATGGGTGAATCAGTTTAGGTTTCTCGTGCTTAAAAAAATCACCGAATTCGTGAATTCAATTCGACATTTTTAAAAACAGTTGCGGGACTCAGCGTAAATTTGTTCTGTCGTAAGAAACGATTTATGTGCACAGGTGATGTGTAAGCGATTCAGAGAAATACAGGAATTCCCTGAATCGCTTGCCTGTTGACTTTACTCACTTCCGCCTGGCAGTATCTGTTCTTGTTTCTTCATTCAAAATATTCCCAAACTACTCAAAATATTTATTTAAAACAGATAACTAGTCTAAACACACTTACTTATATGCATCACCATCTTTATTACAGTCTCAGTTATTTTTCTACTCTTAGTTCTCAGATGTTCTATAGAAAACGAATCAATAAACGCTCCGAGCTACAATATAAACAAAATAAATAATAAAAATCGGAAGCTCTTCGTGAGAGAAATGAAAATTGTACTACCTCCTGGAGAGATTCAATGAAAGATTGGTTGTTTAAAATGCTTCGAAAGCACCTGAAATATTTTTTTTTTCTCAAAAGATATTAATTGTTGGTATTTTTAGATCAACCGTTTTACGATGCAATTTTGAACGTAGGAATATGAAAACTCTTTCGGTGGTTTTGCTAGTGAATGATCTTGACTTTGAAAGAATTTGTTTTCTCCTGTTTTTTATATATATACATTTTTTCTTATTGAATGAGGTCAATGTTATATTTTGGAACAAGATGTGGGAATATTTAAAGACGTAGGTTGTCTGTTTTATCTCTATTGATCTTAAAAATGCACGTTTCTATTGAATATTAGTGTGGGACAATGCCATGTAGCTATGCGGAAAAACATGGCAATATGGCTAAACGGAGCGCACCCCATTGTGGAACGATCATCTCGAAAACTCCGTAAAAGGGTAAGAAAACTTTTCAACACCATTAAATGTAGAGAAAGCACAAAAAATAAAAAAATAAAGCTCGTCTCCAAGAGGCTCTCTCGAAGGAACATTCCAATGGAGTTGGGTTGTTCGTCAAAGCTGATGGCTCATACACATCCAGTCGAACGGAAACCCTGAGGGACTTTGCTCGAAGTTCATTCCCCAGGCTCGACTATCTTATATGATAACAGGCCTGTTACCACAAAAAGAGACTACAAATGGTAACATCAGCAGAGATAACATCAGACCATAGTAATGGATTACCTATCGGTCAGACAAAAAGCTTAGAATTTAGCGCTATAGCCTATACAAAGGAAATTGTACCTTGTTTCAGTGCCCTGAATGGGACAATTTTTGGCTTGGGCTCTATCCCCAAAATTCAGTTACTGGTTATATACCACGATGGTAAGATTATTCTGGTGGACAAATGCCAATGAAGTTACAACCATCAATTAGCACGTTTCAAGGACTTGCATGCCTTGGTACCGCAGGCGCAATGCAAACTTGCCCCACATCAGCCATCGAGGCTATTATCAGACTCACCCCACCACGTACATTTGTCAAAAAAAGCCGGACAGTCTTCGAAAGACGGAATAAAACACTCCTTGTGATCTGGTGGATCACATAGCACTGTTACCCGACTTCCCTGATCTAGAAATGCCCACCATCGTTTCCGACTTTATGCCCAAATGGCTTTACCTCGGCACGAGGTTCGAGATTGATATCCCTATGCAGAACTCATGGACCACTGACAGACTGCTGTTTAATATAAAGGAAACACGTGTGATGCACAGACGGATCAAAAATGGATTCCGAGCCCAATCGCGCAATGACTTGTCGGTCTATTGTTTTCTAGACCGAGACCAGTGCCATAGAAGTATGCATCGGCATCAACCTGAACTCAGGAATTAAAGGTGTCACAATCCATATACCCACGGACAGTTAAGCGGCGCTCAAAGCGTTTGAATTGCAAATCAGTCCTATGCTGCTTCAATAATCTGCAAGGATGGGTCGTATGCAACAAAGTAAAACAGTTTTCGGTATTTGGCTATATAGGCGTTAAAGACAACGAATCAGCAGAACTGCTCCCCAAGCAAGGGTTCTCTGATTTCTTCATACCGGACGACATTGCCCACGATATGCAAACGAGAGGATCACCCTTTGGGACCAGTTTGGGGAGTAGGTTACTCCCAAAATGTTGATAATTACATGATCCGGAATGATGATAACAGGAACATCATAAGTAACGTGACGGTACACAAATTGAGTGATCTTAGCCACCTGGAGCGTCAACGCAACCCCACCGAGCTTCAAACACCCAATAACACATAATGGCGAATCTGAGAAGATTACACATCCTTTGGGGCAACCATAAAAAAAGAAAAGGGAACGGGACGATTCTTCCACAAAAGGCAAGAGATATCCACAAATATAGCAGACACGTCATAGGAAGGATAGTTTTTGGTCACTGTTGCTGCAATAATTCGCGCTGTCATAAAGGTGCCTGTCCATTTGAGAGTAAAAAAGCTGCGAGCAGCTCTCAAGCGACTCTCAAGAGCAAACTCATAAGTGGACAGAGTCTTGAGAGTAGCTTGAGAAGAGTTGACTTTTTACTATCGACATTCGAACTTTTTGAGAGTCACTCGCCAATGGACACACGTTTTGTTTACTATCGGAGATTAGCTTAGTAGCTGTCGAGAGTTAACATGGCAAAGCAGTGGACATTGGAAGAAACAAATCAACTAATAGAAAAATATGAGTCGTTTGAAACGTATGTACATATGAACTGACTTACCAGAGGCTAGAAACCTAAGTGTTACCAATACACGCTCACGTACAGGTATGACTTCTCTTAATTGAGTATCCTTTTTAAAAATAGTGGGTCCAACGGCTTCTATTATATATTCTACTTCACTTCCTGTCAAACAGTAAAAATCCCTAAATTCCTGAGCATCTTCACTTTGAAGCTCTCTTGTAAGAGTAGACCCCGCACCGAATTGGTGACGACGGTTTAACCCAGCACTTTTTCTTTTTTAAGAACGGTACCAATAATTAAAGCCGCTGCAACTTTACGCTTGTAAGAATACATGTTTCTTTCCAAACTTCCAACGGATAACTAGCAGAAGACATATATCAAGTGGACACGGTTATGAGTACTCTCAGGAAATAAACTCTCAAAATTCTTCCAGAGAGCTCGCGATATTAAAATGTCGAAAATATTACTCTCGAATGGACAGCCACCCAACAGTAACTCTCGAGAGTTTACTAGCGAAAGTACTCTCAAATGGACACGTACCTTTATGAAAGTGGAATTACTGCTGCTATAAAGCAGTACAAAACTCCTTGTCGCAGGGCCTTTACGCCCACGGGCGTAGCTAGAAACACTTAAAAAAAGCCATGTAACTTTTATATACGTACAGGTGCACATACATACATGTGTATGTACTCATCTTAGTCTCTATAGTTCAACTGATATACGATGCTAGAATAATTTTGATTTCACACACTTTATGCGGGTAAATCAGTTTACATACAAATCAATTTCTTATGACACATGGATGGAATTCAGCTGAAATGTGGGTGCGACTATCCTTCAGCAATCAATTTAATGCTACCATCACTCATATAAGTACATATGTATCTCTTAATGGAATTCTTAACGACCCGAATCGTTTACTTTATTTACGTGTATTCGGATAATATAAACACAAAACTTTAAATCTTGTTTATTTAATGGATTTTCTTTCTTATTTAATTCTTTTTATTTTGTTTACTTGAATGAGTTAACGGTTTTTTAAACGTTTTGTATAAATTTAGAAAAATCTATTAAAGGAACGGTTGGGAAGCTCTCAAAAGATTCCACAAATAGACTTGAAGCAGACATTAATCGCATTAATTTTGTGAATGACGCCCGCCTTTGATCTCCGTCTATACATACTCATGTGGATGTATGTAGGTAACGAAACGATTTAATGAACTTAAGTGATCAACCAAAAGGACATGTATGACAGATTATTGATTGTGGTAGGTGTACTAAGTGGATGTGAGCGACTTGCTCTGAGTTACAATAGATTGGCACGAGTATGTACATATGTTCAATAAGATCTGGAAGTAATTTGCTGAATTGTACGTAACATAAAATAATAATTAAACCTGGTGTTAAGGCTACAGCATGTTTTTATGTGGGCACCGTGGCAGAGTGGTTAGTGCGTTGGATTACATCGGTATCTAGGCCCTCAACGAATGCCAGAATGAATTGGCGAAAGTTCTCAATCGTGGGACAGAGCGGACAGTCACTGGCCTGCCGAAGTGTAGGCATATACCATGGGCTCTAACTAGATCAATATCTATGTATCCTTAAGCAAATATATGCATAGATGTTGCTCTGTCAGCGGCCTTAGCAACTACAAACTGTTACATGGCTCTCACCCCGCCCAGGTCAATATAGAAAGGATTCGAGTATGTAAGGGAGCTTGCCCTCGTTAATACAGAGCACCAGAGTGTCTGTCCAAAAAAATTCTACTCCAACGAGATCCTGTATAACAGGGCGAACATAAACAGAGTGATAAATTTCCTCTGAGATCTACTACCCCAATGTACTACGGAAGAGTACGCCTTAACGGCTTCATTCCCCAAGGGGCATTCCTTTATCTGAAGGTCTGATACAAAGTAGTGGTGCCACTAATCTTCCATGTTGCCCGGACAGCTGTGATTAGGTGACTTAACTACGACCGACACGTAGAATTACAGAACGTCTCCAGGTCAATTGAGTGGTATCAGGATACGATTTGCGGGATGTTGTTAGGCAGCATTAGAAATTCTGGCGGCTAGAGGACGTTTTTTTTCGATACGGAGCAGCCTTTTAATATATAAAGTTGGCTTCTTATAGCCATGCTGGCTTACATACTTAGGTTGAAAGCATTCAAAACGATGTCCACCTTAGTCCTCCCAGTGGTGTTAACGATCTAGGGGTAACCCTGGACCAAAAATTTCCCTGGTAATGTTATCTAGATAGAATCACATCAAAGACAATGAAACCTTCTGGTCCTGTTCTAGAATACAAATTCAAATACTTGGCGCAGAAGACCGTATGTGGTCCATGGCCTGCTTGCTCCCTTCATGAAACGATCGAAGCTAGCAAAAAAGAAACCATACAAAGTTTTTGACTGAGATCCTTTCTGGCCCTTATTCACCTCAAGAAAATGGACATTATCCCCTTGCAGACAACGACTTGATGATACTGCCGAGCTCATTATGTGTGAATGTCCTGCGAAGGGTCATAGCACACAAAAGCATTTTCACAAAGGTTTCACCACTCCTTCTGATATAGTTCTCCCCTCAGCCCAAAAAATCCTTAGCAATCCTTCTAGATCTTTATTTCAGCTAGGACAGAACTAACAAAGATCCCATAGAGGATAGTAGGAAAGATCTTCTGAAGGTCGCAGTACTTCGAAGGGACTTCCAGAGCGCTAAATTATATTCTCATTTCCTATGCCTTGTCTTTGGTAGAATCCTTGTCAATTCCGTATCCGCATTTAGCTTTAAAATCCCTGGCGAAGATACTTCTTATTCCATGTTGACAGTTACCTAGCAAAACTCTTTCTAAAACCCCCCGATCCGGAAGACTTCATTATTTTGCTACAACAAACAACACATTGTCTTTCCATCACTTGTGTAAAGTATTCAGTCTAATGGCTCTTAGCCATTTTGGTAGTAGCTGAAGCTTCCTTACGCACTCAAGTAGTTTAAGATCATGAGGCATCTGAACTTCAAGATCACCGGGCTCCAGCAAAAGAGACAGCATCTAAAGGCTCTCATGGATCCCGTCATCCGGAGAACAACAGACATCCTGTAACAACTCATCATCGACACCATCCTCATCATCCACATCATTCAACAACTCCAGCTCCTCCATCTCCTACTTCACCTAGTACTTCACCTTCACCAGTTACTGCTACTTCTAGTGCACCTGCCTAGTTAAATAAAATTTTAAAATAAATTTGAATTTGCTTTAAGGGCTCAAGACGAAGAAGCATTTTTATCCGTTTTTTTCTGAATATGAACTTTTTAACCCAACGCATTTGTATAGGGCATTTCTCGTGAGAAATTCTCCCTTTTTTTTAGCTAGAAGAGGGTAAGGTGCTAGCCCTCTATAGATTGAGATTCTTTTCTCTAAGCTATGAACCCTGACTTTGGGAATTGGGCACAAGACTAGTGAGGCATACCCGACTTATTTGAGTACTTAGGCTAACTGAGGAACATTGCGTATGTACTCACAATGAGCGGATATAGTAGGCGCCTGAAGAACTTCCTATTTTAAGTGTAAATTGGTCCCAATGCTAAAGGCTTTATTTGGTTCTTCGTAACGAATTATAAGTTATGAACCACGACTTAAAAAACGATGGATAAAATCTCTCCAAGTAATAAACATTCTGACATGCAAATCTACCAGCTGCGGCAGCATGCACCTCGGATTTGAAGTTGTTAATAGTTTAACTACGTACATCTGTAGCTACACGCTACGGAAGACACCCTCAGAAATTTCCCTTCAGTGAAATCCTCCAGTCAGCAGAAGACTGAAAGCGTCATGGAGACTCTATGTCCAGGAGCCAGGAAAATCTTGGAGTCATACTAAGGTCAGCACTAAAGACCACAATAATTGTAGATGTTCTATTGACGGCCTAAAAGTAGACGAAGAATATCGTGTACATTAGGTACCTTCGTCTTGGACTATGGAACGTTCCTTTGAGAACCAACTTTTGTCACAAAATCTAGAGATAATCATATGTCCTTGCTTCTAGTCTGACAATTACTTTATTTCCTAGAGCCGTGTCTGAATACAGGACACCTGACAACTGTTTGAATTGTAAATCGCACACAATTTGCACATTGAAATAGCAGTTACTCGAACCGTCCGATTTTTGTAATATCTAGTCACAACAGGTCCTGGAACGACTACACGTGGACTTATAATTACGTACATACATACAAGAAATGTGTACATATGGCCGTATTTCCTGTTCCATTCCAGCTAGTTAGCTACCTCCACATAAGGCATGAAATTCGGTAAATTAGTCCGATAGTTTAACTTGTTATTCTCTGTAATTCAATCAATTGCCAGGCAATCCCCCCTTTGAGAAGCGAGTCCTCTTTCGCAGCAAATAGTGTGCACACATTTTTATTGGCTAGTTTTCTGTGGAGGGCGACAATGCCAATTGTAACGTCGTAATTAAAAGTATTAATCAAATAAGTTGTACAAGTAATCTTTGGAAATGTTAGCTCTCTCCTGCGTTAGTATATTGTCATGTTGTAGAGACTGTCATATCGAATTAATGTCAAGGACCAATCCATGCGTATAATATTCTCAATTTCAGTTATGCAACAACTCTCCTTACAATCTATGCGTGAAATATTAGTAAGCCCTCATCAATAGGCAGCATAATCAATTATTGTCATTCAATCATTAACATCTATTCTCCCCTAACAAACCATCCATCCGATAGGTTCGTTTGGAGAGAACCATCAGAAACAATATAATTTCATTCTTGCGAATTAGTACGTATTAAATTGCACAAACAATTGGGCACACAGCACAAAGCTCCTTTCGCAGGAGTCTAATTTAAAGAGTTGGAAACGGTGTTGCCATTGTTGTTACGTTCCTGCGAAATAGCTAATAATTCATGAATCCTACTACTTTGCAACTCTTCCGTGCTTGGCTATCTTTTTCCATCTATTTCTATGGTTTATAATGACTTATCTACTATACTGGCAGCTTTTTTTTTTCTTGCGTTAAAGGATGTGTAATCGTCTTAAGATGCCGGACATATAAGATTCGATACTCCTACGTACTAACGAGCTCCATAAATAACTCTCCTCGCGGCACTATCGTTAGGCATTACTTCGAGGGGCTAGTAAGAAATTTATGCTTTTCTTTCCGAATTTGCTGGCTGAACGGGAACGGGTCCATCAGTTTTCTAATATCCGAATACGCTTCAGATGAGGTATAGATCATCGAAATCGGTGCAGAATTAAGGAAGTTGGGGTCTGGCATGAAGTATCTCAGAACGTATAAGGCGTAGCCCTCGGGCATCTACATTTTTGGATTTTGCATCTAATTATGCTTGAGATGAGGTATAGGTCATCGAAATCGGTGCAGAATTAAGGAAGTTGGGGTCTGCGACCAGGGTTCAAAGACAATTCTCAGTACATTTCCTTAGGCATGAAGTATCTCAGAACGTATAAGGCGTAGCCCTCGGGCAGCTACATTTTTGGATTCTGCGTCTGAGTACGCTTTAGATGAGGTATAGGTCATCGAAATCGGTACAGAATTAAGGAAGTTGGGGTCTGCGACCAGGGTTCAAAGACAATTCTCAGTACATTTCCTTAGAAAGCGAACATTGCGGCAGCCGGCATGAAGTATCTCAGAACGTATAAGGCGCAGCCCTCGGGCAACTACATTTTTGGATTCTGCGTCTGAGTACGCTTCAGATGAGGTATAGATCATCGAAATCGGTGCAGAATTAAGGAAGTTGGGGTCTGCGACCAGGGTTCAAAGACAATTCTCAGTACATTTCCTTAGAAAGCGAACATTGCGGCAGCCGGCATGAAGTATCTCAGAACGTGTAAGGCGTAGCCCTCGGGCAGCTACATTTTTGGATTCTGCGTCTGAGTACGCTTCAGATGAGGTATAGATCATCGAAATCGGTGCAGAATTAAGGAAGTTGGGGTCTGCGACCAGGGTTCAAAGACAATTCTCAGTACATTTCCTTAGAAAGCGAACATTGCGGCAGCCGGCATGAAGTATCTCAGAACGTATAAGGCGTAGCCTTCGGGCAGCTACATTCTTAGATTCTGCATCCGAATACGCTTCAGATGAGGTATAGGTCATCGAAATCGGTACAGAATTAAGGAAGTTGGGGTCTGCGACCAGGGTTCAAAGACAATTCTCAGTACATTTCCTTAGAAAGCGAACATTGCGGCAGCCGGCATGAAGTATCTCAGAACGTATAAGGCGTAGCCCTCGGGCAGCTACATTTTTGGATTCTGCGTCTGAGTACGCTTTAGATGAGGTATAGGTCATCGAAATCGGTACAGAATTAAGGAAGTTGGGGTCTGCGACCAGGGTTCAAAGACAATTCTCAGTACATTTCCTTAGAAAGCGAACATTGCGGCAGCCGGCATGAAGTATCTCAGAACGTATAAGGCGCAGCCCTCGGGCAACTACATTTTTGGATTCTGCGTCTGAGTACGCTTCAGATGAGGTATAGATCATCGAAATCGGTGCAGAATTAAGGAAGTTGGGGTCTGCGACCAGGGTTCAAAGACAATTCTCAGTACATTTCCTTAGAAAGCGAACATTGCGGCAGCCGGCATGAAGTATCTCAGAACGTATAAGGCGTAGCCCTTGTGCAGCTACCTTTTTGGATTCTGTATCTAATTATGCTTGAGATGAGGTATAGATCATCGAAATCGGTGCAGAATTACTAAAGTTGGGGTCTGCGACCAGGGTTCAAAGACAATTCTCAGTACATTTCCTTAGAAAGCGAACATTGCGACAGCCGGCATGAAGTATCTCAGAATTTATAAGGCGTAGCCCTCGGGCAGCTACATTTTTGGATTCTGCGTCTGAGTACGCTTCAGATGAGGTATAGATCATCGAAATCGGTGCAGAATTAAGGAAGTTGGGGTCTGCGACCAGGGTTCAAAGACAATTCTCAGTACATTTCCTTAGAAAGCGAACATTGCGACAGCCGGCATGAAGTATCTCAGAACGTTTAAGGCGTAGCCCTTGTGCAGCTACCTTTTTGGATTCTGCATCTAATTATGCTTCAGATGAGGTATAGGTCATCGAAATCGGTGCAGAATTAAGGAAGTTGGGGTCTGCGACCAGGGTTCAAAGACAATTCTCAGTACATTTCCTTAGAAAGCGAACATTGCGACAGCCGGCATGAAGTATCTCAGAATTTATAAGGCGTAGCCCTCGGGCAGCTACATTTTTGGATTCTGCGTCTGAGTACGCTTCAGATGAGGTATAGATCATCGAAATCGGTGCAGAATTAAGGAAGTTGGGGTCTGCGACCAGGGTTCAAAGACAATTCTCAGTACATTTCCTTAGAAAGCGAACATTGCGGCAGCCGGCATGAAGTATCTCAGAACGTATAAGGCGTAGCCCTTGTGCAGCTACTTTTTTGGATTCTGCATCTAATTATGCTTCAGATGAGGTATAGGTCATCGAAATCGGTGCAGAATTAAGGAAGTTGGGGTCTGCGACCAAGGTTCAAAGACAATTCTCAGTACATTTCCTTAGAAAGCGAACATTGCGGCAGCCGGCATGAAGTATCTCAGAACGTATAAGGCGTAGCCCTCGGGCAGCTACCTTATTGGATTCTGTATCTAATTATGCTTGAGATGAGGTATAGATCATCGAAATCGGTGCAGAATTAAGGAAGTTGGGGTCTGCGACCAGGGTTCAAAGACAATTCTCAGTACATTTCCTTAGAAAGCGAACATTGCGGCAGCCGGCATGAAGTATCTCAGAACGTATAAGGCGTAGCCCTAGGGCAGCTACATTTTTGGATTCTGCGTCTGAGTACGCTTCAGATGAGGTATAGGTCATCGAAATCGGTGCAGAATTAAGGAAGTTGGGGTCTGCGACCAAGGTTCAAAGACAATTCTCAGCACATTTCCTTAGAAAGCGAACATTGCGGCAGCAGGCATGAAGTATCTCAGAACGTATAAGGCGTAGCCCTCGGGCAGCTACATTTTTGGATTCTGCGTCTGAGTACGCTTGAGATGAGGCATAGATCATCGAAATCGGTGCAGAATTAAGGAAGTTGGGGTCTGCGACCAGGGTTCAAAGACAATTCTCAGTACATTTCCTTAGAAAGCGAACATTGCGGCAGCCGGCATGAATTATCTCAGAACGTATAAGGCGTAGCCCTCGGGCAGCTACATTTTTGGATTCTACATCTGAGTACGCTTCAGATAGGGTATAGGTCATCGAAATCGGTGCAGAATTAAGGAAGTCGGGGTCTGCGACCAGGGTTCAAAGACAATTCTCAGTACATTTCCTTAGAAAGCGAACGTTGCGGCAGCAGGCATAAAGTATCTCAGAACGTATAAGGCGTAGACCTCCAGCAGCTACATTTTTGGATTCTGCATCTGAGTATGCTTCAGATGAGGTATAGGTCATCGAAATCGGTGCAGAATTAAGGAAGTTGGGGTCTGCGACCAGGGTTCATAGACAATTCTCAGTACATTTCCTTAGAAAGCGAACATTGCGGCAGCCGGCATGAAGTATCTCAGAACGTATAACGCGTAGCCCTCGGGCATCTACATTTTTAGATTCTGCATCTAAGTACGCTTCAGATGAGGTATAGATCATCGAAATCGGTGCAGAATTAAGGAAGTTGGGGTCTGCGACCAGGGTTCAAAGACAATTCTCAGTACATTTCCTTAGAAAGCGAACATTGCGGCAGCCGGCATGAAGTATCTCAGAACGTATAAGGCGTAGCCCTTGTGCAGCTACCTTTTTGGATTCTGCATCTAATTATGCTTGAGATGAGGTATAGATCATCGAAATCGGTGCAGAATTAAGGAAGTTGGGGTCTGCGACCAGGGTTCAAAGACAATTCTCAGTACATTTCCTTAGAAAGCGAACATTGCGGCAGCCGGCATGAAGTATCTCAGAACGTATAAGGCGTAGCCCTTGTGCAGCTACATTTTTGGATTCTGCGTCTGAGTACGCTTCAGATGAGGTATAGATCATCGAAATCGGTGCAGAATTAAGGAAGTTGGGGTCTGCGACCAGGGTTCAAAGACAATTCTCAGTACATTTCCTTAGAAAGCGAACATTGCGGCAGCCGGCATGAATTATCTCAGAACGTATAAGGCGTAGCCCTCGCGCAGCTACATTTTTGGATTCTGCATCTGAGTATGCTTCAGATGAGGTATAGGTCATCGAAATCGGTGCAGAATTAAGGAAGTTGGGGTCTGCGACCAGGGTTCATAGACAATTCTCAGTACATTTCCTTAGAAAGCGAACATTGCGGCAGCCGGCATGAAGTATCTCAGAACGTATAACGCGTAGCCCTCGGGCAGCTACATTTTTGGATTCTGCATCTAATTATGCTTCAGATGAGGTATAGATCATCGAAATCGGTGCAGAATTAAGGAAGTTGGGGTCTGCGACCAGGGTTCAAAGACAATTCTCAGTACATTTCCTTAGAAAGCAAACGTTGCGACAGCCGGCATGAAGTATCTTAGAACGTATAAGGCGTAGCCCTCGGGCAGCTACATTCTTAGATTCTGCATCCGAACGCGCTTCAGATGAGGTATAGGTCGTCGAAATCGGTGCAGAATTAGGAAAGTTGGGGTCTGCGACCAGGGTTCAAAGACAATTCTCAGTACATTTCCTTAGAAAGCGAACGTTGCGGCAGCCGGCATGAAGTATCTCAGAACGTATAAGGCGTAGCCCTCGGGCAGCTACATTTTTGGATTCTGCGTCTGAGTACGCTTGAGATGAGGCATAGATCATCGAAATCGGTGCAGAATTAAGGAAGTTGGGGTCTGCGACCAGGGTTCAAAGACAATTCTCAGTACATTTCCTTAGAAAGCGAACATTGCGGCAGCCGGCATGAATTATCTCAGAACGTATAAGGCGTAGCCCTCGGGCAGCTACATTTTTGGATTCTACATCTGAGTACGCTTCAGATGAGGTATAGGTCATCGAAATCGGTGCAGAATTAAGGAAGTCGGGGTCTGCGACCAGGGTTCAAAGACAATTCTCAGTACATTTCCTTAGAAAGCGAACGTTGCGGCAGCAGGCATAAAGTATCTCAGAACGTATAAGGCGTAGACCTCCAGCAGCTACATTTTTGGATTCTGCATCTGAGTATGCTTCAGATGAAGTATAGGTCATCGAAATCGGTGCAGAATTAAGGAAGTTGGGGTCTGCGACCAGGGTTCATAGACAATTCTCAGTACATTTCCTTAGAAAGCGAACATTGCGGCAGCCGGCATGAAGTATCTCAGAACGTATAACGCGTAGCCCTCGGGCATCTACATTTTTGGATTCTGCATCTAAGTACGCTTCAGATGAGGTATAGATCATCGAAATCGGTGCAGAATTAAATAAGTTGGGGTCTGCGACCAGGGTTCAAAGACAATTCTCAGTACATTTCCTTAGAAAGCGAACATTGCGGCAGCCGGCATGAAGTATTTCAGAACGTATAAGGCGTAGCCCTTGTGCAGCTACCTTTTTGGATTCTGCATCTAATTATGCTTGAGATGAGGTATAGATCATCGAAATCGGTGCAGAATTAAGGAAGTTGGGGTCTGCGACCAGGGTTCAAAGACAATTCTCAGTACATTTCCTTAGAAAGCGAACATTGCGGCAGCCGGCATGAAGTATCTCAGAACGTATAAGGCGTAGCCCTAGGGCAGCTACCTTTTTGGATGCTGCATCTAATTATGCTTGAGATGAGGTATAGATCATCGAAATCGGTGCAGAATTAAGGAAGTTGGGGTCTGCGACCAGGGTTCAAAGACAATTCTCAGTACATTTCCTTAGAAAGCGAACATTGCGGCAGCCGGCATGAAGTATCTCAGAACGTATAAGGCGTAGCCCCCGCGCAGCTACATTTTTGGATTCTGCATCTGAGTATGCTTCAGATGAGGTATAGGTCATCGAAATCGGTGCAGAATTAAGGAAGTTGGGGTCTGCGACCAGGGTTCATAGACAATTCTCAGTACATTTCCTTAGAAAGCGAACATTGCGGCAGCCGGCATGAAGTATCTCAGAACGTATAAGGCGTAGCCCTCGCGCAGCTACATTTTTGGATTCTGCATCTAATTATGCTTCAGATGAGGTATAGGTCATCGAAATCGGTGCAGAATTAAGGAAGTTGGGGTCTGCGACCAGGGTTCATAGACAATTCTCAGTACATTTCCTTAGAAAGCGAACATTGCGGCAGCCGGCATGAAGTATCTCAGAACGTATAACGCGTAGCCCTCGGGCAGCTACATTTTTGGATTCTGCATCTAATTATGCTTCAGATGAGGTATAGATCATCGAAATCGGTGCAGAATTAAGGAAGTTGGGGTCTGCGACCAGGGTTCAAAGACAATTCTCAGTACATTTCCTTAGAAAGCAAACGTTGCGACAGCCGGCATGAAGTATCTTAGAACGTATAAGGCGTAGCCCTCGGGCAGCTACATTCTTAGATTCTGCGTCCGAATGCGCTTCAGATGAGGTATAGGTCGTCGAAATCGGTGCAGAATTAGGAAAGTTGGGGTCTGCGACCAGGGTTCAAAGACAATTCTCAGTACATTTCCTTAGAAAGCGAACGTTGCGACAGCCGGCATGAAGAATCTCAGTACGTATAAGGCGTAGCCCTCGGGCAGCTACATTCTTAGATTCTGCATCCGAATACGCTTCAGATGAGGTATAGATCGTCGAAATCGGTGCAGAATTAGGGAAGTTGGGGTCTGCGACCAGGGTTCAAAGACAATTCTCAGTACATTTCCTTAGAAAGCGAACATTGCGGCAGCCGGCATGAATTATCGCAGAACGTATAAGGCGTAGCCCTCGGGCAGCTACATTTTTGGATTCTACATCTGAGTACGCTTCAGATGGGGTATAGGTCATCGAAATCGGTGCAGAATTAAGGAAGTCGGGGTCTGCGACCAGGGTTCAAAGACAATTCTCAGTACATTTCCTTAGAAAGCGAACGTTGCTGCAGCAGGCATAAAGTATCTCAGAACGTATAAGGCGTAGACCTCCAGCAGCTACATTTTTGGATTCTGCATCTGAGTATGCTTCAGATGAGGTATAGGTCATCGAAATCGGTGCAGAATTAAGGAAGTTGGGGTCTGCGACCAGGGTTCAAAGACAATTCTCAGTACATTTCCTTAGAAAGCGAACATTGCGGCAGCCGGCATGAAGTATTTCAGAACGTATAAGGCGTAGCCCTTGTGCAGCTACCTTTTTGGATTCTGCATCTAATTATGCTTGAGATGAGGTATAGATCATCGAAATCGGTGCAGAATTAAGGAAGTTGGGGTCTGCGACCAGGGTTCAAAGACAATTCTCAGTACATTTCCTTAGAAAGCGAACATTGCGGCAGCCGGCATGAAGTATCTCAGAACGTATAAGGCGTAGCCCTAGGGCAGCTACCTTTTTGGATTCTGCATCTGAGTATGCTTCAGATGAGGTATAGGTCATCGAAATCGGTGCAGAATTAAGGAAGTTGGGGTCTGCGACCAGGGTTCATAGACAATTCTCAGTACATTTCCTTAGAAAGCGAACATTGCGGCAGCCGGCATGAAGTATCTCAGAACGTATAAGGCGTAGCCCTCGCGCAGCTACATTTTTGGATTCTGCATCTAATTATGCTTCAGATGAGGTATAGGTCATCGAAATCGGTGCAGAATTAAGGAAGTTGGGGTCTGCGACCAGGGTTCATAGACAATTCTCAGTACATTTCCTTAGAAAGCGAACATTGCGGCAGCCGGCATGAAGTATCTCAGAACGTATAACGCGTAGCCCTCGGGCAGCTACATTTTTGGATTCTGCATCTAATTATGCTTCAGATGAGGTATAGATCATCGAAATCGGTGCAGAATTAAGGAAGTTGGGGTCTGCGACCAGGGTTCAAAGACAATTCTCAGTACATTTCCTTAGAAAGCAAACGTTGCGACAGCCGGCATGAAGTATCTCAGAACGTATAAGGCGTAGCCCTTGTGCAGCTACTTTTTTGGATTCTGCATCTAATTATGCTTCAGATGAGGTATAGGTCATCGAAATCGGTGCAGAATTAAGGAAGTTGGGGTCTGCGACCAAGGTTCAAAGACAATTCTCAGTACATTTCCTTAGAAAGCGAACATTGCGGCAGCCGGCATGAAGTATCTCAGAACGTATAAGGCGTAGCCCTCGGGCAGCTACCTTATTGGATTCTGTATCTAATTATGCTTGAGATGAGGTATAGATCATCGAAATCGGTGCAGAATTAAGGAAGTTGGGGTCTGCGACCAGGGTTCAAAGACAATTCTCAGTACATTTCCTTAGAAAGCGAACATTGCGGCAGCCGGCATGAAGTATCTCAGAACGTATAAGGCGTAGCCCTAGGGCAGCTACATTTTTGGATTCTGCGTCTGAGTACGCTTCAGATGAGGTATAGGTCATCGAAATCGGTGCAGAATTAAGGAAGTTGGGGTCTGCGACCAAGGTTCAAAGACAATTCTCAGCACATTTCCTTAGAAAGCGAACATTGCGGCAGCAGGCATGAAGTATCTCAGAACGTATAAGGCGTAGCCCTCGGGCAGCTACATTTTTGGATTCTGCGTCTGAGTACGCTTGAGATGAGGCATAGATCATCGAAATCGGTGCAGAATTAAGGAAGTTGGGGTCTGCGACCAGGGTTCAAAGACAATTCTCAGTACATTTCCTTAGAAAGCGAACATTGCGGCAGCCGGCATGAATTATCTCAGAACGTATAAGGCGTAGCCCTCGGGCAGCTACATTTTTGGATTCTACATCTGAGTACGCTTCAGATAGGGTATAGGTCATCGAAATCGGTGCAGAATTAAGGAAGTCGGGGTCTGCGACCAGGGTTCAAAGACAATTCTCAGTACATTTCCTTAGAAAGCGAACGTTGCGGCAGCAGGCATAAAGTATCTCAGAACGTATAAGGCGTAGACCTCCAGCAGCTACATTTTTGGATTCTGCATCTGAGTATGCTTCAGATGAGGTATAGGTCATCGAAATCGGTGCAGAATTAAGGAAGTTGGGGTCTGCGACCAGGGTTCATAGACAATTCTCAGTACATTTCCTTAGAAAGCGAACATTGCGGCAGCCGGCATGAAGTATCTCAGAACGTATAACGCGTAGCCCTCGGGCATCTACATTTTTAGATTCTGCATCTAAGTACGCTTCAGATGAGGTATAGATCATCGAAATCGGTGCAGAATTAAGGAAGTTGGGGTCTGCGACCAGGGTTCAAAGACAATTCTCAGTACATTTCCTTAGAAAGCGAACATTGCGGCAGCCGGCATGAAGTATCTCAGAACGTATAAGGCGTAGCCCTTGTGCAGCTACCTTTTTGGATTCTGCATCTAATTATGCTTGAGATGAGGTATAGATCATCGAAATCGGTGCAGAATTAAGGAAGTTGGGGTCTGCGACCAGGGTTCAAAGACAATTCTCAGTACATTTCCTTAGAAAGCGAACATTGCGGCAGCCGGCATGAAGTATCTCAGAACGTATAAGGCGTAGCCCTTGTGCAGCTACATTTTTGGATTCTGCGTCTGAGTACGCTTCAGATGAGGTATAGATCATCGAAATCGGTGCAGAATTAAGGAAGTTGGGGTCTGCGACCAGGGTTCAAAGACAATTCTCAGTACATTTCCTTAGAAAGCGAACATTGCGGCAGCCGGCATGAATTATCTCAGAACGTATAAGGCGTAGCCCTCGCGCAGCTACATTTTTGGATTCTGCATCTGAGTATGCTTCAGATGAGGTATAGGTCATCGAAATCGGTGCAGAATTAAGGAAGTTGGGGTCTGCGACCAGGGTTCATAGACAATTCTCAGTACATTTCCTTAGAAAGCGAACATTGCGGCAGCCGGCATGAAGTATCTCAGAACGTATAACGCGTAGCCCTCGGGCAGCTACATTTTTGGATTCTGCATCTAATTATGCTTCAGATGAGGTATAGATCATCGAAATCGGTGCAGAATTAAGGAAGTTGGGGTCTGCGACCAGGGTTCAAAGACAATTCTCAGTACATTTCCTTAGAAAGCAAACGTTGCGACAGCCGGCATGAAGTATCTTAGAACGTATAAGGCGTAGCCCTCGGGCAGCTACATTCTTAGATTCTGCATCCGAACGCGCTTCAGATGAGGTATAGGTCGTCGAAATCGGTGCAGAATTAGGAAAGTTGGGGTCTGCGACCAGGGTTCAAAGACAATTCTCAGTACATTTCCTTAGAAAGCGAACGTTGCGGCAGCCGGCATGAAGTATCTCAGAACGTATAAGGCGTAGCCCTCGGGCAGCTACATTTTTGGATTCTGCGTCTGAGTACGCTTGAGATGAGGCATAGATCATCGAAATCGGTGCAGAATTAAGGAAGTTGGGGTCTGCGACCAGGGTTCAAAGACAATTCTCAGTACATTTCCTTAGAAAGCGAACATTGCGGCAGCCGGCATGAATTATCTCAGAACGTATAAGGCGTAGCCCTCGGGCAGCTACATTTTTGGATTCTACATCTGAGTACGCTTCAGATGAGGTATAGGTCATCGAAATCGGTGCAGAATTAAGGAAGTCGGGGTCTGCGACCAGGGTTCAAAGACAATTCTCAGTACATTTCCTTAGAAAGCGAACGTTGCGGCAGCAGGCATAAAGTATCTCAGAACGTATAAGGCGTAGACCTCCAGCAGCTACATTTTTGGATTCTGCATCTGAGTATGCTTCAGATGAAGTATAGGTCATCGAAATCGGTGCAGAATTAAGGAAGTTGGGGTCTGCGACCAGGGTTCATAGACAATTCTCAGTACATTTCCTTAGAAAGCGAACATTGCGGCAGCCGGCATGAAGTATCTCAGAACGTATAACGCGTAGCCCTCGGGCATCTACATTTTTGGATTCTGCATCTAAGTACGCTTCAGATGAGGTATAGATCATCGAAATCGGTGCAGAATTAAATAAGTTGGGGTCTGCGACCAGGGTTCAAAGACAATTCTCAGTACATTTCCTTAGAAAGCGAACATTGCGGCAGCCGGCATGAAGTATTTCAGAACGTATAAGGCGTAGCCCTTGTGCAGCTACCTTTTTGGATTCTGCATCTAATTATGCTTGAGATGAGGTATAGATCATCGAAATCGGTGCAGAATTAAGGAAGTTGGGGTCTGCGACCAGGGTTCAAAGACAATTCTCAGTACATTTCCTTAGAAAGCGAACATTGCGGCAGCCGGCATGAAGTATCTCAGAACGTATAAGGCGTAGCCCTAGGGCAGCTACCTTTTTGGATGCTGCATCTAATTATGCTTGAGATGAGGTATAGATCATCGAAATCGGTGCAGAATTAAGGAAGTTGGGGTCTGCGACCAGGGTTCAAAGACAATTCTCAGTACATTTCCTTAGAAAGCGAACATTGCGGCAGCCGGCATGAAGTATCTCAGAACGTATAAGGCGTAGCCCCCGCGCAGCTACATTTTTGGATTCTGCATCTGAGTATGCTTCAGATGAGGTATAGGTCATCGAAATCGGTGCAGAATTAAGGAAGTTGGGGTCTGCGACCAGGGTTCATAGACAATTCTCAGTACATTTCCTTAGAAAGCGAACATTGCGGCAGCCGGCATGAAGTATCTCAGAACGTATAAGGCGTAGCCCTCGCGCAGCTACATTTTTGGATTCTGCATCTAATTATGCTTCAGATGAGGTATAGGTCATCGAAATCGGTGCAGAATTAAGGAAGTTGGGGTCTGCGACCAGGGTTCATAGACAATTCTCAGTACATTTCCTTAGAAAGCGAACATTGCGGCAGCCGGCATGAAGTATCTCAGAACGTATAACGCGTAGCCCTCGGGCAGCTACATTTTTGGATTCTGCATCTAATTATGCTTCAGATGAGGTATAGATCATCGAAATCGGTGCAGAATTAAGGAAGTTGGGGTCTGCGACCAGGGTTCAAAGACAATTCTCAGTACATTTCCTTAGAAAGCAAACGTTGCGACAGCCGGCATGAAGTATCTTAGAACGTATAAGGCGTAGCCCTCGGGCAGCTACATTCTTAGATTCTGCGTCCGAATGCGCTTCAGATGAGGTATAGGTCGTCGAAATCGGTGCAGAATTAGGAAAGTTGGGGTCTGCGACCAGGGTTCAAAGACAATTCTCAGTACATTTCCTTAGAAAGCGAACGTTGCGACAGCCGGCATGAAGAATCTCAGTACGTATAAGGCGTAGCCCTCGGGCAGCTACATTCTTAGATTCTGCATCCGAATACGCTTCAGATGAGGTATAGATCGTCGAAATCGGTGCAGAATTAGGGAAGTTGGGGTCTGCGACCAGGGTTCAAAGACAATTCTCAGTACATTTCCTTAGAAAGCGAACATTGCGGCAGCCGGCATGAATTATCGCAGAACGTATAAGGCGTAGCCCTCGGGCAGCTACATTTTTGGATTCTACATCTGAGTACGCTTCAGATGGGGTATAGGTCATCGAAATCGGTGCAGAATTAAGGAAGTCGGGGTCTGCGACCAGGGTTCAAAGACAATTCTCAGTACATTTCCTTAGAAAGCGAACGTTGCTGCAGCAGGCATAAAGTATCTCAGAACGTATAAGGCGTAGACCTCCAGCAGCTACATTTTTGGATTCTGCATCTGAGTATGCTTCAGATGAGGTATAGGTCATCGAAATCGGTGCAGAATTAAGGAAGTTGGGGTCTGCGACCAGGGTTCAAAGACAATTCTCAGTACATTTCCTTAGAAAGCGAACATTGCGGCAGCCGGCATGAAGTATTTCAGAACGTATAAGGCGTAGCCCTTGTGCAGCTACCTTTTTGGATTCTGCATCTAATTATGCTTGAGATGAGGTATAGATCATCGAAATCGGTGCAGAATTAAGGAAGTTGGGGTCTGCGACCAGGGTTCAAAGACAATTCTCAGTACATTTCCTTAGAAAGCGAACATTGCGGCAGCCGGCATGAAGTATCTCAGAACGTATAAGGCGTAGCCCTAGGGCAGCTACCTTTTTGGATTCTGCATCTGAGTATGCTTCAGATGAGGTATAGGTCATCGAAATCGGTGCAGAATTAAGGAAGTTGGGGTCTGCGACCAGGGTTCATAGACAATTCTCAGTACATTTCCTTAGAAAGCGAACATTGCGGCAGCCGGCATGAAGTATCTCAGAACGTATAAGGCGTAGCCCTCGCGCAGCTACATTTTTGGATTCTGCATCTAATTATGCTTCAGATGAGGTATAGGTCATCGAAATCGGTGCAGAATTAAGGAAGTTGGGGTCTGCGACCAGGGTTCATAGACAATTCTCAGTACATTTCCTTAGAAAGCGAACATTGCGGCAGCCGGCATGAAGTATCTCAGAACGTATAACGCGTAGCCCTCGGGCAGCTACATTTTTGGATTCTGCATCTAATTATGCTTCAGATGAGGTATAGATCATCGAAATCGGTGCAGAATTAAGGAAGTTGGGGTCTGCGACCAGGGTTCAAAGACAATTCTCAGTACATTTCCTTAGAAAGCAAACGTTGCGACAGCCGGCATGAAGTATCTTAGAACGTATAAGGCGTAGCCCTCGGGCAGCTACATTCTTAGATTCTGCATCCGAATGCGCTTCAGATGAGGTATAGGTCGTCGAAATCGGTGCAGAATTAGGAAAGTTGGGGTCTGCGACCAGGGTTCAAAGACAATTCTCAGTACATTTCCTTAGAAAGCGAACGTTGCGACAGCCGGCATGAAGAATCTCAGAACGTATAAGGCGTAGCCCTCGGGCAGCTACATTCTTAGATTCTGCATCCGAATACGCTTCAGATGAGGTATAGATCGTCGAAATCGGTGCAGAATTAGGGAAGTTGGGGTCTGCGACCAGGGTTCAAAGACAATTCTCAGTACATTTCCTTAGAAAGCGAACGTTGCGGCAGCAGGCATAAAGTATCTCAGAACGTGTAAGGCGTAGACCTCCAGCAGCTACATTTTTGGATTCTGCATCTGAGTATACTTCAGATGAGGTATAGGTCATCGAAATCGGTGCAGAATTAAGGAAGTTGGGGTCTGCGACCAGGGTTCAAAGACAATTCTCAGTACATTTCCTTAGAAAGCGAACATTGCGGCAGCCGGCATGAAGTATCTCAGAACGTATAAGGCGTAGCCCTTGTGCAGCTACCTTTTTGGATTCTGTATCTAATTATGCTTGAGATGAGGTATAGAGCATCGAAATCGGTGCAGAATTACTGAAGTTGGGGTCTGCGACCAGGGTTCAAAGACAATTCTCAGTACATTTCCTTAGAAAGCGAACATTGCGGCAGCCGGCATGAAGTATCTCAGAACGTATAAGGCGTAGCCCTCGCGCAGCTACATTTTTGGATTCTGCATCTAATTATGCTTCAGATGAGGTATAGATCGTCGAAATCGGTGCAGAATTAGGGAAGTTGGGGTCTGCGACCAGGGTTCAAAGACAATTCTCAGTACATTTCCTTAGAAAGCGAACATTGCGGCAGCCGGCATGAAGTATCTCAGAACGTATAAGGCGTAGCCCTTGTGCAGCTACCTTTTTGGATTCTGCATCTAATTATGCTTGAGATGAGGTATAGATCATCGAAATCGGTGCAGAATTAAGGAAGTTGGGGTCTGCGACCAGGGTTCAAAGACAATTCTCAGTACATTTCCTTAGAAAGCGAACATTGCGGCAGCCGGCATGAAGTATCTCAGAACGTATAACGCGTAGCGCTCGGGCAGCTACATTTTTGGATTCTGCATCTAATTATGCTTCAGATGAGGTATAGATCGTCGAAATCGGTGCAGAATTAGGGAAGTTGGGGTCTGCGACCAGGGTTCAAAGACAATTCTCAGTACATTTCCTTAGAAAGCGAACATTGCGGCAGCCGGCATGAAGTATCTCAGAACGTATAAGGCGTAGCCCTTGTGCAGCTACCTTTTTGGATTCTGCATCTAATTATGCTTGAGATGAGGTATAGATCATCGAAATCGGTGCAGAATTAAGGAAGTTGGGGTCTGCGACCAGGGTTCAAA
Organism: Blera fallax; assembly: GCA_946965025.1. Taxonomy (NCBI): domain Eukaryota; kingdom Metazoa; phylum Arthropoda; class Insecta; order Diptera; family Syrphidae; genus Blera; species Blera fallax. The sequence continues at coordinate 8,339,627 of OX337248.1, read as the reverse complement.
GACAATTCTCAGTACATTTCCTTAGAAAGCGAACATTGCGGCAGCCGGCATGAAGTATCTCAGAACGTATAAGGCGTAGCCCTTGTGCAGCTACCTTTTTGGATTCTGCATCTAATTATGCTTGAGATGAGGTATAGATCATCGAAATCGGTGCAGAATTAAGGAAGTTGGGGTCTGCGACCAGGGTTCAAAGACAATTCTCAGTACATTTCCTTAGAAAGCGAACATTGCGGCAGCCGGCATGAAGTATCTCAGAACGTATAAGGCGTAGCCCTCGCGCAGCTACATTTTTGGATTCTGCATCTGAGTATGCTTCAGATGAGGTATAGGTCATCGAAATCGGTGCAGAATTAAGGAAGTTGGGGTCTGCGACCAGGGTTCATAGACAATTCTCAGTACATTTCCTTAGAAAGCGAACATTGCGGCAGCCGGCATGAAGTATCTCAGAACGTATAAGGCGTAGCCCTCGCGCAGCTACATTTTTGGATTCTGCATCTAATTATGCTTCAGATGAGGTATAGGTCATCGAAATCGGTGCAGAATTAAGGAAGTTGGGGTCTGCGACCAGGGTTCATAGACAATTCTCAGTACATTTCCTTAGAAAGCGAACATTGCGGCAGCCGGCATGAAGTATCTCAGAACGTATAACGCGTAGCCCTCGGGCAGCTACATTTTTGGATTCTGCATCTAATTATGCTTCAGATGAGGTATAGATCGTCGAAATCGGTGCAGAATTAAGGAAGTTGGGGTCTGCGACCAGGGTTCAAAGACAATTCTCAGTACATTTCCTTAGAAAGCGAACATTGCGGCAGCCGGCATGAAGTATCTCAGAACGTATAAGGCGTAGCCCTTGTGCAGCTACCTTTTTGGATTCTGCATCTAATTATGCTTGAGATGAGGTATAGATCATCGAAATCGGTGCAGAATTAAGGAAGTTGGGGTCTGCGACCAGGGTTCAAAGACAATTCTCAGTACATTTCCTTAGAAAGCGAACATTGCGGCAGCCGGCATGAAGTATCTCAGAACGTATAAGGCGTAGCCCTTGTGCAGCTACCTTTTTGGATTCTGCATCTAATTATGCTTGAGATGAGGTATAGATCATCGAAATCGGTGCAGAATTAAGGAAGTTGGGGTCTGCGACCAGGGTTCAAAGACAATTCTCAGTACATTTCCTTAGAAAGCGAACATTGCGGCAGCCGGCATGAAGTATCTCAGAACGTATAAGGCGTAGCCCTCGCGCAGCTACATTTTTGGATTCTGCATCTGAGTATGCTTCAGATGAGGTATAGGTCATCGAAATCGGTGCAGAATTAAGGAAGTTGGGGTCTGCGACCAGGGTTCAAAGACAATTCTCAGTACATTTCCTTAGAAAGCGAACATTGCGGCAGCCGGCATGAAGTATCTCAGAACGTATAAGGCGTAGCCCTCGCGCAGCTACATTTTTGGATTCTGCATCTAATTATGCTTGAGATGAGGTATAGATCATCGAAATCGGTGCAGAATTAAGGAAGTTGGGGTCTGCGACCAGGGTTCAAAGACAATTCTCAGTACATTTCCTTAGAAAGCGAACATTGCGGCAGCCGGCATGAAGTATCTCAGAACGTATAAGGCGTAGCCCTCGCGCAGCTACATTTTTGGATTCTGCATCTGAGTATGCTTCAGATGAGGTATAGGTCATCGAAATCGGTGCAGAATTAAGGAAGTTGGGGTCTGCGACCAGGGTTCAAAGACAATTCTCAGTACATTTCCTTAGAAAGCGAACATTGCGGCAGCCGGCATGAAGTATCTCAGAACGTATAAGGCGTAGCCCTCGCGCAGCTACATTTTTGGATTCTGCATCTGAGTATGCTTCAGATGAGGTATAGGTCATCGAAATCGGTGCAGAATTAAGGAAGTTGGGGTCTGCGACCAGGGTTCATAGACAATTCTCAGTACATTTCCTTAGAAAGCGAACATTGCGGCAGCCGGCATGAAGTATCTCAGAACGTATAAGGCGTAGCCCTCGCGCAGCTACATTTTTGGATTCTGCATCTAATTATGCTTCAGATGAGGTATAGGTCATCGAAATCGGTGCAGAATTAAGGAAGTTGGGGTCTGCGACCAGGGTTCAAAGACAATTCTCAGTACATTTCCTTAGAAAGCGAACATTGCGGCAGCCGGCATGAAGTATCTCAGAACGTATAAGGCGTAGCCCTCGCGCAGCTACATTTTTGGATTCTGCATCTGAGTATGCTTCAGATGAGGTATAGATCGTCGAAATCGGTGCAGAATTAAGGAAGTTGGGGTCTGCGACCAGGGTTCAAAGACAATTCTCAGTACATTTCCTTAGAAAGCGAACATTGCGGCAGCCGGCATGAAGTATCTCAGAACGTATAAGGCGTAGCCCTCGCGCAGCTACATTTTTGGATTCTGCATCTGAGTATGCTTCAGATGAGGTATAGATCGTCGAAATCGGTGCAGAATTAAGGAAGTTGGGGTCTGCGACCAGGGTTCATAGACAATTCTCAGTACATTTCCTTAGAAAGCGAACATTGCGGCAGCCGGCATGAAGTATCTCAGAACGTATAAGGCGTAGCCCTCGCGCAGCTACATTTTTGGATTCTGCATCTAATTATGCTTCAGATGAGGTATAGATCATCGAAATCGGTGCAGAATTAAGGAAGTTGGGGTCTGCGACCAGGGTTCAAAGACAATTCTCAGTACATTTCCTTAGAAAGCAAACGTTGCGACAGCCGGCATGAAGTATCTTAGAACGTATAAGGCGTAGCCCTCGGGCAGCTACATTCTTAGATTCTGCATCCGAATGCGCTTCAGATGAGGTATAGGTCGTCGAAATCGGTGCAGAATTAGGAAAGTTGGGGTCTGCGACCAGGGTTCAAAGACAATTCTCAGTACATTTCCTTAGAAAGCGAACGTTGCGACAGCCGGCATGAAGAATCTCAGAACGTATAAGGCGTAGCCCTCGGGCAGCTACATTCTTAGATTCTGCATCCGAATACGCTTCAGATGAGGTATAGATCGTCGAAATCGGTGCAGAATTAGGGAAGTTGGGGTCTGCGACCAGGGTTCAAAGACAATTCTCAGTACATTTCCTTAGAAAGCGAACATTGCGGCAGCCGGCATGAAGTATCTCAGAACGTATAAGGCGTAGCCCTCGCGCAGCTACATTTTTGGATTCTGCATCTGAGTATGCTTCAGATGAGGTATAGGTCATCGAAATCGGTGCAGAATTAAGGAAGTTGGGGTCTGCGACCAGGGTTCATAGACAATTCTCAGTACATTTCCTTAGAAAGCGAACATTGCGGCAGCCGGCATGAAGTATCTCAGAACGTATAAGGCGTAGCCCTCGCGCAGCTACATTTTTGGATTCTGCATCTAATTATGCTTCAGATGAGGTATAGGTCATCGAAATCGGTGCAGAATTAAGGAAGTTGGGGTCTGCGACCAGGGTTCAAAGACAATTCTCAGTACATTTCCTTAGAAAGCGAACATTGCGGCAGCCGGCATGAAGTATCTCAGAACGTATAAGGCGTAGCCCTCGCGCAGCTACATTTTTGGATTCTGCATCTGAGTATGCTTCAGATGAGGTATAGATCGTCGAAATCGGTGCAGAATTAAGGAAGTTGGGGTCTGCGACCAGGGTTCAAAGACAATTCTCAGTACATTTCCTTAGAAAGCAAACGTTGCGACAGCCGGCATGAAGTATCTTAGAACGTATAAGGCGTAGCCCTCGGGCAGCTACATTCTTAGATTCTGCATCCGAATGCGCTTCAGATGAGGTATAGGTCGTCGAAATCGGTGCAGAATTAGGAAAGTTGGGGTCTGCGACCAGGGTTCAAAGACAATTCTCAGTACATTTCCTTAGAAAGCGAACGTTGCGACAGCCGGCATGAAGAATCTCAGAACGTATAAGGCGTAGCCCTCGGGCAGCTACATTCTTAGATTCTGCATCCGAATACGCTTCAGATGAGGTATAGATCGTCGAAATCGGTGCAGAATTAGGGAAGTTGGGGTCTGCGACCAGGGTTCAAAGACAATTCTCAGTACATTTCCTTAGAAAGCGAACATTGCGGCAGCCGGCATGAAGTATCTCAGAACGTATAAGGCGTAGCCCTTGTGCAGCTACCTTTTTGGATTCTGCATCTAATTATGCTTGAGATGAGGTATAGATTATCGAAATCGGTGCAGAATTAAGGAAGTTGGGGTCTGCGACCAGGGTTCAAAGACAATTCTCAGTACATTTCCTTAGAAAGCGAACATTGCGGCAGCCGGCATGAAGTATCTCAGAACGTATAAGGCGTAGCCCTTGTGCAGCTACCTTTTTGGATTCTGCATCTAATTATGCTTGAGATGAGGTATAGATCATCGAAATCGGTGCAGAATTAAGGAAGTTGGGGTCTGCGACCAGGGTTCAAAGACAATTCTCAGTACATTTCCTTAGAAAGCGAACATTGCGGCAGCCGGCATGAAGTATCTCAGAACGTATAAGGCGTAGCCCTCGCGCAGCTACATTTTTGGATTCTGCATCTAATTATGCTTCAGATGAGGTATAGATCATCGAAATCGGTGCAGAATTAAGGAAGTTGGGGTCTGCGACCAGGGTTCAAAGACAATTCTCAGTACATTTCCTTAGAAAGCAAACGTTGCGACAGCCGGCATGAAGTATCTTAGAACGTATAAGGCGTAGCCCTCGGGCAGCTACATTCTTAGATTCTGCATCCGAATGCGCTTCAGATGAGGTATAGGTCGTCGAAATCGGTGCAGAATTAGGAAAGTTGGGGTCTGCGACCAGGGTTCAAAGACAATTCTCAGTACATTTCCTTAGAAAGCGAACGTTGCGACAGCCGGCATGAAGAATCTCAGAACGTATAAGGCGTAGCCCTCGGGCAGCTACATTCTTAGATTCTGCATCCGAATACGCTTCAGATGAGGTATAGATCGTCGAAATCGGTGCAGAATTAGGGAAGTTGGGGTCTGCGACCAGGGTTCAAAGACAATTCTCAGTACATTTCCTTAGAAAGCGAACATTGCGGCAGCCGGCATGAAGTATCTCAGAACGTATAAGGCGTAGCCCTCGCGCAGCTACATTTTTGGATTCTGCATCTGAGTATGCTTCAGATGAGGTATAGGTCATCGAAATCGGTGCAGAATTAAGGAAGTTGGGGTCTGCGACCAGGGTTCATAGACAATTCTCAGTACATTTCCTTAGAAAGCGAACATTGCGGCAGCCGGCATGAAGTATCTCAGAACGTATAAGGCGTAGCCCTCGCGCAGCTACATTTTTGGATTCTGCATCTAATTATGCTTCAGATGAGGTATAGATCATCGAAATCGGTGCAGAATTAAGGAAGTTGGGGTCTGCGACCAGGGTTCAAAGACAATTCTCAGTACATTTCCTTAGAAAGCAAACGTTGCGACAGCCGGCATGAAGTATCTTAGAACGTATAAGGCGTAGCCCTCGGGCAGCTACATTCTTAGATTCTGCATCCGAATGCGCTTCAGATGAGGTATAGGTCGTCGAAATCGGTGCAGAATTAGGAAAGTTGGGGTCTGCGACCAGGGTTCAAAGACAATTCTCAGTACATTTCCTTAGAAAGCGAACGTTGCGACAGCCGGCATGAAGAATCTCAGAACGTATAAGGCGTAGCCCTCGGGCAGCTACATTCTTAGATTCTGCATCCGAATACGCTTCAGATGAGGTATAGATCGTCGAAATCGGTGCAGAATTAGGGAAGTTGGGGTCTGCGACCAGGGTTCAAAGACAATTCTCAGTACATTTCCTTAGAAAGCGAACATTGCGGCAGCCGGCATGAAGTATCTCAGAACGTATAAGGCGTAGCCCTTGTGCAGCTACCTTTTTGGATTCTGCATCTAATTATGCTTGAGATGAGGTATAGATCATCGAAATCGGTGCAGAATTAAGGAAGTTGGGGTCTGCGACCAGGGTTCAAAGACAATTCTCAGTACATTTCCTTAGAAAGCGAACATTGCGGCAGCCGGCATGAAGTATCTCAGAACGTATAAGGCGTAGCCCTCGCGCAGCTACATTTTTGGATTCTGCATCTAATTATGCTTCAGATGAGGTATAGATCATCGAAATCGGTGCAGAATTAAGGAAGTTGGGGTCTGCGACCAGGGTTCAAAGACAATTCTCAGTACATTTCCTTAGAAAGCGAACATTGCGGCAGCCGGCATGAAGTATCTCAGAACGTATAACGTGTAGCCCTCGGGCAGCTACATTTTTGGATTCTGCATCTAATTATGCTTCAGATGAGGTATAGATCATCGAAATCGGTGCAGAATTAAGGAAGTTGGGGTCTGCGACCAGGGTTCAAAGACAATTCTCAGTACATTTCCTTAGAAAGCAAACGTTGCGACAGCCGGCATGAAGTATCTTAGAACGTATAAGGCGTAGCCCTCGGGCAGCTACATTCTTAGATTCTGCATCCGAATGCGCTTCAGATGAGGTATAGGTCATCGAAATCGGTGCAGAATTAGGAAAGTTGGGGTCTGCGACCAGGGTTCAAAGACAATTCTCAGTACATTTCCTTAGAAAGCGAACGTTGCGACAGCCGGCATGAAGAATCTCAGAACGTATAAGGCGTAGCCCTCGGGCAGCTACATTCTTAGATTCTGCATCCGAATACGCTTCAGATGAGGTATAGATCGTCGAAATCGGTGCAGAATTAGGGAAGTTGGGGTCTGCGACCAGGGTTCAAAGACAATTCTCAGTACATTTCCTTAGAAAGCGAACATTGCGGCAGCCGGCATGAAGTATCTCAGAACGTATAAGGCGTAGCCCTTGTGCAGCTACCTTTTTGGATTCTGCATCTAATTATGCTTGAGATGAGGTATAGATCATCGAAATCGGTGCAGAATTAAGGAAGTTGGGGTCTGCGACCAGGGTTCAAAGACAATTCTCAGTACATTTCCTTAGAAAGCGAACATTGCGGCAGCCGGCATGAAGTATCTCAGAACGTATAAGGCGTAGCCCTTGTGCAGCTACCTTTTTGGATTCTGCATCTAATTATGCTTGAGATGAGGTATAGATCATCGAAATCGGTGCAGAATTAAGGAAGTTGGGGTCTGCGACCAGGGTTCAAAGACAATTCTCAGTACATTTCCTTAGAAAGCGAACATTGCGGCAGCCGGCATGAAGTATCTCAGAACGTATAAGGCGTAGCCCTCGCGCAGCTACATTTTTGGATTCTGCATCTGAGTATGCTTCAGATGAGGTATAGGTCATCGAAATCGGTGCAGAATTAAGGAAGTTGGGGTCTGCGACCAGGGTTCATAGACAATTCTCAGTACATTTCCTTAGAAAGCGAACATTGCGGCAGCCGGCATGAAGTATCTCAGAACGTATAAGGCGTAGCCCTCGCGCAGCTACATTTTTGGATTCTGCATCTAATTATGCTTCAGATGAGGTATAGGTCATCGAAATCGGTGCAGAATTAAGGAAGTTGGGGTCTGCGACCAGGGTTCATAGACAATTCTCAGTACATTTCCTTAGAAAGCGAACATTGCGGCAGCCGGCATGAAGTATCTCAGAACGTATAACGCGTAGCCCTCGGGCAGCTACATTTTTGGATTCTGCATCTAATTATGCTTCAGATGAGGTATAGATCATCGAAATCGGTGCAGAATTAAGGAAGTTGGGGTCTGCGACCAGGGTTCAAAGACAATTCTCAGTACATTTCCTTAGAAAGCAAACGTTGCGACAGCCGGCATGAAGTATCTTAGAACGTATAAGGCGTAGCCCTCGGGCAGCTACATTCTTAGATTCTGCATCCGAATGCGCTTCAGATGAGGTATAGGTCGTCGAAATCGGTGCAGAATTAGGAAAGTTGGGGTCTGCGACCAGGGTTCAAAGACAATTCTCAGTACATTTCCTTAGAAAGCGAACGTTGCGACAGCCGGCATGAAGAATCTCAGAACGTATAAGGCGTAGCCCTCGGGCAGCTACATTCTTAGATTCTGCATCCGAATACGCTTCAGATGAGGTATAGATCGTCGAAATCGGTGCAGAATTAGGGAAGTTGGGGTCTGCGACCAGGGTTCATAGACAATTCTCAGTACATTTCCTTAGAAAGCGAACATTGCGGCAGCCGGCATGAAGTATCTCAGAACGTATAACGCGTAGCCCTCGGGCAGCTACATTTTTGGATTCTGCATCTAATTATGCTTCAGATGAGGTATAGATCATCGAAATCGGTGCAGAATTAAGGAAGTTGGGGTCTGCGACCAGGGTTCAAAGACAATTCTCAGTACATTTCCTTAGAAAGCGAACATTGCGACAGCCGGCATGAAGTATCTCAGAACGTTTAAGGCGTAGCCCTTGTGCAGCTACCTTTTTGGATTCTGCATCTAATTATGCTTCAGATGAGGTATAGGTCATCGAAATCGGTGCAGAATTAAGGAAGTTGGGGTCTGCGACCAGGGTTCAAAGACAATTCTCAGTACATTTCCTTAGAAAGCGAACATTGCGACAGCCGGCATGAAGTATCTCAGAATTTATAAGGCGTAGCCCTCGGGCAGCTACATTTTTGGATTCTGCGTCTGAGTACGCTTCAGATGAGGTATAGATCATCGAAATCGGTACAGAATTAAGGAAGTTGGGGTCTGCGACCAGGGTTCAAAGACAATTCTCAGTACATTTCCTTAGAAAGCGAACATTGCGGCAGCCGGCATGAAGTATCTCAGAACGTATAAGGCGTAGCCCTCGGGCAGCTACATTCTTAGATTCTGCGTCTGAGTACGCTTTAGATGAGGTATAGATCATCGAAATCGGTGCAGAATTAAGGAAGTTGGGGTCTGCGACCAAGGTTCAAAGACAATTCTCAGTACATTTCCTTAGAAAGCGAACATTGCGGCAGCCGGCATGAAGTATCTCAGAACGTATAAGGCGTAGCCCTCGGGCAGCTACATTTTTGGATTCTACATCTGAGTACGCTTCAGATGGGGTATAGGTCATCGAAATCGGTGCAGAATTAAGGAAGTCGGGGTCTGCGACCAGGGTTCATAGACAATTCTCAGTACATTTCCTTAGAAAGCGAACATTGCGGCAGCCGGCATGAAGTATCTCAGAACGTATAACGCGTAGCCCTCGGGCATCTACATTTTTAGATTCTGCATCTAAGTACGCTTCAGATGAGGTATAGATCATCGAAATCGGTGCAGAATTAAGGAAGTTGGGGTCTGCGACCAGGGTTCAAAGACAATTCTCAGTACATTTCCTTAGAAAGCGAACATTGCGGCAGCCGGCATGAAGTATCTCAGAACGTATAAGGCGTAGCCCTTGTGCAGCTACCTTTTTGGATTCTGTATCTAATTATGCTTGAGATGAGGTATAGAGCATCGAAATCGGTGCAGAATTACTGAAGTTGGGGTCTGCGACCAGGGTTCAAAGACAATTCTCAGTACATTTCCTTAGAAAGCGAACATTGCGACAGCCGGCATGAAGTATCTCAGAACGTATAAGGCGTAGCCCTTGTGCAGCTACTTTTTTGGATTCTGCATCTAATTATGCTTCAGATGAGGTATAGGTCATCGAAATCGGTGCAGAATTAAGGAAGTTTGGGTCTACGACCAGGGTTCAAAGACAATTCTCAGTACATTTCCTTAGAAAGCGAACATTGCGGCAGCCGGCATGAAGTATCTCAGAAAGTATAAGGCGTAGCCCTTGTGCAGCTACCTTTTTGGATTCTGTATCTAATTATGCTTGAGATGAGGTATAGACCATCGAAATCGGTGCAGAATTACTGAAGTTGGGGTCTGCGACCAGGGTTCAAAGACAATTCTCAGTACATTTCCTTAGAAAGCGAACATTGCGGCAGCCGGCATGAATTATCTCAGAACGTATAAGGCGTAGCCCTCGGGCAGCTACATTTTTGGATTCTACATCTGAGTACGCTTCAGATGGGGTATAGGTCATCGAAATCGGTGCAGAATTAAGGAAGTTGGGGTCTGCGACCAGGGTTCAAAGACAATTCTCAGTACATTTCCTTAGAAAGCGAACGTTGCGACAGCCGGCATGAAGTATCTCAGAACGTATAAGGCGTAGCCCTTGTGCAGCTACCTTTTTGGATTCTGTATCTAATTATGCTTGAGATGAGGTATAGACCATCGAAATCGGTGCAGAATTACTGAAGTTGGGGTCTGCGACCAGGGTTCAAAGACAATTCTCAGTACATTTCCTTAGAAAGCAAACGTTGCGACAGCCGGCATGAAGTATCTTAGAACGTATAAGGCGTAGCCCTCGGGCAGCTACATTCTTAGATTCTGCATCCGAATGCGCTTCAGATGAGGTATAGGTCGTCGAAATCGGTGCAGAATTAGGAAAGTTGGGGTCTGCGACCAGGGTTCAAAGACAATTCTCAGTACATTTCCTTAGAAAGCGAACGTTGCGACAGCCGGCATGAAGAATCTCAGAACGTATAAGGCGTAGCCCTCGGGCAGCTACATTCTTAGATTCTGCATCCGAATACGCTTCAGATGAGGTATAGACCGTCGAAATCGGTGCAGAATTAGGGAAGTTGGGGTCTGCGACCAGGGTTCAAAGACAATTCTCAGTACATTTCCTTAGAAAGCGAACATTGCGGCAGCCGGCATGAAGTATCTCAGAACGTATAAAGCGCAGCCCTAGGGCAGCTACATTTTTGGATTCTGCATCTGAGTACGCTTCAGATGAGGTATAGATCATCGAAATCGGTGCAGAATTAAGGAAGTTGGGGTCTGCGACCAGGGTTCAAAGACAATTCTCAGTACATTTCCTTAGAAAGCGAACATTGCGGCAGCCGGCATGAAGTATCTCAGAACGTATAAGGCGTAGCCCTTGTGCAGCTACCTTTTTGGATTCTGCATCTAATTATGCTTGAGATGAGGTATAGATCATCGAAATCGGTGCAGAATTAAGGAAGTTGGGGTCTGCGACCAGGGTTCAAAGACAATTCTCAGTACATTTCCTTAGAAAGCGAACATTGCGGCAGCCGGCATGAAGTATCTCAGAACGTATAACGTGTAGCCCTCGGGCAGCTACATTTTTGGATTCTGCATCTAATTATGCTTCAGATGAGGTATAGATCATCGAAATCGGTGCAGAATTAAGGAAGTTGGGGTCTGCGACCAGGGTTCAAAGACAATTCTCAGTACATTTCCTTAGAAAGCAAACGTTGCGACAGCCGGCATGAAGTATCTTAGAACGTATAAGGCGTAGCCCTCGGGCAGCTACATTCTTAGATTCTGCATCCGAATGCGCTTCAGATGAGGTATAGGTCGTCGAAATCGGTGCAGAATTAGGAAAGTTGGGGTCTGCGACCAGGGTTCAAAGACAATTCTCAGTACATTTCCTTAGAAAGCGAACGTTGCGACAGCCGGCATGAAGAATCTCAGAACGTATAAGGCGTAGCCCTCGGGCAGCTACATTCTTAGATTCTGCATCCGAATACGCTTCAGATGAGGTATAGATCGTCGAAATCGGTGCAGAATTAGGGAAGTTGGGGTCTGCGACCAGGGTTCAAAGACAATTCTCAGTACATTTCCTTAGAAAGCGAACATTGCGGCAGCCGGCATGAAGTATCTCAGAACGTATAAGGCGTAGCCCTTGTGCAGCTACCTTTTTGGATTCTGCATCTAATTATGCTTGAGATGAGGTATAGATCATCGAAATCGGTGCAGAATTAAGGAAGTTGGGGTCTGCGACCAGGGTTCAAAGACAATTCTCAGTACATTTCCTTAGAAAGCGAACATTGCGGCAGCCGGCATGAAGTATCTCAGAACGTATAAGGCGTAGCCCTTGTGCAGCTACCTTTTTGGATTCTGCATCTAATTATGCTTGAGATGAGGTATAGATCATCGAAATCGGTGCAGAATTAAGGAAGTTGGGGTCTGCGACCAGGGTTCAAAGACAATTCTCAGTACATTTCCTTAGAAAGCGAACATTGCGGCAGCCGGCATGAAGTATCTCAGAACGTATAAGGCGTAGCCCTCGCGCAGCTACATTTTTGGATTCTGCATCTGAGTATGCTTCAGATGAGGTATAGGTCATCGAAATCGGTGCAGAATTAAGGAAGTTGGGGTCTGCGACCAGGGTTGATAGACAATTCTCAGTACATTTCCTTAGAAAGCGAACATTGCGGCAGCCGGCATGAAGTATCTCAGAACGTATAAGGCGTAGCCCTCGCGCAGCTACATTTTTGGATTCTGCATCTAATTATGCTTCAGATGAGGTATAGGTCATCGAAATCGGTGCAGAATTAAGGAAGTTGGGGTCTGCGACCAGGGTTCATAGACAATTCTCAGTACATTTCCTTAGAAAGCGAACATTGCGGCAGCCGGCATGAAGTATCTCAGAACGTATAACGCGTAGCCCTCGGGCAGCTACATTTTTGGATTCTGCATCTAATTATGCTTCAGATGAGGTATAGATCATCGAAATCGGTGCAGAATTAAGGAAGTTGGGGTCTGCGACCAGGGTTCAAAGACAATTCTCAGTACATTTCCTTAGAAAGCAAACGTTGCGACAGCCGGCATGAAGTATCTTAGAACGTATAAGGCGTAGCCCTCGGGCAGCTACATTCTTAGATTCTGCATCCGAATGCGCTTCAGATGAGGTATAGGTCGTCGAAATCGGTGCAGAATTAGGAAAGTTGGGGTCTGCGACCAGGGTTCAAAGACAATTCTCAGTACATTTCCTTAGAAAGCGAACGTTGCGACAGCCGGCATGAAGAATCTCAGAACGTATAAGGCGTAGCCCTCGGGCAGCTACATTCTTAGATTCTGCATCCGAATACGCTTCAGATGAGGTATAGATCGTCGAAATCGGTGCAGAATTAGGGAAGTTGGGGTCTGCGACCAGGGTTCATAGACAATTCTCAGTACATTTCCTTAGAAAGCGAACATTGCGGCAGCCGGCATGAAGTATCTCAGAACGTATAACGCGTAGCCCTCGGGCAGCTACATTTTTGGATTCTGCATCTAATTATGCTTCAGATGAGGTATAGATCATCGAAATCGGTGCAGAATTAAGGAAGTTGGGGTCTGCGACCAGGGTTCAAAGACAATTCTCAGTACATTTCCTTAGAAAGCGAACATTGCGACAGCCGGCATGAAGTATCTCAGAACGTTTAAGGCGTAGCCCTTGTGCAGCTACCTTTTTGGATTCTGCATCTAATTATGCTTCAGATGAGGTATAGGTCATCGAAATCGGTGCAGAATTAAGGAAGTTGGGGTCTGCGACCAGGGTTCAAAGACAATTCTCAGTACATTTCCTTAGAAAGCGAACATTGCGACAGCCGGCATGAAGTATCTCAGAATTTATAAGGCGTAGCCCTCGGGCAGCTACATTTTTGGATTCTGCGTCTGAGTACGCTTCAGATGAGGTATAGATCATCGAAATCGGTACAGAATTAAGGAAGTTGGGGTCTGCGACCAGGGTTCAAAGACAATTCTCAGTACATTTCCTTAGAAAGCGAACATTGCGGCAGCCGGCATGAAGTATCTCAGAACGTATAAGGCGTAGCCCTCGGGCAGCTACATTCTTAGATTCTGCGTCTGAGTACGCTTTAGATGAGGTATAGATCATCGAAATCGGTGCAGAATTAAGGAAGTTGGGGTCTGCGACCAAGGTTCAAAGACAATTCTCAGTACATTTCCTTAGAAAGCGAACATTGCGACAGCCGGCATGAAGTATCTCAGAACGTATAAGGCGTAGCCCTTGTGCAGCTACTTTTTTGGATTCTGCATCTAATTATGCTTCAGATGAGGTATAGGTCATCGAAATCGGTGCAGAATTAAGGAAGTTTGGGTCTACGACCAGGGTTCAAAGACAATTCTCAGTACATTTCCTTAGAAAGCGAACATTGCGGCAGCCGGCATGAAGTATCTCAGAACGTATAAGGCGTAGCCCTTGTGCAGCTACCTTTTTGGATTCTGTATCTAATTATGCTTGAGATGAGGTATAGACCATCGAAATCGGTGCAGAATTACTGAAGTTGGGGTCTGCGACCAGGGTTCAAAGACAATTCTCAGTACATTTCCTTAGAAAGCGAACATTGCGGCAGCCGGCATGAATTATCTCAGAACGTATAAGGCGTAGCCCTCGGGCAGCTACATTTTTGGATTCTACATCTGAGTACGCTTCAGATGGGGTATAGGTCATCGAAATCGGTGCAGAATTAAGGAAGTCGGGGTCTGCGACCAGGGTTCAAAGACAATTCTCAGTACATTTCCTTAGAAAGCGAACGTTGCGGCAGCAGGCATAAAGTATCTCAGAACGTATAAGGCGTAGACCTCCAGCAGCTACATTTTTGGATTCTGCATCTGAGTATGCTTCAGATGAGGTATAGGTCATCGAAATCGGTGCAGAATTAAGGAAGTTGGGGTCTGCGACCAGGGTTCATAGACAATTCTCAGTACATTTCCTTAGAAAGCGAACATTGCGGCAGCCGGCATGAAGTATCTCAGAACGTATAACGCGTAGCCCTCGGGCATCTACATTTTTAGATTCTGCATCTAAGTACGCTTCAGATGAGGTATAGATCATCGAAATCGGTGCAGAATTAAGGAAGTTGGGGTCTGCGACCAGGGTTCAAAGACAATTCTCAGTACATTTCCTTAGAAAGCGAACATTGCGGCAGCCGGCATGAAGTATCTCAGAACGTATAAGGCGTAGCCCTTGTGCAGCTACCTTTTTGGATTCTGTATCTAATTATGCTTGAGATGAGGTATAGAGCATCGAAATCGGTGCAGAATTACTGAAGTTGGGGTCTGCGACCAGGGTTCAAAGACAATTCTCAGTACATTTCCTTAGAAAGCGAACATTGCGACAGCCGGCATGAAGTATCTCAGAACGTATAAGGCGTAGCCCTCGGGCAGCTACCTTATTGGATTCTGTATCTAATTATGCTTGAGATGAGGTATAGATCATCGAAATCGGTGCAGAATTAAGGAAGTTGGGGTCTGCGACCAGGGTTCAAAGACAATTCTCAGCACATTTCCTTAGAAAGCGAACATTGCGGCGGCAGGCATGAAGTATCTCAGAACGTATAAGGCGTAGCCCTCGGGCAGCTACATTTTTGGATTCTGCGTCTGAGTACGCTTGAGATGAGGCATAGATCATCGAAATCGGTGCAGAATTAAGTAAGTTGGGGTCTGCGACCAGGGTTCAAAGACAATTCTCAGTACATTTCCTTAGAAAGCGAACATTGCGGCAGCCGGCATGAAGTATCTCAGAACGTATAAGGCGTAGCCCTAGGGCAGCTACATTTTTGGATTCTGCGTCTGAGTACGCTTGAGATGAGGCATAGATCATCGAAATCGGTGCAGAATTAAGGAAGTCGGGGTCTGCGACCAGGGTTCAAAGACAATTCTCAGTACATTTCCTTAGAAAGCGAACGTTGCGGCAGCAGGCATAAAGTATCTCAGAACGTATAAGGCGTAGAACTCCAGCAGCTACATTTTTGGATTCTGCATCTGAGTATGCTTCAGATGAGGTATAGGTCATCGAAATCGGTGCAGAATTAAGGAAGTTGGTGTCTGCGACCAGGGTTCATAGACAATTCTCAGTACATTTCCTTAGAAAGCGAACATTGCGGCAGCCGGCATGAAGTATCTCAGAACGTATAAGGCGTAGCCCTCGGGCATCTACATTTTTAGATTCTGCATCTAAGTACGCTTCAGATGAGGTATAGATCATCGAAATCGGTGCAGAATTAAGGAAGTTGGGGTCTGCGACCAGGGTTCAAAGACAATTCTCAGTACATTTCCTTAGAAAGCGAACATTGCGGCAGCCGGCATGAAGTATCTCAGAACGTATAAGGCGTAGCCCTTGTGCAGCTACCTTTTTGGATTCTGCATCTAATTATGCTTGAGATGAGGTATAGATCATCGAAATCGGTGCAGAATTAAGGAAGTTGGGGTCTGCGACCAGGGTTCAAAGACAATTCTCAGTACATTTCCTTAGAAAGCGAACATTGCGGCAGCCGGCATGAAGTATCTCAGAACGTATAAGGCGTAGCCCTCGCGCAGCTACATTTTTGGATTCTGCATCTGAGTATGCTTCAGATGAGGTATAGGTCATCGAAATCGGTGCAGAATTAAGGAAGTTGGGGTCTGCGACCTGGGTTCATAGACAATTCTCAGTACATTTCCTTAGAAAGCGAACATTGCGGCAGCCGGCATGAAGTATCTCAGAACGTATAAGGCGTAGCCCTCGCGCAGCTACATTTTTGGATTCTGCATCTAATTATGCTTCAGATGAGGTATAGACCATCGAAATCGGTGCAGAATTAAGGAAGTTGGGGTCTGCGACCAGGGTTCATAGACAATTCTCAGTACATTTCCTTAGAAAGCGAACATTGCGGCAGCCGGCATGAAGTATCTCAGAACGTATAACGCGTAGCCCTCGGGCAGCTACATTTTTGGATTCTGCATCTAATTATGCTTCAGATGAGGTATAGATCATCGAAATCGGTGCAGAATTAAGGAAGTTGGGGTCTGCGACCAGGGTTCAAAGACAATTCTCAGTACATTTCCTTAGAAAGCAAACGTTGCGACAGCCGGCATGAAGTATCTTAGAACGTATAAGGCGTAGCCCTCGGGCAGCTACATTCTTAGATTCTGCATCCGAATGCGCTTCAGATGAGGTATAGGTCGTCGAAATCGGTGCAGAATTAGGAAAGTTGGGGTCTGCGACCAGGGTTCAAAGACAATTCTCAGTACATTTCCTTAGAAAGCGAACGTTGCGACAGCCGGCATGAAGAATCTCAGAACGTATAAGGCGTAGCCCTCGGGCAGCTACATTCTTAGATTCTGCATCCGAATACGCTTCAGATGAGGTATAGATCGTCGAAATCGGTGCAGAATTAGGGAAGTTGGGGTCTGCGACCAGGGTTCAAAGACAATTCTCAGTACATTTCCTTAGAAAGCGAACGTTGCGGCAGCAGGCATAAAGTATCTCAGAACGTGTAAGGCGTAGACCTCCAGCAGCTACATTTTTGGATTCTGCATCTGAGTATACTTCAGATGAGGTATAGGTCATCGAAATCGGTGCAGAATTAAGGAAGTTGGGGTCTGCGACCAGGGTTCAAAGACAATTCTCAGTACATTTCCTTAGAAAGCGAACATTGCGGCAGCCGGCATGAAGTATCTCAGAACGAGTAAGGCGTAGCCCTTGGGCAGCTACCTTTTTGGATTCTGCATCTAATTGTGCTTCAGATGAGGTATAGGTCATCGAAATCGGTGCAGAATTAAGGAAGTTGGGGTCTGCGACCAGGGTTCAAAGACAATTCTCAGTACATTTCCTTAGAAAGCGAACATTGCGGCAGCCGGCATGAAGTATCTCAGAACGTATAAGGCGTAGCCCTTGGGCAGCTACCTTTTTGGATTCTGCATCTAATTGTGCTTCAGATGAGGTATAGGTCATCGAAATCGGTGCAGAATTAAGGAAGTTGGGGTCTGCGACCAGGGTTCAAAGACAATTCTCAGTACATTTCCTTAGAAAGCGAACATTGCGGCAGCCGGCATGAATTATCTCAGAACGTATAACGCGTAGCCCTCGGGCATCTACATTTTTAGATTCTGCATCTAAGTACGCTTCAGATGAGGTATAGGTCATCGAAATCGGTGCAGAATTAAGGAAGTCGGGGTCTGCGACCAGGGTTCAAAGACAATTCTCAGTACATTTCCTTAGAAAGCGAACGTTGCGGCAGCAGGCATAAAGTATCTCAGAACGTATAAGGCGTAGACCTCCAGCAGCTACATTTTTGGATTCTGCATCTGAGTATGCTTCAGATGAGGTGTAGGTCATCGAAATCGGTGCAGAATTAAGGAAGTTGGGGTCTGCGACCAGGGTTCATAGACAATTCTCAGTACATTTCCTTAGAAAGCGAACATTGCGGCAGCCGGCATGAAGTATCTCAGAACGTATAACGCGTAGCCCTCGGGCATCTACATTTTTAGATTCTGCATCTAAGTACGCTTCAGATGAGGTATAGATCATCGAAATCGGTGCAGAATTAAGGAAGTTGGGGTCTGCGACCAGGGTTCAAAGACAATTCTCAGTACATTTCCTTAGAAAGCGAACATTGCGGCAGCCGGCATGAAGTATCTCAGAACGTATAAGGCGTAGCCCTTGTGCAGCTACCTTTTTGGATTCTGCATCTAATTATGCTTGAGATGAGGTATAGATCATCGAAATCGGTGCAGAATTAAGGAAGTTGGGGTCTGCGACCAGGGTTCAAAGACAATTCTCAGTACATTTCCTTAGAAAGCGAACATTGCGGCAGCCGGCATGAAGTATCTCAGAACGTATAACGCGTAGCCCTCGGGCAGCTACATTTTTGGATTCTGCATCTAATTATGCTTCAGATGAGGTATAGATAATCGAAATCGGTGCAGAATTAAGGAAGTTGGGGTCTGCGACCAGGGTTCAAAGACAATTCTCAGTACATTTCCTTAGAAAGCGAACATTGCGGCAGCCGGCATGAAGTATCTCAGAACGTGTAAGGCGTAGCCCTTGGGCAGCTACCTTTTTGGATTCTGCATCTAATTGTGCTTCAGATGAGGTATAGGTCATCGAAATCGGTGCAGAATTAAGGAAGTTGGGGTCTGCGACCAGGGTTCAAAGACAATTCTCAGTACATTTCCTTAGAAAGCGAACATTGCGGCAGCCGGCATGAAGTATCTCAGAACGTATAAGGCGTAGCCCTCGCGCAGCTACATTTTTGGATTCTGCATCTGAGTATGCTTCAGATGAGGTATAGGTCATCGAAATCGGTGCAGAATTAAGGAAGTTGGGGTCTGCGACCAGGGTTCATAGACAATTCTCAGTACATTTCCTTAGAAAGCGAACATTGCGGCAGCCGGCATGAAGTATCTCAGAACGTATAAGGCGTAGCCCTCGCGCAGCTACATTTCTGGATTCTGCATCTAATTATGCTTCAGATGAGGTATAGACCATCGAAATCGGTGCAGAATTAAGGAAGTTGGGGTCTGCGACCAGGGTTCATAGACAATTCTCAGTACATTTCCTTAGAAAGCGAACATTGCGGCAGCCGGCATGAAGTATCTCAGAACGTATAACGCGTAGCCCTCGGGCAGCTACATTTTTGGATTCTGCATCTAATTATGCTTCAGATGAGGTATAGATCATCGAAATCGGTGCAGAATTAAGGAAGTTGGGGTCTGCGACCAGGGTTCAAAGACAATTCTCAGTACATTTCCTTAGAAAGCAAACGTTGCGACAGCCGGCATGAAGTATCTTAGAACGTATAAGGCGTAGCCCTCGGGCAGCTACATTCTTAGATTCTGCATCCGAATGCGCTTCAGATGAGGTATAGGTCGTCGAAATCGGTGCAGAATTAGGAAAGTTGGGGTCTGCGACCAGGGTTCAAAGACAATTCTCAGTACATTTCCTTAGAAAGCGAACGTTGCGACAGCCGGCATGAAGAATCTCAGAACGTATAAGGCGTAGCCCTCGGGCAGCTACATTCTTAGATTCTGCATCCGAATACGCTTCAGATGAGGTATAGATCGTCGAAATCGGTGCAGAATTAGGGAAGTTGGGGTCTGCGACCAGGGTTCAAAGACAATTCTCAGTACATTTCCTTAGAAAGCGAACGTTGCGGCAGCAGGCATGAAGTATCTCAGAACGTATAAGGCGTAGACCTCCAGCAGCTACATTTTTGGATTCTGCATCTGAGTATACTTCAGATGAGGTATAGGTCATCGAAATCGGTGCAGAATTAAGGAAGTTGGGGTCTGCGACCAGGGTTCATAGACAATTCTCAGTACATTTCCTTAGAAAGCGAACATTGCGGCAGCCGGCATGAAGTATCTCAGAACGTATAACGCGTAGCCCTCGGGCAGCTACATTTTTGGATTCTGCATCTAATTATGCTTCAGATGAGGTATAGATCATCGAAATCGGTGCAGAATTAAGGAAGTTGGGGTCTGCGACCAGGGTTCAAAGACAATTCTCAGTACATTTCCTTAGAAAGCGAACATTGCGGCAGCCGGCATGAAGTATCTCAGAACGTATAACGCGTAGCCCTCGGGCAGCTACATTTTTGGATTCTGCATCTAATTATGCTTCAGATGAGGTATAGATCATCGAAATCGGTGCAGAATTAAGGAAGTTGGGGTCTGCGACCAGGGTTCAAAGACAATTCTCAGTACATTTCCTTAGAAAGCGAACATTGCGGCAGCCGGCATGAAGTATCTCAGAACGTGTAAGGCGTAGCCCTTGGGCAGCTACCTTTTTGGATTCTGCATCTAATTGTGCTTCAGATGAGGTATAGGTCATCGAAATCGGTGCAGAATTAAGGAAGTTGGGGTCTGCGACCAGGGTTCAAAGACAATTCTCAGTACATTTCCTGTATCTGCATGAAGTATCTCAGAACGTATAAGGCGTAGCCCTCGGGCAGCTACCTTTTTGGATTCTGCATCTAATTATGCTTCAGATGAGGTATAGATCATCGAAATCGGTGCAGAATTAAGGAAGTTGGGGTCTGCGACCAGGGTTCAAAGACAATTCTCAGTACATTTCCTTAGAAAGCAAACGTTGCGACAG
Source organism: Blera fallax (assembly GCA_946965025.1). NCBI lineage: Eukaryota > Metazoa > Arthropoda > Insecta > Diptera > Syrphidae > Blera > Blera fallax. The sequence goes on along the minus strand of OX337248.1, from coordinate 8,319,058 downwards.
CCGGCATGAAGTATCTTAGAACGTATAAGGCGTAGCCCTCGGGCAGCTACATTCTTAGATTCTGCATCCGAATGCGCTTCAGATGAGGTATAGATCGTCGAAATCGGTGCAGAATTAAGGAAGTTGGGGTCTGCGACCAGGGTTCAAAGACAATTCTCAGTACATTTCCTTAGAAAGCGAACATTGCGGCAGCAGGCATAAAGTATCTCAGAACGTATAAGGCGTAGACCTCCAGCAGCTACATTTTTGGATTCTGCATCTGAGTATGCTTCAGATGAGGTATAGGTCATCGAAATCGGTGCAGAATTAAGGAAGTTGGGGTCTGCGACCAGGGTTCAAAGACAATTCTCAGTACATTTCCTTAGAAAGCGAACATTGCGGCAGCCGGCATGAAGTATCTCAGAACGTATAACGCGTAGCCCTCGGGCAGCTACATTTTTGGATTCTGCATCTAATTATGCTTCAGATGAGGTATAGATCATCGAAATCGGTGCAGAATTAAGGAAGTTGGGGTCTGCGACCAGGGTTCAAAGACAATTCTCAGTACATTTCCTTAGAAAGCGAACATTGCGGCAGCCGGCATGAAGTATCTCAGAACGTATAACGCGTAGCCCTCGGGCAGCTACATTTTTGGATTCTGCATCTAATTATGCTTCAGATGAGGTATAGATCATCGAAATCGGTGCAGAATTAAGGAAGTTGGGGTCTGCGACCAGGGTTCAAAGACAATTCTCAGTACATTTCCTTAGAAAGCGAACATTGCGGCAGCCGGCATGAAGTATCTCAGAACGTGTAAGGCGTAGCCCTTGGGCAGCTACCTTTTTGGATTCTGCATCTAATTGTGCTTCAGATGAGGTATAGGTCATCGAAATCGGTGCAGAATTAAGGAAGTTGGGGTCTGCGACCAGGGTTCAAAGACAATTCTCAGTACATTTCCTTAGAAAGCAAACGTTGCGACAGCCGGCATGAAGTATCTTAGAACGTATAAGGCGTAGCCCTCGGGCAGCTACATTCTTAGATTCTGCATCCGAATGCGCTTCAGATGAGGTATAGATCGTCGAAATCGGTGCAGAATTAGGAAAGTTGGGGTCTGCGACCAGTGTTCAAAGACAATTCTCAGTACATTTCCTTAGAAAGCGAACATTGCGGCAGCCGGCATGAAGTATCTCAGAACGTGTAAGGCGTAGCCCTCGGGCAGCTACCTTTTTGGATTCTGCATCCGAATACGCTTCAGATGAGGTATAGATCGTCGAAATCGGTGCAGAATTAAGGAAGTTGGGGTCTGCGACCAGGGTTCAAAGACAATTCTCAGTACATTTCCTTAGAAAGCGAACGTTGCGACAGCCGGCATGAAGAATCTCAGAACGTATAAGGCGTAGCCCTCGGGCAGCTACATTCTTAGATTCTGCATCCGAATACGCTTCAGATGAGGTATAGACCATCGAAATCGGTGCAGAATTAGGGAAGTTGGGGTCTGCGACCAGGGTTCAAAGACAATTCTCAGTACATTTCCTTAGAAAGCGAACATTGCGGCAGCCGGCATGAAGTATCTCAGAACGTATAACGCGTAGCCCTCGGGCATCTACATTTTTAGATTCTGCATCCGAATACGCTTCAGATGAGGTATAGACCATCGAAATCGGTGCAGAATTAGGGAAGTTGGGGTCTGCGACCAGGGTTCAAAGACAATTCTCAGTACATTTCCTTAGAAAGCGAACATTGCGGCAGCCGGCATGAAGTATCTCAGAACGTGTAAGGCGTAGCCCTCGGGCAGCTACCTTTTTGGATTCTGCATCCGAATACGCTTCAGATGAGGTATAGATCGTCGAAATCGGTGCAGAATTAAGGAAGTTGGGGTCTGCGACCAGGGTTCAAAGACAATTCTCAGTACATTTCCTTAGAAAGCGAACGTTGCGACAGCCGGCATGAAGAATCTCAGAACGTATAAGGCGTAGCCCTCGGGCAGCTACATTCTTAGATTCTGCATCCGAATACGCTTCAGATGAGGTATAGACCATCGAAATCGGTGCAGAATTAGGGAAGTTGGGGTCTGCGACCAGGGTTCAAAGACAATTCTCAGTACATTTCCTTAGAAAGCGAACATTGCGACAGCCGGCATGAAGTATCTCAGAACGTATAAGGCGTAGCCCTTGTGCAGCTACCTTTTTGGATTCTGCATCTAATTATGCTTGAGATGAGGTATAGATCATCGAAATCGGTGCAGAATTAAGGAAGTTGGGGTCTGCGACCAGGGTTCAAAGACAATTCTCAGTACATTTCCTTAGAAAGCGAACGTTGCGACAGCCGGCATGAAGAATCTCAGAACGTATAAGGCGTAGCCCTCATGCAGCTACATTCTTAGATTCTGCATCCGAATACGCTTCAGATGAGGTATAGATCGTCGAAATCGGTGCAGAATTAGGGAAGTTGGGGTCTGCGACCAGGGTTCAAAGACAATTCTCAGTACATTTCCTTAGAAAGCGAACATTGCGGCAGCAGGCATAAAGTATCTCAGAACGTGTAAGGCGTAGACCTCCAGCAGCTACATTTTTGGATTCTGCATCTGAGTATGCTTCAGATGAGGTATAGGTCATCGAAATCGGTGCAGAATTAGGGAAGTTGGGGTCTGCGACCAGGGTTCAAAGACAATTCTCAGTACATTTCCTTAGAAAGCGAACATTGCGGCAGCCGGCATGAAGTATCTCAGAACGTATAACGCGTAGCCCTCGGGCAGCTACATTTTTGGATTCTGCATCTAATTATGCTTCAGATGAGGTATAGATCATCGAAATCGGTGCAGAATTAAGGAAGTTGGGGTCTGCGACCAGGGTTCAAAGACAATTCTCAGTACATTTCCTTAGAAAGCGAACATTGCGGCAGCCGGCATGAAGTATCTCAGAACGTATAACGCGTAGCCCTCGGGCAGCTACATTTTTGGATTCTGCATCTAATTATGCTTCAGATGAGGTATAGATCATCGAAATCGGTGCAGAATTAAGGAAGTTGGGGTCTGCGACCAGGGTTCAAAGACAATTCTCAGTACATTTCCTTAGAAAGCGAACATTGCGGCAGCCGGCATGAAGTATCTCAGAACGTATAAGGCGTAGCCCTCGCGCAGCTACATTTTTGGATTCTGCATCTGAGTATGCTTCAGATGAGGTATAGGTCATCGAAATCGGTGCAGAATTAAGGAAGTTGGGGTCTGCGACCAGGGTTCATAGACAATTCTCAGTACATTTCCTTAGAAAGCGAACATTGCGGCAGCCGGCATGAAGTATCTCAGAACGTATAAGGCGTAGCCCTCGCGCAGCTACATTTTTGGATTCTGCATCTAATTATGCTTCAGATGAGGTATAGGTCATCGAAATCGGTGCAGAATTAAGGAAGTTGGGGTCTGCGACCAGGGTTCAAAGACAATTCTCAGTACATTTCCTTAGAAAGCAAACGTTGCGACAGCCGGCATGAAGTATCTTAGAACGTATAAGGCGTAGCCCTCGGGCAGCTACATTCTTAGATTCTGCATCCGAATGCGCTTCAGATGAGGTATAGGTCGTCGAAATCGGTGCAGAATTAGGAAAGTTGGGGTCTGCGACCAGGGTTCAAAGACAATTCTCAGTACATTTCCTTAGAAAGCGAACGTTGCGACAGCCGGCATGAAGAATCTCAGAACGTATAAGGCGTAGCCCTCGGGCAGCTACATTCTTAGATTCTGCATCCGAATGCGCTTCAGATGAGGTATAGATCGTCGAAATCGATGCAGAATTAGGGAAGTTGGGGTCTGCGACCAGGGTTCAAAGACAATTCTCAGTACATTTCCTTAGAAAGCGAACATTGCGGCAGCCGGCATGAAGTATCTCAGAACGTGTAAGGCGTAGCCCTCGGGCAGCTACCTTTTTGGATTCTGCATCCGAATACGCTTCAGATGAGGTATAGATCGTCGAAATCGGTGCAGAATTAGGGAAGTTGGGGTCTGCGACCAGGGTTCAAAGACAATTCTCAGTACATTTCCTTAGAAAGCGAACATTGCGGCAGCCGGCATGAAGTATCTCAGAACGTATAAGGCGTAGCCCTCGCGCAGCTACATTCTTAGATTCTGCATCCGAATACGCTTCAGATGAGGTACAGATCGTCGAAATCGGTGCAGAATTAGGGAAGTTGGGGTCTGCGACCAGGGTTCAAAGACAATTCTCAGTACATTTCCTTAGAAAGCGAACGTTGCGACAGCCGGCATGAAGAATCTCAGAACGTATAAGGCGTAGCCCTCGGGCAGCTACATTCTTAGATTCTGCATCCGAATACGCTTCAGATGAGGTATAGATCGTCGAAATCGGTGCAGAATTAGGGAAGTTGGGGTCTGCGACCAGGGTTCAAAGACAATTCTCAGTACATTTCCTTAGAAAGCGAACGTTGCGGCAGCAGGCATAAAGTATCTCAGAACGTATAAGGCGTAGACCTCCAGCAGCTACATTTTTGGATTCTGCATCTGAGCATACTTCAGATGAGGTATAGGTCATCGAAATCGGTGCAGAATTAAGGAAGTTGGGGTCTGCGACCAGGGTTCATAGACAATTCTCAGTACATTTCCTTAGAAAGCGAACATTGCGGCAGCCGGCATGAAGTATCTCAGAACGTATAACGCGTAGCCCTCGGGCAGCTACATTTTTGGATTCTGCATCTAATTATGCTTCAGATGAGGTATAGATCATCGAAATCGGTGCAGAATTAAGGAAGTTGGGGTCTGCGACCAGGGTTCAAAGACAATTCTCAGTACATTTCCTTAGAAAGCGAACATTGCGGCAGCCGGCATGAAGTATCTCAGAACGTATAACGCGTAGCCCTCGGGCAGCTACATTTTTGGATTCTGCATCTAATTATGCTTCAGATGAGGTATAGATCATCGAAATCGGTGCAGAATTAAGGAAGTTGGGGTCTGCGACCAGGGTTCAAAGACAATTCTCAGTACATTTCCTTAGAAAGCGAACATTGCGGCAGCCGGCATGAAGTATCTCAGAACGTGTAAGGCGTAGCCCTTGGGCAGCTACCTTTTTGGATTCTGCATCTAATTGTGCTTCAGATGAGGTATAGGTCATCGAAATCGGTGCAGAATTAAGGAAGTTGGGGTCTGCGACCAGGGTTCAAAGACAATTCTCAGTACATTTCCTGTATCTGCATGAAGTATCTCAGAACGTATGTATAAGGCGTAGCCCTCGGGCAGCTACCTTTTTGGATTCTGCATCTAATTATGCTTCAGATGAGGTATAGATCATCGAAATCGGTGCAGAATTAAGGAAGTTGGGGTCTGCGACCAGGGTTCAAAGACAATTCTCAGTACATTTCCTTAGAAAGCAAACATTGCGGCAGCCGGCATGAAGTATCTCAGAACGTGTAAGGCGTAGCAATCGGGCAGCTACATTCTTAGATTCTGCATCCGAATGCGCTTCAGATGAGGTATAGATCGTCGAAATCGGTGCAGAATTAGGAAAGTTGGGGTCTGCGACCAGTGTTCAAAGACAATTCTCAGTACATTTCCTTAGAAAGCGAACATTGCGGCAGCCGGCATGAAGTATCTCAGAACGTGTAAGGCGTAGCCCTCGGGCAGCTACCTTTTTGGATTCTGCATCCGAATACGCTTCAGATGAGGTATAGATCGTCGAAATCGGTGCAGAATTAAGGAAGTTGGGGTCTGCGACCAGGGTTCAAAGACAATTCTCAGTACATTTCCTTAGAAAGCGAACGTTGCGACAGCCGGCATGAAGAATCTCAGAACGTATAAGGCGTAGCCCTCGGGCAGCTACATTCTTAGATTCTGCATCCGAATACGCTTCAGATGAGGTATAGGTCATCGAAATCGGTGCAGAATTAAGGAAGTTGGGGTCTGCGACCAGGGTTCATAGACAATTCTCAGTACATTTCCTTAGAAAGCGAACATTGCGGCAGCCGGCATGAAGTATCTCAGAACGTATAACGCGTAGCCCTCGGGCATCTACATTTTTAGATTCTGCATCCAAATACGCTTCAGATGAGGTATAGACCATCGAAATCGGTGCAGAATTAGGGAAGTTGGGGTCTGCGACCAGGGTTCAAAGACAATTCTCAGTACATTTCCTTAGAAAGCGAACATTGCGGCAGCCGGCATGAAGTATCTCAGAACGAGTAAGGCGTAGCCCTTGGGCAGCTACCTTTTTGGATTCTGCATCTAATTGTGCTTCAGATGAGGTATAGGTCATCGAAATCGGTGCAGAATTAAGGAAGTTGGGGTCTGCGACCAGGGTTCAAAGACAATTCTCAGTACATTTCCTTAGAAAGCGAACATTGCGACAGCCGGCATGAAGTATCTCAGAACGTATAAGGCGTAGCCCTTGTGCAGCTACCTTTTTGGATTCTGCATCTAATTATGCTTGAGATGAGGTATAGATCATCGAAATCGGTGCAGAATTAAGGAAGTTGGGGTCTGCGACCAGGGTTCAAAGACAATTCTCAGTACATTTCCTTAGAAAGCGAACGTTGCGACAGCCGGCATGAAGAATCTCAGAACGTATAAGGCGTAGCCCTCGGGCAGCTACATTCTTAGATTCTGCATCCGAATACGCTTCAGATGAGGTATAGATCGTCGAAATCGGTGCAGAATTAGGGAAGTTGTTGTCTGCGACCAGGGTTCAAAGACAATTCTCAGTACATTTCCTTAGAAAGCGAACATTGCGGCAGCCGGCATGAAGTATCTCAGAACGTATAACGCGTAGCCCTCGGGCAGCTACATTTTTGGATTCTGCATCTAATTATGCTTCAGATGAGGTATAGATCATCGAAATCGGTGCAGAATTAAGGAAGTTGGGGTCTGCGACCAGGGTTCAAAGACAATTCTCAGTACATTTCCTTAGAAAGCGAACATTGCGGCAGCCGGCATGAAGTATCTCAGAACGTATAAGGCGTAGCCCTCGGGCAGCTACATTCTTAGATTCTGCATCCGAATACGCTTCAGATGAGGTATAGATCGTCGAAATCGGTGCAGAATTAGGGAAGTTGGGGTCTGCGACCAGGGTTCAAAGACAATTCTCAGTACATTTCCTTAGAAAGCGAACATTGCGGCAGCAGGCATAAAGTATCTCAGAACGTATAACGCGTAGCCCTCGGGCATCTACATTTTTAGATTCTGCATCCAAATACGCTTCAGATGAGGTATAGACCATCGAAATCGGTGCAGAATTAGGGAAGTTGGGGTCTGCGACCAGGGTTCAAAGACAATTCTCAGTACATTTCCTTAGAAAGCGAACATTGCGGCAGCCGGCATGAAGTATCTCAGAACGAGTAAGGCGTAGCCCTTGGGCAGCTACCTTTTTGGATTCTGCATCTAATTGTGCTTCAGATGAGGTATAGGTCATCGAAATCGGTGCAGAATTAAGGAAGTTGGGGTCTGCGACCAGGGTTCAAAGACAATTCTCAGTACATTTCCTTAGAAAGCGAACGTTGCGACAGCCGGCATGAAGAATCTCAGAACGTATAAGGCGTAGCCCTCGGGCAGCTACATTCTTAGATTCTGCATCCGAATACGCTTCAGATGAGGTATAGATCGTCGAAATCGGTGCAGAATTAGGGAAGTTGGGGTCTGCGACCAGGGTTCAAAGACAATTCTCAGTACATTTCCTTAGAAAGCGAACATTGCGGCAGCAGGCATAAAGTATCTCAGAACGTATAAGGCGTAGACCTCCAGCAGCTACATTTTTGGATTTTGCATCTGAGTATGCTTCAGATGAGGTATAGGTCATCGAAATCGGTGCAGAATTAAGGAAGTTGGGGTCTGCGACCAGGGTTCATAGACAATTCTCAGTACATTTCCTTAGAAAGCGAACATTGCGGCAGCCGGCATGAAGTATCTCAGAACGTGTAAGGCGTAGCCCTCGGGCAGCTACCTTTTTGGATTCTGCATCCGAATACGCTTCAGATGAGGTATAGGTCGTCGAAATCGGTGCAGAATTAGGGAAGTTGGGGTCTGCGACCAGGGTTCAAAGACAATTCTCAGTACATTTCCTTAGAAAGCGAACATTGCGGCAGCCGGCATGAAGTATCTCAGAACGTATAACGCGTAGCCCTCGGGCAGCTACATTTTTGGATTCTGCATCTAATTATGCTTCAGATGAGGTATAGATCATCGAAATCGGTGCAGAATTAAGGAAGTTGGGGTCTGCGACCAGGGTTCAAAGACAATTCTCAGTACATTTCCTTAGAAAGCGAACATTGCGGCAGCCGGCATGAAGTATCTCAGAACGTATAACGCGTAGCCCTCGGGCAGCTACATTTTTGGATTCTGCATCTAATTATGCTTCAGATGAGGTATAGATCATCGAAATCGGTGCAGAATTAAGGAAGTTGGGGTCTGCGACCAGGGTTCAAAGACAATTCGCAGTACATTTCCTTAGAAAGCGAACATTGCGGCAGCCGGCATGAAGTATCTCAGAACGTGTAAGGCGTAGCCCTTGGGCAGCTACCTTTTTGGATTCTGCATCTAATTGTGCTTCAGATGAGGTATAGGTCATCGAAATCGGTGCAGAATTAAGGAAGTTGGGGTCTGCGACCAGGGTTCAAAGACAATTCTCAGTACATTTCCTTAGAAAGCGAACATTGCGGCAGCCGGCATGAAGTATCTCAGAACGTATAACGCGTAGCCCTCGGGCAGCTACATTTTTGGATTCTGCATCTAATTATGCCTCAGATGAGGTATAGATCATCGAAATCGGTGCAGAATTAAGGAAGTTGGGGTCTGCGACCAGGGTTCAAAGACAATTCTCAGTACATTTCCTTAGAAAGCGAACATTGCGGCAGCCGGCATGAAGTATCTCAGAACGTATAAGGCGTAGCCCTCGGGCAGCTACATTCTTAGATTCTGCATCCGAATACGCTTCAGATGAGGTATAGATCGTCGAAATCTGTGCAGAATTAGGGAAGTTGGGGTCTGCGACCAGGGTTCAAAGACAATTCTCAGTACATTTCCTTAGAAAGCGAACATTGCGGCAGCAGGCATAAAGTATCTCAGAACGTATAACGCGTAGCCCTCGGGCATCTACATTTTTAGATTCTGCATCCAAATACGCTTCAGATGAGGTATAGACCATCGAAATCGGTGCAGAATTAGGGAAGTTGGGGTCTGCGACCAGGGTTCAAAGACAATTCTCAGTACATTTCCTTAGAAAGCGAACATTGCGGCAGCCGGCATGAAGTATCTCAGAACGAGTAAGGCGTAGCCCTTGGGCAGCTACCTTTTTGGATTCTGCATCTAATTGTGCTTCAGATGAGGTATAGGTCATCGAAATCGGTGCAGAATTAAGGAAGTTGGGGTCTGCGACCAGGGTTCATAGACAATTCTCAGTACATTTCCTTAGAAAGCGAACATTGCGGCAGCCGGCATGAAGTATCTCAGAACGTGTAAGGCGTAGCCCTCGGGCAGCTACCTTTTTGGATTCTGCATCCGAATACGCTTCAGATGAGGTATAGGTCGTCGAAATCGGTGCAGAATTAGGGAAGTTGGGGTCTGCGACCAGGGTTCAAAGACAATTCTCAGTACATTTCCTTAGAAAGCGAACATTGCGGCAGCAGGCATAAAGTATCTCAGAACGTATAACGCGTAGCCCTCGGGCATCTACATTTTTAGATTCTGCATCCAAATACGCTTCAGATGAGGTATAGACCATCGAAATCGGTGCAGAATTAGGGAAGTTGGGGTCTGCGACCAGGGTTCAAAGACAATTCTCAGTACATTTCCTTAGAAAGCGAACATTGCGGCAGCCGGCATGAAGTATCTCAGAACGAGTAAGGCGTAGCCCTTGGGCAGCTACCTTTTTGGATTCTGCATCTAATTGTGCTTCAGATGAGGTATAGGTCATCGAAATCGGTGCAGAATTAAGGAAGTTGGGGTCTGCGACCAGGGTTCAAAGACAATTCTCAGTACATTTCCTTAGAAAGCGAACATTGCGACAGCCGGCATGAAGTATCTCAGAACGTATAAGGCGTAGCCCTTGTGCAGCTACCTTTTTGGATTCTGCATCTAATTATGCTTGAGATGAGGTATAGATCATCGAAATCGGTGCAGAATTAAGGAAGTTGGGGTCTGCGACCAGGGTTCAAAGACAATTCTCAGTACATTTCCTTAGAAAGCGAACGTTGCGACAGCCGGCATGAAGAATCTCAGAACGTATAAGGCGTAGCCCTCGGGCAGCTACATTCTTAGATTCTGCATCCGAATACGCTTCAGATGAGGTATAGATCGTCGAAATCGGTGCAGAATTAGGGAAGTTGGGGTCTGCGACCAGGGTTCAAAGACAATTCTCAGTACATTTCCTTAGAAAGCGAACATTGCGGCAGCAGGCATAAAGTATCTCAGAACGTATAAGGCGTAGACCTCCAGCAGCTACATTTTTGGATTTTGCATCTGAGTATGCTTCAGATGAGGTATAGGTCATCGAAATCGGTGCAGAATTAAGGAAGTTGGGGTCTGCGACCAGGGTTCATAGACAATTCTCAGTACATTTCCTTAGAAAGCGAACATTGCGGCAGCCGGCATGAAGTATCTCAGAACGTGTAAGGCGTAGCCCTCGGGCAGCTACCTTTTTGGATTCTGCATCCGAATACGCTTCAGATGAGGTATAGGTCGTCGAAATCGGTGCAGAATTAGGGAAGTTGGGGTCTGCGACCAGGGTTCAAAGACAATTCTCAGTACATTTCCTTAGAAAGCGAACATTGCGGCAGCCGGCATGAAGTATCTCAGAACGTATAACGCGTAGCCCTCGGGCAGCTACATTTTTGGATTCTGCATCTAATTATGCTTCAGATGAGGTATAGATCATCGAAATCGGTGCAGAATTAAGGAAGTTGGGGTCTGCGACCAGGGTTCAAAGACAATTCTCAGTACATTTCCTTAGAAAGCGAACATTGCGGCAGCCGGCATGAAGTATCTCAGAACGTATAACGCGTAGCCCTCGGGCAGCTACATTTTTGGATTCTGCATCTAATTATGCTTCAGATGAGGTATAGATCATCGAAATCGGTGCAGAATTAAGGAAGTTGGGGTCTGCGACCAGGGTTCAAAGACAATTCGCAGTACATTTCCTTAGAAAGCGAACATTGCGGCAGCCGGCATGAAGTATCTCAGAACGTGTAAGGCGTAGCCCTTGGGCAGCTACCTTTTTGGATTCTGCATCTAATTGTGCTTCAGATGAGGTATAGGTCATCGAAATCGGTGCAGAATTAAGGAAGTTGGGGTCTGCGACCAGGGTTCAAAGACAATTCTCAGTACATTTCCTTAGAAAGCGAACATTGCGGCAGCAGGCATAAAGTATCTCAGAACGTATAACGCGTAGCCCTCGGGCATCTACATTTTTAGATTCTGCATCCAAATACGCTTCAGATGAGGTATAGACCATCGAAATCGGTGCAGAATTAGGGAAGTTGGGGTCTGCGACCAGGGTTCAAAGACAATTCTCAGTACATTTCCTTAGAAAGCGAACATTGCGGCAGCCGGCATGAAGTATCTCAGAACGAGTAAGGCGTAGCCCTTGGGCAGCTACCTTTTTGGATTCTGCATCTAATTGTGCTTCAGATGAGGTATAGGTCATCGAAATCGGTGCAGAATTAAGGAAGTTGGGGTCTGCGACCAGGGTTCAAAGACAATTCTCAGTACATTTCCTTAGAAAGCGAACGTTGCGACAGCCGGCATGAAGAATCTCAGAACGTATAAGGCGTAGCCCTCGGGCAGCTACATTCTTAGATTCTGCATCCGAATACGCTTCAGATGAGGTATAGATCGTCGAAATCGGTGCAGAATTAGGGAAGTTGGGGTCTGCGACCAGGGTTCAAAGACAATTCTCAGTACATTTCCTTAGAAAGCGAACATTGCGGCAGCCGGCATGAAGTATCTCAGAACGAGTAAGGCGTAGCCCTTGGGCAGCTACCTTTTTGGATTCTGCATCTAATTGTGCTTCAGATGAGGTATAGGTCATCGAAATCGGTGCAGAATTAAGGAAGTTGGGGTCTGCGACCAGGGTTCATAGACAATTCTCAGTACATTTCCTTAGAAAGCGAACATTGCGGCAGCCGGCATGAAGTATCTCAGAACGTGTAAGGCGTAGCCCTCGGGCAGCTACCTTTTTGGATTCTGCATCCGAATACGCTTCAGATGAGGTATAGGTCGTCGAAATCGGTGCAGAATTAGTGAAGTTGGGGTCTGCGACCAGGGTTCAAAGACAATTCTCAGTACATTTCCTTAGAAAGCGAACATTGCGGCAGCCGGCATGAAGTATCTCAGAACGAGTAAGGCGTAGCCCTCGGGCAGCTACCTTTTTGGATTCTGCATCCGAATACGCTTCAGATGAGGTATAGGTCGTCGAAATCGGTGCAGAATTAGGGAAGTTGGGGTCTGCGACCAGGGTTCAAAGACAATTCTCAGTACATTTCCTTAGAAAGCGAACGTTGCGACAGCCGGCATGAAGAATCTCAGAACGTATAAGGCGTAGCCCTCGGGCAGCTACATTCTTAGATTCTGCATCCGAATACGCTTCAGATGAGGTATAGATCGTCGAAATCGGTGCAGAATTAGGGAAGTTGGGGTCTGCGACCAGGGTTCAAAGACAATTCTCAGTACATTTCCTTAGAAAGCGAACATTGCGACAGCCGGCATGAAGTATCTCAGAACGTATAAGGCGTAGCCCTTGTGCAGCTACCTTTTTGGATTCTGCATCTAATTATGCTTGAGATGAGGTATAGATCATCGAAATCGGTGCAGAATTAAGGAAGTTGGGGTCTGCGACCAGGGTTCAAAGACAATTCTCAGTACATTTCCTTAGAAAGCGAACGTTGCGACAGCCGGCATGAAGAATCTCAGAACGTATAAGGCGTAGCCCTCGGGCAGCTACATTCTTAGATTCTGCATCCGAATACGCTTCAGATGAGGTATAGATCGTCGAAATCGGTGCAGAATTAGGGAAGTTGGGGTCTGCGACCAGGGTTCATAGACAATTCTCAGTACATTTCCTTAGAAAGCGAACATTGCGGCAGCCGGCATGAAGTATCTCAGAACGAGTAAGGCGTAGCCCTTGGGCAGCTACCTTTTTGGATTCTGCATCTAATTGTGCTTCAGATGAGGTATAGGTCATCGAAATCGGTGCAGAATTAAGGAAGTTGGGGTCTGCGACCAGGGTTCATAGACAATTCTCAGTACATTTCCTTAGAAAGCGAACATTGCGGCAGCCGGCATGAAGTATCTCAGAACGTGTAAGGCGTAGCCCTCGGGCAGCTACCTTTTTGGATTCTGCATCCGAATACGCTTCAGATGAGGTATAGGTCGTCGAAATCGGTGCAGAATTAGTGAAGTTGGGGTCTGCGACCAGGGTTCAAAGACAATTCTCAGTACATTTCCTTAGAAAGCGAACATTGCGGCAGCCGGCATGAAGTATCTCAGAACGAGTAAGGCGTAGCCCTTGGGCAGCTACCTTTTTGGATTCTGCATCTAATTGTGCTTCAGATGAGGTATAGGTCATCGAAATCGGTGCAGAATTAAGGAAGTTGGGGTCTGCGACCAGGGTTCATAGACAATTCTCAGTACATTTCCTTAGAAAGCGAACATTGCGGCAGCCGGCATGAAGTATCTCAGAACGAGTAAGGCGTAGCCCTTGGGCAGCTACCTTTTTGGATTCTGCATCTAATTGTGCTTCAGATGAGGTATAGGTCATCGAAATCGGTGCAGAATTAAGGAAGTTGGGGTCTGCGACCAGGGTTCAAAGACAATTCTCAGTACATTTCCTTAGAAAGCGAACATTGCGGCAGCCGGCATGAAGTATCTCAGAACGTATAAGGCGTAGCCCTCGGGCAGCTACATTCTTAGATTCTGCATCCGAATACGCTTCAGATGAGGTATAGATCGTCGAAATCTGTGCAGAATTAGGGAAGTTGGGGTCTGCGACCAGGGTTCAAAGACAATTCTCAGTACATTTCCTTAGAAAGCGAACATTGCGGCAGCAGGCATAAAGTATCTCAGAACGTATAACGCGTAGCCCTCGGGCATCTACATTTTTAGATTCTGCATCCAAATACGCTTCAGATGAGGTATAGACCATCGAAATCGGTGCAGAATTAGGGAAGTTGGGGTCTGCGACCAGGGTTCAAAGACAATTCTCAGTACATTTCCTTAGAAAGCGAACATTGCGGCAGCCGGCATGAAGTATCTCAGAACGAGTAAGGCGTAGCCCTTGGGCAGCTACCTTTTTGGATTCTGCATCTAATTGTGCTTCAGATGAGGTATAGGTCATCGAAATCGGTGCAGAATTAAGGAAGTTGGGGTCTGCGACCAGGGTTCAAAGACAATTCTCAGTACATTTCCTTAGAAAGCGAACGTTGCGACAGCCGGCATGAAGAATCTCAGAACGTATAAGGCGTAGCCCTCGGGCAGCTACATTCTTAGATTCTGCATCCGAATACGCTTCAGATGAGGTATAGATCGTCGAAATCGGTGCAGAATTAGGGAAGTTGGGGTCTGCGACCAGGGTTCAAAGACAATTCTCAGTACATTTCCTTAGAAAGCGAACATTGCGGCAGCCGGCATGAAGTATCTCAGAACGAGTAAGGCGTAGCCCTTGGGCAGCTACCTTTTTGGATTCTGCATCTAATTGTGCTTCAGATGAGGTATAGGTCATCGAAATCGGTGCAGAATTAAGGAAGTTGGGGTCTGCGACCAGGGTTCATAGACAATTCTCAGTACATTTCCTTAGAAAGCGAACATTGCGGCAGCCGGCATGAAGTATCTCAGAACGTGTAAGGCGTAGCCCTCGGGCAGCTACCTTTTTGGATTCTGCATCCGAATACGCTTCAGATGAGGTATAGGTCGTCGAAATCGGTGCAGAATTAGTGAAGTTGGGGTCTGCGACCAGGGTTCAAAGACAATTCTCAGTACATTTCCTTAGAAAGCGAACATTGCGGCAGCCGGCATGAAGTATCTCAGAACGAGTAAGGCGTAGCCCTCGGGCAGCTACCTTTTTGGATTCTGCATCCGAATACGCTTCAGATGAGGTATAGGTCGTCGAAATCGGTGCAGAATTAGGGAAGTTGGGGTCTGCGACCAGGGTTCAAAGACAATTCTCAGTACATTTCCTTAGAAAGCGAACATTGCGACAGCCGGCATGAAGTATCTCAGAACGTATAAGGCGTAGCCCTTGTGCAGCTACCTTTTTGGATTCTGCATCTAATTATGCTTGAGATGAGGTATAGATCATCGAAATCGGTGCAGAATTAAGGAAGTTGGGGTCTGCGACCAGGGTTCAAAGACAATTCTCAGTACATTTCCTTAGAAAGCGAACGTTGCGACAGCCGGCATGAAGAATCTCAGAACGTATAAGGCGTAGCCCTCGGGCAGCTACATTCTTAGATTCTGCATCCGAATACGCTTCAGATGAGGTATAGATCGTCGAAATCGGTGCAGAATTAGGGAAGTTGGGGTCTGCGACCAGGGTTCAAAGACAATTCTCAGTACATTTCCTTAGAAAGCGAACATTGCGGCAGCCGGCATGAAGTATCTCAGAACGAGTAAGGCGTAGCCCTTGGGCAGCTACCTTTTTGGATTCTGCATCTAATTGTGCTTCAGATGAGGTATAGGTCATCGAAATCGGTGCAGAATTAAGGAAGTTGGGGTCTGCGACCAGGGTTCATAGACAATTCTCAGTACATTTCCTTAGAAAGCGAACATTGCGGCAGCCGGCATGAAGTATCTCAGAACGTGTAAGGCGTAGCCCTCGGGCAGCTACCTTTTTGGATTCTGCATCCGAATACGCTTCAGATGAGGTATAGGTCGTCGAAATCGGTGCAGAATTAGTGAAGTTGGGGTCTGCGACCAGGGTTCAAAGACAATTCTCAGTACATTTCCTTAGAAAGCGAACATTGCGGCAGCCGGCATGAAGTATCTCAGAACGAGTAAGGCGTAGCCCTTGGGCAGCTACCTTTTTGGATTCTGCATCTAATTGTGCTTCAGATGAGGTATAGGTCATCGAAATCGGTGCAGAATTAAGGAAGTTGGGGTCTGCGACCAGGGTTCAAAGACAATTCTCAGTACATTTCCTTAGAAAGCGAACGTTGCGACAGCCGGCATGAAGAATCTCAGAACGTGTAAGGCGTAGCCCTCGGGCAGCTACATTCTTAGATTCTGCATCCGAATACGCTTCAGATGAGGTATAGATCGTCGAAATCGGTGCAGAATTAGGGAAGTTGGGGTCTGCGACCAGGGTTCAAAGACAATTCTCAGTACATTTCCTTAGAAAGCGAACATTGCGGCAGCCGGCATGAAGTATCTCAGAACGAGTAAGGCGTAGCCCTTGGGCAGCTACCTTTTTGGATTCTGCATCTAATTGTGCTTCAGATGAGGTATAGGTCATCGAAATCGGTGCAGAATTAAGGAAGTTGGGGTCTGCGACCAGGGTTCATAGACAATTCTCAGTACATTTCCTTAGAAAGCGAACATTGCGGCAGCCGGCATGAAGTATCTCAGAACGTGTAAGGCGTAGCCCTCGGGCAGCTACCTTTTTGGATTCTGCATCCGAATACGCTTCAGATGAGGTATAGGTCGTCGAAATCGGTGCAGAATTAGTGAAGTTGGGGTCTGCGACCAGGGTTCAAAGACAATTCTCAGTACATTTCCTTAGAAAGCGAACGTTGCGACAGCCGGCATGAAGAATCTCAGAACGTATAAGGCGTAGCCCTCGGGCAGCTACATTCTTAGATTCTGCATCCGAATACGCTTCAGATGAGGTATAGATCGTCGAAATCGGTGCAGAATTAGGGAAGTTGGGGTCTGCGACCAGGGTTCAAAGACAATTCTCAGTACATTTCCTTAGAAAGCGAACATTGCGACAGCCGGCATGAAGTATCTCAGAACGTATAAGGCGTAGCCCTTGTGCAGCTACCTTTTTGGATTCTGCATCTAATTATGCTTGAGATGAGGTATAGATCATCGAAATCGGTGCAGAATTAAGGAAGTTGGGGTCTGCGACCAGGGTTCAAAGACAATTCTCAGTACATTTCCTTAGAAAGCGAACGTTGCGACAGCCGGCATGAAGAATCTCAGAACGTATAAGGCGTAGCCCTCGGGCAGCTACATTCTTAGATTCTGCATCCGAATACGCTTCAGATGAGGTATAGATCGTCGAAATCGGTGCAGAATTAGGGAAGTTGGGGTCTGCGACCAGGGTTCAAAGACAATTCTCAGTACATTTCCTTAGAAAGCGAACATTGCGGCAGCCGGCATGAAGTATCTCAGAACGAGTAAGGCGTAGCCCTTGGGCAGCTACCTTTTTGGATTCTGCATCTAATTGTGCTTCAGATGAGGTATAGGTCATCGAAATCGGTGCAGAATTAAGGAAGTTGGGGTCTGCGACCAGGGTTCATAGACAATTCTCAGTACATTTCCTTAGAAAGCGAACATTGCGGCAGCCGGCATGAAGTATCTCAGAACGTGTAAGGCGTAGCCCTCGGGCAGCTACCTTTTTGGATTCTGCATCCGAATACGCTTCAGATGAGGTATAGGTCGTCGAAATCGGTGCAGAATTAGTGAAGTTGGGGTCTGCGACCAGGGTTCAAAGACAATTCTCAGTACATTTCCTTAGAAAGCGAACATTGCGGCAGCCGGCATGAAGTATCTCAGAACGAGTAAGGCGTAGCCCTTGGGCAGCTACCTTTTTGGATTCTGCATCTAATTGTGCTTCAGATGAGGTATAGGTCATCGAAATCGGTGCAGAATTAAGGAAGTTGGGGTCTGCGACCAGGGTTCAAAGACAATTCTCAGTACATTTCCTTAGAAAGCGAACGTTGCGACAGCCGGCATGAAGAATCTCAGAACGTGTAAGGCGTAGCCCTCGGGCAGCTACATTCTTAGATTCTGCATCCGAATACGCTTCAGATGAGGTATAGATCGTCGAAATCGGTGCAGAATTAGGGAAGTTGGGGTCTGCGACCAGGGTTCAAAGACAATTCTCAGTACATTTCCTTAGAAAGCGAACATTGCGGCAGCCGGCATGAAGTATCTCAGAACGAGTAAGGCGTAGCCCTTGGGCAGCTACCTTTTTGGATTCTGCATCTAATTGTGCTTCAGATGAGGTATAGGTCATCGAAATCGGTGCAGAATTAAGGAAGTTGGGGTCTGCGACCAGGGTTCATAGACAATTCTCAGTACATTTCCTTAGAAAGCGAACATTGCGGCAGCCGGCATGAAGTATCTCAGAACGTGTAAGGCGTAGCCCTCGGGCAGCTACCTTTTTGGATTCTGCATCCGAATACGCTTCAGATGAGGTATAGGTCGTCGAAATCGGTGCAGAATTAGTGAAGTTGGGGTCTGCGACCAGGGTTCAAAGACAATTCTCAGTACATTTCCTTAGAAAGCGAACATTGCGGCAGCCGGCATGAAGTATCTCAGAACGAGTAAGGCGTAGCCCTCGGGCAGCTACCTTTTTGGATTCTGCATCCGAATACGCTTCAGATGAGGTATAGGTCGTCGAAATCGGTGCAGAATTAGGGAAGTTGGGGTCTGCGACCAGGGTTCAAAGACAATTCTCAGTACATTTCCTTAGAAAGCGAACGTTGCGACAGCCGGCATGAAGAATCTCAGAACGTATAAGGCGTAGCCCTCGGGCAGCTACATTCTTAGATTCTGCATCCGAATACGCTTCAGATGAGGTATAGATCGTCGAAATCGGTGCAGAATTAGGGAAGTTGGGGTCTGCGACCAGGGTTCAAAGACAATTCTCAGTACATTTCCTTAGAAAGCGAACATTGCGACAGCCGGCATGAAGTATCTCAGAACGTATAAGGCGTAGCCCTTGTGCAGCTACCTTTTTGGATTCTGCATCTAATTATGCTTGAGATGAGGTATAGATCATCGAAATCGGTGCAGAATTAAGGAAGTTGGGGTCTGCGACCAGGGTTCAAAGACAATTCTCAGTACATTTCCTTAGAAAGCGAACGTTGCGACAGCCGGCATGAAGAATCTCAGAACGTATAAGGCGTAGCCCTCGGGCAGCTACATTCTTAGATTCTGCATCCGAATACGCTTCAGATGAGGTATAGATCGTCGAAATCGGTGCAGAATTAGGGAAGTTGGGGTCTGCGACCAGGGTTCAAAGACAATTCTCAGTACATTTCCTTAGAAAGCGAACATTGCGGCAGCCGGCATGAAGTATCTCAGAACGAGTAAGGCGTAGCCCTTGGGCAGCTACCTTTTTGGATTCTGCATCTAATTGTGCTTCAGATGAGGTATAGGTCATCGAAATCGGTGCAGAATTAAGGAAGTTGGGGTCTGCGACCAGGGTTCATAGACAATTCTCAGTACATTTCCTTAGAAAGCGAACATTGCGGCAGCCGGCATGAAGTATCTCAGAACGTGTAAGGCGTAGCCCTCGGGCAGCTACCTTTTTGGATTCTGCATCCGAATACGCTTCAGATGAGGTATAGGTCGTCGAAATCGGTGCAGAATTAGTGAAGTTGGGGTCTGCGACCAGGGTTCAAAGACAATTCTCAGTACATTTCCTTAGAAAGCGAACATTGCGGCAGCCGGCATGAAGTATCTCAGAACGAGTAAGGCGTAGCCCTTGGGCAGCTACCTTTTTGGATTCTGCATCTAATTGTGCTTCAGATGAGGTATAGGTCATCGAAATCGGTGCAGAATTAAGGAAGTTGGGGTCTGCGACCAGGGTTCATAGACAATTCTCAGTACATTTCCTTAGAAAGCGAACATTGCGGCAGCCGGCATGAAGTATCTCAGAACGTGTAAGGCGTAGCCCTCGGGCAGCTACCTTTTTGGATTCTGCATCCGAATACGCTTCAGATGAGGTATAGGTCGTCGAAATCGGTGCAGAATTAGTGAAGTTGGGGTCTGCGACCAGGGTTCAAAGACAATTCTCAGTACATTTCCTTAGAAAGCGAACATTGCGGCAGCCGGCATGAAGTATCTCAGAACGTATAACGCGTAGCCCTCGGGCAGCTACATTTTTGGATTCTGCATCTAATTATGCTTCAGATGAGGTATAGATCATCGAAATCGGTGCAGAATTAAGGAAGTTGGGGTCTGCGACCAGGGTTCAAAGACAATTCTCAGTACATTTCCTTAGAAAGCGAACATTGCGGCAGCCGGCATGAAGTATCTCAGAACGTATAACGCGTAGCCCTCGGGCAGCTACATTTTTGGATTCTGCATCTAATTATGCTTCAGATGAGGTATAGATCATCGAAATCGGTGCAGAATTAAGGAAGTTGGGGTCTGCGACCAGGGTTCAAAGACAATTCTCAGTACATTTCCTTAGAAAGCGAACATTGCGGCAGCCGGCATGAAGTATCTCAGAACGTGTAAGGCGTAGCCCTTGGGCAGCTACCTTTTTGGATTCTGCATCTAATTGTGCTTCAGATGAGGTATAGGTCATCGAAATCGGTGCAGAATTAAGGAAGTTGGGGTCTGCGACCAGGGTTCAAAGACAATTCTCAGTACATTTCCTTAGAAAGCGAACATTGCGGCAGCCGGCATGAAGTATCTCAGAACGTATAAGGCGTAGCCCTCGCGCAGCTACATTTTTGAATTCTGCATCTGAGTATGCTTCAGATGAGGTATAGGTCATCGAAATCGGTGCAGAATTAAGGAAGTTGGGGTCTGCGACCAGGGTTCATAGACAATTCTCAGTACATTTCCTTAGAAAGCGAACATTGCGGCAGCCGGCATGAAGTATCTCAGAACGTATAAGGCGTAGCCCTCGCGCAGCTACATTTTTGGATTCTGCATCTAATTATGCTTCAGATGAGGTATAGGTCATCGAAATCGGTGCAGAATTAAGGAAGTTGGGGTCTGCGACCAGGGTTCATAGACAATTCTCAGTACATTTCCTTAGAAAGCGAACATTGCGGCAGCCGGCATGAAGTATCTCAGAACGTATAACGCGTAGCCCTCGGGCAGCTACATTTTTGGATTCTGCATCTAATTATGCTTCAGATGAGGTATAGATCATCGAAATCGGTGCAGAATTAAGGAAGTTGGGGTCTGCGACCAGGGTTCAAAGACAATTCTCAGTACATTTCCTTAGAAAGCAAACGTTGCGACAGCCGGCATGAAGTGTCTTAGAACGTATAAGGCGTAGCCCTCGGGCAGCTACATTCTTAGATTCTGCATCCGAATGCGCTTCAGATGAGGTATAGGTCGTCGAAATCGGTGCAGAATTAGGAAAGTTGGGGTCTGCGACCAGGGTTCAAAGACAATTCTCAGTACATTTCCTTAGAAAGCGAACGTTGCGACAGCCGGCATGAAGAATCTCAGAACGTATAAGGCGTAGCCCTCGGGCAGCTACATTCTTAGATTCTGCATCCGAATACGCTTCAGATGAGGTATAGATCGTCGAAATCGGTGCAGAATTAGGGAAGTTGGGGTCTGCGACCAGGGTTCAAAGACAATTCTCAGTACATTTCCTTAGAAAGCGAACATTGCGGCAGCCGGCATGAAGTATCTCAGAACGTGTAAGGCGTAGCCCTCGGGCAGCTACCTTTTTGGATTCTGCATCCGAATACGCTTCAGATGAGGTATAGATCGTCGAAATCGGTGCAGAATTAGGGAAGTTGGGGTCTGCGACCAGGGTTCAAAGACAATTCTCAGTACATTTCCTTAGAAAGCGAACATTGCGGCAGCCGGCATGAAGTATCTCAGAACGTGTAAGGCGTAGCCCTTGGGCAGCTACCTTTTTGGATTCTGCATCTAATTGTGCTTCAGATGAGGTATAGGTCATCGAAATCGGTGCAGAATTAAGGAAGTTGGGGTCTACGACCAGGGTTCAAAGACAATTCTCAGTACATTTCCTGTATCTGCATGAAGTATCTCAGAACGTATAAGGCGTAGCCCTCAAGCAGCTACATTTTTGGATTCCGCATCTAACTACGCTTCAGATGAGGTATAGATCGTCGAAATCGGTGCAGAATTAGGGAAGTTGGGGTCTGCGACCAGGGTTCAAAGACAATTCTCAGTACATTTCCTTAGAAAGCGAACATTGCGGCAGCCGGCATGAAGTATCTCAGAACGTGTAAGGCGTAGCCCTCGGGCAGCTACCTTTTTGGATTCTGCATCCGAATACGCTTCAGATGAGGTATAGATCGTCGAAATCGGTGCAGAATTAGGGAAGTTGGGGTCTGCGACCAAGGTTCAAAGACAATTCTCAGTACATTTCCTTAGAAAGCGAACGTTGCGGCAGCAGGCATAAAGTATCTCAGATCGTATAAGGCGTAGCCCTTGTGCAGCTACATTTTTGGATTCTGCATCTGAGTATGCTTCAGATGAGGTATAGGTTATCGAAATCGGTGCAGAATTAAGGAAGTTGGGGTCTACGACCAGGGTTCAAAGACAATTCTCAGTACATTTCCTGTATCTGCATGAAGTATCTCAGAACGTATAAGGCGTAGCCCTCAAGCAGCTACATTTTTGGATTCCGCATCTAACTACGCTTCAGACGAGGTATAGATCATCGAAATCGGTGCAGAATTAAGGAAGTTGGGGTCTGCGACCAGGGTTCAAAGACAATTCTCAGTACATTTCCTTAGAAAGCGAACATTGCGACAGCCGGCATGAAGTATCTCAGAACGTATAAGGCGTAGCCCTTGTGCAGCTACCTTTTTGGATTCTGCATCTAATTATGCTTGAGAAGAGGTATAGATCATCGAAATCGGTGCATAATTAAGGAAGTTGGGGTCTGCGACCAGGGTTCAAAGACAATTCTCAGTACATTTCCTTAGAAAGCGAACGTTGCGACAGCCGGCATGAAGAATCTCAGAACGTATAAGGCGTAGCCCTCGGGCAGCTACATTCTTAGATTCTGCATCCGAATACGCTTCAGATGAGGTATAGATCGTCGAAATCGGTGCAGAATTAGGGAAGTTGGGGTCTGCGACCAAGGTTCAAAGACAATTCTCAGTACATTTCCTTAGAAAGCGAACGTTGCGGCAGCAGGCATAAAGTATCTCAGATCGTATAAGGCGTAGCCCTTGTGCAGCTACATTTTTGGATTCTGCATCTGAGTATGCTTCAGATGAGGTATAGGTTATCGAAATCGGTGCAGAATTAAGGAAGTTGGGGTCTGCGACCAGGGTTCATAGACAATTCTCAGTACATTTCCTTAGAAAGCGAACATTGCGGCAGCCGGCATGAAGTATCTCAGAACGTATAACGGGTAGCCCTCGGGCATCTACATTTTTAGATTCTGCATCCAAATACGCTTCAGATGAGGTATAGACCATCGAAATCGGTGCAGAATTAGGGAAGTTGGGGTCTGCGACCAGGGTTCAAAGACAATTCTCAGTACATTTCCTTAGAAAGCGAACATTGCGGCAGCCGGCATGAAGTATCTCAGAACGAGTAAGGCGTAGCCCTCGGGCAGCTACATTTTTGGATTCTGCGTCTGAGTACGCTTCAGATGAGGTATAGGTCATCGAAATCGGTGCAGAATTAAGGAAGTTGGGGTCTGCGACCAGGGTTCATAGACAATTCTCAGTACATTTCCTTAGAAAGCGAACATTGCGGCAGCCGGCATGAAGTATCTCAG
This sequence comes from Blera fallax, assembly GCA_946965025.1. NCBI lineage: Eukaryota > Metazoa > Arthropoda > Insecta > Diptera > Syrphidae > Blera > Blera fallax. The sequence goes on along the minus strand of OX337248.1, from coordinate 8,295,476 downwards.
AACGTATAACGCGTAGCCCTCGGGCAGCTACATTTTTGGATTCTGCATCTAATTATGCTTCAGATGAGGTATAGATCATCGAAATCGGTGCAGAATTAAGGAAGTTGGGGTCTGCGACCAGGGTTCAAAGACAATTCTCAGTACATTTCCTTAGAAAGCGAAGGTTGCGACAGCCGGCATGAAGAATCTCAGAACGTATAAGGCGTAGCCCTCGGGCAGCTACATTCTTAGATTCTGCATCCGAATACGCTTCAGATGAGGTATAGATCGTCGAAATCGGTGCAGAATTAGGGAAGTTGGGGTCTGCGACCAGGGTTCAAAGACAATTCTCAGTACATTTCCTTAGAAAGCGAACATTGCGGCAGCCGGCATGAAGTATCTCAGAACGTGTAAGGCGTAGCCCTCGGGCAGCTACCTTTTTGGATTCTGCATCCGAATACGCTTCAGATGAGGTATAGATCGTCGAAATCGGTGCAGAATTAGGGAAGTTGGGGTCTGCGACCAGGGTTCATAGACAATTCTCAGTACATTTCCTTAGAAAGCGAACATTGCGGCAGCCGGCATGAAGTATCTCAGAACGTATAACGCGTAGCCCTCGGGCATCTACATTTTTAGATTCTGCATCTAATTGTGCTTCAGATGAGGTATAGGTCATCGAAATCGGTGCAGAATTAAGGAAGTTGGGGTCTACGACCAGGGTTCAAAGACAATTCTCAGTACATTTCCTGTATCTGCATGAAGTATCTCAGAACGTATAAGGCGTAGCCCTTGTGCAGCTACCTTTTTGGATTCTGCATCTAATTATGCTTGAGAAGAGGTATAGATCATCGAAATCGGTGCATAATTAAGGAAGTTGGGGTCTGCGACCAGGGTTCAAAGACAATTCTCAGTACATTTCCTTAGAAAGCGAACGTTGCGACAGCCGGCATGAAGAATCTCAGAACGTATAAGGCGTAGCCCTCGGGCAGCTACATTCTTAGATTCTGCATCCGAATACGCTTCAGATGAGGTATAGATCGTCGAAATCGGTGCAGAATTAGGGAAGTTGGGGTCTGCGACCAGGGTTCAAAGACAATTCTCAGTACATTTCCTTAGAAAGCGAACATTGCGGCAGCCGGCATGAAGTATCTCAGAACGTGTAAGGCGTAGCCCTCGGGCAGCTACCTTTTTGGATTCTGCATCTAATTGTGCTTCAGATGAGGTATAGGTCATCGAAATCGGTGCAGAATTAAGGAAGTTGGGGTCTACGACCAGGGTTCAAAGACAATTCTCAGTACATTTCCTGTATCTGCATGAAGTATCTCAGAACGTATAAGGCGTAGCCCTTGTGCAGCTACCTTTTTGGATTCTGCATCTAATTATGCTTGAGAAGAGGTATAGATCATCGAAATCGGTGCATAATTAAGGAAGTTGGGGTCTGCGACCAGGGTTCAAAGACAATTCTCAGTACATTTCCTTAGAAAGCGAACGTTGCGACAGCCGGCATGAAGAATCTCAGAACGTATAAGGCGTAGCCCTCGGGCAGCTACATTCTTAGATTCTGCATCCGAATACGCTTCAGATGAGGTATAGATCGTCGAAATCGGTGCAGAATTAGGGAAGTTGGGGTCTGCGACCAGGGTTCAAAGACAATTCTCAGTACATTTCCTTAGAAAGCGAACGTTGCGGCAGCAGGCATAAAGTATCTCAGAACGTATAAGGCGTAGACCTCCAGCAGCTACATTTTTGGATTCTGCATCTGAGTATGCTTCAGATGAGGTATAGGTCATCGAAATCGGTGCAGAATTAAGGAAGTTGGGGTCTGCGACCAGGGTTCATAGACAATTCTCAGTACATTTCCTTAGAAAGCGAACATTGCGGCAGCCGGCATGAAGTATCTCAGAACGTATAACGCGTAGCCCTCGGGCATCTACATTTTTAGATTCTGCATCCAAATACGCTTCAGATGAGGTATAGACCATCGAAATCGGTGCAGAATTAGGGAAGTTGGGGTCTGCGACCAGGGTTCAAAGACAATTCTCAGTACATTTCCTTAGAAAGCGAACATTGCGGCAGCCGGCATGAAGTATCTCAGAACGAGTAAGGCGTAGCCCTCGGGCAGCTACATTTTTGGATTCTGCGTCTGAGTACGCTTCAGATGAGGTATAGATCATCGAAATCGGTGCAGAATTAAGGAAGTTGGGGTCTGCGACCAGGGTTCAAAGACAATTCTCAGTACATTTCCTTAGAAAGCGAACATTGCGGCAGCCGGCATGAAGTATCTCAGAACGAGTAAGGCGTAGCCCTTGGGCAGCTACCTTTTTGGATTCTGCATCTAATTGTGCTTCAGATGAGGTATAGGTCATCGAAATCGGTGCAGAATTAAGGAAGTTGGGGTCTGCGACCAGGGTTCAAAGACAATTCTCAGTACATTTCCTTAGAAAGCGAACATTGCGACAGCCGGCATGAAGTATCTCAGAACGTATAAGGCGTAGCCCTTGTGCAGCTACCTTTTTGGATTCTGCATCTAATTATGCTTGAGATGAGGTATAGATCATCGAAATCGGTGCAGAATTAAGGAAGTTGGGGTCTGCGACCAGGGTTCAAAGACAATTCTCAGTACATTTCCTTAGAAAGCGAACATTGCGGCAGCCGGCATGAAGAATCTCAGAACGTATAAGGCGTAGCCCTCGGGCAGCTACATTCTTAGATTCTGCATCCGAATACGCTTCAGATGAGGTATAGATCGTCGAAATCGGTGCAGAATTAGGGAAGTTGGGGTCTGCGACCAGGGTTCAAAGACAATTCTCAGTACATTTCCTTAGAAAGCGAACGTTGCGACAGCCGGCATGAAGAATCTCAGAACGTATAAGGCGTAGCCCTCGGGCAGCTACATTCTTAGATTCTGCATCTGAGTATGCTTCAGATGAGGTATAGGTCATCGAAATCGGTGCAGAATTAAGGAAGTTGGGGTCTGCCACCAGGGTTCAAAGACAATTCTCAGTACATTTCCTTAGAAAGCGAACATTGCGACAGCCGGCATGAAGTATCTCAGAACGTATAAGGCGTAGCCCTCGGGCAGCTACATTCTTAGATTCTGCATCCGAATACGCTTCAGATGAGGTATAGATCGTCGAAATCGGTGCAGAATTAGGGAAGTTGGGGTCTGCGACCAGGGTTCAAAGACAATTCTCAGTACATTTCCTTAGAAAGCGAACGTTGCGACAGCCGGCATGAAGAATCTCAGAACGTATAAGGCGTAGCCCTCGGGCAGCTACATTCTTAGATTCTGCATCCGAATACGCTTCAGATGAGGTATAGATCGTCGAAATCGGTGCAGAATTAGGGAAGTTGGGGTCTGCGACCAGGGTTCAAAGACAATTCTCAGTACATTTCCTTAGAAAGCGAACGTTGCGGCAGCAGGCATAAAGTATCTCAGAACGTATAAGGCGTAGACCTCCAGCAGCTACATTTTTGGATTCTGCATCTGAGTATGCTTCAGATGAGGTATAGGTCATCGAAATCGGTGCAGAATTAAGGAAGTTGGGGTCTGCCACCAGGGTTCAAAGACAATTCTCAGTACATTTCCTTAGAAAGCGAACATTGCGACAGCCGGCATGAAGTATCTCAGAACGTATAATTCGTAGCCCTTGTGCAGCTACCTTTTTGGATTCTGCATCTGAGTATGCTTCAGATGAGGTATAGGTCATCGAAATCGGTGCAGAATTAAGGAAGTTGGGGTCTGCCACCAGGGTTCAAAGACAATTCTCAGTACATTTCCTTAGAAAGCGAACATTGCGGCAGCCGGCATGAAGTATCTCAGAACGTATAAGGCGTAGCCCTCGCGCAGCTACATTCTTAGATTCTGCATCCGAATACGCTTCAGATGAGGTATAGATCGTCGAAATCGGTGCAGAATTAGGGAAGTTGGGGTCTGCGACCAGGGTTCAAAGACAATTCTCAGTACATTTCCTTAGAAAGCGAACGTTGCGACAGCCGGCATGAAGAATCTCAGAACGTATAAGGCGTAGCCCTCGGGCAGCTACATTCTTAGATTCTGCATCTGAGTATGCTTCAGATGAGGTATAGGTCATCGAAATCGGTGCAGAATTAAGGAAGTTGGGGTCTGCGACCAGGGTTCATAGACAATTCTCAGTACATTTCCTTAGAAAGCGAACATTGCGGCAGCCGGCATGAAGTATCTCAGAACGTGTAAGGCGTAGCCCTCGGGCAGCTACCTTTTTGGATTCTGCATCCGAATACGCTTCAGATGAGGTATAGATCGTCGAAATCGGTGCAGAATTAGGGAAGTTGGGGTCTGCGACCAGGGTTCAAAGACAATTCTCAGTACATTTCCTTAGAAAGCGAACATTGCGGCAGCCGGCATGAAGTATCTCAGAACGTGTAAGGCGTAGCCCTCGGGCAGCTACCTTTTTGGATTCTGCATCCGAATACGCTTCAGATGAGGTATAGATCGTCGAAATCGGTGCAGAATTAGGGAAGTTGGGGTCTGCGACCAGGGTTCAAAGACAATTCTCAGTACATTTCCTTAGAAAGCGAACGTTGCGGCAGCAGGCATAAAGTATCTCAGAACGTATAAGGCGTAGACCTCCAGCAGCTACATTTTTGGATTCTGCATCTGAGTATGCTTCAGATGAGGTATAGGTCATCGAAATCGGTGCAGAATTAAGGAAGTTGGGGTCTGCGACCAGGGTTCATAGACAATTCTCAGTACATTTCCTTAGAAAGCGAACATTGCGGCAGCCGGCATGAAGTATCTCAGAACGTATAACGCGTAGCCCTCGGGCATCTACATTTTTAGATTCTGCATCCAAATACGCTTCAGATGAGGTATAGACCATCGAAATCGGTGCAGAATTAGGGAAGTTGGGGTCTGCGACCAGGGTTCAAAGACAATTCTCAGTACATTTCCTTAGAAAGCGAACATTGCGGCAGCCGGCATGAAGTATCTCAGAACGAGTAAGGCGTAGCCCTCGGGCAGCTACATTTTTGGATTCTGCGTCTGAGTACGCTTCAGATGAGGTATAGATCATTGAAATCGGTGCAGAATTAAGGAAGTTGGGGTCTGCGACCAGGGTTCAAAGACAATTCTCAGTACATTTCCTTAGAAAGCGAACATTGCGGCAGCCGGCATGAAGTATCTCAGAACGAGTAAGGCGTAGCCCTTGGGCAGCTACCTTTTTGGATTCTGCATCTAATTGTGCTTCAGATGAGGTATAGGTCATCGAAATCGGTGCAGAATTAAGGAAGTTGGGGTCTGCGACCAGGGTTCAAAGACAATTCTCAGTACATTTCCTTAGAAAGCGAACATTGCGACAGCCGGCATGAAGTATCTCAGAACGTATAAGGCGTAGCCCTTGTGCAGCTACCTTTTTGGATTCTGCATCTAATTATGCTTGAGATGAGGTATAGATCATCGAAATCGGTGCAGAATTAAGGAAGTTGGGGTCTGCGACCAGGGTTCAAAGACAATTCTCAGTACATTTCCTTAGAAAGCGAACATTGCGGCAGCCGGCATGAAGAATCTCAGAACGTATAAGGCGTAGCCCTCGGGCAGCTACATTCTTAGATTCTGCATCCGAATACGCTTCAGATGAGGTATAGATCGTCGAAATCGGTGCAGAATTAGGGAAGTTGGGGTCTGCGACCAGGGTTCAAAGACAATTCTCAGTACATTTCCTTAGAAAGCGAACGTTGCGACAGCCGGCATGAAGAATCTCAGAACGTATAAGGCGTAGCCCTCGGGCAGCTACATTCTTAGATTCTGCATCTGAGTATGCTTCAGATGAGGTATAGGTCATCGAAATCGGTGCAGAATTAAGGAAGTTGGGGTCTGCCACCAGGGTTCAAAGACAATTCTCAGTACATTTCCTTAGAAAGCGAACAATGCGACAGCCGGCATGAAGTATCTCAGAACGTATAAGGCGTAGCCCTTGTGCAGCTACCTTTTTGGATTCTGCATCTAATTATGCTTGAGATGAGGTATAGGTCATCGAAATCGGTGCAGAATTAAGGAAGTTGGGGTCTGCCACCAGGGTTCAAAGACAATTCTCAGTACATTTCCTTAGAAAGCGAACATTGCGACAGCCGGCATGAAGTATCTCAGAACGTATAAGGCGTAGCCCTTGTGCAGCTACCTTTTTGGATTCTGCATCTAATTATGCTTGAGATGAGGTATAGATCATCGAAATCGGTGCAGAATTAAGGAAGTTGGGGTCTGCGACCAGGGTTCAAAGACAATTCTCAGTACATTTCCTTAGAAAGCGAACATTGCGGCAGCCGGCATGAAGAATCTCAGAACGTATAAGGCGTAGCCCTCGCGCAGCTACATTCTTAGATTCTGCATCCGAATACGCTTCAGATGAGGTATAGATCGTCGAAATCGGTGCAGAATTAGGGAAGTTGGGGTCTGCGACCAGGGTTCAAAGACAATTCTCAGTACATTTCCTTAGAAAGCGAACGTTGCGACAGCCGGCATGAAGAATCTCAGAACGTATAAGGCGTAGCCCTCGGGCAGCTACATTCTTAGATTCTGCATCCGAATACGCTTCAGATGAGGTATAGATCGTCGAAATCGGTGCAGAATTAGGGAAGTTGGGGTCTGCGACCAGGGTTCAAAGACAATTCTCAGTACATTTCCTTAGAAAGCGAACGTTGCGGCAGCCGGCATGAAGTATCTCAGAACGTATAAGGCGTAGCCCTCGCGCAGCTACATTCTTAGATTCTGCATCCGAATACGCTTCAGATGAGGTATAGATCGTCGAAATCGGTGCAGAATTAGGGAAGTTGGGGTCTGCGACCAGGGTTCAAAGACAATTCTCAGTACATTTCCTTAGAAAGCGAACGTTGCGACAGCCGGCATGAAGAATCTCAGAACGTATAAGGCGTAGCCCTCGCGCAGCTACATTCTTAGATTCTGCATCCGAATACGCTTCAGATGAGGTATAGATCGTCGAAATCGGTGCAGAATTAGGGAAGTTGGGGTCTGCCACCAGGGTTCAAAGACAATTCTCAGTACATTTCCTTAGAAAGCGAACATTGCGACAGCCGGCATGAAGTATCTCAGAACGTATAATTCGTAGCCCTTGTGCAGCTACCTTTTTGGATTCTGCATCTGAGTATGCTTCAGATGAGGTATAGGTCATCGAAATCGGTGCAGAATTAAGGAAGTTGGGGTCTGCCACCAGGGTTCAAAGACAATTCTCAGTACATTTCCTTAGAAAGCGAACATTGCGGCAGCCGGCATGAAGTATCTCAGAACGTATAAGGCGTAGCCCTCGCGCAGCTACATTCTTAGATTCTGCATCCGAATACGCTTCAGATGAGGTATAGATCGTCGAAATCGGTGCAGAATTAGGGAAGTTGGGGTCTGCGACCAGGGTTCAAAGACAATTCTCAGTACATTTCCTTAGAAAGCGAACGTTGCGACAGCCGGCATGAAGAATCTCAGAACGTATAAGGCGTAGCCCTCGGGCAGCTACATTCTTAGATTCTGCATCCGAATACGCTTCAGATGAGGTATAGATCGTCGAAATCGGTGCAGAATTAGGGAAGTTGGGGTCTGCGACCAGGGTTCAAAGACAATTCTCAGTACATTTCCTTAGAAAGCGAACGTTGCGACAGCCGGCATGAAGAATCTCAGAACGTATAAGGCGTAGCCCTCGGGCAGCTACATTCTTAGATTCTGCATCCGAATACGCTTCAGATGAGGTATAGATCGTCGAAATCGGTGCAGAATTAGGGAAGTTGGGGTCTGCGACCAGGGTTCAAAGACAATTCTCAGTACATTTCCTTAGAAAGCGAACGTTGCGACAGCCGGCATGAAGAATCTCAGAACGTATAAGGCGTAGCCCTCGGGCAGCTACATTCTTAGATTCTGCATCCGAATACGCTTCAGATGAGGTATAGATCGTCGAAATCGGTGCAGAATTAGGGAAGTTGGGGTCTGCGACCAGGGTTCAAAGACAATTCTCAGTACATTTCCTTAGAAAGCGAACGTTGCGACAGCCGGCATGAAGAATCTCAGAACGTATAAGGCGTAGCCCTCGGGCAGCTACATTCTTAGATTCTGCATCCGAATACGCTTCAGATGAGGTATAGATCGTCGAAATCGGTGCAGAATTAGGGAAGTTGGGGTCTGCGACCAGGGTTCAAAGACAATTCTCAGTACATTTCCTTAGAAAGCGAACGTTGCGACAGCCGGCATGAAGAATCTCAGAACGTATAAGGCGTAGCCCTCGGGCAGCTACATTCTTAGATTCTGCATCTGAGTATGCTTCAGATGAGGTATAGGTCATCGAAATCGGTGCAGAATTAAGGAAGTTGGGGTCTGCGACCAGGGTTCATAGACAATTCTCAGTACATTTCCTTAGAAAGCGAACATTGCGGCAGCCGGCATGAAGTATCTCAGAACGTGTAAGGCGTAGCCCTCGGGCAGCTACCTTTTTGGATTCTGCATCCGAATACGCTTCAGATGAGGTATAGATCGTCGAAATCGGTGCAGAATTAGGGAAGTTGGGGTCTGCGACCAGGGTTCAAAGACAATTCTCAGTACATTTCCTTAGAAAGCGAACATTGCGGCAGCCGGCATGAAGTATCTCAGAACGTGTAAGGCGTAGCCCTTGGGCAGCTACCTTTTTGGATTCTGCATCTAATTGTGCTTCAGATGAAGTATAGGTCATCGAAATCGGTGCAGAATTAAGGAAGTTGGGGTCTACGACCAGGGTTCAAAGACAATTCTCAGTACATTTCCTGTATCTGCATGAAGTATCTCAGAACGTATAAGGCGTAGCCCTCAAGCAGCTACATTTTTGGATTCTGCATCTAACTACGCTTCAGATGAGGTATAGATCATCGAAATCGGTGCAGAATTAAGGAAGTTGGGGTCTGCGACCAGGGTTCAAAGACAATTCTCAGTACATTTCCTTCGAAAGCGAACATTGCGACAGCCGGCATGAAGTATCTCAGAACGTATAAGCCGTAGCCCTTGTGCAGCTACCTTTTTGGATTCTGCATCTAATTATGCTTGAGAAGAGGTATAGATCATCGAAATCGGTGCATAATTAAGGAAGTTGGGGTCTGCGACCAGGGTTCAAAGACAATTCTCAGTACATTTCCTTAGAAAGCGAACGTTGCGACAGCCGGCATGAAGAATCTCAGAACGTATAAGGCGTAGCCCTCGGGCAGCTACATTCTTAGATTCTGCATCCGAATACGCTTCAGATGAGGTATAGATCGTCGAAATCGGTGCAGAATTAGGGAAGTTGGGGTCTGCGACCAGGGTTCAAAGACAATTCTCAGTACATTTCCTTAGAAAGCGAACGTTGCGGCAGCAGGCATAAAGTATCTCAGAACGTATAAGGCGTAGACCTCCAGCAGCTACATTTTTGGATTCTGCATCTGAGTATGCTTCAGATGAGGTATAGGTCATCGAAATCGGTGCAGAATTAAGGAAGTTGGGGTCTGCGACCAGGGTTCATAGACAATTCTCAGTACATTTCCTTAGAAAGCGAACATTGCGGCAGCCGGCATGAAGTATCTCAGAACGTATAACGCGTAGCCCTCGGGCATCTACATTTTTAGATTCTGCATCCAAATACGCTTCAGATGAGGTATAGACCATCGAAATCGGTGCAGAATTAGGGAAGTTGGGGTCTGCGACCAGGGTTCAAAGACAATTCTCAGTACATTTCCTTAGAAAGCGAACATTGCGGCAGCCGGCATGAAGTATCTCAGAACGAGTAAGGCGTAGCCCTTGGGCAGCTACCTTTTTGGATTCTGCATCTAATTGTGCTTCAGATGAGGTATAGGTCATCGAAATCGGTGCAGAATTAAGGAAGTTGGGGTCTGCGACCAGGGTTCAAAGACAATTCTCAGTACATTTCCTTAGAAAGCGAACATTGCGACAGCCGGCATGAAGTATCTCAGAACGTATAAGGCGTAGCCCTCGGGCAGCTACCTTTTTGGATTCTGCATCTGAGTATGCTTCAGATGAGGTATAGGTCATCGAAATCGGTGCAGAATTAAGGAAGTTGGGGTCTGCGACCAGGGTTCATAGACAATTCTCAGTACATTTCCTTAGAAAGCGAACATTGCGGCAGCCGGCATGAAGTATCTCAGAACGTGTAAGGCGTAGCCCTCGGGCAGCTACCTTTTTGGATTCTGCATCCGAATACGCTTCAGATGAGGTATAGATCGTCGAAATCGGTGCAGAATTAGGGAAGTTGGGGTCTGCGACCAGGGTTCAAAGACAATTCTCAGTACATTTCCTTAGAAAGCGAACATTGCGGCAGCCGGCATGAAGTATCTCAGAACGTGTAAGGCGTAGCCCTTGGGCAGCTACCTTTTTGGATTCTGCATCTAATTGTGCTTCAGATGAAGTATAGGTCATCGAAATCGGTGCAGAATTAAGGAAGTTGGGGTCTACGACCAGGGTTCAAAGACAATTCTCAGTACATTTCCTGTATCTGCATGAAGTATCTCAGAACGTATAAGGCGTAGCCCTCAAGCAGCTACATTTTTGGATTCTGCATCTAACTACGCTTCAGATGAGGTATAGATCATCGAAATCGGTGCAGAATTAAGGAAGTTGGGGTCTGCGACCAGGGTTCAAAGACAATTCTCAGTACATTTCCTTCGAAAGCGAACATTGCGACAGCCGGCATGAAGTATCTCAGAACGTATAAGCCGTAGCCCTTGTGCAGCTACCTTTTTGGATTCTGCATCTAATTATGCTTGAGAAGAGGTATAGATCATCGAAATCGGTGCATAATTAAGGAAGTTGGGGTCTGCGACCAGGGTTCAAAGACAATTCTCAGTACATTTCCTTAGAAAGCGAACATTGCGACAGCCGGCATGAAGTATCTCAGAACGTATAAGGCGTAGCCCTCGGGCAGCTACCTTTTTGGATTCTGCATCTGAGTATGCTTCAGATGAGGTATAGGTCATCGAAATCGGTGCAGAATTAAGGAAGTTGGGGTCTGCGACCAGGGTTCATAGACAATTCTCAGTACATTTCCTTAGAAAGCGAACATTGCGGCAGCCGGCATGAAGTATCTCAGAACGTGTAAGGCGTAGCCCTCGCGCAGCTACATTCTTAGATTCTGCATCCGAATACGCTTCAGATGAGGTATAGATCGTCGAAATCGGTGCAGAATTAGGGAAGTTGGGGTCTGCGACCAGGGTTCAAAGACAATTCTCAGTACATTTCCTTAGAAAGCGAACGTTGCGACAGCCGGCATGAAGAATCTCAGAACGTATAAGGCGTAGCCCTCGCGCAGCTACATTCTTAGATTCTGCATCCGAATACGCTTCAGATGAGGTATAGATCGTCGAAATCGGTGCAGAATTAGGGAAGTTGGGGTCTGCCACCAGGGTTCAAAGACAATTCTCAGTACATTTCCTTAGAAAGCGAACATTGCGACAGCCGGCATGAAGTATCTCAGAACGTATAATTCGTAGCCCTTGTGCAGCTACCTTTTTGGATTCTGCATCTGAGTATGCTTCAGATGAGGTATAGGTCATCGAAATCGGTGCAGAATTAAGGAAGTTGGGGTCTGCCACCAGGGTTCAAAGACAATTCTCAGTACATTTCCTTAGAAAGCGAACATTGCGGCAGCCGGCATGAAGTATCTCAGAACGTATAAGGCGTAGCCCTCGCGCAGCTACATTCTTAGATTCTGCATCCGAATACGCTTCAGATGAGGTATAGATCGTCGAAATCGGTGCAGAATTAGGGAAGTTGGGGTCTGCGACCAGGGTTCAAAGACAATTCTCAGTACATTTCCTTAGAAAGCGAACGTTGCGACAGCCGGCATGAAGAATCTCAGAACGTATAAGGCGTAGCCCTCGGGCAGCTACATTCTTAGATTCTGCATCCGAATACGCTTCAGATGAGGTATAGATCGTCGAAATCGGTGCAGAATTAGGGAAGTTGGGGTCTGCGACCAGGGTTCAAAGACAATTCTCAGTACATTTCCTTAGAAAGCGAACGTTGCGACAGCCGGCATGAAGAATCTCAGAACGTATAAGGCGTAGCCCTCGGGCAGCTACATTCTTAGATTCTGCATCCGAATACGCTTCAGATGAGGTATAGATCGTCGAAATCGGTGCAGAATTAGGGAAGTTGGGGTCTGCGACCAGGGTTCAAAGACAATTCTCAGTACATTTCCTTAGAAAGCGAACGTTGCGACAGCCGGCATGAAGAATCTCAGAACGTATAAGGCGTAGCCCTCGGGCAGCTACATTCTTAGATTCTGCATCCGAATACGCTTCAGATGAGGTATAGATCGTCGAAATCGGTGCAGAATTAGGGAAGTTGGGGTCTGCGACCAGGGTTCAAAGACAATTCTCAGTACATTTCCTTAGAAAGCGAACGTTGCGACAGCCGGCATGAAGAATCTCAGAACGTATAAGGCGTAGCCCTCGGGCAGCTACATTCTTAGATTCTGCATCCGAATACGCTTCAGATGAGGTATAGATCGTCGAAATCGGTGCAGAATTAGGGAAGTTGGGGTCTGCGACCAGGGTTCAAAGACAATTCTCAGTACATTTCCTTAGAAAGCGAACGTTGCGACAGCCGGCATGAAGAATCTCAGAACGTATAAGGCGTAGCCCTCGGGCAGCTACATTCTTAGATTCTGCATCTGAGTATGCTTCAGATGAGGTATAGGTCATCGAAATCGGTGCAGAATTAAGGAAGTTGGGGTCTGCGACCAGGGTTCATAGACAATTCTCAGTACATTTCCTTAGAAAGCGAACATTGCGGCAGCCGGCATGAAGTATCTCAGAACGTGTAAGGCGTAGCCCTCGGGCAGCTACCTTTTTGGATTCTGCATCCGAATACGCTTCAGATGAGGTATAGATCGTCGAAATCGGTGCAGAATTAGGGAAGTTGGGGTCTGCGACCAGGGTTCAAAGACAATTCTCAGTACATTTCCTTAGAAAGCGAACATTGCGGCAGCCGGCATGAAGTATCTCAGAACGTGTAAGGCGTAGCCCTTGGGCAGCTACCTTTTTGGATTCTGCATCTAATTGTGCTTCAGATGAAGTATAGGTCATCGAAATCGGTGCAGAATTAAGGAAGTTGGGGTCTACGACCAGGGTTCAAAGACAATTCTCAGTACATTTCCTGTATCTGCATGAAGTATCTCAGAACGTATAAGGCGTAGCCCTCAAGCAGCTACATTTTTGGATTCTGCATCTAACTACGCTTCAGATGAGGTATAGATCATCGAAATCGGTGCAGAATTAAGGAAGTTGGGGTCTGCGACCAGGGTTCAAAGACAATTCTCAGTACATTTCCTTCGAAAGCGAACATTGCGACAGCCGGCATGAAGTATCTCAGAACGTATAAGCCGTAGCCCTTGTGCAGCTACCTTTTTGGATTCTGCATCTAATTATGCTTGAGAAGAGGTATAGATCATCGAAATCGGTGCATAATTAAGGAAGTTGGGGTCTGCGACCAGGGTTCAAAGACAATTCTCAGTACATTTCCTTAGAAAGCGAACGTTGCGACAGCCGGCATGAAGAATCTCAGAACGTATAAGGCGTAGCCCTCGGGCAGCTACATTCTTAGATTCTGCATCCGAATACGCTTCAGATGAGGTATAGATCGTCGAAATCGGTGCAGAATTAGGGAAGTTGGGGTCTGCGACCAGGGTTCAAAGACAATTCTCAGTACATTTCCTTAGAAAGCGAACGTTGCGGCAGCAGGCATAAAGTATCTCAGAACGTATAAGGCGTAGACCTCCAGCAGCTACATTTTTGGATTCTGCATCTGAGTATGCTTCAGATGAGGTATAGGTCATCGAAATCGGTGCAGAATTAAGGAAGTTGGGGTCTGCGACCAGGGTTCATAGACAATTCTCAGTACATTTCCTTAGAAAGCGAACATTGCGGCAGCCGGCATGAAGTATCTCAGAACGTATAACGCGTAGCCCTCGGGCATCTACATTTTTAGATTCTGCATCCAAATACGCTTCAGATGAGGTATAGACCATCGAAATCGGTGCAGAATTAGGGAAGTTGGGGTCTGCGACCAGGGTTCAAAGACAATTCTCAGTACATTTCCTTAGAAAGCGAACATTGCGGCAGGTGGCATGAAGTATCTCAGAACGAGTAAGGCGTAGCCCTTGGGCAGCTACCTTTTTGGATTCTGCATCTAATTGTGCTTCAGATGAGGTATAGGTCATCGAAATCGGTGCAGAATTAAGGAAGTTGGGGTCTGCGACCAGGGTTCAAAGACAATTCTCAGTACATTTCCTTAGAAAGCGAACATTGCGACAGCCGGCATGAAGTATCTCAGAACGTATAAGGCGTAGCCCTCGGGCAGCTACCTTTTTGGATTCTGCATCTGAGTATGCTTCAGATGAGGTATAGGTCATCGAAATCGGTGCAGAATTAAGGAAGTTGGGGTCTGCGACCAGGGTTCATAGACAATTCTCAGTACATTTCCTTAGAAAGCGAACATTGCGGCAGCCGGCATGAAGTATCTCAGAACGTGTAAGGCGTAGCCCTCGGGCAGCTACCTTTTTGGATTCTGCATCCGAATACGCTTCAGATGAGGTATAGATCGTCGAAATCGGTGCAGAATTAGGGAAGTTGGGGTCTGCGACCAGGGTTCAAAGACAATTCTCAGTACATTTCCTTAGAAAGCGAACATTGCGGCAGCCGGCATGAAGTATCTCAGAACGTGTAAGGCGTAGCCCTTGGGCAGCTACCTTTTTGGATTCTGCATCTAATTGTGCTTCAGATGAAGTATAGGTCATCGAAATCGGTGCAGAATTAAGGAAGTTGGGGTCTACGACCAGGGTTCAAAGACAATTCTCAGTACATTTCCTGTATCTGCATGAAGTATCTCAGAACGTATAAGGCGTAGCCCTCAAGCAGCTACATTTTTGGATTCTGCATCTAACTACGCTTCAGATGAGGTATAGATCATCGAAATCGGTGCAGAATTAAGGAAGTTGGGGTCTGCGACCAGGGTTCAAAGACAATTCTCAGTACATTTCCTTCGAAAGCGAACATTGCGACAGCCGGCATGAAGTATCTCAGAACGTATAAGCCGTAGCCCTTGTGCAGCTACCTTTTTGGATTCTGCATCTAATTATGCTTGAGAAGAGGTATAGATCATCGAAATCGGTGCATAATTAAGGAAGTTGGGGTCTGCGACCAGGGTTCAAAGACAATTCTCAGTACATTTCCTTAGAAAGCGAACATTGCGACAGCCGGCATGAAGTATCTCAGAACGTATAAGGCGTAGCCCTCGGGCAGCTACCTTTTTGGATTCTGCATCTGAGTATGCTTCAGATGAGGTATAGGTCATCGAAATCGGTGCAGAATTAAGGAAGTTGGGGTCTGCGACCAGGGTTCATAGACAATTCTCAGTACATTTCCTTAGAAAGCGAACATTGCGGCAGCCGGCATGAAGTATCTCAGAACGTGTAAGGCGTAGCCCTCGGGCAGCTACCTTTTTGGATTCTGCATCCGAATACGCTTCAGATGAGGTATAGATCGTCGAAATCGGTGCAGAATTAGGGAAGTTGGGGTCTGCGACCAGGGTTCAAAGACAATTCTCAGTACATTTCCTTAGAAAGCGAACATTGCGGCAGCCGGCATGAAGTATCTCAGAACGTGTAAGGCGCAGCCCTTGGGCAGCTACCTTTTTGGATTCTGCATCTAATTGTGCTTCAGATGAAGTATAGGTCATCGAAATCGGTGCAGAATTAAGGAAGTTGGGGTCTACGACCAGGGTTCAAAGACAATTCTCAGTACATTTCCTGTATCTGCATGAAGTATCTCAGAACGTATAAGGCGTAGCCCTCAAGCAGCTACATTTTTGGATTCTGCATCTAACTACGCTTCAGATGAGGTATAGATCATCGAAATCGGTGCAGAATTAAGGAAGTTGGGGTCTGCGACCAGGGTTCAAAGACAATTCTCAGTACATTTCCTTCGAAAGCGAACATTGCGACAGCCGGCATGAAGAATCTCAGAACGTATAAGGCGTAGCCCTCGGGCAGCTACATTCTTAGATTCTGCATCCGAATACGCTTCAGATGAGGTATAGATCGTCGAAATCGGTGCAGAATTAGGGAAGTTGGGGTCTGCGACCAGGGTTCAAAGACAATTCTCAGTACATTTCCTTAGAAAGCGAACGTTGCGGCAGCAGGCATAAAGTATCTCAGAACGTATAAGGCGTAGACCTCCAGCAGCTACATTTTTGGATTCTGCATCTGAGTATGCTTCAGATGAGGTATAGGTCATCGAAATCGGTGCAGAATTAAGGAAGTTGGGGTCTGCGACCAGGGTTCATAGACAATTCTCAGTACATTTCCTTAGAAAGCGAACATTGCGGCAGCCGGCATGAAGTATCTCAGAACGTATAACGCGTAGCCCTCGGGCATCTACATTTTTAGATTCTGCATCCAAATACGCTTCAGATGAGGTATAGACCATCGAAATCGGTGCAGAATTAGGGAAGTTGGGGTCTGCGACCAGGGTTCAAAGACAATTCTCAGTACATTTCCTTAGAAAGCGAACATTGCGGCAGCCGGCATGAAGTATCTCAGAACGAGTAAGGCGTAGCCCTTGGGCAGCTACCTTTTTGGATTCTGCATCTAATTGTGCTTCAGATGAGGTATAGGTCATCGAAATCGGTGCAGAATTAAGGAAGTTGGGGTCTGCGACCAGGGTTCAAAGACAATTCTCAGTACATTTCCTTAGAAAGCGAACATTGCGACAGCCGGCATGAAGTATCTCAGAACGTATAAGGCGTAGCCCTCGGGCAGCTACCTTTTTGGATTCTGCATCTAATTATGCTTGAGATGAGGTATAGATCATCGAAATCGGTGCAGAATTAAGGAAGTTGGGGTCTGCGACCAGGGTTCAAAGACAATTCTCAGTACATTTCCTTAGAAAGCGAACATTGCGGCAGCCGGCATGAAGAATCTCAGAACGTATAAGGCGTAGCCCTCGGGCAGCTACATTCTTAGATTCTGCATCCGAATACGCTTCAGATGAGGTATAGATCGTCGAAATCGGTGCAGAATTAGGGAAGTTGGGGTCTGCGACCAGGGTTCAAAGACAATTCTCAGTACATTTCCTTAGAAAGCGAACATTGCGGCAGCAGGCATGAAGTATCTCAGAACGTATAAGGCGTAGCCCTCGGGCAGCTACATTCTTAGATTCTGCATCCGAATACGCTTCAGATGAGGTATAGATCGTCGAAATCGGTGCAGAATTAGGGAAGTTGGGGTCTGCGACCAGGGTTCAAAGACAATTCTCAGTACATTTCCTTAGAAAGCGAACGTTGCGACAGCCGGCATGAAGAATCTCAGAACGTGTAAGGCGTAGCCCTCGGGCAGCTACCTTTTTGGATTCTGCATCCGAATACGCTTCAGATGAGGTATAGATCGTCGAAATCGGTGCAGAATTAGGGAAGTTGGGGTCTGCGACCAGGGTTCAAAGACAATTCTCAGTACATTTCCTTAGAAAGCGAACATTGCGGCAGCCGGCATGAAGTATCTCAGAACGTATAAGGCGTAGCCCTCGGGCAGCTACATTCTTAGATTCTGCATCCGAATACGCTTCAGATGAGGTATAGATCGTCGAAATCGGTGCAGAATTAGGGAAGTTGGGGTCTGCGACCAGGGTTCAAAGACAATTCTCAGTACATTTCCTTAGAAAGCGAACGTTGCGGCAGCAGGCATAAAGTATCTCAGAACGTATAAGGCGTAGACCTCCAGCAGCTACATTTTTGGATTCTGCATCTGAGTATGCTTCAGATGAGGTATAGGTCATCGAAATCGGTGCAGAATTAAGGAAGTTGGGGTCTGCGACCAGGGTTCATAGACAATTCTCAGTACATTTCCTTAGAAAGCGAACATTGCGGCAGCCGGCATGAAGTATCTCAGAACGTATAACGCGTAGCCCTCGGGCATCTACATTTTTAGATTCTGCATCCAAATACGCTTCAGATGAGGTATAGACCATCGAAATCGGTGCAGAATTAGGGAAGTTGGGGTCTGCGACCAGGGTTCAAAGACAATTCTCAGTACATTTCCTTAGAAAGCGAACATTGCGGCAGCCGGCATGAAGTATCTCAGAACGAGTAAGGCGTAGCCCTTGGGCAGCTACCTTTTTGGATTCTGCATCTAATTGTGCTTCAGATGAGGTATAGGTCATCGAAATCGGTGCAGAATTAAGGAAGTTGGGGTCTGCGACCAGGGTTCAAAGACAATTCTCAGTACATTTCCTTAGAAAGCGAACGTTGCGGCAGCAGGCATAAAGTATCTCAGAACGTATAAGGCGTAGACCTCCAGCAGCTACATTTTTGGATTCTGCATCTGAGTATGCTTCAGATGAGGTATAGGTCATCGAAATCGGTGCAGAATTAAGGAAGTTGGGGTCTGCCACCAGGGTTCAAAGACAATTCTCAGTACATTTCCTTAGAAAGCGAACATTGCGACAGCCGGCATGAAGTATCTCAGAACGTATAAGGCGTAGCCCTTGTGCAGCTACCTTTTTGGATTCTGCATCTAATTATGCTTGAGATGAGGTATAGATCATCGAAATCGGTGCAGAATTAAGGAAGTTGGGGTCTGCGACCAGGGTTCAAAGACAATTCTCAGTACATTTCCTTAGAAAGCGAACATTGCGGCAGCCGGCATGAAGTAACTCAGAACGTATAAGGCGTAGCCCTCGCGCAGCTACATTTTTGGATTCTGCATTTGAGTACGCTTCAGATGAGGTATAGATCATCGAAATCGGTGCAGAATTAGGGAAGTTGGGGTCTGCGACCAGGGTTCAAAGACAATTCTCAGTACATTTCCTTAGAAAGCGAACGTTGCGACAGCCGGCATGAAGAATCTCAGAACGTATAAGGCGTAGCCCTCGGGCAGCTACATTCTTAGATTCTGCATCCGAATACGCTTCAGATGAGGTATAGATCGTCGAAATCGGTGCAGAATTAGGGAAGTTGGGGTCTGCGACCAGGGTTCAAAGACAATTCTCAGTACATTTCCTTAGAAAGCGAACATTGCGACAGCCGGCATGAAGTATCTCAGAACGTGTAAGGCGTAGCCCTCGGGCAGCTACCTTTTTGGATTCTGCATCCGAATACGCTTCAGATGAGGTATAGATCGTCGAAATCGGTGCAGAATTAGGGAAGTTGGGGTCTGCGACCAGGGTTCAAAGACAATTCTCAGTACATTTCCTTAGAAAGCGAACATTGCGGCAGCCGGCATGAAGTATCTCAGAACGTGTAAGGCGTAGCCCTCAGGCAGCTACATTCTTAGATTCTGCATCCGAATGCGCTTCAGATGAGGTATAGATCGTCGAAATCGGTGCAGAATTAGGGAAGTTGGGGTCTGCGACCAGGGTTCAAAGACAATTCTCAGTACATTTCCTTAGAAAGCGAACGTTGCGACAGCCGGCATGAAGAATCTCAGAACGTATAAGGCTTGGCCCTCGGGCAGCTACATTCTTAGATTCTGCATCTAAGTGCGTTTCAGATGAGGTATAGATCATCGAAATCGGTGCAGAATTAAGGAAGTTGGGGTCTGCGACCAGGGTTCAAAGACAATTCTCAGTACATTTCCTTAGAAAGCGAACGTTGCGACAGCCGGCATGAAGTATCTCAGAACGTATAAGGCGTAGCACTCGCGCAGCTACATTTTTGGATTCTGCATTTGAGTACGCTTCAGATGAGGTATAGATCATCGAAATCGGTGCAGAATTGGGGAAGTTGGGGTCTGCGACCAGGGTTCAAAGACAATTCTCAGTACATTTCCTTAGAAAGCGAACGTTGCGACAGCCGGCATGAAGAATCTCAGAACGTATAAGGCGTAGCCCTCGGGCAGCTACATTCTTAGATTCTGCATCCGAATACGCTTCAGATGAGGTATAGATCGTCGAAATCGGTGCAGAATTAGGGAAGTTGGGGTCTGCGACCAGGGTTCAAAGACAATTCTCAGTACATTTCCTTAGAAAGCGAACATTGCGGCAGCCGGCATGAAGTATCTCAGAACGTGTAAGGCGTAGCCCTCGGGCAGCTACCTTTTTGGATTCTGCATCCGAATACGCTTCAGATGAGGTATAGATCGTCGAAATCGGTGCAGAATTAGGGAAGTTGGGGTCTGCGACCAGGGTTCAAAGACAATTCTCAGTACATTTAATTAGAAAGCGAACGTTGCGACAGCCGGCATCAAGAATCTCAGAACGTATAAGGCGTAGCCCTCGGGCAGCTACATTCTTAGATTCTGCATCTAAGTGCGTTTCAGATGAGGTATAGATCATCGAAATCGGTGCAGAATTAAGGAAGTTGGGGTCTGCGACCAGGGTTCAAAGACAATTCTCAGTACATTTCCTTAGAAAGCGAACGTTGCGACAGCCGGCATGAAGTATCTCAGAACGTATAAGGCGTAGCCCTCGCGCAGCTACATTTTTGGATTCTGCATTTGAGTACGCTTCAGATGAGGTATAGATCATCGAAATCGGTGCAGAATTAGGGAAGTTGGGGTCTGCGACCAGGGTTCAAAGACAATTCTCAGTACATTTCCTTAGAAAGCGAACGTTGCGGCAGCAGGCATAAAGTATCTCAGAACGTATAAGGCGTAGACCTCCAGCAGCTACATTTTTGGATTCTGCATCTGAGTATGCTTCAGATGAGGTATAGGTCATCGAAATCGGTGCAGAATTAGGGAAGTTGGGGTCTGCGACCAGGGTTCATAGACAATTCTCAGTACATTTCCTTAGAAAGCGAACATTGCGACAGCCGGCATGAAGTATCTCAGAACGTGTAAGGCGTAGCCCTCGGGCAGCTACCTTTTTGGATTCTGCATCCGAATACGCTTCAGATGAGGTATAGATCGTCGAAATCGGTGCAGAATTAGGGAAGTTGGGGTCTGCGACCAGGGTTCAAAGACAATTCTCAGTACATTTCCTTAGAAAGCGAACATTGCGGCAGCCGGCATGAAGTATCTCAGAACGTGTAAGGCGTAGCCCTCAGGCAG
The DNA here is from genome assembly GCA_946965025.1 of Blera fallax. Taxonomy (NCBI): domain Eukaryota; kingdom Metazoa; phylum Arthropoda; class Insecta; order Diptera; family Syrphidae; genus Blera; species Blera fallax. Next base: position 8,274,462 of record OX337248.1, on the reverse strand, counting down.
CTACCTTTTTGGATTCTGCATCCGAATACGCTTCAGATGAGGTATAGATCGTCGAAATCGGTGCAGAATTAGGGAAGTTGGGGTCTGCGACCAGGGTTCAAAGACAATTCTCAGTACATTTCCTTAGAAAGCGAACGTTGCGACAGCCGGCATGAAGAATCTCAGAACGTATAAGGCTTGGCCCTCGGGCAGCTATATTCTTAGATTCTGCATCTAAGTGCGTTTCAGATGAGGTATAGATCATCGAAATCGGTGCAGAATTAAGGAAGTTGGGGTCTGCGACCAGGGTTCAAAGACAATTCTCAGTACATTTCCTTAGAAAGCGAACGTTGCGACAGCCGGCATGAAGAATCTCAGAACGTATAAGGCGTAGCCCTCGGGCAGCTACATTCTTAGATTCTGCATCCGAATACGCTTCAGATGAGGTATAGATCGTCGAAATCGGTGCAGAATTAGGGAAGTTGGGGTCTGCGACCAGGGTTCAAAGACAATTCTCAGTACATTTCCTTAGAAAGCGAACGTTGCGGCAGCAGGCATAAAGTATCTCAGAACGTATAAGGCGTAGACCTCCAGCAGCTACATTTTTGGATTCTGCATCTGAGTATGCTTCAGATGAGGTATAGGTCATCGAAATCGGTGCAGAATTAAGGAAGTTGGGGTCTGCGACCAGGGTTCATAGACAATTCTCAGTACATTTCCTTAGAAAGCGAACATTGCGGCAGCCGGCATGAAGTATCTCAGAAAGTATAAGGCGTAGCCCTCGCGCAGCTACATTTTTGGATTCTGCATCTAATTATGCTTCAGATGAGGTATAGGTCATCGAAATCGGTGCAGAATTAAGGAAGTTGGGGTCTGCGACCAGGGTTCATAGACAATTCTCAGTACATTTCCTTAGAAAGCGAACATTGCGGCAGCCGGCATGAAGTATCTCAGAACGTGTAAGGCGTAGCCCTCAGGCAGCTACCTTTTTGGATTCTGCATCCGAATACGCTTCAGATGAGGTATAGACCATCGAAATCGGTGCAGAATTAAGGAAGTTGGGGTCTGCGACCAGGGTTCATAGACAATTCTCAGTACATTTCCTTAGAAAGCGAACATTGCGGCAGCCGGCATGAAGTATCTCAGAACGTATAAGGCGTAGCCCTCGGGCAGCTACATTCTTAGATTCTGCATCTAAGTGCGTTTCAGATGAGGTATAGATCATCGAAATCGGTGCAGAATTAAGGAAGTTGGGGTCTGCGACCAGGGTTCAAAGACAATTCTCAGTACATTTCCTTAGAAAGCGAACGTTGCGACAGCCGGCATGAAGAATCTCAGAACGTATAAGGCGTAGCCCTCGGGCAGCTACATTCTTAGATTCTGCATCCGAATACGCTTCAGATGAGGTATAGATCGTCGAAATCGGTGCAGAATTAGGGAAGTTGGGGTCTGCGACCAGGGTTCAAAGACAATTCTCAGTACATTTCCTTAGAAAGCGAACGTTGCGACAGCCGGCATGAAGAATCTCAGAACGTATAACGCGTAGCCCTCGGGCATCTACATTTTTAGATTCTGCATCCAAATACGCTTCAGATGAGGTATAGACCATCGAAATCGGTGCAGAATTAGGGAAGTTGGGGTCTGCGACCAGGGTTCAAAGACAATTCTCAGTACATTTCCTTAGAAAGCGAACATTGCGGCAGCCGGCATGAAGTATCTCAGAACGAGTAAGGCGTAGCCCTTGGGCAGCTACCTTTTTGGATTCTGCATCTAATTGTGCTTCAGATGAGGTATAGGTCATCGAAATCGGTGCAGAATTAAGGAAGTTGGGGTCTGCGACCAGGGTTCAAAGACAATTCTCAGTACATTTCCTTAGAAGCGAACATTGCGACAGCCGGCATGAAGTATCTCAGAACGTATAAGGCGTAGCCCTTGTGCAGCTACCTTTTTGGATTCTGCATCTAATTATGCTTGAGATGAGGTATAGATCATCGAAATCGGTGCAGAATTAAGGAAGTTGGGGTCTGCGACCAGGGTTCAAAGACAATTCTCAGTACATTTCCTTAGAAAGCGAACGTTGCGACAGCCGGCATGAAGAATCTCAGAACGTATAAGGCGTAGCCCTCGGGCAGCTACATTCTTAGATTCTGCATCCGAATACGCTTCAGAATTAGGGAAGTTGGGGTCTGCCACCAGGGTTCAAAGACAATTCTCAGTACATTTCCTTAGAAAGCGAACATTGCGACAGCCGGCATGAAGAATCTCAGAACGTATAAGGCGTAGCCCTCGGGCAGCTACATTCTTAGATTCTGCATCCGAATACGCTTCAGATGAGGTATAGATCATCGAAATCGGTGCAGAATTAGGGAAGTTGGGGTCTGCGACCAGGGTTCAAAGACAATTCTCAGTACATTTCCTTAGAAAGCGAACATTGCGACAGCCGGCATGAAGTATCTCAGAACGTATAAGGCGTAGCCCTTGTGCAGCTACCTTTTTGGATTCTGCATCTAATTATGCTTGAGATGAGGTATAGATCATCGAAATCGGTGCAGAATTAAGGAAGTTGGGGTCTGCGACCAGGGTTCAAAGACAATTCTCAGTACATTTCCTTAGAAAGCGAACGTTGCGACAGCCGGCATGAAGAATCTCAGAACGTATAAGGCGTAGCCCTCGGGCAGCTACATTCTTAGATTCTGCATCCGAATACGCTTCAGATGAGGTATAGATCGTCGAAATCGGTGCAGAATTAGGGAAGTTGGGGTCTGCGACCAGGGTTCAAAGACAATTCTCAGTACATTTCCTTAGAAAGCGAACATTGCGGCAGCCGGCATGAAGTATCTCAGAACGAGTAAGGCGTAGCCCTTGGGCAGCTACCTTTTTGGATTCTGCATCTAATTGTGCTTCAGATGAGGTATAGGTCATCGAAATCGGTGCAGAATTAAGGAAGTTGGGGTCTGCGACCAGGGTTCATAGACAATTCTCAGTACATTTCCTTAGAAAGCGAACATTGCGGCAGCCGGCATGAAGTATCTCAGAACGTGTAAGGCGTAGCCCTCGGGCAGCTACCTTTTTCTATTCTGCATCCGAATACGCTTCAGATGAGGTATAGGTCGTCGAAATCGGTGCAGAATTAGTGAAGTTGGGGTCTGCGACCAGGGTTCAAAGACAATTCTCAGTACATTTCCTTAGAAAGCGAACATTGCGGCAGCCGGCATGAAGTATCTCAGAACGAGTAAGGCGTAGCCCTTGGGCAGCTACCTTTTTGGATTCTGCATCTAATTGTGCTTCAGATGAGGTATAGGTCATCGAAATCGGTGCAGAATTAAGGAAGTTGGGGTCTGCGACCAGGGTTCATAGACAATTCTCAGTACATTTCCTTAGAAAGCGAACATTGCGGCAGCCGGCATGAAGTATCTCAGAACGTGTAAGGCGTAGCCCTCGGGCAGCTACCTTTTTGGATTCTGCATCCGAATACGCTTCAGATGAGGTATAGGTCGTCGAAATCGGTGCAGAATTAGTGAAGTTGGGGTCTGCGACCAGGGTTCAAAGACAATTCTCAGTACATTTCCTTAGAAAGCGAACATTGCGGCAGCCGGCATGAAGTATCTCAGAACGTATAACGCGTAGCCCTCGGGCAGCTACATTTTTGGATTCTGCATCTAATTATGCTTCAGATGAGGTATAGATCATCGAAATCGGTGCAGAATTAAGGAAGTTGGGGTCTGCGACCAGGGTTCAAAGACAATTCTCAGTACATTTCCTTAGAAAGCGAACATTGCGGCAGCCGGCATGAAGTATCTCAGAACGTGTAAGGCGTAGCCCTTGGGCAGCTACCTTTTTGGATTCTGCATCTAATTGTGCTTCAGATGAGGTATAGGTCATCGAAATCGGTGCAGAATTAAGGAAGTTGGGGTCTGCGACCAGGGTTCAAAGACAATTCTCAGTACATTTCCTTAGAAAGCGAACATTGCGGCAGCCGGCATGAAGTATCTCAGAACGTATAAGGCGTAGCCCTCGCGCAGCTACATTTTTGAATTCTGCATCTGAGTATGCTTCAGATGAGGTATAGGTCATCGAAATCGGTGCAGAATTAAGGAAGTTGGGGTCTGCGACCAGGGTTCATAGACAATTCTCAGTACATTTCCTTAGAAAGCGAACATTGCGGCAGCCGGCATGAAGTATCTCAGAACGTATAAGGCGTAGCCCTCGCGCAGCTACATTTTTGGATTCTGCATCTAATTATGCTTCAGATGAGGTATAGGTCATCGAAATCGGTGCAGAATTAAGGAAGTTGGGGTCTGCGACCAGGGTTCATAGACAATTCTCAGTACATTTCCTTAGAAAGCGAACATTGCGGCAGCCGGCATGAAGTATCTCAGAACGTATAACGCGTAGCCCTCGGGCAGCTACATTTTTGGATTCTGCATCTAATTATGCTTCAGATGAGGTATAGATCATCGAAATCGGTGCAGAATTAAGGAAGTTGGGGTCTGCGACCAGGGTTCAAAGACAATTCTCAGTACATTTCCTTAGAAAGCGAACATTGCGGCAGCCGGCATGAAGTATCTCAGAACGTGTAAGGCGTAGCCCTCGGGCAGCTACCTTTTTGGATTCTGCATCCGAATACGCTTCAGATGAGGTATAGATCGTCGAAATCGGTGCAGAATTAGGGAAGTTGGGGTCTGCGACCAGGGTTCAAAGACAATTCTCAGTACATTTCCTTAGAAAGCGAACATTGCGGCAGCCGGCATGAAGTATCTCAGAACGTGTAAGGCGTAGCCCTCGCGCAGCTACCTTTTTGGATTCTGCATCCGAATACGCTTCAGATGAGGTATAGATCGTCGAAATCGGTGCAGAATTAGGGAAGTTGGGGTCTGCGACCAAGGTTCAAAGACAATTCTCAGTACATTTCCTTAGAAAGCGAACGTTGCGGCAGCAGGCATAAAGTATCTCAGATCGTATAAGGCGTAGCCCTTGTGCAGCTACATTTTTGGATTCTGCATCTGAGTATGCTTCAGATGAGGTATAGGTTATCGAAATCGGTGCAGAATTAAGGAAGTTGGGGTCTACGACCAGGGTTCAAAGACAATTCTCAGTACATTTCCTGTATCTGCATGAAGTATCTCAGAACGTATAAGGCGTAGCCCTCAAGCAGCTACATTTTTGGATTCCGCATCTAACTACGCTTCAGATGAGGTATAGATCGTCGAAATCGGTGCAGAATTAGGGAAGTTGGGGTCTGCGACCAGGGTTCAAAGACAATTCTCAGTACATTTCCTTAGAAAGCGAACATTGCGGCAGCCGGCATGAAGTATCTCAGAACGTGTAAGGCGTAGCCCTCGGGCAGCTACCTTTTTGGATTCTGCATCCGAATACGCTTCAGATGAGGTATAGATCGTCGAAATCGGTGCAGAATTAGGGAAGTTGGGGTCTGCGACCAAGGTTCAAAGACAATTCTCAGTACATTTCCTTAGAAAGCGAACGTTGCGGCAGCAGGCATAAAGTATCTCAGATCGTATAAGGCGTAGCCCTTGTGCAGCTACATTTTTGGATTCTGCATCTGAGTATGCTTCAGATGAGGTATAGGTTATCGAAATCGGTGCAGAATTAAGGAAGTTGGGGTCTACGACCAGGGTTCAAAGACAATTCTCAGTACATTTCCTGTATCTGCATGAAGTATCTCAGAACGTATAAGGCGTAGCCCTCAAGCAGCTACATTTTTGGATTCCGCATCTAACTACGCTTCAGATGAGGTATAGATCATCGAAATCGGTGCAGAATTAAGGAAGTTGGGGTCTGCGACCAGGGTTCAAAGACAATTCTCAGTACATTTCCTTAGAAAGCGAACATTGCGACAGCCGGCATGAAGTATCTCAGAACGTATAAGGCGTAGCCCTTGTGCAGCTACCTTTTTGGATTCTGCATCTAATTATGCTTGAGAAGAGGTATAGATCATCGAAATCGGTGCATAATTAAGGAAGTTGGGGTCTGCGACCAGGGTTCAAAGACAATTCTCAGTACATTTCCTTAGAAAGCGAACGTTGCGACAGCCGGCATGAAGAATCTCAGAACGTATAAGGCGTAGCCCTCGGGCAGCTACATTCTTAGATTCTGCATCCGAATACGCTTCAGATGAGGTATAGATCGTCGAAATCGGTGCAGAATTAGGGAAGTTGGGGTCTGCGACCAAGGTTCAAAGACAATTCTCAGTACATTTCCTTAGAAAGCGAACGTTGCGGCAGCAGGCATAAAGTATCTCAGATCGTATAAGGCGTAGCCCTTGTGCAGCTACATTTTTGGATTCTGCATCTGAGTATGCTTCAGATGAGGTATAGGTTATCGAAATCGGTGCAGAATTAAGGAAGTTGGGGTCTGCGACCAGGGTTCATAGACAATTCTCAGTACATTTCCTTAGAAAGCGAACATTGCGGCAGCCGGCATGAAGTATCTCAGAACGTATAACGGGTAGCCCTCGGGCATCTACATTTTTAGATTCTGCATCCAAATACGCTTCAGATGAGGTATAGACCATCGAAATCGGTGTAGAATTAGGGAAGTTGGGGTCTGCGACCAGGGTTCAAAGACAATTCTCAGTACATTTCCTTAGAAAGCGAACATTGCGGCAGCCGGCATGAAGTATCTCAGAACGAGTAAGGCGTAGCCCTCGGGCAGCTACATTTTTGGATTCTGCGTCTGAGTACGCTTCAGATGAGGTATAGGTCATCGAAATCGGTGCAGAATTAAGGAAGTTGGGGTCTGCGACCAGGGTTCATAGACAATTCTCAGTACATTTCCTTAGAAAGCGAACATTGCGGCAGCCGGCATGAAGTATCTCAGAACGTATAACGCGTAGCCCTCGGGCAGCTACATTTTTGGATTCTGCATCTAATTATGCTTCAGATGAGGTATAGATCATCGAAATCGGTGCAGAATTAAGGAAGTTGGGGTCTGCGACCAGGGTTCAAAGACAATTCTCAGTACATTTCCTTAGAAAGCGAAGGTTGCGACAGCCGGCATGAAGAATCTCAGAACGTATAAGGCGTAGCCCTCGGGCAGCTACATTCTTAGATTCTGCATCCGAATACGCTTCAGATGAGGTATAGATCGTCGAAATCGGTGCAGAATTAGGGAAGTTGGGGTCTGCGACCAGGGTTCAAAGACAATTCTCAGTACATTTCCTTAGAAAGCGAACATTGCGGCAGCCGGCATGAAGTATCTCAGAACGTGTAAGGCGTAGCCCTCGGGCAGCTACCTTTTTGGATTCTGCATCCGAATACGCTTCAGATGAGGTATAGATCGTCGAAATCGGTGCAGAATTAGGGAAGTTGGGGTCTGCGACCAGGGTTCATAGACAATTCTCAGTACATTTCCTTAGAAAGCGAAAATTGCGGCAGCCGGCATGAAGTATCTCAGAACATATAACGCGTAGCCCTCGGGCATCTACATTTTTAGATTCTGCATCTAATTGTGCTTCAGATGAGGTATAGGTCATCGAAATCGGTGCAGAATTAAGGAAGTTGGGGTCTACGACCAGGGTTCAAAGACAATTCTCAGTACATTTCCTGTATCTGCATGAAGTATCTCAGAACGTATAAGGCGTAGCCCTTGTGCAGCTACCTTTTTGGATTCCGCATCTAATTATGCTTGAGAAGAGGTATAGATCGTCGAAATCGGTGCAGAATTAGGGAAGTTGGGGTCTGCGACCAGGGTTCAAAGACAATTCTCAGTACATTTCCTTAGAAAGCGAACATTGCGGCAGCCGGCATGAAGTATCTCAGAACGTGTAAGGCGTAGCCCTCGGGCAGCTACCTTTTTGGATTCTGCATCTAATTGTGCTTCAGATGAGGTATAGGTCATCGAAATCGGTGCAGAATTAAGGAAGTTGGGGTCTACGACCAGGGTTCAAAGACAATTCTCAGTACATTTCCTGTATCTGCATGAAGTATCTCAGAACGTATAAGGCGTAGCCCTTGTGCAGCTACCTTTTTGGATTCTGCATCTAATTATGCTTGAGAAGAGGTATAGATCATCGAAATCGGTGCATAATTAAGGAAGTTGGGGTCTGCGACCAGGGTTCAAAGACAATTCTCAGTACATTTCCTTAGAAAGCGAACGTTGCGACAGCCGGCATGAAGAATCTCAGAACGTATAAGGCGTAGCCCTCGGGCAGCTACATTCTTAGATTCTGCATCCGAATACGCTTCAGATGAGGTATAGATCGTCGAAATCGGTGCAGAATTAGGGAAGTTGGGGTCTGCGACCAGGGTTCAAAGACAATTCTCAGTACATTTCCTTAGAAAGCGAACGTTGCGGCAGCAGGCATAAAGTATCTCAGAACGTATAAGGCGTAGACCTCCAGCAGCTACATTTTTGGATTCTGCATCTGAGTATGCTTCAGATGAGGTATAGGTCATCGAAATCGGTGCAGAATTAAGGAAGTTGGGGTCTGCGACCAGGGTTCATAGACAATTCTCAGTACATTTCCTTAGAAAGCGAACATTGCGGCAGCCGGCATGAAGTATCTCAGAACGTATAACGCGTAGCCCTCGGGCATCTACATTTTTAGATTCTGCATCCAAATACGCTTCAGATGAGGTATAGACCATCGAAATCGGTGCAGAATTAGGGAAGTTGGGGTCTGCGACCAGGGTTCAAAGACAATTCTCAGTACATTTCCTTAGAAAGCGAACATTGCGGCAGCCGGCATGAAGTATCTCAGAACGAGTAAGGCGTAGCCCTCGGGCAGCTACATTTTTGGATTCTGCGTCTGAGTACGCTTCAGATGAGGTATAGATCATCGAAATCGGTGCAGAATTGAGGAAGTTGGGGTCTGCGACCAGGGTTCAAAGACAATTCTCAGTACATTTCCTTAGAAAGCGAACATTGCGGCAGCCGGCATGAAGTATCTCAGAACGAGTAAGGCGTAGCCCTTGGGCAGCTACCTTTTTGGATTCTGCATCTAATTGTGCTTCAGATGAGGTATAGGTCATCGAAATCGGTGCAGAATTAAGGAAGTTGGGGTCTGCGACCAGGGTTCAAAGACAATTCTCAGTACATTTCCTTAGAAAGCGAACATTGCGACAGCCGGCATGAAGTATCTCAGAACGTATAAGGCGTAGCCCTTGTGCAGCTACCTTTTTGGATTCTGCATCTAATTATGCTTGAGATGAGGTATAGATCATCGAAATCGGTGCAGAATTAAGGAAGTTGGGGTCTGCGACCAGGGTTCAAAGACAATTCTCAGTACATTTCCTTAGAAAGCGAACATTGCGGCAGCCGGCATGAAGAATCTCAGAACGTATAAGGCGTAGCCCTCGGGCAGCTACATTCTTAGATTCTGCATCCGAATACGCTTCAGATGAGGTATAGATCGTCGAAATCGGTGCAGAATTAGGGAAGTTGGGGTCTGCGACCAGGGTTCAAAGACAATTCTCAGTACATTTCCTTAGAAAGCGAACGTTGCGACAGCCGGCATGAAGAATCTCAGAACGTATAAGGCGTAGCCCTCGGGCAGCTACATTCTTAGATTCTGCATCTGAGTATGCTTCAGATGAGGTATAGGTCATCGAAATCGGTGCAGAATTAAGGAAGTTGGGGTCTGCCACCAGGGTTCAAAGACAATTCTCAGTACATTTCCTTAGAAAGCGAACATTGCGACAGCCGGCATGAAGTATCTCAGAACGTATAAGGCGTAGCCCTTGTGCAGCTACCTTTTTGGATTCTGCATCTAATTATGCTTGAGATGAGGTATAGGTCATCGAAATCGGTGCAGAATTAAGGAAGTTGGGGTCTGCCACCAGGGTTCAAAGACAATTCTCAGTACATTTCCTTAGAAAGCGAACATTGCGACAGCCGGCATGAAGTATCTCAGAACGTATAAGGCGTAGCCCTTGTGCAGCTACCTTTTTGGATTCTGCATCTAATTATGCTTGAGATGAGGTATAGATCATCGAAATCGGTGCAGAATTAAGGAAGTTGGGGTCTGCGACCAGGGTTCAAAGACAATTCTCAGTACATTTCCTTAGAAAGCGAACGTTGCGACAGCCGGCATGAAGAATCTCAGAACGTATAAGGCGTAGCCCTCGGGCAGCTACATTCTTAGATTCTGCATCCGAATACGCTTCAGATGAGGTATAGATCGTCGAAATCGGTGCAGAATTAGGGAAGTTGGGGTCTGCGACCAGGGTTCAAAGACAATTCTCAGTACATTTCCTTAGAAAGCGAACGTTGCGGCAGCAGGCATAAAGTATCTCAGAACGTATAAGGCGTAGACCTCCAGCAGCTACATTTTTGGATTCTGCATCTGAGTATGCTTCAGATGAGGTATAGGTCATCGAAATCGGTGCAGAATTAAGGAAGTTGGGGTCTGCGACCAGGGTTCATAGACAATTCTCAGTACATTTCCTTAGAAAGCGAACATTGCGGCAGCCGGCATGAAGTATCTCAGAACGTATAACGCGTAGCCCTCGGGCATCTACATTTTTAGATTCTGCATCCAAATACGCTTCAGATGAGGTATAGACCATCGAAATCGGTGCAGAATTAGGGAAGTTGGGGTCTGCGACCAGGGTTCAAAGACAATTCTCAGTACATTTCCTTAGAAAGCGAACATTGCGGCAGCCGGCATGAAGTATCTCAGAACGAGTAAGGCGTAGCCCTCGGGCAGCTACATTTTTGGATTCTGCGTCTGAGTACGCTTCAGATGAGGTATAGATCATCGAAATCGGTGCAGAATTGAGGAAGTTGGGGTCTGCGACCAGGGTTCAAAGACAATTCTCAGTACATTTCCTTAGAAAGCGAACATTGCGGCAGCCGGCATGAAGTATCTCAGAACGAGTAAGGCGTAGCCCTTGGGCAGCTACCTTTTTGGATTCTGCATCTAATTGTGCTTCAGATGAGGTATAGGTCATCGAAATCGGTGCAGAATTAAGGAAGTTGGGGTCTGCGACCAGGGTTCAAAGACAATTCTCAGTACATTTCCTTAGAAAGCGAACATTGCGACAGCCGGCATGAAGTATCTCAGAACGTATAAGGCGTAGCCCTTGTGCAGCTACCTTTTTGGATTCTGCATCTAATTATGCTTGAGATGAGGTATAGATCATCGAAATCGGTGCAGAATTAAGGAAGTTGGGGTCTGCGACCAGGGTTCAAAGACAATTCTCAGTACATTTCCTTAGAAAGCGAACATTGCGGCAGCCGGCATGAAGAATCTCAGAACGTATAAGGCGTAGCCCTCGGGCAGCTACATTCTTAGATTCTGCATCCGAATACGCTTCAGATGAGGTATAGATCGTCGAAATCGGTGCAGAATTAGGGAAGTTGGGGTCTGCGACCAGGGTTCAAAGACAATTCTCAGTACATTTCCTTAGAAAGCGAACGTTGCGACAGCCGGCATGAAGAATCTCAGAACGTATAAGGCGTAGCCCTCGGGCAGCTACATTCTTAGATTCTGCATCTGAGTATGCTTCAGATGAGGTATAGGTCATCGAAATCGGTGCAGAATTAAGGAAGTTGGGGTCTGCCACCAGGGTTCAAAGACAATTCTCAGTACATTTCCTTAGAAAGCGAACATTGCGACAGCCGGCATGAAGTATCTCAGAACGTATAAGGCGTAGCCCTTGTGCAGCTACCTTTTTGGATTCTGCATCTAATTATGCTTGAGATGAGGTATAGGTCATCGAAATCGGTGCAGAATTAAGGAAGTTGGGGTCTGCCACCAGGGTTCAAAGACAATTCTCAGTACATTTCCTTAGAAAGCGAACATTGCGACAGCCGGCATGAAGTATCTCAGAACGTATAAGGCGTAGCCCTTGTGCAGCTACCTTTTTGGATTCTGCATCTAATTATGCTTGAGATGAGGTATAGATCATCGAAATCGGTGCAGAATTAAGGAAGTTGGGGTCTGCGACCAGGGTTCAAAGACAATTCTCAGTACATTTCCTTAGAAAGCGAACATTGCGGCAGCCGGCATGAAGTATCTCAGAACGTATAAGGCGTAGCCCTCGGGCAGCTACATTCTTAGATTCTGCATCCGAATACGCTTCAGATGAGGTATAGATCGTCGAAATCGGTGCAGAATTAGGGAAGTTGGGGTCTGCGACCAGGGTTCAAAGACAATTCTCAGTACATTTCCTTAGAAAGCGAACGTTGCGACAGCCGGCATGAAGAATCTCAGAACGTATAAGGCGTAGCCCTCGGGCAGCTACATTCTTAGATTCTGCATCCGAATACGCTTCAGATGAGGTATAGATCGTCGAAATCGGTGCAGAATTAGGGAAGTTGGGGTCTGCGACCAGGGTTCAAAGACAATTCTCAGTACATTTCCTTAGAAAGCGAACGTTGCGGCAGCAGGCATAAAGTATCTCAGAACGTATAAGGCGTAGACCTCCAGCAGCTACATTTTTGGATTCTGCATCTGAGTATGCTTCAGATGAGGTATAGGTCATCGAAATCGGTGCAGAATTAAGGAAGTTGGGGTCTGCCACCAGGGTTCAAAGACAATTCTCAGTACATTTCCTTAGAAAGCGAACATTGCGACAGCCGGCATGAAGTATCTCAGAACGTATAATTCGTAGCCCTTGTGCAGCTACCTTTTTGGATTCTGCATCTGAGTATGCTTCAGATGAGGTATAGGTCATCGAAATCGGTGCAGAATTAAGGAAGTTGGGGTCTGCCACCAGGGTTCAAAGACAATTCTCAGTACATTTCCTTAGAAAGCGAACATTGCGGCAGCCGGCATGAAGTATCTCAGAACGAGTAAGGCGTAGCCCTCGGGCAGCTACATTTTTGGATTCTGCGTCTGAGTACGCTTCAGATGAGGTATAGATCATCGAAATCGGTGCAGAATTAAGGAAGTTGGGGTCTGCGACCAGGGTTCAAAGACAATTCTCAGTACATTTCCTTAGAAAGCGAACATTGCGGCAGCCGGCATGAAGTATCTCAGAACGAGTAAGGCGTAGCCCTTGGGCAGCTACATTCTTAGATTCTGCATCCGAATACGCTTCAGATGAGGTATAGATCGTCGAAATCGGTGCAGAATTAGGGAAGTTGGGGTCTGCGACCAGGGTTCAAAGACAATTCTCAGTACATTTCCTTAGAAAGCGAACGTTGCGACAGCCGGCATGAAGAATCTCAGAACGTATAAGGCGTAGCCCTCGGGCAGCTACATTCTTAGATTCTGCATCCGAATACGCTTCAGATGAGGTATAGATCGTCGAAATCGGTGCAGAATTAGGGAAGTTGGGGTCTGCGACCAGGGTTCAAAGACAATTCTCAGTACATTTCCTTAGAAAGCGAACGTTGCGACAGCCGGCATGAAGAATCTCAGAACGTATAAGGCGTAGCCCTCGGGCAGCTACATTCTTAGATTCTGCATCCGAATACGCTTCAGATGAGGTATAGATCGTCGAAATCGGTGCAGAATTAGGGAAGTTGGGGTCTGCGACCAGGGTTCAAAGACAATTCTCAGTACATTTCCTTAGAAAGCGAACGTTGCGACAGCCGGCATGAAGAATCTCAGAACGTATAAGGCGTAGCCCTCGGGCAGCTACATTCTTAGATTCTGCATCCGAATACGCTTCAGATGAGGTATAGATCGTCGAAATCGGTGCAGAATTAGGGAAGTTGGGGTCTGCGACCAGGGTTCAAAGACAATTCTCAGTACATTTCCTTAGAAAGCGAACGTTGCGACAGCCGGCATGAAGAATCTCAGAACGTATAAGGCGTAGCCCTCGGGCAGCTACATTCTTAGATTCTGCATCTGAGTATGCTTCAGATGAGGTATAGGTCATCGAAATCGGTGCAGAATTAAGGAAGTTGGGGTCTGCGACCAGGGTTCATAGACAATTCTCAGTACATTTCCTTAGAAAGCGAACATTGCGGCAGCCGGCATGAAGTATCTCAGAACGTGTAAGGCGTAGCCCTCGGGCAGCTACCTTTTTGGATTCTGCATCCGAATACGCTTCAGATGAGGTATAGATCGTCGAAATCGGTGCAGAATTAGGGAAGTTGGGGTCTGCGACCAAGGTTCAAAGACAATTCTCAGTACATTTCCTTAGAAAGCGAACATTGCGGCAGCCGGCATGAAGTATCTCAGAACGTGTAAGGCGTAGCCCTTGGGCAGCTACCTTTTTGGATTCTGCATCTAATTGTGCTTCAGATGAAGTATAGGTCATCGAAATCGGTGCAGAATTAAGGAAGTTGGGGTCTACGACCAGGGTTCAAAGACAATTCTCAGTACATTTCCTGTATCTGCATGAAGTATCTCAGAACGTATAAGGCGTAGCCCTCAAGCAGCTACATTTTTGGATTCTGCATCTAACTACGCTTCAGATGAGGTATAGATCATCGAAATCGGTGCAGAATTAAGGAAGTTGGGGTCTGCGACCAGGGTTCAAAGACAATTCTCAGTACATTTCCTTCGAAAGCGAACATTGCGACAGCCGGCATGAAGTATCTCAGAACGTATAAGCCGTAGCCCTTGTGCAGCTACCTTTTTGGATTCTGCATCTAATTATGCTTGAGAAGAGGTATAGATCATCGAAATCGGTGCATAATTAAGGAAGTTGGGGTCTGCGACCAGGGTTCAAAGACAATTCTCAGTACATTTCCTTAGAAAGCGAACGTTGCGACAGCCGGCATGAAGAATCTCAGAACGTATAAGGCGTAGCCCTCGGGCAGCTACATTCTTAGATTCTGCATCCGAATACGCTTCAGATGAGGTATAGATCGTCGAAATCGGTGCAGAATTAGGGAAGTTGGGGTCTGCGACCAGGGTTCAAAGACAATTCTCAGTACATTTCCTTAGAAAGCGAACATTGCGGCAGCCGGCATGAAGTATCTCAGAACGAGTAAGGCGTAGCCCTTGGGCAGCTACCTTTTTGGATTCTGCATCTAATTGTGCTTCAGATGAGGTATAGGTCATCGAAATCGGTGCAGAATTAAGGAAGTTGGGGTCTGCGACCAGGGTTCAAAGACAATTCTCAGTACATTTCCTTAGAAAGCGAACGTTGCGGCAGCAGGCATAAAGTATCTCAGAACGTATAAGGCGTAGACCTCCAGCAGCTACATTTTTGGATTCTGCATCTGAGTATGCTTCAGATGAGGTATAGGTCATCGAAATCGGTGCAGAATTAAGGAAGTTGGGGTCTGCGACCAGGGTTCATAGACAATTCTCAGTACATTTCCTTAGAAAGCGAACATTGCGGCAGCCGGCATGAAGTATCTCAGAACGTATAACGCGTAGCCCTCGGGCATCTACATTTTTAGATTCTGCATCCAAATACGCTTCAGATGAGGTATAGACCATCGAAATCGGTGCAGAATTAGGGAAGTTGGGGTCTGCGACCAGGGTTCAAAGACAATTCTCAGTACATTTCCTTAGAAAGCGAACATTGCGGCAGCCGGCATGAAGTATCTCAGAACGAGTAAGGCGTAGCCCTTGGGCAGCTACCTTTTTGGATTCTGCATCTAATTGTGCTTCAGATGAGGTATAGGTCATCGAAATCGGTGCAGAATTAAGGAAGTTGGGGTCTGCGACCAGGGTTCAAAGACAATTCTCAGTACATTTCCTTAGAAAGCGAACATTGCGACAGCCGGCATGAAGTATCTCAGAACGTATAAGGCGTAGCCCTCGGGCAGCTACCTTTTTGGATTCTGCATCTGAGTATGCTTCAGATGAGGTATAGGTCATCGAAATCGGTGCAGAATTAAGGAAGTTGGGGTCTGCGACCAGGGTTCAAAGACAATTCTCAGTACATTTCCTTAGAAAGCGAACATTGCGACAGCCGGCATGAAGTATCTCAGAACGTATAAGGCGTAGCCCTCGGGCAGCTACCTTTTTGGATTCTGCATCTGAGTATGCTTCAGATGAGGTATAGGTCATCGAAATCGGTGCAGAATTAAGGAAGTTGGGGTCTGCGACCAGGGTTCAAAGACAATTCTCAGTACATTTCCTTAGAAAGCGAACGTTGCGGCAGCAGGCATAAAGTATCTCAGAACGTATAAGGCGTAGACCTCCAGCAGCTACATTTTTGGATTCTGCATCTGAGTATGCTTCAGATGAGGTATAGGTCATCGAAATCGGTGCAGAATTAAGGAAGTTGGGGTCTGCGACCAGGGTTCATAGACAATTCTCAGTACATTTCCTTAGAAAGCGAACATTGCGGCAGCCGGCATGAAGTATCTCAGAACGTATAACGCGTAGCCCTCGGGCATCTACATTTTTAGATTCTGCATCCAAATACGCTTCAGATGAGGTATAGACCATCGAAATCGGTGCAGAATTAGGGAAGTTGGGGTCTGCGACCAGGGTTCAAAGACAATTCTCAGTACATTTCCTTAGAAAGCGAACATTGCGGCAGCCGGCATGAAGTATCTCAGAACGAGTAAGGCGTAGCCCTTGGGCAGCTACCTTTTTGGATTCTGCATCTAATTGTGCTTCAGATGAGGTATAGGTCATCGAAATCGGTGCAGAATTAAGGAAGTTGGGGTCTGCGACCAGGGTTCAAAGACAATTCTCAGTACATTTCCTTAGAAAGCGAACATTGCGACAGCCGGCATGAAGTATCTCAGAACGTATAAGGCGTAGCCCTCGGGCAGCTACCTTTTTGGATTCTGCATCTGAGTATGCTTCAGATGAGGTATAGGTCATCGAAATCGGTGCATAATTAAGGAAGTTGGGGTCTGCGACCAGGGTTCAAAGACAATTCTCAGTACATTTCCTTAGAAAGCGAACGTTGCGACAGCCGGCATGAAGAATCTCAGAACGTATAAGGCGTAGCCCTCGGGCAGCTACATTCTTAGATTCTGCATCCGAATACGCTTCAGATGAGGTATAGATCGTCGAAATCGGTGCAGAATTAGGGAAGTTGGGGTCTGCGACCAGGGTTCAAAGACAATTCTCAGTACATTTCCTTAGAAAGCGAACATTGCGGCAGCCGGCATGAAGTATCTCAGAACGAGTAAGGCGTAGCCCTTGGGCAGCTACCTTTTTGGATTCTGCATCTAATTATGCTTGAGAAGAGGTATAGATCATCGAAATCGGTGCATAATTAAGGAAGTTGGGGTCTGCGACCAGGGTTCAAAGACAATTCTCAGTACATTTCCTTAGAAAGCGAACGTTGCGGCAGCAGGCATAAAGTATCTCAGAACGTATAAGGCGTAGACCTCCAGCAGCTACATTTTTGGATTCTGCATCTGAGTATGCTTCAGATGAGGTATAGGTCATCGAAATCGGTGCAGAATTAAGGAAGTTGGGGTCTGCGACCAGGGTTCATAGACAATTCTCAGTACATTTCCTTAGAAAGCGAACATTGCGGCAGCCGGCATGAAGTATCTCAGAACGTGTAAGGCGTAGCCCTCGGGCAGCTACCTTTTTGGATTCTGCATCCAAATACGCTTCAGATGAGGTATAGACCATCGAAATCGGTGCAGAATTAGGGAAGTTGGGGTCTGCGACCAGGGTTCAAAGACAATTCTCAGTACATTTCCTTAGAAAGCGAACATTGCGGCAGCCGGCATGAAGTATCTCAGAACGAGTAAGGCGTAGCCCTTGGGCAGCTACCTTTTTGGATTCTGCATCTAATTGTGCTTCAGATGAGGTATAGGTCATCGAAATCGGTGCAGAATTAAGGAAGTTGGGGTCTGCGACCAGGGTTCAAAGACAATTCTCAGTACATTTCCTTAGAAAGCGAACGTTGCGGCAGCAGGCATAAAGTATCTCAGAACGTATAAGGCGTAGACCTCCAGCAGCTACATTTTTGGATTCTGCATCTGAGTATGCTTCAGATGAGGTATAGGTCATCGAAATCGGTGCAGAATTAAGGAAGTTGGGGTCTGCGACCAGGGTTCATAGACAATTCTCAGTACATTTCCTTAGAAAGCGAACATTGCGGCAGCCGGCATGAAGTATCTCAGAACGTATAACGCGTAGCCCTCGGGCATCTACATTTTTAGATTCTGCATCCAAATACGCTTCAGATGAGGTATAGACCATCGAAATCGGTGCAGAATTAGGGAAGTTGGGGTCTGCGACCAGGGTTCAAAGACAATTCTCAGTACATTTCCTTAGAAAGCGAACATTGCGGCAGCCGGCATGAAGTATCTCAGAACGAGTAAGGCGTAGCCCTTGGGCAGCTACCTTTTTGGATTCTGCATCTAATTGTGCTTCAGATGAGGTATAGGTCATCGAAATCGGTGCAGAATTAAGGAAGTTGGGGTCTGCGACCAGGGTTCAAAGACAATTCTCAGTACATTTCCTTAGAAAGCGAACATTGCGACAGCCGGCATGAAGTATCTCAGAACGTATAAGGCGTAGCCCTCTGGCAGCTACCTTTTTGGATTCTGCATCTGAGTATGCTTCAGATGAGGTATAGGTCATCGAAATCGGTGCAGAATTAAGGAAGTTGGGGTCTGCGACCAGGGTTCAAAGACAATTCTCAGTACATTTCCTTAGAAAGCGAACATTGCGACAGCCGGCATGAAGTATCTCAGAACGTATAAGGCGTAGCCCTCGGGCAGCTACCTTTTTGGATTCTGCATCTGAGTATGCTTCAGATGAGGTATAGGTCATCGAAATCGGTGCAGAATTAAGGAAGTTGGGGTCTGCGACCAGGGTTCAAAGACAATTCTCAGTACATTTCCTTCGAAAGCGAACATTGCGACAGCCGGCATGAAGTATCTCAGAACGTATAAGCCGTAGCCCTTGTGCAGCTACCTTTTTGGATTCTGCATCTAATTATGCTTGAGAAGAGGTATAGATCATCGAAATCGGTGCATAATTAAGGAAGTTGGGGTCTGCGACCAGGGTTCAAAGACAATTCTCAGTACATTTCCTTAGAAAGCGAACGTTGCGACAGCCGGCATGAAGAATCTCAGAACGTATAAGGCGTAGCCCTCGGGCAGCTACATTCTTAGATTCTGCATCCGAATACGCTTCAGATGAGGTATAGATCGTCGAAATCGGTGCAGAATTAGGGAAGTTGGGGTCTGCGACCAGGGTTCAAAGACAATTCTCAGTACATTTCCTTAGAAAGCGAACATTGCGGCAGCCGGCATGAAGTATCTCAGAACGAGTAAGGCGTAGCCCTTGGGCAGCTACCTTTTTGGATTCTGCATCTAATTGTGCTTCAGATGAGGTATAGGTCATCGAAATCGGTGCAGAATTAAGGAAGTTGGGGTCTGCGACCAGGGTTCAAAGACAATTCTCAGTACATTTCCTTAGAAAGCGAACGTTGCGGCAGCAGGCATAAAGTATCTCAGAACGTATAAGGCGTAGACCTCCAGCAGCTACATTTTTGGATTCTGCATCTGAGTATGCTTCAGATGAGGTATAGGTCATCGAAATCGGTGCAGAATTAAGGAAGTTGGGGTCTGCGACCAGGGTTCATAGACAATTCTCAGTACATTTCCTTAGAAAGCGAACATTGCGGCAGCCGGCATGAAGTATCTCAGAACGTATAACGCGTAGCCCTCGGGCATCTACATTTTTAGATTCTGCATCCAAATACGCTTCAGATGAGGTATAGACCATCGAAATCGGTGCAGAATTAGGGAAGTTGGGGTCTGCGACCAGGGTTCAAAGACAATTCTCAGTACATTTCCTTAGAAAGCGAACATTGCGGCAGCCGGCATGAAGTATCTCAGAACGAGTAAGGCGTAGCCCTTGGGCAGCTACCTTTTTGGATTCTGCATCTAATTGTGCTTCAGATGAGGTATAGGTCATCGAAATCGGTGCAGAATTAAGGAAGTTGGGGTCTGCGACCAGGGTTCAAAGACAATTCTCAGTACATTTCCTGTATCTGCATGAAGTATCTCAGAACGTATAAGGCGTAGCCCTCAAGCAGCTACATTTTTGGATTCTGCATCTAACTACGCTTCAGATGAGGTATAGATCATCGAAATCGGTGCAGAATTAAGGAAGTTGGGGTCTGCGACCAGGGTTCAAAGACAATTCTCAGTACATTTCCTTCGAAAGCGAACATTGCGACAGCCGGCATGAAGTATCTCAGAACGTATAAGCCGTAGCCCTTGTGCAGCTACCTTTTTGGATTCTGCATCTAATTATGCTTGAGAAGAGGTATAGATCATCGAAATCGGTGCATAATTAAGGAAGTTGGGGTCTGCGACCAGGGTTCAAAGACAATTCTCAGTACATTTCCTTAGAAAGCGAACGTTGCGACAGCCGGCATGAAGAATCTCAGAACGTATAAGGCGTAGCCCTCGGGCAGCTACATTCTTAGATTCTGCATCCGAATACGCTTCAGATGAGGTATAGATCGTCGAAATCGGTGCAGAATTAGGGAAGTTGGGGTCTGCGACCAGGGTTCAAAGACAATTCTCAGTACATTTCCTTAGAAAGCGAACATTGCGGCAGCCGGCATGAAGTATCTCAGAACGAGTAAGGCGTAGCCCTTGGGCAGCTACCTTTTTGGATTCTGCATCTAATTGTGCTTCAGATGAGGTATAGGTCATCGAAATCGGTGCAGAATTAAGGAAGTTGGGGTCTGCGACCAGGGTTCAAAGACAATTCTCAGTACATTTCCTTAGAAAGCGAACGTTGCGGCAGCAGGCATAAAGTATCTCAGAACGTATAAGGCGTAGACCTCCAGCAGCTACATTTTTGGATTCTGCATCTGAGTATGCTTCAGATGAGGTATAGGTCATCGAAATCGGTGCAGAATTAAGGAAGTTGGGGTCTGCGACCAGGGTTCATAGACAATTCTCAGTACATTTCCTTAGAAAGCGAACATTGCGGCAGCCGGCATGAAGTATCTCAGAACGTATAACGCGTAGCCCTCGGGCATCTACATTTTTAGATTCTGCATCCAAATACGCTTCAGATGAGGTATAGACCATCGAAATCGGTGCAGAATTAGGGAAGTTGGGGTCTGCGACCAGGGTTCAAAGACAATTCTCAGTACATTTCCTTAGAAAGCGAACATTGCGGCAGCCGGCATGAAGTATCTCAGAACGAGTAAGGCGTAGCCCTTGGGCAGCTACCTTTTTGGATTCTGCATCTAATTGTGCTTCAGATGAGGTATAGGTCATCGAAATCGGTGCAGAATTAAGGAAGTTGGGGTCTGCGACCAGGGTTCAAAGACAATTCTCAGTACATTTCCTTAGAAAGCGAACATTGCGACAGCCGGCATGAAGTATCTCAGAACGTATAAGGCGTAGCCCTCGGGCAGCTACCTTTTTGGATTCTGCATCTGAGTATGCTTCAGATGAGGTATAGGTCATCGAAATCGGTGCAGAATTAAGGAAGTTGGGGTCTGCGACCAGGGTTCATAGACAATTCTCAGTACATTTCCTTAGAAAGCGAACATTGCGGCAGCCGGCATGAAGTATCTCAGAACGTGTAAGGCGTAGCCCTCGGGCAGCTACCTTTTTGGATTCTGCATCCGAATACGCTTCAGATGAGGTATAGATCGTCGAAATCGGTGCAGAATTAGGGAAGTTGGGGTCTGCGACCAGGGTTCAAAGACAATTCTCAGTACATTTCCTTAGAAAGCGAACATTGCGGCAGCCGGCATGAAGTATCTCAGAACGTGTAAGGCGTAGCCCTTGGGCAGCTACCTTTTTGGATTCTGCATCTAATTGTGCTTCAGATGAAGTATAGGTCATCGAAATCGGTGCAGAATTAAGGAAGTTGGGGTCTACGACCAGGGTTCAAAGACAATTCTCAGTACATTTCCTGTATCTGCATGAAGTATCTCAGAACGTATAAGGCGTAGCCCTCAAGCAGCTACATTTTTGGATTCTGCATCTAACTACGCTTCAGATGAGGTATAGATCATCGAAATCGGTGCAGAATTAAGGAAGTTGGGGTCTGCGACCAGGGTTCAAAGACAATTCTCAGTACATTTCCTTCGAAAGCGAACATTGCGACAGCCGGCATGAAGTATCTCAGAACGTATAAGCCGTAGCCCTTGTGCAGCTACCTTTTTGGATTCTGCATCTAATTATGCTTGAGAAGAGGTATAGATCATCGAAATCGGTGCATAATTAAGGAAGTTGGGGTCTGCGACCAGGGTTCAAAGACAATTCTCAGTACATTTCCTTAGAAAGCGAACGTTGCGACAGCCGGCATGAAGAATCTCAGAACGTATAAGGCGTAGCCCTCGGGCAGCTACATTCTTAGATTCTGCATCCGAATACGCTTCAGATGAGGTATAGATCGTCGAAATCGGTGCAGAATTAGGGAAGTTGGGGTCTGCGACCAGGGTTCAAAGACAATTCTCAGTACATTTCCTTAGAAAGCGAACATTGCGGCAGCCGGCATGAAGTATCTCAGAACGAGTAAGGCGTAGCCCTTGGGCAGCTACCTTTTTGGATTCTGCATCTAATTATGCTTGAGAAGAGGTATAGATCATCGAAATCGGTGCATAATTAAGGAAGTTGGGGTCTGCGACCAGGGTTCAAAGACAATTCTCAGTACATTTCCTTAGAAAGCGAACGTTGCGGCAGCAGGCATAAAGTATCTCAGAACGTATAAGGCGTAGACCTCCAGCAGCTACATTTTTGGATTCTGCATCTGAGTATGCTTCAGATGAGGTATAGGTCATCGAAATCGGTGCAGAATTAAGGAAGTTGGGGTCTGCGACCAGGGTTCATAGACAATTCTCAGTACATTTCCTTAGAAAGCGAACATTGCGGCAGCCGGCATGAAGTATCTCAGAACGTATAACGCGTAGCCCTCGGGCATCTACATTTTTAGATTCTGCATCCAAATACGCTTCAGATGAGGTATAGACCATCGAAATCGGTGCAGAATTAGGGAAGTTGGGGTCTGCGACCAGGGTTCAAAGACAATTCTCAGTACATTTCCTTAGAAAGCGAACATTGCGGCAGCCGGCATGAAGTATCTCAGAACGAGTAAGGCGTAGCCCTTGGGCAGCTACCTTTTTGGATTCTGCATCTAATTGTGCTTCAGATGAGGTATAGGTCATCGAAATCGGTGCAGAATTAAGGAAGTTGGGGTCTGCGACCAGGGTTCAAAGACAATTCTCAGTACATTTCCTTAGAAAGCGAACATTGCGACAGCCGGCATGAAGTATCTCAGAACGTATAAGGCGTAGCCCTCGGGCAGCTACCTTTTTGGATTCTGCATCTGAGTATGCTTCAGATGAGGTATAGGTCATCGAAATCGGTGCAGAATTAAGGAAGTTGGGGTCTGCGACCAGGGTTCAAAGACAATTCTCAGTACATTTCCTTAGAAAGCGAACGTTGCGGCAGCAGGCATAAAGTATCTCAGAACGTATAAGGCGTAGACCTCCAGCAGCTACATTTTTGGATTCTGCATCTGAGTATGCTTCAGATGAGGTATAGGTCATCGAAATCGGTGCAGAATTAAGGAAGTTGGGGTCTGCGACCAGGGTTCATAGACAATTCTCAGTACATTTCCTTAGAAAGCGAACATTGCGGCAGCCGGCATGAAGTATCTCAGAACGTATAACGCGTAGCCCTCGGGCATCTACATTTTTAGATTCTGCATCCAAATACGCTTCAGATGAGGTATAGACCATCGAAATCGGTGCAGAATTAGGGAAGTTGGGGTCTGCGACCAGGGTTCAAAGACAATTCTCAGTACATTTCCTTAGAAAGCGAACATTGCGGCAGCCGGCATGAAGTATCTCAGAACGAGTAAGGCGTAGCCCTTGGGCAGCTACCTTTTTGGATTCTGCATCTAATTGTGCTTCAGATGAGGTATAGGTCATCGAAATCGGTGCAGAATTAAGGAAGTTGGGGTCTGCGACCAGGGTTCAAAGACAATTCTCAGTACATTTCCTGTATCTGCATGAAGTATCTCAGAACGTATAAGGCGTAGCCCTCAAGCAGCTACATTTTTGGATTCTGCATCTAACTACGCTTCAGATGAGGTATAGATCATCGAAATCGGTGCAGAATTAAGGAAGTTGGGGTCTGCGACCAGGGTTCAAAGACAATTCTCAGTACATTTCCTTCGAAAGCGAACATTGCGACAGCCGGCATGAAGTATCTCAGAACGTATAAGCCGTAGCCCTTGTGCAGCTACCTTTTTGGATTCTGCATCTAATTATGCTTGAGAAGAGGTATAGATCATCGAAATCGGTGCATAATTAAGGAAGTTGGGGTCTGCGACCAGGGTTCAAAGACAATTCTCAGTACATTTCCTTAGAAAGCGAACGTTGCGACAGCCGGCATGAAGAATCTCAGAACGTATAAGGCGTAGCCCTCGGGCAGCTACATTCTTAGATTCTGCATCCGAATACGCTTCAGATGAGGTATAGATCGTCGAAATCGGTGCAGAATTAGGGAAGTTGGGGTCTGCGACCAGGGTTCAAAGACAATTCTCAGTACATTTCCTTAGAAAGCGAACGTTGCGGCAGCAGGCATAAAGTATCTCAGAACGTATAAGGCGTAGACCTCCAGCAGCTACATTTTTGGATTCTGCATCTGAGTATGCTTCAGATGAGGTATAGGTCATCGAAATCGGTGCAGAATTAAGGAAGTTGGGGTCTGCGACCAGGGTTCATAGACAATTCTCAGTACATTTCCTTAGAAAGCGAACATTGCGGCAGCCGGCATGAAGTATCTCAGAACGTATAACGCGTAGCCCTCGGGCATCTACATTTTTAGATTCTGCATCCAAATACGCTTCAGATGAGGTATAGACCATCGTAATCGGTGCAGAATTAGGGAAGTTGGGGTCTGCGACCAGGGTTCAAAGACAATTCTCAGTACATTTCCTTAGAAAGCGAACATTGCGGCAGCCGGCATGAAGTATCTCAGAACGAGTAAGGCGTAGCCCTTGGGCAGCTACCTTTTTGGATTCTGCATCTAATTGTGCTTCAGATGAGGTATAGGTCATCGAAATCGGTGCAGAATTAAGGAAGTTGGGGTCTGCGACCAGGGTTCAAAGACAATTCTCAGTACATTTCCTTAGAAAGCGAACATTGCGACAGCCGGCATGAAGTATCTCAGAACGTATAAGGCGTAGCCCTCGGGCAGCTACCTTTTTGGATTCTGCATCTAATTATGCTTGAGATGAGGTATAGATCATCGAAATCGGTGCAGAATTAAGGAAGTTGGGGTCTGCGACCAGGGTTCAAAGACAATTCTCAGTACATTTCCTTAGAAAGCGAACATTGCGGCAGCCGGCATGAAGAATCTCAGAACGTATAAGGCGTAGCCCTCGGGCAGCTACATTCTTAGATTCTGCATCCGAATACGCTTCAGATGAGGTATAGATCGTCGAAATCGGTGCAGAATTAGGGAAGTTGGGGTCTGCGACCAGGGTTCAAAGACAATTCTCAGTACATTTCCTTAGAAAGCGAACATTGCGGCAGCAGGCATGAAGTATCTCAGAACGTATAAGGCGTAGCCCTCGGGCAGCTACATTCTTAGATTCTGCATCCGAATACGCTTCAGATGAGGTATAGATCGTCGAAATCGGTGCAGAATTAGGGAAGTTGGGGTCTGCGACCAGGGTTCAAAGACAATTCTCAGTACATTTCCTTAGAAAGCGAACGTTGCGACAGCCGGCATGAAGAATCTCAGAACGTGTAAGGCGTAGCCCTCGGGCAGCTACCTTTTTGGATTCTGCATCCGAATACGCTTCAGATGAGGTATAGATCGTCGAAATCGGTGCAGAATTAGGGAAGTTGGGGTCTGCGACCAGGGTTCAAAGACAATTCTCAGTACATTTCCTTAGAAAGCGAACATTGCGGCAGCCGGCATGAAGTATCTCAGAACGTATAAGGCGTAGCCCTCGGGCAGCTACATTCTTAGATTCTGCATCCGAATACGCTTCAGATGAGGTATAGATCGTCGAAATCGGTGCAGAATTAGGGAAGTTGGGGTCTGCGACCAGGGTTCAAAGACAATTCTCAGTACATTTCCTTAGAAAGCGAACGTTGCGGCAGCAGGCATAAAGTATCTCAGAACGTATAAGGCGTAGACCTCCAGCAGCTACATTTTTGGATTCTGCATCTGAGTATGCTTCAGATGAGGTATAGGTCATCGAAATCGGTGCAGAATTAAGGAAGTTGGGGTCTGCGACCAGGGTTCATAGACAATTCTCAGTACATTTCCTTAGAAAGCGAACATTGCGGCAGCCGGCATGAAGTATCTCAGAACGTATAACGCGTAGCCCTCGGGCATCTACATTTTTAGATTCTGCATCCAAATACGCTTCAGATGAGGTATAGACCATCGAAATCGGTGCAGAATTAGGGAAGTTGGGGTCTGCGACCAGGGTTCAAAGACAATTCTCAGTACATTTCCTTAGAAAGCGAACATTGCGGCAGCCGGCATGAAGTATCTCAGAACGAGTAAGGCGTAGCCCTTGGGCAGCTACCTTTTTGGATTCTGCATCTAATTGTGCTTCAGATGAGGTATAGGTCATCGAAATCGGTGCAGAATTAAGGAAGTTGGGGTCTGCGACCAGGGTTCAAAGACAATTCTCAGTACATTTCCTTAGAAAGCGAACATTGCGACAGCCGGCATGAAGTATCTCAGAACGTATAAGGCGTAGCCCTCGGGCAGCTACCTTTTTGGATTCTGCATCTAATTATGCTTGAGATGAGGTATAGATCATCGAAATCGGTGCAGAATTAAGGAAGTTGGGGTCTGCGACCAGGGTTCAAAGACAATTCTCAGTACATTTCCTTAGAAAGCGAACGTTGCGGCAGCAGGCATAAAGTATCTCAGAACGTATAAGGCGTAGACCTCCAGCAGCTACATTTTTGGATTCTGCATCTGAGTATGCTTCAGATGAGGTGTAGGTCATCGAAATCGGTGCAGAATTAAGGAAGTTGGGGTCTGCCACCAGGGTTCAAAGACAATTCTCAGTACATTTCCTTAGAAAGCGAACATTGCGACAGCCGGCATGAAGTATCTCAGAACGTATAAGGCGTAGCCCTTGTGCAGCTACCTTTTTGGATTCTGCATCTAATTATGCTTGAGATGAGGTATAGATCATCGAAATCGGTGCAGAATTAAGGAAGTTGGGGTCTGCGACCAGGGTTCAAAGACAATTCTCAGTACATTTCCTTAGAAAGCGAACATTGCGGCAGCCGGCATGAAGTAACTCAGAACGTATAAGGCGTAGCCCTCGCGCAGCTACATTTTTGGATTCTGCATTTGAGTACGCTTCAGATGAGGTATAGATCATCGAAATCGGTGCAGAATTAGGGAAGTTGGGGTCTGCGACCAGGGTTCAAAGACAATTCTCAGTACATTTCCTTAGAAAGCGAACGTTGCGACAGCCGGCATGAAGAATCTCAGAACGTATAAGGCGTAGCCCTCGGGCAGCTACATTCTTAGATTCTGCATCCGAATACGCTTCAGATGAGGTATAGATCGTCGAAATCGGTGCAGAATTAGGGAAGTTGGGGTCTGCGACCAGGGTTCAAAGACAATTCTCAGTACATTTCCTTAGAAAGCGAACATTGCGACAGCCGGCATGAAGTATCTCAGAACGTGTAAGGCGTAGCCCTCGGGCAGCTACCTTTTTGGATTCTGCATCCGAATACGCTTCAGATGAGGTATAGATCGTCGAAATCGGTGCAGAATTAGGGAAGTTGGGGTCTGCGACCAGGGTTCAAAGACAATTCTCAGTACATTTCCTTAGAAAGCGAACATTGCGGCAGCCGGCATGAAGTATCTCAGAACGTGTAAGGCGTAGCCCTCAGGCAGCTACATTCTTAGATTCTGCATCCGAATGCGCTTCAGATGAGGTATAGATCGTCGAAATCGGTGCAGAATTAGGGAAGTTGGGGTCTGCGACCAGGGTTCAAAGACAATTCTCAGTACATTTCCTTAGAAAGCGAACGTTGCGACAGCCGGCATGAAGAATCTCAGAACGTATAAGGCTTGGCCCTCGGGCAGCTACATTCTTAGATTCTGCATCTAAGTGCGTTTCAGATGAGGTATAGATCATCGAAATCGGTGCAGAATTAAGGAAGTTGGGGTCTGCGACCAGGGTTCAAAGACAATTCTCAGTACATTTCCTTAGAAAGCGAACGTTGCGACAGCCGGCATGAAGTATCTCAGAACGTATAAGGCGTAGCACTCGCGCAGCTACATTTTTGGATTCTGCATTTGAGTACGCTTCAGATGAGGTATAGATCATCGAAATCGGTGCAGAATTGGGGAAGTTGGGGTCTGCGACCAGGGTTCAAAGACAATTCTCAGTACATTTCCTTAGAAAGCGAACGTTGCGACAGCCGGCATGAAGAATCTCAGAACGTATAAGGCGTAGCCCTCGGGCAGCTACATTCTTAGATTCTGCATCCGAATACGCTTCAGATGAGGTATAGATCGTCGAAATCGGTGCAGAATTAGGGAAGTTGGGGTCTGCGACCAGGGTTCAAAGACAATTCTCAGTACATTTCCTTAGAAAGCGAACATTGCGGCAGCCGGCATGAAGTATCTCAGAACGTGTAAGGCGTAGCCCTCGGGCAGCTACCTTTTTGGATTCTGCATCCGAATACGCTTCAGATGAGGTATAGATCGTCGAAATCGGTGCAGAATTAGGGAAGTTGGGGTCTGCGACCAGGGTTCAAAGACAATTCTCAGTACATTTAATTAGAAAGCGAACGTTGCGACAGCCGGCATCAAGAATCTCAGAACGTATAAGGCGTAGCCCTCGGGCAGCTACATTCTTAGATTCTGCATCTAAGTGCGTTTCAGATGAGGTATAGATCATCGAAATCGGTGCAGAATTAAGGAAGTTGGGGTCTGCGACCAGGGTTCAAAGACAATTCTCAGTACATTTCCTTAGAAAGCGAACGTTGCGACAGCCGGCATGAAGTATCTCAGAACGTATAAGGCGTAGCCCTCGCGCAGCTACATTTTTGGATTCTGCATTTGAGTACGCTTCAGATGAGGTATAGATCATCGAAATCGGTGCAGAATTAGGGAAGTTGGGGTCTGCGACCAGGGTTCAAAGACAATTCTCAGTACATTTCCTTAGAAAGCGAACGTTGCGGCAGCAGGCATAAAGTATCTCAGAACGTATAAGGCGTAGACCTCCAGCAGCTACATTTTTGGATTCTGCATCTGAGTATGCTTCAGATGAGGTATAGGTCATCGAAATCGGTGCAGAATTAAGGAAGTTGGGGTCTGCGACCAGGGTTCATAGACAATTCTCAGTACATTTCCTTAGAAAGCGAACATTGCGACAGCCGGCATGAAGTATCTCAGAACGTGTAAGGCGTAGCCCTCGGGCAGCTACCTTTTTGGATTCTGCATCCGAATACGCTTCAGATGAGGTATAGATCGTCGAAATCGGTGCAGAATTAGGGAAGTTGGGGTCTGCGACCAGGGTTCAAAGACAATTCTCAGTACATTTCCTTAGAAAGCGAACGTTGCGACAGCCGGCATGAAGAATCTCAGAACGTATAAGGCTTGGCCCTCGGGCAGCTACATTCTTAGATTCTGCATCTAAGTGCGTTTCAGATGAGGTATAGATCATCGAAATCGGTGCAGAATTAAGGAAGTTGGGGTCTGCGACCAGGGTTCAAAGACAATTCTCAGTACATTTCCTTAGAAAGCGAACGTTGCGACAGCCGGCATGAAGAATCTCAGAACGTATAAGGCGTAGCCCTCGGGCAGCTACCTTTTTGGATTCTGCATCCGAATACGCTTCAGATGAGGTATAGATCGTCGAAATCGGTGCAGAATTAGGGAAGTTGGGGTCTGCGACCAGGGTTCAAAGACAATTCTCAGTACATTTCCTTAGAAAGCGAACGTTGCGACAGCCGGCATGAAGAATCTCAGAACGTATAAGGCTTGGCCCTCGGGCAGCTACATTCTTAGATTCTGCATCTAAGTGCGTTTCAGATGAGGTATAGATCATCGAAATCGGTGCAGAATTAAGGAAGTTGGGGTCTGCGACCAGGGTTCAAAGACAATTCTCAGTACATTTCCTTAGAAAGCGAACGTTGCGACAGCCGGCATGAAGAATCTCAGAACGTATAAGGCGTAGCCCTCGGGCAGCTACATTCTTAGATTCTGCATCCGAATACGCTTCAGAATTAGGGAAGTTGGGGTCTGCGACCAGGGTTCAAAGACAATTCTCAGTACATTTCCTTAGAAAGCGAACGTTGCGGCAGCAGGCATAAAGTATCTCAGAACGTATAAGGCGTAGACCTCCAGCAGCTACATTTTTGGATTCTGCATCTGAGTATGCTTCAGATGAGGTATAGGTCATCGAAATCGGTGCAGAATTAAGGAAGTTGGGGTCTGCCACCAGGGTTCAAAGACAATTCTCAGTACATTTCCTTAGAAAGCGAACATTGCGACAGCCGGCATGAAGTATCTCAGAACGTATAAGGCGTAGCTCTTGTGCAGCTACCTTTTTGGATTCTGCATCTAATTATGCTTGAGATGAGGTATAGATCATCGAAATCGGTGCAGAATTAAGGAAGTTGGGGTCTGCGACCAGGGTTCAAAGACAATTCTCAGTACATTTCCTTAGAAAGCGAACATTGCGGCAGCCGGCATGAAGTATCTCAGAACGTATAAGGCGTAGCCCTCGCGCAGCTACATTTTTGGATTCTGCATTTGAGTACGCTTCAGATGAGGTATAGATCATCGAAATCGGTGCAGAATTAGGGAAGTTGGGGTCTGCGACCAGGGTTCAAAGACAATTCTCAGTACATTTCCTTAGAAAGCGAACGTTGCGACAGCCGGCATGAAGAATCTCAGAACGTATAAGGCGTAGCCCTCGGGCAGCTACATTCTTAGATTCTGCATCCGAATACGCTTCAGATGAGGTATAGATCGTCGAAATCGGTGCAGAATTAGGGAAGTTGGGGTCTGCGACCAGGGTTCAAAGACAATTCTCAGTACATTTCCTTAGAAAGCGAACGTTGCGGCAGCAGGCATAAAGTATCTCAGAACGTATAAGGCGTAGACCTCCAGCAGCTACATTTTTGGATTCTGCATCTGAGTATGCTTCAGATGAGGTATAGGTCATCGAAATCGGTGCAGAATTAAGGAAGTTGGGGTCTGCGACCAGGGTTCATAGACAATTCTCAGTACATTTCCTTAGAAAGCGAACATTGCGGCAGCCGGCATGAAGTATCTCAGAACGTATAAGGCGTAGCCCTTGGGCAGCTACCTTTTTGGATTCTGCATCCGAATACGCTTCAGATGAGGTATAGATCGTCGAAATCGGTGCAGAATTAGGGAAGTTGGGGTCTGCGACCAGGGTTCAAAGACAATTCTCAGTACATTTCCTTAGAAAGCGAACATTGCGGCAGCCGGCATGAAGTATCTCAGAACGTGTAAGGCGTAGCCCTCGGGCAGCTACATTCTTAGATTCTGCATCCGAATGCGCTTCAGATGAGGTATAGATCGTCGAAATGGGTGCAGAATTAAGGAAGTTGGGGTCTGCGACCAGGGTTCAAAGACAATTCTCAGTACATTTCCTTAGAAAGCGAACATTGCGGCAGCCGGCATGAAGTATCTCAGAACGTATAACGCGTAGCCCTCGGGCAGCTACATTTTTGGATTCTGCATCTAATTATGCTTCAGATGAGGTATAGATCATCGAAATCGGTGCAGAATTAAGGAAGTTGGGGTCTGCGACCAGGGTTCAAAGACAATTCTCAGTACATTTCCTTAGAAAGCGAACATTGCGGCAGCCGGCATGAAGAATCTCAGAACGTATAAGGCGTAGCCCTCGGGCAGCTACATTCTTAGATTCTGCATCCGAATACGCTTCAGATGAGGTATAGATCGTCGAAATGGGTGCAGAATTAGGGAAGTTGGGGTCTGCGACCAGGGTTCAAAGACAATTCTCAGTACATTTCCTTAGAAAGCGAACGTTGCGGCAGCAGGCATAAAGTATCTCAGAACGTATAAGGCGTAGACCTCCAGCAGCTACATTTTTGGATTCTGCATCTGAGTATGCTTCAGATGAGGTATAGGTCATCGAAATCGGTGCAGAATTAAGGAAGTTGGGGTCTGCGACCAGGGTTCATAGACAATTCTCAGTACATTTCCTTAGAAAGCGAACATTGCGGCAGCCGGCATGAAGTATCTCAGAACGTATAACGCGTAGCCCTCGGGCAGCTACATTTTTGGATTCTGCATCTAATTATGCTTCAGATGAGGTATAGATCATCGAAATCGGTGCAGAATTAAGGAAGTTGGGGTCTGCGACCAGGGTTCAAAGACAATTCTCAGTACATTTCCTTAGAAAGCGAACATTGCGGCAGCCGGCATGAAGTATCTCAGAACGAGTAAGGCGTAGCCCTTGGGCAGCTACCTTTTTGGATTCTGCATCTAATTGTGCTTCAGATGAGGTATAGGTCATCGAAATCGGTGCAGAATTAAGGAAGTTGGGGTCTGCGACCAGGGTTCAAAGACAATTCTCAGTACATTTCCTTAGAAGCGAACATTGCGACAGCCGGCATGAAGTATCTCAGAACGTATAAGGCGTAGCCCTTGTGCAGCTACCTTTTTGGATTCTGCATCTAATTATGCTTGAGATGAGGTATAGATCATCGAAATCGGTGCAGAATTAAGGAAGTTGGGGTCTGCGACCAGGGTTCAAAGACAATTCTCAGTACATTTCCTTAGAAAGCGAACGTTGCGACAGCCGGCATGAAGAATCTCAGAACGTATAAGGCGTAGCCCTCGGGCAGCTACATTCTTAGATTCTGCATCCGAATACGCTTCAGAATTAGGGAAGTTGGGGTCTGCCACCAGGGTTCAAAGACAATTCTCAGTACATTTCCTTAGAAAGCGAACATTGCGACAGCCGGCATGAAGAATCTCAGAACGTATAAGGCGTAGCCCTCGGGCAGCTACATTCTTAGATTCTGCATCCGAATACGCTTCAGATGAGGTATAGATCATCGAAATCGGTGCAGAATTAGGGAAGTTGGGGTCTGCGACCAGGGTTCAAAGACAATTCTCAGTACATTTCCTTAGAAAGCGAACATTGCGACAGCCGGCATGAAGTATCTCAGAACGTATAAGGCGTAGCCCTTGTGCAGCTACCTTTTTGGATTCTGCATCTAATTATGCTTGAGATGAGGTATAGATCATCGAAATCGGTGCAGAATTAAGGAAGTTGGGGTCTGCGACCAGGGTTCAAAGACAATTCTCAGTACATTTCCTTAGAAAGCGAACGTTGCGACAGCCGGCATGAAGAATCTCAGAACGTATAAGGCGTAGCCCTCGGGCAGCTACATTCTTAGATTCTGCATCCGAATACGCTTCAGAATTAGGGAAGTTGGGGTCTGCGACCAGGGTTCAAAGACAATTCTCAGTACATTTCCTTAGAAAGCGAACGTTGCGGCAGCAGGCATAAAGTATCTCAGAACGTATAAGGCGTAGACCTCCAGCAGCTACATTTTTGGATTCTGCATCTGAGTATGCTTCAGATGAGGTATAGGTCATCGAAATCGGTGCAGAATTAAGGCGTAGCCCTTGTGCAGCTACCTTTTTGGATTCTGCATCTAATTATGCTTGAGAAGAGGTATAGATCATCGAAATCGGTGCAGAATTAAGGAAGTTGGGGTCTGCGACCAGGGTTCAAAGACAATTCTCAGTACATTTCCTTAGAAAGCGAACGTTGCGACAGCCGGCATGAAGAATCTCAGAACGTATAAGGCGTAGCCCTCGGGCAGCTACATTCTTAGATTCTGCATCCGAATACGCTTCAGAATTAGGGAAGTTGGGGTCTGCGACCAGGGTTCAAAGACAATTCTCAGTACATTTCCTTAGAAAGCGAACGTTGCGGCAGCAGGCATAAAGTATCTCAGAACGTATAAGGCGTAGACCTCCAGCAGCTACATTTTTGGATTCTGCATCTGAGTATGCTTCAGATGAGGTATAGGTCATCGAAATCGGTGCAGAATTAAGGAAGTTGGGGTCTGCCACCAGGGTTCAAAGACAATTCTCAGTACATTTCCTTAGAAAGCGAACATTGCGACAGCCGGCATGAAGTATCTCAGAACGTATAAGGCGTAGCTCTTGTGCAGCTACCTTTTTGGATTCTGCATCTAATTATGCTTGAGATGAGGTATAGATCATCGAAATCGGTGCAGAATTAAGGAAGTTGGGGTCTGCGACCAGGGTTCAAAGACAATTCTCAGTACATTTCCTTAGAAAGCGAACATTGCGGCAGCCGGCATGAAGTATCTCAGAACGTATAAGGCGTAGCCCTCGCGCAGCTACATTTTTGGATTCTGCATTTGAGTACGCTTCAGATGAGGTATAGATCATCGAAATCGGTGCAGAATTAGGGAAGTTGGGGTCTGCGACCAGGGTTCAAAGACAATTCTCAGTACATTTCCTTAGAAAGCGAACGTTGCGACAGCCGGCATGAAGAATCTCAGAACGTATAAGGCGTAGCCCTCGGGCAGCTACATTCTTAGATTCTGCATCCGAATACGCTTCAGATGAGGTATAGATCGTCGAAATCGGTGCAGAATTAGGGAAGTTGGGGTCTGCGACCAGGGTTCAAAGACAATTCTCAGTACATTTCCTTAGAAAGCGAACGTTGCGGCAGCAGGCATAAAGTATCTCAGAACGTATAAGGCGTAGACCTCCAGCAGCTACATTTTTGGATTCTGCATCTGAGTATGCTTCAGATGAGGTATAGGTCATCGAAATCGGTGCAGAATTAAGGAAGTTGGGGTCTGCGACCAGGGTTCATAGACAATTCTCAGTACATTTCCTTAGAAAGCGAACATTGCGGCAGCCGGCATGAAGTATCTCAGAACGTATAAGGCGTAGCCCTCGGGCAGCTACCTTTTTGGATTCTGCATCCGAATACGCTTCAGATGAGGTATAGATCGTCGAAATCGGTGCAGAATTAGGGAAGTTGGGGTCTGCGACCAGGGTTCAAAGACAATTCTCAGTACATTTCCTTAGAAAGCGAACATTGCGGCAGCCGGCATGAAGTATCTCAGAACGTGTAAGGCGTAGCCCTCGGGCAGCTACATTCTTAGATTCTGCATCCGAATGCGCTTCAGATGAGGTATAGATCGTCGAAATGGGTGCAGAATTAAGGAAGTTGGGGTCTGCGACCAGGGTTCAAAGACAATTCTCAGTACATTTCCTTAGAAAGCGAACATTGCGGCAGCCGGCATGAAGTATCTCAGAACGTATAACGCGTAGCCCTCGGGCAGCTACATTTTTGGATTCTGCATCTAATTATGCTTCAGATGAGGTATAGATCATCGAAATCGGTGCAGAATTAAGGAAGTTGGGGTCTGCGACCAGGGTTCAAAGACAATTCTCAGTACATTTCCTTAGAAAGCGAACATTGCGGCAGCCGGCATGAAGAATCTCAGAACGTATAAGGCGTAGCCCTCGGGCAGCTACATTCTTAGATTCTGCATCCGAATACGCTTCAGATGAGGTATAGATCGTCGAAATGGGTGCAGAATTAGGGAAGTTGGGGTCTGCGACCAGGGTTCAAAGACAATTCTCAGTACATTTCCTTAGAAAGCGAACGTTGCGGCAGCAGGCATAAAGTATCTCAGAACGTATAAGGCGTAGACCTCCAGCAGCTACATTTTTGGATTCTGCATCTGAGTATGCTTCAGATGAGGTATAGGTCATCGAAATCGGTGCAGAATTAAGGAAGTTGGGGTCTGCGACCAGGGTTCATAGACAATTCTCAGTACATTTCCTTAGAAAGCGAACATTGCGGCAGCCGGCATGAAGTATCTCAGAACGTATAACGCGTAGCCCTCGGGCAGCTACATTTTTGGATTCTGCATCTAATTATGCTTCAGATGAGGTATAGATCATCGAAATCGGTGCAGAATTAAGGAAGTTGGGGTCTGCGACCAGGGTTCAAAGACAATTCTCAGTACATTTCCTTAGAGAGCGAACATTGCGGCAGCCGGCATTAAGTATCTCAGAACGTATAACGCGTAGCCCTCGGGCAGCTACATTTTTGGATTCTGCATCTAATTATGCTTCAGATGAGGTATAGATCATCGAAATCGGTGCAGAATTAAGGAAGTTGGGGTCTGCGACCAGGGTTCAAAGACAATTCTCAGTACATTTCCTTAGAAAGCGAACGTTGCGGCAGCAGGCATAAAGTATCTCAGAACGTATAAGGCGTAGACCTCCAGCAGCTACATTTTTGGATTCTGCATCTGAGTGTGCTTCAGATGAGGTATAGGTCATCGAAATCGGTGCAGAATTAGGGAAGTTGGGGTCTGCGACCAGGGTTCAAAGACAATTCTCAGTACATTTCCTTAGAAAGCGAACATTGCGGCAGCCGGCATGAAGTATCTCAGAACGAGTAAGGCGTAGCCCTTGGGCAGCTACCTTTTTGGATTCTGCATCTAATTGTGCTTCAGATGAGGTATAGGTCATCGAAATCGGTGCAGAATTAAGGAAGTTGGGGTCTGCGACCAGGGTTCAAAGACAATTCTCAGTACATTTCCTTAGAAAGCGAACATTGCGGCAGCCGGCATGAAGAATCTCAGAACGTATAAGGCGTAGCCCTCGGGCAGCTACATTCTTAGATTCTGCATCCGAATACGCTTCAGATGAGGTATAGATCGTCGAAATGGGTGCAGAATTAGGGAAGTTGGGGTCTGCGACCAGGGTTCAAAGACAATTCTCAGTACATTTCCTTAGAAAGCGAACGTTGCGGCAGCAGGCATAAAGTATCTCAGAACGTATAAGGCGTAGACCTCCAGCAGCTACATTTTTGGATTCTGCATCTGAGTATGCTTCAGATGAGGTATAGGTCATCGAAATCGGTGCAGAATTAAGGAAGTTGGGGTCTGCGACCAGGGTTCATAGACAATTCTCAGTACATTTCCTTAGAAAGCGAACATTGCGGCAGCCGGCATGAAGTATCTCAGAACGTATAACGCGTAGCCCTCGGGCAGCTACATTTTTGGATTCTGCATCTAATTATGCTTCAGATGAGGTATAGATCATCGAAATCGGTGCAGAATTAAGGAAGTTGGGGTCTGCGACCAGGGTTCAAAGACAATTCTCAGTACATTTCCTTAGAAAGCGAACATTGCGGCAGCCGGCATGAAGTATCTCAGAACGTATAACGCGTAGCCCTCGGGCAGCTACATTTTTGGATTCTGCATCTAATTATGCTTCAGATGAGGTATAGATCATCGAAATCGGTGCAGAATTAAGGAAGTTGGGGTCTGCGACCAGGGTTCAAAGACAATTCTCAGTACATTTCCTTAGAAAGCGAACGTTGCGGCAGCAGGCATAAAGTATCTCAGAACGTATAAGGCGTAGACCTCCAGCAGCTACATTTTTGGATTCTGCATCTGAGTATGCTTCAGATGAGGTATAGGTCATCGAAATCGGTGCAGAATTAAGGAAGTTGGGGTCTGCGACCAGGGTTCATAGACAATTCTCAGTACATTTCCTTAGAAAGCGAACATTGCGGCAGCCGGCATGAAGTATCTCAGAACGTATAACGCGTAGCCCTCGGGCAGCTACATTTTGGATTCTGCATCTAATTATGCTTCAGATGAGGTATAGATCGTCGAAATCGGTGCAGAATTAGGGAAGTTGGGGTCTGCGACCATTTCCTTAGAAAGCGAACATTGCGGCAGCCGGCATGAAGTATCTCAGAACGTGTAAGGCGTAGCCCTCGGGCAGCTACCTTTTTGGATTCTGCATCCGAATACGCTTCAGATGAGGTATAGATCGTCGAAATCGGTGCAGAATTAGGGAAGTTGGGGTCTGCGACCAGGGTTCAAAGACAATTC
Organism: Blera fallax; assembly: GCA_946965025.1. NCBI lineage: Eukaryota > Metazoa > Arthropoda > Insecta > Diptera > Syrphidae > Blera > Blera fallax. Next base: position 8,236,768 of record OX337248.1, on the reverse strand, counting down.
TCAGTACATTTCCTTAGAAAGCGAACATTGCGGCAGCCGGCATGAAGTATCTCAGAACGTGTAAGGCGTAGCCCTCGGGCAGCTACCTTTTTGGATTCTGCATCCGAATACGCTTCAGATGAGGTATAGATCGTCGAAATCGGTGCAGAATTAGGGAAGTTGGGGTCTGCGACCAGGGTTCAAAGACAATTCTCAGTACATTTCCTTAGAAAGCGAACATTGCGGCAGCCGGCATGAAGTATCTCAGAACGTGTAAGGCGTAGCCCTCGGGCAGCTACCTTTTTGGATTCTGCATCCGAATACGCTTCAGATGAGGTATAGATCGTCGAAATCGGTGCAGAATTAGGGAAGTTGGGGTCTGCGACCAGGGTTCAAAGACAATTCTCAGTACATTTCCTTAGAAAGCGAACGTTGCGACAGCCGGCATGAAGAATCTCAGAACGTATAAGGCGTAGCCCTCGGGCAGCTACATTCTTAGATTCTGCATCCGAATACGCTTCAGATGAGGTATAGACCGTCGAAATCGGTGCAGAATTAGGGAAGTTGGCTTCTGCGACCGGGTTCAAAGACAATTCTCAGTACATTTCCTTAGAAAGCGAACGTTGCGACAGCCGGCATGAAGAATCTCAGAACGTATAAGGCGTAGCCCTCGGGCAGCTACATTCTTAGATTCTGCATCCGAATACGCTTCAGATGAGGTATAGACCGTCGAAATCGGTGCAGAATTAGGGAAGTTGGCTTCTGCGACCAGGGTTCAAAGACAATTCTCAGTACATTTCCTTAGAAAGCGAACATTGCGGCAGCCGGCATGAAGTATCTCAGAACGTGTAAGGCGTAGCCCTCGGGCAGCTACCTTTTTGGATTCTGCATCCGAATACGCTTCAGATGAGGTATAGATCGTCGAAATCGGTGCAGAATTAGGGAAGTTGGGGTCTGCGACCAGGGTTCAAAGACAATTCTCAGTACATTTCCTTAGAAAGCGAACATTGCGGCAGCCGGCATGAAGTATCTCAGAACGTGTAAGGCGTAGCCCTCGGGCAGCTACATTCTTAGATTCTGCATCCGAATACGCTTCAGATGAGGTATAGATCGTCGAAATCGGTGCAGAATTAGGGAAGTTGGGGTCTGCGACCAGGGTTCAAAGACAATTCTCAGTACATTTCCTTAGAAAGCGAACGTTGCGGCAGCAGGCATAAAGTATCTCAGAACGTATAAGGCGTAGACCTCCAGCAGCTACATTTTTGGATTCTGCATCTGAGTATGCTTCAGATGAGGTATAGGTCATCGAAATCGGTGCAGAATTAAGGAAGTTGGGGTCTGCGACCAGGGTTCATAGACAATTCTCAGTACATTTCCTTAGAAAGCGAACGTTGCGACAGCCGGCATGAAGAATCTCAGAACGTATAAGGCGTAGCCCTCGGGCAGCTACATTCTTAGATTCTGCATCCGAATACGCTTCAGATGAGGTATAGATCGTCGAAATCGGTGCAGAATTAGGGAAGTTGGGGTCTGCGACCAGGGTTCAAAGACAATTCTCAGTACATTTCCTTAGAAAGCGAACGTTGCGGCAGCAGGCATAAAGTATCTCAGAACGTATAAGGCGTAGACCTCCAGCAGCTACATTTTTGGATTCTGCATCTGAGTATGCTTCAGATGAGGTATAGGTCATCGAAATCGGTGCAGAATTAAGGAAGTTGGGGTCTGCGACCAGGGTTCATAGACAATTCTCAGTACATTTCCTTAGAAAGCGAACATTGCGGCAGCCGGCATGAAGTATCTCAGAACGTGTAAGGCGTAGCCCTCGGGCAGCTACCTTTTTGGATTCTGCATCCGAATACGCTTCAGATGAGGTATAGATCGTCGAAATCGGTGCAGAATTAGGGAAGTTGGGGTCTGCGACCAGGGTTCAAAGACAATTCTCAGTACATTTCCTTAGAAAGCGAACATTGCGGCAGCCGGCATGAAGTATCTCAGAACGTGTAAGGCGTAGCCCTCGGGCAGCTACATTCTTAGATTCTGCATCCGAATGCGCTTCAGATGAGGTATAGATCGTCGAAATCGGTTCAGAATTAGGGAAGTTGGGGTCTGCGACCAGGGTTCAAAGACAATTCTCAGTACATTTCCTTAGAAAGCGAACGTTGCGGCAGCAGGCATAAAGTATATCAGAACGTATAAGGCGTAGACCTCCAGCAGCTACATTTTTGGATTCTGCATCTGAGTATGCTTCAGATGAGGTATAGGTCATCGAAATCGGTGCAGAATTAAGGAAGTTGGGGTCTGCGACCAGGGTTCATAGACAATTCTCAGTACATTTCCTTAGAAAGCGAACATTGCGGCAGCCGGCATGAAGTATCTCAGAACGTATAACGCGTAGCCCTCGGGCAGCTACATTTTTGGATTCTGCATCTAATTATGCTTCAGATGAGGTATAGATCATCGAAATCGGTGCAGAATTAAGGAAGTTGGGGTCTGCGACCAGGGTTCAAAGACAATTCTCAGTACATTTCCTTAGAAAGCGAACATTGCGGCAGCCGGCATGAAGAATCTCAGAACGTATAAGGCGTAGCCCTCGGGCGGCTACATTCTTAGATTCTGCATCCGAATACGCTTCAGATGAGGTATAGATCGTCGAAATGGGTGCAGAATTAGGGAAGTTGGGGTCTGCGACCAGGGTTCAAAGACAATTCTCAGTACATTTCCTTAGAAAGCGAACGTTGCGGCAGCAGGCATAAAGTATCTCAGAACGTATAAGGCGTAGACCTCCAGCAGCTACATTTTTGGATTCTGCATCTGAGTATGCTTCAGATGAGGTATAGGTCATCGAAATCGGTGCAGAATTAAGGAAGTTGGGGTCTGCGACCAGGGTTCATAGACAATTCTCAGTACATTTCCTTAGAAAGCGAACATTGCGGCAGCCGGCATGAAGTATCTCAGAACGTATAACGCGTAGCCCTCGGGCAGCTACATTTTTGGATTCTGCATCTAATTATGCTTCAGATGAGGTATAGATCATCGAAATCGGTGCAGAATTAAGGAAGTTGGGGTCTGCGACCAGGGTTCAAAGACAATTCTCAGTACATTTCCTTAGAAAGCGAACGTTGCGGCAGCAGGCATAAAGTATCTCAGAACGTATAAGGCGTAGACCTCCAGCAGCTACATTTTTGGATTCTGCATCTGAGTATGCTTCAGATGAGGTATAGGTCATCGAAATCGGTGCAGAATTAGGGAAGTTGGGGTCTGCGACCAGGGTTCAAAGACAATTCTCAGTACATTTCCTTAGAAAGCGAACGTTGCGACAGCCGGCATGAAGAATCTCAGAACGTATAAGGCGTAGCCCTCGGGCAGCTACATTCTTAGATTCTGCATCCGAATACGCTTCAGATGAGGTATAGATCGTCGAAATGGGTGCAGAATTAGGGAAGTTGGGGTCTGCGACCAGGGTTCAAAGACAATTCTCAGTACATTTCCTTAGAAAGCGAACGTTGCGGCAGCAGGCATAAAGTATCTCAGAACGTATAAGGCGTAGACCTCCAGCAGCTACATTTTTGGATTCTGCATCTGAGTATGCTTCAGATGAGGTATAGGTCATCGAAATCGGTGCAGAATTAAGGAAGTTGGGGTCTGCGACCAGGGTTCATAGACAATTCTCAGTACATTTCCTTAGAAAGCGAACATTGCGGCAGCCGGCATGAAGAATCTCAGAACGTATAAGGCGTAGCCCTCGGGCAGCTACATTCTTAGATTCTGCATCCGAATACGCTTCAGATGAGGTATAGACCGTCGAAATCGGTGCAGAATTAAGGAAGTTGGGGTCTGCGACCAGGGTTCAAAGACAATTCTCAGTACATTTCCTTAGAAAGCGAACATTGCGGCAGCCGGCATGAAGAATCTCAGAACGTATAAGGCGTAGCCCTCGGGCAGCTACATTCTTAGATTCTGCATCCGAATACGCTTCAGATGAGGTATAGATCGTCGAAATGGGTGCAGAATTAGGGAAGTTGGGGTCTGCGACCAGGGTTCAAAGACAATTCTCAGTACATTTCCTTAGAAAGCGAACGTTGCGGCAGCAGGCATAAAGTATCTCAGAACGTATAAGGCGTAGACCTCCAGCAGCTACATTTTTGGATTCTGCATCTGAGTATGCTTCAGATGAGGTATAGGTCATCGAAATCGGTGCAGAATTAAGGAAGTTGGGGTCTGCGACCAGGGTTCATAGACAATTCTCAGTACATTTCCTTAGAAAGCGAACATTGCGGCAGCCGGCATGAAGTATCTCAGAACGTATAACGCGTAGCCCTCGGGCAGCTACATTTTTGGATTCTGCATCTAATTATGCTTCAGATGAGGTATAGATCATCGAAATCGGTGCAGAATTAAGGAAGTTGGGGTCTGCGACCAGGGTTCAAAGACAATTCTCAGTACATTTCCTTAGAAAGCGAACATTGCGGCAGCCGGCATGAAGTATCTCAGAACGTATAACGCGTAGCCCTCGGGCAGCTACATTTTTGGATTCTACATCTAATTATGCTTCAGATGAGGTATAGATCATCGAAATCGGTGCAGAATTAAGGAAGTTGGGGTCTGCGACCAGGGTTCAAAGACAATTCTCAGTACATTTCCTTAGAAAGCGAACATTGCGGCAGCCGGCATGAAGTATCTCAGAACGTGTAAGGCGTAGCCCTCGGGCAGCTACCTTTTTGGATTCTGCATCCGAATACGCTTCAGATGAGGTATAGATCGTCGAAATCGGTGCAGAATTAGGGAAGTTGGGGTCTGCGACCAGGGTTCAAAGACAATTCTCAGTACATTTCCTTAGAAAGCGAACATTGCGGCAGCCGGCATGAAGTATCTCAGAACGTGTAAGGCGTAGCCCTCGGGCAGCTACCTTTTTGGATTCTGCATCCGAATACGCTTCAGATGAGGTATAGATCGTCGAAATCGGTGCAGAATTAGGGAAGTTGGGGTCTGCGACCAGGGTTCAAAGACAATTCTCAGTACATTTCCTTAGAAAGCGAACGTTGCGACAGCCGGCATGAAGAATCTCAGAACGTATAAGGCGTAGCCCTCGGGCAGCTACATTCTTAGATTCTGCATCCGAATACGCTTCAGATGAGGTATAGACCGTCGAAATCGGTGCAGAATTAGGGAAGTTGGGGTCTGCGACCAGGGTTCAAAGACAATTCTCAGTACATTTCCTTAGAAAGCGAACGTTGCGACAGCCGGCATGAAGAATCTCAGAACGTATAAGGCGTAGCCCTCGGGCAGCTACATTCTTAGATTCTGCATCCGAATGCGCTTCAGATGAGGTATAGATCATCGAAATCGGTGCAGAATTAGGGAAGTTGGGGTCTGCGACCAGGGTTCAAAGACAATTCTCAGTACATTTCCTTAGAAAGCGAACGAACAGCCGGCATGAAGAATCTCAGAACGTATAAGGCGTAGCCCTCGGGCAGCTACACTCTTAGATTCTGCATCCGAATACGCATCAGATGAGGTATAGACCGTCGAAATCGGTGCAGAATTAGGGAAGTTGGGGTCTGCGACCAGGTTTCAAAGACAATTCTCAGTACATTTCCTTAGAAAGCGAACGTTGCGACAGCCGGCATGAAGAATCTCAGAACGTATAAGGCGTAGCCCTCGGGCATCTACATTTTTGGATTCTGCGTCTGAGTACGCTTCAGATGAGGTATAGATCATCGAAATCGGTGCAGAATTAAGGAAGTTGGGGTCTGCGACCAGGGTTCAAAGACAATTCTCAGTACATTTCCTTAGAAAGCGAACATTGCGGCAGCCGGCATGAAGTATCTCAGAACGTATAAGGCGTAGCCCTCGGGCATCTACATTCTTAGATTCTGCATCCGAATACGCTTCAGATGAGGTATAGATCATCGAAATCGGTGCAGAATTAAGGAAGTTGGGGTCTGCGACCAGGGTTCAAAGACAATTCTCAGTACATTTCCTTAGAAAGCGAACATTGCGGCAGCCGGCATGAAGTATCTCAGAACGTATAACGCGTAGCCCTCGGGCAGCTACATTTTTGGATTCTGCATCTAATTATGCTTCAGATGAGGTATAGATCATCGAAATCGGTGCAGAATTAAGGAAGTTGGGGTCTGCGACCAGGGTTCAAAGACAATTCTCAGTACATTTCCTTAGAAAGCAAACGTTGCGACAGCCGGCATGAAGTATCTCAGAACGTGTAAGGCGTAGCCCTCGGGCAGCTACCTTTTTGGATTCTGCATCCGAATACGCTTCAGATGAGGTATAGATCGTCGAAATCGGTGCAGAATTAGGGAAGTTGGGGTCTGCGACCAGGGTTCAAAGACAATTCTCAGTACATTTCCTTAGAAAGCGAACATTGCGGCAGCCGGCATGAAGTATCTCAGAACGTGTAAGGCGTAGCCCTCGGGAAGCTACCTTTTTGGATTCTGCATCCGAATACGCTTCAGATGAGGTATAGATCGTCGAAATCGGTGCAGAATTAGGGAAGTTGGGGTCTGCGACCAGGGTTCAAAGACAATTCTCAGTACATTTCCTTAGAAAGCGAACATTGCGGCAGCCGGCATGAAGTATCTCAGAACGTGTAAGGCGTAGCCCTCAGGCAGCTACCTTTTTGGATTCTGCATCCGAATACGCTTCAGATGAGGTATAGATCGTCGAAATCGGTGCAGAATTAGGGAAGTTGGGGTCTGCGACCAGGGTTCAAAGACAATTCTCAGTACATTTCCTTAGAAAGCGAACATTGCGGCAGCCGGCATGAAGTATCTCAGAACGTGTAAGGCGTAGCCCTCGGGAAGCTACATTCTTAGATTCTGCATCCGAATACGCTTCAGATGAGGTATAGACCGTCGAAATCGGTGCAGAATTAGGGAAGTTGGGGTCTGCGACCAGGGTTCAAAGACAATTCTCAGTACATTTCCTTAGAAAGCGAACATTGCGGCAGCCGGCATGAAGTATCTCAGAACGTGTAAGGCGTAGCCCTCAGGCAGCTACCTTTTTGGATTCTGCATCCGAATACGCTTCAGATGAGGTATAGATCGTCGAAATCGGTGCAGAATTAGGGAAGTTGGGGTCTGCGACCAGGGTTCAAAGACAATTCTCAGTACATTTCCTTAGAAAGCGAACATTGCGGCAGCAGGCATGAAGTATCTCAGAATGTATAAGGCGTAGCCCTCGGGCAGCTACATTCTTAGATTCTGCATCCGAATGCGCTTCAGATGAGGTATAGGTCATCGAAATCGGTTCAGAATTAGGGAAGTTGGGGTCTGCGACCAGGGTTCAAAGACAATTCTCAGTACATTTTCTTAGAAAGCGAACATTGCGGCAGCCGGCATGAAGTATCTCAGAACGTATAAGGCGTAGCCCTCGGGCAGCTACATTCTTAGATTCTGCATCTGAATACGCTTCAGATGAGGTATAGATCATCGAAATCGGTGCAGAATTAGGGAAGTTGGGGTCTGCGACCAGGGTTCAAAGACAATTCTCAGTACATTTCCTTAGAAAGCGAACATTGCGGCAGCCGGCATGAAGAATCTCAGAACGTATAAGGCGTAGCCCTCGGGCAGCTACATTCTTAGATTCTGCATCCGAATACGCTTCAGATGAGGTATAGACCGTCGAAATCGGTGCAGAATTAGGGAAGTTGGGGTCTGCGACCAGGGTTCAAAGACAATTCTCAGTACATTTCCTTAGAAAGCGAACGTTGCGACAGCCGGCATGAAGTATCTCAGAACGTATAAGGCGTAGCCCTCGGGCAGCTACATTCTTAGATTCTGCATCTGAATACGCTTCAGATGAGGTATAGATCATCGAAATCGGTGCAGAATTAGGGAAGTTGGGGTCTGCGACCAGGGTTCAAAGACAATTCTCAGTACATTTCCTTAGAAAGCGAACATTGCGGCAGCCGGCATGAAGAATCTCAGAACGTATAAGGCGTAGCCCTCGGGCAGCTACATTCTTAGATTCTGCATCTAAGTGCGTTTCAGATGAGGTATAGATCATCGAAATCGGTGCAGAATTAAGGAAGTTGGGGTCTGCGACCAGGGTTCAAAGACAATTCTCAGTACATTTCCTTAGAAAGCGAACATTGCGGCAGCCGGCATGAAGTATCTCAGAACGTGTAAGGCGTAGCCCTCAGGCAGCTACCTTTTTGGATTCTGCATCCGAATACGCTTCAGATGAGGTATAGATCGTCGAAATCGGTGCAGAATTAGGGAAGTTGGGGTCTGCGACCAGGGTTCAAAGACAATTCTCAGTACATTTCCTTAGAAAGCGAACATTGCGGCAGCAGGCATGAAGTATCTCAGAATGTATAAGGCGTAGCCCTCGGGCAGCTACATTCTTAGATTCTGCATCCGAATGCGCTTCAGATGAGGTATAGGTCATCGAAATCGGTTCAGAATTAGGGAAGTTGGGGTCTGCGACCAGGGTTCAAAGACAATTCTCAGTACATTTTCTTAGAAAGCGAACATTGCGGCAGCCGGCATGAAGTATCTCAGAACGTATAAGGCGTAGCCCTAGGGCAGCTACATTCTTAGATTCTGCATCCGAATGCGCTTCAGATGAGGTATAGATCATCGAAATCGGTGCAGAATTAGGGAAGTTGGGGTCTGCGACCAGGGTTCAAAGACAATTCTCAGTACATTTCCTTAGAAAGCGAACGTTGCGACAGCCGGCATGAAGAATCTCAGAACGTATAAGGCGTAGCCCTCGGGCAGCTACATTCTTAGATTCTGCATCCGAATACGCTTCAGATGAGGTATAGACCGTCGAAATCGGTGCAGAATTAGGGAAGTTGGGGTCTGCGACCAGGGTTCAAAGACAATTCTCAGTACATTTCCTTAGAAAGCGAACGTTGCGACAGCCGGCATGAAGAATCTCAGAACGTATAAGGCGTAGCCCTCGGGCAGCTACATTCTTAGATTCTGCATCCGAATGCGCTTCAGATGAGGTATAGATCATCGAAATCGGTGCAGAATTAGGGAAGTTGGGGTCTGCGACCAGGGTTCAAAGACAATTCTCAGTACATTTCCTTAGAAAGCGAACGTTGCGACAGCCGGCATGAAGAATCTCAGAACGTATAAGGCGTAGCCCTCGGGCAGCTACACTCTTAGATTCTGCATCCGAATACGCATCAGATGAGGTATAGACCGTCGAAATCGGTGCAGAATTAGGGAAGTTGGGGTCTGCGACCAGGGTTCAAAGACAATTCTCAGTACATTTCCTTAGAAAGCGAACGTTGCGACAGCCGGCATGAAGAATCTCAGAACGTATAAGGCGTAGCCCTCGGGCATCTACATTTTTGGATTCTGCGTCTGAGTACGCTTCAGATGAGGTATAGATCATCGAAATCGGTGCAGAATTAAGGAAGTTGGGGTCTGCGACCAGGGTTCAAAGACAATTCTCAGTACATTTCCTTAGAAAGCGAACATTGCGGCAGCCGGCATGAAGTATCTCAGAACGTGTAAGGCGTAGCCCTCGGGCAGCTACATTTTTGGATTCTGCGTCTGAGTACGCTTCAGATGAGGTATAGATCATCGAAATCGGTGCAAAATTAAGGAAGTTGGGGTCTGCGACCAGGGTTCAAAGACAATTCTCAGTACATTTCCTTAGAAAGCGAACATTGCGGCAGCCGGCATGAAGTATCTCAGAACGTATAAGGCGTAGCCCTCGGGCATCTACATTCTTAGATTCTGCATCCGAATACGCTTCAGATGAGGTATAGATCATCGAAATCGGTGCAGAATTAAGGAAGTTGGGGTCTGCGACCAGGGTTCAAAGACAATTCTCAGTACATTTCCTTAGAAAGCGAACATTGCGGCAGCCGGCATGAAGTATCTCAGAACGTATAACGCGTAGCATTCGGGCAGCTACATTTTTGGATTCTGCATCTAATTATGCTTCAGATGAGGTATAGATCATCGAAATCGGTGCAGAATTAAGGAAGTTGGGGTCTGCGACCAGGGTTCAAAGACAATTCTCAGTACATTTCCTTAGAAAGCAAACGTTGCGACAGCCGGCATGAAGTATCTCAGAACGTGTAAGGCGTAGCCCTCAGGCAGCTACCTTTTTGGATTCTGCATCCGAATACGCTTCAGATGAGGTATAGATCGTCGAAATCGGTGCAGAATTAGGGAAGTTGGGGTCTGCGACCAGGGTTCAAAGACAATTCTCAGTACATTTCCTTAGAAAGCGAACATTGCGGCAGCCGGCATGAAGTATCTCAGAACGTGTAAGGCGTAGCCCTCGGGCAGCTACCTTTTTGGATTCTGCATCCGAATACGCTTCAGATGAGGTATAGATCGTCGAAATCGGTGCAGAATTAGGGAAGTTGGGGTCTGCGACCAGGGTTCAAAGACAATTCTCAGTACATTTCCTTAGAAAGCGAACATTGCGGCAGCCGGCATGAAGTATCTCAGAACGTGTAAGGCGTAGCCCTCGGGAAGCTACCTTTTTGGATTCTGCATCCGAATACGCTTCAGATGAGGTATAGATCGTCGAAATCGGTGCAGAATTAGGGAAGTTGGGGTCTGCGACCAGGGTTCAAAGACAATTCTCAGTACATTTCCTTAGAAAGCGAACATTGCGGCAGCCGGCATGAAGTATCTCAGAACGTGTAAGGCGTAGCCCTCAGGCAGCTACCTTTTTGGATTCTGCATCCGAATACGCTTCAGATGAGGTATAGATCGTCGAAATCGGTGCAGAATTAGGGAAGTTGGGGTCTGCGACCAGGGTTCAAAGACAATTCTCAGTACATTTCCTTAGAAAGCGAACATTGCGGCAGCCGGCATGAAGTATCTCAGAACGTGTAAGGCGTAGCCCTCGGGCAGCTACCTTTTTGGATTCTGCATCCGAATACGCTTCAGATGAGGTATAGATCGTCGAAATCGGTGCAGAATTAGGGAAGTTGGGGTCTGCGACCAGGGTTCAAAGACAATTCTCAGTACATTTCCTTAGAAAGCGAACGTTGCGACAGCCGGCATGAAGAATCTCAGAACGTATAAGGCGTAGCCCTCGGGCAGCTACATTCTTAGATTCTGCATCCGAATACGCTTCAGATGAGGTATAGACCGTCGAAATCGGTGCAGAATTAGGGAAGTTGGGGTCTGCGACCAGGGTTCAAAGACAATTCTCAGTACATTTCCTTAGAAAGCGAACATTGCGGCAGCCGGCATGAAGTATCTCAGAACGTGTAAGGCGTAGCCCTCGGGCAGCTACATTCTTAGATTCTGCATCCGAATACGCTTCAGATGAGGTATAGATCGTCGAAATCGGTGCAGAATTAGGGAAGTTGGGGTCTGCGACCAGGGTTCAAAGACAATTCTCAGTACATTTCCTTAGAAAGCGAACGTTGCGGCAGCAGGCATAAAGTATCTCAGAACGTATAAGGCGTAGACCTCCAGCAGCTACATTTTTGGATTCTGCATCTGAGTATGCTTCAGATGAGGTATAGGTCATCGAAATCGGTGCAGAATTAAGGAAGTTGGGGTCTGCGACCAGGGTTCATAGACAATTCTCAGTACATTTCCTTAGAAAGCGAACGTTGCGACAGCCGGCATGAAGAATCTCAGAACGTATAAGGCGTAGCCCTCGGGCAGCTACATTCTTAGATTCTGCATCCGAATACGCTTCAGATGAGGTATAGATCGTCGAAATCGGTGCAGAATTAGGGAAGTTGGGGTCTGCGACCAGGGTTCAAAGACAATTCTCAGTACATTTCCTTAGAAAGCGAACGTTGCGGCAGCAGGCATAAAGTATCTCAGAACGTATAAGGCGTAGACCTCCAGCAGCTACATTTTTGGATTCTGCATCTGAGTATGCTTCAGATGAGGTATAGGTCATCGAAATCGGTGCAGAATTAAGGAAGTTGGGGTCTGCGACCAGGGTTCATAGACAATTCTCAGTACATTTCCTTAGAAAGCGAACATTGCGGCAGCCGGCATGAAGTATCTCAGAACGTGTAAGGCGTAGCCCTCGGGCAGCTACCTTTTTGGATTCTGCATCCGAATACGCTTCAGATGAGGTATAGATCGTCGAAATCGGTGCAGAATTAGGGAAGTTGGGGTCTGCGACCAGGGTTCAAAGACAATTCTCAGTACATTTCCTTAGAAAGCGAACATTGCGGCAGCCGGCATGAAGTATCTCAGAACGTGTAAGGCGTAGCCCTCGGGCAGCTACATTTTTGGATTCTGCATCTGAGTATGCTTCAGATGAGGTATAGGTCATCGAAATCGGTGCAGAATTAAGGAAGTTGGGGTCTGCGACCAGGGTTCATAGACAATTCTCAGTACATTTCCTTAGAAAGCGAACGTTGCGACAGCCGGCATGAAGAATCTCAGAACGTATAAGGCGTAGCCCTCGGGCAGCTACATTCTTAGATTCTGCATCCGAATACGCTTCAGATGAGGTATAGATCGTCGAAATCGGTGCAGAATTAGGGAAGTTGGGGTCTGCGACCAGGGTTCAAAGACAATTCTCAGTACATTTCCTTAGAAAGCGAACGTTGCGGCAGCAGGCATAAAGTATCTCAGAACGTATAAGGCGTAGACCTCCAGCAGCTACATTTTTGGATTCTGCATCTGAGTATGCTTCAGATGAGGTATAGGTCATCGAAATCGGTGCAGAATTAAGGAAGTTGGGGTCTGCGACCAGGGTTCATAGACAATTCTCAGTACATTTCCTTAGAAAGCGAACATTGCGGCAGCCGGCATGAAGTATCTCAGAACGTGTAAGGCGTAGCCCTCGGGCAGCTACCTTTTTGGATTCTGCATCCGAATACGCTTCAGATGAGGTATAGATCGTCGAAATCGGTGCAGAATTAGGGAAGTTGGGGTCTGCGACCAGGGTTCAAAGACAATTCTCAGTACATTTCCTTAGAAAGCGAACATTGCGGCAGCCGGCATGAAGTATCTCAGAACGTGTAAGGCGTAGCCCTCGGGCAGCTACATTCTTAGATTCTGCATCCGAATGCGCTTCAGATGAGGTATAGATCGTCGAAATCGGTGCAGAATTAGGGAAGTTGGGGTCTGCGACCAGGGTTCAAAGACAATTCTCAGTACATTTCCTTAGAAAGCGAACGTTGCGGCAGCAGGCATAAAGTATATCAGAACGTATAAGGCGTAGACCTCCAGCAGCTACATTTTTGGATTCTGCATCTGAGTATGCTTCAGATGAGGTATAGGTCATCGAAATCGGTGCAGAATTAAGGAAGTTGGGGTCTGCGACCAGGGTTCATAGACAATTCTCAGTACATTTCCTTAGAAAGCGAACATTGCGGCAGCCGGCATGAAGTATCTCAGAACGTATAACGCGTAGCCCTCGGGCAGCTACCTTTTTGGATTCTGCATCTAATTGTGCTTCAGATGAGGTATAGATCATCGAAATCGGTGCAGAATTAAGGAAGTTGGGGTCTGCGACCAGGGTTCAAAGACAATTCTCAGTACATTTCCTTAGAAAGCGAACATTGCGGCAGCCGGCATGAAGAATCTCAGAACGTATAAGGCGTAGCCCTCGGGCAGCTACATTCTTAGATTCTGCATCCGAATACGCTTCAGATGAGGTATAGATCGTCGAAATGGGTGCAGAATTAGGGAAGTTGGGGTCTGCGACCAGGGTTCAAAGACAATTCTCAGTACATTTCCTTAGAAAGCGAACGTTGCGGCAGCAGGCATAAAGTATCTCAGAACGTATAAGGCGTAGACCTCCAGCAGCTACATTTTTGGATTCTGCATCTGAGTATGCTTCAGATGAGGTATAGGTCATCGAAATCGGTGCAGAATTAAGGAAGTTGGGGTCTGCGACCAGGGTTCATAGACAATTCTCAGTACATTTCCTTAGAAAGCGAACATTGCGGCAGCCGGCATGAAGTATCTCAGAACGTATAACGCGTAGCCCTCGGGCAGCTACATTTTTGGATTCTGCATCTAATTATGCTTCAGATGAGGTATAGATCATCGAAATCGGTGCAGAATTAAGGAAGTTGGGGTCTGCGACCAGGGTTCAAAGACAATTCTCAGTACATTTCCTTAGAAAGCGAACGTTGCGGCAGCAGGCATAAAGTATCTCAGAACGTATAAGGCGTAGACCTCCAGCAGCTACATTTTTGGATTCTGCATCTGAGTATGCTTCAGATGAGGTATAGGTCATCGAAATCGGTGCAGAATTAGGGAAGTTTAGGTCTGCGACCAGGGTTCAAAGACAATTCTCAGTACATTTCCTTAGAAAGCGAACGTTGCGACAGCCGGCATGAAGAATCTCAGAACGTATAAGGCGTAGCCCTCGGGCAGCTACATTCTTAGATTCTGCATCCGAATACGCTTCAGATGAGGTATAGATCGTCGAAATGGGTGCAGAATTAGGGAAGTTGGGGTCTGCGACCAGGGTTCAAAGACAATTCTCAGTACATTTCCTTAGAAAGCGAACGTTGCGGCAGCAGGCATAAAGTATCTCAGAACGTATAAGGCGTAGACCTCCAGCAGCTACATTTTTGGATTCTGCATCTGAGTATGCTTCAGATGAGGTATAGGTCATCGAAATCGGTGCAGAATTAAGGAAGTTGGGGTCTGCGACCAGGGTTCATAGACAATTCTCAGTACATTTCCTTAGAAAGCGAACATTGCGGCAGCCGGCATGAAGTATCTCAGAACGAGTAAGGCGTAGCCCTTGGGCAGCTACCTTTTTGGATTCTGCATCTAATTGTGCTTCAGATGAGGTATAGGTCATCGAAATCGGTGCAGAATTAAGGAAGTTGGGGTCTGCGACCAGGGTTCAAAGACAATTCTCAGTACATTTCCTTAGAAAGCGAACATTGCGGCAGCCGGCATGAAGAATCTCAGAACGTATAAGGCGTAGCCCTCGGGCAGCTACATTCTTAGATTCTGCATCCGAATACGCTTCAGATGAGGTATAGATCGTCGAAATGGGTGCAGAATTAGGGAAGTTGGGGTCTGCGACCAGGGTTCAAAGACAATTCTCAGTACATTTCCTTAGAAAGCGAACGTTGCGGCAGCAGGCATAAAGTATCTCAGAACGTATAAGGCGTAGACCTCCAGCAGCTACATTTTTGGATTCTGCATCTGAGTATGCTTCAGATGAGATATAGGTCATCGAAATCGGTGCAGAATTAAGGAAGTTGGGGTCTGCGACCAGGGTTCATAGACAATTCTCAGTACATTTCCTTAGAAAGCGAACATTGCGGCAGCCGGCATGAAGTATCTCAGAACGTATAACGCGTAGCCCTCGGGCAGCTACATTTTTGGATTCTGCATCTAATTATGCTTCAGATGAGGTATAGATCATCGAAATCGGTGCAGAATTAAGGAAGTTGGGGTCTGCGACCAGGGTTCAAAGACAATTCTCAGTACATTTCCTTAGAAAGCGAACATTGCGGCAGCCGGCATGAAGTATCTCAGAACGTATAACGCGTAGCCCTCGGGCAGCTACATTTTTGGATTCTGCATCTAATTATGCTTCAGATGAGGTATAGATCATCGAAATCGGTGCAGAATTAAGGAAGTTGGGGTCTGCGACCAGGGTTCAAAGACAATTCTCAGTACATTTCCTTAGAAAGCAAACGTTGCGACAGCCGGCATGAAGTATCTCAGAACGTGTAAGGCGTAGCCCTCGGGCAGCTACCTTTTTGGATTCTGCATCCGAATACGCTTCAGATGAGGTATAGATCGTCGAAATGGGTGCAGAATTAGGGAAGTTGGGGTCTGCGACCAGGGTTCAAAGACAATTCTCAGTACATTTCCTTAGAAAGCGAACGTTGCGGCAGCAGGCATAAAGTATCTCAGAACGTGTAAGGCGTAGCCCTCGGGCAGCTACCTTTTTGGATTCTGCATCCGAATACGCTTCAGATGAGGTATAGATCGTCGAAATCGGTGCAGAATTAGGGAAGTTGGGGTCTGCGACCAGGGTTCAAAGACAATTCTCAGTACATTTCCTTAGAAAGCGAACATTGCGGCAGCCGGCATGAAGAATCTCAGAACGTATAAGGCGTAGCCCTCGGGCAGCTACATTCTTAGATTCTGCATCCGAATACGCTTCAGATGAGGTATAGATCGTCGAAATGGGTGCAGAATTAGGGAAGTTGGGGTCTGCGACCAGGGTTCAAAGACAATTCTCAGTACATTTCCTTAGAAAGCGAACGTTGCGGCAGCAGGCATAAAGTATCTCAGAACGTATAAGGCGTAGACCTCCAGCAGCTACATTTTTGGATTCTGCATCTGAGTATGCTTCAGATGAGGTATAGGTCATCGAAATCGGTGCAGAATTAAGGAAGTTGGGGTCTGCGACCAGGGTTCATAGACAATTCTCAGTACATTTCCTTAGAAAGCGAACGTTGCGGCAGCAGGCATAAAGTATCTCAGAACGTGTAAGGCGTAGCCCTCGGGCAGCTACATTCTTAGATTCTGCATCCGAATACGCTTCAGATGAGGTATAGATCGTCGAAATGGGTGCAGAATTAGGGAAGTTGGGGTCTGCGACCAGGGTTCAAAGACAATTCTCAGTACATTTCCTTAGAAAGCGAACGTTGCGGCAGCAGGCATAAAGTATCTCAGAACGTGTAAGGCGTAGCCCTCGGGCAGCTACCTTTTTGGATTCTGCATCCGAATACGCTTCAGATGAGGTATAGATCGTCGAAATCGGTGCAGAATTAGGGAAGTTGGGGTCTGCGACCAGGGTTCAAAGACAATTCTCAGTACATTTCCTTAGAAAGCGAACATTGCGGCAGCCGGCATGAAGAATCTCAGAACGTATAAGGCGTAGCCCTCGGGCAGCTACATTCTTAGATTCTGCATCCGAATACGCTTCAGATGAGGTATAGATCGTCGAAATGGGTGCAGAATTAGGGAAGTTGGGGTCTGCGACCAGGGTTCAAAGACAATTCTCAGTACATTTCCTTAGAAAGCGAACGTTGCGGCAGCAGGCATAAAGTATCTCAGAACGTATAAGGCGTAGACCTCCAGCAGCTACATTTTTGGATTCTGCATCTGAGTATGCTTCAGATGAGGTATAGGTCATCGAAATCGGTGCAGAATTAAGGAAGTTGGGGTCTGCGACCAGGGTTCATAGACAATTCTCAGTACATTTCCTTAGAAAGCGAACATTGCGGCAGCCGGCATGAAGTATCTCAGAACGTATAACGCGTAGCCCTCGGGCAGCTACATTTTTGGATTCTGCATCTAATTATGCTTCAGATGAGGTATAGACCATCGAAATCGGTGCAGAATTAAGGAAGTTGGGGTCTGCGACCAGGGTTCAAAGACAATTCTCAGTACATTTCCTTAGAAAGCGAACATTGCGGCAGCCGGCATGAAGTATCTCAGAACGTATAACGCGTAGCCCTCGGGCAGCTACATTTTTGGATTCTGCATCTAATTATGCTTCAGATGAGGTATAGATCATCGAAATCGGTGCAGAATTAAGGAAGTTGGGGTCTGCGACCAGGGTTCAAAGACAATTCTCAGTACATTTCCTTAGAAAGCAAACGTTGCGACAGCCGGCATGAAGTATCTCAGAACGTGTAAGGCGTAGCCCTCGGGCAGCTACCTTTTTGGATTCTGCATCCGAATACGCTTCAGATGAGGTATAGATCGTCGAAATCGGTGCAGAATTAGGGAAGTTGGGGTCTGCGACCAGGGTTCAAAGACAATTCTCAGTACATTTCCTTAGAAAGCGAACGTTGCGGCAGCAGGCATAAAGTATCTCAGAACGTATAAGGCGTAGACCTCCAGCAGCTACATTTTTGGATTCTGCATCTGAGTATGCTTCAGATGAGGTATAGGTCATCGAAATCGGTGCAGAATTAAGGAAGTTGGGGTCTGCGACCAGGGTTCATAGACAATTCTCAGTACATTTCCTTAGAAAGCGAACATTGCGGCAGCCGGCATGAAGTATCTCAGAACGTATAACGCGTAGCCCTCGGGCAGCTACATTTTTGGATTCTGCATCTAATTATGCTTCAGATGAGGTATAGACCATCGAAATCGGTGCAGAATTAAGGAAGTTGGGGTCTGCGACCAGGGTTCAAAGACAATTCTCAGTACATTTCCTTAGAAAGCGAACATTGCGGCAGCCGGCATGAAGTATCTCAGAACGTATAAGGCGTAGCCCTCGGGCAGCTACATTTTTGGATTCTGCATCTAATTATGCTTCAGATGAGGTATAGATCATCGAAATCGGTGCAGAATTAAGGAAGTTGGGGTCTGCGACCAGGGTTCAAAGACAATTCTCAGTACATTTCCTTAGAAAGCAAACGTTGCGACAGCCGGCATGAAGTATCTCAGAACGTGTAAGGCGTAGCCCTCGGGCAGCTACCTTTTTGGATTCTGCATCCGAATACGCTTCAGATGAGGTATAGATCGTCGAAATCGGTGCAGAATTAGGGAAGTTGGGGTCTGCGACCAGGGTTCAAAGACAATTCTCAGTACATTTCCTTAGAAAGCGAACATTGCGGCAGCCGGCATGAAGTATCTCAGAACGTGTAAGGCGTAGCCCTCGGGCAGCTACCTTTTTGGATTCTGCATCCGAATACGCTTCAGATGAGGTATAGATCGTCGAAATCGGTGCAGAATTAGGGAAGTTGGGGTCTGCGACCAGGGTTCAAAGACAATTCTCAGTACATTTCCTTAGAAAGCGAACATTGCGGCAGCCGGCATGAAGTATCTCAGAACGTGTAAGGCGTAGCCCTCGGGAAGCTACCTTTTTGGATTCTGCATCCGAATACGCTTCAGATGAGGTATAGATCGTCGAAATCGGTGCAGAATTAGGGAAGTTGGGGTCTGCGACCAGGGTTCAAAGACAATTCTCAGTACATTTCCTTAGAAAGCGAACATTGCGGCAGCCGGCATGAAGTATCTCAGAACGTGTAAGGCGTAGCCCTCGGGCAGCTACCTTTTTGGATTCTGCATCCGAATACGCTTCAGATGAGGTATAGATCGTCGAAATCGGTGCAGAATTAGGGAAGTTGGGGTCTGCGACCAGGGTTCAAAGACAATTCTCAGTACATTTCCTTAGAAAGCGAACATTGCGGCAGCCGGCATGAAGTATCTCAGAACGTGTAAGGCGTAGCCCTCGGGCAGCTACCTTTTTGGATTCTGCATCCGAATACGCTTCAGATGAGGTATAGATCGTCGAAATCGGTGCAGAATTAGGGAAGTTGGGGTCTGCGACCAGGGTTCAAAGACAATTCTCAGTACATTTCCTTAGAAAGCGAACGTTGCGACAGCCGGCATGAAGAATCTCAGAACGTATAAGGCGTAGCCCTCGGGCAGCTACATTCTTAGATTCTGCATCCGAATACGCTTCAGATGAGGTATAGACCGTCGAAATCGGTGCAGAATTAGGGAAGTTGGGGTCTGCGACCAGGGTTCAAAGACAATTCTCAGTACATTTCCTTAGAAAGCGAACGTTGCGACAGCCGGCATGAAGAATCTCAGAACGTATAAGGCGTAGCCCTCGGGCAGCTACATTCTTAGATTCTGCATCCGAATGCGCTTCAGATGAGGTATAGATCATCGAAATCGGTGCAGAATTAGGGAAGTTGGGGTCTGCGACCAGGGTTCAAAGACAATTCTCAGTACATTTCCTTAGAAAGCGAACGAACAGCCGGCATGAAGAATCTCAGAACGTATAAGGCGTAGCCCTCGGGCAGCTACACTCTTAGATTCTGCATCCGAATACGCATCAGATGAGGTATAGACCGTCGAAATCGGTGCAGAATTAGGGAAGTTGGGGTCTGCGACCAGGTTTCAAAGACAATTCTCAGTACATTTCCTTAGAAAGCGAACGTTGCGACAGCCGGCATGAAGAATCTCAGAACGTATAAGGCGTAGCCCTCGGGCATCTACATTTTTGGATTCTGCGTCTGAGTACGCTTCAGATGAGGTATAGATCATCGAAATCGGTGCAGAATTAAGGAAGTTGGGGTCTGCGACCAGGGTTCAAAGACAATTCTCAGTACATTTCCTTAGAAAGCGAACATTGCGGCAGCCGGCATGAAGTATCTCAGAACGTGTAAGGCGTAGCCCTCGGGCAGCTACATTTTTGGATTCTGCGTCTGAGTACGCTTCAGATGAGGTATAGATCATCGAAATCGGTGCAAAATTAAGGAAGTTGGGGTCTGCGACCAGGGTTCAAAGACAATTCTCAGTACATTTCCTTAGAAAGCGAACATTGCGGCAGCCGGCATGAAGTATCTCAGAACGTATAAGGCGTAGCCCTCGGGCATCTACATTCTTAGATTCTGCATCCGAATACGCTTCAGATGAGGTATAGATCATCGAAATCGGTGCAGAATTAAGGAAGTTGGGGTCTGCGACCAGGGTTCAAAGACAATTCTCAGTACATTTCCTTAGAAAGCGAACATTGCGGCAGCCGGCATGAAGTATCTCAGAACGTATAACGCGTAGCCCTCGGGCAGCTACATTTTTGGATTCTGCATCTAATTATGCTTCAGATGAGGTATAGATCATCGAAATCGGTGCAGAATTAAGGAAGTTGGGGTCTGCGACCAGGGTTCAAAGACAATTCTCAGTACATTTCCTTAGAAAGCAAACGTTGCGACAGCCGGCATGAAGTATCTCAGAACGTGTAAGGCGTAGCCCTCGGGCAGCTACCTTTTTGGATTCTGCATCCGAATACGCTTCAGATGAGGTATAGATCGTCGAAATCGGTGCAGAATTAGGGAAGTTGGGGTCTGCGACCAGGGTTCAAAGACAATTCTCAGTACATTTCCTTAGAAAGCGAACATTGCGGCAGCCGGCATGAAGTATCTCAGAACGTGTAAGGCGTAGCCCTCGGGAAGCTACCTTTTTGGATTCTGCATCCGAATACGCTTCAGATGAGGTATAGATCGTCGAAATCGGTGCAGAATTAGGGAAGTTGGGGTCTGCGACCAGGGTTCAAAGACAATTCTCAGTACATTTCCTTAGAAAGCGAACATTGCGGCAGCCGGCATGAAGTATCTCAGAACGTGTAAGGCGTAGCCCTCAGGCAGCTACCTTTTTGGATTCTGCATCCGAATACGCTTCAGATGAGGTATAGATCGTCGAAATCGGTGCAGAATTAGGGAAGTTGGGGTCTGCGACCAGGGTTCAAAGACAATTCTCAGTACATTTCCTTAGAAAGCGAACATTGCGGCAGCCGGCATGAAGTATCTCAGAACGTGTAAGGCGTAGCCCTCGGGAAGCTACATTCTTAGATTCTGCATCCGAATACGCTTCAGATGAGGTATAGACCGTCGAAATCGGTGCAGAATTAGGGAAGTTGGGGTCTGCGACCAGGGTTCAAAGACAATTCTCAGTACATTTCCTTAGAAAGCGAACATTGCGGCAGCCGGCATGAAGTATCTCAGAACGTGTAAGGCGTAGCCCTCAGGCAGCTACCTTTTTGGATTCTGCATCCGAATACGCTTCAGATGAGGTATAGATCGTCGAAATCGGTGCAGAATTAGGGAAGTTGGGGTCTGCGACCAAGGTTCAAAGACAATTCTCAGTACATTTTCTTAGAAAGCGAACATTGCGGCAGCCGGCATGAAGTATCTCAGAACGTATAAGGCGTAGCCCTCGGGCAGCTACATTCTTAGATTCTGCATCCGAATGCGCTTCAGATGAGGTATAGGTCATCGAAATCGGTTCAGAATTAGGGAAGTTGGGGTCTGCGACCAGGGTTCAAAGACAATTCTCAGTACATTTTCTTAGAAAGCGAACATTGCGGCAGCCGGCATGAAGTATCTCAGAACGTATAAGGCGTAGCCCTCGGGCAGCTACATTCTTAGATTCTGCATCCGAATGCGCTTCAGATGAGGTATAGATCATCGAAATCGGTGCAGAATTAGGGAAGTTGGGGTCTGCGACCAGGGTTCAAAGACAATTCTCAGTACATTTCCTTAGAAAGCGAACATTGCGGCAGCCGGCATGAAGAATCTCAGAACGTATAAGGCGTAGCCCTCGGGCAGCTACATTCTTAGATTCTGCATCCGAATACGCTTCAGATGAGGTATAGACCGTCGAAATCGGTGCAGAATTAGGGAAGTTGGGGTCTGCGACCAGGGTTCAAAGACAATTCTCAGTACATTTCCTTAGAAAGCGAACGTTGCGACAGCCGGCATGAAGAATCTCAGAACGTATAAGGCGTACCCCTCGGGCAGCTACATTCTTAGATTCTGCATCCGAATGCGCTTCAGATGAGGTATAGACCGTCGAAATCGGTGCAGAATTAGGGAAGTTGGGGTCTGCGACCAGGGTTCAAAGACAATTCTCAGTACATTTCCTTAGAAAGCGAACGTTGCGACAGCCGGCATGAAGAATCTCAGAACGTATAAGGCGTAGCCCTCGGGCAGCTACATTCTTAGATTCTGCATCTAAGTGCGTTTCAGATGAGGTATAGATCATCGAAATCGGTGCAGAATTAAGGAAGTTGGGGTCTGCGACCAGGGTTCAAAGACAATTCTCAGTACATTTCCTTAGAAAGCGAACATTGCGGCAGCCGGCATGAAGTATCTCAGAACGTGTAAGGCGTAGCCCTCAGGCAGCTACCTTTTTGGATTCTGCATCCGAATACGCTTCAGATGAGGTATAGATCGTCGAAATCGGTGCAGAATTAGGGAAGTTGGGGTCTGCGACCAGGGTTCAAAGACAATTCTCAGTACATTTCCTTAGAAAGCGAACATTGCGGCAGCAGGCATGAAGTATCTCAGAATGTATAAGGCGTAGCCCTCGGGCAGCTACATTCTTAGATTCTGCATCCGAATGCGCTTCAGATGAGGTATAGGTCATCGAAATCGGTTCAGAATTAGGGAAGTTGGGGTCTGCGACCAGGGTTCAAAGACAATTCTCAGTACATTTTCTTAGAAAGCGAACATTGCGGCAGCCGGCATGAAGTATCTCAGAACGTATAAGGCGTAGCCCTAGGGCAGCTACATTCTTAGATTCTGCATCCGAATGCGCTTCAGATGAGGTATAGATCATCGAAATCGGTGCAGAATTAGGGAAGTTGGGGTCTGCGACCAGGGTTCAAAGACAATTCTCAGTACATTTCCTTAGAAAGCGAACGTTGCGACAGCCGGCATGAAGAATCTCAGAACGTATAAGGCGTAGCCCTCGGGCAGCTACATTCTTAGATTCTGCATCCGAATGCGCTTCAGATGAGGTATAGATCATCGAAATCGGTGCAGAATTAGGGAAGTTGGGGTCTGCGACCAGGGTTCAAAGACAATTCTCAGTACATTTCCTTAGAAAGCGAACGTTGCGACAGCCGGCATGAAGAATCTCAGAACGTATAAGGCGTAGCCCTCGGGCAGCTACACTCTTAGATTCTGCATCCGAATACGCATCAGATGAGGTATAGACCGTCGAAATCGGTGCAGAATTAGGGAAGTTGGGGTCTGCGACCAGGGTTCAAAGACAATTCTCAGTACATTTCCTTAGAAAGCGAACGTTGCGACAGCCGGCATGAAGAATCTCAGAACGTATAAGGCGTAGCCCTCGGGCATCTACATTTTTGGATTCTGCGTCTGAGTACGCTTCAGATGAGGTATAGATCATCGAAATCGGTGCAGAATTAAGGAAGTTGGGGTCTGCGACCAGGGTTCAAAGACAATTCTCAGTACATTTCCTTAGAAAGCGAACATTGCGGCAGCCGGCATGAAGTATCTCAGAACGTGTAAGGCGTAGCCCTCGGGCAGCTACATTTTTGGATTCTGCGTCTGAGTACGCTTCAGATGAGGTATAGATCATCGAAATCGGTGCAAAATTAAGGAAGTTGGGGTCTGCGACCAGGGTTCAAAGACAATTCTCAGTACATTTCCTTAGAAAGCGAACATTGCGGCAGCCGGCATGAAGTATCTCAGAACGTATAACGCGTAGCCCTCGGGCAGCTACATTTTTGGATTCTGCATCTAATTATGCTTCAGATGAGGTATAGATCATCGAAATCGGTGCAGAATTAAGGAAGTTGGGGTCTGCGACCAGGGTTCAAAGACAATTCTCAGTACATTTCCTTAGAAAGCAAACGTTGCGACAGCCGGCATGAAGTATCTCAGAACGTGTAAGGCGTAGCCCTCGGGCAGCTACCTTTTTGGATTCTGCATCCGAATACGCTTCAGATGAGGTATAGATCGTCGAAATCGGTGCAGAATTAGGGAAGTTGGGGTCTGCGACCAGGGTTCAAAGACAATTCTCAGTACATTTCCTTAGAAAGCGAACATTGCGGCAGCCGGCATGAAGTATCTCAGAACGTGTAAGGCGTAGCCCTCGGGAAGCTACCTTTTTGGATTCTGCATCCGAATACGCTTCAGATGAGGTATAGATCGTCGAAATCGGTGCAGAATTAGGGAAGTTGGGGTCTGCGACCAGGGTTCAAAGACAATTCTCAGTACATTTCCTTAGAAAGCGAACATTGCGGCAGCCGGCATGAAGTATCTCAGAACGTGTAAGGCGTAGCCCTCAGGCAGCTACCTTTTTGGATTCTGCATCCGAATACGCTTCAGATGAGGTATAGATCGTCGAAATCGGTGCAGAATTAGGGAAGTTGGGGTCTGCGACCAGGGTTCAAAGACAATTCTCAGTACATTTCCTTAGAAAGCGAACATTGCGGCAGCCGGCATGAAGTATCTCAGAACGTGTAAGGCGTAGCCCTCGGGCAGCTACCTTTTTGGATTCTGCATCCGAATACGCTTCAGATGAGGTATAGATCGTCGAAATCGGTGCAGAATTAGGGAAGTTGGGGTCTGCGACCAGGGTTCAAAGACAATTCTCAGTACATTTCCTTAGAAAGCGAACGTTGCGACAGCCGGCATGAAGAATCTCAGAACGTATAAGGCGTAGCCCTCGGGCAGCTACATTCTTAGATTCTGCATCCGAATACGCTTCAGATGAGGTATAGACCGTCGAAATCGGTGCAGAATTAGGGAAGTTGGGGTCTGCGACCAGGGTTCAAAGACAATTCTCAGTACATTTCCTTAGAAAGCGAACGTTGCGACAGCCGGCATGAAGAATCTCAGAACGTATAAGGCGTAGCCCTCGGGCAGCTACATTCTTAGATTCTGCATCCGAATGCGCTTCAGATGAGGTATAGACCGTCGAAATCGGTGCAGAATTAGGGAAGTTGGGGTCTGCGACCAGGGTTCAAAGACAATTCTCAGTACATTTCCTTAGAAAGCGAACATTGCGGCAGCCGGCATGAAGTATCTCAGAACGTATAAAGCGCAGCCCTAGGGCAGCTACATTTTTGGATTCTGCATCTGAGTACGCTTCAGATGAGGTATAGATCATCGAAATCGGTGCAGAATTAAGGAAGTTGGGGTCTGCGACCAGGGTTCAAAGACAATTCTCAGTACATTTCCTTAGAAAGCGAACATTGCGGCAGCCGGCATGAAGTATCTCAGAACGTGTAAGGCGTAGCCCTCAGGCAGCTACCTTTTTGGATTCTGCATCCGAATACGCTTCAGATGAGGTATAGAACATCGAAATCGGTGCAGAATTAAGGAAATTGTGGTCTGCGACCAGGGTTCAAAGACAATTCTCAGTACATTTTCTTAGAAAGCGAACATTGCGGCAGCCGGCATGAAGTATCTCAGAACGTATAAGGCGTAGCCCTCGGGCAGCTACATTCTTAGATTCTGCATCCGAATGCGCTTCAGATGAGGTATAGATCATCGAAATCGGTGCAGAATTAGGGAAGTTGGGGTCTGCGACCAGGGTTCAAAGACAATTCTCAGTACATTTCCTTAGAAAGCGAACGTTGCGACAGCCGGCATGAAGAATCTCAGAACGTATAAGGCGTAGCCCTCGGGCAGCTACATTCTTAGATTCTGCATCCGAATACGCTTCAGATGAGGTATAGACCGTCGAAATCGGTGCAGAATTAGGGAAGTTGGGGTCTGCGACCAGGGTTCAAAGACAATTCTCAGTACATTTCCTTAGAAAGCGAACGTTGCGACAGCCGGCATGAAGAATCTCAGAACGTATAAGGCGTAGCCCTCGGGCAGCTACATTCTTAGATTCTGCATCCGAATACGCTTCAGATGAGGTATAGACCGTCGAAATCGGTGCAGAATTAGGGAAGTTGGGGTCTGCGACCAGGGTTCAAAGACAATTCTCAGTACATTTCCTTAGAAAGCGAACATTGCGGCAGCCGGCATGAAGTATCTCAGAACGTATAAGGCGTAGACCTCCAGCAGCTACATTTTTGGATTCTGCATCTGAGTATGCTTCAGATGAGGTATAGGTCATCGAAATCGGTGCAGAATTAAGGAAGTTGAGGTCTGCGACCAGGGTTCATAGACAATTCTCAGTACATTTCCTTAGAAAGCGAACATTGCGGCAGCCGGCATGAAGTATCTCAGAACGTATAACGCGTAGCCCTCGGGCAGCTACATTTTTGGATTCTGCATCTAATTATGCTTCAGATGAGGTATAGATCATCGAAATCGGTGCAGAATTAAGGAAGTTGGGGTCTGCGACCAGGGTTCAAAGACAATTCTCAGTACATTTCCTTAGAAAGCGAACATTGCGGCAGCCGGCATGAAGTATCTCAGAACGTATAACGCGCAGCCCTCGGGCAGCTACATTTTTGGATTCTGCATCTAATTATGCTTCAGATGAGGTATAGATCATCGAAATCGGTGCAGAATTAAGGAAGTTGGGGTCTGCGACCAGGGTTCAAAGACAATTCTCAGTACATTTCCTTAGAAAGCGAACATTGCGGCAGCCGGCATGAAGTATCTCAGAACGTGTAAGGCGTAGCCCTCGGGCAGCTACCTTTTTGGATTCTGCATCCGAATACGCTTCAGATGAGGTATAGATCGTCGAAATCGGTGCAGAATTAGGGAAGTTGGGGTCTGCGACCAGGGTTCAAAGACAATTCTCAGTACATTTCCTTAGAAAGCGAACATTGCGGCAGCCGGCATGAAGTATCTCAGAACGTGTAAGGCGTAGCCCTCGGGCAGCTACCTTTTTGGATTCTGCATCCGAATACGCTTCAGATGAGGTATAGATCGTCGAAATCGGTGCAGAATTAGGGAAGTTGGGGTCTGCGACCAGGGTTCAAAGACAATTCTAAGTACATTTCCTTAGAAAGCGAACGTTGCGACAGCCGGCATGAAGAATCTCAGAACGTATAAGGCGTAGCCCTCGGGCAGCTACATTCTTAGATTCTGCATCCGAATACGCTTCAGATGAGGTATAGATCGTCGAAATCGGTGCAGAATTAGGGAAGTTGGGGTCTGCGACCAGGGTTCAAAGACAATTCTCAGTACATTTCCTTAGACAGCGAACGTTGCGACAGCCGGCATGAAGAATCTCAGAACGTATAAGGCGTAGCCCTCGGGCAGCTACATTCTTAGATTCTGCATCTAAGTGCGTTTCAGATGAGGTATAGACCGTCGAAATCGGTGCAGAATTAGGGAAGTTGGGGTCTGCGACCAGGGTTCAAAGACAATTCTCAGTACATTTCCTTAGAAAGCGAACGTTGCGACAGCCGGCATGAAGAATCTCAGAATGTATAAGGCGTAGCCCTCGGGCAGCTACATTCTTAGATTCTGCATCCGAATGCGCTTCAGATGAGGTATAGGTCATCGAAATCGGTTCAGAATTAGGGAAGTTGGGGTCTGCGACCAGGGTTCAAAGACAATTCTCAGTACATTTTCTTAGAAAGCGAACATTGCGGCAGCCGGCATGAAGTATCTCAGAACGTATAAGGCGTAGCCCTCGGGCAGCTACATTCTTAGATTCTGCATCCGAATGCGCTTCAGATGAGGTATAGATCATCGAAATCGGTGCAGAATTAGGGAAGTTGGGGTCTGCGACCAGGGTTCAAAGACAATTCTCAGTACATTTCCTTAGAAAGCGAACGTTGCGACAGCCGGCATCAAGAATCTCAGAACGTATAAGGCGTAGCCCTCGGGCAGCTACATTCTTAGATTCTGCATCCGAATACGCTTCAGATGAGGTATAGACCGTCGAAATCGGTGCAGAATTAGGGAAGTTGGGGTCTGCGACCAGGGTTCAAAGACAATTCTCAGTACATTTCCTTAGAAAGCGAACGTTGCGGCAGCAGGCATAAAGTATCTCAGAACGTATAAGGCGTAGACCTCCAGCAGCTACATTTTTGGATTCTGCATCTGAGTATGCTTCAGATGAGGTATAGGTCATCGAAATCGGTGCAGAATTAGGGAAGTTGGGGTCTGCGACCAGGGTTCATAGACAATTCTCAGTACATTTCCTTAGAAAGCGAACATTGCGGCAGCCGGCATGAAGTATCTCAGAACGTATAAGGCGTAGCCCTCGGGCAGCTACATTTTTGGATTCTGCATCTAATTATGCTTCAGATGAGGTATAGATCATCGAAATCGGTGCAGAATTAAGGAAGTTGGGGTCTGCGACCAGGGTTCAAAGACAATTCTCAGTACATTTCCTTAGAAAGCAAACGTTGCGACAGCCGGCATGAAGTATCTTAGAACGTATAAGGCGTAGCCCTCGGGCAGCTACATTCTTAGATTCTGCATCTAATTATGCTTCAGATGAGGTATAGATCATCGAAATCGGTGCAGAATTAAGGAAGTTGGGGTCTGCGACCAGGGTTCAAAGACAATTCTCAGTACATTTCCTTAGAAAGCGAACATTGCGGCAGCCGGCATGAAATATCTCAGAACGTGTAAGGCGTAGCCCTCGGGCAGCTACCTTTTTGGATTCTGCATCCGAATACGCTTCAGATGAGGTATAGATCGTCGAAATCGGTGCAGAATTAGGGAAGTTGGGGTCTGCGACCAGGGTTCAAAGACAATTCTCAGTACATTTCCTTAGAAAGCGAACATTGCGGCAGCCGGCATGAAGTATCTCAGAACGTGTAAGGCGTAGCCCTCAGGCAGCTACCTTTTTGGATTCTGCATCCGAATACGCTTCAGATGAGGTATAGATCGTCGAAATCGGTGCAGAATTAGGGAAGTTGGGGTCTGCGACCAGGGTTCAAAGACAATTCTCAGTACATTTCCTTAGAAAGCGAACATTGCGGCAGCCGGCATGAAGTATCTCAGAACGTGTAAGGCGTAGCCCTCAGGCAGCTACCTTTTTGGATTCTGCATCCGAATACGCTTCAGATGAGGTATAGATCGTCGAAATCGGTGCAGAATTAGGGAAGTTGGGGTCTGCGACCAGGGTTCAAAGACAATTCTCAGTACATTTCCTTAGAAAGCGAACGTTGCGACAGCCGGCATGAAGAATCTCAGAACGTATAAGGCGTAGCCCTAGGGCAGCTACATTCTTAGATTCTGCATCCGAATACGCTTCAGATGAGGTATAGACCGTCGAAATCGGTGCAGAATTAGGGAAGTTGGGGTCTGCGACCAGGGTTCAAAGACAATTCTCAGTACATTTCCTTAGAAAGCGAACATTGCGGCAGCCGGCATGAAGTATCTCAGAACATGTAAGGCGTAGCCCTCAGGCAGCTACCTTTTTGGATTCTGCATCCGAATACGCTTCAGATGAGGTATAGATCGTCGAAATCGGTGCAGAATTAGGGAAGTTGGGGTCTGCGACCAGGGTTCAAAGACAATTCTCAGTACATTTCCTTAGAAAGCGAACGTTCCGGCAGCAGGCATAAAGTATCTCAGAACGTATAAGGCGTAGACCTCCAGCAGCTACCTTTTTGGATTCTGCATCTGAGTATGCTTCAGATGAGGTATAGGTCATCGAAATCGGTGCAGAATTAAGGAAGTTGGGGTCTGCGACCAGGGTTCATAGACAATTCTCAGTACATTTCCTTAGAAAGCGAACATTGCGGCAGCCGGCATGAAGTATCTCAGAACGTATAACTCGTAGCCCTCGGGCGGCTACATTTTTGGATTCTGCATCTAATTATGCTTCAGATGAGGTATAGATCATCGAAATCGGTGCAGAATTAAGGAAGTTGGGGTCTGCGACCAGGGTTCAAAGACAATTCTCAGTACATTTCCTTAGAAAGCGAACATTGCGGCAGCCGGCATGAAGTATCTCAGAACGTATAAGGCGTAGCCCTCGTGCAGCTACCTTTTTGGATTCTGCGTCTGAGTACGCTTCAGATGAGGTATAGATCATCGAAATCGGTGCAGAATTAGGGAAGTTGGGGTCTGCGACCAGGGTTCAAAGACAATTCTCAGTACATTTCCTTAGAAAGCGAACATTGCGGCAGCAGGCATGAAGTATCTCAGAATGTATAAGGCGTAGCCCTCGGGCAGCTACATTCTTAGATTCTGCATCCGAATGCGCTTCAGATGAGGTATAGGTCATCGAAATCGGTTCAGAATTAGGGAAGTTGGGGTCTGCGACCAGGGTTCAAAGACAATTCTCAGTACATTTTCTTAGAAAGCGAACATTGCGGCAGCCGGCATGAAGTATCTCAGAACGTATAAGGCGTAGCCCTCGGGCAGCTACATTCTTAGATTCTGCATCCGAATGCGCTTCAGATGAGGTATAGATCATCGAAATCGGTTCAGAATTAGGGAAGTTGGGGTCTGCGACCAGGGTTCAAAGACAATTCTCAGTACATTTCCTTAGAAAGCGAACGTTGCGACAGCCGGCATGAAGAATCTCAGAACGTATAAGGCGTAGCCCTCGGGCAGCTACATTCTTAGATTCTGCATCCGAATACGCTTCAGATGAGGTATAGATCGTCGAAATCGGTGCAGAATTAGGGAAGTTGGGGTCTGCGACCAGGGTTCAAAGACAATTCTCAGTACATTTCCTTAGAAAGCGAACGTTGCGACAGCCGGCATGAAGAATCTCAGAACGTATAAGGCGTAGCCCTCGGGCAGCTACATTCTTAGATTCTGCATCCGAATACGCTTCAGATGAGGTATAGACCGTCGAAATCGGTGCAGAATTAGGGAAGTTGGGGTCTGCGACCAGGGTTCAAAGACAATTCTCAGTACATTTCCTTAGAAAGCGAACGTTGCGACAGCCGGCATGAAGAATCTCAGAACGTATAAGGCGTAGCCCTCGGGCAGCTACATTCTTAGATTCTGCATCCGAATACGCTTCAGATGAGGTATAGATCGTCGAAATCGGTGCAGAATTAGGGAAGTTGGGGTCTGCGACCAGGGTTCAAAGACAATTCTCAGTACATTTCCTTAGAAAGCGAACGTTGCGGCAGCAGGCATAAAGTATCTCAGAACGTATAAGGCGTAGACCTCCAGCAGCTACCTTTTTGGATTCTGCATCCGAATACGCTTCAGATGAGGTATAGATCGTCGAAATCGGTGCAGAATTAGGGAAGTTGGGGTCTGCGACCAGGGTTCAAAGACAATTCTCAGTACATTTCCTTAGAAAGCGAACGTTGCGACAGCCGGCATGAAGAATCTCAGAACGTATAAGGCGTAGCCCTCGGGCAGCTACATTCTTAGATTCTGCATCCGAATACGCTTCAGATGAGGTATAGACCGTCGAAATCGGTGCAGAATTAGGGAAGTTGGGGTCTGCGACCAGGGTTCAAAGACAATTCTCAGTACATTTCCTTAGAAAGCGAACGTTGCGACAGCCGGCATGAAGAATCTCAGAACGTATAAGGCGTAGCCCTCGGGCAGCTACCTTTTTGGATTCTGCATCCGAATACGCTTCAGATGAGCTATAGATCGTCGAAATCGGTGCAGAATTAGGGAAGTTGGGGTCTGCGACCAGGGTTCAAAGACAATTCTCAGTACATTTCCTTAGAAAGCGAACATTGCGGCAGCAGGCATGAAGTATCTCAGAATGTATAAGGCGTAGCCCTCGGGCAGCTACATTCTTAGATTCTGCATCCGAATGCGCTTCAGATGAGGTATAGGTCATCGAAATCGGTTCAGAATTAGGGAAGTTGGGGTCTGCGACCAAGGTTCAAAGACAATTCTCAGTACATTTTCTTAGAAAGCGAACATTGCGGCAGCCGGCATGAAGTATCTCAGAACGTATAAGGCGTAGCCCTCGGGCAGCTACATTCTTAGATTCTGCATCCGAATGCGCTTCAGATGAGGTATAGATCATCGAAATCGGTGCAGAATTAGGGAAGTTGGGGTCTGCGACCAGGGTTCAAAGACAATTCTCAGTACATTTCCTTAGAAAGCGAACGTTGCGACAGCCGGCATGAAGAATCTCAGAACGTATAAGGCGTAGCCCTCGGGCAGCTACATTCTTAGATTCTGCATCCGAATACGCTTCAGATGAGGTATAGACCGTCGAAATCGGTGCAGAATTAGGGAAGTTGGGGTCTGCGACCAGGGTTCAAAGACAATTCTCAGTACATTTCCTTAGAAAGCGAACATTACGGCAGCAGGCATAAACTATCTCAGAACGTGTAAGGCGTAGCCCTCGGGCATCTACATTTTTAGATTCTGCATCCAAATACGCTTCAGTTGAGTTATAGACCATCGAAATCGGTGCAGAATTAGGGAAGTTGGGGTCTGCGACCAGGGTTCAAAGACAATTCTCAGTACATTTCCTTAGAAAGCGAACATTGCGGCAGCCGGCATGAAGTATCTCAGAACGTATAAGGCGTAGCCCTCGTGCAGCTACCTTTTTGGATTCTGCGTCTGAGTACGCTTCAGATGAGGTATAGATCATCGAAATCGGTGCAGAATTAGGGAAGTTGGGGTCTGCGACCAGGGTTCAAAGACAATTCTCAGTACATTTTCTTAGAAAGCGAACATTGCGGCAGCCGGCATGAAGTATCTCAGAACGTATAAGGCGTAGCCCTCGGGCAGCTACATTCTTAGATTCTGCATCCGAATGCGCTTCAGATGAGGTATAGATCATCGAAATCGGTGCAGAATTAGGGAAGTTGGGGTCTGCGACCAGGGTTCAAAGACAATTCTCAGTACATTTCCTTAGAAAGCGAACGTTCCGACAGCCGGCATGAAGAATCTCAGAACGTATAAGGCGTAGCCCTCGGGCAGCTACATTCTTAGATTCTGCATCCGAATACGCTTCAGATGAGGTATAGACCGTCGAAATCGGTGCAGAATTAGGGAAGTTGGGGTCTGCGACCAGGGTTCAAAGACAATTCTCAGTACATTTCCTTAGAAAGCGAACGTTCCGGCAGCAGGCATAAAGTATCTCAGAACGTATAAGGCGTAGACCTCCAGCAGCTACCTTTTTGGATTCTGCATCTGAGTATGCTTCAGATGAGGTATAGGTCATCGAAATCGGTGCAGAATTAAGGAAGTTGGGGTCTGCGACCAGGGTTCATAGACAATTCTCAGTACATTTCCTTAGAAAGCGAACATTGCGGCAGCCGGCATGAAGTATCTCAGAACGTATAACTCGTAGCCCTCGGGCGGCTACATTTTTGGATTCTGCATCTAATTGTGCTTCAGATGAGGTATAGATCATCGAAATCGGTGCAGAATTAAGGAAGTTGGGGTCTGCGACCAGGGTTCAAAGACAATTCTCAGTACATTTCCTTAGAAAGCGAACATTGCGGCAGCCGGCATGAAGTATCTCAGAACGTATAAGGCGTAGCCCTCGTGCAGCTACCTTTTTGGATTCTGCGTCTGAGTACGCTTCAGATGAGGTATAGATCATCGAAATCGGTGCAGAATTAGGGAAGTTGGGGTCTGCGACCAGGGTTCAAAGACAATTCTCAGTACATTTCCTTAGAAAGCGAACATTGCGGCAGCAGGCATGAAGTATCTCAGAATGTATAAGGCGTAGCCCTCGGGCAGCTACATTCTTAGATTCTGCATCCGAATGCGCTTCAGATGAGGTATAGGTCATCGAAATCGGTTCAGAATTAGGGAAGTTGGGGTCTGCGACCAGGGTTCAAAGACAATTCTCAGTACATTTTCTTAGAAAGCGAACATTGCGGCAGCCGGCATGAAGTATCTCAGAACGTATAAGGCGTAGCCCTCGGGCAGCTACATTCTTAGATTCTGCATCCGAATGCGCTTCAGATGAGGTATAGATCATCGAAATCGGTTCAGAATTAGGGAAGTTGGGGTCTGCGACCAGGGTTCAAAGACAATTCTCAGTACATTTCCTTAGAAAGCGAACGTTGCGACAGCCGGCATGAAGAATCTCAGAACGTATAAGGCGTAGCCCTCGGGCAGCTACATTCTTAGATTCTGCATCCGAATACGCTTCAGATGAGGTATAGATCGTCGAAATCGGTGCAGAATTAGGGAAGTTGGGGTCTGCGACCAGGGTTCAAAGACAATTCTCAGTACATTTCCTTAGAAAGCGAACGTTGCGACAGCCGGCATGAAGAATCTCAGAACGTATAAGGCGTAGCCCTCGGGCAGCTACATTCTTAGATTCTGCATCCGAATACGCTTCAGATGAGGTATAGACCGTCGAAATCGGTGCAGAATTAGGGAAGTTGGGGTCTGCGACCAGGGTTCAAAGACAATTCTCAGTACATTTCCTTAGAAAGCGAACGTTGCGACAGCCGGCATGAAGAATCTCAGAACGTATAAGGCGTAGCCCTCGGGCAGCTACATTCTTAGATTCTGCATCCGAATACGCTTCAGATGAGGTATAGATCGTCGAAATCGGTGCAGAATTAGGGAAGTTGGGGTCTGCGACCAGGGTTCAAAGACAATTCTCAGTACATTTCCTTAGAAAGCGAACGTTGCGGCAGCAGGCATAAAGTATCTCAGAACGTATAAGGCGTAGACCTCCAGCAGCTACATTTTTGGATTCTGCATCTGAGTATGCTTCAGATGAGGTATAGGTCATCGAAATCGGTGCAGAATTAAGGAAGTTGGGGTCTGCGACCAGGGTTCATAGACAATTCTCAGTACATTTCCTTAGAAAGCGAACATTGCGGCAGCCGGCATGAAGTATCTCAGAACGTATAAGGCGTAGCCCTCGTGCAGCTACCTTTTTGGATTCTGCGTCTGAGTACGCTTCAGATGATTTATAGATCATCGAAATCGGTGCAGAATTAGGGAAGTTGGGGTCTGCGACCAGGGTTCAAAGACAATTCTCAGTACATTTCCTTAGAAAGCGAACATTGCGGCAGCAGGCATGAAGTATCTCAGAATGTATAAGGCGTAGCCCTCGGGCAGCTACATTTTTGGATTCTGCATCTAATTGTGCTTCAGATGAGGTATAGACCGTCGAAATCGGTGCAGAATTAGGGAAGTTGGGGTCTGCGACCAGGGTTCAAAGACAATTCTCAGTACATTTCCTTAGAAAGCGAACGTTCCGGCAGCAGGCATAAAGTATCTCAGAACGTATAAGGCGTAGACCTCCAGCAGCTACATTTTTGGATTCTGCATCTGAGTATGCTTCAGATGAGGTATAGGTCATCGAAATCGGTGCAAAATTAAGGAAGTTGGGGTCTGCGACCAGGGTTCATAGACAATTCTCAGTACATTTCCTTAGAAAGCGAACATTGCGGCAGCCGGCATGAAGTATCTCAGAACGTATAACTCGTAGCCCTCGGGCAGCTACATTTTTGGATTCTGCATCTAATTATGCTTCAGATGAGGTATAGATCATCGAAATCGGTGCAGAATTAAGGAAGTTGGGGTCTGCGACCAGGGTTCAAAGACAATTCTCAGTACATTTCCTTAGAAAGCGAACATTGCGGCAGCCGGCATGAAGTATCTCAGAACGTATAAGGCGTAGCCCTCGTGCAGCTACCTTTTTGGATTCTGCGTCTGAGTACGCTTCAGATGAGGTATAGATCATCGAAATCGGTGCAGAATTAGGGAAGTTGGGGTCTGCGACCAGGGTTCAAAGACAATTCTCAGTACATTTCCTTAGAAAGCGAACATTGCGGCAGCAGGCATGAAGTATCTCAGAATGTATAAGGCGTAGCCCTCGGGCAGCTACATTCTTAGATTCTGCATCCGAATGCGCTTCAGATGAGGTATAGGTCATCGAAATCGGTTCAGAATTAGGGAAGTTGGGGTCTGCGACCAGGGTTCAAAGACAATTCTCAGTACATTTTCTTAGAAAGCGAACATTGCGGCAGCCGGCATGAAGTATCTCAGAACGTATAAGGCGTAGCCCTCGGGCAGCTACATTCTTAGATTCTGCATCCGAATGCGCTTCAGATGAGGTATAGATCATCGAAATCGGTTCAGAATTAGGGAAGTTGGGGTCTGCGACCAGGGTTCATAGACAATTCTCAGTACATTTCCTTAGAAAGCGAACATTGCGGCAGCCGGCATGAAGTATCTCAGAACGTATAAGGCGTAGCCCTCGGGCAGCTACATTCTTAGATTCTGCATCCGAATACGCTTCAGATGAGGTATAGACCGTCGAAATCGGTGCAGAATTAGGGAAGTTGGGGTCTGCGACCAGGGTTCAAAGACAATTCTCAGTACATTTCCTTAGAAAGCGAACGTTGCGACAGCCGGCATGAAGAATCTCAGAACGTATAAGGCGTAGCCCTCGGGCAGCTACATTCTTAGATTCTGCATCCGAATACGCTTCAGATGAGGTATAGATCGTCGAAATCGGTGCAGAATTAGGGAAGTTGGGGTCTGCGACCAGGGTTCAAAGACAATTCTCAGTACATTTCCTTAGAAAGCGAACGTTGCGGCAGCAGGCATAAAGTATCTCAGAACGTATAAGGCGTAGACCTCCAGCAGCTACATTTTTGGATTCTGCATCTGAGTATGCTTCAGATGAGGTATAGGT
Organism: Blera fallax; assembly: GCA_946965025.1. Classification (NCBI taxonomy): domain Eukaryota; kingdom Metazoa; phylum Arthropoda; class Insecta; order Diptera; family Syrphidae; genus Blera; species Blera fallax. The sequence goes on along the minus strand of OX337248.1, from coordinate 8,200,166 downwards.
CATCGAAATCGGTGCAGAATTAAGGAAGTTGGGGTCTGCGACCAGGGTTCATAGACAATTCTCAGTACATTTCCTTAGAAAGCGAACATTGCGGCAGCCGGCATGAAGTATCTCAGAACGTATAACGCGTAGCCCTCGGGCAGCTACATTTTTGGATTCTGCATCTAATTATGCTTCAGATGAGGTATAGATCATCGAAATCGGTGCAGAATTAAGGAAGTTGGGGTCTGCGACCAGGGTTCAAAGACAATTCTCAGTACATTTCCTTAGAAAGCGAACATTGCGGCAGCCGGCATGAAGTATCTCAGAACGTATAACGCGTAGCCCTCGGGCAGCTACATTTTTGGATTCTGCATCTAATTATGCTTCAGATGAGGTATAGATCATCGAAATCGGTGCAGAATTAAGGAAGTTGGGGTCTGCGACCAGGGTTCAAAGACAATTCTCAGTACATTTCCTTAGAAAGCAAACGTTGCGACAGCCGGCATGAAGTATCTTAGAACGTATAAGGCGTAGCCCTCGGGCAGCTACATTCTTAGATTCTGCATCTGAGTATGCTTCAGATGAGGTATAGGTCATCGAAATCGGTTCAGAATTAGGGAAGTTGGGGTCTGCGACCAGGGTTCAAAGACAATTCTCAGTACATTTTCTTAGAAAGCGAACATTGCGGCAGCCGGCATGAAGTATCTCAGAACGTATAAGGCGTAGCCCTCGGGCAGCTACATTCTTAGATTCTGCATCCGAATGCGCTTCAGATGAGGTATAGATCATCGAAATCGGTGCAGAATTAAGGAAGTTGGGGTCTGCGACCAGGGTTCAAAGACAATTCTCAGTACATTTCCTTAGAAAGCGAACATTGCGGCAGCCGGCATGAAGTATCTCAGAACGTGTAATGCGTAGCCCTCGGGCAGCTACCTTTTTGGATTCTGCATCCGAATACGCTTCAGATGAGGTATAGATCATCGAAATCGGTGCAGAATTAGGGAAGTTGGGGTCTGCGACCAGGGTTCAAAGACAATTCTCAGTACATTTCCTTAGAAAGCGAACATTGCGGCAGCCGGCATGAAGTATCTCAGAACGTGTAAGGCGTAGCCCTCGGGAAGCTACCTTTTTGGATTCTGCATCCGAATACGCTTCAGATGAGGTATAGATCGTCGAAATCGGTGCAGAATTAGGGAAGTTGGGGTCTGCGACCAGGGTTCAAAGACAATTCTCAGTACATTTCCTTAGAAAGCGAACATTGCGGCAGCCGGCATGAAGTAACTCAGAACGTGTAAGGCGTAGCCCTCAGGCAGCTACCTTTTTGGATTCTGCATCTAATTATGCTTCAGATGAGGTATAGATCATCGAAATCGGTGCAGAATTAAGGAAGTTGGGGTCTGCGACCAGGGTTCAAAGACAATTCTCAGTACATTTCCTTAGAAAGCGAACATTGCGGCAGCCGGCATGAAGTATCTCAGAACGTGTAAGGCGTAGCCCTCGGGCAGCTACCTTTTTGGATTCTGCATCCGAATACGCTTCAGATGAGGTATAGATCGTCGAAATCGGTGCAGAATTAGGGAAGTTGGGGTCTGCGACCAGGGTTCAAAGACAATTCTCAGTACATTTCCTTAGAAAGCGAACATTGCGGCAGCCGGCATGAAGTATCTCAGAACGTGTAAGGCGTAGCCCTCGGGAAGCTACCTTTTTGGATTCTGCATCCGAATACGCTTCAGATGAGGTATAGATCGTCGAAATCGGTGCAGAATTAGGGAAGTTGGGGTCTGCGACCAGGGTTCAAAGACAATTCTCAGTACATTTCCTTAGAAAGCGAACATTGCGGCAGCCGGCATGAAGTAACTCAGAACGTGTAAGGCGTAGCCCTCAGGCAGCTACCTTTTTGGATTCTGCATCCGAATACGCTTCAGATGAGGTATAGATCGTCGAAATCGGTGCAGAATTAGGGAAGTTGGGGTCTGCGACCAGGGTTCAAAGACAATTCTCAGTACATTTCCTTAGAAAGCGAACGTTGCGACAGCCGGCATGAAGAATCTCAGAACGTATAAGGCGTAGCCCTCGGGCAGCTACATTCTTAGATTCTGCATCTAAGTGCGCTTCAGATGAGGTATAGGTCATCGAAATCGGTTCAGAATTAGGGAAGTTGGGGTCTGCGACCAGGGTTCAAAGACAATTCTCAGTACATTTTCTTAGAAAGCGAACATTGCGGCAGCCGGCATGAAGTATCTCAGAACGTATAAGGCGTAGCCCTCGGGCAGCTACATTCTTAGATTCTGCATCCGAATACGCTTCAGATGAGGTATAGACCGTCGAAATCGGTGCAGAATTAGGGAAGTTGGGGTCTGCGACCAGGGTTCAAAGACAATTCTCAGTACATTTCCTTAGAAAGCGAACGTTGCGACAGCCGGCATGAAGAATCTCAGAACGTATAAGGCGTAGCCCTCGGGCAGCTACATTCTTAGATTCTGCATCCGAATACGCTTCAGATGAGGTATAGACCGTCGAAATCGGTGCAGAATTAGGGAAGTTGGGGTCTGCGACCAGGGTTCAAAGACAATTCTCAGTACATTTCCTTAGAAAGCGAACATTGCGGCAGCAGGCATAAACTATCTCAGAACGTGTAAGGCGTAGCCCTCGGGCATCTACATTTTTAGATTCTGCATCCAAATACGCTTCAGATGAGTTATAGACCATCGAAATCGGTGCAGAATTAGGGAAGTTGGGGTTTGCGACCAGGGTTCAAAGACAATTCTCAGTACATTTCCTTAGAAAGCGAACATTGCGGCAGCCGGCATGAAGTATCTCAGAACGTATAAGGCGTAGCCCTCGTGCAGCTACCTTTTTGGATTCTGCGTCTGAGTACGCTTCAGATGAGGTATAGATCATCGAAATCGGTGCAGAATTAAGGAAGTTGGGGTCTGCGACCAGGGTTCAAAGACAATTCTCAGTACATTTCCTTAGAAAGCGAACATTGCGGCAGCCGGCATGAAGTATCTCAGAACGTGTAAGGCGTAGCCCTCGGGCAGCTACGTTTTTGGATTCTGCATCCAAATACGCTTCAGATGAGGTATAGATCATCGAAATCGGTGCAGAATTAAGGAAGTTGGGGTCTGCGACCAGGGTTCAAAGACAATTCTCAGTACATTTCCTTAGAAAGCGAACATTGCGGCAGCCGGCATGAAGTATCTCAGAACGTGTAAGGCGTAGCCCTCGGGCAGCTACCTTTTTGGATTCTGCATCCGAATACGCTTCAGATGAGGTATAGATCGTCGAAATCGGTGCAGAATTAGGGAAGTTGGGGTCTGCGACCAGGGTTCAAAGACAATTCTCAGTACATTTCCTTAGAAAGCGAACATTGCGGCAGCCGGCATGAAGTATCTCAGAACGTGTAAGGCGTAGCCCTCGGGAAGCTACCTTTTTGGATTCTGCATCCGAATACGCTTCAGATGAGGTATAGATCGTCGAAATCGGTGCAGAATTAGGGAAGTTGGGGTCTGCGACCAGGGTTCAAAGACAATTCTCAGTACATTTCCTTAGAAAGCGAACATTGCGGCAGCCGGCATGAAGTAACTCAGAACGTGTAAGGCGTAGCCCTCAGGCAGCTACCTTTTTGGATTCTGCATCCGAATACGCTTCAGATGAGGTATAGATCGTCGAAATCGGTGCAGAATTAGGGAAGTTGGGGTCTGCGACCAGGGTTCAAAGACAATTCTCAGTACATTTCCTTAGAAAGCGAACATTGCGGCAGCCGGCATGAAGAATCTCAGAACGTATAAGGCGTAGCCCTCGGGCAGCTACATTCTTAGATTCTGCATCCGAATACGCTTCAGATGAGGTATAGACCGTCGAAATCGGTGCAGAATTAAGGAAGTTGGGGTCTGCGACCAGGGTTCAAAGACAATTCTCAGTACATTTCCTTAGAAAGCGAACATTGCGGCAGCCGGCATGAAGAATCTCAGAACGTATAAGGCGTAGCCCTCGGGCAGCTACATTCTTAGATTCTGCATCCGAATACGCTTCAGATGAGGTATAGATCGTCGAAATGGGTGCAGAATTAGGGAAGTTGGGGTCTGCGACCAGGGTTCAAAGACAATTCTCAGTACATTTCCTTAGAAAGCGAACGTTGCGGCAGCAGGCATAAAGTATCTCAGAACGTATAAGGCGTAGCCCTCGGGCAGCTACATTCTTAGATTCTGCATCCGAATACGCTTCAGATGAGGTATAGATCGTCGAAATCGGTGCAGAATTAGGGAAGTTGGGGTCTGCGACCAGGGTTCAAAGACAATTCTCAGTACATTTCCTTAGAAAGCGAACATTGCGGCAGCCGGCATGAAGTAACTCAGAACGTGTAAGGCGTAGCCCTCAGGCAGCTACCTTTTTGGATTCTGCATCCGAATACGCTTCAGATGAGGTATAGATCGTCGAAATCGGTGCAGAATTAGGGAAGTTGGGGTCTGCGACCAGGGTTCAAAGACAATTCTCAGTACATTTTCTTAGAAAGCGAACATTGCGGCAGCCGGCATGAAGTATCTCAGAACGTATAAGGCGTAGCCCTCGGGCAGCTACATTCTTAGATTCTGCATCTGAGTATGCTTCAGATGAGGTATAGATCATCGAAATCGGTGCAGAATTAAGGAAGTTGGGGTCTGCGACCAGGGCTCAAAGACAATTCTCAGTACATTTCCTTAGAAAGCGAACGTTGCGACAGCCGGCATGAAGAATCTCAGAACGTGTAAGGCGTAGCCCTCGGGCAGCTACGTTTTTGGATTCTGCATCCAAATACGCTTCAGATGAGGTATAGATCATCGAAATCGGTGCAGAATTAAGGAAGTTGGGGTCTGCGACCAGGGTTCAAAGACAATTCTCAGTACATTTCCTTAGAAAGCGAACATTGCGGCAGCCGGCATGAAGTATCTCAGAACGTGTAAGGCGTAGCCCTCAGGCAGCTACCTTTTTGGATTCTGCATCCGAATACGCTTCAGATGAGGTATAGAACATCGAAATCGGTGCAGAATTAAGGAAATTGTGGTCTGCGACCAGGGTTCAAAGACAATTCTCAGTACATTTCCTTAGAAAGCGAACATTGCGGCAGCAGGCATGAAGTATCTCAGAATGTATAAGGCGTAGCCCTCGGGCAGCTACATTCTTAGATTCTGCATCCGAATGCGCTTCAGATGAGGTATAGGTCATCGAAATCGGTTCAGAATTAGGGAAGTTGGGGTCTGCGACCAGGGTTCAAAGACAATTCTCAGTACATTTTCTTAGAAAGCGAACATTGCGGCAGCCGGCATGAAGTATCTCAGAACGTATAAGGCGTAGCCCTCGGGCAGCTACATTCTTAGATTCTGCATCCGAATACGCTTCAGATGAGGTATAGACCGTCGAAATCGGTGCAGAATTAGGGAAGTTGGGGTCTGCGACCAGGGTTCAAAGACAATTCTCAGTACATTTCCTTAGAAAGCGAACGTTGCGACAGCCGGCATGAAGAATCTCAGAACGTATAAGGCGTAGCCCTCGGGCAGCTACATTCTTAGATTCTGCATCCGAATACGCTTCAGATGAGGTATAGACCGTCGAAATCGGTGCAGAATTAGGGAAGTTGGGGTCTGCGACCAGGGTTCAAAGACAATTCTCAGTACATTTCCTTAGAAAGCGAACGTTGCGACAGCCGGCATGAAGAATCTCAGAACGTATAAGGCGTAGCCCTCGGGCAGCTACATTCTTAGATTCTGCATCCGAATACGCTTCAGATGAGGTATAGACCGTCGAAATCGGTGCAGAATTAGGGAAGTTGGGGTCTGCGACCAGGGTTCAAAGACAATTCTCAGTACATTTCCTTAGAAAGCGAACATTGCGGCAGCCGGCATGAAGTATCTCAGAACGTATAAGGCGTAGCCCTCGTGCAGCTACCTTTTTGGATTCTGCGTCTGAGTATGCTTCAGATGAGGTATAGATCATCGAAATCGGTGCAGAATTAAGGAAGTTGGGGTCTGCGACCAGGGTTCAAAGACAATTCTCAGTACATTTTCTTAGAAAGCGAACATTGCGGCAGCCGGCATGAAGTATCTCAGAACGTGTAAGGCGTAGCCCTCGGGAAGCTACCTTTTTGGATTCTGCATCCGAATACGCTTCAGATGAGGTATAGATCGTCGAAATCGGTGCAGAATTAGGGAAGTTGGGGTCTGCGACCAGGGTTCAAAGACAATTCTCAGTACATTTCCTTAGAAAGCGAACATTGCGGCAGCCGGCATGAAGTATCTCAGAACGTGTAAGGCGTAGCCCTCAGGCAGCTACCTTGTTGGATTCTGCATCCGAATACGCTTCAGATGAGGTATAGATCGTCGAAATCGGTGCAGAATTAGGGAAGTTGGGGTCTGCGACCAGGGTTCAAAGACAATTCTCAGTACATTTCCTTAGAAAGCGAACATTGCGGCAGCCGGCATGAAGTATCTCAGAACGTATAAGGCGTAGCCCTCGGGCAGCTACATTCTTAGATTCTGCATCCGAATGCGCTTCAGATGAGGTATAGGTCATCGAAATCGGTTCAGAATTAGGGAAGTTGGGGTCTGCGACCAGGGTTCAAAGACAATTCTCAGTACATTTTCTTAGAAAGCGAACATTGCGGCAGCCGGCATGAAGTATCTCAGAACGTATAAGGCGTAGCCCTCGGGCAGCTACATTCTTAGATTCTGCATCCGAATACGCTTCAGATGAGGTATAGACCGTCGAAATCGGTGCAGAATTAGGGAAGTTGGGGTCTGCGACCAGGGTTCAAAGACAATTCTCAGTACATTTCCTTAGAAAGCGAACATTGCGACAGCCGGCATGAAGAATCTCAGAACGTATAAGGCGTAGCCCTCGGGCAGCTACATTCTTAGATTCTGCATCCGAATACGCTTCAGATGAGGTATAGACCGTCGAAATCGGTGCAGAATTAGGGAAGTTGGGGTCTGCGACCAGGGTTCAAAGACAATTCTCAGTACATTTCCTTAGAAAGCGAACATTGCGGCAGCAGGCATAAACTATCTCAGAACGTGTAAGGCGTAGCCCTCGGGCATCTACATTTTTAGATTCTGCATCCAAATACGCTTCAGATGAGTTATAGACCATCGAAATCGGTGCAGAATTAGGGAAGTTGGGGTCTGCGACCAGGGTTCAAAGACAATTCTCAGTACATTTCCTTAGAAAGCGAACATTGCGGCAGCCGGCATGAAGTATCTCAGAACGTATAAGGCGTAGCCCTCGTGCAGCTACCTTTTTGGATTCTGCGTCTGAGTACGCTTCAGATGAGGTATAGATCATCGAAATCGGTGCAGAATTAAGGAAGTTGGGGTCTGCGACCAGGGTTCAAAGACAATTCTCAGTACATTTCCTTAGAAAGCGAACATTGCGGCAGCCGGCATGAAGTATCTCAGAACGTGTAAGGCGTAGCCCTCGGGCAGCTACGTTTTTGGATTCTGCATCCAAATACGCTTCAGATGAGGTATAGATCATCGAAATCGGTGCAGAATTAAGGAAGTTGGGGTCTGCGACCAGGGTTCAAAGACAATTCTCAGTACATTTCCTTAGAAAGCGAACGTTGCGACAGCCGGCATGAAGAATCTCAGAACGTATAAGGCGTAGCCCTCGGGCAGCTACATTCTTAGATTCTGCATCCGAATACGCTTCAGATGAGGTATAGACCGTCGAAATCGGTGCAGAATTAGGGAAGTTGGGGTCTGCGACCAGGGTTCAAAGACAATTCTCAGTACATTTCCTTAGAAAGCGAACATTGCGGCAGCAGGCATAAACTATCTCAGAACGTGTAAGGCGTAGCCCTCGGGCATCTACATTTTTAGATTCTGCATCCAAATACGCTTCAGATGAGTTATAGACCATCGAAATCGGTGCAGAATTAGGGAAGTTGGGGTCTGCGACCAGGGTTCAAAGACAATTCTCAGTACATTTCCTTAGAAAGCGAACATTGCGGCAGCCGGCATGAAGTATCTCAGAACGTATAAGGCGTAGCCCTCGTGCAGCTACCTTTTTGGATTCTGCGTCTGAGTACGCTTCAGATGAGGTATAGATCATCGAAATCGGTGCAGAATTAAGGAAGTTGGGGTCTGCGACCAGGGTTCAAAGACAATTCTCAGTACATTTCCTTAGAAAGCGAACATTGCGGCAGCCGGCATGAAGTATCTCAGAACGTGTAAGGCGTAGCCCTCGGGCAGCTACGTTTTTGGATTCTGCATCCAAATACGCTTCAGATGAGGTATAGATCATCGAAATCGGTGCAGAATTAAGGAAGTTGGGGTCTGCGACCAGGGTTCAAAGACAATTCTCAGTACATTTTCTGAGAAAGCGAACATTGCGGCAGCCGGCATGAAGTATCTCAGAACGTATAAGGCGTAGCCCTCAGGCAGCTACATTCTTAGATTCTGCATCCGAATGCGCTTCAGATGAGGTATAGAACATCGAAATCGGTGCAGAATTAGGGAAGTTGGGGTTTGCGACCAGGGTTCAAAGACAATTCTCAGTACATTTCCTTAGAAAGCGAACATCGCGGCAGCAGGCATAAAGTATCTCAGAAAGTGTAAAGCGTAGCCCTCGGGCAGCTACATTCTTAGATTCTGCATCCGAATGCGCTTCAGATGAGGTATAGGTCATCGAAATCGGTTCAGAATTAGGGAAGTTGGGGTCTGCGACCAGGGTTCAAAGACAATTATCAGTACATTTTCTTAGAACGCGAACATTGCGGCAGCCGGCATGAAGTATCTCAGAACGTATAAGGCGTAGCCCTCGGGCAGCTACATTCTTAGATTCTGCATCCGAATGCGCTTCAGATGAGGTATAGATCATCGAAATCGGTGCAGAATTAGGGAAGTTGGGGTCTGCGACCAGGGTTCAAAGACAATTCTCAGTACATTTTCTTAGAAAGCGAACATTGCGGCAGCCGGCATGAAGTATCTCAGAACGTATAAGGCGTAGCCCTCGGGCAGCTACATTCTTAGATTCTGCATCCGAATGCGCTTCAGATGAGGTATAGAACATCGAAATCGGTGCAGAATTAGGGAAGTTGGGGTTTGCGACCAGGGTTCAAAGACAATTCTCAGTACATTTCCTTAGAAAGCGAACATTGCGGCAGCAGGCATAAAGTATCTCAGAACGTGTAAAGCGTAGCCCTCGGGCAGCTACATTCTTAGATTCTGCATCCGAATGCGCTTCAGATGAGGTATAGAACATCGAAATCGGTGCAGAATTAGGGAAGTTGGGGTTTGCGACCAGGGTTCAAAGACAATTCTCAGTACATTTCCTTAGAAAGCGAACATTGCGGCAGCCGGCATGAAGTATCTCAGAACGTGTAAGGCGTAGCCCTCGGGCAGCTACGTTTTTGGATTCTGCATCCAAATACGCTTCAGATGAGGTATAGATCATCGAAATCGGTGCAGAATTAAGGAAGTTGGGGTCTGCGACCAGGGTTCAAAGACAATTCTCAGTACATTTCCTTAGAAAGCGAACGTTGCGACAGCCGGCATGAAGAATCTCAGAACGTATAAGGCGTAGCCCTCGGGCAGCTACCTTTTTGGATTCTGCGTCTGAGTACGCTTCAGATGAGGTATAGATCATCGAAATCGGTGCAGAATTAAGGAAGTTGGGGTTTGCGACCAGGGTTCAAAGACAATTCTCAGTACATTTCCTTAGAAAGTGAACATTGCGGCAGGCGGCATGAAGTATCTCAGAACGTGTAAGGCGTAGCCCTCGGGCAGCTACGTTTTTGGATTCTGCATCCAAATACGCTTCAGATGAGGTATAGATCATCGAAATCGGTGCAGAATTAAGGAAGTTGGGGTCTGCGACCAGGGCTCAAAGACAATTCTCAGTACATTTCCTTAGAAAGCGAACGTTGCGACAGCCGGCATGAAGAATCTCAGAACGTATAAGGCGTAGCCCTCGGGCAGCTACATTCTTAGATTCTGCATCCGAATGCGCTTCAGATGAGGTATAGAACATCGAAATCGGTGCAGAATTAGGGAAGTTGGGGTTTGCGACCAGGGTTCAAAGACAATTCTCAGTACATTTCCTTAGAAAGCGAACATTGCGGCAGCAGGCATAAAGTATCTCAGAACGTGTAAAGCGTAGCCCTCGGGCAGCTACATTCTTAGATTCTGCATCCGAATGCGCTTCAGATGAGGTATAGAACATCGAAATCGGTGCAGAATTAGGGAAGTTGGGGTTTGCGACCAGGGTTCAAAGACAATTCTCAGTACATTTCCTTAGAAAGCGAACATTGCGGCAGCCGGCATGAAGTATCTCAGAACGTGTAAGGCGTAGCCCTCGGGCAGCTACGTTTTTGGATTCTGCATCCAAATACGCTTCAGATGAGGTATAGATCATCGAAATCGGTGCAGAATTAAGGAAGTTGGGGTCTGCGACCAGGGTTCAAAGACAATTCTCAGTACATTTCCTTAGAAAGCGAACGTTGCGACAGCCGGCATGAAGAATCTCAGAACGTATAAGGCGTAGCCCTCGGGCAGCTACCTTTTTGGATTCTGCGTCTGAGTACGCTTCAGATGAGGTATAGATCATCGAAATCGGTGCAGAATTAAGGAAGTTGGGGTCTGCGACCAGGGCTCAAAGACAATTCTCAGTACATTTCCTTAGAAAGCGAACGTTGCGACAGCCGGCATGAAGAATCTCAGAACGTATAAGGCGTAGCCCTCGGGCAGCTACATTCTTAGATTCTGCATCCGAATGCGCTTCAGATGAGGTATAGGTCATCGAAATCGGTTCAGAATTAGGGAAGTTGGGGTCTGCGACCAGGGTTCAAAGACAATTCTCAGTACATTTTCTTAGAACGCGAACATTGCGGCAGCCGGCATGAAGTATCTCAGAACGTATAAGGCGTAGCCCTCGGGCAGCTACATTCTTAGATTCTGCATCCGAATGCGCTTCAGATGAGGTATAGATCATCGAAATCGGTTCAGAATTAGGGAAGTTGGGGTCTGCGACCAGGGTTCAAAGACAATTCTCAGTACATTTTCTTAGAAAGCGAACATTGCGGCAGCCGGCATGAAGTATCTCAGAACGTATAAGGCGTAGCCCTCGGGCAGCTACATTCTTAGATTCTGCATCCGAATGCGCTTCAGATGAGGTATAGAACATCGAAATCGGTGCAGAATTAGGGAAGTTGGGGTTTGCGACCAGGGTTCAAAGACAATTCTCAGTACATTTCCTTAGAAAGCGAACATTGCGGCAGCAGGCATAAAGTATCTCAGAACGTGTAAAGCGTAGCCCTCGGGTGGCTACGTTTTTGGATTCTGCATCCAAATACGCTTCAGATGAGGTATAGATCATCGAAATCGGTGCAGAATTAAGGAAGTTGGGGTCTGCGACCAGGGTTCAAAGACAATTCTCAGTACATTTCCTTAGAAAGCGAACGTTGCGACAGCCGGCATGAAGAATCTCAGAACGTATAAGGCGTAGCCCTCGGGCAGCTACATTCTTAGATTCTGCATCCGAATGCGCTTCAGATGAGGTATAGGTCATCGAAATCGGTTCAGAATTAGGGAAGTTGGGGTCTGCGACCAGGGTTCAAAGACAATTCTCAGTACATTTTCTTAGAACGCGAACATTGCGGCAGCCGGCATGAAGTATCTCAGAACGTATAAGGCGTAGCCCTCGGGCAGCTACATTCTTAGATTCTGCATCCGAATGCGCTTCAGATGAGGTATAGATCATCGAAATCGGTTCAGAATTAGGGAAGTTGGGGTCTGCGACCAGGGTTCAAAGACAATTCTCAGTACATTTCCTTAGAAAGCGAACGTTGCGACAGCCGGCATGAAGAATCTTAGAACGTATAAGGCGTAGCCCTCGGGCAGCTACATTCTTAGATTCTGCATCCGAATACGCTTCAGATGAGGTATAGATCGTCGAAATCGGTGCAGAATTAGGGAAGTTGGGGTCTGCGACCAGGGTTCAAAGACAATTCTCAGTACATTTCCTTAGAAAGCGAACATTGCGGCAGCAGGCATAAAGTATCTCAGAACGTATAAGGCGTAGCCCTCGGGCAGCTACATTTTTGGATTCTGCGTCTGAGTACGCTTGAGATGAGGCATAGATCATCGAAATCGGTGCAGAATTAAGGAAGTTGGGGTCTGCGACCAGGGTTCAAAGACAATTCTCAGTACATTTCCTTAGAAAGCGAACATGAAGTATCTCAGAATGTATAAGGCGTAGCCCTCGGGCAGCTACATTCTTAGATTCTGCATCTAAGTGCGTTTCAGATGAGGTATAGATCATCGAAATCGGTGCAGAATTAAGGAAGTTGGGGTCTGCGACCAGGGTTCAAAGACAATTCTCAGTACATTTCCTTAGAAAGCGAACATTGCGGCAGCCGGCATGAAGTATCTCAGAACGTGTAAGGCGTAGCCCTCGGGCAGCTACATTCTTAGATTCTGCATCCGAATGCGCTTCAGATGAGGTATAGAACATCGAAATCGGTGCAGAATTAGGGAAGTTGGGGTTTGCGACCAGGGTTCAAAGACAATTCTCAGTACATTTCCTTAGAAAGCGAACATTGCGGCAGCAGGCATAAAGTATCTCAGAAAGTGTAAAGCGTAGCCCTCGGGCAGCTACATTCTTAGATTCTGCATCCGAATGCGCTTCAGATGAGGTATAGGTCATCGAAATCGGTTCAGAATTAGGGAAGTTGGGGTCTGCGACCAGGGTTCAAAGACAATTATCAGTACATTTTCTTAGAACGCGAACATTGCGGCAGCCGGCATGAAGTATCTCAGAACGTATAAGGCGTAGCCCTCGGGCAGCTACATTCTTAGATTCTGCATCCGAATGCGCTTCAGATGAGGTATAGATCATCGAAATCGGTGCAGAATTAGGGAAGTTGGGGTCTGCGACCAGGGTTCAAAGACAATTCTCAGTACATTTTCTTAGAAAGCGAACATTGCGGCAGCCGGCATGAAGTATCTCAGAACGTATAAGGCGTAGCCCTCGGGCAGCTACATTCTTAGATTCTGCATCCGAATGCGCTTCAGATGAGGTATAGAACATCGAAATCGGTGCAGAATTAGGGAAGTTGGGGTTTGCGACCAGGGTTCAAAGACAATTCTCAGTACATTTCCTTAGAAAGCGAACATTGCGGCAGCAGGCATAAAGTATCTCAGAACGTGTAAAGCGTAGCCCTCGGGCAGCTACATTCTTAGATTCTGCATCCGAATGCGCTTCAGATGAGGTATAGAACATCGAAATCGGTGCAGAATTAGGGAAGTTGGGGTTTGCGACCAGGGTTCAAAGACAATTCTCAGTACATTTCCTTAGAAAGCGAACATTGCGGCAGCCGGCATGAAGTATCTCAGAACGTGTAAGGCGTAGCCCTCGGGCAGCTACGTTTTTGGATTCTGCATCCAAATACGCTTCAGATGAGGTATAGATCATCGAAATCGGTGCAGAATTAAGGAAGTTGGGGTCTGCGACCAGGGTTCAAAGACAATTCTCAGTACATTTCCTTAGAAAGCGAACGTTGCGACAGCCGGCATGAAGAATCTCAGAACGTATAAGGCGTAGCCCTCGGGCAGCTACCTTTTTGGATTCTGCGTCTGAGTACGCTTCAGATGAGGTATAGATCATCGAAATCGGTGCAGAATTAAGGAAGTTGGGGTTTGCGACCAGGGTTCAAAGACAATTCTCAGTACATTTCCTTAGAAAGCGAACATTGCGGCAGCCGGCATGAAGTATCTCAGAACGTGTAAGGCGTAGCCCTCGGGCAGCTACGTTTTTGGATTCTGCATCCAAATACGCTTCAGATGAGGTATAGATCATCGAAATCGGTGCAGAATTAAGGAAGTTGGGGTCTGCGACCAGGGTTCAAAGACAATTCTCAGTACATTTCCTTAGAAAGCGAACGTTGCGACAGCCGGCATGAAGAATCTCAGAACGTATAAGGCGTAGCCCTCGGGCAGCTACATTCTTAGATTCTGCATCCGAATGCGCTTCAGATGAGGTATAGAACATCGAAATCGGTGCAGAATTAGGGAAGTTGGGGTTTGCGACCAGGGTTCAAAGACAATTCTCAGTACATTTCCTTAGAAAGCGAACATTGCGGCAGCAGGCATAAAGTATCTCAGAACGTGTAAAGCGTAGCCCTCGGGTGGCTACGTTTTTGGATTCTGCATCCAAATACGCTTCAGATGAGGTATAGATCATCGAAATCGGTGCAGAATTAAGGAAGTTGGGGTCTGCGACCAGGGTTCAAAGACAATTCTCAGTACATTTCCTTAGAAAGCGAACGTTGCGACAGCCGGCATGAAGAATCTCAGAACGTATAAGGCGTAGCCCTCGGGCAGCTACATTCTTAGATTCTGCATCCGAATGCGCTTCAGATGAGGTATAGGTCATCGAAATCGGTTCAGAATTAGGGAAGTTGGGGTCTGCGACCATTGTTCAAAGACAATTCTCAGTACATTTTCTTAGAACGCGAACATTGCGGCAGCCGGCATGAAGTATCTCAGAACGTATAAGGCGTAGCCCTCGGGCAGCTACATTCTTAGATTCTGCATCCGAATGCGCTTCAGATGAGGTATAGATCATCGAAATCGGTTCAGAATTAGGGAAGTTGGGGTCTGCGACCAGGGTTCAAAGACAATTCTCAGTACATTTCCTTAGAAAGCGAACGTTGCGACAGCCGGCATGAAGAATCTTAGAACGTATAAGGCGTAGCCCTCGGGCAGCTACATTCTTAGATTCTGCATCCGAATACGCTTCAGATGAGGTATAGATCGTCGAAATCGGTGCAGAATTAGGGAAGTTGGGGTCTGCGACCAGGGTTCAAAGACAATTCTCAGTACATTTCCTTAGAAAGCGAACATTGCGGCAGCAGGCATAAAGTATCTCAGAACGTATAAGGCGTAGCCCTCGGGCAGCTACATTTTTGGATTCTGCGTCTGAGTACGCTTGAGATGAGGCATAGATCATCGAAATCGGTGCAGAATTAAGGAAGTTGGGGTCTGCGACCAGGGTTCAAAGACAATTCTCAGTACATTTCCTTAGAAAGCGAACATGAAGTATCTCAGAATGTATAAGGCGTAGCCCTCGGGCAGCTACATTCTTAGATTCTGCATCCGAATGCGCTTCAGATGAGGTATAGAACGTCGAAATCGGTGCAGAATTAGGGAAGTTGGGGTTTGCGACCAGGGTTCAAAGACAATTCTCAGTACATTTCCTTAGAAAGCGAACATTGCGGCAGCAGGCATAAAGTATCTCAGAAAGTGTAAAGCGTAGCCCTCGGGCAGCTACATTCTTAGATTCTGCATCCGAATGCGCTTCAGATGAGGTATAGGTCATCGAAATCGGTTCAGAATTAGGGAAGTTGGGGTCTGCGACCAGGGTTCAAAGACAATTATCAGTACATTTTCTTAGAACGCGAACATTGCGGCAGCCGGCATGAAGTATCTCAGAACGTATAAGGCGTAGCCCTCGGGCAGCTACATTCTTAGATTCTGCATCCGAATGCGCTTCAGATGAGGTATAGATCATCGAAATCGGTGCAGAATTAGGGAAGTTGGGGTCTGCGACCAGGGTTCAAAGACAATTCTCAGTACATTTTCTTAGAAAGCGAACATTGCGGCAGCCGGCATGAAGTATCTCAGAACGTATAAGGCGTAGCCCTCGGGCAGCTACATTCTTAGATTCTGCATCCGAATGCGCTTCAGATGAGGTATAGAACATCGAAATCGGTGCAGAATTAGGGAAGTTGGGGTTTGCGACCAGGGTTCAAAGACAATTCTCAGTACATTTCCTTAGAAAGCGAACATTGCGGCAGCAGGCATAAAGTATCTCAGAACGTGTAAAGCGTAGCCCTCGGGCAGCTACATTCTTAGATTCTGCATCCGAATGCGCTTCAGATGAGGTATAGAACATCGAAATCGGTGCAGAATTAGGGAAGTTGGGGTTTGCGACCAGGGTTCAAAGACAATTCTCAGTACATTTCCTTAGAAAGCGAACATTGCGGCAGCCGGCATGAAGTATCTCAGAACGTGTAAGGCGTAGCCCTCGGGCAGCTACGTTTTTGGATTCTGCATCCAAATACGCTTCAGATGAGGTATAGATCATCGAAATCGGTGCAGAATTAAGGAAGTTGGGGTCTGCGACCAGGGTTCAAAGACAATTCTCAGTACATTTCCTTAGAAAGCGAACGTTGCGACAGCCGGCATGAAGAATCTCAGAACGTATAAGGCGTAGCCCTCGGGCAGCTACCTTTTTGGATTCTGCGTCTGAGTACGCTTCAGATGAGGTATAGATCATCGAAATCGGTGCAGAATTAAGGAAGTTGGGGTTTGCGACCAGGGTTCAAAGACAATTCTCAGTACATTTCCTTAGAAAGCGAACATTGCGGCAGCCGGCATGAAGTATCTCAGAACGTGTAAGGCGTAGCCCTCGGGCAGCTACGTTTTTGGATTCTGCATCCAAATACGCTTCAGATGAGGTATAGATCATCGAAATCGGTGCAGAATTAAGGAAGTTGGGGTCTGCGACCAGGGTTCAAAGACAATTCTCAGTACATTTCCTTAGAAAGCGAACGTTGCGACAGCCGGCATGAAGAATCTCAGAACGTATAAGGCGTAGCCCTCGGGCAGCTACATTCTTAGATTCTGCATCCGAATGCGCTTCAGATGAGGTATAGGTCATCGAAATCGGTTCAGAATTAGGGAAGTTGGGGTCTGCGACCAGGGTTCAAAGACAATTCTCAGTACATTTTCTTAGAACGCGAACATTGCGGCAGCCGGCATGAAGTATCTCAGAACGTATAAGGCGTAGCCCTCGGGCAGCTACATTCTTAGATTCTGCATCCGAATGCGCTTCAGATGAGGTATAGATCATCGAAATCGGTTCAGAATTAGGGAAGTTGGGGTCTGCGACCAGGGTTCAAAGACAATTCTCAGTACATTTTCTTAGAAAGCGAACATTGCGGCAGCCGGCATGAAGTATCTCAGAACGTATAAGGCGTAGCCCTCGGGCAGCTACATTCTTAGATTCTGCATCCGAATGCGCTTCAGATGAGGTATAGAACATCGAAATCGGTGCAGAATTAGGGAAGTTGGGGTTTGCGACCAGGGTTCAAAGACAATTCTCAGTACATTTCCTTAGAAAGCGAACATTGCGGCAGCAGGCATAAAGTATCTCAGAACGTGTAAAGCGTAGCCCTCGGGTGGCTACGTTTTTGGATTCTGCATCCAAATACGCTTCAGATGAGGTATAGATCATCGAAATCGGTGCAGAATTAAGGAAGTTGGGGTCTGCGACCAGGGTTCAAAGACAATTCTCAGTACATTTCCTTAGAAAGCGAACGTTGCGACAGCCGGCATGAAGAATCTCAGAACGTATAAGGCGTAGCCCTCGGGCAGCTACATTCTTAGATTCTGCATCCGAATGCGCTTCAGATGAGGTATAGGTCATCGAAATCGGTTCAGAATTAGGGAAGTTGGGGTCTGCGACCAGGGTTCAAAGACAATTCTCAGTACATTTTCTTAGAACGCGAACATTGCGGCAGCCGGCATGAAGTATCTCAGAACGTATAAGGCGTAGCCCTCGGGCAGCTACATTCTTAGATTCTGCATCCGAATGCGCTTCAGATGAGGTATAGATCATCGAAATCGGTTCAGAATTAGGGAAGTTGGGGTCTGCGACCAGGGTTCAAAGACAATTCTCAGTACATTTCCTTAGAAAGCGAACGTTGCGACAGCCGGCATGAAGAATCTTAGAACGTATAAGGCGTAGCCCTCGGGCAGCTACATTCTTAGATTCTGCATCCGAATACGCTTCAGATGAGGTATAGATCGTCGAAATCGGTGCAGAATTAGGGAAGTTGGGGTCTGCGACCAGGGTTCAAAGACAATTCTCAGTACATTTCCTTAGAAAGCGAACATTGCGGCAGCAGGCATAAAGTATCTCAGAACGTGTAAAGCGTAGCCCTCGGGTGGCTACGTTTTTGGATTCTGCATCCAAATACGCTTCAGATGAGGTATAGATCATCGAAATCGGTGCAGAATTAAGGAAGTTGGGGTCTGCGACCAGGGTTCAAAGACAATTCTCAGTACATTTCCTTAGAAAGCGAACGTTGCGACAGCCGGCATGAAGAATCTCAGAACGTATAAGGCGTAGCCCTCGGGCAGCTACATTCTTAGATTCTGCATCCGAATGCGCTTCAGATGAGGTATAGGTCATCGAAATCGGTTCAGAATTAGGGAAGTTGGGGTCTGCGACCAGGGTTCAAAGACAATTCTCAGTACATTTTCTTAGAACGCGAACATTGCGGCAGCCGGCATGAAGTATCTCAGAACGTATAAGGCGTAGCCCTCGGGCAGCTACATTCTTAGATTCTGCATCCGAATGCGCTTCAGATGAGGTATAGATCATCGAAATCGGTTCAGAATTAGGGAAGTTGGGGTCTGCGACCAGGGTTCAAAGACAATTCTCAGTACATTTCCTTAGAAAGCGAACGTTGCGACAGCCGGCATGAAGAATCTTAGAACGTATAAGGCGTAGCCCTCGGGCAGCTACATTCTTAGATTCTGCATCCGAATACGCTTCAGATGAGGTATAGATCGTCGAAATCGGTGCAGAATTAGGGAAGTTGGGGTCTGCGACCAGGGTTCAAAGACAATTCTCAGTACATTTCCTTAGAAAGCGAACATGAAGTATCTCAGAATGTATAAGGCGTAGCCCTCGGGCAGCTACATTCTTAGATTCTGCATCTAAGTGCGTTTCAGATGAGGTATAGATCATCGAAATCGGTGCAGAATTAAGGAAGTTGGGGTCTGCGACCAGGGTTCAAAGACAATTCTCAGTACATTTCCTTAGAAATTTGTTTGTTTTGCCAAAATCATGTGCTGTCGAAATGTCGCATTTTAAGATTTCGGTCTCTTCAAAGGGGATCCTTGCAAAATTGCCTGTGAACAAAAAAATCCTGTTTTACATCTACACATTTGTTTAAAGTCCCCCGTATCAAAATCCTCCCAGAAAAGACCCTGCCTTTAAATTGAGAATCATCCGGTTTTCGAAAGTAGGGCTTTATTCTTAGCGTTACCCAAAACAACGCAGACGTGGTGGGAAATGGAAACCAATTTTAGCTCCAGGCAGGCATAGGCCTGACAGTTGTTGACATATCTTAAGCGGAGTGGAGAAGTCCCATAAGCGGCTAAACCACCATTGCATAGTGGATTTCTGTTTCGAGGCCTTTTCTTTCTCCCTTTTTTTTTCTTCTCTCTCTTGTTAAAAATAAAACATAGCTCTTGATACATTTGCTTCAAAGCAGTTTCCTAATTGGCAACACTACACGCATCCTGACATTTTTAGAAATCACCACACCAGTTGCGTAATCGAATCGAAGCTTTTGTGTCTATCATTTCTAGTGCTTCTCCCCCAATGTGCACTGCCATAAACTGAATTCAATAACACCACTTACATCGAGTCACGTGGTATCTACGTAAATCGTGACAAAATAACTCGAATAGGAGGCAATACAACAATAAAAGTCACGTGGCATAGTCACTTCCATTGGTATTCCATCGTATTGAGTTTGTGTCATCGTAAATATTAATATCGTCGCGGAGCAAATCCTTTTCAGCTGTCAGTGAAGCGTTGTCCTGATGGTGGAGGAAACTCTGAAAGACAGCCGTAACACAAATTACCTCGTTGAGAAATTATTTTCCAAGTCCTTTTGTTGGTCAATTCGTTTCTTTTTCTTCTTTTTTCAGTTTCAGTTTCCTTCCTTATACCCTGGGTACTGTGTACCAGACAACATAATATGGCGGAAAGGGGAGCCAATTGAAGTGGGATTTTCTAAAAGGACTTGAAGAATCCAATAAAATACTCGTGCAGGACACCGAAAGGAATGCATTCATCAAATTGCAACCTCATTGCACAATGTAAGATCTTCCTCGCAAGTGGAAAGGACTTTTCAACGAGTTGTCAATCTTGATATAATGGTCGCAATTCTTAAGAGAAAAGGATTAGATTGAGATTTCGGGTGCAAAAGTTAAGAACGAATTAGAAGAAGGTCCTTGAGGTATGAAAACATTTCAAGTGGTAGAAAGTTTAGCCACTAACAATAAAATTGGCAATTGCTACAGTTGGGTCGGATTTTTGGATATCCTTGCGAGCTGAGGTTGTTTCATTGGTGGATTATAAAGGGAATGTGTTCGGATACTTTTGTGTTCGCTGTAAAATTTTGTTGTATGGTTATGAACCGATTTAACTTTATTTTAATTTTCCCCACACAAAAGCTTTTCACTGCATTTTGAGATGGAACGACGCCAGGTTCTTAGATCTTCTTAAACCTGAAACCTAGACACGTGTAGGTGCGATAATCAGAGTTATTTTCCCGGAATTCACTTCCCTCAACTGCCTTTTGTTGCATACACCAAGGTGGCATCTTCTAAAGCTTCGCGATTATATTAGTTTAGATTGAGGGCAGAGGTGGGAATGCTTCATCTTGTCACTACGGCTCAGATGAGCCTATTGCTGTTTTTTCCAATTAGAACTCACGCTTGATATCTGAATTCGTGATAAATCCAAGAATATCTTTGGACGACTGACAGATATATCATCCGCCTCAAGGTACGACTTATCTAAGTGACGATGACGTGCTCTGATTAAACAGTTACAGCGACACAAAGTGTCTTTGCGTGTTACCTTGGGCTATTCCCATAGCATGAGGTGTCCTCTAACTTGACAGTGTCCAGTAAGAAATCATGTGACTATCCGAATTTGACCTCAGGCGTTAGTCCTAGGAGTTGATTCATCCTTGTATGGGAGATGTTTGGCATGAATGTTTGGCTTCTTCTTCGGTTTTCTTCCAGTAATAGTCAGCTTTGCATTTTGCAGGGCTGGTCGACAGAACGGTCTTAGCAACATGAATGTCGGGCAGATCCTTTTCTGGCTAGTATGTCCGCCATGTAGTCAATTCATGCTGGCTAATAATGCGAGTAGTTGCATGCGCACCATACTAGTTTCGACTTCACTTCATAGTCTTACCGGAAGTTTGAAATCATCCTTGCAGAGCCTCGACTTCATCATAGTCCTCATAACCCAGGACTTGGTTTGCGTAGCACTGTGGTTTCTAAGAGTTTGTATTGTGGTGTCCATGATGCCCCGTTTCTTCTAAAAACCTTTTGCCAAGTGCTCTTTTTAGGTCTTTTCAACTCTTTCAGCTCATTCTGTAGATGCCTTCCGTACTCTAGTCGGGGTGTAAGCGCTGAACGTAAATAGTTAAATTGTTTGACTACTTCCCGTCCAGGAGTCAATCTTCCTTAATTGTTTCGAAATATCGAAACTTTTGATTTAACGTAGCAGTGTTTGCACTGAGGTTCCACAGCTTACAAGACTCCTCTAGTTTGTTGGTCATAAGCCGCAACTTCTTCTTTCGTTGGCGCTACAAAGAGTAATGCTTCTGCGCCTCAGCCGACTCGATTTCTGTCCCGTCGTCTCTTGTACACCAAGGCGATGGAGATCCTCTTTTACCTGGTATGGTATGGTGACTTTACAGGCTGGAGCGTCGATCTACATGACCCAACTACTCATCTCAACCGTTGTACACGTATTTTTTTGACTGGGCTTGTGTCTCTGTACAGCACGTGCAACTCGTTGTTGTACCTTCATCGCCAGACATTGTCTCGTCTCGTCTGTATAAATCGTGCGTAGGACTTTTCCCTCGAATACTGCAAGGGAGCTTTCATTCGACTGGGTGAGGGTCCATGCTTCTGCACCATAGACCAAGACCGGCATGATTAGTGTTTTGTGTAGCGCGTCCTTGGCTCTTCTTGATAAGGCTTTGTTCCTCAATTGCATACTCAGCTCAAAAAAGCACCGATTAGCAAGAGTTATTCTATTTGATCTCCGCGCTGATGTTGTTTTACGAGCTTAAAGCAGTGGCCAGATAGGCAAATTCTGACACGTTCTGGCCAAGTCTGCAGTGGAAACCGTTGATGAAAGCTTATACATATTTCGTTCTGTCCTCGTTGATAACCAGTCCCATTCTGTTGGCTACTCCATGCTAGAGAACGAAGATATCGACATCATAGAAGAGTATTTTAATGGTACGGCTCTGGAGCCCAATTCCGCATGGTAAATAGAATACTAGATCATCTGAGTGGAGAATAAGCAATAGATGACTTAACATGCAGCCAGTTTGATAGCGTGACACGGTTCCACACTGTCGTCGGCCTATATCGTTGTGACTTTCGAGGCTTTCTTCCTCTTCCTCTTCCCGGGATGCGACCGGGCAAGTGCTAGATGAAACTAGTCCCAGTCTGTAGGCGTGTTTGTCCAGGTTGATGTGGCCGGTGTACAGACCTACCATCTGTCTTAGTTGTCCTCTGCCTAGATCGAGCGCCCTCTTTGCCTGATGGGTGCAGGGGCGCTTAATCATGGCTTTGGCAACTTTGCAGGTTTGCACTCCTTTCCCCATGTTGTCGTGGTGTTTTGCGAACGTGCTGCTATATGCGGTTTTAACAACTTTCAACCGTGGGTGTGTCCGTGTTACTCGCCCCTTCCTCGCCAGTTCATCCGCGGTTTCGTTCCCTGGTATGTTACAGTGGACAGGTACCCAAACCAGGTTGACCTGAGAGGAAGTTGCCAGGATGTTGAGTTTTTCCTTGCATTCCCTCACCAATTTTGAGTTGGTTCTTGGGTTTGTTAGTGCCATAAGGGCTGCTTGACTGTCCGAGCAGATGCTAACGTTATTGCCTTGGGTTCCAGTACTAAGTAATAGTTCAGCCCCCTCAAGTATAGCGAAAATCTCTACCTGAAAGACAGTCACGAATCGTTCCAGATGAACTGCGTGATTTAGAGGTGGCGTTCGGCAGTATACCCCCACCCCCCATTTTCTCCGTCGATATGAGATCCATCCGTGTACACCTCTATTCCGTCCTTGTTTGGAATGGCAGTGCCCTTCTGCCACTCCTCGCGTTTGGGGAATAGAACTGTATACATTGTGTTGAAATTGTATTCCTTACTTAAAAGGTCGTTCAAATGCCTAACAAGTCCAGAGGTCGTCTGTACTTCCTTCCAGATAACCCTGTGTCCCGTTGCGGTCCATTCCTTGATATGTCCTAAGGTTTTGAGTCTAAGAGCCGCCAGTCCGGCCGATCTCTCCACCTCTAATCCTATAGGGGCTATATTCAAGATTGTCTCCATGGCTGCTGTACTTACAGAAATACAATTTCGCAAAGGATGACCCAATTCGAGGTTTGTATGTTGCAGACAGGGTAATGCCTCTTCATCATTGTGGCGCCGGTTCAGCTGCTGTAGTGAAAGTGTGGCCGAAGACTCGGTATTATCGATTCGTCTTATAGCCCTTTTGACGCATTTTGACCCACGATTTGCACCTATTTTTTTTCCTCTTGTACAACCCTTGCCCGCATGGCATCGACACTGCGACCTAAAAGATCTATTGTATCGAGGGGTTGGAGTTAATCCAAAAGACGTACTACCTCCCTTATGAAGGCGAGTACATCCTTAGTAGCGGATCCCTTTAGTTCCACTGAAGTAAGTATCTCCCTGTGGAGAGTACGTATCCTTAACCAATGTAGTGCCGGGCATTCGCAAAAAATGTGTTCGGATGTTTTATCTTCCTCGAGGCAGAATCGACAATCCTTGTCCTGGCAAATATCCATTTTGTTAAGGTAGTATCTCAGGCCGCCGTGGCCAGTTAGGAAGCTCGCTAGTTTCCTAAAGCTTTTCTTATCTAGGTTAAGGATTTCCTTGTAGGAGTAAGGCTTAATTAAACGTTTGGATTGTCTCACACCAGGGACATTTTCCCAGTGGTTTAGACGAAGTTGATATTCCCAGTCGTTTAATTGTCCTAAGGCAGAAGCCCAGTTGGCTCTGCAAAACGGTTCTGGTCCTAAGAACACGGATTCTGATCCAGCCCTTGCTAGTTCATCCGCCGATTCGTTGCCTGCAACACCCCGGTGACCAGGTACCCATCCAAGTTTGACCTTGTTGTATCTGGCTAGGGCCTGTAAGGCATCGTGGCAGCATTTAACTGTCATAGAGTCCATCATGTTGGAAGACAGTGCTTGTAATGCTGCTTGGCTGTCCGAAAGGATAAGAATTCTGGCGCCTTTAATACCTTTTCTGGATATTAAGTCGGCGCAGATCTCAATGGCATGTACTTCTGCCTGGAATACCGAGGGACATCTTCCCATGGGTATCGACAGTTTGGTGTTGGGTCCAAAGACACCAGCCCCAAATCCAGATTCCATTTTCGATCCATCTGTGTACCAGATCAGACTTCTAGGGTCCCGTGCCACTTAGCATGGTCTGGAATTTCTACCTCATATAGTTTCCCAAAACTGTATTCCCCAACCATAATGTCGGGGATGGACAGAAACATGTCTATATTTGGGATTGAGTTAAGTATTTTCAGGTGTCCCACGTGGCCATCTGTTTTAAACTTATGTTCCAGCTGCAGTTTGATAGCGCATCTAGCAGCCGTCTTCCTAATGAAGATGTGTAGAGGTGTAAGTCCAATTATAGCCTCTAGTGCTATAGTATATTGCGTTGCAGCAAAGTACTCGTAAACAATTTCAGAGGAGCATTTAGGAAGTTACCTGGGTTGCTTGCAAGTGAAATATTATATGTACATAAGTACATATGTATGTAAATATTCTTCGTGAAGCTTTCCAGACCCGTACTTGCGTTAAGAGTCACGTTGAAACTCCTTGACGCATTTGTAAGAAGATCTTGTTCATGGCTCTAGAGGCACTCCTCCTTGACGCATTTGTAAGAAGATCTTGTTCATGGCTCTAGAGGCACCACCAAATTTAGCACATTTTCCTCCCAGGTAACTCCACTGAATTAATTACACGAAAGGTCTCTAAGGGTTATCCTTTTCATTTCATGTTGAAATCAGTGAAAACCTTTCGAAATGGAATGTTCTGAACACTCTGAGAGTCCGTAAGTAAGGTATTTCACTTCCTATAAATAGGCTGCTTTGCGGGCAGAAACAAACCCAGACCTTGATATTGAACAAATCGGTAAACATGAGTAAATCAATTTCCAGCATACGGCTTACTCTAGTACGAAAATGAAATCGTTTTCTTACTCAAAAACAAATAACACTCTTAAACATCTTTCTGACACTTCCACACAATTAAATAGCAACCAAACAAAGGCGCCAGAAATGCTCCTACTCTGGCAGCATTTTAAAGAACATTTTCGAGGTATGTAGTTATTTACAAATATATGTATGTCTGCACGCCTAACAGTGTAGTGGGATTAAGATATAAAAATGTTTACATTCAAAATCACAATGAAATAGAAACGTCTTTTCGCAAGAGATGTGACGCAATCTAGCGCGCTGTACAAATATTTTTATAAGCTCTGGGTGTAGATTAATTTACTTGTGTACACCTCAAGGTCTGTCATGTTCACGAACTACATAGTTGTGAGTATTAAAAAAAATTGATAAATATTTGCTTATAGGATTTTCTGAAACGCGTTTTATATTTACAGAGAGAATAAAACGCTTGATCATCCCAAATAAATGGCAATTATTGGTTTCTAAAAATATTCTGTTTGTATCTTTAAGTCAATATTTACCTAACAATGGTTGCGTTTTAATTTCGATTAATTGGATTTTTAACCCCGAAAACATACATCACATTTAGTTTAATTTTTTTATGGCGTAAGCATTAAAATCGCAAATCCCAATGAAAAAGTAAGACTGCTTGAATCAATATTAGTACAATTGTATGATGAATGTGTTCCAACCAAAACCGTTCAAATTCATAACATTGCATGTCCTTGGTTTACGTCTGAGGTAATCAGCTCTATAAAAACTAGAAACAAATTATATAGCAAATGGAAGCGTAGACCATCTGATGTCAATTGGTCTGCATACAAAGCATATCAAAGAAAAACTTTTATGCCCTCTAAATTAAATACTTCCCTCCGTGTGAAGAAACTTTGGAGTAACTTACGTAGAATTGGTATCTCCAGCGGAAGCAGTGGCTCTAAATTACTTTTTTCTGGGTGATGGTCCTACTGCTAGTTGTTCTGCATTTAATTGGGTAGAAGACTCTGTAAACTCTGTACCAATATTTGAGGATTTTGTAGTAGCCACAGAAGTCGAAGTCACTCAATGCGTAACTGCTATAAAGTCCAATTCCATAGGTGAGGATGGCCTTCCAATGCGTTTTATAAAACTTATCCTACCTCAAATTATCTCCCATCTCACTCATGTGATTAACTGGTGCTTAACTACATCAACTTTTCCTCAGTTCTGGAAAACTGCAAGAGTTTTGACAAAAGCAAAGAAAATTAACCCATCTCCCCTGCTGATTTTAGACCGGTTAGCATTCTACCTTGTCTGTCAAAGGTATTGGAGAAAATTATGGCTAAGCATAATAATAATCTCAATAAATTACTTTATGCTCAGCAATCCGGCTTCAGAGTTGGCCAGAGCTGTTCTACAGAGGAAATAAGGCAAGACTATGACAGGGGTTATGTCTCCATCACTTCGGCGAAACAAAGATAGTTGCACTTGATATTTCAAAGGCATCTGACAGAGTTTGGCATCAGGCTCTTTTGTCGAAAATGCGTGCATATGGCATCGATGTGTCTCTTCTTCAATGGATTAGAAATTACCTTTCGGGGCGTTCAATACAAGTTGTCTTGGACGGCTTCAAGTCTGATATTCACCATATAAATGCTGGTGTCCCCCAGGGCTCAGTTTTGTCTCCGACTCTCTTTCTCATTTTCATAAATGATCTCTTGTCTGCAACCTCTAATCCAATCCATTCCTTCGCTGATGACAGTACCCTCAGTTTTTCATATTCGTTCCCCAACTCACGTCCCTGCTCTTCGGCCGTAGAAGAGGAACGGCAACGTATGTTAAACTCATTAAATTCCGACCTCGACAGCATAATCAAATGGGGCTCAACTAACAGAGTGGAATTTAATGCATCTAAAACTCAATGCTGTCTTCTGTCTCTCAAGCGAAACCAAGACCCTCAACCATTATCCATGAATGGTACTTGCATCGCCGAAACCGAAAGACTTGCCATTCTCGGTATGTGTATTAACAACCATCTTCGTTGGAACGATCACATATTCGAGGTCGCCAAAAATGCTGCAAAATGTCTAGGATTCCTTAAGCGATGCAAGAAATTTTTCACCCCGTCTGATTTGGCCTCAATATATAAGGCATTCATCCGCCCAAAGATGGAATACAACGCCCATATCTGGTCTGGTGCACCCAAGACCGTCTTGCACATTCTAGATAGGGTCCAGAACCGCGCGATAAAACTAATAGGTGATAGAGATATTGTGAGCTCTATAGACTCACTTGAACATCGTAGAAATGTCTCTTGTCTTTCCCTGTTTTATCGCTTATTCCACAAAAAATGTTCCAACGAAATAGCCACTTGCATTCCTCCCCTTCAAAATTTCACCCGCAATACGCGTCACGCTTCGAATTCACATCAGTTCACCCTCAAGCCCAACTTCGGACGTACTGTCAAATATAGGGATTCGTTCATAAGCCGAACGACACGTATGTGGAATAATCTTCCAAGCTCTGTATTTCCTCATCGCTACAACATCCAAACATTCAAAGCCAACGTGCACCGGTATCTCCTCTGTTCCTCTTTCCCCTTTTTCCAAACGCCCGTGCCCTGAATAAACAGCATAAGGGTATTCATACCCCCTGGATTTTTTCTGCTATTTATCGGTTTTCGCCACCCATAATTGTACCAGGTTCCTGCAGGTCTTGCGTTGCTGTTCGTCTGCCAGGATTTCTATTGGAGACAGAAGGTCATTTTTAAAGATGAGAAAGAGACCCGGAGCCTTGAGGAACAGCATTCATTTATGTGGTGAGACGTAGACTTGTCCATGTAGTCCAAAGCAACTTTAATTGACCTGGTTAAAGTGGCTGCCAGCTAGGAGTCGCCAGCATACTTAGACCAATAGTAGGTCCATTGTGATAAGGTATTGAATTGACCTGACCGAAAGGTAATTTTTAATCCATAGAACTAGAGTCTCGTTGATCCAGAATGTCTGCATTCTCGATAAAAGAGCTTGATACCAAACTCTGTCAAATGCTTTTGAAATATCAAGCGCAATGATCCAGCTAGCGATTTATCAGCATCTCCATGAGCATGGAAAGAAGGCGTAAAAGTTATTGGTCGGTAGCTGGATAGAAACACCTGGGTTGCACAAAAGTTGTTTTCCGGAGAAGGATCGGTGGAAAAGCTTACGCAGTGGAGTTTCTTCTGTAGGAATGAGGCCCGGAAGTTTAACCAGAAGGTAAAGAGATCCTCTCAACGCTACATTGCGCGAAGCGAAGCAGGGGAACATCGTTGGAAAAACGAAGTCGATGCTGAGAATATGGAAGAATTATTCCTCTATCCGAATCGAATCCCTCTATCAGGCAAAATATACGATGCAACCTGGACGATGTAGGCCAACAATTCATTCCACCCGGCCTGGACGAAGTGAGGATAGCCATAGCTAAACTTAAATCCAAGAAAGTTGCTCGAGATGACGGCCTAGCTATTCAAAGCGGAAGGGGATGATTCGGTAAGGAGCATGCACTAACTCATCTGTAAAATATAGTCGGATAAAAGTTTGTCCGATCCTGAAAAAGGAGACTCTCTGAACTACCCAAATAGGTGCTGGATAAGTCTTCTTTTACCTGCCACGTTGTATGAATGCCTGAGGCCGTTCGTCAACAGCCTGATCGGTCCATATACGAGTGGTCTTAGGTCAGGAAAGTCCATCATCGATCAAATATTCACACTTCCACAGATCTTGGGAGCTTCAAATCGATGTCCACCAGCTTTTTACCAACTTTTTTATAGACCAACTGTACAGAGGAATATGTACCTTGTTTTCGCATCCCTGCCAAACTCATCCGTTTGGAACTCATCGTGTCCTTTGATATAAAAAAAGGATTCAGATAAGGCGATGTGCTGTCATGCGACTTCCTTAACATCGTTCTTGACAGAATAGTGTAAAACTAACGCACCAACACCAGAGGCACCATCTTTCAAAAGTCCGTCCAATTACTCACATACGCCGACGATATTGACATAATCGGAAGAACCCAGCGTGATGTCGGTGGAGCTTTCGTGAGTATTGAGATGGAAGCGGCGAAGATGGGTTCAACATTCAATGAGAGCAAGACCAACAAAGCCCTCTCTCGAACAACTAAAGTGACCCCCTTTATAAGACCTTAATCATCACAGTCCTAGTCTGTGGTGTAGAGACATACACTTCGTCAAAAATGGATGAGGTTGCTCTTGGGGAAAATTCTTCGAGTGATTTTTAGACCTGTCTGCAAAGACAGTGAGTGGAGGAGGAGATGCAACGACATCGACTTAGACAGAAGAGTGAAGATCCAACGATTATGGTGGCTGGGTCATAAGGAATCTATAGACACCAACGCTATGGTCCGGAAAATCTTTGAATTCCCGCCCGAGGGACGGCGCAGTATTGGCCCACCTCATCCAACTTGGTGTGCGTAACTGGGGACAACTATCTAAAAACTGAGCTGGCTGGAGACGCTTGTTGATTGACGCCCAGGTCCAAAGTACCTACCTACCTACGCAGCAAAGAGCTGACAGTTGCTACGCCGTTGTAAATGAGTGTCGGTATGGATGAGGAGGCCGAATTCTTAATAGTTTCGACAAACGACGAAAAGTTTTTCGATTTTCCTCAGTTGGGTTGGCCTTATAAGCCCGAACACGTAATTTCTTTAACCTAATAGCCTCTCCACAGAACGAGTGATACCTCAAGTTGTCCTTAGGTGTGATAGCTTTTATCCTGTTTTAATGCCTGGGAAAATAGTATTTGTGATCTGAGGTTTACGTCACTTTCGACCAAAAGCCTCATCTAATTCCTTCCAATCGGCGTTAATTTTTTTATTTTTTTAACTAAAGCTAAAACCTACATTCTATTAATTATAATGAAATAAAAGATATTTCATTCGAACAAAATAATTATTAAATGTTCACGTTGAAAAGCACAGTTTAGGAGATCGCACTAAAAATTGTTTTACTTTTGCTATCTGGACTCTGGAGTATCGCGAATAACTCGATCTTATTGACCCGTTCACGCAAAAGTATTAAGCTACCGTTAGTTTAATGGAGTTTTAATAATCTCATTCACACAATCACAAACAAATATACCTGCTTCATTTTTCACAAAGAGATTTTGCGGTTTGTTACGGCCGACAGTAACAAACCAATCCAATACAAACAGTCTGATTGGGACTGATAAATATTCTATTAAACCAATCCAAAATGTTTTTCTCTGTCATTGAATTATCTAATGATTGTTGAAACATAAAAATACAAATACGATTTTGGGTGGTTTTTAGCTTGGGGGAGCGAATCTGTCAAACGACCCGAAGATGACTGTTTAATTTAATTCGACTATGGTTTGCACTGAAAAGAGATGACCACGCACTGAAGTTCAAAACATGATCACGTTAGAGCGCCCATATATACTCACGCACACTATTGTAACTATACCCACTGCTGCAGGACTGCTGGCAGTGGTCTCCACTGAAGGAAAATTTTTGGGCGATGATTAAAATAATTGTTTTGATTATTGCTTCTCTTCAGGAAGGATGCTTTATATCTCAAAGTAGAAGGATGCTTTATATCTCAAATGAATCAGTGGCGAATTTACTGATTTCACCTCTCATTTTGTTTTTAAATCCGATAAGCCATTATTGAGTTAGAGCTGCAAAATTGAACTTTTTCTCCACTTAATTCACTATTATCGTTACTCCTTATTCGTTATTTTACCTAACGCAATAAAACATATCCTATAACCTGAAGAGTGAACATATCTATGAAATAAAAAAAAATCACGTAAATCGGATAAGAGGTTCTCCGGCTAGGAGGCAACTAACAGAAAATAATTTTGGTTTTTATAAGTATTAGGGATTAGGGATTAGGGATTAGGGATAGGGACTAGGGATTAGGGATGGTATCAATCGGCCAAGGATTTATTTATTAGTTCTTCGAAAGGGGGGTAGATGTGGTGAGATTCTTTCTGACATTTTCAATGCGGGGGGCTAGGCATTAAGCCCCTCATTTTAACCGATTTTTCTTACTCAAATTCTATAAGGAGTATAACTATGTCATCAGTAAGGATGTGTGGCCATCCTAACACATGAGGTACCATAGTGGGCCCACCATGATCCCTTGGGGACCATCGCGGTGAGAAACCTGAACCTTTTCACATGCATTGAAGCATTATTTTGGGTCAATGATCCAATATCTTCTAGATTATAAAAGAAGTATCTTCTCAGGTTCTTTAGTCTGCTCCGAGTAGATGTGTTATGTCCTCTATCTCAATATATTCGCATTCATTGCGGGCTTCCTGAGAGGTGATGACCACAGAGTATAGCCTATCGTTGATGTTATTCGTGATCTGCTTAGTTCTATAAGTTCCACATATCTTTCCAACTAAGTACTGGGCACAAGGTCTTCAACACCCGTTGCCCTTTTAAGTTGAACCATCTTATGTCCGCCAAGTTGACAGTTCGATCGAGAATAAGTCTCTTAACCATGCACATTGGTGGTTTTATGTCTTCAACTATGTCACTTCTGCTCCTTTTTTTGCCATCACTTTCGTTACACCCTCTATAACGGTTCTGCGTACATAATGTCTTGGACATTGTGTGGCAATTCCTGACTAATGCAGATTTTCTAACGTATGACTTGAGGGCCTTTGGCGCAGGCTGACTGGTGGATGACGCTATTTTTATCGGATATCGATTCCATCTCTTTCAGAAGCTTTAAGTACCTCTGGAACCTCTGCTTGTCACATTGCATACGTTTGAAACTTTTAGGGTCATCTGGAGGCTTATGTTTCTCGAGTGTACGCCTGACAACTTTCCTCAGTGGTTTTGCAACCATACTTCTTTGCCAGTCCTCCCTATTGGGGTACATTACTTCGCATTGTGTTTGGAAGTCAAGTGTACCAAGGACTTCATCCGATCTCTCAGGGATATTGGAATAAGATTGCCTAGAATGGTATAGTTTTAAAAAGCCCAACGTAAGTAAGCCGAAGCGTGTTATTGCCCTAACTTTGACAAGGGACACAGCGTGATATTGTGCTGCGAGCCAAAAACCTGAAGTTCTGGGAGACAGCGCCGAACTTACTTGGACTTGATTTCAGCAGCAAAAATTAATTTAATGGTACATAGCCTGAATATCAATAAAAATAATGAAATCATATCGTAGTATTGCCATGATTGATACCATACTTGCTGCCTCCGTCACTTGTAGGACCTCCGCTTGAAAAATACTACTGTTCCCGCCTTCCCCCACTTGGAAAACAGCAGGAGAATGATTTTTCAAAGTCAAAGGGTATGGTGACGTTTCGAGTTTTTTTTTAGAAATTTGCTTTGAGATTTGAATTCCAGGTGTTTGATTGGCCAGGTTGATGTATCCAGTGTCCTCTTTGCTGACGGAAGCATTCCTTGCATTACTTCACCAATTGGAGTTGGTTCTTGGGGTTGCTAGTGCCATTAGTAGTGCCACTAGTACAATTTCCGCGACCTTAAGTATAGCAAATATTTCTGCCTGGAAGACAGCCATGAACTGTTCCAGATCGACTGCGTTACTGAGGGGTGGTATTCGGCAGTACACCCCCACTGCCAATTCTCCATCGATGTATTGATATAACATGTTGAGAATTGTGTCTAGCCCTGCTGTCGGCGTTCTCCTCATCGCTCTGGTTCTGCTTATATATGCTAGTCTCTGTATTCATCTCATTGCCTTAAGATTAGTTGCGTTGTCCGCAGCTCGCCACCAGACTGCGTTGCCATAATCTATATAAGTATCTATTACTGTCCGAAACAACAAACCAATTTAGTTCCACATGTGGCTATGGTCAAAGATCATAATAACAACAAGATATCGCATGTGACTCATTAAAGTCATGTGGTTGGGAAATCTCTAAGCGCAAAACAAGGAGAAAGCTCACTTAAACAACAAATGCCCAAAAGCTCTGACTGCAAATAATCTCTGGGGATGGTCGATTATTATGACCCCGGATTCTAGTATTTCAAACAAAGTGCTTGCATAAGTTCTACTCTCTTTGGGGGTAAGGACAGTCGATTCGTTACATCGAGGAGGTAAACTTGTAAACCGAAGTAAAGGGGGCTTCAGTCTGTGAATTCTTGTCTCATGGAACTGAGTTCTAAACGTTTTCCATTGATAAGAAAGTATCTATGAGAGTTTTTTACCGCAACCTCTGTGTGAATTTTTTTTTCAAGGGAGGATTAGGGTGATGAGTAATGAAATAGCCTCAAGAAACACTTCGACTTTAAAGAGATCTTCTGTGCTATCTCCTTTAAAATGGTGTAGTTGATGCCTAATAACTCGAATTAAGTTTATGGATGAAGCTTAGGATTGTTTAAGTTGAGGGGAATGTGGCGTCAGAAGGTAATATAAAGAGTCTTTATCGAGTCTTTATCGTTTGAGGCTAGGCTGATCATTTTTGTTAAGCAACCAAAGCCCGATCCTCAAAAAAGGAGACCCTCTGAACTGTGCCAACTACAGAGGCATCAGTCTTCTTAACATCGCATATAAGATCTTATCTGCCATATTATGTGAACGCCGGAAGCCGGTCATAAACAACCTGATCGCGGCGAACATGGGTTTAGCGGCTAATAAGGGGAAGGCTAAGTATATGCTGTCAACAAGGAAGGACAACCAACATCTACGTCTTGGACAGAACGTCACCATTAACAGATATAACTTCGAGGTAGTTAGGGACTTTATCTACTAGGCTCCGCTATGAAATCAGAAAACGACATCAGTGCTGAGATCAAACGACGAATACCCTTGCCAATCGCTGCTTCTTTGGGCTAAGAAGGCAATTGAATAGCAAAGCCCTCTCTCGAGCAACGAAAGTGACCATATACAAGAATTTAATCATCCCAGTCCTGCTTTATGGGGCAGAGGCATGAACCCTGTCAAAAGCGGATGATGTCGCTCTTGGCTATTTCGGGTGATTTTTGGTCCCGTCTGCATAGACGGTAAGTGGAGGAGAAGAAACAACAGTGAACTGTATGGGCTGTTCAGCAACATCGACGTAGCCAGAAGAGTGAAGGTCCAACGATTGAGGTGGCCACAAATGCTCCGGCCCGGAAAATCTTCGAATCCATTCCCGAGGGACGGCGCAGTAAAGAACGAAAGTCGCGGACTCAGGTGGCGCACGCTGGTGGAAGGTTGACCTTAACCAACTTAGCGTGCGAAACTGGAGGTAGCTGGCTAAAGATCGAGCTGGCTGGAAACGCTTGTTGGTTAAGGCCCAGGTCCACTCCGCACTGTAGCGCCACCTTAAGTAAGTAAGTAACCAAATCCCAGAAGCCCACAGACTATACACTACGAAGCAGCAACTCCTTCTTTTGGTGCATTAGTTGAAGAAACTTAGATTTATTCGTTTCCATGTTGTGCTTGGTGGTGGCTATGATTGCTGTTTCCCTTGCTTACACCGGCCAGGCCACAGGCAAACACACTACCTACTACTCCGTGGCCAGGCCACCACTTAAGCCAAGCAGTAGAGGGACATTCACATAAAATCTGTTTAGCAGTGTCCTTGTCCTTAAGGCATAGTCGGCACATGTTCGATTGGCTGATACCAATTTTCTGGAGGTGGTATTTGAGGGAGTGATGGCTAGTTAGAAAGTCCATTAGGATCTTTGCCTTATATTTCCTCATTCCTTGAATCTCTTTCGTTCTTTTTTTGAGAAATGGATGAATTTATGGGCCTGTCTTAGGTGGGTTTGTGAGCTCCCAGTGCTCTGACTAACAGGTAGACCACAGAATAATTCGCGACCAAAAAATTAAGTGTGGGTACCGCATCATCATCAGCAGCAGGCATATCCAGGAACGCAGATAGCTGTAGGAGTGTAGAAGATAATTCCAAACCAGATTAGACTCAAAGTTGAAGGACACGAGAGTTTTTACTGATGCATAGTAGACTCCGTGGCTCAGTGGTTAGTGCGTTGAATTACTGAGCAGGAGCTTCGAGTTTCGAACCCCAGAAAACACCAAAGAGTTTTTCATGGTCCCACTCCTCGCAAATGTCTGACAAACGTCCGCTAGGTCCCTCATGAGGAAGCTTCTTCAAAAAGCCCTTTGGATATGGCTCTAAGCTGTAGGTCTCTTGTGAAAAAATATAACACACACAACAAGAATGGTCGCGAAAAGCTGACCTGAACCACATGCGGTCTATTGCGCCAAGTGTTTGTAGCTATCTGTTAGGATATTCTATGTGTCATCTACCTTCGAAGGTAGAAGGTAGCTCTGGCACAGACCTCGGTAGAAAAAATCTCTGCTTATAAGGTAGAAGTAGAGGATTCGAATGGCTGAGAGAGTTTGTATTTGGGGTCCTACCCCATTTGACAGTGATATGTATACTATCTCGTCCAAAGTCCACACACAGCTTTCAATATTTCTCCTGCACTTATCGTAAGGCACACATTTGGCACAATGTGTAGTGTGCCTTAACGACGCCATCGGAACACTTATTCTCATCAAAGAATGAACGACGAAGCCATTTCCGGTTTGATATATGTACGTGCGAGGATGCACATTCAAATTGTCTCCACTTAAGTGTTGCGAAACTTTCCCATCACTCAGGACCAGAGTATACCATTACACAATCGTGATATCATATCCAATGGATTCAGGATTATTTTTCATGTTTGCCTCGCAAATAATCGGCGGAGATTTATTTACTCTGAAAGTTGGTCTGCTGGCAATTTCTTTTTCCTGCTTGTGGGATCCTTGTCGATAGAAAGAATAGAGGCAAGTTGTAGGTATCTGAAAAGTTAGTCAATTCAAGCATTTCTGGTCATTGAAACTTCGACCCCACGCTATCAGATTGCGGATGACCCCCGTCACCAGCAGCAATCGTTTAAAACTTATCAACAGGGCGAGTCAGTTAGACGTTACGTTAGCCATGTGAGTGCACACTCATCTGCAAGTGTGTCGCCTACCAGGTACTATTTCATGAGTGAAGTGACATGACCCATCACATCGTTATGAATTTCAGTCGGGAGATTTCTCAGAGATTGAACAAAAGGTGCCAGCAGAATTCCTCCCCAGAGTTTCAAAGTTGAAGGACATAGTCAATAGTTGGATAAGTATGTGATTATATGGTGATATGAGGGAAATTGCGTGCTACCGTAAGAGCTTATGGAATAGAAAATAAGTGTTCTCGAAAAGTTTGAATACGATTTGTATGTGGAATTTTCCAAATGAGTTAAATGTTGGGAAGTTCAATGAAAGACTACGAGCAGTGCACTTTATGGTTGACGAGATGCACTTTATCGCTGGCATCAAGTTGAAACAAGTAGTAAGGATATTACGTAGTTTTGCTAGGAGGGGGACAGATGGGCAGTGGAAAAATGTACCTTATGAGGAAGGAAATGATTTATTATGCGATCTGAAGCTGCTTTAATATATAGCGTGGGATGGCTGTCTATACCAGTATACAGACGTACTGAGTTCAGAAGAGGTGTTTGTGACAGCATGATTATCCAGGGACTCACAAAACTAACCGGAATTTTTTATGACGCGGATTTCACTGAGTTCATTGAAGAAAAGAGCCCCTAAATGGAGCAGTCATCTCTGTCAGTCTTCAAGGCCGAACAGATGCATAGGAGGCGAAGGATGGTTTCCTCTTCTTCTTCGTCCCTGCGGCTCCTGTAGAAGAGAGCTTCCCCATCTAGTTTGGAGAAGGTTGGAAAGCCACCAGGCCCGAAAGCTTAAAGTCGGAATTTTTCAAATATGGAGGCGAACTTGTGATTAGGAGCTTGCATTAGATCATTAGTAGTGTATGAGAGAGCAGAAGGATGCCCGATGGCTGTAGTGTCGGCTATATATGGCCCATCTACAAAAAGCGGATCCTATGTCTTTGCCAATTAAGACATGAACTAAGTAGGACATTCTGCACCGCATTTATCAGCCCGTTCCAATGTAGCTTCTGACCCCGCAGATCGACTATAGACCAAGGGTGAAAATCACCCCTGGAAAAGATCAACGACTTTTAAGTCAAAACACACCAAATATCTAGGGACTTGAAGGCTGCATATGACAGCGTTCATCGCTTAGAAGGCTATGATCGAATTCGAGATTCCGAGAAAACTGATCCACCTATGCCATGTTACGTTGGAAAAGAGGCAGAGTGTAGTGTAGTTTAGAAGTTCCACTTCGGATCTCTTTCGGATATGCACCAGATTATGGCAGGGAAATGCTCTACCACACGATTTTTTCCAATTTAGTCCTGGAACAGATAGTATGGAGGACCTGTGTCAACACCGACGGCCCTATCTTTCGTAAATCAATACAGCTGCTGGAATACGCAGACGATATGACGATATCGACTTCATTGAACATTCCCAGCGAGAGATGCTTTTATGGCAATCGACATTGATCTGAAGGTCAACGACGATGAAACAAATATTGGCTGTCTACAAGCAAACCAAAATCTGTTCCGCCGCTTAAGACAAAACCTCAACATCGGTATCTACAACTTCTGGGTAGTTAAGGAGCTCACCTACCTTGGTGCAAATGTTAACTCGGCGATAAGCAGGAAATTTGAGGCGATCTTGAGCTCCTTCGAAAGAAAAATACTTCACCGTCCTACTTCCCTATATACGAGGACGAATGGAGGGGAAAATTTAACGACGAAATCTATGAGCTGTACCAAGATGTGGATGTAGCCAAAACACGTTGACTGCATTGGTTCGGCCAATCGAACGAATACATCCGTCTTGTATTTTGCTAATTCTAGACTCCTTGATTCTAGCCATTGTTTGACAGATCCAGATGGTCTCGTTCGCAGTTAACTCTACCTTTCACCACTATCGTTATATCGCCTCATTGGTGATTTGCAATCTCAAAACACCATCACAAATGATATTCCAAAGAATAGGTCCTAGAATGAAGCCCTGTGGAATGCCAATGCTAATGGCGTATTTCTTGTTCCCTTCGCTAGTTTATATTGTAGCACTTCTTGGTGCACATAATTGTTTGTATTTGTAAGCGCTTCCATTAGAGGGTTTCAATTTACTGCGAACGCATTCTTGACATCTAGCGTTAGCTACGTCTCCAATTGGAACCCTGTATCGATTGCCTGGGAGTTGATACCACATTACTAGTGTACCTAGCTTTACGGAATCCGAAATACTGGTTCGAGAAACCTCCTTTTGATTCCGTTAACTTAAGCAGTCTACTGATTTCCATTGTATCAAGGAAACAGATTGGGTGCTACGACGATGGTTCACCGGGATTTTTGATTTTTTCCTGCTTTTGGTAACAGAATTAGTTTCTGTTTTTTTTTTTAAATTGATGGGAAAGTAACGTGTTCGAGGCATAGTGACATGGTTTTGAGAAAGATTGTTACACCCCATGGCAGCCTTAAGGGCTTTATTTGACACTCCATCTGGACCTGGGGAATTTTTGTCACGTATCTGTAGCTTCTGGTATTGATGATACTTGATTACTACTGTGTTCTTCACCTAGTAAGTGTTGCAGGAACAGTTTTGTGAAATTCCTCCTGTAGCATCTTTCGATTAGAATCATTACCACCCTGTACGATGAATCCCAATGCACTTTGTCTGCCTCTACGCATGGCGACCTAAAGCTCTCTTTCTCACTTTTTTGAGTTTCATCTCGAAGTGCCTTCTGTCGTACTGTTGTTCCAGCAAAAGACTGGGGTGTCTTTGGTTTGTCCTCGATCTTCTTACAATCGGAGCACCGCAATCCTCTTCAATGCAATTCACTAGGAGTAGTGTTGCGACCTCGGTCGAAATTTCGTGAGCCTCTTTGTCACATATCATCTCACAAAAGAGTTTCTCGTCAAAAGATTTGTCTATCCATCCGTATTCGTATTCGGATTTGATGCCGTAGCTCAGATGTAATCTGCTCACTTACGTGCCAATTTTCAGCAAACTGCTTCCGAAGGTGATATAGATGACTACTAAAAGTAATGCAAGAGTCCCTCGTCGGCCTTTGCGAGCTAGAGGGCGAATCCTGTCTGATTCTGATAAAAGTACGGACCATAAATCCTGGTCCCTCAAAAGTGTGGACTTCAAAATGAAACTCATCCGATGTTCCGAGATTGCTCACGAATCCTAATTGTTTTACCTTAATTCTACTTTGTTTGATTGTTAATTTAGACTTAATACTAAACAAACAGTTCGTTGCTGCAAAATATGCAAATTAATCAACAATGGCACTTTTAATCAACACTGAAGTCATCTTGATTTCTGACTCGGTCCAAACAGAAATTGTTGTCTTAAGAAATATTTGCAATCTAATCTACATATTTAGCAAAAACAAAGCACTCGACAGGTAATTTTCTCAAAACAAAATTACCATTGACTTCAATCAAAATAATCAAAATTAAGACACTTCATCAGACACAAGAAACCCCTCGAAATTTCTATATTTTTTTTTTTTTTTTTTTCAAAAAAAGCCATGAAGGTCAAATAGTGATACTAGACATCAGATTTGCAACAAAGCCAAAATTCTTATCATGCAAATTGTGCAAAATGATGCCATCATCCGCGTGCTATTAAAATGTCTTAAACGTTCTACATTTCCGCGCCTAAATACTTGTATGTATCATATAATTACCCCTCAATCAGTAATTAGTGGATTTCCTTGTACATAAATTACTCGCAGCATTCAACTTGACGTGCATTACATTTTCCACTACAACGCCACAGACTATTTGAAATTAAAAGAGAAATACGCACCCGCATTTGGAGCAAACCTCCTCTGAGTTCAAGTCCACGTTTAGATGAAATAGCATTTCAGTCTGAGATGCTGTAAACAAAAATAGTATCTGGATGTATGAGTACGAGTATATTTTACCTGCAATTTTGAATTCAAAAATTACTCCGAAAGCTTTTCGTGACGCTTTTTGCAACCCCCATAGACTTAGTCCGAATAAAAGCTCAACCGGCAACTGAATTTGATTTTAAACATTGGAGCAGGAACCGTCTTCTTATCCACCCGCCAGTAGTTTAGATTCGGCTAGCATCTTAAATGCATCGTTCTACAAGCGGTCGGAAAGGCAATTTAAATTAAATCTCTCTCGTGGGGGAAATAAACGTAAACAAACGGATTGTTGATACTCAGAAGATATGGATACCTTTGGAGATACATACGTACACGTACATACTGTGGGTGTGAATTACGAGTCTCTCAGGGCAGTGCAATGTTTACCTACTTATTGAATGTAAAGGGTGTCCTTACTGTAAAAGTCACGTGGCTTTCTTGTGATTTATGTGCCATAAGAACGCGTCTGCGTGTGTGTACAGATACAGATACCTTTGAGAGTGAGTGAGTAAAGGATAATAACATCAGGTTGTTTTTGTTTTGAATTAGATGCTGTCTGCATATCTATTGGGAATTTCTTGAGTTATCGTTTGATGGTCGAATGGATAACATCAAGTCCCAGTGGACATTGTAGCTCATTTCGCCAATGCAACTCGTTTCGATCGGTTCGTTAAATGCGGCTCGGAAGTGCGAGTATCTTTGATTGGATTTTGTGGAATTTTCGAGACGCTCCTCATAAATTCTTGAACTATTGGTGGGTTATCGGATTATTAAATGTGAAGAAAAAATGTGTGCGGGTTAGATAGTGGACTTTTTGAAAAGTAGTTTTGTGGAAACTAAAGGAAAGCCTTCAAGGTTGCATAATTTTTCTTTTTATTTTCGAAGAGTGGTGTGATATACTATAACTGGATTAAGGATTGTTCCGGAGTTATGTAAATTTAATTCGTTGTTTGCTTCAATAGTGGGAAATTTGAAGTGGAAATAACAATTGCGAGCTACTAGTTCCAGAATTTTGTGAAAAAAAAATTTGTTGTTGACAGATTTAAAGTCGATACTGTCCTCAGTATTATCAGTTCAATTGGAAATGAATGAGTTTCTGCTTCAAAACTCTGTTTTTTATCTTCCTTAGAATTTTGTTAAAAACACTTATATGCGGTATCAGTTCTAAATCGCTCGACAGTTTGAATTTTAAAGTGAAAAGTGCATCTTTTGGTGTATCTTCAGCTTAATTGCTGTAGATAAATGCGGTCACTCTAT
Source organism: Blera fallax (assembly GCA_946965025.1). NCBI lineage: Eukaryota > Metazoa > Arthropoda > Insecta > Diptera > Syrphidae > Blera > Blera fallax. The sequence goes on along the minus strand of OX337248.1, from coordinate 8,159,034 downwards.
TACGTGTGTATTTGTCAATAATTTTGATAATTCGTCGAATTTAAGGAAGTGAATTAAATTAAGCTTAACCCTTAAATGCCCACAGTATCTTTAAAGATACAACCATTCAAATAATTTTAATTTATTAAATAGAAGGTCCAGAGCTAAGATTGTGATAGTTTCTTATTCACCAACTCAAATCCTAATCAAAATAATTTGTTCAGCCTCCTGACTTTGAAAGTACAGTACGTGCGTGAAGCGAATTTCGTAGAATTTAAAAAAAAAAAAAGTATTTTTATTATTAAAATTCTTTGAACCTGGTGACATTTCTAAGAAACGCAGCTCGCGTAATGTTGCGGTAAACGGTTGTATCTATAAAGATACACTGGGCAGTTTGGCCTATTTCGTGATTATTGCTATTTTTTTTATGTGCTGCGTTTGTTTGCAATGAATAATCATTCTATGGGTATAATAATGAAGATAATGATGGAGGTGAGCCGGGTGAAACGGACGGAGATAATAGGGAAGAGGATTTTCCCAATATGATAAATGATGTGGGAGGTTTAGAAGATGCAGACGTTGCTTGAACCTCATCTGCACCTCAACTTCAGTTAACGATCGTTGGAGTTCATGTCCTTTAGATTTTACAATTTGAAAGTTGATGTCAAGTCTTCGAAATGCGAAAATTCGAATCTTGTTTATTATGCACAGGAAGACTCAACCCTTCCAGGAGAAGTGATAGGCTTTGAATTTTTTTTTTAAAGTTCGATCATGCCTCTTTCCTTAGTCGTTGGACCAACGTATCGTTGAAGAATCCTTAGTCAATGCGGAACTTGCTCTTGGTACATCATTCCTCTTTAGACTTCTTGATCTAAGAAAGTTTATTGGGATCCCTTTTTACATGGCTCACTTCAAACTCCCGAGTACGAACGATTTTTGAAGTTTTATAAAAAATCGATGCGCCCCATAGTGATGCGACAGCATTCCTATATTCATTTCAATGACAAAGCTAAAGCAGATGAAAGTGATGATCCTAATCGCGACTGCCTTTATCTATTAGGCCATTATTAGGAACACTGAATATGGCGTACCAATATTAGATCCGTTGTATGTAGTTGAACAAATGTGCTCTTCATTTTATGGGCCATATTTGCCTAACAAGCCGAAAAAGTGGGCTTTTCAATTATTTATATTATGCGACTCAAGTAGCAGATCACCTGAAGTACTGGCCGTAGGTGAAGTATACCCTCAAGCATCGGCAAATATTGTTTCTGAGGATTGCTTAATGAAGTACTAAGTTATCATTTTATGATAATTACTATCGAGATATTCCCTTGCTAATTTATCCCCACACAAAAGGAATGCTTGCAGTTGGTACTATCCGAAGAAATCGGGTAAAGAATTGCAGGCTTCCAAAGGTGAAAACGATGATGAAGGTTAAACGAGAAACCAGAGAAGAGTTTGTAGCTTCAATACACGGCATACATACATATGTAGATCTTACTTCACCACCATAGAATCGTCAACCTCGTTTCAGCTAACATATGTACATTGGCATATGACCTCTTTTACCCATTATTTCATTTTATCATTATATGCATTAAATTTTTGATTTGTATTATATTTACTTTAATTTCATTGTATGCCAGTTTGTTTTGAAAATAATATAAAACAAATAAATTTAGCATAAACCGCAAGTGAACCAAATTTGTTCACTAAATCTACTACCATTTATTTCGTTTTTTCACTAATTTTCATTTATTTTTAATATATACTATTTATCCATTTAATTTAACACACAAACCTTTAAACTCAAACTTTTCCTTAATAATAAAACAATGAAACTAGTTATTTAAGATTAACTTTCCAATATATACACTCAGAAAAGAAATAAATACTAAATTATTCTCATGAACGCCTTTGAAGGGTTAATGCCCAGTGTATCTTTAAAGATACAACCCGTTTTTTGTCAAAAATATGTGTTTAAAAAAATTTAAACAATTTTTTTTTAATGAAATAGTTGTTTGTGTTCTATTTTGCATGTTAGGGTAAGTTCGGGCATTATGGCGCACCTAACGTCAATCTGAAATAACTTTACTACGAACAACATTTTATAATTCAGTAATTTTTTTTTATTAAATTAGAGAAAAAAGTAACATAAATAAATTAAATAAAAATAATAATTCAAGTCCATTAACAAAAAATAAATTAATTTAAAAAGAGTTTATAAAAAACCATATTGCCCTACCTGCGGGCAATATGGCGCACCCCTGAGGGCAATATGGCGGGGAGCTTTTATTTTTGATTTAAACGCCCACATCCATCGCAGGTGTTCTTAAATGCAGTACAGGAGTCGTGGGACCACTGTCCACAAAGGACACACTGCATCCACTCGTCCCTTTTGGTTGTAGTGGTGTAATCTTCACCACATCCAGCGCAAATTTCTCCCCAAAATCTTCGGGCCCATCCGAATCGTCGGCTAGCTGGATCTCAAGATATAATGGATAATTATATAATATGCATAACATAACATAACTATGCAATACAGAACGCAAAAAACGGGAAGAGACGAAGAGACATATGTATGTATGTATGTAGGTATGAAACTAAAATTTACATGAAAACTTCATGGCGCACCCGCCCCATAATGCCTCACACCAGCAGCGCCATATTACACAAAAACCACTTATTCACAACACATTAAAAAAAAAATAAGTTCTCTTTTCGTTTCAAATATATCCCGTTACACAACAAAACTGAAAACTGTGCTCTGCATTCCACTCTTCACACCGAAAACCTGCGTTGTATACTTACCGAGAAAAACGGATCCAAACACAAAGCTAAATTATAAAAAACACAAACAACCTGTAAATTTTGATTGTATCCTTTTTTTTGTTCAGCAAAACTAGTCGTATCGATTAAAGATATTTACCGGGCACGTGTTCGGCAGAGACTGAAGTTTTTGTATTGTTTTTATTTTAATTAGAGTTTTGGAAGTATGATATTTGCGAGGTGCGCCATAATGCCCGCTGCGTCATAATGCCCGAACTTACCCTATATATTTTTTTCGACAAAATCGGCGTTCTTGGGCATTTAAGGGTTAAGTAATTAAAAATTCAGCAGTGATAAACAAATAAATAATCACAGAACGAGCACTTAGATCATAATATCTGTCTGCTGCATAGGCACTCGGTTCGACAAATAGGAAGGACAACATACAGACATACATATATTCCGAGGTTGTTCAGAGAACAAAGAGATTTTTATTTTTTTTAAATATGGTTCGCAAGAAGTACTGAAGCAATTTCGTCGTCATTTAGTTTATTACTTAGGATTTTGTTTAATAAATGTGTTCTTGAAAAGAGCTCTTTTCTGAAGGGCAAAATAATTCTAGTCGACGATTTGAAATTTAGGACTCATGGTACTTCTAACAACTCTTCATATAACTACAAATCCACTTGAGACATTTAAGGTATATCTCTGTAACCTGTTTGAAAGCTGAGTACGGTGCAAATCTTCTTGATACATTTCCTTTTTAAAGTTTAGCTTTAGTATCTAGAGAATCCCATTGTGTACTTCTCTCGAAATTTATTTTTGATCTGAAAGATGCGAAAAATCTGAACGCACTCAGCATTTGCGGTTAGAAGGACAACGTACTACTTGACTTTAAATTCTGCTGACAGTCGAGACTTATTTGCTTAGAAATGACAAGTCTCTTTGACGCTTATAAGTACCTAATCTTGTGTCAATTTCACAGTTACCTAGTTGAGATAAGGCTGATTTTGAATACTGTGGCGAATTATTTGTCAGTGCCTTGGTTAATATTTGAAATTGTTTTATTGTAGGCAATCAGGGACTCGAACTTTGTTTGGGTTAAGACTTATTTACTTACTTGCCTAAATCCTTTCACCCCTCAGTGCTTCATATTGTTGCTCGACTGTTATTCGTCACGTTTGCCTATGACTTCACGCAGTTCTTCCTGCCTGAGTGAGCCCATTTTGTCACTTTCTCCTTGGCATAGTATTGTGGACGCCGTGGCTCTGTGGTTAGTGCGTTGGATTACTGATTACAATTTTTTTTACGGTCGCACCCCTCGCAAACATCCGAGAGTAATAACTGTCATGAGACAGGTTCTATAAAAGGCTTTGCGGATATGGCCCTTAACTGTAGGCCATTGTGTACAACACGAATGGTCGCGAGAAGCTAGGTTTCGCACTCTAAGTTGGTTGGAAGAGGACCCACTTGCATGCGGCACCTGAGTCGCGGTCTTCCCTCCTGTGCCGTTCCTCGGTGATGGATTTCAAGATTTTCTGGGCCGGATGTTCTAGATTGATGTCCATATGCTCTACGGGAACTAGCTGCCTCAGTCGTTGGACCTTTACTCCTTTCGCTAAGTCGTTCAGTTCGTCGATGTATCTATACCTTCACTTACATCTATGCAGACAGGACCAAAAATCATCCACTTTTGTGGATTGGTCTCTGTGTGTCATAGATCAGGACTGGGATGATGAAGAACCACACTTTTTAGATAACTTTCTCGATTGCCTGTCCAGCAATATTGCGTGCCGTGCGTGTGCGAGAAGTGCTCAGGACTTTCGTTTTAGATAAGTTAGGTTAGGTTAGGTATGTGGGCTGGCGAGGAGAGAATTGCTCCCCGCCACACTCAGGTCAATACTGACCCATTGTGATGCCCTTTGGGGGAAAGGATGTCCCTTGCCCATTGAAACACATTTCCGATGCTAATTTGCTCCGATAATTACTGTTGCGAGTCTTTGCATACAAACCATCCTGAGGACTTGATGAATTTCATTATGCTGTCTGATGGCGTGCTGGCGAGTTCATATAGGTCTTGAAAAAAGTAGCTCCCTAGGAATTTGTTCCTGCTGTGTTGGTGGCCAGGGCAGTGGCATAGGAAGTGGGTTGTGTCCTCAAAAACTCCCTCGTCACCGCAGCCTCTGCAGAGTCCTTCTTCCGTCAGACGTAGTTCTTTTCAAATGATACCGTAGAGAGTTATGCACGTGATAACTCCAACAAGGATGGAAAGGGATTTCCTGTCTTCCCGTATAAGTCTCTCGGTTCTGCCTTTATCGAAGGACGGCCATAGTTTCCTTGTGATTACACAGGAATCCAAGGGGGTCCATCTGGTGTTCGCCTTCTGTATGGCTATTTTCCCTACTTCAAGCTTAAATGCGCAAGGCGGGATGTTCACGAGTGGTTCTGTTTGTCTTGAAATGGCTGCAGAACCCTCTCTTGCTAGTTCCTCATGACCCAGCAGAGCGATACCTTGTGCTGTGTTCCAAGAACCTTAAGCTCTTCTCGACAGCACTTCACAAGTTTCGATTTAATTTCTGTGGCAGTTATTGCTTTTTTTTAGCTTTTTTTAGATGAGTTTATTTTATGCGTTACTTTCTTTGCCTTCTACGTTTTGGGCCATCAAAGGAAGGTTCGTCATAGTCATAGTGTTTACAGGCTTCACAGACCTTATGGCAATATCATTTCACAGTATTTTGTGTATCTTATGAAAACTTGATATTTTATGATGCACACTGACTCACTTAATTGCCTGAAGTCTTCTAAACTGAGGCAACTCTTTTATTAACCGCCTTTACCCGTTCCTAAAAAAAACAGTACCCTACGGTGCTTCGGGTCTTTTTTGCGCCGTGTGAGTCTGCCGCTCTAAATATGTACATAATTAGAGAAATAAAATACTTGAATTCATTACATCTAAAACAATAAAAACGGTACAATGAACTTGGTATGGTTAGAAGCATCCTTTAACAAAACATTTTTTAAAGGCTCGCAAAATGTTCTACTACATGCTTAAGGGTAAGGTACCCCTTACTTCGAAAACTGCTAGTGGAAATGATTTTTTAACATCATCTCATTGCAATATTTTGTTGTTCACATTAAAAGGCGTTTAAATGGAGCAATTGGCTTGAGTCGCGTATAAACTGCTGAAGGCTACCTGATTTAATCTGATCGCAAGCAGATCCTTAAAGAGTTTTGTAAGATTCTTAACATGTAGAAGCCCTTTCAATCAACTGCACTAGAGGTATTAATGTTAGGTTAGGTTAGAGAAGAGTGTGTGGTGCATATCAATCATTTTCACTTGGAAGCCTTATGATCCATTGTGCGTCCCTTCGTATTTTATTGAAACAAACTCGAAAAACAATTGAGTGGAAGACTCGGTATCTTAGCTTCGGCGAGATTCGAGGAGTTTTTGAAGAACCTGGACACCAGAGATCGTTGTTCCTAAAAAGCAGGACAGTTGTACATATGTGTGTAAATCCATTCCATCTGCAGAGCATGATTCTGGTGAGCATGCGAATTGAGCTCTTGTCTAGAGCTGCTCTGTTTATGTTCAGCTCTGGCCATAGGGTCCCACCGGTGTTACAATATCCTTTTAAGAGCCAGGCCTCTTGGCCTCTGTGTAAATTGTATCGCTTATAATCCTATACATTGGTGTATATCTCTCTCTCTCTTCTTTCCTGGGGTCCTAGGACATCTACTCTCCTTGCAAAGAGAATGGGAAATTTTATCTAGTTCATGGTGGCTGTGAGGCTTTCGGAACTGTGTTTTATTTCTAGTTCTTCAATAGTCTGTAGAACAGTCGCATGTCCATGGTTGAACCGCTCTAAAAGGAAAGACTCTCTTAGTCTGAGAGAGCTCCTTTTGCTGTCAGAGTTTAATGAACATGTCTAGGGGGAGGATCCTACTAATGGTTGATATGCATCCATGTGTTTCTTTCTTTGGTGTATTACCACTTCACATTAGCACTTTTAAGAAGGTGTGCTGGGGTTTTCGAAACACGCATGGTGCTCCCTACTCAGTTTCCTGAAATTTTCTTAAGTCTATAGTGACCATTTGGAAAGCTTGTAGGAATGTGTAGTCAGTTTTTGTTAATCTTAGCGACAAATCCTACTGATTTTCCGGTTAATATGCCCAAGAAGCTCTTTGCCCTATCAACTTAGGGAGTTTATCCCAAAGTTTGGTGCACTCATAGTCATCCTCCTTCCTTAGATTTGCTAAGGATCTGGCCCTTCTGTTAGAAAACTAATAAAATCTGTTTCTAAGCCTTTTCTTGTTAGTTCAGCAGCTGCTTTAATTCTCTCCCACGTGACCTGATTTAGTGAGTGCTTAACGCCTTATAGATGACCTCACTATCCGATAGTACTGCGAGACTTCACACCGAGGTTAATTTTGGCGCATCTTTCGGTAGCGTAGACCTATGCTTGCAAAATGTTGGGTCACGTTTGCATGGCTTTCGAGTACTTGGTTCTGGGCCCGCATACACCTGATCCAGTTCCTGTGGATATTTTTGATCCATCGGTGTATCACATTATGATCATTAGCTTCGAAATGAATTTACTCTCGAAGCAGTATCTCTTGACTACACCATCCTTCGGCCAGTCCAGAAACGGGACTGATTTGAAAAGTATTTCTCGCTTTTGTGTGCGATATACATATTTTCCTTTCCGTATGCCCTCGTTCATTATTCTTATTATCGTTCATTTGGCAATCCTTTGTAGCACTAAGTTTAGACGGATGAGTCCCAAGATCGCTTTCAGTGCCGCTGTGGAACATGTTCTTATAGCCCCTGTAATGCAGATGCAAGCCTTTGTTTACCCTGCTGTGCTTAGCTTGTTACTGCTCCGTACGTTAAAATGGGCCTGACCATCATAATGTAGGTACATCTGTTCCACTGTAGCCTGATATGTACATATCTATCTCTACAACTTTGGTTGCTTTGGTACCACAGTTTACAGAAGTTTACTGTCTGGTGTTATACCTTCATACTTGCCCTGTCATTGTGTCTCCACTCTAAGATCAGCTGAATCCATTGTTCTTGTCTAAGAGTGAGGCATCGCTCCCCTGGACTAAGTTGTTTACTATATTGAAATCAAAAAATAAAAAAAAAGTTTGATTTATTCAAAGCATTCCATTGAAGGAATCAAAGTCCTTTCGGACACATCAATTCCACTTAATGGGCAATTTCCAACGACATCATCAACAACTGCTGGTCATCAGAGTTCATTCAATGTCTGCTCTCCATTGAAGCCATTCCCCAAGTATCTCCAAATGTATCCACCGCCACATTATATTTATTTTTAATTGTAAAAAATAAAAAATACATACACGCAATCAATATTTCATTTTTTTCAAATTTATCTTTCTCAATTCATGGTGACAATAACAGCCCGACGGATTTCCGTGCATTTTTCTCCCGACAATTTAATAATTAAAAAACGAAATATGTATCTCATAGAGAAAAATAAACACACACACAGTCGGTTGAAGATAGAACTGATTTTTTCAATTTCCCCATCAGCAGCCCTGCCCGTGTGTTGTACCGGTTGGTTGTGTGGAGTGAATAATCGCAATAATAAATTATTTTGTTTTTTTTTTTTTCTTTTTTGTTGCATTCTCTAATGTTTATGTTTTTTTTATGATTCCATCCCTGGTGATGGGTAACGATGTGCGATTTTTTTTTTTTTATTTAAAGCAGCGAAGGAAAACAAATTGTGAATTAATTTGACGAAGATATTTATGCTTTGGATAGACGTTTGACGAAAGAGTGGAAAAAAGTGAAGAAAGAGTTCGAGGAGAATTTCATTGTTATTAGGGGAATCACCGGGTGATTGCCTTTTGAAGAATCGATACTTTACACCGGTATTGGGGGCGTTTTTCTGTGTGCAAGCACCAAGGAGCTGGACGCACCAAGAACAATTTTGATGAACGGTGAATGGCTGCAACATGGGATACCCTAGGGGTGAGTTATATTTGTTTCTCGTTTTTTATGGGCTAATTTGTAGTATAATGAGGTTATAAGTAGCTTTTAAGTGGTAATTAAAAAACGTAGTGGAAATTGTTTTTAAATTCATTCATCAGGAAAATGTTGACAATTTATTGTTTTTTTTTTTAAGAATTATATTTTTACTTCTATAATATTCGTAATAATGGATGGCGGCATTTGCCGTCAGCCGAAAAAGTTAAATATTCACATACATAGATACTATAACAGGCTACACTGTCTCAAAAATTTATCCGTACACTTCGTGATACAAAATTCATTTCTCAATATATCTGGAACAAATAATCTCATTCAAACAAAAAGTATATCAAATGAAAGGTAATTTATTTGAGATATTAAAAACTTACTTTACTAAAAAAAACTCAGAATTTTTCATTACAAAAATAAAAATAAAAGGAAATAACTTCCTTTTTGAAACTCAAAAAATTATTCGTACAGCGCACGAACTAAATTACTAGTACCGTTATGAATATCCGAATATATGAATTTGCACTTTTTCATGTTAGTGCACTATTTGGCTTTGTGGTAGCAGTTCATCAGTAGGATATTTCATAAAAAAAATGGAGCAGAAAGTGCGTAAAGGCATTCCTAAAGACATTAAGTAATTAATAATAAGTTTATGGAAGAAAAATACAAGTTTGCGTGAAATTGCAGTGATTGTTGAAAGAACACACTCATCAGTTCAGTATGTGATAGATAAGTACAGGAAAACAGGATCAGTAGAAATTGCAAGTGGCAGGGGACGGAAAAAAAAAGTTGGCTTCTCCACAGATTAAGCGTAAAATACTGCGTATTAAGGAAGGAAAATCCTAAAATAAGTGCTACCAACCTAGCAACAACACTCATGCAGGACTTGCAAGTTGACGTAGATCCTCAAACCGTCAGAAATTTTTTGCATTCTGAGGAATATATGGCCTGTGCACCACGAAATAAGCCATACTTGTCGAAGATAAATATACAGAAAAGGTTGCTGTACGCCAAAAACTATGTCAGTAAGCCGCCAGAGTTTTGGAAATCTGTTATTTTTTCAGACGAGTCCAAATTTAATATATTTGGGTCAGATGGACGACGATTTGTATGGCGGAGAAGCGGTACGGCACTGCAAGATCGTAATGTTAATCATACTGTGAAACATGGTGGTGGACACATAATGGTTTGGGGGGCAATGGCTGCAGCAGGTGTTGGAAACCTCGTCTTTATTGAAACCACAATGGACAAAATTCAATACCTGAATATTTTAAAAAACAATTTGGCAAATTCCGCGCAGAAACTGAATATTAGTGCTAATTACTGCTTCGTTCAAGACAACGACCCCAAGCACTCATCCAAGATTGTGAAGGAATGGCTGCTCTACAACGTAAGGCACACGCTTCCCCACCCTCCGCAAAGCCCAGATCTAAACCCAATAGAACATTTGTGGGCATACATGGAAACAAAATTAAGAGAAAGGACAATAAAGAGCAAGGACTGGCTTAAAACGGCATTACGGGAAGTTTGGCAAGAAATAAGTCCTGAATATACTGCAAAACTGGCACCTTCAATGGAAAAAAGATTGCAAGCGGTTATTAACGCTAAAGGCTATCACACCAGTTATTAATTAATTTTTATATATTTTTTATGTTTTTGTATTTAACCAATAAGATAAGTGTACGAATAATTTTTTGAGTTTCAAAAAAGAAGTTAATTCCTTTTATTTTTGTTTTTGTAATAAAAAATATGAGTTTTTTTTTGTAAAGTAAATTTTTAATATCTGAAATAAATTACCTTTCATTTGATATACTTTTTGTTTGAATGAGATTATTTGTTCCAGATATATTGAGTAATGAATTTTGTGTCACGAAGTGTACGGAATTTCTAGGAATTAACACAATTGGGCTTAGCTCATTTGGTGTATTGATTTAGTGTTTCATTATTTATTTGCTGTCTGTATTACCAGACGGTTCTTACGTATCATGGATCAAAACCAATTGACTCAGGGACTAACAGAACCAGTCGGAGTTTTTGATAAAGCGATGGATGCACATGACGCCTAAGGACGCTATCTCACCAAGGTCTTCAAGGAAGGGGGACCTAAATGAAACATTCTTTTATGCGACAGAGCTGGGCAGTTACATAGGAGGTGTGGGATACTTTCCTCCTCCTCCTCATCTCTACAGCTTCTGCAGAAGTCGTTAGAAAAGAGGCAGTGTCCAGTGGGAACAGCAACAACGCAGCTGATTTGTGATTGCTTTAGTTTGACCAACTCGGCACTACGTTCATGGTCCAGCCTGGGCCAGATCTGTCTCGAGATGAGACACGTTGATTCGTTTTCCCATCTGAGGTTGGTCTTGCTAATAGCATTTAGCTTTAACAGATGCTTACATGTAGCTAGGGGCATACCCAGGGACTGCCTATCAGGCAGAATCCTTAGAGTAGTACCCTGTCCGGCGAGCTCGTCTGCCCTGCAGTTACCTGGAATGTGTCTGTGGCCTGGCACCCAGCATAGGTGAATGTTGAACTGCTCTGTCATCTCCATAAGAGATAAACGGCCGTTGAGAGCGGCATTTGAAGTGAAGGAGCACGATTCCAGGGACTTGCATGCCGCTTGGCTATCAGTGAGAATGGTAATATCCCTGACAGATAGTACATTACACTTCTGCCAGGACAGGGCTTCCTTAATCGCCATGATTTCCGCCTGAAAAACGCTACAATGATCAGGGAGGCTGTGGTGGGAGCCTGTTAGCCTAGGAGTTTCTCGACCTTTCTATCTATTTATCTCATCTACAATACTTACAAAAATTTATTAATTTAAGCTTAAATCAAACAATGCATTCTTAAAAACAATTCTGGACAAACTTAATTCAATCCATAGTTAGTGGGATGCAGAGTACAAAGAAGAAACTCTCTTTGTCTTAACGGCTTTAGAGACAGCAATCTACAGCTTTTCAAATGACAGCAGGTCTCTTGCAAACATTATATCATGGATTTTCCTCCTCGTCACAAGCTTAGTTAAGCCAAGCAGTTGGCATCTAGTATCGTTATGGGCCGATAAATTCCAACGCATCTCAAAAAGAAACATATTTAGTAACATCTTCTATTCTATCGATCTACACTAGATAAAAGGGGCACCATACTATTTCGTAGTACCCCAACAGCGACCGAACAAGAGCCATAAATAAAGTCAATAAGGAGTGTGGATTGGAAAGTTCCCTGCATTTCGTTTGATGGAACCAACCATGGAATTGATTTTTGACGTTATGTAATCCACATGGTCGCAAAATGTCAATGATTAATCAGAAATAACCCCGAGACCTTTTTTCTTATTTACCCTAGTAGGCATTGAACCTTTTACATTAAGCAAAAGAGAATTATGTTTGCACCAAGCTGAGAGAGCGTTAATGTCAAATTGAAGCTTTGAGCAATCACTCTTATTTGAAATTCGGCGAAACAATTTTAAATCATCTACGCACAGCAAGCATTCACTGAACTGATTTTATGTCTTCTTCTTCCTTTTGTTCGGCGAGGTTATGAACAGGATTATGGCGATCGTAACCTTCCCACTTTACTGCATCGCTATTGGTCCGCCTGTGGGGTTCGCCGATTCGACCTCAGAAAATATCTGCATGCCTCCCGGTTTCGGATCACTTCGTCACTGAGGCCGTCACTGAGGAGTTTTTTGGCCTGCCTCTCTTCCGCGCTTCTGTAGGAACGTTGATTGACATTGCCCTTTTGACAGGGTTCGTAGGATCCCTCCTTTGAAAATGGCAATACCAACTGAGCCGGTCGTGTTCCAATTTTTTCGAGATGGGTTCTTTGACGTGAAGGCTTTCTCGGATCTTCGAACTTCTAATTCGATCAAGCTTTGGGACTCCTGCTGTCATGCGAAGCATATTCTTCTCAGCTGCCGTTAATTTGCTGTTATTCTTTTTGTACATTGTCCAGCATTGCAAACCGTATGTGAACGCTGGACGAACAACTGCGGTGTAGAGCCTTCCTTTCAGCTTAAGGGGCATTTTTCGGCCACAGAAGGTAGCAGAATTGATGTTATATCATTGATAAAAATGATGAAGAGTAAGGGTCCCAAATGACTGCCTTGAGGTACGCATTAGCAACATTTGAATGGTTTTGAATGAATAGAATCCAGCTTAACCATTTGCTCTCTATTATTTAGGAAGGATGTGATCCATCTCAACATAGATGAATGAATTACGAGGCACTTTAGTTTGTGTATTAAGTGTGATTAGGAGAATTAAAAGCCTTGCTAATGTCAGTGTAGATTGTGTCAAGGTTAGGTTAGGTTAGGTTGAAGTGGCTGCTAGCTAGGAGTCGCCAGCACACTTAGACCAATGGTAGCTCCATTGTGATACCACGTGGATCTTGGGAAAAAATTTCTCTCTAGCTACTCGCTAAAACCAATTTGAGCTTCTTATGAAGCGTAGGAAGCTCCTAATGTCAATATTCATCAGGTAGCCTATATCGTTGAAAAAGGGAGCTCCTAAGTGAAGCTTCTATCTACGGGAGAGAGCTGGGCAGAAACAAAGAAGGTGAGGAATAGTTTCCTCCTCTTCTTCATCCATGCAGCTTCTACAAAAATCGGTCGTGAAGAGGCCTAGCCTTGTAGCGTGCTTGCCTATTAGACAGTGTCCAGTGATGACACCTATTGTGGTGCCGATATTGAAGGAAATCAAATTCTTAGAGCGTTTTAGATCCAGCTTTGGCCAAATCTGTTTTGTCGCTAGACATGTTGAACCACTTGTCCACCTAAGATTTGCACTCTCGATAGCATCCAGCTTAAGATTGGAATCCCTAAAGTGCCGTTGTCCGGCAAGATGGGCAAAGTTGTTCCTTCTTTGGCGAGTTCATCGGCCTTACAATTCCCTGGAATGTCTCTATGCCCCGGCACCGAACACAGGTGAATGTGGAACTGCTCAGCCATCTCCACAAGAGACGAACGGCACTCTAGAGCTACTAATGAATTTATAGAGGTCGATTCCAGGGATTTGATTGCTGCCTGGCTGTCTGAAAAGATGCGGATATCTCTAGCAGATATCTCGTTTTTCTCAAGCCAAGATAAGGCTTCTTTGATCGCGATTATTTCCGCCTGGAATACGCTACAGTGATTTGGAATACGGAAAGAGAGCTAAAGATTAAGCCTATCAGAGGAAACATTTTCGAACGACTTTAAAAGAGACGAGGTAGAATAGAGCTGTAGATCTTCCTGAAACAAATCCGTGTTGGAACTCGGAGATATGCTCTTTAATATAAAATTCAAGTTTTGTCTTTACAATACACTCAAAGAGTTTTGGAATCGCTGATAGCTTACAGATTCCACTGTAATTCTTGACATCATTTTTGGAGCCTGCTAAGAGACACACGTCTGTGTCTGTTGAAGTTTTTCAACAGAGGATAGCAAATACTGTTCTTACACTTTCTCAGAAAAATGGCAGGAATTCTATTCACTCCTTCAAACAATCTAGAGGAAGCTTATATGTTGTTAGATTCTATACCATCATATACATATGTATGTAAGTACCATTACTTCCGGAACACCAAAGGAGATAAGCTTATGTTTTATGTATTTCCAAAAAACTTTACTAGCTATCTGTTAATAACTTGCTTTCGATATCCATGATATAATTTCTGTGAAGAAACCTACTGAGCACATTAAATTGCTTTCGAAATATGCAGAAGCTAGCATAGTCAATCGGATTATGAGAGTTTTTAAACGACTTATTTTTGAAATTCTTCAAATGCGTCAACTGTCGGTTATACCATGATGGCTTAGAGAGCTTCTTCTTAGATATTTTTGGTACATTTATACGTTTCAAACCCCGCGTTAATAATAGTTTTAAAACGAGAGACAAACGAAGAAATTCTCCCAGCCAATCGGCAACACTGTGTGAAGGAATACAACTCCCAATTAAAACAAGTTGAGTATCAAAATTAACATTTATCTGAACGCATAATTGATCAACACCATTAAATGGTAAAGGTAATTGCTTACATGAGAGAGAGCTCCGGATAGCAATTAAAACACCTCCTCCACGTTCCTTGGCAGTCCTCAGGACCAGGAACTTCTTGAGGATGGTAGATACATATCTGTTCTGCTGATTCTTCTTCTTCTATACAAAGTCGACATTCAGTTTCCTGAACTACATATATTCAACTTATGTAAGTGATATCTGAGACTGGCATGCCTTTGGATATCATGCCTTTAGTGGTTTTGTTCGCTAGTTGGATAGCCTTTTTGGCCTAATTAAGTCCTTGATTGCTATGGCAATAGAACAAGTAGTTTACTTTCCCCATCTATCTTGTTTTGTTCGACGCTTATGTACCTTTCAAAGGAAATAGGTCTGCATAGTTGCTCAGCAATTTAATAACCTTCACCGCCTTTGTGTCCTGATACTCACAAGAGTTTAACTTTGTTGCGCTTGTATAGGTCTTGGAGAGCAACAGCAATGGCTTTTTAGTTGCAATAATGAGAACACAGCCCTCAGTTGGAGCGCTGCTATTGGTGAAATATATTATTGACTATGACGGGGCCCTGAAGACCCTTGGTAAATGGACTAGGAATTGCGGTCTCAATATCAACCCCCAGAAGACTGAAATGGTTTTATTTACAAACAAAAGGAAGATTCCTCAGTTCAATGCACCATCTGTTGGAGGCACCCCCCTCAAAATCTCTGACAGCGCAAGATACCTAGAACTTATACTCGATAAGAAACTCACCTGGAAAATGAACATTGAAGAAAGAATTAACATAGCCAACATAGCCTTCTACTCATGTAGTAGAATTCTTGGGAAGACCTGGGGACCTTCTCCAAGGATAATACTCTGGATGTACACAGCTATGATTAGACTCATACTGACTTATGGCAGTTTCGTATGGTGGCCAGCGCTAAAAAAGTTCACCTATCTTATTGCACTCACCAAAGTTTAAAGACTAGCGTGCATTGGTGCCACCAGTGCAATGAGAACAGCTCCAACTGCAGGCCTTGAGGCTATTATCAAGCTGCTTCCGCTAGACATCTTTACAAAAACATCAGCCGCTATTAGTGCCCTGAGAATCAGTCAGTCAGCGAACTGGAAATGTAACAGGGCATTCGACCATCCTTCAAGAATTTTTTGGCCATGTGGCCACAACAGACTACATCACGCCATATTTAGATTTTAACATGTCTTTTACGGCAGCCTACCCTAGCAGAGAGAATGGAAGAGCGAAAATATAGCTAATACCAGATCCATAACAATATTTACTGACGGATCGAAAATGGACACCGGCGTAGGTTCCGGCATCTTCTCAGAATCGCTAGGTATATCGAGGTCCATTAAACTACCAGACAACAGCAGTGTTTTCCAAGCGGAGGTCCTGGCAGTGACAGCAGCTGCCCGTGAGTCTCCCTTAACGGCAATACCACAGGATGGTATCACCTTCTGTATCGACAGCCAGGCAGCTATAAAAGCAATTACTGCTACCGAAATTAAATCGAAGCTTGTGAGATGCTGTCGCGAAGAGCTTAAGGTTCTTGGAATACAGCAGAAGGTATCGCCCTGCTGGGTTCCTGGACAAGAGGGTATCCCAGGCAATGAAAAAGCTGATGAACTAGCTATGAAGGGTTCAACAGATTTAATAGAACCAACTGATCTCCCTGTAAGCATCCCGCCTTGCATGCTCAATCTTGAAGCAGGGAATTTAGCCATAAGAGAGGCGAACCTAAGATGGAAGTCCTTGGAAACGTGTAACATCACAAGAAACTATGGCCGTCCTTCGATAGAACAAGGACCGAGAGACTTATACGAAAGAACGGAGGATTCCTTTCTATCCTCGTGGGTATCATCACGGGGCATAATAGTCTGCGGTACCACATGAAGAACCTGCGCCGGACAGAAGAAGAACATTGCAGAGGTTGTGCCAACGAGGGTGTTCTTGAGGACACCACCCAAATCGTATGCCACTGTCCTGGAATCCAACATTCCAGGAACAAATTCCTCGGCAAACACTCCTTCCATAACCTTGAATAGCTCTCTGGCGTTCCTACAGACAAGATGCTGAACTTTGTCGAGTCATCAAAGAGGTTTGTACTTGAAAACAAGTAAGTAACTAAAGTAGAGTTAATTAGACATTTACAGGGTTCCCCCCTATGGGTAACACAATGGGTCAACACTGACCTGAGTGCGGCAGGAGGCTTTCCTCTCTGCCAGCCCGCTTACCTAACCTAACCTATTATTGACTATAGCCCCTCTGGCATAACAGAGAGTCACGATTTATGTTTTGATAAACTGGAATCCATCTTTGATCCATCAGCAACTTCATATTCAGCAACGTCCACCTGTTTCACAGGAAGTGCAACTCGGGATCACGATGAAAAAATGAAGGTCCCATAAAACTACCAAGTTCCCAAATCCAGTATAAGGATCCAAAATAAAAAAATTACAGCACTGATGAAGGTCAATATTCGCTTTTTCTGGGTGCCTGGCCATAGAGAAACTCCGGAAAACAGGAAGGCTGACGAGGTCCGCAGAAATGGTACTACTCTTAGGATTCTGCCTAAATGACAAAACCTGGGTATGCCCTTTACTACATGGTTCGAAGTGTCATATGTCTGGACAGATCAGGCTAGACTAATGTCTAATCCAATACGTAATCGGTCTATTCTCGGAACACTGACTGATAGGCCAGCATGCGGAAACGTTGGGTCTCTTTGAAATTACTTCCACAGGAGCTTCAAGGATGCAGAGGTGGAGGAAACCATTATTAACCTCCTATGCACCTGTTCGGCCTTATCCTAAAGAAAACTGCTCCATTTAGGGGCTCATTTCTCAATGATTTCAGAGAACTGGCGTTCTTAAACGTCATGAGCATCCTTCACGTTATTAACAGCTGCGGTTTGTCTCATTAATCCCTGAGTTGGAAAGATTCATGGTATCACAAAGGACTTCTTCTGGTTTAAGTGTGTATGTATCCTGGTAGACAAGTGAGACAAGTTTTCCGATGTTGATATATATAAAATCGATAACAGTGCGCTGATGAAGGATCACCTTAAGCAAGATCTATTTCCAAAGCACATTCCAGAGAATGTAAGAACAGGTGGCTGTGGGCAGGACACGAAAGAGGCCCCCGGGCATGGGTTACCAGCTTTCTTTTAGTTAAACAAAACAGCACGCAAGCTACGATTGCCTGAGATTTTATAAATGCATCTGTGAAAATGCATTGTTGCGTATACGCCACCCGTTTCGTTATAAGCTACATTGTCAAGCAACCTCAATTTTATTTTATAAATCATGACCGATTGATTGGATTGGCATCCTCTTTCGTTCTTTGACATCCATCTATCCGTGAAATATGCGTTAAGCGCGGTTATTCAATTAGCACGATGCATGTGCATATGTTTCCAAAGGACCAACCAGTCGGTGTGGTTCAGTTCAGGGTTCGGCTTTATTCTCTTTGGCAGAGACTGCAATTAAAACAATTTCGAATAAGCTCAATAGATTTACGTGAATAATAACACGGATAATTGCATTCCTATTAAGCGAAATGAGCTCATGTGGCACTAAAACTGAAACAATTTGGAAGCCTGCCAATGGCTTGGTGTGAAGGACTTCACAGCTTTTGGTTAAATGTGTGTAACAGTGATATGCGAAGCAATGAGAAAGGTGTGATTTAGATGAACAGTGTAAATGATATGATGCACCCAACGTGCACTGTAAAAAAATTATTCACTCGACTGTTACTCTATGTGCGACCTAACCTAGAAGTGTTTATTGAATCATGATATCGATTTCTCGCTAATGGTGCACTTTTCTGATGGATAGAAACCTGTGGTAGTAAAATTAGCTCCACACAGAGGTTGGGCAGTATAGTCATCAAATATGACCTGCGTACAACTCCCACAGCAGCACTAGATACTTTCATCCACTTTCTTCCGCTTAATTAGAAGGCTAAACACCAACCGGAAAATAGTGCCATGATGCGAAGTAATTATGGCTTCATTAGGACATCGGTCAGTTCTACATGAGCTCCTGATGGACAATCTTAAGGAAATAATTAACATCTTGTCGAAACTGGAAACAAAAAGGATCTAGAAGTGTAAATTGACGAGGTATGCGATAACAAATTCAGTAAGACGCGCTCCACAATTAGGTTACTGGTCGCATATAGAGGTTCCGACTGGCCTAAAGACGGAGGAATTTCTGAAAATTCCTCCTTCCTTCCACTTGCGTGCGCCACCTGAGCCGCGATCTTCGTCCCTAGAGGGTGGTTTCAAAGGGCCAAAACATTAGTGCCAATATCCTCTTCATGACTCATCCAACTCAGTTGTTGAACTTTCACTTTTCTGGCACAGCTCGAACAGTTCATCGTTGTATCGCCTCGTGCAGTCACCGTCTATCTAGATGGTACATTCTCATCCATTTTTGACAAAGCCCATGCCTCTGGATTGGAATGATTAAGGTCTTATACAGAGTCACTTAGTTGTTCGAGAGAAAGCTTTGCTACTCAATTGCCTTCTTAGCCCCATAAAGCAGTGACTGTCAAAAGTTTTTCTTTGTTTAATCTCAGCTCTGATATCGTTGTCTGAATTAATGTCGGAGGATAGGTACGCAATGTCCCAAACTATGTTAAAGTTATACCTGTCTACGGTGACGTTCTACTCGAGACGTCGGTGTTGGTTGTCCTCTAATGTTGACAGCATATACTTGGCCTCACCCTCATTGACCGTTTAACTCATCTTCGCCTTTTCCATCTCAATACTCACGACAGCGCCGAGTCATTGGAAGGACTTTTGAAAGATTGTACCTCTAGTATCACTATTCTTTCAAGAACGATATTAAAGAAGTCACATTACAGCGCATCCCCTTATCTGAATCCTTTTTTGAAATCGATGAAAAGGTGGTGGGTATCGATTTGAAGATCCTGGGTTTTTTCTGAGATCTGGCTTAGTTTCTGGCTTTGAGCCAATCTAATATGAGCCTGTCATGTTGTTGCTGAACGACTTTAGGCTTTCACACAACACAGCAGATCCTATATGCGATGTTATGACGACTGACTGATACTCTGGACGCGATGGCTCCATAGTTAGAGCGTTGGATTACTGAGTGGCAGGTTCAAGGTTTGGTTTTTTCAGGGTCCCACCCCTCACGAATGTCCGAGAGTATTAGGCCTTCTTTTGATATGAGAAGAAACAAGGATATTCCAAAACTGAGTAAGAAGCAGTCATAGGAATTATATCAAGATGCTGCCCAAAGAATAGGAAATTGCGATCTCGGAAGAATGTGGGTGCTGTAGCTATATTTCCACTTCAGAGGCTAAGGGACGTTTACACTATGTGAGTGTCGTAGAACTGCGTTTGCTAGAAATAAATATCGAGGTTGTCTACTCCATAGAAATTAAGCGAAAGTAGGTAGAAGAGATCATTTAGAAGTCGTCTTGTGAAAGCTCTCCAGGGATCGTAATGGACTCAGCATGACGCCTACTTTGTTGTGTACGTCACAACCCTGTCTGACCTAACCTTACCGTATAAGAAGTACAAAAGAAAACTATGGCATTATTTAAGCATGTTGGTAGAAATCTAGAACTTACCTATTCCAAGTTGACATTGCCATTTCATACTCGTTCTGACATAAAGGAAAATGTTGTTAAATATGGTCTCATCCATCTTTTAAGTGGTTTCACTTGAAACATCGACATCTTTTCTTAAACATCGACGCATAATCCTTCCCCCTAAAACGTTACCATTTATACCCTTTGCATGCTGATGACGTTGCCATCGCTGCCTCTGGTAAGCACCCAAATACTCTCAAGGAAATCCTCCAATATGCTCTCCTCCGGCTCACCAGATGGGCCTCCAAATGTGGACCGGGGCTTAACCCCCACAAAACGGAATTCGTCCTCTTCACAAGGAAATATAAAATTCCACTCATAGACCCTCCTAAGATAAATAGTACTCCTCAGCGGCACTGGATATTATGTTCAACTTGCTGCCCCTAGACATTTTCAGTAAACAGATCACTGCCTGTATGGCCGTCCGTCTGAAAGCCTCCTCTCAGTGGTCTAGCTATCACACTGGTCACTCCTCGATCCCTGATCTCCTTAACTTCAAACACGAAAATACAGACTACACCCCGCCGAAAATAAGTTAACGGGATGTATGGGACAACTCTCTCCCTTACACTTTTTCACAGATGGTTCTAAGACCGAAGGCGGGGTGGGATGTGGTGTTTTCTCCGAAAAGCTCAACCTCGAATTATCGTTCCGCCTCCCTGATCATTGTAGCTTTTTTTAGGCGGAAATCATGGCGATTAAGGAAGCCCTGGCCTGGCTGAAGTGTAATGTACTATATGTCAGGGATATTACCATTCTCACTGACAGCCAAGCGGCAATCAAGTCCCTGGAATCGTGCTCCTTCACTTCAAAGGCCGCTCTCAACTGCCGTTTATCTCTTATGGAGATGACAGAGCAGTTCAACATTCACCTATGCTGGGTCCCAGGCCACAGAGACATTCCAGGGAACTGCAGGGCAGACGAGCTCGCCAGTCAAGGCACTACTCTAAGGATTCTGTCTGATAGGCAGTCCCTGGGTATGCCCCTAGCTACATGTAAGCATCTACTTAAGCTGATTGCTATTAGCAAGACCAACCTCAGATGGGAAAACGAATCAACGTGTCTCATCTCGAGACAGATCTGGTCCAGGGTGGACCATGAACGTAGTGCCGAGTTGGTCAAACTAAAGCGATCACAGATCAGCTGCGTTGTTGCTGTTCTCACTGGACACTGCCTTATAGGCCAACATGCCAAAAGACTTGGCCTCTTTTCTAAAGACTTCTGCAGAAGCTGTAGGGACGAGGAGGAGAAGGAAACTATCCTTCACCTCCTATGTAACTGCCCAGCTCTGTCGAAGGGGGACCCGCAATTCTCCATTTAGGGTCCCCCTTCCTTGAAGATCTTGCTGACATAGCGTCCTTAGGCGTCATGTACATTCATCGCTTTATCAAAAGCTCCGGTTGGTTCTGTTGTTCCCTGAGTAGCGAATTGGTTTTGATTCATGGTATCACAAAGGACCTTTATTGGTCTAAGTGTGTCTGCACTCCCGTGCGGACAGCCAAGCCAACCTTACCTAACCTACCCCTTGCATGCTGCAATCTCAAGATTACCTAACCATAAACACAAGCGAAAAATACCGCATCCAATGTTTTGGAAATTCGAATGTTAAAAGATGGTAATATGAATTGCCACCTATCTGGGGCATATTCCTGAGTTGAAAGCCATAAGGACGAAATATAGCTTGTCTATGGGCAAACGAATTGCATCAACAACATTGGAAGGGATAACGTATTTTTACACCAAAATTTTGCATATTCTGAAGGTTAACTGGTACTTCCTATGAGTATCTTTGAATCGTGCTAAATACTACATATGTATGTGTGACTCTTACATGATCCGAGATTAATTATAAAAATATACAAGGAGACACAATAAATCCTCGCATAAAGGATGGGCATGTATGGTAATGATTGCCCAACTTGGAATTTATTCCAGTTAACTGAATGAATGCACTGCAATCCCTGGCGAGACTAAACAAGGTAAAACTTGGATGGGTCCCCGGCCATCAAGGGATTGTAGGCACCGAATTAGCAGATGAACTAGCTAAGGCTGGCTCAGAATCTGCGTTGATAGGACCTGAACTTTACTGTGGCATCAACTGGTCTTTTGCCTCAGCACTGATTAGTAACTGGAAACATAAACTTCGCCTGGACCACTGGGAAATTGTCCCAAGGTCGAAACAATCCAAATTACTAATCAAATCAAACTCCTATGAGGATGCTTAACCTTAATAAGGAAAGTATCAGAAAGCTGGTGGGCTTTCTCACGGGCCACTGTGGCTTGAGATACCACCTTAACAAACTTAACCTGAGCTCAGACACGGAATATAGGTTCTGCTCGGAGGAGGACGAATCATCCGAACACATTCTCTGCAATTGCCCAGCTTTACATTGGTTAAGGAGACGTATTTTCCATAAAAAAATATGTATGCCAGCGGAATTGAGAAATTCTGCTACTTTAGAGAGCTAGTACGTCTCTAAGACTATCCATACCCTTATGATACAATAGATCTTTTAGGTCGCAGTGTCTGCCACATGGGCAAGGGTTTTTTTAATTAATTAACTGAATGCTTCTCACATTGGAAAAGGAAAGGTATAAGGTTATAGCTTACTTACTTACTTACTTACTTAGGTGGCGCTATAGTTCGGGGTGAACCTGGGCCTCAACCAACAAGCCTCTCCAGTTAGCTCGGTCCTTAGCTAACTGCCTCCAGTTGCGCGCTTTAAGTTGGTTGAGGGCCCTTCTACTTGTGCGCGCCACCTTAGGCGAGTTCGTCCTCTTCTGCGTTGCCCCTCCGTGTTGAATTCGAAGACTCTGCATGCCGGAGCATTGGTGTCCATTCGCTCTACACGTCCTAGCCATCTTAGGCGACTGATGCGCAGTTTTTTCACTCGGTCGATGTCGCTCGTAAATTTCGTCGTTGAATCTTCTCCTCCAAAGCCCGTCAACGCAAACGGGACCGTATATCTTACGAATAATTTTTCTCTCGAAGCAACCAAGGATATCTTCATCCGCTTTCGAAAGAGTCCATGCTTCAGCGCCATAAAGCAGGACTGGGATGATTAAGGTCTTATAAAGAGTCTCCTTAGTCTTTCGAGATTAGCTACTATTTAGTGGAAATTATCTTCCAACGATAAGATACGTGGTTTGACAAGTGCGGCTTGGGTATCAAACTGTTGAAAACCGAGCTAGTGCTCTTCACGACAAAGTCACCAGCTCATGTGTCAATACAATGGAACTACATAAGTGTATCCTACCGTTTTTGTGGAACGCCAACTAACCTAACTGAATGCTGGTGATAAGTGACGATCTATCACACCTATAACCAACCTTCTCCATGCACATGAGACATGTACTTATACTCCTTCCTAACCGTAGCATAGCACCATATACAGGATACATTTTTAATTCCCAATGTTACAAATTTTCTTCTCGTAATCGACTCGCTTATTCTTTTATTCATAGAAGTCATAAACCCCACGGACATACTACGAGTAAATTTTATCCTCGAATTGGGCGCGCAATTTCCATCAGGTACTCTGGGAATATCAATGTCAAACATCGAGCAGAAGTGGTGCAATCAGATTCATCTTCCTCAATTATCGGAGTGAAACAAAAGTATCCATCCATGGATAATGACATATACTATTTGATTTCCAATTTAATTAGCACTCCCAACCCCACAACAATGGGGCGACTATAATTTTGGTTGGAATCATCTGCAACGCCAAATTATTACGTTGACTTAGTGGGTATCGTGTTTCCTGGCAAATATTGCCATAGCTATAGAAGTTATTTGCTAAGCAGATTTGGATGTTTAATCTCAACTAATGGGCTACAAAAGTAGGGAAACTTTAGTGGATAATGGTATAAATGGTATGAAGTGTTGATCCTAGCTGTCATAGCGATTCGGTTGCAACTCAGTGCTTGCATGTCTTTGATGTACTTAGAGGAGTTTTCTGAAAGGCAAATCTCAAACCCCTTGAGGCAACCTTCAGGGCAGATCAGGGATGTTGTGGATTCTAATTCAAAAGGAATACTCTGGAAATAGGTTAGTTATGTACGAGTGAGTAAATAAAGCAGCAGAGAAGCGAAGCAGTGCAGTGGTATTAAATTGATACATTTTGCACAGGAGCCATCACTCTATGGGAAGATGCTCTATCGTGACTTTGATGTTCGTAAAGTAAGTAAAAAGAAGTAGAATACACGTAGACAGAGCATGGAATGCTATACTCTCCGAGGAAAAGGAATAATTATGTCAATATTTTTGACAAATAACCGTCGTTGGTTCTCTGGTCCCGTGGCATCAACTGAGCAACCATTGAGGCGTTTAGCTGCTCGTCTGGAGGGGGCTGGCTAGACACGGGAGCAGACGTCGCCGTCCTCGATACAGCCATTCAGTCGAGTATACCGCTAAAGATGTTCAGGAGGACGCTCAAACATCACCCAGACGACGTGAACTAAGCATCAATAGACAACCTTTACAGCGAATTTTGGTGAAAGACATGAACATGTATCCGTACAAAGTCTAAAAAGTGCATCAGCTGTTGTCTGCAGCGTAGGCTACAGCGTAGGCTACAGACAACCCCTACTAAACAGGTACATTTCCATCTATGCGGATACGTGAAGAAGCAAATTTATCGCTTCTGAGGCATTGAAAATCCGCACGTAATGCACGAAGAGTCATTACGTTCTGTCAAAGTCACTCTTTGGTGCGGAGGAAATATGATTGGACATTGCTTTTTGAGTGACTACAGAGCTACATATGATCAACGACGTCTTGACAAATTGGGCTTGGAAAACATGTGATACCAGTATGACCACATAATCAAGCGCCAGTGGACATTCTGCAGCATTCTCTCATCCTTGCAATTTGCACTGACCTGCAAATAGTACGATTTTACAATTCTTTATCTGCGACTTATTCGATCAAAGAAGCCCTATCTTGGCTTAAGAAAAACGTGATATCTGCTAGAGATATCCGCATCTTATCGGACAGCCAGGCAGCAATCAAATCCCTGGAATCGACCTCTATAAACTCTTTAGTAGCTCTAGACTGCCGTTCGTCTCGTGTGGAGATGGCTGAGCAGTTCAATATTCACCTGTGTTGGGTGCCGGGGCATAGGCACATTCCAGGGAATTGTAAAGCCGATGAACTCGCCAAAGAAGGAACAACGGCACCTTAGGTATTCCAATCGCTACTCGCAAACTTAAACTTAAGCTGGATGCTATCGAGAGTGCAAATCTTAGGTGAACAAGTGGTTCAACATGTCTAGCGACAAAACAGATTTGGCCAAAGCTGGACATAAAACGCTCTAGGAATTTGATTTCTCTCAATAGACTGCATATCGGCACCACTATAGGTGTCATCACTGGACACTGTCTAATAGGCAAGCATGCTACAAGGCTGGGCCTCTTCGCGAACGATTTCTGTAGAAGCTGCATGGATGAAGAAGAGGAGGAAACTATTCCTCACCTTCTTTGTTTCTGCCCAGCTCTCTCCCGTAGAAGGAAACTCCACTTAGGAGCTCCCTATTACAACGATATAGGCGACCTGATGAATATTGACGTCACGAGCCTCCTACGCTTCATAAGAAGCTCAAATTGGTTTTAACGAGTAGGTAGAGAGAAACTTGCTCCCATAATCCATGTGGTGTCACAACGGACCTATCATTGGTCTAAGTGTGCTGGCGACTCCTAGCTGGCAGCCACTTCAACCTAGCCTATCCTATCTGGGACTTTTGAAAACATTGACGTCTACGAACAAGACACAGACCTTAGAGGCCCTAAAGGAGAACATACGACAGGGAGTGGAGAATACATCGCCAGAAACTTTGAGAAAAATCATGGAAAATTCTGTTCAATAAGCCCAAGGAAATCGAGTGAGGACTCTTGCACCACCTTGTACAGAGATAATTTTCTATTCAAAAAATTTTTTGGTATCCTGTGTACCATTAGATAGCCCGTTGAAGTTCTTAAGCCGCCCTTGTTGAGAACGAGTAAAGTCTTGGCCTTATATACATAGGTTTTGGTAGTCAGCGTGTCTATCGACCTTCTACTGTGTTATTTTGGAGTCGGTACTATCAGGCAGTAACCAAAAAAAAAGCCTAAGACCACTAAGTGAGCGAAAAGCGCGTCTTTTCGCCAGGTAGTCAGCCCGCTATAAACTTGTTTCTAGGTGAAAGATTTTGAAAGATTTTGAGACAGTTCCAGACAACCTTAGACCCTGCCGTATAGAATTTAAGAGCTAAAAGTACTGGTTGCCCATCTATAAAAAATATAAATAGAGGCTCCCTTAACCTCCTTAGCATTCTCGTACAGATAGTTCAATCACACAAACTTCTCCTTGAAATATTATTGGTGACTTTCTAAACTGTGTCGCGTGTTGAAAACTGGTGCCACATACCCCGGCACTCCAATCTTTATGAGACGTCCATTTAACTCTTATCTTTTCTGTCTCCATCCCTGAAGGACTTGTTGTTAAAGTGTCCAATAACTCACACTTCACTGACCAACCCCGAGTTCCGTTTTTTCGTTAAACACATTTATGCAAAACCATTTGTACTGAGATGTCAAGGTTTCCTCTGATTTCACACACCATTCCTTTTCAATATCCCTTAACACACATCGTTATGTTTGTACATCTCGGTCTACTAAATAAATTCAACAGCGCCGCCCCACGCAGAAAGAACATCTCAAAAAACCCATCTAGCCTTGAACTTATGACTGAAGTAAACGTATTTATGAATATTTAACGACGTTCTGTCTATGCCATCTTTTAGAAAGGCCATAAAAAGGCTTCAGCCAGACACTCCTAGTGCTTTCAATCTCATAGAAACCCGTTCATCAACACTCATAAAGCAAAAAAAAAATCCGACATCGTCATCCTTAATAATAATCAATCGCAGCCGTTTGTGTACATCTTTCCACCGTCATGACGCGTCATCGCCATGCAGTGACAATTTTCGAATGAAAAAATGTATCGTAGCCAACCCAAATATTTGCTGCGGAATTGCGGAAATAAATCCAATCATCCTTCAGTCCACCCTCTGCTCGGGTCCCTTTCACTCTCTACTCTTAAGCCAGAGCTAACCAATTATTCTCACTTCGTCCCAATCTATGCTCGTTCAACCATGAATCCTTTGCCTCCCACCACATCTCTCTCGTCTGCTTGGTCTGTGATGGGCTATGTATTCGGAATGTGGGTTAGTGGTTTAACACCCGAGGCGCCTTGTTAAATGCACTCACACATCATGAGTATACAAAAAAGTACAAACAAGGATGCAACAAATTCCAGTGAAATCAAATTGGAAAAATTGTTTGTTTTTAGTGAGAGCATCCTAGACAAGGATTTGGTATATTCCCTTTTACATAACAATGGCGACAATACAAAAGAAAAAAATTAATTTGCTGTCCTGCAGGATAACGAGGCGAAAAACAACTAATCAAAAAATAACTCGAAATGCAATTCATAAACCTGAGTACGTCCACTCCATGGACATTCTCATTAAAAGGATACGAATTAACGTGCGAGGTTATTGTTGTCACGATGAACTCTTTGTTGCTTTGTGGACTACTGTTAGTTCTTACTGTGGGCTGATTTTGGTTTCCAGTATGGGAAAGTAATCGCCGCAAAAGTTTCCATATTTAGGATCAGCATCGGTCTGTGGGCGCTGCGGGTCAATGGTTAGTGCGTTGGATTACTGAGCGAGGGGTTCAAGATTCGAGTCGCAGAAAACACCGAAAAGTTTTTTTACGCTTCTACACCCCGCGAATGTCTGGCAAATGTTCGAAAAGAATAACTGTCATGAGAAAACCTCTCAAAAAATAAAACAAATTATCCTTGGCGCAACAGACCGTATGTGGTCCAGGGCCTAGTTTCACGTTACCATTCGTGTTGTGCGTGTTATATTTTTTCACACATACACTGCTGGACAAAATAATAGGTGTGTGAGTTTTTGCAAATTTGCGTTGTTCAAATAATTTTTCCACCAAATTCACCGTTATGCATAAGACGCTTGAATTACTGAGAAGTTATTTTTCACTCAAACTTTATTATACCAATTATCTAGGATAGAAGCCAATTTGAGTTGGACAATATAATAGGTGTAAATTGTTTCATTTATGGCAAAACATGTTAATTAAAAATTTGGAAAGGATTGCTAAAAACTGTGGATCTAAAAATATGTTGATATCAGTAGACATTTTAGATGGGTCGAAAAAGTCACTTTAGTCTTGAAGATGGTGCGATTAGGGCAGCAGCTTAGAAATCAGAGAAAAACGTATAAATTTATAGTGCGATCTCAAGGGCGATCAGAAAACTTGGTCACAAATGCTTTGAAATACCACAAGGCTCCTGAAATGCGAGGAAGACCTAGATCGACGACAAAAACAGACGATCAGAAAACTGTCAAACTAGCCAAAAAGGACCCCTATTAATATTACTTCCCACATGATTCATCGTCGAATGGTAGATGCTAAGCTACCAGGCAGAGTATCCCGAAACTTTTCTCTGATGCGAAAAAAAAATTTAGATATGAGGAAAATCTTTGCTGAAACTCATCGTTCATGGTGTGGAACGAATGGAGGAAAAAATGGCTAAATAAAGGGTTTTCCAATAAGGATTGGACAACTTTTTTTTCAAATAAAACGCAAACCATTTGAGATATGTATTTCAAAAACTTTATTATCGGCTTGAAGTAGATACAATCAAAACATTTATGAATGGAACTCGACTTCGTTCATATGGCCACCGCGGGCACGTTTGCAGCGGTCGATTCGTTGGACCCAATTTTCAACGACTCGGCCACACATTTCGGCCGAAACGGCCGCTATTTCGCGTTCAATGTTTTCTCTGAGCTCTTCCAACGTCTTCGGCGTGTTGGCATAAAACAATGACTTAATGTAGCCCCACAGAAAGGGGGGTCAAGCGGCGTTAAATCGCACGAACGAGGCCAATCGACTGGCCCATTTCTTGAGATAACACGCTCACCATACTTACTCTTCAATAAATCGATTGTAGCGTGTGCTGCGTGGCTTGTGGCACCATCCTGTTGAAACCACATATCGTCCAAGTCCATATCTTCCAATTCAGGCCAAAAATAATCGGTGATCATGGCGCGATAACGCTGACCATTCACAGTAACGTGACGATCGTTATCGTCGACGAAAAAATATAGCCCAATAATGCCGCCGGCATGCAAACCGCACCAAACAGTTATTTTTTGTGGATGAAGTGGTGATTCATGAAGCACATGTGGATTTTCACCCGACCAATAACGCATATTTTGCTTATTGACGAACCCATTGAGCCAAAAATGAGCTTCGTCACTGAAGATGATTTTGCGATGAAATTCATCATCTTGGCGCATATTCTCCAGAACCCAATCGGAGTTCGTACGTCGCTTCAAATGGTCCATCGGCTTCAATTCTTGAGTCAGCTTGATCTTGTATGGGTGTAAACCAAGATCCTTACGCAAAATACGCCATAATGTGATCTGAGCGATGCCCAATTCTTGAGAACGCCGTGGAATTGACTGATTTGGATCGTTTGCTACGGACGCCTTAGCGGCAGTGATATTTTCGACACTTCCACTAACCCGTTGTCTCACTGACACGGCAACATCACACAACGAATATGTAGACTCAAATTTTTGCACTAAACTTGTTATTGCCTGTCTACTAGGGCGAGAATTACGACCGAAAATTGGAGTTAACGCTCTTAAAGTTGCAGTCACCGACTCCGAATTTCGGTAGAAATTTTTATAATTTGCAGACGTTGCTCGTTCGTGTACTTTACCATGATGTTGAAATGTTGAGTTTACTGAGTAAATTGACAGTGACAGTTTGATGATTAGTGAAAGAGTGCGTTCACAAATTAAACTCAAAGTTGTCAAGTCCCTATTGGAAAACCCTTTATTTCATGGAGTGACGAAACAAAAGTGAATTTGCTCTCCAGTGATTCTGGATGCATTGTTCGTCCGCCAATGAGCAAAGAATACCATTTTAACACACTCGAAAAACGGTTAAGCATGGCGGGGAAAACATTATGATATGGGAATGTTCTTACTGGAATGGTGTTGGATTCATATTTCGAAGAGAGGACACAATAATGAAATTTGAGTACCAGAATGCTTTGGAAAATGTAATACTGCCTTATGCGGAAGATAATATAATGCGGATAATGATCCAAAACACTCATCGAACCTAGTGAGTGCTTGGCTCAACGAACACAATGTCGCCAATCTATTATGGCCAAGTTAGTCCCCCGATCTAAATACCAGTGAGAACTTATGGGGGGAGCTGAAGAGATGACTGTCAATGCGCATATCAACCAGCAAAAACCAGTTATGGCAAAATGTCCAAGCTATCTGGTACCAAATACCTATCGAGACGTGCCAGACCTTATACGATATATGCGTAGAAGGATTCAGGCTCTAATAAAGAACAATGGTGGCTACACAGTCTACTAATATGTAGGATTATAAAGAATTGGTAAAGAGCTTCATTTTAAGATAAAAATGTTGTTTTATTCCAAGCACTCCTGAACACACCTATTATTTTGTCCTGGCTTAATTGCTAAATATAAGATTTAAACTAATGTGGGGATTTAAATTTAAGTTTTTTTGATATATTTCTTATTTTCTATCAGTTTTACATCAAAATGTGTGAAATAAATTTTTTTACTTCATTTTGAGTTGAAATATCGAAAAAAAAGTACCTCACCTATTATTTTGTCCAGCAGAGTACATATCCCGAGAAGTGAGGCCGTGAAAAAATTTGATCGTGTTTTCTGGGATTGGAACGTCGAATCTCCCACTTAGCGATCCAACGCATCAGCCAATGCCCCGATGAAGCTAAATATCTAGCAGTGATCCTGGATAGGAAACTTCTTCGCGCAAAGAATGTTATGTTGATGACGTTCAAGATACTCTTCAAGACGTTCAAGTCTTCCGCGAGTGTAAGGGTGCTCTTGGCAAGGCATGGGGCTTATCACCGAAAGAGTTTCTCTGGCTACGACTACGATAGAACGTTTTCTAAATTATGCTTCAATTGTTTTAAAAGAACTGTCTGTCCCGTCCGCATGAGCGCTTTTCCAAGTACACCTGGCTCTGCTCTAGATGCTCTGCTTGAGCATATACGTATATCGAGCAATCGACCGTCTCAGGCAAGACATCATTCGCACTTGAGTTTCGACGACCTTACGCGACACTTTTCATATGTACATATGTATGTATGTACGTGCAAATTTAGATTCAACTCTCCTTACCTTCTAGACTGGCTTCGGCCAGAGTCTGGGTCTGGATTCTTCTGTTCTTCTGTAGTCGAATTTTCACAGATGCTCCTGGTCAAACAACTGACGCGGGTGTATTCGTGGAGACCGGCAGCACTAGACTTCACTACTCTCTATGTAAATCTGCTAGTATATCTCAGCAGAGACTGTTGACTGTAGACAACTTATCGGCGTTCGCAGGGGCCATTTCCCTTTTGCTCAGCATCTTAGTGTGCAATGCTTAAGAGACACCACTTCCTGCGTCGATACTTCGGATCACCTCCTTTGTAACTGCTGATACTGTAAGCCCTGCATCACTGAAGTGCCTTCGAGGAAAAAGGATAATACTAGGTCTTGCTTCGTGGTAGCACGTACAATGGGCCAGTTGCGTCTGAGAGATGAGAAAAAGGGTTGTTTACTATCCCTTCAAGGTTTATTTTAACTTTCCCGAGTGTTTATCATTTTTTTGCTCGGTTTTCTAATCCTTGAAAGCATGTTTTTTTTTTCTATACTACTTCTAGAGAAATTTGTGGATTAAATTTTTTTTGTAGAATCCTTTCAGAAAATGTTTATCGCAATAGAATGCTCCTTTTATCGTTACATCGAATCAATCACCACTCAAGATGACAAATGATGTAACACTTTCGTCTTGTATTTGTCGTCTCTGTCACTGAATACTGTAAACTACCAATAAGTTAAGGGTATACTGCATTTCCAACAATAAAAAAAACTGACCTTAAATGCTTGTCCCTGGGTGTATTTTCAACCGATATTTCTATTTTTTGCTTAAGAACTTGAAATCTCTCTTCCCTGCACTTGTCACTTCAGCATCATTATGACAGCAGAAAGTAGATTACAAAAAAAAAAAAAAAAAACGGAGTGAACTGAAAAGGAAGCAGATGATGTGGAGGAAGAAAAAAATAACATAAGAGCCTTTCCCAATCGAAAGAAGGACAGGACATTAGACTCTGTATGTAGGTTGCAGTGAAGAGGTGTGACATCTTTCTGCACCCATCTCCTCCATCTTTCCTTCATATACATAGTTACACTTAACCTTCAGCTTATGTTGCTGCTGTCATCGCTGGGTTTTGGTCCTTAGACTATTCATACTTTCTCACAATTTAATTCTTAAGTTTTTGCTTTTCCCCCATTTCGCTTTTAGGGATTCATTTCGATTTTACTCCTTTGTGAAAATCAATTGAGATTAAGGAGACTTTTGGATTTAGGAAGTAGCAGGTGTTTTGCGCCGATAAACCGATGACTTCGGATGGTGCCGATGGTGATGAAGTACATAACGATTGCATTGAATGATTCAATAAAACGAAATTGCATTTAAATTTGAAAAAAAAAACGAAAATACTGCAAGGTGAAGATTTGCAGGATAAATCAAATTAATCCTGATTGAGAGTATATCGCTTTCTAAAAATGCTACGTAGTGCATAATATAGTTAAAGACTGTTCGATAGTGCTTGTTGAACTCAATTTAATTGAATAAATGAAATAAAATTTCGACTTGGATAGAAGGAAGGATAAATACTAGCACCATAGACATGAAAGGAAAGCTGTCAAATGAGACGTGTGATGATTTTATTTGAGTACCGAGTTGCCTGTCGACGTGGGTGCACGCGTTTAACCTCTCCATCAAAAAAAAAAAAAAATAATAATAATAATAAACCGGTCACGACAAAATACAAAAATAAAAAAAAAAAAAAAAAAAAAAAATAGAAACAATTAACAATCCACCCAACATCAAATAAACAAAAATACAAAATACAATAAAACATAAACCAAAAAAAAAAAAAATATCATTAATACAACAAATAGACACATTAATCGCGCGCGCTTAATATCACTTCAGTGCAGTGCAGTGGTGCAAAAAAAATAAAAAATCAGTGCCGGACTCTCCATCTCTCCCCTCCCACTCACTCGCTGTTAGGCTTCTCAACCAACGCAACAGTTGGATGCACTATACATTCTTCTGTTGCGTTGATTGAGAGAGCGTAACATCTGATGTATAGCGGGCCGTGAGTGTTTATCCGAATAGCGGACCACAGCTGACTGTCGTTTGGGCATAACACCGGCGACAGCTTGTTGTGGAAAACTATTCTTAGGATCTACACTTCGCGGCTACGCTTAGTTTCGTCAGAGTTGTGTTTTTTGTGTTTTTATGTTGTAATGATGAGGGAATTCAGGGTGGATTTTTCTAACATACGTAGGCTACGAACAAATTGCTTTGATGTGTATGCCCACACCCATTCCCACAAACCGGCTGTTCTGGCACTTAGTGAAACACAGGTAGTGGAAGAATCTTCTGATTTGGAACTGCCTGGATATAGCTTAGTGCCATTATTCTTTCCCCACCGCGGCCTCGCCATTTACATCCGTAGTGATATCGTTTACCAAATTCCGTCACAGTATGGCCACTGTTCCAATCCAGAGTTTAACTTCAAATGGCTAAAATTCACCGTCCGTAAGCAAATTATCCACTACTGTTTTATATACAGAAGCCCTAGTGCGGACAGCAACTCAACCTTTAACGAGTTTGATGCGCTGTCCGATTCCATCACTCGAATTGTATCCCTGTATCCTTGTACTGAAATCGTCATTGCGGGCGATTTCAATATTCACAATTCGGATTGGCTTCGACACTCTGGCCAGACAACACCCGAAGGAAGGTATGTTGAACTTTTCGCTGAGATTAACAACCTGACTCAGCTTGTAAATGAGCCGACACGAATACCAGACATTGCAAGTCATTCCGCCAACACCCTTGACTTGTTTCTTACTTCTCACCCTCATAAATACGTCATCGATGTTTTAGCGCCCCTAGGCCGGTCTGACCATAACATCATATCAGCTAAATTCTCGTACTCCGACCACACAGTTAAAGAACAAACTCCCAAAAGAAAAGTATGGCGTTACGAGAAAGCCAACTGGGACGGCCTTAATAGCTTCTTTAGGAGTTTTAACTGGTCACTATGCTTCCTCGATAGTGACGTGGATGCCGCCGCTGATATGATCACCGACACGATTCTCTTAGGTATGAATGACTTTATTCCTAACAGTATAAAGAGCATTAAACCTAAGACAAACTCATGGTTCGACCAGAGCTGTAAAGAGGCTATCAGGTTGAAAGAAGTAAGTTTTCGGTCTTATAAAGCCAACAAATCTGAGGAAAACCGAAAGAAGTTCAAACAAGCAAGAAATGACTGCAACGCCCATATTCGACGTGTCAAATTTCTACATGACCAAAAACTGAGACAAAAAATACTACAGTGTCCCAAAGGTAGTAAAAATTTTTGGTCATTCGTCAAAAACATTAAAAATTCTGCCTCATCCGCCATCCCAACGCTCATTTACAATGACATTCCAGCTGTCAGCTCCTTAGACAAGGCCAATCTGCTCGCTGCACAATTTGCAGCCAACTCAACACTGCAAGATAGTGCTTTGTCTGTCCCTGTGCTTGAGAGCGTCGATTTTTCTATGGGACAAGTCCATTTTCGCACTCGCACAGTTGCAGGAGTTCTCAAAGGTCTCAACATACACAAATCCGCTGGTCCAGATGGTATCCCCCCAATAGTTCTGAAGAGGTGTTCTTCTTCGCTGGCAAAACCTCTGCGTAAGCTTTTCTGTCTGTCCTACTCTTCTGGACTCTTTCCGAGAAGATGGAAAACAGCATTTGTCCAGCCTGTCCCTAAAAAAGGCGAATCTTCCTCTCCGACCAATTACCGACCCATTGCACTTACGTCCCTTCTTTCCAAGGTCATGGAAACGCTGATAAATCGTCAGCTTATGAAATATCTTGATTCACGAAAACTTCTCAATGACCGGCAGTATGGTTTTCGTAGCAACAGGTCCACTGATGATTTGATGGCATATCTCACCGAGAAGTGGAACCAATCTCTTCATCACTTCGGCGAAACAAAGATAGTTGCACTTGATATTTCAAAGGCATTTGACAGAGTTTGGCATCAGGCTCTTTTGTCGAAAATGCGTGCATATGGCATCGATGTGTCTCTTCTTCAATGGATTAGAAATTACCTTTCGGGGCGTTCAATACAAGTTGTCTTGGACGGCTTCAAGTCTGATATTCACCATATAAATGCTGGTGTCCCCCAGGGCTCAGTTTTGTCTCCGACTCTCTTTCTCATTTTCATAAATGATCTCTTGTCTGCAACCTCTAATCCAATCCATTCCTTCGCTGATGACAGTACCCTCAGTTTTTCATATTCGTTCCCCAACTCACGTCCCTGCTCTTCGGCCGTAGAAGAGGAACGGCAACGTATGTTAAACTCATTAAATTCCGACCTCGACAGCATAATCAAATGGGGCTCAACTAACAGAGTGGAATTTAATGCATCCAAAACTCAATGCTGTCTTCTGTCTCTCAAGCGAAACCAAGACCCTCAACCATTATCCATGAATGGTACTTGCATCGCCGAAACCGAAAGACTTGCCATTCTCGGTATGTGTATTAACAACCATCTTCGTTGGAACGATCACATATTCGAGGTCGCCAAAAATGCTGCAAAATGTCTAGGATTCCTTAAGCGATGCAAGAAATTTTTCACCCCGTCTGATTTGGCCTCAATATATAAGGCATTCATCCGCCCAAAGATGGAATACAACGCCCATATCTGGTCTGGTGCACCCAAGACCGTCTTGCACATTCTAGATAGGGTCCAGAACCGCGCGATAAAACTAATAGGTGATAGAGATATTGTGAGCTCTATAGACTCACTTGAATATCGTAGAAATGTCTCTTGTCTTTCTCTGTTTTATCGCTTATTCCACAAAAAATGTTCCAACGAAATAGCCACTTGCATTCCTCCCCTTCAAAATTTCACCCGCAATACGCGTCACGCTTCGAATGCACATCAGTTCACCCTCAAGCCCAATTTCGGACGTACTGTCAAATATAGGGATTCGTTTATAAGCCGAACGACACGTATGTGGAACGATCTTCCAGGAGCTGTATTTCCTCATCGGTACAACATCCAAACATTTAAAGCCAACGTGCACCGGTATCTCCTCTGTTCCTCTTTCCCCTCTTTCCAAACGCCCGTGCCCTGAATATTCAGAATAAGGGTATTCATACCCCCTTTGGTGCACGCCAATTATAAAAAAAAAAAAAAAAAATCACCTTTCCTCCCTAAACGCGTCACCAAATAATGACTTTGGACGACATAATGGCTCTTCGTACATTGCATACGGACTTTTACTGCCCCAAAAGCGATCATTTTGCTTAATCACGTATCCACATCCCCATGGCGGTTAAGGTTTAGGAGGGCTTGGGTGTAATTTACACGCGATTGAAGGTCTGCGGGCAATAGCTGATTTATTTTCAAGACTTTCACCAAAATTCGTTATAAAGACCGTCAATTGATGACCAATTGCGTGGCGTCTGTTGGCTGACATTTGACTGTCTTCTTGAACATTTGCAGCCACAGCAGCCATATTCGTGATCGAATGGCTGGTTTTGGGCCCGTCCGCGTTTGCTAAGGCGCCGCAGTGTTTGCACAGTTGGTGCCATATAACCAGCGAATCGGGAATCGACGACACAATCCACGTTGTCTTGTCTGACAAAGGAGCGACACAATAATGCTCCCCGTTGTTCAAAAGTATATCAATCCATGTCTACGCCATGTGTCTGTTTACAAAACTCAAATGTCAAAGTTGCGATGACATAAGACGTCATTTGTAAAAATGAGAGTATCTTCCAATTGGGTGATGTCTTTAGAGACACCTTATATGTGATACAGTACCTACTCTTTGAATAGAAAACATAATTTTTTTAATTTTGATGTACCCAAATATATAATATACAAATATTTCGAAAAAACATTCTGCGCGTTGTTTCCTTTTGTTTAATTGCCTCAACTGTTTTTTATTGGGTGAGGAAAACTTTAACGTGTCTGTTACTGTACCACTGTTTTGAAATCCTTGCGGTGTGAATTAGTGCATGACGTGTTAGTGTTGCCTATCATCCACACCACGTAAAATTATTTTGTGCTTTTTTTTCATCCTCAAACAGCTGACTGTACGAGACGAGTTCCACTACTATATAGTTACGAATGCCTCCTCAGACTACAATATAACTCACCCGATCTGACTGAGTCAAGGAGCAAAGAATTTCGGTTCCTTCCTTAAATCGCGGAAATCGTAAGAAAACTCATCTGCCCCATGGAAGCAAAATCGCTTTTCGTGGGAGAAGGTAATACCCTTCACGACGGTGGCAGAACTTCTAGGCAAGCTGCTTGATGCCGGGGTGTGAGGTAGGGTTTTATAAGACGTTGAACAGTTCCTGTGTCTGCAATTTGCTCGGACTCGGAGCTAAATTTGACGCTTCTCTGAAAATATGACTCTTCTCCCTTTCAATTGTAGCTCCTGTTTGTCTGGTTCCATGATTTTCAGGAACCCTCACAAAATTGTTGATACCGTTTCGAGCTCTGATAATTTTTAAAATACATAGTTTGTGTATTGAAGTGGCCTTTGGCTTTAAAGGGTTAATTTTTCCGATTTCCTTCACAGATACTTTGCCCCTTATGTCAATGCAGAGGTCTACATAAAGTATCATTCAATTTGATTTTAAATGAAAACCATTATTAGCGCTCCGTTTTTAGCCACCGAAGCTATTAGGGTGCGAAGCAACTTCAACTCTTTTTTTAGCACAGTTCCTTACATGGGTGGAATACGTACACAGATTTACATATATGATTTCGTGATTGCCATTCCTTTTTCTTGCTCATAGTTGTGTGAGTGTGAGAAGTTTGTTTGAGTTTAAAGTAGAAACACGTTGATGGGTTTCTAACGAATTTTTTTTTTGTTATTAAAATACGAACATGACGTCACGCTGCTGAGTTCCCGGACATAGTAATGTAGAAGGGAACGAAACAGCAGATAAACAAGCATGGAAAGGGCCAGCATCGAATGAGGAATCCACCCATGTATCGCGAAATATTTCTATTGTCTCTACTAAAAGAGAAAATGGGCCTTAAAGCAGGATTAAAGGTCAACACTTTCTGGGCAGCCAGATGCGACTGTGTTATATCCCGCAGCTTATGGCCAACTTTGAACAAAACAAAAGGACTAGAAGCCTTTTGTCGATGATCAAAAATGAAGCCTTTATCACGCTAGGTGTATTAACTGAGCATTGCACGATGGATACAGGGACCGCCAGACTAGGCATCAACTCATCTGATTGCAGCACGAGGTGTAATGACACTAAAGAAACCAAAACCATCAAACACTTGCTGTTTGATTGTCCCAATCTTGAAATCCAAAGTGATAGAGGATTTGACGCAAGTTCCACTCTGGAATGTGATATGTTTCGACAAGGGTGCCGATAATAGCCAGGATGATTTCTTCTCACCCCCGAAGTAGGTCACCGACATCGGTATAACTGAACCCTCATCCTAGTGGTTTCTAGAATAGAACTTTCTAGAATGGAACTGGACCTCCAGGTTAAAAGAACCTGTCAAAGCTACTAAGCCCGAACAGAAACCTGCAAGGACGATCAAGGGAACATCATAGTACAAACGCAGTCGATGCTGAGGATATGGAAGATCCATTTCTGCATAACGGTGACGACGAATCGAATTCCGTCCACCCGACCTAGACGAAGTGAAGATAGCCATATCTAAACTTGAGTCCAACAAAGCTGCCAGGTAAGTCCTTTACGCCAGATCCTGGACAAACCCCAGGGGCTTCAAATCGATACAGACCAGAGCAATGTCTAGTTTTGGCATCCCTGCCAAACTCGCCCGTTTTTGTAGGATGACGACGGTGAATCCACGCTGCTCCATCAAGGTGGGTAAAGACCTTACTGATACTTTCGATGTCAAAAAAAGTTTTAGACAAGGCGACGCACTGTCCTGTGGAGGAGGAGATACAACGACGAACTGTACGGGCTGTACAGCGACATCAACTTAGCCAGAAGAGTGACGGTCCAACGACTGAGGTGGCTAGGTCAGGGAGAGGACACAAATGCTGCGGCCCGGAAAATCTTCGAATCCATTCCCGAGGGACGGCACAGTAAAGGAAGACCGCGTCTCAGGTGGCGCACGCAGGTGGAAGGGGACCTCAACCAACTTAGCGTGCGAAACTGGAAACTAACGCTTGTTAGTTGAGGCCCAGGTCCGCCCCGGACTGTAGCGCCACCTTAAGTAATTAAGTTAAGTTGAGGGCTTTCATGGTAATTGATAGGTTTGTGTGCGAGATGGCTTGGTACTCACACAGGTTCTACACGTTCTTCAGAATTTTCGCGCCTAGTTATGTACATGCATATGTAAACGAAGAACAATTCACCTTTCAACTATTAACGTAGTTGCGGCGAGAACTCCAACTTGCTGCCGATCAGTTGATGGAGGTCTTTCCAGTGGTATACATATGTTGATTATTTTTCCAGATCGATTATTTTATTTAATTTTTCAGATTAAAGAATGACTACTTGTCACTTTGAACAGTTCTGACAAAAAAAAAAAAATTCAAATTATTTATTAGCCGCCTGGCACACCACGACCACAATGTGCCAGGTCAGCGCAAGTTCCTGGAGCATCCGGGGCATT
This sequence comes from Blera fallax, assembly GCA_946965025.1. Taxonomy (NCBI): domain Eukaryota; kingdom Metazoa; phylum Arthropoda; class Insecta; order Diptera; family Syrphidae; genus Blera; species Blera fallax. The sequence goes on along the minus strand of OX337248.1, from coordinate 8,118,826 downwards.
CGGGTCATGCCTATAATAGCAAATTAATTAACTTATCACAGTCCACAATTTGTAAAAGAAAATAGTCTCTACTTACGGAGCTGGTGGATTTCCACCTGGTCGTGGGACGCGTCCACAATGAAGCAGTGTCCCGCAATTTCCTGGTAGACCATCATCTTGGCAGGCCACCATTGTTGCTCCTACAAGAAATATGCAAACAGCAAAAAAGCCCATTTTCCAAGGACGAATTGAGTTCATGTTGAATAAAAGGTTTCTAAACACTGCTGCTTTCAGGAAACAGTTAGTTCTTATATACTCATATGTTTATAAGAAAAAGCAATTAATATTTAATTAAGCGAATCAAATGGTTGTTTAACGGTTACTTCGGTCATACTGTGTTAGTGCTGATAAAGCTTAATTAAATTATTTACCATAACTCTTGCATTTTCAGCGGCTGCATCCCAAGTCTCTTGGCTTTTAAGCATTTCACTAATTGCGTTTCCGGGTTTGGCGGCCAAATTTTTCCGTCAATGTTTTGTTCATGGTCCTTTGAATGCAGGTTCTGAGCCAGCCCTAGCTAGTTCATCTGTTAATTCATTGCCTGCAATCCCTTGATGACCGGGGACGCATACAAGTTTTACCTTGTTGTGTCTCGCAAGGGACTTCAGTGCATCGTAGCTGATATAGAGTCCACTAAATTGAACGACAACGATTTGAGTGCTGCTTGGCTACCTGAAAAGATATATATCCTAGCGCCCTTAATACCCTTACTAAGGTTCAACCTGGCGCAGATTTCAATGGCATGGAGTTCAGCCTGGGACACATTCTCATAGGTATCGAGACTTTGGTGTTGGGTCCAATGACACCAGCCCAAACTCCAGATTCCATCTTCGACCCATCTGTTAACCAGACCAGACCTCGAGGGTCTAATGCCGAAACACCATTAGACCAATTTGCACGGCCTAGTTACCTACCGAAACAGTACTCCCTGACCATGATGTCGGGGATGGTGCAAAACATGTCTCTTTTGGGGATTGAGTCAAGAATTTTCAGATGTCCCACATGGTCACCTGGTTTATACTTGTATTCTATCTGCAGCTTAATAGCACAGCTAGCGGCTGTCTTTCTAATGAAGATATGAAGGAGTGAAAGCCCAATGATTCCTTCTAAAGCTGCCGTTGGGCAGGTGCGCAGAGCTCCTGCGTTGCCGAGACAGGCATTTCTCTGTAACTTCTGAAGTTTAGTTGCCGTTGTCCGTTCAAGAACTTTCGACCACCAAGGAAGGCACACAGAGCTATTTCTTTAGAACAAAATGTTCTTTCAATCTTCTTCACAAGGTAGTGAAGGGCACCTTCTGTAGATTTCTACCCGGCAGGATGAGATCGATAATCATATGTAGAAGTGCTGGAAAAAGACCATCACCGCCGGGGGCTTTGAATGGTTTAAAGGACCTAACCGCCCATTTGACCTCATCTGGACTAAAAACTTTTCCGGATAAACTGTTTACTCTATTAGCGATACCGACCCTATACCGACCCAACTGAATTCGAGTGCATTTGTTGTACATGAATAGACGAACCTGCGAAATGAACCTCAAGTAAGATTTTGAGAGTAACCATACGGTCCGACTGAGAGAACAAGTCCTCGACAAGGATTCCAGTCCGTTGACTTAGCATCATACCTAGTAGAAGCGTGTGACAATTTGCCTTGAATGTCGAACATTGTCTATCGGTAAGCCTTAGAACAAATCAACTTATGCAATTGACGAAACATGTCATGTTTCAGAGCGAAAGTTATGCCAGATCCTATGCACCTATGGTTTGAGTCTCATCTAGCGATGAAATGCTCAGTTTCGTCTGTCAAAGATTAACACCTTTCCACGGACAAACAAAATTTATCCAATGCATAAGATGAACTGGCCGCCGTGGATCAAGTGGTTAGTGCATTGGATTGGTTCGACGTTTAAATCCCAGAAAACACAAAACAAATTTTCACGGTTTCACCCCTCACGAATGTCCGAGAGTAATAACTGTCAAGAGAAAGCTTCTCAATTTGCCTTCCGGATATGGCTCTGAACTGTAGGTCCCTTCCAATTGTGTGAAATACAGTCCGTTGTATTTCTATTTTTATAAGCTAAAGCAAATCACTTTTAGCAACACGAAAAAACGCTTATTTAAGGACGAGATCTTATGGGCCCGACCCATAGAATCCGTCGATCCGCTGTTGCGTCGTTTTTAACTGACACCTAAATAAAATACACGCATTCTTATGGAAGGTGGCCCATAACCAACGGATGTATAAACTTCGACGGATAAAGTAGGTTTACTTTCTACTTTTTTAATCCGTTGATGCGTTGACAATTCACACATTCACGTATTAAAGTTCACACATTCACATAATGAAGTTCACGCATTCACAAATTGACCGTAAGCACATTCATTGGTGGAAGCATTGAGATATGAAGAGAAGATCGAGAGACTGTCATCGTCGTCGACAATCGGTTGACATTTAAATTCAGAGCAAAAAATCCATGGAGGTCTCCGTCCTCGTACAATGGGCGAACCCAAAACCGACGACTGCTAATCACAACTATTTTTAGATATTTATAGGATAGAAGCAATATTAAAATAATTTTCGAAAAGAATTCTTCTTAGACTTTAATTTTTAACAATCATTTTATTAAATTGTTCATAATGTATATTCTTCCATTAGTCCGTACAGCCAGGATCAAGAGGTGACTCGCAAATTAGTGGTTGATCATAATTTTTGCAGACCACCATTGCCAATCCTACAAGGAATATGCAAAAAGCAAAACCGATTTTCCAAGGCTGAATTGAGTTCATGTTGGATAAAAGGTTTCTAAATACTGCTGCTTTCAGGAAACAGTTAGTTCTTATATACTCATATGTCCATAAGAAAAAGCAATTAGTATTTAATTAACCGAATCAAATGGTTGTTTAACGGTTACTTCAGTCATACTGTGTTAGTGCTGATAAGGCTTAATTACATTAGTTGCCATTTTTCCCGTTTGCGACACGGTAATGTTGCTTACATGGTGATAAGTAAGGAGTATTGGTATCAAAGCTGGACTTCCAAGTCGAATGGTGTATTCTAAACAAGATGTGATGGAGGGTCTCCTTTTTATTGCTGGAAGGTGGTAATCTTCAAAAGATGAAACAGTAACATGCTCATGGCATTTACTTACTTAATAGGTACTTAACTCGTGTAGGTTCCCTGGCTAGGGCACGACAGACTTCTATCCTGGGCACGCTGCTATTAGTGTTCCAGATCAAGCGCTCGGTTTTTAATTCCGGCACGAATAAAACGCCGGTGCCCTTCCTCAAGGAGTTTGATTTTAAAATTTTAAATGGTTGGGAGGTTATCGCGCAATTATATGGCGATCATGAAATTTTCATACCTGCTCGGAAGGCTGGAAAGTAGAATAATTGGTAAGAGTTCTTCCTGCAAATCAATATTTAATTCTTTGTATGTATGTCTGAACCTTCTTTCATTTGCAGCTGGAGCAGTTGCTTGAAAAGCGTCACTTTTTTTGCACGTCCTTTTGGGAGATGAAATTTCTACAGACTATTCCAAGCCTCTGCTGACGTTTTTCAATTTTTGATGTAATCAAATTGGCTTGACACACAATAAAATGGTTGCAAGTGTCTTTTTGTCTTTACTGCTCCAAAAGGGACTGCGGTCTTATCGGTTTCAGGTTTCACATTCACGCCCGGTACATAATTCCACAGATCTGTGTGAATTAATACACTTGGAGACTTACTTATTTAGGTGACGTGAAATAGCGCCCACATTCAAAATGTGACCTTGTTGCCATGAAAAAATGGAAATGGCGCCTCGAGGGTCTTACATATAACCATGGAAAAAAGGCAACATTTATGGAAAAAGAAAACCAAGTGAGATAAGGCCAAATGCTACGATATCGCCTTATGACACTTTGATAAAGCTATACTAGGCCAATTTGGCTTTATGTCACTTTCCACTGCATATCCTTAAATTTGTCAAAAAAAGACACCTACATAACTATATGCTGCGTAGCGGCGCGGCGCCCTGAGCACCTGCATGTGAGGCCGAAGGCCGTCCGGTGTATGAGCCGAGGAAATGTCCATAGTTTTCCATGTAACATCCTCAAAAATTCGAAGTGATCGTTGTAATTCGAGACCCGCTGGGCTTTATTTCAAAGCAGTCATTGAAATAATGCCACATGACTCACATAAGGCCTTGCTTCGTAGAACGTTATTTCACTTCACCACCTATTTACGTAACGTAATACAAAGTATAATATGGTATGGGGTATATAGAAGTATAAAGTGTTGCCACTGTTGTATGCGGAATGTATTATAATTATGTGATTTGCTAATATTCAATAAGAAGAAACCAACTTATGCACTTAACGAAACACATCATGTTCCGGAGTAAAACTCTGTTTTCCATGTAGAGGAAGCGACGAATTTGAAGACTGCATCACACAGCAAGTGTTTAATAGTTTCAATGTTTTCTCTGTCATGACAGGTCCTGCAGTGATCAATCAGGTGTGTTCATGAGTGAGTCTGGCGGCCATAGCCCCTTCCGGCAATGCCTATTTAGTGCACCTACATACATATATGCCATGATACTGGTTTCTATTTTGTTCATAATAAAAGATTTCGGGTACTTTAGTACTACGAGATGACGCCCAATCGCCTCTGATTACGTTTGACTCTCACGTTTTCTCAAGGCAGAGAAAATATTGTCATCATTCATCGGCGGCAGAGTGAACAAACTGAGTCTGAAATAAGTCAGACCATCTTATTTGTCCATCTGTGTTGTTAAAAAGCAGCTCCTTGGAATGAATGTCAATGGCAATTGAATCTCCAGCTTAGTTCTTTAGTACCATTGATCTTCGTCTCCTTCATCTACTACTTTGCCATTTTCAATCGTTTTTGTACTGTACTTGGTGTTGAAAACATTCGAAATCCATGACTCCAAATATTTGTTTTAGTCCTTCGTAAAAATGTTATGGTTTCCAGACTCACCAGCAAAAGTAGGCAATGTCCTTCTATCTGCAGTTTCAGTTTCAATGAGGCATTCTCCTACCCAACCATCTTCTTGTTTCTCTTCTTGCCAGCCTGGTGGAGGCGTCTCTAAAAAGGTTGAAAATATCTCACCTCCAGCTTGACTCTTTTCGGAGACCCTTTCTTATTTGGTAAAGAAACCCTTTTTATTCCACACTTGCAGTCATCAAGTTTACGGTCAAAGCAATGCTCTAAGTTAAAAACCACCTAAAACGAAAAATTATCTGCTGAATGTAATGTCAACTCACAGAGTGGTCGATGTCCATAAAAAATTGCTGATCTCGTTACCGAGTTTTCTGTTGCCCCAAGTGCTGTAGTTACAAGGATGTGTCGTTCAACAACAGCAACGAATTTTCGCTCAGTACGAATTTTCGATTCAAGCAAAAGAATAAAAAGCACTGCTGTCGCAAATACAATTTTAACTAATTCCTGCCACCAAAAACAAAGCGAAAACTTTGACACAAGCATCAATGTCATCAAAGCTGAGCACGAATTCATCTGTTGTTTCAAAATTGGTCGCAGGAGAAGTCGCATTAGTAGGACCTCTTACATATGTACATATACGTAGGTACGATTGCTGGTTTGATTTGATTCTTCAGCACAGAGATAGAAACCACTTCCAATAGAGCAGAAAGTTCGGAGGTTACCTACAATAGAGCCCTGTCATAACACCTACCAATGTTTAAGGCCATTCAGGGTCACCTTTGGTTATAAGAATTTATAACTTTGATTGCCAGTAGTTTCCTCGATCTCTTACCCTTCCCGCATCGAGATGAACCTTTAAGACATACGGTCTTTTAAGGAATTTAAGTCATACTCTTCACAAGGTAATACCTAAGGCACCTAAACAAATTTAATTAAGAACTACTATCTCATGAATTTTTTAATTTGCATTTGTGTGCCTAAGCATTCGGAAGAAACATTCATAGCTATATACTTACTTCCGGCGCTGTAGGCGTAGGTCCATGAGGCTTACACTTTAACACAATATAAACATGAGCTCATCTGTACGTACAAATTACACGTTTTTCAGTATTAGCTCATAGAAACATATTTCATAACTTTCTTGGAAAAACTTTTGATGGTTGAAAAGAGCCACAACTCCATATTAACCTAAATTCTGTTTGGCGTTAAGGTCGATAGGATAAAGAACATAGGAGTGGATCGATGATAGAACACATGGTGCAGGATAATCAAAAAAGAATCACAGTACTTGGGAATGATGTAGATGTAAGCTACCAAGAGGGTGCACTCTACTCTAGGAAGGAGTAAGAGCAAAAACGATTTATTCTATCGGAAATATAATTGTATACAAACAAAAAATTATTTAAAAGCTTTTAAGTGCTAGTAATTTAAGTACTTCCTTCAGCAATAAAAATTCTTGCAGAGTATTATATCGTATAGAGAAGAAGATTTACTTATTTATAAAATTTTAGCACCGTTTTATGGCTTTCTTCAGAGATACACCATAAAACTTAAAAATATGCAAATAACTTAAAACGAAAACCTAAAAATAGTTTAAGTAATTTTAGAAATGCCTGGTCTTAAAGATTTTATTACCATCATTGGATTTTTGCTAAGTTTTGAAGTAAATTTGAATAAGCACTGGCAGTACTATAACGAACAAATGTGGGTGGGACGGGTGTGCTCCTTGCATTTATTTTTGGTTTCAAAGCTGTACAGGATGATCCAATTCGAGTATCTGTAAAAATCAAGCGGCTGTCAATAGGTACCTGTTTTCAGTGTCAAATTTTGTTCCTACAACATATTTAGAAAATAGATCGTTTAACCACCGCTCAACAGAAATAACAATTCTGTACAAACCGTGCATCGAAATTTACTAAAAGTTTTTGGTAAATTTTACCGTCCTTCTGACCGGGCAATTCGTGACGTAGTGAAAAAATTTGAAGAGACTGGAAGCATTGCAGATAGGATAAGATATGTGCATCGTCGTATCGTCCATTCAGTCGAAAAAATTGTTGCTGCACTTGAAAGGGTCGCCGAAAACCTGGAATAGTCGACTCGTCAGCCTCCGCAGTTTTTTGGGCTTGTCTAATGGATCCCATTGGCGCATTTTGACCAGAATTCGCGCCTACACCCGTATACAATTCTGTCAAGAGGTGGCCACGGCATAGAAGTAGGTAGTGTGCTTAAACTTTCACCCGCCAGGGGAACAGCAAGCACAACAGTTGCTGCCTGGAAGAATAATTAACCACATTGTTGTCGTATGCCCGAAAACTGATTGATTCGCATTGTGATTAGGCGACGTCATTGGGTCTTAACTTTTTGGAAGATGATGAGGGTCAAACAAGATTGCGCAGCTTGCTACACATCCTATGGTCCTATCCAGCAAACGTGGCTGGCACGGAGCTGCCATTCGGTCCACCCAAGTGGGTATATTAGGCTTCTAAATGCAGTTTCCTACGACCGAAAAGAGCTTCGCATGTGCAATATGATTTCTTCCTCTTCTTCATCAATGTATGTGCCTTCTGTAGAAGTCGTTCGTGGCATGCCTGCCGATAATCCAGTGTAAGCTGCATGTCCGACCCAGCTTAGGCTTGGTTAGGTTCATAGTATAGAGCTTGAGTAGCCGTTTAACTGATGTAATAGGCATACCGAGATGCCGCAAAATCGATAGCTCTATGCTCTGCCTGACGATCTCGTTGTCCATGTAGTTCCCTGAAATGTCCTTGCGGATCTTCAGCCAAATGTGATGGATATTGAATTGTTTAGCCATCACTTTAGAGACTGGCGATCATTTTTTAACGCCTTTGTCAAACAGAAGTTGTGGAAGAGTGTAGTCGGTGTCTTGTAGAATGAATTTAAGATCGTTGTGCACAGAGGAGTGTCTACCACGTAGACTTGACCACTGACATATGGCCTTCATGCAAGCGGCTGCACACTCTACCTGTTTATTGCAGATATCTAAGGGCGGCAAGTGGAAGGGTAATAGGTATTCAATTTAACTATTTGAATCCTGTAGCACTCTTGCAACCATTTGAACAAGTTCCTGTTGGTAGGAGTTCCCAAATGCTAAAACGGTTCCCATTCCATCGCGCTATTTAATTGGAATGAATTTAATGAATTGTATATGTTTCACATCCGAACCACTAAACAATAAACAAATGATTCGCCAGACTCTCAATGATTCCACTCACATATCAAAACCAATTAGCAGGTAAGACTCACAAAAGACCGGAAATTTCCCCACTTTCCACAGAAAACTTTGCATTTAAACCGATTTGCTGTGCAATGATCCAAACCATGTGGTGTATTTCTATGGCGAATATATTTCCACACGCTGTGTAAATAATTTTAGTGCCGTCTGGTATGCATTGGTTCCTGAAAAATCTATTTGTCATCATGTGCAACCAGAAGTTTCAGAGTAGCAGCATTGCAAGGCACGCGGAAGTTTTTATAGCACTCTTCTCGTCCCCGCACCATCAGCAGCGATGCTGATTAATTAACCCAGTCGTATGCCATTTACATTCGTCTAATTTTCCCCGGCTATTCCTATGTACAGCATGTTTTTCTAGACAAATGAGTTTCTTTTTTGCAGTTGAAAATAAAAAAAAATAAAATTTATTCCTGAAAACTTTCCATGACCAAAATATTCAAATGGAGCATACACGTGTGTGCTGAGTTTTAAAAAATGCGAGAAACTATAAAAAACTGCTGTATACATAAAGAGGGAATTTTATTGGGAAAAAAAAACATGTGTAGAGCCAATTTTGTACACTTTCGATATTTCTTACAGGAGCATAAATTAAAAAAACGTGCACGTACGAGACAACTGTTCAAAACTGTTGCATGCAATCGTTAAAAAGTGATTGTTTGAAAATTATTTTCAAGGCGCAAACAAATAAGGATGTGAGAAGTACAAGAATAGTTGAAGTTCTAGGAAGACACGTTTTAATTTATTATACACAAAGAGGATGATTTATTTACTTAAGAGATCTCAACGCCATTTTATGATCTCCAAATATTCCACCAAAGAAATATCGTAAAATTGAAAAATGTGCGGAAATTTTAAAGCAAGTTCTTATAAATAGAAATTTGAATATTTTGAGAAAGTGTCTGATCTCATGATCAATTAGATCTTTCGAAGGCTGTGTTTTGGATAAGATTTGAAGCAAAATTTAACCACTAAAAAATTACTCAGCGTTGTCCAGTTGGCGCCAGCACGAATGACCATTCTGAAGGTCGGCAAATTTACGCGCTATCTTGTAAGTATAAAATGTGAACGATTTCTTGTACTAAAAGGTTCGATACCGAAGAATCTGCTACTATAGGAACTAGAATAGACCTTGGTTCAAAAAATTGCTCTCAGAAACCGATCACTGCGACGAAATTAAAGGTTTCAACAAAAAATGCTGTGTCGAAGTGGTGTGTTGAATTAAACTTGAAAGTGAGGTTGGGAGCCGTAAAAGATTTTCTGTATCGCTGTAAGAAAAGGACGCATACCGTCATATCCACAACGATATGCTCTACAAATAAACTGTAGTGAATGGAAAATGAATAGATCAACAAAATTTTACTACATGGGTTACAGAGTATCCTGTGAAAATGTCAAATGTCAATGCTAATGAAAGTTGACTTGCATCGAATTCATTTTTAAGATCATACCCGTAATGAGCTTTCTCTGCAAATTGGTGTTAGGTATCCTTTAGGGTTTCCCTTAAAAGTCTTAGTAAAAAAAATTTCACCTGGGAATAGTGCATTGAAAAATCAAATCCAATTCTCCCGAAAGTTCAAGTTCATTAGGTTAGGTTAGGTTAGGTTGAAGTGGCTGCCAGCTAGGAGTCGCCGACACACTTAGACCAATGAAAGGTCCGTTGTGATACCACGTGGATTATGGGAGCAAGTTTCTCTCTACCTACTCGTTTTGATACCAATTAGAGCTTCTTATGAAGCGTAGGAGGCTCTTGATGTCAATATTCATCAGGTCGCCTATATCGTTGTAATCGGGAGCTCCTAAGGGAAGCTTCCTACAACGGGAGAGAGCTGGGCAGAAACAAAGAAGGTGAGCAATAGTTTCCTCCTCTTCTTCATCCATGCAGCTTCTACAGAAATCGTTCGCGAAGAGGCCCAGCCTTGTAGCGTGCTTTCCTATTAGACAGTGTCCAGTGATGACATCTATTGTGGTGCCGATATGCAGTCTATTGAGAGAAATCAAATTCTTAGAGCGTTTTAGATCCAGCTTTGGCCAAATCTGTTTTGTCGCTAGACATGTTGATCCCTAAGATTTGCACTCTCGACAGCATCCAGCTTAAGTTTAAGTTTGCGAGTAGCGATTGAAATACCTAAGGTGCCATTGTCCGGCAAGATGGGTAAAGTTGTTCCTTCTTTGGTGAGTTCATCGGCCTTACAATTCCCTGGAATGTCTCTATGCCCCGGCACCCAACACAGGTGAATATTGAACTGCTCAGCCATCTCCACAAGAGACGAACGGCACTCTAGAGCTACTAATGAATTTATAGAGGTCGATTCCAGGGATTTGATTGCTGCCTGGCTGTCTGAAAAGATGCGGATATCTCTAGCAGATATCACGTTTTTCTTAAGCCAAGACAGGGCTTCATTGATCGCCATTAATTCCGCCTGGAACACGCTACAATGATTTGGAAGACGGAAGGATTCAAGTGCATTAGTAGTAAAAATTTCAAATCTAATGAAATCGCATTTCCATCCAATCATCTGGCACAGCTCCTCACTGCCATTTTTCAACTTTCAATCTCTCAATGCACTTTACCTCAATTATGGAATTTTGCTTAAATTACTCCTTTCCTCAAAGGATTCCAACTACTGGCCAGTTGCTAAGCTGAAATGAAATGTGTTTTCATTGCAAGCAAATCGTCTCCACAAAGCAACACGGATATCTTAAAGGAGCTTCAATGATCACTAACTTACCCTTATTCGATTCTAGTGAACTGAACGCTTTGGAAGATGACAATGAAGCAGGGGTCGTAACTACCGATTTTAGTAAGACTTTTCCCAACAAATTATTCTTTTCAAACTGATAGCCTTGGATTTTATCTGCAATTGATCTCATGGATCAAACTGTACCTAGTGTACCGTCAATACAAAGTCCGTTTTAGATTAGCAGTATTCGACCCTATTACAGCTATATCGGGCGTCCCTCAAGGCAGCCATCTTGGACTATTGATCTTTATCCTTACAACAAAAGATGCTGAACGTATCATCCGGAAGTTGGATCTTCTGGTCTACGCTGTTGATATGAAAATCTTTAGACGTGTATAACCTGGTGCTGATTCCAGATGGCTCAACCAAGTATGGTCTCCGCAATATGCTGCCAATACCATGAGAACCGAGGCTAAGCAGCGCACGTTCATTCGCCTCGACCTAAGCGGTCTGTTTTGGACTGATAACCTCGGCCTGCTACCCTATGTGGATCGTCTTGGACTGTTCAATCTTCAGTCATTGCATATTAAAATGCAACAAATTTCGTTTGTTCTTTCATCTCATAGATGACTTGAGCTAGCTGGAATTTTTTTTTTATATTCCCGACCAGGAAACGCTTCCTTCACAATATCCATTGTGGCTTGTGCTGTTTATGCGGTTGCACCGTCTTGTTGAAACCACATTTTCACCAAGCCCCGCTCTTCCAATTCCGGCAGGAAGAAGTCGTTTATCATGACCCTGTAGCGTTCGCCAGTAACAGTGACCGTATTGCCGATGGCGTCCTCAAAAAAATACGGCCCAATCACTCCTCCCGCGTGAACGCCGCACCACGCAGTGGCTTTGAGTGGATGTAATGGCTCTTCGTGCATCATACGCGGATTTTCAGTGCCCCAGAAACGAAGATTTTGCTTATTGACGTAACCGCTTAAGTGGAAATGCGCCTCGTCGCTCATGATGATTTTCGACACAAAATCGTCCTCTTCGTTGTTGAGATTGCGGAAGGCTTGACTGACGGTCAGGATTGCTTGTCTGTTTGTATTCTGCAGCTGTCAAGTTCACAAGTGTCAAATATGATTGACGTACGACGCCATTTGCAAAAATTATAACATCTTCCGATAGGATGTATATCATGCTCCAGATTGGAACTTATGCCAGATCCCGCAGCTCTTCAAAAAGTCTGTTCCTAGTTCAACGAATTTGAAGATTGTATGATGGTTACGTTTTCTTCTTCGTGAGTCGATGCTCAGTCTAGCGACGATTGTGCCTAGTTAGTACACCTACAATGGTTTCTATTTTGTTAATTGACTAAAGACTTTCAGTCCCTTTTCGTTCCGAGTTCACCATCAGCTCCAAGATATGACAAAGTCGACTTTGGCTGGCCAAAAGATATTGATCTTTACTCTTGCTTTGAGGTCCATTTTCCCTTTTTAGTACGACCATAACAATGGACACTGATAAACAGGTAAATTCCTAATTTAACATTGGCCATTTCCATCATAGTTCATCTGCTGGTTCGTGACCATGAGAGTGACTTTATTAGTGTTGCATATTCTTTTTATAGTTCGTCGGGATGCAGAGTCTATGTCGCTGTATAGTGCCTTGAACATTGTCACCCAAGATGGGTTTACTTACTTTGCGTGTGTAGCCTGTTCTGGTCTTTCAATGATGAAGACTTGAACTTGGGAGATACTAAAGTTATTCGAGAGTTATTCAGAAATTCACGAAAACCTCCAGCTCCGGTTCCTATTTCCATTTTAGAGCCGTCAGTGTAGAGCTGAAAGTCCTGTGCACTGGTTACTGCATTGGATTCCCACTCCTGTCTTTCGGGAAAAAGAATGGAGTATTTCTCGTAATATTTTATGTACATGTATTTGAAATACATGTAAATCCGTGTCCATAAGAGAGAGCATTGCATCCGTGTGTTTGATTGTATAAGACGAATCGCCCTTACGGCAGCCGTGCTTTGCATGAACTCCTTCAGAGCAGGAAGGTAAGGTTTAGCTTACTATGTTGTATATGTATCTACGAGTATCATATCAGCTGTATATCTTTCCACATTTAGACGAAACTCCGAAAATTAATTTAAATTTGAGTGTGTCAGAGAAAAACCACAAAATTTACAGTGATACATGCGTAAATACGTTCATAGTCATGACATGCAGATACATATGTAGCTAGTTGCTTATTTTATCATTCCTTGTATGTAACATGAAAGTTTTGTTACTTTTAAAAAGTTTTTAAATTGAAAATTGCATTCCCAGCGAATCTGATGAAATATGTACAAACGGACATATCATATGTATGCAGTTGGTGAGGATCCCGAATTTAAGGATTTAACTTGTGTGCAACTGATGGCAGGAAACTATTTTCCTTACCCTGGGGGCTTTTGATTTATTTACTAATTCGTTTTGATTTTCTCACAAAAAACTGACTTTGAGGAATCAGAAATTTATTTCCGGTCCCGGAAAGATGCATGGAGTCTAAAGTGAACCTGAACTAAAAGCGAAGTGCAGAGGAAGTTTAGATGCTTTAATTTTCTTCTATATGACAGATACACTCTTTAAGACCGGGAAGAATGCAGTATTGTTTCGCACAACTAGCTTCTACTCTCAAGTACGTGACCTAGAGTTACATATATGAAATCCATGTTCGGAAGGGATTCTGTTTTTTATCGTTATCCTTGCTTAATAAATGATTCATGGCTAGTAGGAAATAACTAATGATGAATGAATAAATATTAATAAAAGCCCGGACCTTGAACGGCAGCACAATACTTCCTGATTGCGATTTACGAATACGAATTCGCACCCTTCCAGAGGAAGCGAATGATACAAATGATTGTTGTGTGAGTTATGGCAATAATTTAAAAATTCACGTCGAAGGATGTATGTACATGGACATTGAATTTCAATCATTAATGGCGGTCTGAAAAATACATGCTTATTTAATATGTATGTATACTGACTCATCAGCTTCATGGTCCCTTGTATGAATGCTTAATTTAATATAACACCGATTACATGCGCGGAATAATGATGAGAGATACTATTACAAATTATCCTTAAAATGTTTATAATTGATGTGGTTGCTGTAGAATCGCTTGACTCGAAATTGTCCAAATTCGGAGGATTCATTACCTCAATCAAGTACAATCGGGGAATTAAAATCCATTGTCAATAGATGATATCCACGAATTGTGGTGCGGTTTGCTTCCACGAATGTCGATAAATGTTGCGTATATTCGTGCCTGTTGGAATTGAGTTGAAACTCTCTTGACTTTGGGCTTAAAAATAATCTCAGAGGAAGAGAAAGCTGGCTTTAGAGGGTGAGCTTACACTTTCTACGTATGGCTGCGTTGGGCCGTTGTATTCCTCTCGTATCAAACTCTATGGTGGGGAAATTGTGTGTTTTTTTTTTCTTTTTTATGGTTGCTAAAGGATGTGTAATCTTCATAGATACCAGTAACCCGAGCTACTGGCATGCACGATTCGTAAGCCTGACTAATTGCTGTCAGGAATACGCCTACGTGACTGCCAACCTTGTTGCTGTGTAAGGGCTGAGTAAGGTCAAATATCCCCAGATAAGTCCTGAAACTAATAGGTAGTCATCCTCCTATCCTCCCTACCCAAATTCCACCTTCCCTTCTTTTCCCTTTTCCCCCTGGGCTGGATTAAGGTCTTATACGACCGGTGCCGAGAATCAACCAGGCTGAGAGCCCATTCGAATAGCTCAGTCGCTAACGGAGTATCCGGATACCTAGCGACCTCCGGATCAGCCTGCCTTGCCTGCACAATGCGGATCTCTGTGCAGGTCGACCTTTCATTCTCCTCCACTCGTGGGTCCAACTATGAATTCTAATTTAAATAAAAACAAAAACCTAAATATAAAAAGTATTTTAAAAAGGAAAAAAAAAAGAGGACGGTCCTCATGAAAAACCGTCTTCCAGCCTCCTGGACAGCGCCCCCGCAAGCTCTACTGGACCAAATCCTGCTGGCGCATTGGCCTTGAGGCCTGGCACTAACTATGCGAGCAGTTGCGAGCAAGCGGGTGCTCCCAGGGTTGCTGAACACGCGTCTGTAACGCCGGAAGCTAGGACATTGGTATCGATACCTGGTCCTAGCAGTAAATCCAGGCCATGAGACGTGAGGGGAAAACCCCCAAATCACATCTGCAACTTTAGGGGCAGCCAGCTGTTCGGCCTCGAGCTTACAGCACGCTGCTCCCTCCACCTCGAAGGATCTACATCCTCTTCTAAAAACCCTCTCATGGGCGACGGACTGCTCGGCCTTGAGCTTGCGGAATGTCGTTCCTTCAAAGATCTCTTACCAGGATCGGCGACTAGCCTACGTCGCATTCAAGCCATCCCGGAGCAAGAGAGGACCCAAAAACATAGAGCATCTCTAAGCTGGGCAACTGAACGTGTGCAGCTCCCCTCCGACTCATCTAGTAAGGACTTAACGTCCAAACGTCAACGATCTCAAGATGAGTCTCCCACCCAAGCCAAAAAAAACCAACGTAGTACCTTCTAACCCTACAAGTCCTTCAACCAAGTGCTTAAGGCACACTTGGAGATCGCGGTCATTGCCCACAGCGACCCGGATGGCAGCGTTACAGACAAATACTGTCTCCAAATTCTACGTGACCATCCCGGCCCTGATGTTTCTTTCAGGGATGCTGGCTGGCATCAAGGCCACGTAAAGTTAATTGCCTGCGCAGACCAAAGATCAAAGGATCTCTACAAGCTGGCTGTCTCCAGATTGGGGCAAGTTTGGTCAGGCGCACAGTTAAAGGACGTGGATAGGAATCAGATTCCTAACCAACCTAGGACACGTGCCACCATTCCGGCCGAACCCTCCGATCCAAAGGTGATCTTAGAGATCCTGAAGGCTAAAAACAGCTCCCTTCCTACCCATAGCTGGAAGATTGCCAAAGTAGACGAGCCGAGAGTTAATATCTTCAGTTCAGATACCGTTAGCTTCGTCTGAGTCTGACGACAAAAGGTCATCCTCAAGAGAGAGGCTACTAGGGTCACTGTTAGCCTTTAAGACAATATTGTTCTCTACGTGTTACTATTCACGTTCCGTTGGCGCTCTAGGCGCCTAAGATCGCTAGGTATGCGTACCGCCATGTTACTAACGATGGTCCAGTTTTCATCTTTCTGAAGCATATAGTTTACAATATTCTCGGGAGTGGGCCACTCCCCAAATTGGTCCTGGAGGGCGATCCTCTCGGTTTCTTATCGTGGGCAATGAAAGAACACATGCTCCGCGTTTTCCGAAACATTCCCACAGTGAGGACAATTTAGGATAGTTTCGTGTCCGCGTTTGAAGAGATATTCTCTGTAGCAGCCATGTCCCGTCAGAAACTGAGCTTCATCCATACATCAATCGCTGGTATAAGACGATGCGTCCACCTTCCTTTTGAGGATTCGTTCCACTGTCGTTGCCAAGTTGCGATACTACGATTCGTTTGATATCTGCTTTTTCGTCGTCTACCGAACCATTTCGAACTCAGTCGTTTCTAAGTCTTTCCATTTCTTCAGCGAGTAGGTTGATGGGTAGCATCGAAGACACGGCGAGTATAGCATCGTTTGAGACAGTTCGAAACGCGCTGGCGACCCTAAGCGCACTGAGACGGTGGACCGATTTAACTCCACGCATATAGGACTTAACTTTTGCGGCACTTAACCATATTTCTGCCAAATAGTGCACACTTTTTGCTTGTATACTCTAGATGGTCTTTAAAACTTAAGCGAGCGTCAATAATCAGTCGTAGGTACTTTATAAAGGGTTGAGAAACCACTTCGTGCCCTCCGACTCTAAACGATATTATTTGGCGAACTTTCCTACTTGTAATAAGAACCGCTTCGGTTTTGTGATGGGCAAGTTGCATACCGACGTTAGCTAGCCAACGACGACGTACCGTTCCAATTGTCTCGTTAGAGTAGAGTTCAACTTCTTCAAGTGTTTTTGCTTCAACCACTACGGCGATGTCGTCCGCAAAGCCGATGATTGACGCTTCTCTTGGAATTGGTAAGCATAAGATTTCGTCATACATAACGTTCCACAGCAGGGGCCCTAAAACTGAGTCTTGTGGTACGCCGCCCGTTATGGGGAAATTGTGTGTTGAGATGAGATGTAGGTAATGGACTCATGAGGAGTATAGAAGGGAAGGAAGTTGGTTAGTGATCAAGAAGGCATCTTGTTCGTCTAACAAATTTCAATGTGTGACCGAATCTTTTCTTCTGACGTGTTTTAGAGCTGATATCGGTGAGAATCCAAGTGTCTTCTGCTTAGCCTTACTGTAGCAGGTCAGTGGCAGAGGAAAAATTCTGCATCTACCACCACTAGCCAAACGCACTAGCGCTCACAGTCATAGCATTCATAGGCCTGAAACCTGTTTGAGGTTTCAACAAGACAAGAGCTTGTAAAAAAAATTAGATCATAAACTTCGTACATGTTATTGGAAGACTAAGACAATTCAGAAGACTAAGACAGAAGCACCTATCAGCTTAAGACAGCGTACCTTGCCCTAAAAAGCGCTTACGCTGGTTAAGATCATAACCTCATTCACTTGGGATGTTCTCTTTACAAGAGAGATGCATATCGATGGTTCAACAAAGAGCCCTAATGTTTCAAGGACTACCCTACTCCGCTTTCTTCAACTGCACTTAAGCTCTGGATACGATGCTTTAGAAAATTAGTCCAAAAAGTAAAAATTCCCCCGAAAACAACGTAAAAAAGTACGCATTCAATAAAATTAGTCTTTTGAATTTTGTATAAGGACTCTTACAAGGCTTAGCATTTTCCTCTACCATAAACCTCATTCCACCATATGCTGTAGGAAAACTGTAGCACAGTACTTGACTGGCGTCGCACGTCCAAAGACCCAGAGCTAGTATCCAGATCCAGGTCTTCCACTTCCACGTGATCCAAAATATTATTTACTATTTTCTAGGTCCTTAAAAACGGCTTACATAATCACCTTAAAATAAAATTCATCTCTGCAGTGCTCGATGCCGACGTTACAACCTACCAAAAAAAAAAGTAAAATCTCCTCCAAATCCTCTTAGAAACCAACACGTCCTTGACCATCCCCAAGAAACTCCTAAATTGAATTTTCAAATTTAAAGCCTGGCAGCTTGTCGGATTAGAAAGAAAACGGAAAAAAGAAATCAGGATATCACTTGAAATCTGTTGAAAATTTCATAACCGTACTGCTTTCCCCAACCGTTTTCTCCATTTATTAAATTTGACTTCAGTCCGCTGAGAAAAAAATCACAACAACTGCATGCGGTGAAGAGCCTTGCACAAGGATAACAAAAAAACTAAACAAAAAAAAACTCTACCAGAACAATTACCGTGAAAATAGCCATTGGTGGACATTTTCATTTCCTCCCATGACACACGGAACAATAGACCGCCTCTCTGGCTCGCATCCTCAGATAGACATCAAGTTGTCTTGTCGATATTGTTGTTAAGGATACTATAAGACCTTGATCTTGTGGGAGAGGATACTCTTTAGAAGGCTTTCTTCATTCTTTGCGTTTTCATTATGCAAGTGGATGACCGAGGTGATGTGGTTGTATACGAAATATCCATTTTATCCTTCCGCATGTGAATGCAAGGAACCCTCGCCAGCCCGGTCTGGTGCCTATGTTGCACGCTACCAGAGTATCTACACTAGTTGTAGTACCTTAAGGATGTTCGTTGTGAATGGATTTGGTTTGGTTGTTGATGTGTGTGCTTGTAACTGTGGGCTGTGGCACTAATTGCTGGTTGTTGTTTTTTTTTACTGTCGATAGTGTCTTGTTATGTTCGAGGGGCGAGGAGTCTGAAATTGAAAGCAATACCGGAACTAATTAAAGTCAGAGCGTTGGAAGATTAAAACGTTTGAGGGATTGATGTTCAAAATGAAACTAAGAATTGTGATGGGCTCTTGGCTTAGTATATCCGTAGTAACAGCAGAAGCAATTATGTAGAACAGGCATGTTAGACTACAAATTTGAAATTAAAATCAGGATTATACAGTTCACCTATCCATTAAATTCCACACCCTAGGGGAGCCTAATTAATCAAAAATCATGTTTTTCTCTTACATTGTTAGCTTTTAATTATGTACAATGTAATCGTTATTTCATGGTCACAGCAAGAATATAAAGGAAAATAGAATAAAGGAAAACACAACAAAGAAAAAAATTATCTTCTCTATATTTATAAAGAATAAATGAATGGATAGTAACCAGTGGAACATTCCATTCTAGTGAATCTTCATCCTTACGTCGACATAAATGTTGGCATATCTGAGAAATTAGAAAAAAAAAAAAAATAGAAACACAGAATAGTCTTAAACTCCCTTGAGGCAGTTCAAAGAAAAAAAAGCAGAGCAAACATGAATAACTCAAGTAGTACTGTAGCAGTGTTTCTTCCTTCAAGATGCATCCGACATCCGCCCACAGATGCACAGTGTCCTTTCAAAAATAATATGAATAGAAAAATTCACTGTTAAACAGGAGTTAATTGTGTAACTGCATCCATGCCAGCTAATGAGCTTCAAGTTTTTCTAAAGAACAACAAATGCTTGTCTAGTTGGATGACAATGCATTCCAGTCTTAATGTATCTTTGAAGTTTATTACGACTAGTGATGGTTTCAGGAAAATTTGTTATTTATTACCAGGATGTGTAGACGATGGGGCTGGAGATTTCAAGAAGAATCGAGTTGTAATGACTCCTTTGTGCTTTCCAAACGTGTAAAGGGTTTAATGCATTTGAAAGAAAAAGACGGTCCTGAAAATGCAGAGCGTGAGTGCATGCGATGAAAGCTAGGTTTAAGTAGTTGCCTTCTGAACGCAGGCTTGTGATGCTGTAAGTCATCTTGGTCCATAGAAGAGGAAAGCTCCCAAATAGAGTCTACTTTAAGAGTAGCTTAATAAATGAGGTCTAAACTGGTTCTATTGTGTCCCTTCTTCCACTCTCAGAAGCGTAGCGACGCCAGATCATGTTATAGAAGAAATCCAGGGTAAGGAAATCCCCATTCGAATACATTTTGTCCAGTTTATTCGTACGAGATTCACACGAAAGAGCTTTGGAGTCTTAATCTCACGATTTAATTTCGAAGATAATCTAGTTGTGGTCCCGAAAGGACATCAAATTGGTTAGGTTAGGCTAGGCTAAAGTAGCTACCAGCTGTTGCCAACAAACTTAGACCACAGATAGGTACAATGTGATATCCCATGGATTATGGAAAAAAAACTCCGTACTTACTCGTTAAACCAATTTAAGCTCTAAGTTGCTGTATTTATCAGATCACCTAGATCTGACTCGCCTCATTCATTGATCTCTGCCCAAGTAGCAAAACCCCTTATGTGGTTTGTATTGTCCGCACCTTAAGTCTGTCAATGCGCTATGCAAAACATAACAGATCAGTGAATTGGGTGTAGCCAGATCCTCATACGAAATTGCCCATGATAAGGTGCCTGATTTGTGGACAGTCGCACAGGAAATGTGTGGTGGTTTCGTCCTCTTCCAGGTGCACCTCATAAAGACCCGAACTCCTGAGCGCTATAGTTTTCACGTGTTCGTTAACGGAAGTTAAGCCCTTGACGAATTCTGTAAACTGGATGCGTTGATCCACATTTTCGTTTGCCGGCATGTACCAAGTCTTCGGCAGTACTCGAGATGCTGTTTTAGCTCAGTCATTGTTTGTCTAAAGAATGCCAAAGTGGAACCTATTGATGACTGAGGAGCCACGAAATTGCTCATTGACCCCTCTCTAGCAAGAGCATCTGCTTTTTCGTTACCTTGTATGTCCCGGAATCCAGACCAGCAGAATGGTGGCCTGGCTGCCAGAGCAGCTGTAAATAGCTCCACCCCTTATCTTCTATTTTGGATTTACCTGAGCTGCAGTTGCGGTATCCTAGATTTCGGCCTAGTGGAATAGCCTTGTTCGCACTCTGTTCCCCGAAATAGATGCCTGTTCCCAAAGATCATATCAAGGTGCTGCTATTTACCAAGCTTCTGTTTGGGGAATTCCGTCCGTGACTACTATGCAATCGCACTAAACACAAGGTACGGACTGACTATGCCAGTGTTTTTCGAGTGGAGTATCTTGGGGCTTAAGTCCCAGGTCCTGCTGAACATTCTACCGGACTGCCAAAGAATGCTGGTGGCCTCAAGGTGTTCTGACATGCACATGCTCTTCACATTCTCCAATTAGTTGAGCAGAGATAGGATCAGGATAAAGAACAGTTTCCAAGGAAATCTTCCAGCTAAGAACGAGAATACAAGGTCTGAGCTTACTCTTTCAATATTGGGGTTGTAGAAAAGGTGATTCTGTTTGCCTTGAAGTCCCTTAATAGTTAATCCGATTACACCTGGATCATCAAACAATTCCATTTTTTTTTTTTTGATTCTTTGGATATAAATAAATACTAGACAATTAGGCTCCAATAGACTCCTACGCACCGTAAATAATAACGAAATGCTTCATAAGCCTCAGCGGATTGATAAATCATGAAATTCTATTAAATTCGCGTCCCTATATATCTATCTACATCCTAACCTTGAAGCCTGATTCACAAGGCAATTCATAAACTCCCAACCGAGATGCATAAAATGCGCCTTTATTCTCACCATGGAAGGCAACAAACTTTCCTGAATTTATTAATATCAAGGAAACTCATTTGACTCAACATGCTTTTGTTTACATTGGCCAACCCTCCACCTTCCCCTGCAGCCAATCCTTACCAGTCAATCGACTTGAAAATATTCTTCTCATAAAGAAATGCACTTCAACTCCTTTCAAATAAATTTTGGCAAGTTTCCTGTGCAATGGGTCATTAGAGATTCCTTTTAAATTTTTTTTTTTTCACGATAACGATATCAATCAAAATTCAAATCCTTTGGCAAAACGACTTTCGTTATCGCGTATCCTTTAAATTTCTTACTGAACGCTTTAAATCCTTTCATCCATCTGCCTTGCATTTAATTGCCGTTAGTCTAAATTTTTTTTTTTTGTTGGATGGTAAATTGAAAAAAGGGTTAACCTTGAAAAGAGCAAACAAACAAAAAAAACTAACTGCACTAAGCCATAGTGCATTTTCCATTTTCTATAGAAAGGACGAAGGAGGCACGTTAAAAAATATTCGAGAGGTATAAATATCGTTTACCTGGTGGTATAGTGGTAGCATGAGAAAAGATGCAGTAGGCTTTGTATGTAGACGGTTTCATAACCAACGACGATGATGGTGGGTATGGTGTTTAGTGAGTGGAACAAGCCAGGTTAGTACACACAGGCGAATTGGGTTACATTTATAAAGGATTCATTGGAGTGCTTTCATATTTTCTCCATGAATAATTAAAAACTAATAAGTTTCAGTTTTTGAAATGTAGTAGTCCTTTGTTATCCTTCGAGAACAATTGGATGACTGGTTAAACACAAGCAAAGGCCTTCTATAGGCTATTGAAGTTATCGAAGTTATCGAATTTTGTAATTAGCTTAGCAGCGCTATCAGAGTTGATTCTTTTCAACTATTTCAGTTTGTTTTTGTGGAAATAAAAAACGATTAACAGCTTGCATTAGGTTAACCGTATAAAGAGCATAGTGAACTCAAACACTGGTCGTTACGCTCTTGAGCCAGCATCCTTTGATCGACTTTTACGGTCTCACCTCTAGCGAATGTCTGACAAAACGTCCGAGAGATACAACTGTCATGGGAAAGCTTCCCAATATGGCTTTAAACTGAAGGTCCTTTGCAGTTGTGGGAAAAATATAACACGCACAATGCGAATGGTCACGAGAAGCTAGGCCTGTTAAGTCTGATGCCCAAATATATGTTTTATACCATTGTAAGAAATGAATTCTGTTATTAGGCGACTTGGATCTACCACGCACAGAATGGGCAGCATGGAAAGATAAGTCCCAAACTTAGCCTGAGCTACTTAGACTCAATACGGTCCATTGTACAACCAGGCAGCAAATCCTTTTTTGATGTAGTAGTTGGAGAAAGCCAGATTTTTTTCGTTTCTCTATCGTGCTTAGTGGCTCTAATTGCTGTTCCCCTAGCGAGGTCACAAGCAAACGTCCTACCTACTACTCAATGGCCACATGTCACTGACCGCTTATACCAACAGGAGAGTAACTACAAACCATCTTGGCAAAGAAGGTGCCGAAAAGATTCTATTTCTTCATTGTGTGGTAGCCTACACACTCCGCGTCAATACCAATGATAGACTAAGGACTTGGCGTAGCCCCGAAGAAAATAATCGAATGGTGTCAAGTCGCATGATCGCGGCGGCCAATTGGTGAACGCTCACCGTGAGATGACCCAGTCTCCAAATTTCTCCTTCACAACTTCGAGCGTTGCGTCTCTTGTCTGGCATGTAGCGCCGTCTTGTTGGAACCACAACTCGGATATGTCGATGTTGTCGAACTCTGGCCACAGAAAGTCGGTTAACATCGCACTATACCTGAGACCATTGACGGAATCGGTGCCTCCTTCCTCATTTCGAAAGAAATAAGGTCCGATGGTGCCGCCATGCCATAAACCGCACCAAACAGTCAATCTTTGTGGATGCATTGGTGCTTGTGGATTGTATTCGCTCCAATAACGGCAATTTTGCCTGTTGACTTAGCTGCCGAGCCAAAAATGGGCCTCGTTTGAGAAGTTGATTTTTTGACCAAAATCCAGTTCTCAAAGGTTGGCCCTTTCCAACGTAGTCCAGCTTCAATTCTTCAATTCAGCACATCTTGTATGAATGTAGGCCCAAATCCAACCGCAAAATAAGCCGGGTTGACTCTCTGGCGATGGCCAATTCAGCTGATCGGTTTCGAATCGACATTTCTGGGTCTTCTTCAAAACTGGCCGCTACGGCGGCTAAGTTTTCTTTATTTTACACCAATCTCTGTCTAAGGTCCGAAATAGTATACGCACGCTCAAACTTTTCCACGAATTGCATGCACACTGAAGCCATGATGACGACCGACCTCACGACGAAAATTACGTTACATATTTACAACTGAGCACGTTCGGCAAGCGTGAAACGATGCATGATGAAATGGCAAACCTTACTGAATATTTTGACAGCTGGATGTCATTGCTAACTTTGACAGCTGCTGAAACATAACAAATGGAAAAAGTATCATTGCTATCTGGTCACCCTTTAGCCTAAACCCCGCCCGCTTCATCAGGCATTAAAAAAAAACGCTCGTGTAAACAAATAGTGCAGATGGTTTTTCTACTTGTGAGCATGCAACGTAGAGCTGGCCATGCAATTAACTGGATTTTCCAAATTTATACCGCACATTTTAAAAGATTGTCCTTGCGACTTATTGTGAACAGAGAAGTGAAGACGCTTTAATTCAAATGGCATATCAGATGGAATCATTGGAATGCGAATTTTCCATTCAAAATTGTTGCTTCTATCACATATCCCAGCATTTTTTTGACGGCAAGCCTGGTGCCATTACAAAGTTTTGGTTGGTTGATGTTGCGAAGCATAATAATCGGCGCTCCCTCTTAAATGCGACACCCTGTATAGATTCCATTAAAATTTGTAGAATTTTACTGGGATCCTGATCCCCGAGCCTTAAGTTTACATATAGAAGGATGATCTTCTCAACCAATTTTTGATCACTTTTGCTTACTTATGACAGCAGTGATCTTGGATTGAAAAAGTTTATAGACATTTGGAATCCTTCAGTTCATCCCTACGAGCTCGCAGAAGTACCAATGGTCATTTTGGATTCGTCAGTTTTCCTGTTCACAGTTGCAATAATCTTGTTAATTCCCGGACACCTTCAGGTGACTAAGTCCTTAATATGCGATGTGTTTTAAAAAAATCTTCGACACAAGTCTTGTGTCATGAGAGATGAGAGAGCATCGATGAAAGTGGCTCTTCAACAATACGAAGCATCCGGAAGTCAATTTTTTTTTGGTTTTTTTTTATACAATTTACCAGGACCAGAGGCCAGTTTGCTGTGCGCAGAACCTATAGATGTCCCCGGGGATTGTGCTCCAAGTTCCTGAGAGTATGATGGTCAATAAAGGTCATGATACACTTGCCTACTATTCCCACAAAGGCTTCAAGTTAATCCTGTTGCATACACCGAGGTGCTATAGGCAGTTCTTAAGGGTAGACAGCGTGAGTGAATGAATACTACACATGCTAAAGCAGAATTCTGCGCTGATGGACAAAGTCGCGACAAATCAGGAATGAAAGCAATGACTATCTAACTCACTAGATCGACTAGCACAAAAAATTCAAGAGAAGTATCTCGCCAGCAGACTGACCAATCGACAGCTAGACTCCACCAAGAACTAAAAATTTACGGAAATGGTAACAAAGAGATGAGATTCCTCTGAGAAAGAACCCTGGACGAATAAAATATACCCAACATCGAAGTGTAGATCAACAGAAAGCTTAGAGAGTTAAACTTCTATCCAACGCAGATCATTGCAGGACACGGATACCTTAGAGGGCATAACGATTTCGACCCAGCTACCCGAGAGGAATTAAGGATGCTGAATATATCATGTTCCACTACTGGCACAGAGACTGGAAGAAGTTTGAATCCGACAATTATAATTCATATGATTAACTCGGAAGATAGTTAGAAAGCCACTAGTGACATCGTTATGATGTTGCAGGGACAAGAGGAGCGACAGCGGAATGTAGTATATGACCCTGAAACTGCGAATCCAACTAGACAGGCAGAGGTATTCTGGGAAAAGAGAGTCGTAGAAAAAATGTCTACAAGCAACGAAGTAAAGCCTCAGAGCTAGTCAGCGGCGCGAAGTAATGCCTAAAGGCAGGCCCGCGGGGAGAGTGGTTGAAGTATGCATGGCGTAGCTGTATACATCCTTTTTTAAATTTATTCTCAAGCTCCATCTGCACCCTATATATAACATATCCTAGGCTTTACCATAGCAATCTAAAATACTACATATTGAGGTTCTCGTTCCTTAATTCGATTCAATCCCAACTAGCGAGTTTCACTCAATTCAGGGCCACTTTCCGGATTCTAACCACAGGAATCTTATTAATTTTTCCTTAATTTAATTTCCTCCATTGCGCTTAATCAACTGCAAATTGACGATTAAACGGTTGTCTAACACAAACTTACTCAGTACGCTTGCAAACCGCTCTGGGTGGTATCCTTACAGCCGATATAGTTATTTTCTCCGTCTCCCTTTAGTGTTATACGACGTCCCACATTGCCAACGATGACGTTCTGAGACACCGAGCAACAATGTCGATTGTGGTTGGCTTATTAAGTGCCAAGCCTTCAGATGCATAGTTTACGTATCCTTCATACTGTAATAATCCCAGTGGTGGAGGAAATGAACTGGCAGTTCAGAACTGAAATTGTCTTTTAACCCACAAATGGGACAAGAGATACATTTTTCCACTGGTTTTTTAAGGCATTCAATGCAAAAAGGATTCCTTTATATGGATACGAGTATGTATGCAATTTCAGACTTTATTTAGCACTTTGTAAAAATAATTCTTGCACACCTGACATACATATGTACTCGTGTACAGATAATAAGCTCTTAATTCATTTGAAATTTGATCAGACAAGACGGTTTCCAATTTGGATGTGCATTTGCGAGCATCCCAATCCGATTACGTGAATAATTTACACGTAAGTGGAATTGGATTCGCTTTAATTAGGTCGTGGGAGCGGAAGCAAATTGAAAGAGTACGTCTGTTCTGTCTTGATGCAACCATATTGTATGATTCCTTTAACTATGTAGTTATTTGAAGAACTCTGAGTGCGATGGT
This sequence comes from Blera fallax, assembly GCA_946965025.1. Classification (NCBI taxonomy): domain Eukaryota; kingdom Metazoa; phylum Arthropoda; class Insecta; order Diptera; family Syrphidae; genus Blera; species Blera fallax. The sequence continues at coordinate 8,092,070 of OX337248.1, read as the reverse complement.
TGTAGATACACTTTTAAGTGGTGTCATGTTGTACTTTGATTTAGCCTCGAAAAAAGTCAAAGAATCCTTAGTCATCTACCATTATGAGAAAAAATCCTTGAACGATTTTTATTTTTTTGTGATTCACTGTTCATGACTCGGTCCCCATTGTAGGGAAGGGAACAGAAGGTTATGTGCATGCATCTGCAAATATTACCAATGCAACTCAGCTTCAGAGGTTGCTATTTCAGATGACAGATGGTTTTAATCAGTTTTCGAAACTACGAGGGATGACATCGCACTGCACTCTCCCTCTTTTCTTTTGAAAACGCGTTGCATTATTGAAATCCTGAGACATGGTTCTTTCTATACAGCAAAAACAAAAAACCCTCGAAAGCTCCGGGTGTTGATGAGATAGCACCGAAATACACATGTACGTATATCAAACATCTTGGGGAAAAATTTTAGAAATAATAAATAAGTCTAAGCACTTGGAAACCTAGTCAAAAAGCTGCGCATCAGTCGCCTAAGATGCCTAGGACACCAATGCTCAGGCCCGCAGAGTCTTCGAATCTAACCCGAAGAGACAACGCAGTAGAGGAAGACCTCGCCTAAGGTGGCGCGCACAAGTAGGAAGGGACCTCAACCAACTTGGAGTGCGCAACTGGAGGCAGTTAGCTAAGGACCGGGCTAACTGGAGAGGCTTGTTGGTTAAGGCCTAGGTTCACCCCGAACTGTAGCGCCACCTAAGTAAGTAAGTAAGTAAGTAAGTAAGCACTTGGATTCTGCACGGTTCTGTTAACGGCGCTACTTCCCGTTTCGTCGGTTTGCTCAGTCAGTGCGTTGATGGTATTTCTTTTGACACTGCGCATGGTATGCTGGACATTTCTCATCTCTCTCTCGGCATTGCAGCCGCCCTAGCAGAGGGTAGAAACGAACTCCAGACCATGTACCGCACGAAGATGAGACCGTCTCTTGGTTTCTGGTACAAATCGTTATTGTGTGCGCAATAATAGCTATTCCACGCGCTTTTCCATCACCCACACAAATCGGTGTTACCCAAGATGTGTGATACTTTAGTGTTTACATGGCGTTGCAGTTTGTAAAAAGACCACCTTTTCGGTCCCAGTGGGGGGCCAGGGTGCGCCAACGGCATTTGTTTGGGGTCTTTGGATAATTTCCAAAAGTCTCGTTGGTACAGCCCTAAAGCTGAATACCATAGGTCCACAAAAAAAAAACAAATTCTTGGCGCAACGGACCGTATGTGGTCCAGGTCCTAGCTTCTCGCGACCAATCGTGTTGTGCGTGTTATATTTTTCACATAAATGGAAGAGACCTACAGTTAAGAGCCATATCCAAAAGGCCAATTGAGAAGCTTTCTCTTGACAAGTATTACTCTCGGACGTTTGTCAGACATTCGCGAGTGGTGGGACCGTGAAAAACTTTTTGGTGTTCTCTGGGATTCGAACCTCGAACCTCACGCTCAGCAATCTAACGCACTAACCACTTGAGCCACGACGCCCACCATAGGTCTACAGTGGTCTTAAAATTTGCTGTTATAGTAAAACCTTTAAAAATCCGTGAAACCCCGACCGTGCTTATACATAAGTCGTGGTGCAAATTTATGAAATTTAGTGCGCCCGTATTATGCACTTGACCCTTGCTTATTACATTTGACAAAGGTGGCTGCATACGGTATAAGGGAGTTTCAATCAAATAGTTCTAGTGAAGCTTTCTCCTCGTTAAGCGTTCAAAAACGTTGCCTTCTTTAGGTCGTTTTCTACAGCTTTGATCCAATCTGTCATAGGCGTTCCTCCCTTTTCTTTAGGGCTTAGCTATGTCCAAGGCTTTTTTACTTGGCTTCTTCGTACCATCGGAGCATGCTTTCTTTTACTGTCTTTGTGATCGGTGTTACTCTAGGACTCCCTCTGCTATATCTTGTCCTCTTTTGTGACATTACAGGACCATCCCAACATGTGCACATGGTGTTTTTGTGCAGCAATTTTTTGTTTCTTGTTGCGTACAATAAGATCGGCTATATTGTATAGGTAAAGCCCCCATTCAATTTGACTGGTATCTTCCTGCCGCATTCTACTCCTGTGAATGTTCGTCATTTTATCCACCTTGCGTTCACCCTGTGCTTGACGTCGTCATCAATCCTAAGTATTTAAATATGTTCATCGTTGGCAGTGGTTGTTGGTATATTGCGTTAGTTGACTTGATTCTCCAAAGGATATACTCCGAATTCAACTAAACTGGAATCTAAATATACAGGAACGAATCAAAAAGGCATATAATGCTCTATTCATATGCAAAACCTGGGGGCTGAAACCCGCAATGATGCACTAGCTCTATTTAATGATAGTCAAACCCATTCTCACATATGGGGCACTTCTGTGATGGAAAACAACAAACTAGAAAACAGAATTAGGAAAATTAGCGGCGGTACAAAAACCGGCCAGTGTCGCAATTACGGGTGCACTCCAAATGATCCCCTCAGCGGCACTGGACGTCATTCTTCACCTTTTGCCGTAAAAACCTTGCGGGAAACAGTGCGCTAAGGCTCACTAACTGAGGCCTCTTTAAGAAAAGCAGTATAGGACACCGCTCCATCTTAAATGAATTTATTAGTGACAATTCAGTAAAAACAGACGACATCACTCCAGTGTTCGACTTCGACACACCGTACGAGATAACGTACCCAGGAAGGGTGTACTGGCGCGGGAATGCGATAATAAAACAAAAAGAAATCGCAATTTATACGGATGGATCAAAAACATCCGAAGGAACGGGCTCTGGAATATGCTCCGAGAATCCGGACCTGAATGTGTCTCTGAGACTGCCAAATACATGCAGTGTCTTCCAATCAGAAGTTCTAGCTGTACTGAGGGCTGTGGAACTGCTAGAGATGAAATCAATATCCAATAAGGATATTGACATTTATATCGATAGTCAGGCTTCACTCAAAGCGCTAGGATCAAACATCATAAAATTTGAGATAGTCAGGAACTGCCGCACAATGCTAAAGGTATTATGCACGCAGAACCGCGTAAAACTATGCTGGGTGCCAGGACATTGCGGTATAAAAGGGAATGAACTTGCTGATGAACTGGCAAGGCATGGAGGAGATTTACCAGTAGGCGAAGCCGTGGATATCAAACCACCTTCGTGCGAAGTTAAGGCTACCATTAAAGGCAAAGTATACAAAACAGCCACCCAAAGGTGGTCAAACATAGCAGGTCACAGGGTATCCAAGGCCTTGTGGCCAGAATTCGACCGGAAAAGAACTAGAGAAATTCTGAATCTAAACAGAATTCAGCTAAGAACAGCAGTAGGAATCTTGTCCGGGCACTGCCTTCTGGGAAAGCACGCCAAGAGATTGGGCCTTACATACACGGATGTATGTAGATACTGTAACGACATATGCGTCGAAGAGGACATCACACACATATTTGAATACTGAAGGTGAGGGACTTAACGATGGGGGATGGTAAACAGTACTGTCCCCTGGCGTATTCCAACCATGATAGCAAACTTTCTTGTTTTTCCAACTGGGATCTTGACTTGAGTAGTAACATGCCTCGTACATGTCCTGAATTACATTTAAGTAGTACTCTGGTGCTAGGTGCGCCCGTATGCTTTTCTAAATCGATAAGTGCCATGCGGAGATTTTATTGTTGGCTCTATATTTTTCGACTACGACTCGCACATTGCATCCTTGGTTAAGCTATCATTTACGGAACCACACTGATTCGTTAGTATTTGTTCTACTTCGCGTATTCTACCTGTGACCCAGATCTTCACAGAGTGTGACAATAATTTTGGCACGATTGGACATCACGTTTTCATTAAAGATGGGTGTTAAGGGGTTGTTTAGCCATTATTGGAGCGTTTAGGAGCATGGTATACTTTCCGACTTCTTCTGGATTTTCGTCGGAACCTGCTGCCTTATTGTTCTTAAATTCGACTCCCGTTTGTATGATTTGAGGGACTGGAGATTCTCGTACAATTTCGCAGTCTCCCATTTCTTGAGGAATCTCCTCGTTTTGTAGATGATAGAAACTTTCAGCACATCGTGTTTTCATTTAGTTTTCTTAGGCATGTTGCATAATCAACCACTCGGTTGACGTCTTCAAAGAAATGTGACACATTTACCACTCATACATACTTTGATACTACCACATCGATTCATGACCAAAGTAGGTGTAGTGATTAGTGATAGTTGTCAGATGCCTCACCGTCACCTCCCTTCTGTCAGGCCGGTAAGTCAAAAATAGAAACTCAACACGTTGTCTTTTACTGCCCCAAACGTTTACACAAGGGTGGAATTGCAAGTGGTAATGCGGTAATGATGCACACAAGCTTTTTATGACGGCTGCCTCTGTGGAAACGATATGCAACACCAACCAAAGAAAAGAACTTTACTCTCTTGAAACTTGTCACACTTACACACTAAACATTGTCACATGGATGCTTATGTGGAGAATTATAATCGTGAATCAGGTTACCTATTGTGTAGCATGCCTGTTGTCTCTGAGTTATGGTGTGCATCCACCTTTGGTTCGCGGTTCACCCCAACCGTTTGTGGTTGGGTAACACATTTGTTGTGTGATGGACAGTGATGCAATTTTGTCACAGCTGTGACTAATTTATTTAAGATCATATCATTTTCAAAATTTCCTGCTTGTCACAGCAACCTTACGTCTCCTTTACGGGAAATAAAAACCTCCAATCATTATAATCTGGTAACATCAGCTGGACATGATTTAGGGTGACCGCTCCTCAAACTTTACAAATTATTAAGTTTTTACGTGGCTGGGCTGCACAAGTCATGTGATCCAATATGTAACGTGACGTTATTTTGCATAGTCAACATCATACACAGAAGGCTATTTTCCCAAGCACACACAGCGACTCCTCCCCGTCAGCTGCATCTGCTGGGTACACTTCAAAAAGGCCCCATTCAGTGCCTCCACACAATCTCAAGTATCAAGCACCACATGGTGCATACATCAGATAGTTTTCCCACGACCCACACACACGACTGCACTAACATCCATCATCGTTGTTATTATCCAGCGGCCATGTAGAGGGAAAGGACCAACGTAACGATAATTTTCAACCAACTTTAAAACCCTGCTTCAAGCAATGACGGCCTAGTTAGCTCAAAGCCTTGGAACTAGTTTGCAAGTAAAAAAAAAAATTTTACAACAGTACAAGATGCTCACAAATATCCTTGGCAACTTATACCACACCACACACATTCATAGAATAAATCTTTCTTATTAGACAAATATGTTCAACTTTTATCTGAGAATGTAATTTCATTTTGGGCCAAATGTTAACGTCCGTCCTTTCGGCAAGGAATGCATTATCAAGCGTAAAAAATTGACCTCTAACAACATGCAAATTTCAATGCAATTGAGAAGAGATTCCTTTGCCTGGGGGTAATTTACAAGAGAGCCATAATGTGCTCCCCATGGACGGACGCAGGACTTGTGCTTCATCATAAAGGAAATTCCAATTCAATGAAGAGGCGGTATGCGACTTTTTTGGGAATCTCGTCAGAATGCAATTTCCTTAAAGAAAAAGGACAAAATGCCAACACACAGTGATGGGATAGTATGACTTTGGGTTTTTTTCATTGTGAAATTCATCTATAAACAGGATGGATGAACTGCAGGACAATCGTTTTCTTTTTTTTTTTTCTTTTTTGTTCCTTTGAAGAATTTCTCTATATTTTCTCGGTAAAATATGTTTGTCCTCCAAAAGAAGTAAAAGTTTATCTCCTTGCAGGATGCGTTCCAATCATTTAGAGGACCAACAAAAGTGGCATTCTGCCGACAATGGGGACGACGACAAAGTTTTCATCATCATCTGTCTTAAAGTTTCACTCGACGAATAGTTCTTCTGAGGGTTTTTTTTTTCATATAAAAAAGGATACGGAAACAGTTTGTTTGTTTTTACGTTATTTTCATTCGCATAGCATTCGTCATCTTACACAGTGTGAACAAAAAGTAATGCTACAGTTTTTAATAGTAAAAGCTGTCAAGTTAGGTCTGAAGACAGATCGCATGTTTAATGTCGGAATAACAGCTGAACATTTTTGAACGGTTTTCCTATGTATGTGCCCATTGTAACCCGGTTGAAAGGGTACCACTTTTGTGGATTATATGGAACTTACTCTCCGATTTCCCCAATCTAGAAAATTTTAGCGCGGTTTATGACTTAATGCCCAAATCACTTTGGTTTTTGTAGAAGGTCCGAGATTGAGTCCCTGGCCGAGACTCATGGACAACTGGCCGACCGCTGCTCGAACTAAATGAAAACAAGTGGTGTAAAGAAGGATCAAAAATGGATTTTCGCCTTGGTCCTGTGGTATACGGAAGAATCTCATTCGCAGTGTTTTCCAAGCCGAGCTTTATGTTCTAGAAATATGCACTGCCATCAACCAGAACTCAGACATCAGAAGTGCCACCATCCATATACTCACGGATAGTCAAGCGGTAGGTCCACCTAACAGAGCAAAGTTAATCTGTGCTATGAACCGGGCCATGTTTGCGTGAAAGACAACGAGTTTGCAAATCTGCTCGCCAAGAAAGGCTGATCAGATTTGTTCATTGGACCCGAACCCGAGTGGAAGAACTGGCGAAGAGGTAGTCTACCCTTGGAAAAACGGCTCCCTTGCCGAGATACTCCTCGTTCCGATGGGAACTGTCTTTATACACTTTCTATCAGTTGCAAACAAAAGGTAGAAAAGTCTGCAGAGTTGTGCAGGACTCAAGCAGACGCTGGTCTGTAGGGACGCATGCATCTTACCTGGGCATTTCTTTCAACACATATTGCCGCAGTTCCAAAAACTGAGCAGGACACTCTCTTTCATTTCCGCTGCGAGTGTCCGGCTTCAAGATAAGCCCGACATCGACTCTTAAGCCCTCTTTTGATGAACTTAAGGATTTTTCAGTCACGTGAGTACCTCACGCTGCCTCAAATGGTGCTATTCTAAGTGATCTACCTACCTCCCTAGATGTATTGGTTTCATGAACCCTTCTGATCATTCATTTTTTTCCAGTGGCTTACTATTGTTTTCGGAGGACCTAGACAAACTTGATCAAGAGTCCTTGGCAACTGTGTGCAGATTAGACAATTTCCTTCCATGTTTATGGTATAATACGCTCCAATCCCAATTTTGCATGTCCTTGACTTGTCCGTTTACATACATATCTGTTCGTCAAATTGAGGCCCAAATTGCTGGCCCTTATTCAACTAACCTAACGAAGGCTTTGCAAGTATTTGGTAGACGTTTCGTCCATTACTTGTCCGTCCCCGTACATGCTCGAAAGCTTAATACTCCTTACTAATCCTTATCTGAAGACCTTATTCAAAATCTTCTGCAAGCATGACTTTCAAATCATACTGTCATCAAACCTAGGTTCAACCTCAAACAATTTCAACACGTTGCCGTAGTGAAAATGAAAAAGTGTCGCGAAGGATCTAAAAACTTTGCGTTGGTTTTCAAGAAAATCATCATTCTCCCTTTCACAAGGACTTTTTGTTAAATTTCGCATTTTTGCATGCGCTTGAAATTGAAAAACATATGGAAAGGAAACTGGCAAAAGTAGAAGAAGGAGAGAACCACTTCGAAAACAATAAGTATAAGAGGAAATAATTTGCAGTTGTAACAGTGTCCTTTTTGACATGACAGTTGTTGACAAGTGTCGGGAAATGTTTGTTCTTCTAGTGTTTTCTCCAGCATCAGCTATGTGTTCCGTATCCTTTTAGATGACAATGCGAAATAATGAATTCACTTTGTGCATACAGCTGTTGTAGAGCTGATGACAATTGTGATGTTGATTCAGTAAGGTGATGAGATGAATATTATTCTAGAAGTTGTAGGCTCTGATTCAATGTGGATTTTGCCTTAAAACAAATAAAAGAAATGGAGTCAGGTGACTCCTTTATAACATAGATTGGGAACAGAGTGGAATTTTTGATACTTTGTTTGAACTTACAGAACAAAATGATAATAGTTCAAAGGTTACATCGATTTAACAACGTAGTTGAAAATTCCACAAGGACACATCTACTCGTAGTTTATTGAATCGGAGTTGAAAGACGGGGGATCATGTGAGCCACTGCAGATGGATTGTAACCTTTCTGTATGTTTATTTTAAGTTTTCCGTTTAGAATTCATAAGTTCTGAGAAATTAACTCAGCATACAATTGGTTAAAGTTTAAAAACTTGTGGGGATCTCAGTACCTAACTATGGAATCATTGGACTATACATAGTCCCTTCGCATGAAGTTAGATTGGGTTAGGCATATGGGTACCTCTGCTGACTATTTGTAAGCGACTCACTTAAGCGAATTATTGTACATTAGTATCGATTGCTAACAAAACCACCCAGAGAGGTATATGAATCTCAGGAGTTTGGTTGGCTTTGCAACTCATATTGCTTCAAAAAAAATGATTGCCAAGACTAACAATTCTTATAGGCCAGTGCAGGACAGTTACATAGCAGCTGACGAATAAATTTTATTTCCTCTTCGTTCCTGTTGCTTCTATAGTAAGCACTGCAGAGTAGACCAAGTCCGGCTGCATGATCAGGATGCCAATAGCAATGCGAACGTCCTAGCCACTTAGCCTCAGTAGATTGATAGACCTCTTCTCATCGTAGACTGGTATCTACATAGTCGACATCAGCGTTTGTTTGACGTTTTGTTGTAGACGGTGGACAGATGCTGCTTAGTTTGGTTCTCGTTTACTTCAACGCTATCTCGTTTCACCTGCTCTTCAATTGCCATAAAAGCCTCTGTGCAAGCAAGCTAAAAGCGACCGATGATGTGGATGTCGTCTGCATATCCAAGCAACTGGACGGGTTTAGTGTCTGAAGATAGTGCCTTCCGTGTTGACGTCTGCCCTACGCACTATCGGTTCCAGTACTAGATTGAAGAAATCACATGATAGCGCATGTCCTAGTTGCACCGACTTGGATGCGGGACTGAATGTGAGTGTTTTTCTTCCCCTATTGCACTCTCAACATGATGCCCATTTAGAAGCTGCTGGGAGTGATCCTTGAAGACATTAACTATTCCCTGTGCTTCTGTGACTCGCTTTCCTTCACTATTTTGAAGAACCTGCTCTCCGGACTTAAAGCCAGCTGCCAGTTGCTTGGCTTTCCTGTAGAACACCAGTATGTTGCTTCTATCGCGGGACACTTTGATATCCTTGAGCTGAGAGACTGCGAGTACCCTCTTCTTTCAGCACAGGAATTTCTTCTCCTCCGTTTTTCTGGCTTGATACTCTTCCCATTTGTTTGTGCGCATTTTCTGTCACCTTTCTCCGGCATACGCATTCACGCATTAGGCGGCGGCTAGTATCCAACGGTGGTCTCGACTAACTCTTTGATAATGTCGGGATACTAGGCGTTTCTGTATAGTTTGAGCAAAGCGGAGAGCCTCTCGCTCAGGCGCTTTCTGTAGCCTCTGGCTTCGTTAAAATACTTTTTCTGGGCAGTTCGCAGCTTTTTCTCCTTGGAACGGGTGACAGTTGGAAGAAGCACTTTATAAGTCCTTCTATCTTAACTCACAGCTGCGACTCTCTGTTTCAATAACAGTTTTCAATAGCGCTTTCAAATTGCCAACAGTGTAATTTCTCCCAGTAGAGGTGGCTTTCAAGACAGCATTTCAAATAAAAAATTTCCACTGTTCATGAGGCAGACTCGTCCTTTATATTCAAGCGTTCAAAAATGCATTGCGTTGACTAATATTGTATTACCCTGTGGGCCCTGTCGTAGCCTCTGAAAGGAATTGAAAAACTCACTCGTTTTTCACTTTTTTGATGGGCTATTAAACTGAGAAAAGAGCAGAACAGTCAGTTTCCAGAGCTATTATCATTTACTTAAGGACATTTCCAAGTAAAGAATTAACAAACAAAAGGCAAATATCACGTTTTGAGCTTCTGGCATAAGTGCTGACTACAGCAATTACTCAATTATCCCGCCCACTCTCACAATGACAATGAAAAGCAAAACCACTTCATTCACTTCACTCATTTATAAATCTTTCGCTTTCGCGGATGCCACATTATACATGCACATCTCCACCATTGTCCTTATTTGCAAATTACGAAAGGACTTTGGCCACAGCAAGCATATTCCAGAAATGACAACCCACTCGAATATAAAACATATTCCCGCTGAGTAACATAAATTTATATAAGTGTCTGAGATACAAAAATCCTATTGTTCCAACCAGATAAGACTTGGTCCTGTGTATGGACGAAAATCTCCGCTTTTTATGTTCCATTACCGTTTTTTTTTTTAAACCATAAACACGACGACCTAGAAACTCATTAGTGGTGCTAGTCATGATAGTATCTGTGCGATATGTATATTTATGGCAAATACGAGTAGATTGCAGTGTACGCCCCACTATTGCAGCTGGCGAGTAAAATACCAAATTAATCATTTATATTAATTAATTAGTAAGCGGGTGAATATGGTGCCGCCAACGGGTGGGAAAATTGACATGTTGCGGTGCATAGGCGAATGAGGGCAAAAAATTAAATCGAAACTGTCACCACACTTTCGCCGCAGGCAATAAAGCGAAGTGAGATAAATTTTATTTTCAGTTAATTAAATTAAATTTTCATCAGTGACAGGCGGTGAAAAGTGGATTATAAGAATACTGTTTCGTTAATTAAAATATCGTTGCGTAACTAACTGCCAATTAATACACATATCCGCAACGATATTTAGGCCGTAACTTCAAGGTCTCAAAGTTTAAGGATGAAGGCAGCTTTTTTCGGTGAACCTATAGGCACTTGGCTTTCAATGTTTTGGCATAAATCGAAAAGAAGTGAAATAAACACCTTAAAATCGATTACAGATCTCCCGAGACCGGGAGACTATTTTAGCTTACGAAACCCATATAGAGAGCTCTTGAGAAGAAAGGAGGCATCCTAGGCATCGAGGGGGAATTCGATAAATACTTCGCACAAAGCCAGGCTGGAGAAATTGTTCGCTCTGTTGATAATTGGTATGCTTATGACGTCAGGTGGACTGCGAAAAAAATACTTTGAATCAAAAGCGAAGACAAAAAAATAATGACAACAAATCTCCCCAGTTATCTGGACACCACCCCTGGAGGTAATGTGAAACCTAACACATCTGAGTTTCAAACCACTACACCAATCTCTCTCTCTCTCTCTATCTACATTTCCGATGCCCGCACCGCACATTATAAAAAAAAAAAAAAATGAGCCCTGGATAGAAAGGGTGTCCGCACAACAGTATCTAAGTGGATGTAGGAGTTGCTGAGAACATGATCAGCGGACAGTCAGATGTCGCATAAAATTATCAAGATCAACTCAATAAGAGGATGTCCACAAGGAGGAGCGCTGTCTTCACTAATGTAGAGTATAGGTGTGGATGAACTGCTCAACCTCGGAATCAATTGTCAAACCTATACTGACTACTTAGTACTCTTTGCCAGAGGAATGATTGTGACATCTGACAAAGGTGCCTAATAGAAACTCGAGAATGGTGCCGCATGTCCGGGCTCAACACAAACCCGGCAAAAACTACAATAGTACCGTTTATGAGAAAAGGAAGCTTGAAGTAAAGCCAATCCGGAGCACAGTACTGAGACCAGTAAAAGAAGTGAAATATCGAGGACTCCAACTAGGCACTAAACTCTTCTGAAGAAACCACTCAGAGAAGATATCCAAAAGGCCATCCGTACTCTCGTGATATATAGTAGCCTTGCGGGTAAGTCCTACGGAGTCAGCCCGCGCATTCTAAGATGGATGTATGTATATTGCCATTGTACAACCAATGATCACATACGGAGCGATAGCGTGGAAAAAACGAACTTGTCTAGCCACAATGAGGAAGACGCTCACTAAAATGCAAGCACTTGCACGCCTCTGCATGACTGGAGCCATGAGAACATGTCCAACTGCGACCATGAAGGTACTCCTTGAGCTAACTCCACTTCACCTCGTAGTTGCTCTAAATTCTAAGCGGACGATCCTAAGAATGACAAAAGAGGGTACCGAAAGAGAAATGTATCGGCTCAAGAGAATACGATGCACTTCTCAAGAATTGCCACTTCTAGCAATATCTAGGAGCTATAGGATAAGGTAGCTTAACTTTGACTACAAGTTTTGTACCACGTATCGGATCCATAATCTACGGACTAACCAACCACGCGATAACGTGGTATACAGTCGGCTAGGTAGGTGTATTTGAGCCAAGATCAAAACATCCAGAATCTAGCAGGCAAAAGTAGCAAAAGGCTCTTGATAGATATACAGTGTACTCTCTCCTACGGACACCCGTCATAACCGGACAGATTTCAAAAAAGATTTCTTTTAAAGGTTCTTTTTGTTTGTTTTCTCATAACAGGACACATCTCTTCGGAAGCGTCGGTGTCCGCTTATAAGAGAGTACACGTAGATGTGTCCAACTTGATCTCTGCGATTTAACACTATTGCCAGACAGTTAAGCAGATATCAAAGCACTTGCCTTGCAATTAAATCAAAAGTTCTGTGGGAACACCTACACAAACTCAATGGATTGAGTGGTAAAAATAAGGTAACCGTTTATTGGGTACCTGTCGTCTCGGAATAGAGGACATCGAAGAAGCAAACACCTTGGCAAGACAGCGATACTCCAGAGCATCTTCTGGACAAGGAAACAAACCTCTCCTAGGTATTAGCATTCGTCACCATAGACCATTCGGTCGCAGTGCAAGTGAACCCCAGAGAGTTGTTATGTCTGGAGAGCGATCTGGAGACATTTCCCGAAGCTACTGTATAGACAGTAGCACCGTCTTGTTGAAACCACAATACGAGCACGTGATAGGTGACTCAACTGGGGATGTAAAAAGTTTTCGAATATTGCTCGAGGACGAGTCGTTTATCGTTACTGAATCCCGATTTGCGTGCTCAGAAATACATATAAGCCTTTCCACCCGAGATACCATACCAAACGATTGCTCGACTTGGATGCATCGGCCCCTTCTGAACTATCTCCACACCCCATAAACCCAAATTTTGTTTATTGACGAAGCCATTGACGTGAAAATAAGTTTCGTCTGACACAATCAGTTTCTCCAAGAATAGCGATCTTGATTCTTCAAGCAGAGTGCTGGCCAAAAATAATAGACTTGTGTGGTCTTTGGCAAACAGTTGCTGACAAAATTAAATTTTATTTTGAAAATAATGCAAAATTATCTACAAGGTCGTCCGTGGGATGTTTAGCTGAACGAACGCCGCTTGGTCGATGTCGAGGGGTGTTCATCAGCAGATGCTTGCATGCAGAATATGTTCGGACGCAGGTCTCCCAGCTTGTCTATGATAAAACACAGTTACTTATTGCCGGAAACGGGCAAAAAAACGCACAATGTTATCTCAAGACGGGGCACTTCTTACATTAAAATCACTGCGAAATTCTCGTTTTATCCTTAAAATGGAGGAGATCTGCGGAATTTAAGATACAACAGCGAAAGTCCATTATTTCAAATCAAAATATTCAACCTTAAAAAAAAAAAATTGCTTTTATCCAAATTTATGAATCTTTCAAATCTACTTAATATTTTTGGGCCGCTCTGAACTACATAAGGCTATGTTTTACAAGGAGCTCTCCAAAACGTCCAAAAGCACTAAGCTGATTGGGACATGTTCATGCACAACACTGTCGATTCATGTAGAGAGATATTCAACCGGTCGGCATGTGGACATGAAGGTTGTGCGTCCTTCCAGCTGGACCATGCTAAGCTTCAAACATGAAAGATTCGAGCCCCGTTTTTTTTTTATATGGAAGGTTGGAATCTTCGAAAGATGTTGTAGAAGTAATCGGTTCAACAGCATTCCGGATTTCTACCGGCTAAAACCTCCTCCCACAGTCTCCCCTGTTCCCTGCGGTAACACTGTTTAAGCATTTCTTCACAGGGGGACTCATTGACCCGGTGGGCACTCTTTGCACGTGCTGCTTTTGCTTCTCATTCCTCGTTCCTCGTTCCTCCACGCACAGTTGCTGCATCATGCTTGTGATTGCTTCGCTTGCTGTCTACCTATGAGTGCGCCGATTTTATTTGTCGAACCCCAGTCTTATTTGTATGAGGTGTCAGAATTTATAGCAGAGCTCAGGTAGACAAAGTGCTTTTCCACCTTAAATTTAGACTGTAAGCTTCTGTCCAATTAGTCGATGCAGTGTGTCCTTTCATGTTGCAACAACACTTTCGACAACACTGATGCATCCATATCCCGGAAGTAGATTATAATACATGCAACTGGATACAGCACATATTTAACATGTTTGAAAGAGTCAGTGTCATGGCTGGGACGGGTTGTGCCTAGGGTGGTGTTCTCTCGGCCCTGCAATGAGGGTTTCTAAGCCTACGGATATACTGATGACAAAGCGATCCCAACCAGAGCTAAATTCTAAGAAACAATCTCCGAGGGCAATCAACCTTGTTGCCGAATGGTGCGAGAAAGTTGACCTAAACGTCAACTTAAAAAAAAGACAATACCATTGTAGCTGCTTTCACAAAAAGAAGAAATTGGGACAGGCTACAAAAGGGATCTCAAAGGAAGCGAAAAAACTATGCCTAACAAAAAACTCAATTGGAACTTTCATCTCATGAAAGCCCTAAAAAATGCCAGTATCTCCTTTTGGACCTACAAAGGGTAGGCTAGGCTTTACATAATTGTAACCAGACCAATTGTCATATGCAACACCGGTAGAGTGGAAACGAAACAAAGGTCTATACAAGCCACGCTTAACAAATGGCGAACAGAAAGCCAGAAAAGGATGTGCGCGGACCTTCATGGTCATGGTAAACATCTTCTATACATGCAACAACTCCTTGATCTAAATAGATGACAAATTCGGTTCGACAGTCACAAGATTTCTAACTGCACACTGTCAAGTTAAAAGACACCTCAAAAAACCCTCTTAAGGCTTTTAGTAAAAAAAAAAAAAAAAGGGTTACGCACCCCTAGTACGAGAAAAACCATGACCGCCGCATGCTACACTTAACTCGCACGTTTTTCCATTACATATACATATACGACTACACACAGCTACGCTATGTTTCCTATGTGCAAGCTTAAAATTCCTCGGGTTTTACCAATGTGCGCCGACTATGGTTCACATACAGGATGTGAAGTTTCGTTTTACTACCTTATACACCAGTCCATTTGAAAATTCCAAGCGTGCACTAAAATGCTGATGCAAATGCATTTCACTGATTGTACACACGTACACCTAATTTCTTTTCCCAAGCAAGCTTAAAGGATGCATTTGTTCGCATCCAGAATGTAAGCATGTAGTTGAGTAAATTCAACGAAAGATGTCTGTCCTGCACCGCACACTCGATAAAGTATGAATTTATTCATAAATCCCAGTGTAGATGCACAATTTGAGTGTAAAACAAAATTGAAAAGGTTCCCATCGAGAAAATTGTGTTTGCTTATTTCCAACTGAAAGGTGAGCAAACGACTGCATCTTTATAAAAGCGATCAAACAAAGAGGTACAAGTACACACAATAAAGGAGCGGGAGGAATGCCTCAAGGAATACTTCATAGTGTTTTCATCATCTTTATGCAAAATGCGATTGGGGTAAATAAGACGTTTATTGAAGTAAATTGGTTTAGAGTAGGGTTTTTCAAGGCAAGAGCGATTAATTGTTAATGTAACAATTACGATGTAATTTTGCATCCTTAAGGATTTCTTTTTCCCCTTTGAACAAAAGAGAGATTGTGTGTGCTTTTAAAGAGATGGAACTTTCAGTAGGGATTAAATTGTTAAGCCAGCTGTCAAATTTGACAGATGTACATATACATGGAAGGCCTCACGTCTCCAGCAAGCTTACGTGTCGCGGAAATGTATTTCTAAAATTCGAATTCTGTTCGCCAAACTTATAGAGCTCTTCGTCCACTTTATGGTGCTCATAACCGTCCGTGCGAGCAAGCTATTCGTCGAACCATCAATTAATTATGTGACATGCACGTATGCGCTACTGGGCAATACCCGTCCAGTACGATCTCGTACTCTAAACGATAGTGTGACCAAAACCCGAATTTGTTTATTCGCTATCGTTTGCAGCAACTTGGGCTCTGTCCGTTCACTACGTGGAAGATTCACCGTAAAGATCTTGGCTACACCCGAATAGGATTCACTTTGTGCAAGGATTAAAGCCACAGGACCATAATTTGCGACGTTCTTTCGTTGACTGGATCAGTTGGAAGTCATGTTCAACAACGAGGCTCATTTCTGGCTTAACGGGTATGTTAATAAATAGAATTTTCGTATTTCGAACGAGCAGTATATTGAAAAGGTCCTTGAAACTCCAATACATCTAGAAAAATGCAAGGTTTTGTGCTAAACGTACGGATAAAAGAGTGCTATACATGCAACATTACGGCTGTGTTTGAGCGAAGGTATTTAGTTACAGCTGATACGACTGATCACCGATCAATTTACAAGCTTGTCGCTGAACAAATTCTAGAAGACTCAAGCATGTTGCGGGATCTCCCGCTCAAAGATATGAGTGAGCCAAGAGTGGCTACGAGTGATCGTAGCCAAGAACCACCTTTGGCAGCTTCAGTAATCTGCTGTTTTCGACTAAGGCTTGGGCTAATATGGATGCGCAGCTTTGATAAGTCATTATACTCCTCAATATCAATCTCATTCATTTCTAGTTTAACCACGTTAGTATCCTACTTCGGAGACTGAAGATAGCAGTCCATGATTTGTACTTAACTCTAGAAGGCATCGACTGGTAAAGCTCCTTTGACTTGTCTCATAGTATTTGAAAGCATGAAATACTCTATGTGGCCGATCCATTTTCACACTCGTACGAGATGCAAGAGTACTTTTTGATCTCAATACGCACAAATCCGCTTATCCAGATGGTAAACCCCGTATTGTTCTGAAGAGATGTTCTTCTTCTCTGGCCAATGCTTAAGCTTTTTCACGGATCTCACTCGGTGACACCAGCATTTGTCTAACCCGAGCTTAGAAAAGGCAAATCGTCCTCTGCCCCAACTACTAATCGATTGGTTTTACGTCCCTTCTTTTCAAGGACATGGGAACGCCGATAAATCGTCCGCTAATGAAATATCTTGAACCGCGGAAGCTCCTCAAACAATGACTGGCAGTACAGTTTTTGTGTCTTGACAGGTCCACTTGTGGTTTGATGTCATATTCCACCGATAAGTGGAACCAATCTCTACACCGCTCTGATGACAACAGGATAATTAGGCTCCATATTTCAAAAGCATCTCCTTTGACAAAAATGCGTATTTGTTAGGTTCTTTCCACTCTCCCAAGACCAAACATTTTCGATTGAAATTTCCTAGTAACCTCTCCACGATACAAATTTACCCTCGTATATCGAATATCAGTTGAGTTGACTGGTGATACCATCTGCCCAAATTAAATCGAACGCGTTTGGGAGTCCTCAAGGTTTTCTATTGATGCATACTTGCACTTATGTGGTCAATATTGGCGTCCATTCCTGAACTCTTTCTAAGGGTTTGCCACTTTGTTGAGTCATGTAAATAAAAGCGAAGTCATTAAGCGAATATTTTGTTAAAATCCCTGAATGACACTAAAAAAGGTTGTATCGTCACGAACTTCTTTTGTCCTAGATTCAAACCGTGTCCGAAGAAAATGAAAGTGCTTCCGGGTGGTGGAGGTTCTCCAAAGCTTACGGTCATCCATTGTCATTGCAGCTCTTCAACATCAGATTTCCTCGCAGCATAAAAGGATTTCTGTGACGTGATGTATTTCGGCATTCGTACCTCCGCTACAACACGGTAATGGTCTGAGTCTACACGGTCTCTTTTTATCCTAGGTCAAGATTCAAACAGTCTCCAAAGGAAATGAGAGTGGTTCCGCTTGGTGGATAGTCATCAATAAATTAATGTACACTAAAAGCTTTTCATTCAGTTATCTAATTTATTTGTGTAGATTATATTTACTTTTACATTTTAAGCATTCATAAAGCTTATAATCCCGCCCATACATTAACCTCTTTTCATTTTCCTTATTACAGATCCTTTAAGCATATGCAACCAATTTAGCAGCGCAATCAATAAGTCCATACAGCAACAAAGGATATAAAAAATTCACAACATTTGCATCAACGCATACACACAGAGACACCAAAGTCATCCCCATCGACCTTGACACTGAAAAAAAAAAATAAAAATTCACCATCATCAGGAATTTCTACATCATTACCAGAGAAGAAAAACATCAACAACACACAGGAGCAACAGAAGAGGAAAAAAAATCGATTGTATTATCCTGTGTGCTCTATAATAATAAACACAACTTTGTTATGTTGACAATGAAGGTCCATTGTGTCCCTACAAGGACCCATCCATGCTCAGGTAGCTCCTTGCTATTCTCCTAGTTGCTGTGAAGTGCGACTGCAGCGGCACATAAAAAAATAGCACTATGACAGTTGCTTCCTCTTCCGCTTTCAATAACTGACATTTGCCTTTATTCTCACGTATTGCGTCGATGCAGAAAGCAAATTTAATTATTCCGCTCCCAATTCAGGAGTAGAAATACGAAACAAAAACTATATTGCTCACACCCAGCCATAACTGAAGAGTGGTGTTAAAACAATGGCAGAGATTGGCACTGTTAAGTCAACAATAATAGACACATACGCAGGATTAGAAAGGATCAATGCCGCTGCCGTGGTGGAACCATTGGAGCCTGTATCAGCAGCTATAACATCCATCCGGTCGATTATAGCGCGGGAACTGGTGGCATTTGCAAATACTAATGCGACGACAGCGCCAAGTGGTGCAACAGATGCGACAACAGCGTTAGCGTTGAATGCGTCCACCTTCACAGTGCAGACCATCACATATCCTAGCACATCACTAATCATTTCAAACGAGAGAAACTGTTCAATGGCTTTTGATGACTTCAGTCAGCAGCAGCAGCTAAATGGTAAGTCTTACTGATGGTGGATGTAATAACCTTAACATATGTGCAGGGAGGATTTATATCTGTCGGGGATAGACGGGACTCAAGTGACATTTTGGCAGAATGATTAGCAAACTCATTCGTAGATTTTTGTTGTACCCTTGAAAAGGACTAGACGGAATAGGTAACGGCTATAAATAGTGAAGTCCCTTGTATCAGCCTAGTTTTGAGGATGTATGCAGCTAGGCTCATGCAGCTATGATTGGATCCTTTTTACTTTATTTGCTTTACAGAATGGCGCAGTCACCTTTTTACTCCATGAAGTCCCTTTTGCGAGTGAGCGGTCCTCGTCCTTCTATGCAGCACCGCTTTATATGCTTCTTGTTGGTTTGCGGTAGCTGAGGTTGGAGACAATTATCGAGAGATTACGGGCTACGCTACCAGCGAAAGTTGTGCCAATTCGTTGCGATTGCAACTATTCGACATCAGATTTCCTCGCAGCAATAATGCGTTTCTGTGGCGTGATGTATTTGAGCATTCGTATCTTGGCTACAACAAGGTAGTGGTCCGAGTCTACATATGTATATGCGCTGCACGAAAGTATAAGCTTAAGTCCGTTTTCACACGGCGTTATGTAGGCCATGACCAGAGATCAAAGGTGTCTAGGCATGATTTTTGTGTCATACTTACGACATTGCTTGTAAGTTCCGTCGAGGAGCTCATCTTATTCCTCTGTAGAGGTAGTAGACTAATGTTGGCAATTTCAGCCTTAATACGAATTGTTATAAAACAATCACGTACGTCTCCAAAGCTCAAGACTTTTGTTTAAGTCTGATTCGTATATCAAATCCACGACCCTGGTTCCATGGATATGCCGTCTCATGCAACGACAACAAAACTGGCGCGGATATTTTCATGGCTCTCCAGGATGCAGGTGGACTAAGGGTATGCTCCCGAATGTTTATGGAAATCAACGCCATTCTTACTGCCTCTCAGCAAAGAAGACTGTAGAGAACTGGGCTTAAAAGACACCACTACCTTCAACGTTGGTGGAAAGAGCGACGATACTTCGGATCAGTTCCTTTGATATTGTCCTGCCTTTGCTCGGATCAGGTGGGTGAGTGCTGATACCAAAAGCTCTGCATCACTGAAGTGCCTTCTCATGCCAAACGTTAAAGTTTGGCCTTTTTTCACTTGAACTTAATTGATTGCACCTCTAAACAGAAGTGCTGGGTCCGTGTGCGTCGGGGCTGGTTGAGTTGTGGTACGCGAACGATAGGGTCACCTATGGTGCTGCTGGTGTTTGGGACGAAGTTCCACTAGTCTTTTTCCAATTTTTCATTGATTCCAAAGTTTGATATTCACAGCCTAGTCGTTGTCCTTAGAGGCGAATTCCGTGATATCAACCGATGTGAGTCGTTTTCATTTAAGAACATGTGGACTGGAAGGTTCGGGTTGTTTTGAATTTTGATGAATCCGGTTAAGGGGCAATGTTGCTCAAAACTGGGTTGGCGAGGACCTTATAGCTCCAGGAACTCGGAGCATTGTGATGAGGAGTTGCCTATCAATTTTTTTTGTATGTGCTCTATTTAACAAGGCGGAAGCTTCATATTCCACACATGTAGTAGTAAAGCAGCAGTTCGAAGTGTTCCAGGTGATGATTCCCAGAAGTTAGACACAAGTTACTGGAGCAGGCTATTTTAAATTTGGCTGCGATGTTGTGGCTTACACGTTAGGGATGCATGAATAGTTACTCCAAGATACTTGGGACTCTTATTATGTCGCAGGAGAGTACCGTTGAAGTCAATTTCGAGCGGCAAGTTGGCTATCAGAGTGAAAGCAGATTTACTCAATCTTGGGCGTGCTGGGCGGCAGCCGAAATCTGCTGAGATTGTCGCCCCAATTGAAAGCAAGTGCTGGTTTTGTGTGGCTAAAAGTAGATCGTTAAATCTAGTGGTTGGCATATCGTTGACATACTAGTACAGGTCAAAAGGAAGTCGGGCCAAGTACGATCCTTATGATGGAAGGCCATCTTTGAATTTTATAAATTAGTTTTCACTTTTGTTGAGGAATACTTAGAAGAAGCGATTACTCATCATGTTGTTGATCAGGTTTGGTGTTGCTTTACAGCGCACGTTCTGCAGGAGTTTTTAGATCATTCCAGTACGCTGGTGAGGTCTACGAACACAGCGCCAGTCTAAAGCATGTTTTCGAAGCCATCTTCAGTTAAATTTTTTAACGCAATGCAGCTATGATCCTTTCGGGACTCAGCTTGTTCCATAGAGATAATTTCGTAAATGGGAACTTCAATTCTGATATAAACGTTCGAGGATCTCAAAACAGGCACTTAAGAGGGCAGTTTGGCTGTAGCTGTCGGCCTTATCCCAGTTCAAGTGTCACAGTGATCTTTGACTTCTTGAACTCAATGAACTCAGGATGGATTCCATTAACTCCTACAGCTTTCCATGCGACAGATATTTATATCCGCACACGATTTCAACGCTCTCTTTTTTTGTCTGCCGCCACCATAATTTTTGATTCCTCCAAATTCAGGAACAGATTCCAGGAACTAGAGTTTGCTTTGCCTGCCAATTATCAGTTGCATTCCTTCCACTGATTCAGCCAGGAAGACCATATCATCAGCATACTTAAGTCCTGGGATATTTTTTCCTCCGAGTTTAATACCACCATCTACATACGTCGTCCACTATGTCGTCGATGAAATAAAATTAAAAGTAGTGCACTAAGAATGCAACCCTGCCATAGGTTAGGTTAGGGAGAGAATTGCTCCCCGCCACACACGGGCCAATACTGACCCATTGTGATGCCCTTTGGGGGAAAGGATGTCCCTTACCCATTGAAACCCATTTCCGATGCTAATTTGCTCCGATAATTACTGTTGCGAGTCTTTGCATACAAACCATCCTGAGGACTTGATAAATTTCATTATCTTGTCTGATGGCCTACTTGCGAACTTCATCTAGGTCTTGGAAAAAGTAGCTCCGTAGGCATTTGTTCCTGCTGTTTTGGAGGCCAGGGCAGTGGCATAGGAAGTCGGTAGTGTCCTCAAAAGCTCCCTTGTCACCGCAACCTCTGCAGAGTTCTTCTTCCGTTAGACGTAGTTCAGACGTTTTCAAATGATACCGTAGAGTCATACCCCGTGATAACCCCAACGAGGATGGAAATGGATTTCCTGTCTTCCCGTATAAGTCCCTCGGCTCTGCCTTTATCGAAGGATGGCCATAGTTTCCTTGTGATTACACAGGTATCCAATGAGGTCCATCTGGTGTTCGCCTCCTGTATGGCTATTTTCCCTACTTCAAGCTTAAGTGCGCAAGACGGGATGTTCACGAGTGGTTCTGTTTGTCTTGAAATGGCAACCTCTCTTGCTAGTTCCTTATGTCCAGGGACCCAGCAGAGCGATACCTTGTGCTGTGTTCCAAGAACCTTAAGCTCTTCTCAACAGCACTTCACAAGTTTCGAATTAGTTTCTGTGGCAGTTATTGCCTTTATAGCTAGATACCTGGCTGTCAATAAAGAAGGTCTGCCTTACTCGCATGCCAAACATTTCTCTCATTCATCGCTCTAAGACTTTTCTTGTCAGTCCGATTCCATAGACAAAAAAAGAAAGAGCTTCCGAACTATAGAGCCTAACCACGGCTGCAGAGAAGTCTACTAAGAAGGCATAAGGTTTCTTAATTGTGGTGCTTGCAAGAATCGGACTGTCCCTTTATACACTTCACAGCTTTACTAAGCTCGACAGAAGGTCTTGACGCATTTATTTCAGTTACTTTCTGTTGCTCACATGCTACTTTTTTATCCTTACAGAGTCACTTAAAGTGATTAATTGCTTCTCCATAAAGACACTAAAAAAAAACTCAATACAAAAACTCCATTCAGCCAAAAGGATTGCACATGAATATGTAAATAGTAAAAGGTTCGAGTAGCACAACGATAAATCTATACGAAGCTCAACACCCCTATTTTTTTTTAAAGCCAGAGAAGCAGACAATATCGACTAACAGTAGTGTTTCGATCAATAAATTCAATTAAAAAAACAATTTAATCCTTAAATCAATTTTATTGTCCTCGATTGAAGCTTCTCAATCGTCCTGCTGAGGGAGGAAAGACACCACCTCTTTCATTAAATAAACATTTTCACCACACTGGTAACAGTAAAGGTGATGTTATTGTCGAGCGCACTCACTCAAAGTGTTTTAATCCGTTTTGCATGCCACACACCATACCATGTACCTTTCAACAGCAGAATCACTGCAGCAGGACACTCCCATTACTGCACCGTTGCAGTCATTGAACTTTCACTTGGCTAGCGCAATGGATTGAATTATTGACGTTGGAAACATCCTCACGGACGATTTCCTGCAATTAATCTCACGTACAGGAGGAAGAACAATCGACGAGGACGGGCTACAAATTTAGTTCAATAACTGCAAATCGAAACGTAGAATCCTTGTAAATATTTAATAAATCAATTCAATCATGGCTTTGGAATGAAATGAGTGGGTAGAATGAAAGTGTGTATCCTTCCTGATTGTTTGGGATTGTGAGAACTTTTAAACTAAAAGGATTTTGATGGGTGGTGTCTTTAGGTTGTTTGGAGTAGGTGACTAGGATGTGGAATGGGAATCCTCTCCGTCTGAGATGATTGAAAGGACATCGGTCATCTTATGGAGCAGATTTATATTCAATTCATGAAATTGCATCTCATTTTAATAGTTGTGCTTTGGTGTTTCGCCTTCCTTATGAGTCAAAATCAATGTTCATTTTAGGACCAAGCCATGTGCTTGCATGTAAACTAATACTGTCATTTCATTCCAGGAATCTTCTGCAATTGGACGTGGGATCAATTCTTGTGCTGGCCACCAACACCTGCTGGTGCATTAGCACGAATGCGATGTCCTGCAGTTGGACATGGAATCGACATAACAAGTAAGTACCTTCAAGTCTGTTCCTTTCTCTAACATTGATAGTCACATGTCAACTTGTAATGGAATTTTTAACTGATTTTCTAAGGATGTCACTTTAATCTTGAGAACAACAGCCTTCATATTCCCCTAACACGAGGCACAGAGGACTCATTCTCTAATCACATTCACGATTCATAAATTATACTCCTGCAAGCACTATGCATACACAATTGAAACTTATGAAAAGGATACAGTTTTTCGCTTGGAAAACGAGAAAAAGAAGTCAACTTTCCACGTGAATATGAACTTTACGTTGCTCACGAAGTTTCCTTTGTAAAGTTTCTGCATAATCAAGAAACCATATTATCCTTCAGACGGTGACACATGACTTCCGTACAAGCAACTCACGGGTTCTTATTGAAACAATAAGCGCTGTGTTACGAACTTCAGAGTGCAATATGTCAACTTTCTAATTGAAATATGTATTAAGAAACACCTCAGGGAAGTTTCCCTGATTCAGGTTACCTTAAGAAAGGATATTGTCAACACGGAGTGCCCTGATGTGCCGCAGGTTGAGTGTTTAGGTGACATGGCAAGTGAACGAGTTCCCTTTGATGAATTACTTACGAGATTTTGAATAAAGCTTATTAATTTTTCACCCTCGTATGGGAGGGTTGTCTTGTGGGCAGTCTTTATCTAAGGGTTGTTTGTGCATAAGCGGAGCACTTTGATAAACTCCCTCTGCAGCACTGGGCATTCCAATTCACCTGATACCCCTCGACATCTTTACCTGGTAAATGGCAGCTAGTGCAGCCGTTGACCTTGAAGCCAACTCACATAATGCCTCCATTATGAATAAATTCAAAATCTCTCCCGAAAACATAGACCACCATTCTCCTTTGATACAAACTTCCAAGTCACCATCTCTACCAAATCATTCTGAGAGCAAAATGTATTTTTAGAAGAGGAGTCGATTCATTTGTATACCTAGAGACTCCTGTCTTATCTTGACAAACGTGATATCTCCTAGGAATATCCGAATCACTTCGTATAGCCTAGCCGCAATGAAATCCTTGGAATCGGGGTCCCTAAACTCAGTAACAGCTGTAGACTGCGGATCGTCTCTTATAGAGATGGTGAAGCAGTTCAATATTCACCTCTGTTGGATACCAATGCGCACGGCTATACCAGGAAATTGTAAGGCTGACGAACATCCTTCCAGAAAGGGTACGTATAACAATCGCTGCTTGTACTCTTTAATCGAAGCAGGATGCTATTGAGAGAACAAATCTTAGGTGGACAAGTGGTATAGTCGTAAGATATCTAGCGCTGGATCTAGAACGCTTTAAGAATTCAAGTCCTCTCAACTGATTGCGAGTAATAGGTGACGGCACTGGACACTGCCTAGTAGACAAGAATGCGGCAAGCTTAGGCTTTCAACGAATTTTGTAGGATCTGCAGCGACGAATAAGAATAAGAAACCTTTCGCCACCTTTTATGTACCTGACTACCGCTTCACTTAGGACCATTCTATAAGAACGATCTATGTAGGTGACCTGATAAATTCGGATATTAGGATCGTCTTATGCTATGAGCGTGGGCTTTATATTGTTAACACTGTACTCACAGTTTGGAAAACGCCATTTGTTAGTGACTAGAAGCTATTCTAGCTATTCACCAATTGTGGCCTTTTGCTGGATCAGTTTAAAACTTCTTTTGGGCAGGGGTTTATTCATGTCGGTCAATTTGTTAGGCCTAAGCCTCAGTCCTCTACAGGCCTAATCGAACCACCTAGTAACTCGATTGAAGAAAGTGAGCTTGATGCTTCGCACTTAGGCCTCCGTTGAGCCCATTTACACGTTGCTGTGAGAATTATTATAGGTTATGTTGTCGAAGAAAATGTTTCAAGTCTTTATCCCCTTATGAATGTAAATCTTGACGGTTCGAGCGATTGGTCTAGTAGCTGATATAATCATCCTGACTTAACCTTGCTTTTAATGTCAATTTTACAGATTCACAGCAGTCTTCCGCTAGCCATTAACATCTTTTATGTTACAGTACCTTTGACAAATCAAAATCGTTCTTTGTGAAGGAATGGCTTTGACACGTGAACAGTTTTGGGCCACAATTCCTTACGACCTTAAAGCTGAATTCAGTGATCGGAAAAATAACAAATATTATTTGAGTATGAAACGCTATCCTCAGCCACTGTAGAACGGTAGTTAAAGGAGTTTTAACTTGTGCGAAGGGTACGTCCTGCAACTTTCATTCTCGCAGAAAATTGACAACGACTGAAGCAAGAAAATTGTCAACAAATTCAATCAAGGGCCGCCCTTGAAGAAGTGTACAACATTGTTATCGATTTCCTATCATGGTAATGGATCTTCTCACCCGACAGCAAGCCTACAAAAATTAAGCCTGCACCGAGCTCTGGAAAAAATGGTTGCAACTTTCTTCAGAAGTACGGATCATGTTGCCACTATTCTACCAGGCAAACATCGTACAGTCAATGCTGAATAGTACAGCACCATTTATTGTGATTGCCGGCAATATTCCAAATACGATCAACGAGGCGAATTCATATTTATCACGACAATATACTATCGCACACTCTGCCTCCACCTATTAAGTCTCAGACTGCTTTAAATGTGGAGTTAATGACTTTTCGCCTTAAAGTTTGGACTTAACTCCTTGTGAATTCTGTTATTCGCTTCATTAACGATAAGCAACGGAGGAGGCTTACGAAGGTCTTGTCTCAGGGGTTGCTTTGGAAGGGTTATTAATTACTTACTTTCCTCATGTCCTGTATCCCATTGTGGGTCCTAGGGTAGTAGACTACGCCTACGCGCCATCGTGTACGGTTTCCGGCAATATGTCTCAGTTCTCCCCAACTTTTCCCAAACTGCCGTGCCTCCTTCTCGACTGTTCTGCGCCATGTTCTTCTCGGACCGCCAGGTCTTCTAAGATAAAGGGTTCCATTGCATAGCATGGTTCGCTATGGATCTGTCACCTTATCGGAACGTGTGACCAATCCACTGCCACTTCCGTCGTTGGATGGTTGTGCCTATTAGTTCCTGACCCGTACTCTCGTAAAGGTGTTCGTTAGAGATACGATTGGGCCAGGAAATCCTTAAGACATTGCGCAGGCATCTATCTATTAACGAACGTTTGCAGCTTTCTAGTGATAGCAGTGGTCACTCTCCATGTGCTGCATCCATATAACAGCACGGATTCAACGTTGGAGCGGAACTGTTTTAGCTTGGTGTTTAAACTGATTGCATTGCTTCGCCATATTTTGGACAACATCCCGAACGCGGACTTTGCTATGGCGATCCTGTTGGCAATATCCAGTTCGGTTCCACTATCAGTCGAGACAATACTCCCAAGATATCTAGAAATGCATATTTGAGCCAATGAGTTCGTTCCAAGGCTGATAATTTTAGTTTTTGCCGTATTTATTTTCAGCCCGATGACTCCTGCCTCCCTCTCCACACTTGCTGTCACCTGAGGTCCATAATTCTGTGAGGGAGTAAGCATACCTCATCGGCATAGTCAAAAAGTTGCACGAAGCACATCGCTTAATACCAACAGGAATAATATTGGTGAAAGAATACAGCCTTGTCTTACTTAGATCTTACCTAAGATTCAAGCCAGATTCTGATTTTATTAAGGACTTCTTATGGGCTTAATAAAATCTTCACGTGCGTTAGCCCAACGCCTTTCAATTTCCCCATTGCTCATTTTCTTTACCGAGCTACTTCAGGAGGGATATTAGGTTGCCTTAAATAACATCTAATTTCACTTTTGCTTCATATACACATGTCTTCTATTGTGGGACTTATCCATTGTTATTTCGGATTTAATCTAAGCAAATTTGGAAATGCCCGTATTCTACTGTCCTTATACTTATGTGGATTCACACAGATATAGATTTATAGATATCTCTGAGCTCTTTTCAATTCAATCAATATGACCTTCTTCTATGCACAGCTTTGTACACGCATAAACTTTCTCGTCATAAAGGATATAATCAATGCGAATTTCTATGAAACTTTTCCTAGATGAATTATGCAAAGGATAAACTCGGACGAAAATATGTCCTATTTATTGCCAATAGAGTGCCATTCGGTGGTTCTCCCCGCTGGTTCTCGGAACCAGTGCTTCAATTAAAACATTTCATTTTATTTGTAACGATGGGCATTGAAAAGTTATTCACCCGGAGTAGCTACCCTGGTGATGTCGGCACAGAATACCTAATGGAAATCTAGTGGAAAGGGCTCTTCATCAGGAGAATATTCCATTTCATACATACCACCCCAAACCATTTAAAATGGGATTGTCTCCACTTGTCATTAAAAGTAGAAACACAATGTGGCGTTCGCGCGGTCGCGCGTTGACAGATTGAGTAGAAACAATGGGTTCTTATGGGGTAACACTAAATGTGACATCACGCGTTTGGTCGGTTTTTGATCGTAAATATCGTAAGCGCGACCTCAACGTCGAAGTAGAGCTACTCTCTACTATTTTCTACTATGGTCGCGCGTTTTGACAGCTCCCAGCTGTTTTGGATTGACATTATTCTTTGGCTTGTTCGATTTAAGCAAAAAGGCAAACCATTGTGTCGTATATGTACTCCGAATTGTTAGCATTTAATATATAAACATTTTTAATTGCTAATCGATGTTTTTTGAACAAAAATTAATTATGTTAGAGTGTGCAGAGTTTTTTATTTTTTTATATTCTCATTCATACACATTCGTTTTCGAAGATATTTCTTATATTTGTGTTTCCTAATCAAACCATGAAAATAAAAACAGTACATTTCTACTCCTTTTTCTGCCGCGAAATAGTGTGTGGGAAATTTGAGGGAACAGAACATAGTTCTGCCATATTCCTAACCTCTCAACGCACGACCGTCGTGAAGCCACATTTTGTGTTGCAAATTTTGAGGTCGCGCGTTTTGACAAATACTTTCGTAAGTCGGTACAATGCCTGTCAAACGCACGACCGCGCGAGCGCCACATTGTGTTTTGCCCATAAATGTCGACTGTTTTAGAATACCTTACATGCAAGACAAGCTGTTCTAGAAGCAACAAAAAAAAAAAAAAACGTTCTTACGACAAATTCTTGTCTGGGTAGCTGAAAATTTTCAAAGACACTATGAGATACCGTGATAGGTTAGGTTAAGCGGGCTGGCAGGGAGAGAAAAGCCTCCTGCGGCACTCAGGTCATTGTTGACCCATTGTGTTACCCAGAGGGGGAAAGGTGCTCCTCCGCACATTGGAACCCTGTAAATGTCTAATCTACACTATTCTAATTACTTTCTTGTTTTCGAGTACAAACCACTTTGATGACTTGATAAAGTTCAGCATCTTGTCTGTAGGTAAGAGAGAGGTACGCTTCAAGGTCACAGAAGAAGTATTTACCGTGGAATTTGTTTCTGAAATTTCTGGAGGCCAGGACAGTGGCAGAGGAAGTGGAGGGTATCCTCAAAAACTCCCTCGTCGCCGCAGACTCTTCCGGCCCAGTTTCTTCATGTGGTACCGCAGACTTTTATGCCCCGTGATGATACCCACGTGGGTAGAAAGGGATCCTCTGTTCTTCCATGTAAGTCTCTCGATCGTTGTTCTATCGAACTATCCATTGACTTCCACCTTAGGTTCGCCTCTCTTGTGGCTAAATTCCCTGCTTCAAGCTTGAGCATACAAGGCGGGATGCTTACAGAGAGATAAGTTGGTTCTAGTAAATCTGTTAAGCCTTTCCTTGCTAGTTCATCAGCTTTTTCATTGCTGAATAGTGTGATACTCATGGTAGTGTCACCCTTCGCCTCTCCTTTTTTACTGTAACTATGTTATGTGCCTTATCAAGTAGTTAAAACTTCAAATACCGTCATTACATGCGGCTCAATCTTATTCCACTCAATCGAACGTCCAAAGTTTGGGGTATGGCATTATTGGACAAATACGAAGCTTGCGAGTGAAGTTTGTTTTTGCGTCTTCCACTATCCCTAAGTCTCTGTAGATACATATCATTGTTTCGAATATACCAGAAGGCATTCGCGATTGGTTGGATTGGCTGGCTTGAATGGCTGTCCCCAAGAAGGTCCACTGTGATACCACAGAGAGAGAACCGGATGCGAACTCCCATACGACGCAAAAGGCAGAGTAACCAGTTCGGTACGAATCCATACCGTATTCCAGCATTAAACCATGTGGCCCTCAATAAGATGTACTTAATGCCACTAGGTAGGGGCCGCGTCGGTAGGCCACACTGCCCGCCCCTCGAACCAATTGCTTTTCTTATGAAGCTGTTTACGTTAGCCGTAGAGGCAGTGTTGAAATCATTGAGACCATTGAAAGGTGTTTACTTATTGTAGCCATCCTAATGTTGGCAAGTGCAGGG
Organism: Blera fallax; assembly: GCA_946965025.1. Taxonomy (NCBI): domain Eukaryota; kingdom Metazoa; phylum Arthropoda; class Insecta; order Diptera; family Syrphidae; genus Blera; species Blera fallax. The sequence goes on along the minus strand of OX337248.1, from coordinate 8,061,801 downwards.
CACGACAGGAAGTGAAGGCTTTAGAAGGGATGCCCAACCCTTCAGCATACCTGTCCATAGTGCATTAGATTTTCTTTAATCTAGTTTGGACCGTAGTTGCCTAGCGATAAGGCATTGGCGAATGCCTTTTGGACCTTAGTATAAATTGACAGCGAACCGTTGTAGGGGAAATCGCATTTCGTTAATCCCAATCTGTCCGGTATCAAGCGTTCGAAGCCGAAGCTGAAATCAGTTTCAGTAGGTAAGCGGTTGGTGACCGTGATGAGATAATGATGCATCATAAGTATGCTGGCATGACCAGTGCTCTTTTGCGCTTTCTGTGGTCGAGAGTTTGTCAGCCGAAGAGCTGAGCTGCTACTCATGCTTACCGATGATGTCTATCGGGAGAAGGTGAGGTGAAGTGAGGTGCCTGAAGCGCCGCTGTTGGAAAAGTTCTCAGCCCACCCATGATGCTGAGGCATGCCACTCGTTGAGCTTTTTCCATTAGTTTCCGACGTGTAGCTAGTACATTATATCGGGTTGTAGACCTTAAGTGAAGTCTACCGTTCGTTGACGTTTTCTCTCCAGTGGACCACCTTTCGGTCTAACTTTAATCCCAAATAGCTTTTAAGAGTGTGGACGTCGTGGCTCAAGTGGTTACTGCAAAAAACACCAAAAAGTTTTTTCATGCTCCTCTCACGAATATCTGAACAACGTCGGAGAGTAATGACTGTCATGAGAAAGCTTCTCAATTTGCCTTTTGGATATGGCTCTAAACTGCAGGTCCCTTCCATTGGTGTGAAAGAAGCTAGGCTCTAGACATTTTAAGAGTGTTCGTTTCCTAGAAAAGTATCCACAGATCTCTCTCTACCTTTGATACCATAATGCCAATTATCAACACTCAAACATTTAAAATGTATTCCTGCCATTTATGTCCACTTTGATTGGCCTTCTCCAGCGGCAGGACGACGAGTCGTCCTTATATCTGTCACCAAGTCTTCCCATTCCGCCCTCGAATTAAGTACCGACATGCAACGTTGGACAATATATTTCAAATGCCATGCAACTTTAATCAGAAATGCAATGATAGGTTACACTTTTAAGTCGGTTGTCGACACTAAAGCACTGCATGCCTCAAAAACCCAGCAGCCATGTACTTTCCCAGCCTGCTGCCATCGCCTCGCAAACAATCGGGAGCACAGCCTTATGCATACGACCTAGTTTCATCATTCATCGCAGCTTATATGCCAAAGGGTAATGGGAAACCCAACCAACATTCAGTTGTTTCGTTGGCCATTGTGTCACAGTAGGGAGGTTGTTTGGCCATCGGCAAGGCGACGTCGACGCCAACGACGGGAATAAAAGGGTTAATTAACCAACGGACTGCAATTCACCTCATCAAAGGTCGGAGGTACTTAATTTCTATGCCAGTTCACACATGGGAATGAAAAAAGGACGAAATGGGTGCATTCATCGCTCGAGTGGATTTTATCACTGGGGTTTATTGTCATTTCGTCTATTTGCTCGATGGAAATTGGTAATAGAAGTGACGGTAATTGGTGAGGACATTCATTGAAATAACGTGCTACGTCAAAGGAATTCTCTGAATAGCACGGCGATGTGTCAACATTGTTTGACGGAATGTTCTTTATGCTAGAACTTTGACCTGAACTGAGTTTTGCTCCACATTCATGAAAGTTTTTGTTTTTCTGTTTTTTTTTTTCAGAATTCGCCGAACGAGCATGCCTTCAGGATGGCCGATGGGGTGGTAAACCAAATGACTCCGCCTACAATCCAAATGGTTGGACAAACTATACGCCCTGCTTCAAGCCCGATGTGATAGATTTGATGCAGCAGTTCTATTCTGGAGGAAATTCCGAAGTTGTTACTTGGTACTTGGTAGACGCCTTAGAATGGTTAATAATTCCTTTTTTTTTTTGTACTTTTTTTTCGATTGGATACGTAGATAAAATTTGCTGTTGCCGAAAGGACTCGAACGCTGGAAATTGTTGGCCTTATGCTGTCGCTGTGCGCGCTGTTATTGTCGTTAATAATATTTTGTAATTTTCGTAGCCTGCGAAATAATCGAACGAAAATCCATAAGAATTTGTTCGTAGCAATGGTAATACAAGTGATAATTAGACTGACATTATATTTGGATCAAGCGATCATACGAGGAGGTCGAGCATCGACTGGGAACTCCAGTCTTAATGGTATTGAAAATACGGTGAGTTCATTACGCACATGTCTACTATTATGTTGGCATAAAAATAAGCATACATATCTGACATACATATCTGCTCATATCTGACTAAATTCTTCATCGGAGAGAAGCAGGAAAATCACTTGTGCGCGCCATCTCTCGTCGTCGTCCTCTACTGCATTGTCCCTCCGCATCGAATTCGTTAAACTCTGCAGGCCTCAGTCTATTCCGTATACATGTCCTATCCATCTTAGGCTACTGATGCTCTGTGTTTTGATTTTGCCTCCGGTGTTGGATTTCAACAGAATGTTAAACACGTCCTTTTTTGACATCAACGGTCTCGATGAGGCCTTTACGGATCACGATTAAGCGATTGTTCCCCATCGTCATCCACAGACCAAAGACTTTGGATAAGGATCTTTCAAGGCTGAGGCAGAGTCTTGCAAAACAGATGATGGCAGATGAGCCCTTAGAGATGGCATTGCATTGATTGACCGCCCTGAAAAACTTCTTTTTTTTAAGAGCTGTGCTTGATGAACAGACTCTCGAAGACGCACCTCCCTTCTTCCGCCATTACCCAGGTCTCTGACAATTAAAAAACAGTCGCATTAAGTAATCTTTGCAGGCTTCTGAGAACGTCACAATGGCTGGAGACACATGAAGGCAGTAAAGCAGTACCCGAACAGTATTCCCCACAGCACGATCTGTCATAACTGCAGAGTGAATAACGAAAAGGAGTTTCTTATTCATTTTCTTTCGATAAGTTAAACCGCTTTTTCAGCGACTTTAAAGAGAGATCTGACGAAAGATTTTTTTTTAATTTAAGTCTTGGCCACATGGCTTTCAACCTAAACGATCTATTTTACCGAATCACCATTAGACGGTCCAATAATTCCACCTGACATAACGAGGCAGCCTCTGAAGCTTCTGTCGCTTGGTTGCAGTTGCCCGGATGATGGTCGCGTGCGTGGTAATGGGTCTCACCATCATTACATACAACCCGTGCATCATTTTGGAACACTGAGACCCAAAGTTCTACCGTATGGGCGCCTCCTGGCCCACATGACCCTAGTGGAAGGCATTGTGGCGACTTGATGTATGAATTCCAGTTGATTCGTGACACCGAGATATTGGTTCGAGGTTGAACTGCCTCCTAGAAGGGTCTTGCAAGGATTGATATAGAGTCCATCTTTGTCCCTGCATAACACTAATAGTGGTCGTGCTGGGCTTACCACTGATAAAGATCAAGTCATCAGCATCATCAACGCCGAAGTAGTCTAATATCTGTACATCGACTAATAGGTTGTCGATGACTAGTGGCGGGGAGAAAACTCCTTCTTGCGGACATCCTTTAACTGTTGTTGCAGACGTGTCTATGTCCTCTGGAGAAAGAAGTAATAATTCGAGTTTCCGGCATAGCTCCGATCCATTGGTTGATTAAATATTCGACACCTCTGCTACTGATTGCTCTTACTATCGAGCTATAGCCAGTATTATCCAACGCGCCCTCTCGATTTCCAGAAAGGCACATAAAGCTATTTCCGGGGAGGGCAGTGCTCCTTCTATCCTCATGAAGAGATAATGGGGATTAGCTTCCGCATAGTGACTCGATTGTAGATGGGTTCACAGGTCTATCTGTCCTCTAATATGGCCGGCAATGACTCCTTAGTGTTTTGAGGACAAATGATTTTAAAATTAGAATTTAGGCAGCATTAGATCAATTGCCTGGCTTGGGATGAAAATCACATTTACGTGTCTCTAGCTGACAAGCAGGTATCTCCAGTTATAGCGATCATTTCCGGCAGAATGAGATCGATTTCTTCTGTGAAACAGTTGGGCAGTCTCCGTCGTGGGGCTTTGAATGGTTTGAAAGAGCCTACCAGAAAAGGATTGGAGAACACATCTTTCCTGAACTCTTTCTCAACATTTTCAAACAATCAGGTTAAACGAGTTGTGTGGTATTACAACGCCATCTCATAGCGAGAATTCGGTTTTTCCCCGTACGAAAACCAACATCCTTTCCAGGTTCTAACTTAGTTTTCCTTCTCAATTTACTGCATTTTTCTTTTAAAGTGTAGTCCCATAATGATTTTGCTGAAGTCCTATGATGGGTTCTGCTGTCAGTCATCTTTCTAAAAAGTCTGCTGCTTTGTTACACTCTATTCCGACGTCAACGATGGGGAAGAGTACCTTTCTGTATTTGTCCAGCTCATTAGGTTTATATTGACAGATTGACAGTAGAAGCCAATTTCTTTGATGGCGCTTGACTGCCTGACAATATTGCAATGCCATACCCAATTTCTGTACTTTTTGACGAGATGTCTCAGTTCCTTTCTCTTTCTTTACCCGACGGTGTATCACTATATCGTTCGTTTGCCTAGTCTGCAATTTGCAAATTTGCTTCTTCCGTTTTTCTTACTGCTACGCTTCGTCAGGAAATTATGTTTAAAGTTGAATTTTTAAATGTTTTCATCCAGGAGAAAGTGCCAGGAGGAAAAGTTAAAGCATTTCTTCCTTCCGACTCTGTCTTAACGATATTTCAATTTTCAAAGGTCACTCTAGACTGTCGCTCATATCTCATGAACATTCACCTATGCTGGCTGTCAGTCCACATAGATATTCCAGATGGTATCACAATGGACCTCTTCTGGTCTAATTGTGTCCACATCTTGATAGAGACATCCAGTCTTACCTAACCTCACAATGGCGTGTATAATAATTCATCGAAATGCATCTGGACTATTTGAAACCTTTTTACTGGCAAGGTAAACCAATCTTACGCAATAATATCTCAGCAAATCTAACCGACTGCAACCCCTATCTGTGCCAAAATAACAAAAGAAACAAACCCCGGCAGTGTCTACCAGTGTTGCATCACATGACTCACACAAATAATCACCATTCCATTCCATTACGTCATAAGTCCACTCAAACCACATTCATGTCATCAGCAAAATACCAAAACAATCGATTTAATGTATCGTCTCATCCGTCTCATTTGCCAATTGTCAGCCATATGTCTGCGAAGCATCCTACGTCCTGCTCGAATACGCACGTACTGCAATGTTCATGTGGATGTTTATCGAAGGATTATATTTGCATAACGTGGTCACTGTGACTGTGTTCCAAGGACGATTCCCGCATACAATCTATTCGATAATTGGCTGGGGTGTGCCCATGATAATGACAGCTATGTGGGCGGTTGTAACAGCTCATTACAAGTCGAACGAGACATGCTGGTGGAACTATAACCTAACACCGTACTACTGGATATTGGAAGGACCCCGACTGACAGTTATTTTGGTATGATAAACAATGGACCAAATAAATTGACAAAAATCTAATCATCTACTCCCTTGCAGTTTAATTTCTTCTTTCTCTTGAATATAATTCGAGTGCTGGTGGTGAAACTGCGCCAGAGTCAGACGAGTGATGTTGAACAGGTCCGGAAGGCGGTACGAGCCGCTGCTGTTTTACTACCGCTTTTGGGCATAACCAATCTTCTACACATCATACAAGCACCGATAAATCGAACCGCTTGGGAATTCGCATTATGGTCGTATGTCACGCATTTCCTAACATCCTTTCAAGGATTCTTCATTGCGATGATTTACTGCTTTCTAAATGGAGAGGTTAGTTCATAGTTTCAAGTTATGTAAGTTATTTCCATTAGAACCAAAAATAAATTTCTTCTCTAGGTCCGTGCTGCCTTATTAAAAAGTATAACGGTATATATGTCCTTACGTGGCCACCCTGATTGGGTACCACGACGTGCCTCAATGTTCTCAGCTGGCTACAACACCGCTCCGGATACCGAGGGACAAGTTCACGACTCAACGAGGTACGTACTGACTGACTCCCATCTGCCATCATTATACTGATGTTCTCATCCTTTTCTAGAATTGACTCACCACCGCAACGCTGTAGCAACGGAGGATGTAATAATGGCGCCAGCAACAACCACCACCATCGACACTCATCACAGTATGTTCCGCATGCGCACATCCATCAGGCGCGAGCAAACGATCGCAATCGTCGGGATCGAAGTAATTGGATGATGTCGTTGTGTTTTCGTGGCCAAAAGGTACTTAGTGTACCGTCAGCAACAGCAGTTCCACCCGAGTCAGTTGTATTTGAGTTGTCAGAGCAGTAGTAGACCTCTTGTTACTATTTCTTTTCTTAGTGATTCCTAGCCCATACGCATTAGCAAGAGTTCCTATATTTTCTACCACTTTTTGGGATGAATACATTTTTGCTTTTTTCAAAAAAAAAATAAAAAAATATTGTTAGCTTTAGCGTAAGCAAAAAACAATCCAATGCATCTTCTTCATCTGTCACATACACATACACCGCTTCCAAAATATTCCATCATCAGTGATGCCACTGCATAGGTATTTAAAAATCTTTTTTTCTTAATTTTAGTTGTAAATAGTTTTTAATTTGTTTGCATGGACATTTTCGTAACAGCACTTTTATACTAACACTGGTAGAGTTTAGAGTGCTATCCTTTCTAAGGAAAATAATTCTTAATGAATTCCACTTTAGTATCGTCCCATACAGAGTAAAGAAATCGATAAATATCTATTTGAAAACCAATATAATCAACTGCCTACTAATACATACATACACATATGTACATGGCAGTGTCTTTCATGATGAAGGGAATAATTAATTGGCATTTATCTTACACTGCCATCAGTTCTCGAAAAGTACTTAAGTTGTAGTTATGAAGCTTAGAATGCAGCTGTGAGCTTCTTAGGTTTTCAGGATTTCGAGAGATGTGTTTTTGTTTTTTTTTTTCCTTGAACATTGGATATGTAAGTGAGTGAAACATTGAACTTCCTAAATTCTTTCATGTGGCTTGTCCTTAATTTTTTATTTTGCTTTGCTCTTCATTTCTCTTTTCAAACGAAGGCGTTGGAATAACACTTGTTCAATTGAAAATCCTGTCTGATACTGAACTCAGGGACAAAAGTAAACATGTTTGGGTAACATTATGTTTGTATATGTGCTACATGTGTGACGCGTCCTTATTTACTTTACTTGCGGTGACGCTACAATCCAGAGTGACAAGGGCTTCAACAAACAAACCTCTCCAACCAACCTTATCTTAAGCCAGCATTAACTGTCCAAGCTTAGGTGGAAGTTTCCCTCAACACGAACGATAGCCCTTGCACCACATGTTTTCCAATTTTTCAATAAATCTGAATGCTTCTATGAGAGCACGCTAGGAACACCGAATTACATATGTATGTCGATATCTTCTATGTATTTCAACAGCTAGACAGACTTTTGTATTGATGATAGTAATTTCGCCGCCATCGTCCACCTTAAAATCAAAGAAATCACATGATTTCAACTTAAAATTGCAGTTGCACGTTTCCTTTTTCGAATCCGTTAAACTATTGAGATAAATCAAAAAACTATTTCTAAAACGCGTCATTCAAAAAAAAAAAAAACTCTACTCAAATTGCTTTGGATTTCCAAGTCGGCTATCGTCTTGAAAAACTTTTATTGATGGATGCTAGAATCAGGAGTGCGTGCGTCTTCTCCAATGATCATAACTTAAAGATCTCCTTCCGCCTCCCTAATCACTGCAATGTATTCCAGGAGGAAATCATCGCGATAAAGGAAGCCTTATCGTGGATAAAGTACAGCGTGATATCTAAGCGAGATATCACAATTTTTAGTAACAATCAAGCCGAGATTAAATCTTTGGAGTATGTCACCTTTAGCTCACGAACTGCCCTTAATTGTCACATCCCTTTTAGTGAGATGGCTAAACAATTCACTATCCACCTCATTTGGATGCCGGGCCACAGGGACATTCCAGGGAATTGCATGGCTGACAAGCTCGCCGGGCAGGGTGCAACCCTATCAATTTTACCGGACAATGCGAACCTCGGTATGCCTGCCGCTTCAGTTAAACTGCTACTGAAGCTCAACACAATTGACCTTATCGATCGGAGACGGACACTACGTGCATCATCTCTAGACAGATCTGGCCTTCATAGAAGTTACATGGATGAAGAAGGCAAAGAAGTCATGCTATGTACATCTTTGCGCATTCGAAACCCTCGCCGCTCGTTCCTACTGTATTTAGGCACCTACATTTTCAACAACGGCGGCGGCATGGCGTACCCTCCAGTTCATTATTACTAGCTCCTCCAGGTTCAGTAGAGTTTAGTGGTCTAAGTGAGGTTGTATCTAATGCAGCCTGCCCACTATAGCCTAACCTAACCTGTGCCATAATATACAGCACGAGACTCTTCGATATCCTTGAGATAGGAGACTGCGTAGGCCCTCTGCTTTCTATGCAGGGGTTTGTTTTTTTGTTTAAGTTTGTTCTCTTCAATCGCTACTTTCGTTTTGCACTGCAACGTCTGTAAATATGCGGCTTCGGTTACCGTTATTCGATGATACGTGCACTCTTCGCCATACCAAGGACTATGACAGGCCGCAAACAAATTTTATTTTGTCCCCCAGTGTTTTCAACTTTAGCTACGAGAGATTCTTGTGAAACGCGGACTTCCTGTAAAGTGTGAACTTAGAATATAGCCCCTAATTCTAAAATTTTAAATTCCCTACCCGCCTAACCCCTTTAGACAGCTCTGACACTAGTTAATAGTCTCCAGTATTTAATTTCCTTCTGCTTTGTGAAAGACTTTTGAACAGTCCTAGTCCTTTGCTAAAAAGAGTAACAACATCTGGCGACATATTAACTTTTGTAAAGCCTTATCAATTTTTTTTTATTTTACAGTATTTTACATTGTGTATCGATAGTTCTAAATAACACTTTGCTTTGCCAACAGCTTTAGCAATAATTTTATTTTATAATATTTTTTAATCAAAAAATAGTTTTTTTTAAGCTAATTTTACTTACAGTTTTGTTAATAACCAAATTTACAACTACAACATTTAATTTAATTTTATGTAAATTATTTTCTCTTTCTTCCCTTTTTTGTATTTCTATACAATTACAGAACAAATGTGTGATGTCAAACAAAAAAATGCCTCAAAAAATATTTATGACGACAAAATCAAATGCTGTAGTAGCGTAGTTAATTCTTTAATTTATTAGTATAAATAAAATAAATTTTTTTTATACGGTTATAGCAAAATGAAAGAAGCTCCTAGCAAAGAAAATATGCAGAGAAAATACTTATTCAATAAATTAAATGAACAACAAATTTATTTAGAGTTATATTTACAACTTGAACAGAATGTATATGTATACACAACGAAAAATCGTTTAAGTTTAAGAAATTTTATTTAAGAACTAACAAATATTTAAAATTAATTATATTTACAAAATTAGTGATAAGGATCGAACAAGGAAAAACGGGACTAAACTAGTGATGGTGGTAAGAAGTACAGGGTAATGAATGATGCAATTTAAGTTGATGCAGTCTGCCTCACAATTATATTTAAAGAACTACTACGGGGTGGTATAAAAAATTTATTTGAATAACTTTATATTTGAATAATGAATTTTAGAACCAGAAAAATATTGGAGCTGGAATATCCTTTAGGTAACCGCCTTATTTGTTTTGGGCAAACTCTAATCTTTTGATGAAATTTCCCATCAGTTTTTTTTAAAAAAGTTTGTGGTGTTAAGCTATGGTACTTAATGTTCCTTTTAAGATCTGAAAGAGACTAAGAACTGTTCTCGTAAGCCTTTCCTTTTAAATAGCCCCATACGAAAAAGTCGAGAGCTGCTAAGTCCGGCGAATGAACCAGCCAACCAATGTCTCCATATTTTTTTGATTATTCGGCCTGGGAACATTTCTCGAAGTCATCATATCCTGGCTATATGGGAAATAGTGCCATCTTGTTGGAATCAAATACAGGCATGGCATAGGCGTTCCATCTGCGGATGTAAAAAGTTCTTGAGCATTGCTCAGTACTCATCCCCATTTAGCGTTACTGGATTTCTTTTTACGTCTTCAAAGAAATAGGGCCCTATGACCTTTTCAGCCTAGATACCACATCAAACGGTGACTCGAAGTGGATGCATCTGCAGCTCTTGAATTTAACACCCCAGAACGCAAAAAAAAAATTAAAATAAGCTTCGTCTGACATAATTAGTACCTCAAAAAAATACCGATTTTAATTGCGTTTTTCAAGCAGTGTGCTGCGCAATAATCGATTCTCTGGCAAACAGTTGCTGACTGAATTGAAAAAAATGCAAATCTTTTCTTTAAATTCTCTGCAAAGTCGTCGGTGGATTAGTGTTTATCTGGGAAGAGCATCGCCTAGTCGATGTCGAAGGGTGTTCACCGATGGAGTTAGCCGATCATCTAAAGGTGAACTTATTATATTCAAGGTGCATGTCTGCAATCAGACTAAAAGTTGGTACGTAGAACGTTTGGACTATTAGCGAAATAGTAATATTGTAGCCCTATGTGATGTGACATTGTATGATTTCAATATTGGACTAACTACTCTTAGCCCGGTGGTGGGGTAGTAACGATTTGTTACCCTGAAAAACCCTAGGCTCAAGTGGAATGTTATATCTAAAAAACACCCCCATTTTCAAAAACTCAGATTTAGTCCTAGAATCACACTTTTCACATTAAAAGTCTAGATTGTTGTTGGATACCTGTCTTAGAAATGAGGAATGATAAACTACTTCCTTCCACATGTATGAACATAGATTGGTTTTACACATTTCCTTAGAGTACATTACCCAATGGGGACTTTCTAAGAAAAGAGATACATTACATTCCTTTCATGGTGAGTTCTTAGTTTTTTTTGCATCTACTCTACGTGTTTCCGATTTATTTCACTTTTCCGCCAGTCTGACGTCACCTTTTTTGTCAGGTCTAAAAACTTTCCTCCTTTCACTATGTTGCAATATTTTGTATATTGCAGAGCCAATAAATCGCTCTCGCGCAATAAAATTGTGAAGATTTGATACGCTCATGAATAGAGGTTGAAATGGCCCTCGATAAGGTACACTTAGAATAGAGGTTACAAGTTCAAATAACTAAGCTTATTGAAATACTAGCCACTCGGAGAAAGAAAAAGAGAGCATACATACATACACATAAGGAACTATAACTTTCCCCACCATTTTATTCCAGAGACAGAGTTTTTAGGCCTTGTTTCAGGTGGAAATCTTACTTGACTATATTCATCAAAAAGCCAGGCAATGGATTAGCTAGGTTGCTTCATAAATATGGTTAGCAGTGTTAGTACAAGAATTTAATTTTAATTTCAAACATTTCAACTTTCATTTTATTTTTGATTCTCAACTATTTCTTGTGACACAGACTGTAGGAAATTTAGGTGATAAGTTTATATGTAGTATACATGTTTTATTCTGCATTTAATACTTATTTAAAAAATCATGCCGTCAATTAATATTTAAGAAACTATGTAACATATTTTTTTATATACATATATATCGGTCACAATATAAGTTTATTATTTAATCTAATGTTAAGTATTTAAATATTAATTTAAAAAAGAAACTTTATTGTGCACATATAAGCTTTAAATGTTATCTCTTACGTTTCCGTGACACAGCTCCATATTTTTCGTTCGCAAGTTACTATACATTTCATAAAGTTATACTTACAAAATAAAATTTAGTACTCTACATCGTGTAATATTAAAATGTTTACAACTAAGTTTTTGTACAGAATTTTAAGTATTTTTTAGAACAATAATGCAAAGAAGTAAAACAAAGAATGGTTCGATTTAAAATAAATAATTATTTTAACAATAAGAAAGTGTGGTATTCGTTTTTTTTCCAAATCTTATCACAGGCAACACCAAAAATAACGTTGCTTCTGAATTCCCAAAATTTCTCCAAATCAGTAGAGAATGCCCTTAACCACGTCGTGAAGGAAATCGAACGCTCACTGTGTCAGAATGAGTTCACCATGGCAGCTTTCCTCGAAATTGATGGAGCTATTAACAATGAGAAAGGAGTCATTAAAAACTGTTCTAGAAAATATGCAAACTGGGGGATAAATGAGCTTGAGAACATGATCATCAACTCAGGCGTGGGACCTAGCTCTGTGAGTAAGCGGACAAAAAAGGATCATCACAAAGGAGAGCAAAAGGGAGTTTTCCCACTCAATTAGGGCAGAGAAAGTTTCCGGGAATTTTGATCGAGCAAAAGTTTCTGTGGAGTGTTGGATCGCTGAGCGTTCTTATTTATTTTTTTCATTTTTGTGGCTGAAACCGCAGCTAACCCGTCCGAAGAGCCGTCATCCATAATGGAAGCTATTGGACCGGCGGGTGGTAGGCTTGCTGTTGATTCATCATAAATACATATAAATTCATTATGCGCAATGGGTATGGTTGTACCTCTCCGACCCGTATGACACTCCTTGTTAAAAATCTTGGCGCGGCTCCGTATTTACCTTGAAGACAGCTAAAAGTGTATTAAGTTCAAGTCTTTGTTCCATACTTAACTATTTAAGGGCATCCAGCATGCATCTGATTGGTGTATATTACATTTTAAAATGCTTCTCATCGCTTTGTTTTGACCCTTCTGGAGCCTTTCCAGCTGACCTTGATTGCAGCATGCGTATAGAATTGTGCCACAGTACTCAAAATGTGGTTTCACTATTGTGTTGTATACTATAACAGCTGTGATGTTATCCATCTTCTGTTCCCACAGAACAGCAAAAAGTTTTTCACGGTCCCACCTCTCGCGAATTTCTGACAAACGTCCGAGAGTAATAACTGTCAAGAGAAAGCTTCTCAATTTCCCTTTCGAATATGGCAACAACACGAATGGTCGCGAGAAGCTAGGCCCTGGACCACATACCTCTGTTGCGCCAAGTATACATAGGCTAGGTTAGGTAGGGGGGGTGACTGCATCAGCAAGGGTGCAGTCTCACTCGGGTCTCAACGGATCCATTGTGTTCCCCCGGTGTGGGATAAATGTAAAACAAACGCCGGTGTGAGATACCTGTAAGTAAAAGAAAGAGAAATAAGCAGTGGGTTAGCTGTTTAGTTAGTAGCAGGGGTGGCCCTCCTGAACCAGCCCGATTTCATAATGAATTTTAGGGTGGTTTTAGGTGGCGTGTTTGCTAGTTCACTAAGGTCTTTGAACTGTGGTTTTCCGAGGGTTGAGAGTCTGGTTCTGAAGAGGAAGTTACCTCTGCGTCGCCACAGCCTCTGTATAGGTCGATGGTGCTGATTCTCATTTTCCTGAGATGGGCCGCCATTGAATTGTGGCCAGTAAGGATTCCAATGAGGAGTGACAGCTGCGGTCTGTTTAATGATAGCAGTTCTTTGGTCCTCTTTTTGTCAAATTGGGTCCAAAGTTTTCAAGAGACTCGGCATGCGTTGATGGTGTTCCACCTTGCGTTGGCCTTATTTAAGAAGTCTGTAGAGATTTTGGACATGAGGAGACTGATGCGCAATAGTACAGAGTTGTCTGCGTGTAGGTCATCTCCAAGTATACATACAGGAGTTTAAGGAGATTTGCTTGTACAAAATTCGATCCAGGATGTATGCGTTATCTGAAAGACTTTTATAGTAGGAGAGTCTACATATGTGAAGAACTTTATATTTCAGAGAACATATTCTTGTAATTAACGGTAAGAAAAAAACTTCAATTTTGTTTTTTTGTTATTTATAAATTTTTCTTATTTTATTCTCATTTTAACTCAAACTCTTCTCTTTTAATTTTTATTACTTAAATTCTTTTCATAAAGGCATTCTAATAGTTATCAGTTATTTGTGTGTTTCTTACAAAAAATATATTTTTTTATTATCATATGTATTAAAAAAAAATAAATCTTAAAAATACGAATTTATAAATAAAAACAAGAAAGAAAAATATTATACAATTATTATAATTATCATTTCTACATTCGAGGGTTTTGTGTGTATAAAGTCTTAAGGTTTTTTTTTATTAAATTAAAAGAAAAATATACCAAAAAAATTATAATATGTATATAACCAAGCATTGCTCTCAACAGGAAGAATAGATAACTTAAATTAAACAAAAAAATATATAAAAAATAATTCGTATATTTTATAAACAAAATATAATTAATATAAAAAAAGTCTAAAGCCAGTCATGGGGGAGGAAGAACTTAATTTTAATTGCTACATTTTTTCGCTTTATATAAAATTTGTTTTTAGTTAGTTTTTTAAGTGTATCTATAAATATTATAGGACGGAAACCTGAATAGTTATTTATTTAAAGAGATTATAATTAATGTTGATTACTTCATTTTGTGACTAAAAAACAAGAATTAAAATGTACAAAAAATTATTTATAGGACATCAAACCGTAAGTATTAATAGATATACATCATGTAATTGAGACATATTCACGAAAAATTAGTATGCTTGCCTTAAGTTGGACCAATATGGGAAGTATATGCGCATAAACAGGCATATGAATAACTTCCTAACAATCCGACGTGTGATCAACTTTTATGTTTCCCATTTAGCTTCACTGTGGAGTGCGTTTAAAGTCTGTTGCAGGATTCAAACCTACTTTACGTAACTTGTTCGGGTGAGATATGGCCAGTTGCCTGAGACAGCTTTAACGTATCGTACAATGCCTCTTATATCTTTTTCTTTTAAATTATATCATAAATTATTTATCTATCATTTTTGTCAGGGTCCTAAGGACTTAAATTAACAGATCGCTGTTGTTCGCATATTTTTGTATAATCACGCACTGTTTTCAATAAATCTCTCTTTGCTTAAGCAGATTCTGACTTAATGAGATTATCAGATCAAGCTGTCCGACCAACTTTATCGTGTATGTGGTAGTTTCTTATAAATAAGATTTGAATTTTATGGATAAAGTCAGATAACAGTTCGTATAGAGCAGTCTCAACACCTAAACCTCATCATTCCTGTTAAAATATGGAATTTCCAGGAAATACTTGAATTGATCGAAGATTGAATGCAAAACTGGTCTCGACGGAAGGCCTATTTTGATACTGGCTTTTTGCCAGGAAAAAAAATTACAATTTTCGGAATTGACACTGTATTCAATTTCACGAGTTTGAAGAATCAATCACCGAAGTACAAAAAATAATCCTGCTGGCAAAGGCTTTGACCTTACAATATTAAATTGTAAGGCTGCCTATGTAAGCAATATTTTTTTTCGATTCTTGATCAGGTATGGGGAATCAGATTTGGTTCCGGTGGAGTTTCTTAATCGAATATTTTCTGACTTCGGAAATATAACCTGTTTTTTTTTTTTTAAAACATTTTTCTTCGTTGATATCTGGACATGGTCATCTTGGACAACTGAAAATGTGAAGTTTTATTCAGGGGATATTCAACGAATAGAATAGTTTGATTCGGTGTACTTTAAGATCGTTCCAAGTAAATAATTGGCTTAACAAGTCGATAAAGAAATAGCTGAGAAAATTGAAAGATCAAAGATCAGATTCCAAATACGAATGAAGCTTGAATACGAACCGGATCTTTTACCAGTGTTCTCCAGCTTTATTACTTTATTGTTTTCATGTGAATAATCCAAAATGGGCGATGAAGTGTATTACTCTCGTCAGATCAGCCTCTTTCAAAGTATAATTGCTCTATTATAAACAGGACGAAACCGAAACACGGTACATCGTAGTACCATCAAAACACCAGTTGCTAGGAAGCTTAGTGTAAGACTAACCAGTTTCGAACCCGTACTAGATATATACATCTAAATCTGCCGATCTGATTTGATTGCGTAGTTAGGGCTTTTCGGGAAGATCAGCTCTAACGATTTCAGTCCCACTTGCGGCTGACAAAGTGAGACTATCTGAAAGAGCTATACAACCCTAACCCATAAAAGTATAAAACAGTCACTGTCGGCTGAAACGTTGGAGTATAAGAATAAGAGCCGTTCAAAGACTGATATTTTCGATCTAAGAAAGGATGTATAGAATTCTGAAAGACAAAATGAAATACCGTCAAGTCAGTAACAACGGATATTCGGATGTGTTAGTTATAAAATCATCTACGATTGGCGTTAATTGAATTATGTTTCCGCTGAGATATATAGTTTGTTGTGTAGCTCACAAGTCTGCTAGTAGGTCAACGGATAGTGAATGAACGCAACAATAGATGTTTTGCACAGCGGATGTTCGACTGTTTCTGTACCTTTAAACAGTCATATTTAGGATTGATGGTAAGATACTTTTACACCGCTAAAATATCTTTGAAATTCTATGCTTTTATTTTTGAAATGTAGTTAAGTGTCTCGCGACAGTTTTAAAACAATCAAGTTTGCGTACGACTTCTACTGGTACAGTCGCGACTGTACAAACAGCTAATAAATGCAAACAAAAGATACCAGAACAAAACACTAATGAAGCCGATTGAAATCTATGGGCTGAAAGGCTTTGAATTTTCAGTGTTACTAAGGTTTAATCGCATAATAAAACGAGCTCATTGTGCCCTCACAAGCGCAGTGTCTACAAGCATGCTCAGCTACAATGAAAATCAATGCGTACAAACCCGGTGGATAATGTTATCCATCCCTAAGTCTTTTTTCTTTCGCTAAAAAAATTTTCCTCCAGTCCAATTATCACACACTAAGTTAAATTAATTCTTACGTCCTACATAAATTAAAGAAAAAAAACAATTTACAATGTACCATCACACGCCCACAAGTCCGGACACTGCTCCTTCTCAAACCTCAATACTGTTCAAACTGCCCGATGACATATTTTCTGTATGACTACCCAAACGGTTCCTTTTCATCATGCCACCACCACCGGGGCCACCTCGATTCGGCATCGGTGAGCGCTGAACACGCGGACTACCCGGCACAATAGGGATGCCGACACCACCATTGTTGTTGTTCGTATTCCCTGATGTTCGCCGAGTCCGCCTCAGAGAGGGTATTCGTGTTGGAAGACCATCGATGTTCATCGCGGAGTCATGCGGAGTTACACCACCACCACCACCTGGCTGGGGATAGTGAAGGTTTCGTGCGCTGCGCTCGAGAGTTCGTCGATGGGCTTCCATAGATGGAGTAAGAGGCGGGGGTGGAGGTTGATAGTGCATTGTTGGTGGATGATGGTTGTTGTTTTGATGTGGCGGCACTGGCGGTGGATGCTGTTGATGCTGCAGCTGGTGTTGGTGATGGTGCATTTGCTTTTGCAACATTGTCGGTGATTGAGGTGGCGGAGATGTTTGATGGTGGTACGGAGGTGTAGACATTGTTGTAGTGGCTGGCTGATGGGACTGTAAATAGAATTGATTTCTTACTCGTGTGGAAAAAGGAAATAATTTTATCTAAAGCTACCTTGTCACCATCCTGTGCCAAGGGGTTTGGTGTGATGTTCATTCTCGGCATTACGCCATTCATACGATGACTGGGCTTGTGATGCTGCGGGCCGATTACAGAGGGTGTCACGAAATCAGCTTGAATGTGATCCAGCTGAGGTTTGTCTTCATCTATATTAAGGGACTTCAATTAGAAACAGGTCGACTTTAATTTTTATTGTACTTACCCTCTGGTTGTGAATTTTTCCTTCGCCTCATGCAAAGACATGCTGCCACCGTAGCCAACAGTAATAAAATACCTCCACCGGCAGCTCCAGCTATCACAGGATAAATTGAATTATCCTCCTCATTCGCTTTAGTTGCTGGTATCACAGAGGGCGTTATTGGTAAAGCAGTAGTCGGAGTTTCTGTAGAAGCAGAGCAAACTTTTTAGAACTTTAAAAATAAACATATCATCTTCCTGACTCACTCTTTGTTCGTCCTTGCAGAATTGTGCTGAAATCCGAAGCCGCTGATGCAGTAAACGACTGCAATTTGAATTCATAAGCAGTCCCTGGTTCGAGCATATCGATCTTGAACTTCCTCGTATTCATTCCATCCACTGTGGCCTTCAGATATTCACCCGCAGTCGAAGCAGGTCTATAATAAGCATAAAACCCATCCACCATGTTGGACCGGTTAAATGCTAACGTCCAGTGCAACATTATCGCCGTTTCCGAAATCGCCTCGACCTCAGTTAAAACTGGGGGCGGTAAATGACTCTTGGATGGTCCCAAAACCGCACCGCGTTGCAACAGGAACTTACCCGAAGTTTTACCCTCTTTATTGTCATTGTTCGAATACACGGCAATAATTCGAAATCTGTAGAACCGATCCGGTTTCAGACCGGACACAGAAGATGTAAAGTTCTTCATTCCATTATTTTTACGATCTCGCTTCCCATACGGAATATCCTCGTTAGTTGTCTGCCAATTCTCCCGAGGCACGGTCTTCAAGATATCACCTAACATGCGATACTGTACCTTGAAAAACTGAATCTGAAGACCATCATTCCCTAGGACAAACCACCGTAACATCACTGAATCGTCTGATAATCGTGTCACATTCGGGTGACTAGGCGGCTCCATGTTAACTGTAAATTAAAAAAAAAATAAAAAATTAATTGACAGTCGTGAACAAAATTCTAAATTTTCCGTTATGCCAAAAAAGGGCAAAAAACCTAAAGATATCGACTGGGCAGATGACGCCCACTTTGATGAAAACCGTGCTATGGTCTACGTAGAACACACGGAAGAGTGCCCGATTTTCCGCATTAAAGCCATTGAACTAGCCTCGTACTTCCAGTCACAGTTTCCAAACAAAATGATTCAGCTCGTGCGTAATAAAAATGGAAAGCAGGTGCCGAGACCAGGTTCTTTTGAAGTTTCCTTTTCGCACCACGCCAGAACATCAGTATATGATCTGTGGTCTGGTATTGACAAGGGTCCACCAAGAAGGGAAAAAATACCGAAGGACTTTGAACTTCTATTACCAGAAGTGACGAGAATTTTGAAAAAGATTTACGTGGTACCCGTGGCCAGGGTGGAGGAGAACGTAACTGAAGACAAGGATATGGATGACTAAAGTGAAACACCTTTTGATAATTTTTTTTCCTTTTTGCTGATTTGAAAACAATAAAGAAAAAGAAACTAAGAGTGTGCTGCGGAGTTTTAAGTTTTTGCCTAAGTAACTAGCCAATAGAATAGGTGTAGTCAAAGCATTAAGAGAGAGAGAGAGAGAGAGTAGCATTTCAGCCCGTTCCAGAAACATAGTCGGAAGTACTAACAAGCCCAAGTGCTAGTAATCCTCTAACTCAAAATTCAAGATCCAGAAACTTGCTACATATGGACATGACCGTTGGTACATATATGCGCTGTGGGACCACCAAGGTCGGTACAATTTCTTGCTTTACCTCACCCATACAGCCTAAAATTGTAAACTGTCGCTTTGACAGTTACCAACCCGGCACTAGGTTTCTGATCCAGTTTATGCCAGATCTGTCTAGAAATATGACACGTAGAGCCATTTTCTCATCTGTAGTCGGTCTTGTTGAAAGCGGAGCACGATTCCAGGGACTTGATTTTCGGTGTTAGCGGAGATGCTAATATCCTTGACAGATATTGCACATTACACTTCAACCGGGGAAAGTCTTCCTTGATGACCAGCGCAGGTATCTTTTCTGATTCTCTGGGCATGTCACATCAGTCAGACTCTCGCGCTACAATAGAATCGTTCAAGCGGAGTTCCTAGCAGTGACAATAGCCACTCGTAAGACTGCGATGAAGGCAATACCAACTGAGGATATCATCTTTTGCAATCTCCAGCCAGATAGTGATAAAAGAGATATCTGAGACAGAAATACCTAAACTCAAAGGTTGTGGAGTGCTGTCGAGAAGAGTTCAAGTTTTTGGTAAGACATTGAATCCTCTCCACCAGTTTTGACATTGTTTCGGTTGGAATACTATTCTACGTGTCGATTAGCTGCTGCCAAAAGGGTTTTGACGAAGAAGATATTTCTGTGCCAGTGATCCGATAAAAGTTTAATTGGCGACTGTGATGGCCAAACATGGTGATAACACCCCTTTCGTTGAACACAATTTTGAAGTATGTTTAGAGTCGCTATCCTGCTGAAAGATGGACCCTTCTCCAATTAATCGAAGACCACCTGGAGTAGCATTCTCATCTACAATGATTCTGTAGCACTATTTGTTCAAAATGCCTTCGATACGAACGAGATCGCTGGTTTTGCTGAAGGAAAAGGTTCCCCACACCAAAATCGATCCACATTCAGGCTTATCGTGGCAAGGTTTTTTTTTTTGCTTTGCGGAACGTCGAACGAAAACCATTCGTTTCCTGCCAAACAGCTCGAATTTGAATTTATCAGTCCAAGGAACCCATTTCCAGTCTCCAATGGTACACTTTAGGCGTTTCTTCTTATTTTCCACCCGAAGGAAGTTCTCTTGGCAACACGTCCAAACAAACAAACTGTAAATGGGTTTGTAAAATATAGATTCAATCAACTTATGGACGGAGCGTATGTATCTTGCTAATGATTTGTTTTTCAAGCAGAAAAGATCCAACCGCCATCTATTACCGAATCTTACAATTAATTACTAACATAGCTAATCCATGAACCGACAGGATGTTACCTCAAAAGAGAACAAACATTTCCCCACACTCTCTTAAAACTCAATTTCGAAAAATTCACAAAACCGCACCACTCAACTCAAAGTTACCCACGCTGGCCAACTTCAGTTGCTCATTGATAATCGGAGTGAGTGGAAACGTCGCGTGTTGCGCTCCGTTCCGAGTCGAGTGTTCAATTTACTAGCCGTGTGTAGTGGTGTGTGAATGTATATTAAAGTGACAGCTCTCCATACTTGTTTATACACATATACTCAATCTGCATATAAATATTTGTGGAATTAAAGAAAATAATACATTTCCTCTCATCCACGGAGAATAACTGCAAATTTTCATTTTTTATTCCAAATTTTATTGGAATTACTCAAAACATTGTGCATTTTGAGTGAATTAATGCAAAAATATGTCTAGCGGGGGCAGTAACACTAGCAATAGTGCCCTAAAGGGTGCTCCTAACTCGGCTTCTACGCCAGCAGCCAATGCAAACAGTAGTGGTGGCAGTGTAAATGGTGCAACGACTGGAATTTCTTTAACTCCTCGTTTCACAAATGAGGAGAAGGATATCCTTTACGGCCTTTTCCACCTGCATGAGGAGGTCATCGATATAAAGTATCGGAAGAAGCAAAAGGGCAAATATTCAGTGCGGGACGCTTGGCAGCAAATTGTCGATGGATTTAATGGACATCCCAGCGTTGGGACGCAGAGAAATCTCAAGCAGATTCAGAAATTTTGGTTAAATGCCAGGTAAAGTAAAAATTCGCCATGACCGAGTGGATATCCTTGAAATGCAGTGGGTTTTCCTGGTGGAGTGGATTTTTCCAGGAAAAACTTTTTTTCTTGCTTTTGCTTGTGAGCACCACTCGAAAAATTAAGTGAAATGAAAATGGCGGCAAGCTATTTGAGTCGTGTATATGAGTGTGACAGAGAAGGATGACTCTGACAGCAGCGAAACAGAAATGTACGCCATCTGGTTGTGATGATATATAAAGTTAAAGAACAATGAGGGAAATTTTCAAATTTTACAGTAGGGCAAGGGAAAATGCGCCAAAAGCATGCTAACGAAAATTATACCGTCCACCTGTCGCCAATTCAGTTGCACTTGCAGTTGTGCGTTTTATAAACAGTAAACTCAAACCGTGTCGGGATTCATAGACTTTTTTGTCACTTAAAATGCAAATCGATTTCGAGTGTGGAGTTTCTGCTCTTAACCAACTGCCAGTTATTTGTCGGCGAAGTGTAATTAGTTGATGGGTTTTCCGGTAATTTCCTGTTTTTTTTTTCTTTCTGGGAAGGAAAGTGTCATTCAGATTCATTAGTAGTTCGCGAGTGCATTTCGACACACAAAGGTATGACAATACGGATAAAATCGGAATTATTACAACCAATTGCAAAGGGTAGTTCGTTTTTAATTTTTTTTCTTAAAAATCCTTCACCATTTTGAAACTATGTTCAGTAAACTTCAGTGATGGAGAGAAACTAAAGATCTAAGTGTAGGTAGGTAAAGGAATTTGATAGAATAGAAACAAGAGTGAAGTGAGTGTGAAAATTTTTAATTTACGATGTGAACATTTTTCCTAGTACCACAGATGAACTTGATTTATTTAAAATGAGTGTCGGTCGTCTGCTCTTTTAATAGATTTCTTTGAAAACTGGCCTAGTTTCGCCAAGGCAATTCTTTTACGGGATAAAAACTGCGAAATTAGTTCTTTTTATATTCTGTCAATAATTCTGGGTGAACCTAACTAAAAATGCAGTCTTTTTTCTCCAATGGAAACTAAATATACCAGAATTGTTTTCTTCATCAGCTGATTTCTACATTTGATCAAATGTTTTTCTAAGAATGCTTTTAATTTCCCCACAAAAATTGAACTAGTTCTGGACTCTCAAATTGACATCTCTGGATAATTCAAACACAGCTGATTTAACTAATGCCTAGAATACTGAAGGTGCACAATTTGTTTTCCAACTATGATCATAGAACCTTAGAACAGCCTAGCGAGCTATTGAAATTGGTCCCAATCCAATGCGTGGTTTGAAAAAAAAGGTAATTTTTCGGCAACTCAGTTGACAATACATACATATGCATACATATATATACTTTCGTTCACCATAGCATAGACCGCAGGTATGGCTAACCGTAGGAACATTTCAAGTTGCTGGACGTCCATGCCGACATTTCTGACCGCTTTGTAAACTTGTGACATACATATGAACGTACGTATCTACACATGAAAATTTGGCGTTCGAAAGTTAAGCATATGGTCAAACAAGTTTTTTGTTTAGGATTTTAGTGCAGAGTTTTTCCAAATTTGGGTTATGAACAACGAATGCAAAGCTCCCGAGCAAGTACGTTCGTCAGCTCTTTTGTTTTCCAATAATATGTCAAGTAGGTATCATTTATTCTTTGGTTCGGGTCACCAAAAAGTAAACAAATAAATAAAAACATTATTACAATGGAACGTGGTACGGTAAAAACTCTTTTATCTCGTGAAATGTTTTTTATATAAGTGAATGCTATATTAAGACCGCCCTTCAAGTAAAACTTCTTTCTGTTTTCAGATTACGCAAACAATACCCTTTCCAGCCAACGGGGACGGGGACGAAAACACAATCCACCCGAAGAACCTCTGCTGCTGCTTCTGCCGCCGCAGCTGCAGTACAGCAAGCTGTCATAACTGTGCCAGCACCAATTAAATGCGAACCCGAATATGCGCTGGGAGGCAGCGATACTCCTGACACCACACACAACGCTGATGAATATGAGGAAATCGAATTGCATGCGACGACAGTGACTGATCCACTTACTGTGGATTCTATGGACGACCCAACAGAAACTCAACAACAAATACAGCAGCAAAATCATCAACAAATTCAACAACAGATCACCCAGCAACAGTCACAGCAACAGCAGCAGCAACAACAACAGCAACAAACCACCATTCAAGCTCAACAGATCAATGTCGATCAGATTAGTGCGGACAAGCTCACCCTAAATGATTTACTTCATTTCAAAAACACTCGTCCTCGGGATGAGATTATTTTGCAGATCAAACATCCTGATGGAGGA